>CM063170.1:181622501-184022501 GCA_031835075.1 Saguinus oedipus | reverse complement strand
TTATAATAGAATGATTTATAATACTTTGGATATATACCCAGTAATGGGATTCCTGGATCAAATGGAATTTCTATTTCTAGGTCCCTGAGGAATTGCCACACTGTCTTCCACAATGGTTGAACTAATTTACACTCCCACCAACAGTGTAAAAGTGTTCCTATTTCTCCACATCCTCTCCAGCATCTGTTGTCTCCAGGTTTTTTAATGATCGCCATTCTAACTGGTGTGAGATGGTATCTCAATGTGATTTTGATTTGCATTTCTCTAATAACTAGTGATGATGAGCATTTTTTTCATATGTTTGTTGGCCTCATCGATGTCGTCTTTTGTAAAGTGTTTATATCCTTCACCCACTTTTGAATGGGTTTGTTTGTTTTTTTTCTTGTAAATCTGTTGTAATTCTTTGTAGAGTTTGGATATAAGTCCTTTGTCAGATGGGTAGATTGCAAAAATTTCTTCCCAGTCTGTTGGCTGCCGATTCACTCTAATGATTGTTTCTTTTGCTGTGCAGAAGCTCTGGAGTTTAATTAGATCCCATTTGTCTATTTTGGCTTCTGTTGCCAATGCTTTTGGTGTTTGAGTAATGAAGTCCTTGCCTATGCCTCTGTCCTGAATGGTTTTGCCTAGGTTTTCTTCTAAGGTTTTTATGATGTTAGGTCTTATGTTTAAGTCTTTAATCCATCTGGAGTTAAGTTTACTGTAAGGTGTCAGGAAGGGTTTCAGCTTCTGCTTTCTGTACATGGCTAGCCAGTTTTGCCAATACCATTTATTAAACAGGGAATCCTTTCCCCATTGCCTGTTTTTGTGAGGTTTGCCAAAGATCAGATGGCTGTAGATGTGTGGTGTTCCCTCTGAGGCCTCTGTTCTGTTCCATTATCTGTATCTCTGTTTTGGTACCAGTACCATGCTGTATTGATTACTGTAGCCTTGTAGTATAGTTTGAAGTTAGGTAGCGTGATGCCTACAGCTTTGTTCTTTTGGTTTAGAATTGACTTGGCTGCGCAGGCTCTCTTTTGGTTCCATATGAAGTTTAAGGTGGATTTTTCCAGTTCTGTGAAGGTCATTGGTAGCTTGATGGGGATAGCGTTGAATCTATAAATTACCTTGGGCAGTATGGCGATTTTCACAATACTGATTCTTTCTTACCATGAGCATGGGATATTTCTCTGTTTGTGTCCTCTCTTATTTTGTTGAGCAGTGGTTTGTAGTTCTTCTTGAAGAGGTCCTTTACTTCCTTTGTTAGTTGTATTCCTAGGTATTTTATTCTCTTTGTAGCAATTGTGAATGGCAGTTCGTTCTCAATTTGGCTTTCTGTTTGTTATTGGTATATGGGAATGCTTGTGATTTTTGCACATTGATTTTGTATCCTGAGACTTTGCTAAAGTTGCTTATTAGTTTCAGGAGATTTTGGGCTGAGACAATGGGGTCTTCTAAATATACAATCATGTCATCTGCAAACAGAGACAATTTGACTTCCTCCTTTCCTAATTGAATACCCTTTATTTCTTTTTCTTGCCTGATTGCTCTGGCTAGAACTTCCAATACTGTATTATATAGGAGTGGTGAGAGAGGGCATCCTTGTCTAGTGCCAGATTTCAAAGGGAATGCTTCCAGTTTTTGCTCATGTAGTATGATATTGGCTGTTGGTTTGTCATAAATAGCTTTTATTATTTTGTGATATGTACCATCGATTCCTAGTTTATTGAGGGTTTATAGCATACAGGGCTGTTGAATTTTGTTGAAGGCCTTCTCTGCGTCTATTGAGATAATTTCGTGGTTTTTATCTTTGGTTCTGTTAATGTGATGGATTACATTTATAGACTTTCATATGTTGAAACAGCCTTGCGTCCCTGGGATGAAGCCTATTTGATCGTGATGGATAAGCTTTTTGATGTGCTGTTGCAATTAGTTTGCCAGTATTTTATTGAATATTTTTGCATCTATGTTCATCATGGATATTGGCCTGAAGTGTTCTTTTCTTGTTGAGTCTCTTCTGGGTTTTGGTTTCAGGATGATGTTGGTCTCATAAAATGATTTGGAAAGGATTCCCTCTTTTTGTATTGTTCAGAATAGTTTCAGAAGGAATAGTACGAGCTCCTCTTTGTATGTCTGGTAGAATTCGGCTGTGAACCCATCTGGTCCTGGGCTTTTTATGGTTGGTAAGCTGTTAATTGCTGCCTGAACTTCAGCCCTTGTTATTGGTCTATTCAGGGTTTCGACTTCTTCATGGTTTAGGCTTGGGAGGGTGCAAGTGTTCAGGAATTTATCTGTTTCTTTCAGGTTTACTGGTTTATGTGCATAGAGTTGTTTGCAGTAATCTCTGATGATGGTTTGTATTTCTGTGAAATCTGTGATTATATCCCCTTTATCATTTTTTATTGCATCTATTTTATTATTCTCTCTTTTCTTTTATATTAGTCTGGCTAGTGGTCTATTTTCTTGATCTTTTCAAAAAACCAGCTCCTGGATTTAGTGATTTTTTTGAAGGGTTGTTCATGTTTCAATTTCCTTCTGTTCTGCTCTGATCTTAGTTATTTCTTGTCTTCTGCTAGCTTTTGAGTTTTTTTGATCTTGCTCCTCTAGCTCTTTCAATTTTGATGATAGGGTGTCAATTTTTGATCTTTCCTTGCTTCTCATGTGGGCATTTATTGCTATAAATTTTCCTCTAGACACTGCTTTAAATGTGTCCCAGAGATTTTGGTATGTTGTGTCTTCATTCTCATTGATTTTGAAGAACAACTTTATTTCTGCCTTCATTTCATTGTTTATCCACTCAACATTCAAGAGCCAGTTGTTCAGTTTCCATGAAGTTGTGCAGTTCTGAGTTAGTTTCTGAATTCTGAGTTCTAATTTGATTGCACTGTGGTCTGAGAGACGGTTTGTTATGATTTCCATTCTTTTGCATTAGCTGAGGAATGATTTACTTCCAATTGCATGGTCAATTTTAGAGTAGGTGTGATGTGGTGCTGAGAAGAATGTATATTCTGTGGATTTGGGATGGAGAGTTCTGTAAATGTCTCTCAGGTTTGCTTGTTCCAGGTCTGAGTTCAAGTCCTGGATATCCTTGTTAATTTTCTGTCTGGTTGATCTGTCTAATGTTGACAGTGAAGTGTTAAAGTCTGCCACTATTATTGTGCAGGAGTCTAAGTCTCTTTGTAGCTCATTAAGAACTTGCTTTATGTATCTTGGTGCTCCTGTTTTGGGCGTGTATATGTATGTATAGAATCATTAGGTTTTCTTGTCGGATTGATCCTTTTTTACTGTTATGTAATACCCTTCTTTGTTTCTTTTGATCTTTGTTGGTTTAAAATGTATTTTTTCATAGAGTAGGATTGCAACTCCTGCTTATTTCTGCTTTCCATTCACTTTGTAGATCTTCCTCCATCCCTTTATTTCGAGCCTACGTGTATCCTTGCATGTGAGACGGGTTTCCTGGAAACAGCACACTGATGGGTTTTGACGTTTTATCCAATTTGCTAGTCTTTGTCTTTTGATTGTGGCATTCAGTCCATTTATATTGAAGGTTAATATTGTTATGTGTGAATTTAATCCTGCCATTTTAATGCTAGCTAGTTTTGCCCATTAGTTGATGCAGTTTCTTCATTTTGTTGATGCTCTTTACCATTTGGTATGTTTTTGGAGTGCCTGGCACTAGTTGTTCTTTTCTATGTTTAGTGCTTCTTTCAGGAGCTCTTGTAAAGCAGGCATGGGAGTCATGAAATCTCGAGCAATTGCTTGTTCATAAAGTATTTTATTTCTCCTTATGAAGTTTAGTTTGGCTGGATATGAAATTCTAGGCTGAAAATTCTTTTCTTTAAGGATGTTGACTATTGGCCCCCATTCTCTTCTGGCTTGTAGGGTTTCTGCTGAGAGATCCACTGTGAGTCTGATGGGCTTCCCTTTGTGGGTAACCTGAGCTTTCTCTCTTGCTGCCCTTAGCATTTTCTCCTTCATTTCAACCCTGGTGAATCTGACAATTATGTGCTTTGGGGTTGCTCTTCTTGAGGAATATCTTTGTGGTGTTCTCTGTATTTCTCGGACTTGAATGTTGGCCTGCCATGCTAGATTAGGGAAGTTTTCCTGGATAATATCCTGAAGAGTGTTTTCCAGCTTGGATTCATTCTGTCTGTCACATTCAGGTACACCTATGAAACGTTGATTATTTCTTTTCACATAATCCCATATTTCTTGGAGACTTTATTTCTTTTTACTCTTTTTTCTCTAATCTTGCTTTCTCATTTTATTTCATTGAGTTGATATTCAATCTCTGCTATCCTTTCTTCTGCTTGGTCGATTCGGCTATTGAAACTTGTGTAACATTTTATCATCATCTTTGGAGGTTTACTTTTGTAAATTTGCCAAAGTGGTAGAGAAACGGCCAAATCCCACTGTATATGTAGGAAACTGATACAGATGTTAGGAGACATTGTGGGATTTTGATAGTATTAAGGTAGTTTTCTGGGCAGGGTACAAGACAATGTGTGACTGCACCCAAACCATAACTGATATCTTTATGAGTTTCCCAAGATAAATACTTGTATGTGCATAATGCCCAGTGACAAGTGAAAAACAAGGAATTAGGTGATACTTCTTCCTGACATATCTTTCAACCACCAAATGACCACAACTTGGTGCCTTACATGAAGTATAATTTGGAACCAATCTCATCCTGCAGTTATATCTTACTAATGAGTAAACACATCTCAGATGTTTCATTCTGCAAAAAAAAATTTTTTTTTGAGATGGAATCTTGCTCTGTCACCCATGCTGGAGTACAGTGGTGCAATCTTGGCTCACCATAACCTCTGCCTCGTGACTTCAAGTGATTCTCCTGCCTCAGCCTCCCAAGTAGCTGGAATTACAAATGTTCACCACCTCACCTGGCTAATTTTTGTATTTTTAATAGAGACGAGGTTTCACCATGTTGACCAGGCTGGTCTTGAGCACCTGACCTCAAGTGATCCACCTGCCTGGGCCCCCCAAATTGCTGGGATTACAGGTGTGAGCCTGTAATCAATCACCAAGCTAGGTACTGGGGGTATTAAAATGAATGAAAGTTGGTTATTACCATAAAGAACTTTAAGGGGAGAAACACAGATAAGCCAGTAATTGTAATATAACATGAATAGTGTGGTTTAGGAGTGCAGAGGTGGGAGGGACTCCTGCTTGGAACTCCGAAGTTCCAAGAGAAAAGCCAGGCACTAAGAAGTAACTTAAATACTTTTTTATTTAAACTACTCTTTAGTGCCTGGCTTTTCTCTGTGCCCTCACTCTGCAGTGAATTTTTTCAGTCCTGTACTAATTGAAGTAGTTTCCTAAACTCCATTTTATCATCTGTTCAATTCCCTTTTAATGAAGTTCTTTATATTTTTAACATGTCTGTTTGCTCATTTTATTCCTTTCCTGAAGACCTTCCATGCTTATATTTTAGGTAAAGAAAGGAGTTCAGAATCTTTTGTGTAACATCCAAGTCCTGCAGTTCAGTCCCCAGCCTGCCCACTCCTCATTTCCTCCTCCACACACCTGTTTCTCTAGCTACACCGAACTGCTCCCCGAAAACAGGTGTTTTTTAATGTTTGCGCCTATGCCTTTGTTCTGTTATTCTTTCTCTGTGAAAAGCTCCTCCCTCATCTCTGCTGTCTGCAGTCATACTCTGTTTCAAGGTATAGCTCAAGTTCCATGTCTTGAATGAAACCATTTCTTACCCTTCTAGCTATCTCCCAAGTTTGAATACTTTCTTCTTCCAACTCCTCACTTTGTCTTTTTTTTCTTCTATATTGTTAGCTTCCTGTGGGTCAGCCTTCTCATATTTCTTATGGTATCTTTAACCACAAAACCTTTTTCTTTTTTAAAGATAGAGTCTCGCTCTGTCACCGGGCTGGAGTGCAGTGGCATGATCTCGGCTCACTGCAACCTCCGTCTCCCGGGTTCAAACAATTCTCCTGCGTCAGCCTCCTGAGTAGCTGAGAATACAGGTGCACATCACCACACCCAGCTAATTTTTTGTATTTTTAGTAGAGATGAGCTTTCACCATGTTGACCAGGATGGTCTCAATCTCTTGACTTTGTGATCTGTCCTTCTTAGCCTTCCGAAGTGCTGGGATTACAGGCATGAGCCACTGTGCCTGGCTTTAACCATATATCCTTAATTACTTTTAGCTATTTTATACTGAGGAATGTTATGAATGTTTTGCTTTGACCTTTTGCTTCTGGATCCTCTTTAGACCTTCAGGTTTGTTTATTTATCTCAAAATGTTTTAATTCTAGTTCTAGGTCTTCTGGTATCTAGGGTAGCTAGATAGAGCTATGAGTTAAAACTTTTCATTGAATATTAACTGCTTATATGGACTCAATCAAATGTATTGACTAAAGGCATGCATTTTAGAATCAGACAGAACTGTGCTGTAGCCCCAGCTCTTCTTGAAAAAGTTACTTAACCTCTCTAAGGCTTAGTTTTGTCACCTTTAAATTAGGCTAAAAATACTACCTCCTGCTGACAGGTTTTGTGAGAATTAAATAAAATATTTACCTTAGTGCCTAAAACATAAAAGTGTGGAATAAATGTTAAATTCTTTGTTTTTACCTGTCCCTTCTCTTCCTCTCCCTGCTCCTGTTCCTCCCTAATCCTACTTCCTTTTTCTTCTCCATGAAACATCATTACTGTTTATGAAATTAGTCTATTTTGCTAATATCCAGCTTCTTCACTTTCAGGGTAGTTTTTGTAGATTCAGGAGTTATGGGCACATTCATAATTTTGCATGTGTTAGTGTTCCGGGTCACCATCTATAAATTGCCTCATAATGGAATTTCGTCATTCTGGTACGTTCAGTAGTACTCAATTCTCAGCTGTACATAAGTGTTGCGTTGATGAAAATCACTTTTTTGGGGGGAAGGCATCAAAATGAGTGGCTTATTTTAGTGCTATTGTATTCTTTTATGTAGTAACGTAATACTAACCTAAGTCTTAATATATTTTTCCTACTTTATAAGCAGATTTTTAACTCTCAAAATCAGTGGCTTATTCATAGCACCATTGTATTTTCTTATGTAGTAATGTGACACTTACCTAAATTTTAATATATTTTTTGTACTTTGTAGTAAAGAAAAATTTTAACTATTTTTGTGCTTTTTTTTTTTTGACAAAATGGACATTGTTGTAAAATGAGGAAGTATGCTCCCCCAATAAAGCAAGTATACAAAAATCTGTGTTTTAAAATATAGACAGTTTTTAGATAAGTGAAAGAGATGAGAGAATAAGCAAAATAGATGTCTTGCTTAATAACATTGTCTTCTTATTCTATTCTTTGCAAAGTATCTCTACTTTAACCTTTGACTCTTGCTTCTAAGGATGGATGTTCATGCAGCCAGTGAATAAGGAGCAGAGGATTCTGCTACATGAGGACCTGGAGGCTCAGTTTGAATAAATCATGTGGACATTCTTTATTTGTTCAATCATTATTTATTCAATATCTATTACCAAGTAGTTGCACAACTGGTGTCATAGAAAAACGATGAAGAAATTGTTACCTTTAGAACATGTAGTGAATGAAGTATGAGAGAAAACATGTCTAAGTAATATTTAAGACAAATTATGGAAGTATAAAATACTAGTTTGCAGAGGAAATGGTGATTGAATTAATTTGCTGTTAAGAAAGCTGTTTACTGTATTTTATATTTGTTTATATTTCTATAAAAAGGAAGTAAATAATAGGTTAACTGAACATAAGATGATTATGATAGTAAGATTCTCAGTCTTAGTGGATCTGAAACTGTTAACACACTTTTAGTAGGGGCTTTTATAGCTGCTGTTTATATTCATCTCTCAAGACATGAGACTTTTGTTCTCTAGGCATCTGGCCTCTCTGAAGCCTTCTTAATTATAACACTCACTAAAACTTTACTTTTTTTCTTTTTAATGTACATCTCCAGGACCCACTCAGAACCTTTACTTTTTTTCTTAACTTTTATTTTAGTTTCAAGGGTACATATGCAGGTTGAATCTATAGATAAACTGTGTGTCATGGGGGTTTTGTGTACATTTTATTGTATCACCCAGGTAAGTAGCATAGTATCTACTAGGTAATTTTTTGATCCTCATCCTCCTCTCATCCTCCATCCTCAAGTAGGCCTCAATGTCTATTGTTTTCTTCTTTGTGTCCATGAGTACTACTCAGTGTTTAGCTCCCACTTATAAGTGAGAATATACAGTGTTTGGTTTTCTGTTCTTGGATTAGTTCACTTAGGATAATGGCCTCAAGCTCCACGTTGCTGCAAAGGACATGATTTTTTTCTTTTTTTATGGCTGCATAATATTCCATGGTCTGTATATACCGTATTTTCTTTATCCAGTCTACCACTGATGAAGATTTGGGTTCATTCCATGTCTTTCCTGTGGTGAATAGGGCTGCAATGAACATATACATGCATGGGTCTTTATGGTAGAACAATTTATATTCCTTTGGGTATGTACCCAATAATGGGGTTGCTGGATAGAATGGTAATTCTCTTTTAAGTTCTTTGAGAAATTGCCAAACTGCTTTCCATAGTGGCTGAACTAATTTACATTCCCACCAGCAGTATATAAGTGTTCCCTTTTCTCTGCAGCCTTACTGCAGCATCTGTTGTTTTTTTGGCATTTTAATAATAGCCATTTTTACTGTTGTGAGATGGTATCTCATTGTGATTTTGATTTGCATTTCTCTGATGATTAGTGACCTTGAGCAGTTTTTTCATATGCTTCTTGGCCGTGTGTATGTCTCCTTTGGAAAAGTGTCTGTTTATGTCTTTTGCTCACTTTTTAATGGGTTGTTTTTTGCTTGTAGATTTAAGTTTCCTATAGTTTCTGAATAATAGACCTTTATCAGATGCATAGTTTGCACATATTTTCTCCCATTTTGTAGGTTGTCTGTTTACTCTTTTGGTAAGTTTCTTTTGCTCTACAGAAGCTTTTTAGTTTAATTAGGTCCCATTTGTCAATTTTAATTTTTGTTGCAGTTGCTTTTGGCATCTTCATCATAAAACCTTTGCCAATGTATGTATCCGTAGTGGTGTTTTCTAGGTTATCTTTGAGGGTTTTATAGTTTTAGGTTTTACATTGAAGTTTTTAATCTATCTTGGGTTAGTTTTTGTATATGGTATAAAGAAGAGGTCCAATTTCAGTCTTCCACATACAGTTAGCTACTTATCCCAGCACCTTTTTTTCATTGCTTGTTTTTGTCAGCTTTGTCAAAGATCAGAGGGTTGTAGGCACATGGCTTTACTCTATTCGGTACCATTAATCTGTATGTCTGTTTTTGTAGCAGTACCATGCTGTTTTGGTTACTGTAGCCTTATAGTATAGTTTGAAGTCTGATAATGTGTTTGCTCCAGCTTTGTTCTTTTTGCTTAGAATTGCAGTTGTTATTTGGGCTCTTTTTTGGTTCCATATGAATTTTAGAATTTTTTTCCCCCTAATTCTGTGAAGAATGCTATTGGTAGTGTGACAGAAATAAGATTGAATCTGCATTTTGTTTTGGGTGGTATGGTCATTTTAACAATGTTTACTCTTCCTATCCATGACCTTGGGATGCTTTTCAGCCATTTGTTTGTGTCATTTCTGATTTCTTTGAGCAGGGCTTTGTAATTCTCATTGTAGAAATCTTTTACCTCCCTGGTTAGCTATATTCCTAAATATTTTATCCTTTTTGTGGCTATTGTGAGTGGTATTGTGCTCTTGATTTGGCACTCAGCTTGGACATTATTGATGTATAGAAATGCTACTGATTTTTGTACATTGATTTTTGTATCCTGAAACTTTGCTGAAGTTGTTTATCAGATCTAGGAGCTTTCAGGCAGAGATGATGTTTTCTAGGCAAAAAAGAATATTGTCTGCAAAAAGAGATAGTTTGACTTTCTCTCTTTCTATTTGGATGTATTTTGTTTATTTTCGTTGCTTGATTTCTCTGGCCAGGATTTCTAATACTATGTTGAATAGGAGTGGTGAGAGTGGGCAGACTTGTCATGTTCCACTTCTCAAGGGTAATGCTTTTGGCTTTTGCCCATTCAGTATGGTGTTGGCTGTGAGTTTGGCATAGATGGCTCTTATTTTGAGGTAAGTTCCTTCGTTGCCTAGTTTGTGAGGATTTTTAACATGAAGGGATGCTGAATTTTATTGAAAGCCTTTTCTGTGTTGATTAATATGATCATGTGGTTTTTGTTTTTAGTTCTCTTTGTGTGATGAATCACATTTATTGATTTTTGTATATTGAACCAGTCTTGCATCCCAAGGGTAAAACTTGATCAGATGGTGGTGGATTCGCTTTCTGATGTGCTGCTAGATTCGATTTGCTGATATTTTGTTGAGGATTTTTGCATTTATGTTCATCAAGGAGAGTGGCCTGTAGTTTGCATTTCTTTTAGGTTTTCTAGTTTATGTGCATAGAGGTGTTCATAATAGTCTCTGTTTTTTTTTTGTCTTTCTGTGGGGTTGGTGTTAATATTCTTTTTGTCATTTTGGATTTTGTATTTGGATTTTCTTTTTTTCTTTATTAGTCTAGCTAGTGGTCTGTCTTATTTTCTTTCAAATAACCAACTTCTGATTTCACATGAAAACTTTTATTGATTATATATTTAGTAGGAACAAACATGTTTAGGTCAGCAATATAGTTATTTTATCACATGCTGCAGTTGATTTTAAAAAATTAAAATGCATTTTTAACAAGTAGGCTAATTTTTCTCTAATTACTTACATTTATTATATATTAGTATATGATGTATCTCATAGAACATACACAAAACTAGATATTAATAAAGGAAGAAGTATTT
This sequence comes from Saguinus oedipus, assembly GCA_031835075.1. Classification (NCBI taxonomy): domain Eukaryota; kingdom Metazoa; phylum Chordata; class Mammalia; order Primates; family Cebidae; genus Saguinus; species Saguinus oedipus. The sequence continues at coordinate 184,011,698 of CM063170.1, read as the reverse complement.
GTGAGATAAAGTCTTTAAAAATATCTTGGTCAGTAATGATAGTATAATGGAGTCTCACTGTTATTATTCATTATCTCAAAGCACAGTATATATTTAGGGTGAGATTCCCTGTTAAGGATAGTAAGAGGAGAGTCTACAGTTCAAGAAATCTTGATAATTTCTTCACTGCTCTAGGCATTCCCTCTGGGGCACAGGTCTCTGAAACTCTCTTCTAAAGATGTTTATTCTTGGGAGTATCTCTGAATCTATTCTGTTGTGGGATGCTGCCCAATTCGCAAAAAGAAAAAAAATGTGTATACAAGTACATTTAAAACATATAGGTATAGATATAGATATCACTGTTGTAGAATAGGACAACTTCACACCGTGATTAAAAAATCACAACAGTGTTTTTTTTCTAAGTCTGTCCTTCCTCTGCTCCTGAAGCCAGTTATGAGAGTCTAGTAAGGAAAACAATTTTGGAGGGTATGGGAATATTATTATTTATACTTTAAGCAGCCAGACATGGAAGATGTTACCTACTTCTATTTTGGAGATGAAAATGTATTATAATATTAATAATGTAAAACTATTTCTACTTTTATTGGTTATGTTGAATATATAGTTTCAGAAATTTGCAAAAGACTTTATATTACAGATCGTTTGAATTTCTTTAAAAAGACAGCAGAGGGCACTATGGTATTTAGTTTTCCAAAGCCAGTTTTAAAATTGGAAAATTTTTGCCATTTTTATGTGTAATGCAGTGTATTCAACTAGTTCAGTGAAAAACTATGAAACTTTTTGTTCTTTGCTTTTTCACTCTGTTGGGAGCATTAAAATTTTGTTGAATGTTGGTAAATTTGAGCTGCACTATTTTTCTGGGTTCCACATTTGCTTTTGTTTAGAAGATAAAAGAAATCCTTTAAAAAGAGTACTTGTAAATCTGTTCACTAACATTTAAACTTTACTTATTTGAGATTATCTTGATTAAAATCAGTACTGTGAGAAAAAAGCTTTCAGTGAATATTATATAAGAAATTTAATTAAAGTTTTAAAAGATGTTTTTGTAGGTCATAGCATTTCTAGTCATATGTCAGATATAATTTTATTAGCCCACAGGCTGTCAGATGTAGTATGCGTAGAGTGATACATTACCTTTGTATTATAGCATTTGTTTGGGAAGCGAGTCAGTCTCAGTGTGACAGGAAGCCCATGTATTTATTTCTACATCCTTAATGAGAAAAGAAGAAAAGGCTTATTTCATAAAATATCCTTGGGGAAATGATTTGAAGGTTTCATTTATATTTTAAGATTGTAATTAACATCAATTGGGTTGTATAGGTTTTAAAGAGGGTAAACCCCCTGAGTGGAAAAATACATTGAAAATACTTTATAAAAGAAGAGAAGGGAAAAATCTCAGCACCTATTTTGGTCTTTCTGTTATTCATTAGCTCAAAATAATAGCCAGAATGTTTGTCTGTAGTGCAAGAGTTATTTATTCCCCAGAACTTTTTTGTTGCCTTTACGTTACCAGTTTTGTAAGGGAGGAAATTGAAAGTCTGTGAGCTGCCCAAGGTCACACAGCAAGATGATAACACTGCCAGTGATATTTTATCAGTTATTCCCCAAGCCTGTACCCAGTTTACCAGTTTGTATTCCTTTAGATATTAATTTTTATTCCTCATGTCTATATAAATTCTAGAAGTAGCTTGATTAAAAAAAACAAATATTATTTACAAATAATCAGTTTATATATATAATTATGTGGTATTTTTTGCCTGTCAAGTATAATAGTTCATGGGAAGCAAGGAACTTTTTTTTTTTTTTTAAAGAGATAGGAGTCTTGCTGTGTTGTCCAGGCTGGAGTGTAGTGGCTATTCACTGGGTGTACTACTACAGCCTCAAAAGTGGGCTCAAGTGATCCTCCTGTCTCAGCCTCCTGAGTAGCTGGGATTACAGGTGCACACTGTTGGGCCTAGAGAAGCAAGGAACTTTAAAAATTTTATTTCTGGCACAGTAAGAACAAATAAGCTCCATGAGGGTAGAAATCTTTGTTTATTTTATTGTCCCAAGTGACTAATATCTGGCACTTGAGTATGCAGTAAATATCTGAATAAAAATTTGTTGAATTTGTAAATTATTCAATCCATTATTAATTTAAATATTTAAACTTTCTAGAGAGGTTTTAGAATGAGGAGAGCAGTATCTCTGCACTTAGCCACTAGTTTAGGAAGAGATGGTGTTTTAACAGTTGGTCAGCTAATCACTATTATCATGCATGCAGAGCATTGTCAGGGAGGAAAGATTGATAGTAAGGTAATAAGCAGAAATGCATCTCATAAAGAAACTTGCTAAATATAAAGCTAGTTGAAATGTTTTAAGTAACTACAATTTTATTAGTTTGAAGTAATTGTAATTAAAATTAGGTTAATAAGTATAATATGCTTTAAAATAAGTAGGTAATGATGTTTTGTGAGCATATATAATCATGAGTCAAAGCAATTAGTTTTACCTTAAATCACACTTAAAATGTTTACACATAACTTGCTTAGCTATTTTTTGTAACTATTTTTTTCAGTTAATATTTTTGCCTTTTATGTGAGATCACTTATCAAAAATGATCACAAAGTATAAAAAAGGAAGACCTGACACTCTGAATTTCATTTGTAATACAGATGTATTATAAGTACTAGACAGGGCATAAAGGAGAAATCAAACTTTGATAAATAAGGAAATGAAAGAATGGGATAGAAAATTGTAGAGGAGGAGAAAAGCATTCTAAGGTGTAGAGAAGAGGAAATGTAAGATGTTTCTTCAGGCTGGGCGTGGTGGCTCATGCCTCTAATTTCAGCACTTTGGGAGTCCAAGGAGGGTGGATCACTTGAGGCCCGGAGTTCGAAAAACCCCATCTCTTAAAAAAAAAAAAATCCAAAAATACATTCATTATTCAAATACAAATATTAGCCAGGTGTGGTGGTGCACACCTGTAATCTCAGCTTCTCAGGAGGCTGAGGCAAGAGAATTACTTGAACACGGAGGCGGAGTTTGCAATGAGCCAAGATCATGCCACTGCACTCCACCTTGGGTGACAGAGTGACACCTGTCTCAAAAAAAAAAAAAAAAGATATTTCTTTATGTATTCAGCAATATCTATTGAGTGCCTTCTATACCATTTGCTGGGGATATAGCAGTGAAAAAGGTAGGCTAAGTCCTTGCCTCCATGTAGCTTCTATTATCAAGAAGGAAACCCACATTCAAATAACATAATGTCAAATAGTTGTAAAATGCTATGAAGAAAAATCTATCAGAATAAGGGAATAGAGAGTGATAGTGAGAGAAGAGGTGGATCGTTTGATTGATTTATTGCCAGGGTCAGTCTGTCTGTCTCTCTCTTTCTGTCTCTCGCTCTCCTTTACCCAGGCTGGAGTGCAGTGCTATGATCATAGCTCACTGCATTCTCAAAGAACTTGGCTTCAACTCTCTTCCTGCTTCAGCTTCCCAAGTAGCTGGGACTACAGATGTGCACCACCGTGTCCGGCTTATTTTTAAATTTTTAGTAAAGATGAGATCTTGCTGTGTTTCCTAGGCTGATCTCGAATTCCCCTGCTTAAGTGATCCTTTCTCCTTAGCCTCCGAAAAATGCTGAGATTACAGGCATGAGCCACGATGCCCAGCCTTGGATTATTTTAGAATGGAGCACTGGAGCAAAGACCTGGACTCAGTGAATCACTAAATTCTGCAGATATCTGGAATAAGATACCAGGCAGAGCACCAGTTGCTAGACATTCAGGTGCATAAGACTACTTTAGGCCACACCTAATACCAGAAGGACATAGGCCAGGAGCCACAACTTGCATTTGTGGCATTGTAGAGCAATCTTAGATGATCCTTTTCTGCTGGCGTCCTTGTGGCAGTCTGGCATAGCAGTCCAGCTCAGGTGGAAGGTGGTATGTTCCACACTAGGCAGATATGATAGCCTAACAGCTTTATGCCCACAGGAGCCAACCTCTTTTGTAACAACTCTCTAGAAAGTTTCTAGGGTTCCAATTTAGGGAAGCCCAAAGTATGGTCTCATCATAGGGTCTTTATAGGTCTCCAGCCCATATGCATTCTATCTACCAGTCAGGGGTCATTGAAATCACATACAGTATTGCTTAGCAATGTAGGTTTCATGTTGCCAGGGTAACAGAGCTAGTTAGTTAAGCAAAGATCAAATTTTCAAGCAGACAGAAGGGTTTTGGATAAGCCCTTTTGTCCATAGCTTTGTTGTTTATTATTCTTTAATTACTACTTCTCATGAAAGTTGATCAAGCTTTGGCAGCCTTCAGGTGTAGACAGGAATAGATAAGTGGGCAGGATATAGATACAAATGGATTTTTTCACTTGAAAAAAAAAAAGCCCACTGGAGCAGACACCTCTAGAGCCTTGCACATCAAACTGTGGTCTTCACATTCTTCACCCACTCACTCCTTACCCACCAGTAGCATTAGCACCACCTAGGGATTTGTTAGAAATGCACATTCTCAGGTTTACTGAATCAGAAGCTCTGAGGGCTGGGGCTCTGCTATCTAGTATAATGAGTCCTCTAGGTGATTCTGATAACAGCAAAAGTTTGGGAATCACTGTACTAGGGGATATAAAATTAAATGAAAACCCTGCTCTTAGAGGGTTCACCATCTAGAAATGAGAGAAAGATGTGAAAAGAAAATTTTGTCATATGTGGCCAAGTGTTTAACTAGAAGTATTAATAGGAATCTAAAGGAAATACGTATTACTGAAATAAAAGAAAGTGAATTCAGCACTGAGAGTAACAGACACTTGCAAACAAGAAGAGAGGTGTATCCTGGAGCATAAACAATGTGATCCTGGTTAGATACTGTACTTAAAATAATGTTGTAAATATTGCGCAGATTTATAGGTTAAAGACTTGCTGTTGTGGGCTAAGAATCTAACCAGTTCCAGACAACCAACTTTTAAATAGACTTTTGGAGCAGAGTTTGTAAATGTTCTTAAAGGTTCCAGGATATGAAGATAACTTGATTTTTGTAGAGAGTTATATTTAGTTATTTCAACTTTCTATTCTTTTCTTTTTCTTTTTTTTTTGAGACAGGATCTTTCTCTGTTACCCAGGTTGGCGTGCAGTGGTATAGTCATAGCTCACTGTAGCCTCAATCTCCTGGACTCAAGCGATCCTTTGGCCTCATCCTCCCAAGCAGCTAGGACTACAGGTGCCCACCATCATACTTAGCATCTTGCTATGTTCCCAGGCTGGTCTCAAACTCTTGTGCTCAAGTGATCTGCCTGCCTTGGTCTCCCAAAGTACTAGGATTACAGGTATGAATCACCGTACTTGGCTCTTATTTAGATATTCAAAGCTGCATTTTAAAAGGCCAAAATATTATAGTTTGATTTATTATTTAAAAGAATTCCATACCCAGTGGCTCACGCCTGTAATTCCAGCACTTTGGGAGACCAAGGCAGGAGGATAGTTTGAGACCAGCTTGGGCAACATGTCAAGAACCTGTCTCTACAAAAAAATAAATAAATTAGCCAAGTGTGGTGGTGTGCACCTCTAGTTCCACCTGCTACTTGGGAGGGTGAGGTGGGAGGATTGTTTGAGCTTGGGAGTTAGAGGCTGTAGTGAGCTGTGATGGTGACATTGCACCCCAGTCTGGGTGACAGAGTGAGACCCTGTCTTCAAAAAAAAAATTCACTCATTTGATATTTTCACTGAGTCCATTGAGGATAAATTAACAATTTGTATACAATGTTTAAAAAGGGCAGTTCAAATAAGTTGATTTTGTGATACTATTGAGGAACTTCAGTTATATTGAGGTTTTATATAGTTCTAAAAATCCCCAAAGTGAATTGAAGTTAGACTCACTTTAATAACAAATATTGCATAACACATTTGATGAATGATAATATATATTATAAAAACATAGTATAATAGGTAGCTCATCTACCAAAAGTTAGAAATCAGCCTTTTACATAGGCAGGGATTTCATGACCAAATCACCAAAAGCATTGGCAACAAAAGCCAAAATAGACAAATGGGACCTAATCAAACTCCACAGTTACTGCACAGCAAAAGAAACAGTCATTAGAGTGAATCAGCGACCAACAGAATGGGAAAAAATTTTTGCAATCTACCCATCTGACAAAGGGCTAATATCCAGAATCACAAAGAACTAAAATAGATTTACAAGAAAAAACAAACAACCCCATTAAAAAGTGGGCAAAGGATATGAACAGACACTTTACAGAATAAGACATATATGAGGCCAACAAACATATGAAAAAATGCTCATCATCACTGGTCATTAGAGAAATACAAATCAAAACCAAATTGAGATACCATCTCACGCTAGTTAGAATGGCGATCAATAAAATATCTGGAGACAACAGATGCTGGAGAGGATGTGGAGAAATAGGAACACTTTTACACTGTTGGTGGGAGTGTAAATTAGTTCAACCATTGTGGAAGACAGTGTGGCGATTCCTCAAGGACCTAGAAATAGAAATTCCATTTGACCCAGAAATACCATTACTGGATATATATCCAAAAGATTATAAATCATTCTACAATAAGGACACATGCACACGAATGTTCATTGCAGCACTGTTTACAATAGCAAAGACTTGGAACCAACCCACATGCCCATCAATGCTAGATGGACAGGGAAAATGTGGCACATATACATTATGGAATACTATGCAGCCATCAAAAACGATGAGTTCATGTCCTTTGTAGGGACATGGATGAACCTGGAAACCATCATTCTCAGCAAACTGACACAAGAACACAAAATCAAACACCGCATATTCTCACTCATAGGTGGGTGTTGAACAATGAGAACACATTGACACAAGGAGGGGAGCATCACACACTAAGGTCTGTTGGAGGGGAAATAGGGGAGGGACAGCGGGGGCTGGGGAGTTGGGGAGAGATAGCATGGGGAGAAATGCCAGATATAGGTGATGGGGAGGAAGGCAGCAAATCACACTGCCATGTATGTACCTGTGCAACAATCTTGCATGTTCTTCACATGTACCCCAAAACCTAAAATGCAATAAAAAGAAAATTAAAAAAAAATAGAGACCAAAACAAATAACCGGGACAACAAATGTAGAGGTATTGAGATAATGCAAGAAGTAAAATAAATAAATAATAAAACTGTTAAAGACATCTTCAGAGAGAGAAGGGAAGTTACGTGCTTATGAAATAATACAGAGCCCTTGAAAATTGAACATATAGCAGGAGCAAAAACTTTAATAAATTAGTTGGAAGATGAAATTGAAGAATCTTTGAGGAAGAAGAACAAAAAGACAAGAAGATGGAAATTGAAGAGGAAAAAAAATAAGGAAGTTGTTGGATCACTGCAGAATGTCCAATATCTACCTTTAATGTGATATCCTCCATGGCAAGGATTTTGTATGTTTGATCATTGCCTAGAATAGAACCAGACACACAGTAGGTCATCAATAAATAGTTCTGCAAGAAATCAATTTCTAGAGCCTAAGGATCCACTTAGAACAGAATGGGGAAAGACTTAGGCCAACATACATGATTGTGAAACTTCAGAACATCAGAGACAAAGTTGGAGAGGAGAAAAAGCACATATTTAAGGATCAAGAGTCAGACTGGCTTTGAACTTTCAAATAGCAAAATTGGAGACATTACATACCAGTTAGGAGTCATCCTGTGCTTTTTATACATTCTTTCAAATGCCCAATGATAAAAAGAAACGTACTTCATTCATGCCCAATGACAGAGCAATCTTGAATATCTTGCAAAATTATACCTTATTTGCAAGCACCTACATGAACTAAATTCTTTCAAAATATTGTCATAGAAAATGATTAGCAAAGCAAGTTCACATCAAAAGTTTTACGGCTTGATATTAACTCTTTGGTGCTAAATTAAAATGAAACCCATTTATTAAAAAAAAAAGAAATCAGCCTTTTAGGTAAAATACTATTGGGGCAACACAGGATACTATCATGTTACTAGGATTTTTATCAGTAAAAGATTAAAGTTGGCTGAGTGTGGTGGCTCACGCCTGTAATTCCAGTGATAGGAGCAGGAGGCAGAGAAATTCTAGGCAGAAAGGGCGAGGTCCCTGGTGAAGCCCCACCCTCCAGCCTGGAACTGTGCCCCAAAGTGAGAACATGCATTTCTGTTTTCCTGCTCGAATGCTTCCTTTTCAGAAACCACACATGGCCCATTCCACCCCCATCCTGTATCTAGAAGAACCCCTGACTCAACCAGCAGAGAGATGAGAAGGGAAGAGGAGGAAAGGCAGCTGTACAGTGGAGACTGCAGTTTGACGTTGGAGAAAAGTAGCTTGACTTGAGAGGGATGGCTGACCATATTGCTTCAGAGAGGAGTCCAGCCAGGGACATCCGGATTCCAGCTTTCCTTCCCACTGAGAGCCTCTTTTATCAGCAATAAAATCTTCCATGTTTACCACCCTTCAATTAATTCGTGTGACCTGATTTTTCCTGAATGCCAAACAAGAGCTTGGGTGCCACAGGTGCGGGTGCAAAGCTAAAACAGCACCATAACACACACCCTCTAGGGCTTCAGGGGTTGAGAGCTGTGGGTTGAGTATGCAAGGCACTCCTGTCATGAGGTCTGGGAAGGGGTCAAGGAAAATTTTCTGTTTCACCAGCACTTTGAGAGGCTGAGGTGGGCCGATCACTGGAGGTCAGAGGTTCGAGACCAGCCTGGCCAACATGGTGAAACCCACTCTCTCTAAAAATACAAAAAAATTATCTGGGCATGGTGATGTGTGCCTGTAATCCCAGCCATTCAGGAGGCTGTGACACTAGAATCGCTTGAACCTGGGAGGCAGAGGTTGCAGTGAGCTGAGATTGTGCCACTGCACTGCAGCCTGGTAATAGAGTGAGATTCGTTTTTTGTTTTTTTTTTTAAGCTAATTTTTTTTTAAAACATTAAAGCTAATGTTTGTGGACTCGCAGCTTTTCTTCAGTCAAAATTTGAATAGATTTTAAAAAGTTCAAAGTCGAACTCACCCACCACAAAAATCTTACCCACCACATTGGAATACTATTAGGATATAGATACTTTATTTAACTTTGCCTGGTTATGTTGGAGAAGCATCAGTTTTTACTTGATTCTTCTGTTGCATGATGTATTTATTTTTGAATCATTTTAGTTTATGGTTTTGATTAACTTAATATAAAGAATCAGAATCTTGTATTTTAAAATTTGAATGTACCTCATCCTGTTCCTCTTTCTACTGAGTAAGGAATCCTTTCTTATAGCAGTCCTCGATCTGTTTGTCAGTACACCCGGTTCCATCAGTTGCTGTTGTTGAGGAAACAGTTGTTGAGGAAACAACTGCTGTTGAAGTTTAGGAAAGAGTTGACAGTAATCAGCTTTGTAGTAGTGTGTATGCTATTTATTGGGAATTCCATTTACAAACAAATATTTGTTTGTATACTATTGTAATGGCATATAACATTGGCCTGTGATCATTTGTGAAAAATTTACTCCCATATCTGGACTCTGGCTGCCTAATGAATTTCATATTATAAATATACAAACCAAATATAAGATTTAATGTTAAAATATAAATGTTTATTCATCCAGTACGTTTGGAAGGACACATAAAAAACTGATCATTGGTTGTCCCTAAAGGAAGAGAATACCATAGGCTGGAGGATAGAGATAAGAAGTATACCCTTTAATTCCATCTGAACTTTGTATTGTGTGTAAGTTACCTAAACAATAGTAAAGCACTAAAAAGCAAGTAAAATAAAAATGACAATGTAAAGAGTAACAAAGGATAAGTTAAATGGGAAAGGCAAATACTCTTTTAGTATATTCTAGCCAAATATAATTTGGTTGTGTCTATTTGAGTTTATTCTCACAATTGATAAACTCTCTGTATTGATTGATGGCTAAGTCTGATTAGTATTTTTCTCTAGATGGTATTTGTGTTTTAATATTTTATCGTCTTATTGTTTACTCAACTTCAAGTAATATAGAAGGGTTGCCAGGTTTCTCTCTGATGTGGGATCTCTTCTTGATTTGGAATGCAAATTAGAAGGGTCTTTTTTGAATAAAGGGACCAGGTGACTTATAGGTATTCTTTCTCTAAATATAACTAAGATAAGATTTTTTTGAGGTATGTTAATCTGTATAAGTGGTCAAGAATTTACTTGAATCTTCTCCAAATTCTCATGTCTAAAGTCTGATTGATTAAATTCATTCTAAGTATTTTATTTTGAAAAGAATGCAGCTTTAGCAAACCTCTTTGTACAAATGCAGTGGGATTAAGTTCATTTTAAGAAATTGTTACTGTATTTTAAACATTTACCAGTTTTATTTTTCTTTTTACCTTTTAGCCGGCCTCAGAAAGTGTGTTTGTGTCCATTTCTCCCAGCGCACCCTCTGCCTATCTCTACCCACTTGTATATAATTCAGCATCCAGCAGAGGTAAGATTTTGTAAAATACACCATTTCAAAAAGAATATGAGTCCACGAGAGGAAACACCAAGATAAACATACTTATCCTTACCAGCTCTTTAGCATTTCTGAAAAGAAGTTGATGATAAATGCTTTCTCTTTTGGAAAAGATAGTTTCTTTTTAATTTCATATGATAGTATAGAATCATGTGCTCTAGAGAGAGATAACATTTCATAAAATCTATGTTATTGAATAGTATAGAAATTTAAAACTCCAACAATTTTGTATGAAGAAAAAATGGATTTTTGTGAGTAAAGAGCTAAGAAAATCATTGCTTTTTAAATTTTGGTCATAGCTTATGTTCCTTGATGTCTTTTCTTGCTACAGTAGAGATAACTTTGGCAATTTTAGTCTTACAGTGTGAATGTATAAATAAATTTTTGGTTTATTTTAGATGAATAGAAGGAACATGTATATTTTATAATGCATGTTATATGTAAAGATTTTAAAATCAATACTCTCTTGTACTGGTAAAATTATGCATATGTGCCAGTGTATATGTGTGTTTGTAACTCTTGATCAGCTGTGTAATGAAGCAGGGAGGAAGGAGGCCATAGAAAACCATAAATTATAATTAATGCAAAACTATTCAATGCATACTATGAAATGTATTTAGTGCAAACTATAGTTAAAAGTCTTTCAGTATTTAGGAACTGAGGACATCATAGACCCAATCAGGCTTTCTAAGAAGATATAATTATTTTTAAAATTTCTAAAGTCTGTATCACTTGAAGACTTTAACAGAGACATAAAAGAAATTAACCGGCCAGGAGTGGTGGCTCATGCCTGTAATCCCAGCACTTTGGGAGGTTGAGGCAGGTGAATCATGAGGTCAGGATGATACCATCCTGGTCAACATGATAAAACCCCATATCTACTAAAAATACAAAAATTAGCTGAGTACTTGTAGTCCCAGCTACTCAGAAGACTGAGGCAGGAGAATTACTTGAACTTGGGAGGCAGAGGTTGCAGTGAGCTGAGATTGCACCACTGTACTCTAGCCTGGGTGACAGAGCAAGACTCTGTCTCAAAAAAAAAAAAAAAAAAAAACCAAGAGAAATAAAACAAAGGAAAGTAATCTTTTCTCTCTTTCAAATGGTAAAACACTTTTTTTTTTTTTTTTTGAAGTAGAGTCTCCCTCTGTCACCCAGGCTGGAGTGCAGTGGCACAATCTCAGCTCACTACAATCTCTGCTTCCCAGGACAAGCAATTCTCATGCCTCAGACTTAAAAACACTTTATCTTTTATTGCAAAGTGTTAACTATCCATTTGGTGGGCAACTTTTTCCTCAGTCTTAACAGTATCATGCTTTTGTCAGGATTTTGACAGTTTGTTCACTAGCACTATTTTATTGCAGTTAAACTTAAAACATTGTACAGCTCAAATTTATGTATAGCTTATTGGCCATAGCAGTTTTGGTTAAAACCTGACATCTGAGGCTAGCAGCAAACTTAAAGCCTGACTTTTGAGGAGGCCTGACTTTGGGAGGCTGAGGAAGGAGGATCATTTGAGCCCATGAGTTTGAGACTAGCCTGGGCAACATTAGCGAGACCCCACCTCTACAAACAAATAAAAAAAATTAGCCAAGTGTGGTGGTGCATGTCTATAGGCCTAGCTACTTGAGAGGCTAAGGTAGAAGGAACCCTTCTGCTCAGGAGTTATAGGCTGCAGTGAGCTCTGATTGCAGCACTGCATTCCAGCCTGGGCTATACAGCAAGACTCTATCTTAAAAAACAAACAAACAAACAAATCCAAACCACTTGACGTTTGATGGCAAATACTGCGTTCATTTTGCAGTATACACAATATGGTGCCTTTTCATTATTGTGTGGTTCCAGACATAAGATAGCATTTTTAATGTGGGTGTTTTCATTGATTTGTGGCAATGTTAATATTTTCTTTTTATTTTTTATAGAACCAGGTTTTACTGTGTTGCCCAGGCTGATCTTGAACTCCTGGCCTCAAGTGATCCCCTTGCCTCTCACAGTGCTAGGATTGCAGGCATGAGTTATGCTTAGCCTTTTTTAAAAAAAAGTTTTCAAAAATTTATATATATATATATATATATGTCTGTGAGTGTATATATGTATGTGTGTGTATATATTTTTTTTTATTGCATTTCAGGTTCTGCGGTACATGTAAAGAACATGCAGGATTGTTGCATAGGTACATACATGGCAGTGTGGTTTGCTGCCTCCATCCCCATCATCTATATCTGGCATTTCTCCCCATGTTATCCCTCCCCAACTCCCTCCCCGACACTGTGCCTCCCCGAGCCCCCACCAACAGACCTCAGTGTGTGATGCTCCCATCCCTGTGTCCATGTGTTCTCATTGTTCAACACCCACCTATGAGTGAGAACATGTGGTGCTTGATTCTCTGTTCCTGTGTCAGTTTGCTGAGAATAATGGCTTCCAGGTTCATCCATGTCCCTACAAAGGACATGGAACTCATCATTTTTGATGGCTGCATAGTATTCCATGATGTAGATGTGCCACATTTTCCCTGTCCAGTCTATCATCGATGAGCATTTGGGTTGGTTCCACGTCTTTGCTATTGTAAACAGTGCTGCAGTGAACATACGTGCGCATGTGTCCTTATAATAGAACGATTTATAATCCTTTGGATATATACCCAGTAATGGGATTTCTGGGTCAAATGGAATTTCTATTTCTAGGTCCTTGAGGAATTGCTACACTGTCTTCAACAATGGTTGAACTAATTTACCCTCCCACCAACAGTGTAAAAGTGTTCCTATTTCTCCACATCCTCTCCAGCATCTGTTGTCTCCATATTTTTTAATGATCATCAGTCTAACTGGCGTGAGATGGTATCTCAATGTGGTTTTGATTTGCATTTCTTTAATGACCGTGATGATGAGCATTTTTTCATATGTTTGTTGGCCTCATAAATGTCTTCTTTTGTAAAGTGTCTGTTCATATCCTTTGCCCACTTTTGAATAGGTTTGTTTTTTTCTTGTAAATCTGTTGCAATTCTTTGTAGATTTTGGATATAAGTCCTTTGTCAGATGGGTAGATTGCGAAAATTTTTTCCCATTCTGTTGGTTGCCTGTTTACTCTAATGATTATTTCTTTTGCTGTGCAGAAGCTCTGGAGTTTAATTAGATTCTATTTGTCTATTTTGGCTTTTGATGCCAATGCTTTTGGTGTTTGATTCATGAAGTTCTTGCCTATGCCTCTGTCCTGAATGGTTTTGCCTAATTTTCTTCTAAGGTTTTTATGGTATTAGGTCTTATGTTTAAGTTTTTAATCCATCTGGAGTTAATTTTAATGTAAGGTGTCAGGAAGGGGTCCAGTTTCTGCTTTCTGCACATGGTTAGCCAGTTTTCCAACACCATATATTAAACAGAGAATCCTTTCCCCATTGCTTGTTTTTGTGAGGTTTGCCAAAGATCATATGGTTGTAGATGTGTGTCGTTGCCTCTGAGGCCTCTGTTCTGTTCCATTGGTCTATATCTCTGTATTGGTACCAGTACCATGCTGTTTTAATTACAGTAGCCTTGTAGTATAGTTTGAAATGAGGTGGCATGATGCCTCTAGCTTTGTTCTTTTTGCTTAGAATTGTCTTGGCTATGCGTGCTCTCTTTTGGTTCCATATGAAGTTTAAGGTGGTTTTTTCCAGTTCTGTGAAGAAGGTCATTGGTAGCTTGATGGGGATAGCGTTGAATCTATAAATTACTTTGGGTAGTATGGCCAGTTTCATAACATTGATTCTTTCTAACCATAAGCATGTAATGCTTCTCCGTCTGTTTGTGTCCTCTCTTATTTTGTTGAGCAGTGGTTTGTAGTTCTCCTTGAAGAGGTCCTTTACATCCTTTGTTAGTTTTATTCCTAGGTATTTTATTCTCTTTGAAGCAGTCGTGAATGTCAGTTCATTCTTGATTTGGCTCTCTTTAAGTCTGTTATTGGTGTATATGAATGCTTGTGTTTTTTGTACTTTGCTTTTATATCCTGAGACTTTGCTGAAGTTGCTTATCAGTTTCAGGAGACTGTTATGATTTCCATTCTTCTGCATTTGCTGAGGAGTGATCTATTTCCAATTATGTGGTCAATTTTAGAGTAGATGTGATGTGATGAGCTCAGAAGAGTGTATATTCTGTGGATTTTGCATGGAGAGTTCTGTAAATGTCTATTAGGTTTGCTTGGTCCAGATCTGAGATCAAGTCCTGGATATTCTTGTTAATTTTCTGTCTCGTTGATCTAATATTGACAGTGGAGTGTTAAAGTTTTCCACCTATTATTGTATGGCAGTCTAAATTTCTTTGTTGGTCATTAAGAACCTGCTTTATGTATCTTGGTGCTCCTGTTTTGGGCACATATATGTATATATAGGATCATTAGGTTTTCTTGTTGGATTGATCTTTTTTTACCGTTATGTAATGCCCTTCTTTGTCTCTTTTGATCTTTGTTGGTTTAAAGTCTATTTTATTAGAGACTAGGATTGCAATTCCTGCTTATTTTTGCTCCCCATTCGCTTGGTGAATCTTCCTCCATCCCTTTATTTTGAACCTATGTGTATCTTTGCATGTGAGAAGGGTTTCTTGGTTATAGCACACTGATGGGTTTTGAGTTTTTATCTAATTTGACAGTCTGTATCTTTTGATTAGGGCATTTAGGTGATTTACATTGAGGGTTAATATTGTTATATGTGAATTTGATCCTGCCATTTTGATGCTAGCTGGTTGTTTTGCCCATTAGTTTACACAGTTTCTTCATTGTGTCAATGCTCTTTACCATTTGGTTTGTTTTTGGAGTAGCTGGTACTGGTTATTCCTTTCTATGTTTAGTGCTTCTTTCAGGAGCTCTTGTAAAGCAGGCCTGGTGGTGATGAAATCTCTGAGCAATTGCTTGTTCGTAAAGAACTTTATTTTTCCTTGACTTATGAAGCTTAGTTTGGCTGGATATGAATTCTAGGGTGAAAATTCTTTTTCTTAAGGATATTGAATATTGGCCCCCACTCTCTTCTGACTTACAGGGTTTCTGCTGAGAGATCCACTGTGAGTCTGATGGTCTTCTCTTTGTGGGTAACCCGACCTTTCTCTCTGGCTGCCCTTAGCACATTTTCCTTCATTTCAGCCCTGGCGAATCTGATGATTATATGTCTTGGGCTTGCTCTTCTTGTGGAATATCTTTGTGGTATTCTCTGTATTTCCTGGACTTGAATGTTGGTCTGCCCTGCTAGGTTGGGGAAGTTCTCCTGGATAATATCCTGAAGAGTGTTTTCCAGCTTGGATTCATTCTATCCATCACATTCAGGTACACCTATCAAACTTAGATTATGTCTTTTCACATGATCCCATATTTCTTGGAGGCTTTGTTCATTTCTTTTTACTCTCTTCTCTCTAATCTTGCCTTTTCATTTTATTTCATTGAGTTGATCTTCAATCTCAGCTATCTTTTCTTCTGCTTGGTCGATTCAGCTATTGAAACTTGTGTATGCTATGCGAAGTTCTCATGTTGTGTTTTTCAGCTCCATCAGTTTATTTATATTCCTCTCTAAGCTGTTTATTCTCATTAGCATTTTGTCAAACCTTTTCTTGGGGTTCATAGTTTCTTTGCATTGGGTTAGAACATGATCTTTTAGCTCAGAGAAGTTTGTTATTACCCACCTTCTGCAGCCTGTTTCTGTCAATTCATCAGATTCATTCTCCATCCAGTCTTGTTCCCTTGCTGGTCAGGAGTTGCAATCCCTTGGAGGAGGAGAAGCATTCTGGTTTAGGGTATTTTTATCCTTTTTGGCTGGTTTCTTCCCATCTTTGTGGATTTATCTACCTGTGGTCTTTGTGGTTGGTGACTTTCAGACGGGGTCTCTTAGTGGATATCCTTTTTGTTGCTGATGAAGTTATTTCTTTCTGTTTCTTAGTTTACCTTCTGATAGTCAAGTCCCACTGCTGTAGGACTGTTGGAGGTTCACTCCAGACCCTGCTTGCCTGGGGATCACCTGTAGCAGCTGCAGAACAGTAAGGTTGCTGCCAGTTTCTTCTTCTGTTATCTTTGTCCCAGAAGGATACCCGCCAGATATCAATCTGAGCTCTCCTTTATGAGATGTCTCTTTGGTTATACAAGGGATGGGAAGGTGCTTGAGGAGATGGTCTGCCCCTTATGGGACCTCAAGTGCTGAGCTGTGAGCTCCATTGTTCTGTTCAGAGCTGCTGGGCAGGTTCGTTTACATGTCCTGCAGCAGACTTCATAACTGCCTTTTTTTCCCAGGTCTCAAGTGTTTTAAATTTATTTTTTACCATTATTAATCCATGATTTAATTCATTTATCATTGTGTGTGCTACAAATATATTTTATGCGTATACAAGAACATCCCTACAGGTTTTCCTTCTCAGCATAGGAATTTTCTATTATTAATATTATTTTTTTCTTTTTTAAAGAATGGGGTCTCGCTATATTGCCCAGGTAGGTCTCAAACTCCTGGGCCCAAGGTATCCTCCAGCCTCTGCCTCCCTAAAAGCTGGGACTACAGGCATGAACCACCATGCCTGGCCATTCTCAACAAAGGAATTTTCCAATCTTTATTTAACTTATTAATAATGGGCTATCTGTGCTTAACTTCAGCACACCATTGTCAATAAAATTATATGCTAGTTTTTTCACTCTCCCATAAAAAAGTTACTAAAAACCATTTGGATAGGCTCTTAGAGGGGGCTTTGGAAAAAGAAGACTTGGTGGAGGAGATGATATGGAGGTAATATGATGGAGCGTTTCACAGAGTAGGTATATATATATATATGTTGTGTCTGACCCACAGACCCTGACCCAGCGATGGTTGAACAAATATGCACTCAGACACAGATATCCAGTGAAAGAGCAGGCTATGGGACCAGGCCACTCACAGACACTATGGAGGGTGCTATAAAGAGTGGCAGCCCAAGCAGCCTGACAAGGGGGCCTAGGGGCCTTTACTTAGTATAGATATAATGACAGAGGCCTAAAGCAAACACCGTTTGTGGGCAATTAACTTTATGGATCTCCAGAGTATGTAACAGTTTTTCTCAGGATGGTCAAAGCTGGGTTTCTGGGGAAACAGGTAAACAAACTAATCTGAATAAATTTCCTTGCACTCTCTTGTAACTTGCCCTACACTGGCTATCTTCAGCCATACACTTCTTCCCAAGGTTTTGCCAAACCTTCCAAGAGGGTTTGTATCCATTTTACAATTTTTCCCACCACCATGACTGAACTCCTATACATGTGTATAAAATTACTTAAGGATAAAAACAGTAAAGTAATCTCAAAAATAACAAAAAGCTTTACAAGAAAGAAATCTTATGTTAAACTGTTTGGCCTTTGTAAGCAATGTATATTTAGTCATGAAGATGCAAATACTGTTTATTGACTTAAATAAAAATATTAGATGTGAGAAGAAGGAGTGGTGTTGGAAAGCTAAATCCTCATTTGTTATGAGAGGCACTTCTTAAGGACTCTGGAGTTAAACTGCGTGAGTTCAAATTCTTTTTTTTTTTTTTGAGACAGAGTCTCACTCTGTCACCCAGGCTAGAGTGCAGCGATGAGATCTCAGCTCAATGTAACCTCTGCCTACCAGTTGAAGTGATTCTCCTGCGTCAGCCTCCTGAGTAGCTGGGACTACAAGCGCGTGTTACCACACCTGGCTAATTTTTTTTTTTTTTGGTATTTTTCATGGAGATGGGGTTTCACTGTTAGCCAGGATGGTCGTGATCTTCTAACCTCGTGATCCGCCTGCCTCAGCCTCCCAAAGTGCTGGGATTACAGGCATGAGCCCCCGTGTCCGGCCAAATTCTTAATAGTTCTGTAAACTCTGTAACTTTGGGCAAGTTAATTAATATCTCTGTGCTTCAGTTTCCTCATTAGTAAAATGGATATGACAGAAGATATATTTCTTTCCCTGTGTATTGCACTTAGAAATATGTGCTTTAATATTAGCTGTTATGATGATAATTGGTAGTTTTTAGATAATATCTGAAATTGATAAATCAAAAAATAGGAAAAAAATCCTATATATTATGTGGATATATGGAGATGACTACCAGAAGAAGTAGCCAAAAGAGTTAAAATGATTGCCTCCAGGAAGTGGTACTGGGGAGTATCTCTGGGAACAACTGTGGCATTTTTAAATCTTTTAGCCCTATTTAATTTGATATATATCTATACATGTATTATTTTGATAAAGGTTTAGAAAGTGATTAAGTCTGTGTCACAGTCTCATGGTGATGTAAAGAGAGAAGAACATTATATTAAACATTAGAAAATGTCCTAAAACCACCTAAGGCAGAGTAACTAATCACTTGGCTCTATGGGATTCAAGATAGAATTCTCGTGGCAACAAGAAAGATGATTTCCAGTGTTGGAAGCTAGAATATTGGAGAAACCACTCACGATAGTCAGTTTAATGGCATTTTCAGAAATGGCCACCAGATTTCTCCACTCTGAAGTTATTATTTTTGTTCTCTTTCCATACCTCGTATTCTTTGGAAGCAAGGCCATAAATCCAGCCATACTCAAGTAGGAGGAAGAGATTAAGCTCCATGTTCTAGAGGGGGAAATATTTATATTTATTATTTGGAATTCTTTTGTAAGAAAGATTTGTTTCTTCTCTCCCATTTATTTATTAAGTCATTATTTATATCATTCTGGACTCTTAATTTGTACTTTGGGTTATAACCCAGTATTGTGTTATTTATTTTGTTGCTCACATTGTTCAATTTTAGCCATTGGGAGCTCTTTGAGATTGGCTTCTGTGTCCCTTTGACATGTCCCACTGTTTTGTTTTCTTTTTTTTTTTTTTTAATTTAAATAAAGAGGCTATGCTGGGAAGAACCCATTGTTTCGTTTTCTGAGCACTTCCTTGTTTTTGAGGCATAAAGACCTAGGCAGTTATCTTCAAGCTGATAGATAGTGCAAAATGTAATTACTCATGAAATAAAAAACTTGTCAGAATAAATGATTCAATTTAGCTAAACACAAATTTACATTTTAATGATCTTAATCATTATATATATTAATGTAATCTTCTTTGATCAGTAAACCTATAAACATACCCAAATAGAATAAAAAGGTGTGCTTGTGTTAATATTGATAAATCAAAGAAATTTTACCTCTTTTTATTAAGCTGTGGTCTTTAATAAAAGACTTGTGAAACTTATACATAAAATCAGATGTACATCATAAAATATTTAAAAGTGTGTATATCTAAGTAAAAATATATGTTTTAATTCATTTTTTAATTAAAGGAAAACAAAGTGTTGCGGACAGTTCCTCTACTAGCAGCATGCCTCCCCCAGGACAAATGCAAAGTAAAGATCGGTCGTCGCTTCAGTGAAGAAAGGTAAATTAACTATTAGGGCAATGTAAATAATTCTTTATTTCTATACAGATCTTTAATAATCATTTCTTTCAGGTCATTTATTTCTTTTAGCTTATTTGCGGTCTAAAGAGTGGAAATAGTAAAAAAATTTAAGTTCAGCTAACCCCTGATCACACAAAATAGTACAAGACAAAAACAAAGCAAAATCAAATAAAAAACTGTTTCAACTAAGGAATGATAGCATTATCTGAATTTCATAGTAATATATGTTTAGCTTAAAAGGCAAATATACTTAGTGTTTATATCATTTTTGTTAAAAGTGCCTTCCAGTTGTTACATGGTAGGGTTCTTGTTTTTGTTTTTTTGTTTTTTTTTTTAAATATCTTCTACAACATTTTTTTTTGGTAGGGTTCTTGTATTAGATTTAGTTCAGTTTTTTTCCTGTGGTGCCTAATATAGTGCTTACTCAGTAAATTATTATTATTATTTTTCAAGGCAGGATCTCACTTTGTTGCTCAGGCTGGAGTGCAGCGGTGTAATTTTGGCTCACTGTGACCTCCGCCTCCTGGGCTCAAGTGATCTTCCCACCTCAGCTTCCTGAGTAGCTGGGACTACAGGCATGAGCCACTGTGCCTGGACAGTAAATTATTATTTGCTGATTAATTTTAAATTAAAGCAGTTTAGAACTATCAATGTAAGTGTGG
This sequence comes from Saguinus oedipus, assembly GCA_031835075.1. Taxonomy (NCBI): domain Eukaryota; kingdom Metazoa; phylum Chordata; class Mammalia; order Primates; family Cebidae; genus Saguinus; species Saguinus oedipus. Next base: position 183,991,204 of record CM063170.1, on the reverse strand, counting down.
TAACTGAATGATTAATTTCAGCTTTTGTTAGAGTACATGATGAAATCATGGGGGAATGATTAAGAGACATACACCTTTTTTTTTTTTAAACAAAGGTGTCCTTTGTAAATTTTTGCTTCCAGTATATCAGAAAACAGTTGGTTTTTATATATTAACCCTCAATCCAGTAACTTTCTAAATTCATTTGTTAGTTGTGGAAATTGTTTTGTTCATTTGTTGATTTGTTGAATTGAATTGTTGATTCCCTGGAACTTTCTATATAAGCAGCATTGTCATCTGCAAATGGGATCATTTATATTTATTCCTTTCTGATACTTATCGTTTTTTTTCTTGCCTCATTGCAATAACTGATAACTTTAGTATAATGTTTATTAGAAATGGTGAAAGCCAACACCTTTACCTTGTGGTCTCAGTCTCTGTGGAAATTATTAACTGATATTGGCTCTGTGTTTCTCCCCTCAAGCATTATTGAGGTATAATTTGTAACTGGGTTTTTTCTTGGGTGCTGGTGAGGCACAGCTTTCCTGAGAGAATGCTGTGGGTTCTTGTCCTCCAGTCTCTTAAAGAATAAGCGATGGGACCACTGCAGGTGCACCATGAGCTCATAAAAGTAAATATCGGACCCAAGAAGTGTTGTAGAAAGCTGATTTTATTTAGGTAGAGAAAAAAGAGAAAGACTTCCATGAAGAGTATGGAAGGGGATTCCAGAGGGGAAAATCCCAGAGGGGAAAGGGAGCTCCCACCATGTAGGAGGGGATTTCAGAGAGCTGGAAATCCACTGTGGGTGAAGGAGCAGGGGAATTTATCTTGGGAGAAATTCCCACCTTCCCAAGTTCCTCTGGCCAATGAAAGGAGTTCCTTTAAACTTCCGCTGGGGTGATTGACTCTTAGTTTCCTCCCACACCCACGAAATTCAAACATAAACCATTAAATCTCTCGGATGGAGAGAGATGGCGCTGGGAAATGTTTGCCCTTAAAACTGTGCCCCCTCGTGGACCTGGAAAGAGAACACATTCCCTCATAATTGATAGATAAAAGTTATATTTACCATATACAGTGTGATGTTTTGAGATATGTATACATTGTGAAATGATTACCACAGTCAAGCTAATTAACATATCCATCACCTTACGTAGTTACTTGTTCAAGACGTTCAGTAATGTTGAGAATACTGTAGTATGGCTGTGTCAGGTGAGACACAATGAGGAAGGAAAGAAGTTTATTACACACATTTACCAGAGAGGTTAGGATGCCATTGTAAGGCCAAAGGGAAGTCTGGAAACAGCAGGAGATTCAACCACTGGGTGGTTGGGAAAGAGACCTGTGAGATTATGACTTTATTAAGGTCTGTGGGTGTTATCCCTTAGGATTTCCTTGTGGCTTGTGAACTGGCTAGTTTAAAGAGAGCATTGTGAAGGGGGAGCTTATTCATATGACTCTGGTTTTGACCTTTGGGTTTTATTGTGGTCAGCAGCTATGGGATGTGTTGGGTTTTGGATTAGTGAGGAAACACGTAGGCTATATGGCAGACACCACACAGGGTGGGAGAGTTTTACCTAGACCAAAGGTGACAGGGTTGAATTACAGATAACTTATGTCAGGCCTAAAATCAATGCCAAGGCAATAACTGTATTAAACACATTTATAATAATAGTTTTACTTTTTTCGTTATTTTTTTTTGCAGTGAGAACATTTAAGACCTGCTCTCATGGCCGTTTTCAAGTATACATTTACTGGAATAACCATGTTATACAGTAGATCTCCACATTTTCATTTTTGTAATGTTGTTTATCAGTTTCTAAAGTGCTGAGAGTTTTATGAGTGAGTGTTGAGTTGTGAAATGCATCTATTGAAACGATCATGTAGATTCTCTCTTAAATTCTGTTAATATAGTGGATTATATTGATTGATTTCTGCATGATCATGCCACTTCACACCTGCCTGGGTGACAGAGCAAGACTTTGTCTCAAAAAAAAAAAAAAAGAAAGTATTCCTCAGTTGTCAGATGTAGTGTTATACAAATTATCAATTAGGTCAAGATGGTTGATAGTGTTCAAATCTTCTGTAGTTTGACTTATTTTATGAGCACATTTTCTCTCAAATAGCAAGGAAATTATGTTAAAATCTCCACCAATAATTAGGGATTTGCTTATTTTTATGTTTTGTTGTTTTGGTTTCTGTTTCATCTATTTGAAGACTCTTTAGGTGAATATGTAGTTAGTATTGTTATATTTACTTGATGCATTGGTCCTTTTATCATTATTACATGTTATTGGAAAAACACTCAACCGTTTTTCCTCTGCTGTGGTGTTAACACCACAAACTTCAACACAGAAGACTTCTGTGACCCCCAAATGTGTGAAAATTTCTCTCCACAAGCAAGCGAGCAAGCAGGCAGTCAGTTTTGTAATAACACCGGTTGGGTGTCCTTCAATTGAATTCCAACTCTATCTAACTGGAGATAGTGTCATATCCCACAGGATGAGGGCTCAGTTCCCAAGACTGCCCTTTCCCCACTTCAGACACCATTGGCAAGTCCGGGCCTCAGGAACTTGTGACTGATCAGCTTCAAGTTGGGGCTTCCACAACTCTTGGTTTGGGTTCAGTTAATTAGAAACACTTAATGTTTAGCAGTTTATGATAAAGAATATTACAAAGGATACAGATGAGTTATGTAGTACAAGGTACAGAGAAAAGGGTGCGGAGCTTCCATACCTTCCCTGGAGCACTACCCTCCAAGAATGTCTGCATGTTCAGCTTTCTGAATCCTGTCCTCTTAGGTTTTTATTTAGGTTTCATTATTCATGATTGATAAAGCCGTTGGCCATGGGTGAACAACTTGGTGTTTAGCCTCTCTCCCTCCCCTTTGTCTTTCCAGTGACTAAGCCTACCCTGAAGCTGTCAGTCAACATTAGCATACAAGAAAACAACACTTTGGAGATTCTAAGGATTTTAGGAATTGTATGCCAGGAAGTGGAAAGAAGACCAAATATATATTTCACAATAACACAAATGTCTCTCTTTATCTCTGGTGATACTCTTTGTCTTAAAGTCTACTCTGTGTGGGTACTAGTGTTTATATGGTATGGATCTTGGTTTTTAAATTTAATCCAACGATCTTTGTTGTTTAATTGGAGAGTTTATTTCATTTCTACTGGATGTAATTATTGACTTGTTTTCTTTTACATTACCAGTGAATACTGTATTGATATTTGCCTTCTGTTAGTCCTATCAGTTATTTGTTTTTTTGTTTCTCTTTTCTGTCTTCTTCTGTGTTATTAATTAATTGTTTTAGCATTCCATTCTATTTATTTGTTGGCTTTTTAGTTATGCCTTTTGTGGTTAGTTTTTGGATTATACTATGTATTCTTACTTTATCACAGTTTATCTTGAATTAATAATGTTATACAATAAATATATAACAAAAGAACCTTACAAAAATATAATTCCATGCAGTCCCCTTCTATTTTTTATGTTATTGTTTTCACATAGTTTACTTTTAGATAATAAGAGAAATTGGGTGTAGTGTATATAGGAATTTTCTGTACTGTTTTTGCAATAATAGTAAATCTTTTTTTTTTTTTTTTTTTGAGACAGAGTTTTGCTCTTGTTGCCCAGGCTGGAGTACAATGGTACAATCTAGGCTCACTGCAGTCTGTGTCTCCCGGGTTCAGTAATTCTCCTGCCTCAGCCTCTCATGTAACTGGGATTACAGGCATGTGCCACCAGGCCCGGCTAAGTTTTTTTGTGTATTTTTAGTAGAGATGAGGTTTCTCCATGTTGGTCAGGCTGGTCTCGAACTCCTGACCTCAGATGATCCATCCGCGTCGACCTCCCAAAGTGCTGGAATTACAGGCGTGAGCCACTGCGCCTGGCCAATAATTTTGTAAATCTAAAGCAGTTATTTAGATACCCTTTGCTTTTTTTTTTTTTTTTTTTTTTTTTAAATAGAGACAAGTGTTGCCCAGGCCAATCTTAAACTCCTAGGCAAAAGCAGTCCTCCTGCTTTGGCCTTACAAAGTGCTGGGATTGCAGATGAGAGCCACTGCACCCAGTCCTCTTTGCTTTTTATCAGTGTTTTGTAGTTGTTCACATTTAGGAACTTTACATATTTTATTAGATTCACACCTAAGAATTTAATTTTTGGAGGGCTATTTTAATGTTATTTAAAGCAATTACAAATGTGAATTTTTTATTGCTGGTTTGTGGGAAAGAAATTGACTTTTGTATATTAACCTTATATCTTGTGACCTTGCTGTTGTTCTTGGAGGTTTTTTTGTCTCCTTTTTGGCAGTTCCCTGAGCTTTTCTACATAGATGATTAGGTCACCTGAGCAATAGTGATGGTTTCATTTCATCTTTTTAGTTTATATGTCTTTTGTTCCCTTTTATTTGAATAGCTAGGGGTTGAATAGCAGTGGTGAGAGTATGTCCCTGTTTTGTTCTCAATCTTAGGGAACTGTTAGGCATAATGCTAGCTATAGGTATTTTGCAGATGTTCTTTATTAAATTGAGGCCATTCTCCCCTATTCCTAGTTTGTTGAGAGTTTTTATCATGAGTGGGCTTTGGGTTTTGTTGAATGCGTTTTCTTTGTGAATTGATACAGTCCTTTGATGTATCTTCTTTAGTCCATTGATGTGGTTGATTACATTTATGGATTTTGAATGTTAAACCAGCCCTCCATCCCTGTACTAAATCTGATTTGGTGATGATAATTTCATATACATCTTTGGATTTAATTTACTAATATTTTGTTGAGAATTTTTGCCTTTATGTTCATAAAGGATATTAATCTGTAGTTTTCCTTTCTTGTAATACCTTTATTTGGTTTTGATATGAGGGTAATGCTGGCCTTATAGAATGAGTTAGGCAATGTTCTGTCTGTTTTTATTATCTGGAAGAGATTATAGAGAATCGATACCATTTCTTCCTGAAATGTGTGAGAGAATTCACCAGTGAAATGGCTTGGGCCTGGTGATTAATTTTTTAAAATATTATTATTGATTCAATTTCTTCAGTAGACCTAGAGCTTTTTAGTTTTCCTTTCTCTTCTTTTGTGAGTTTTTATTATGTTTTTCAAGGAATTAATTTCATCCAAACAATGAAATTTGTGGGCATCGAGTTTTTTGTAGTATGTTATTCTCTTAATGATTATAGAATCAGTGATGATCCCCCTTTCTTATTTCTGATTTTGGTAATTGTGTCTTTTTTTTTTTTTTTTAACTTCAGCTGTAGTTTTATCAGTTTAATTGATCTTTTCAAAGAATCAGTATATTAATTTGCTAGGACTGCATTAATAAAATACCACATACTGAGTGGCCAAAGAGAAGTTTATTTTCCCACAGTTCTTGAATGTAGAAATCTAAGATCAACAGGGCCATAGATTTGGTTTCTCCTGAAGCCTCTCCTTGGCTTGCAGTTGGTTGCCCTGTCGTTGCCTGTTCACATGGTTATTCCTCTGGACAGATGTGCCCCTGCCAGCTCTTCTTTTGTGTCCAAATTTTCTCATCTTATAATCATACCAGTTAGATTAGATTAGGGACCACCATAATGGCTTCATTTTAACTTAATCACCTCTTTAAAGATAATTTATCTATCTATAAATACCAACATATTCTGAGCTACTAGGGGTTAGGACTTAAACACTTGAATTTTGGGGAGGACACAGTTTGTTCTATAACAGTCAGCTTTTGGTTTCATTGATTTTTTTTCTATTGTCTTCCTATTTTGAACTTCACTGATTTCCATCTTAAGTTTTTATTATTTCTTTTTTCTCTTTGAGACAGAGTCTCACTCTGTCACCCAGGCTGGAGTGCAGTGGCATAATCCCAGCTCTCTGCATCCTTTGCCTCCCGGGTTCAAGTGATTCTCCTGCCTCAGCCTCCTTGAGTAGCTAGGATTAAAGGTGCCCACCACCACATCTGGCTAATTTTTTTGTATTTTTAGTAGAGATAGGGTTTCATTATGTTAGCCAGGCTAGTCTCAAGCTCCTGACCTCAAGTGATCTCCCAAAGTGCTGGGACTATAGACATGAGTTACTGTGCCCAGCCCTTCTTTTCTTTCTATAGTGCTTTCTTTAGGCTTAAATTGCTCTTTTTTCTCTAGCTTTTTTTTTTTTTTTTTTTTAATTTTTTGTCAAGACAGAGTCTTGCTACATTGCTCAGGCTGGTCTTGAGCTCCTGGCCTCCAGCAACTCTCCTGCCTCTGGGGTTAGAGAAATGACCCACCATGCCTGGCCCTATCTAGCTTTCTGTTGTGTTTTTAAGGAGGAAGCTTAGTCTGTTCATTTTCAGGTCTTTCTTCTTTCATAATATGTGCATTTTAATGCTGTAAGTATCCCTCTAAGAAGTGCTTTTGCTGCATCCCACACATTTTGATAAGTTGTATTTTCATTTGGTTCAAAACATTTTAAAATTTCCCTTGAGACTTATAACTTGACCTGTAGTTTATTTAGAAGTATGTTGCTTAATCTCCAATATGGTGAAATTTTCCAGCAAGTTTTCTGGGCTCTAATTTAATTCCATTGTAGTCTGAGAGCATGCTTTGTATGATTTCTATTTTAAATTTGTCAGAATATGTTTTATGGCCCAGAATGTGGTATATTTTGTTGAGCGTTTCATGTGAACTTGAGAGGAATGTGTATTTTGTTGTTGGCAGACTATTCTATAAATATCAATTAGATCAAGTTGATTGATAATGCTATTTAGGCCAACTATATCCTTATTGATTTTTTGCCTGCTTGATCTCCCAGTTACTGACAAGGTTGTAGTGAAGTCTCCAGCTGTATTACTGGATTTGTCTATTTCTCCTTTCTGTTCTCTCGGTTTTTGCCTTACATATTGTGAACACTGAATTGTTAAGTATATACATGTTAAAAGATTGTTACAGCTTCTTGGAGAATTGACTCTTTTGTCATTATGTAATGCCTCTCTTCATCCTGATAATTTTCCTTTTGATGGCTGCTTTGTCTGTAGTTAATATAGCTAGGCTAGTCCACTTACCTTTTCTTTTTTCTTTTTTTTTTTTTTGAGACAAGGTCTTGTTCTGTTGCCCACGCTGAGTGTAGTGGCACAATCACAGTTCACTGCAGCCTTGACCTCCCAGGGTTCAAGTGGTTTTCATGCCTCCGCCTCCCTGGTAGCTGGGACGGTAGGTGCACACCACTGTGCTCGGCTAATTTTTAAACACTTTTTTAGAGATGGGCATCTCACTGTGTTGCCTAGTCTGGTCTTAAACTCTTAGGCTCAAGCAGTGCTCTTGCCTTGGCCTTCTAAAGTGCTGGGATTACAGGTTTGAGCCACTGTGCCTGGCCTGCCGTTATCTTTTCATTAGTATTATCATGGCATATCTTTCTCTATCCCTTTTGTTTTTTTTGAAACAGCTTTAGTGAAATGGTATTCACATACCATTTAACTTACTGATTTAAAATGTACAAATTAATTGGTTTCTAGTATATTCAAATATATTTGCAGCCATCACCAGTCAATTCAAAATATGTCATCACTTCAAAAAGAAATCCTCTACCTTTAACTGTCACCTACTTATCCCTATGCCTTCCATCCTTTCTAACTCCCTGCCCCTTCCCAATCCTAAGCAAACACTAGTCTACTTTGTGTTTCTGTTGATTTTCCTACTTGACATTCATATTTGATATCTGATATATATATATGAAATAATATATTTGGACTTTCGTGACTGGCTTCTTTCAATTAGCATGTTTTCATGATTGTAATATGTATGTTGTAACATATATTAGTACTTAGTTTCTTTTTCTGGTCAAAGAATAGGTAGAAAAAAAGCTGTGATAAGTAGTTTCTCTTGAGGGAAAGGCCTCTGTTACTTTTCTTTTCTCTTTTTTTTTTGAGACAGAGTTTCATTCTTGATGCCTAGGCTGGAGTGCAGTGGTTGCAATCTTGGCTCACCGCCTCCCAGGTTCAAGTGATTATCCTGTCTCAGCCTCCCGAGTAGGTGGGATGACAGGCATCTGCCACCATACCTGGCTAATTTTTTGTATTTTTAATAGAGACGGGGTTTCACCATGTTGACCAGGCTGGTCTTGAACTCCTGACCTCCAGTCATCCACCCGCCTTGGCCTCCCAAATTGCTGGGATTATAGGCGTGAGCAACTGCACCCTGCCAAGATGGTTACTTTTCACCTTTCCCTTCCCTAGTTACAACAGGATTTTTCTCAGATCTTCATTATGAGAACCTGGGGTGCTCTTGGATGTAATGATTAGGAAAGTATGAACCCTCCTCTTAATACTGGGTCCCCATGAGTTTTAACTCTCAAGCTAGTCCATACTCAGCATGCAGTAATTTGTCACTGACTGTTTAAATGTTCCTACCAGTTACTGGCTTTAGTGGTTTCTGCTCTCCGGGAAACTGATTTGGCTCTGGGAAACTGATTTGGCTCTGGTTCTCTGTATTGACCTTGTTTCTCCAGTTTCGGGATTATTTGCCCTGGGGCCTCAGTTCTCTAATGGATCTAAGAAAAATTGTTAATTTTCAGTTCCTTAGCATTTTTCTTGTGAAAATGGGCTTGATGACTTTCAAGCTCTTTATGTCTAGCTGAAATTGGAAATACAAATTATCATATTTCAAAGAAAAATGATAATTGGTCTCTTCCCCTTAAGAGTGTTTTGTTGGCCGAGGCAGGTGGATCATGAGGTCAAGAGATTGAGACCATCCTGGTCAACATGGTGAAACCCCATCTCTACTAAAAAATACAAAAAATTAGCTGGGTGTGGTGGCATGTGCCTGTGATCCCAGCTACTCAGGAGACTGAGGCAGGAGAATTGCCTGAACCCAGGAGGCGGAGGTTGCGGTGAGCCGAGATCATGCCATTGCACTCCAGCCTGGGTAACAAGAGCGAAACTCCGTCTCAAAAAAAAAAGGAGTGTTTTCCTTTTTGCTTGTGGACAAAGGCTCATTCATCGTTTTATCTCCAGTACCAAAATGCTTGGACACATTTTTGAATGAATGTTGAATCAGCTATCCCTGTAACTGAACTGGATGATGGTAGGGGCCAAGGAAACCTTCCCCTTTACCCTCTGAAGGTCTGTTGAAAATCATCTGACAAAAGGCGAATTAAAGGGAGAAAGGCATACAAATTTGTTAACGTGCAAGGGAGTCTTACAAAATATGAGAACTCAAAGAAATGACCAGATGGTTGATGCTTTTATGCCATCTTGAGGTTACAGAAAGAATAGGGGCTTAGAGCATGGCAAAGCCAGTTATGATGGCAAAAAAATATGAGGGGGAAGAAGAGGAGGCCTGGCTAGCAAAAGTGGTCTTGTTATGCAGATGAAACTGTACAGATAGCATCCTTCATAGAAAATAGAGGGTAAATATTTCTTTCAGACCATTAAGGTTGTCAGACTTTCAGTTAGTATTTCCTAGATCGGGACAAGGGAAGGTCCTCAGAGAAAGCCTGGCTGCCATCTGTTTTTCCCTACAGATGCAAGAGTTTTGCAAGGCTACTGCTGCTTGCAGGCCCTCTAACCAGCCATCTCAACATATGTCAAATAAGTATATTTTGAAGTGAAATATTTTGGTTTCCTTCAATAGATAATATAAGGTGTTATAAGAAAAACTTCAGCCAAATTAAATTTAAAGGAATTTAATTGAGCAGTGAACAATTCATGAATTGAGCAGCCCCCAGAATCACAGCAGATTCAGAGACATTCCAGGGATGCTTCGTGGTCAGAATAAATTTATAGACAAAAATAAATAAATAAACGGGAGTGATGTACAGAAATCAGCAGTGAGGTACAGAAACATCCGATTGGTTACAGGTTGGCGTGTACCATCTTTGAATGCAGTTTGAACAGTTAGCAGTCTGTGAGTGATTGAAGTATGGCCACTGGGATAGGCCAAGTCTCAGCCATGGTTGCAGGTGCATACTCCTAAGTTAGGTTTTCAATCTTGTCTGTCTGTTAAGATAGGTTAGGGTTCATCCACAAGGTCTCAAATATGGAAGTTTGGAGTCCTTCTCAGGCCATATTTAGTTGGCGAATTTGAGAATGTCACTTGCCTATGCAGCCTAACTTCTCTTTGTGGTTCTTCCATTGCTACTAGGTTTTGTCCTGGGATTGATCTGATTGATTTTGCTAGAATTGTTAGGCAATGCCAGTTGTTTGCTTCAATAAAGGTTACCCATGAAGTGCTAGTGAGAAAAGGAAGAATTCTTTGGAAGGGCTGAAATTATGGCATTGGCAATTGGATAGAAAAGCTTTAACAGAGAATAGTGAGGATTGGAAAGCCTATAAGAGAGTGGCAGAATTGTGGTGAATAAATCAGTAAAGAGTACACAAAATTTTGAGTTTTTTTTAATTCATGCTTTATGAACTAATTAATATATAATTTGATTAGAAATGACTAGATACAGGAAAACTTTTATTAGGAAATTCAGTAAGCATAATAAAACCTTTTTTCTCACAAGCTAATAAAGATATATTTTAAAAAAACTTTTTCAGAGATCCTGAACTTTCAACTATTTGCCAGAAGTCTGGTACATTAATATTATATCCAGGGGCTGAAGCTGCTAATTTGGAAGAATTTGTATTAGATTCTCCTGTTTATCCTTCTACAATTATCATCATTGATGGTACATGGAGCCAGGCTAAGGACATTTTCTATAAGAATTCCTTGTTTCGACACCCCAAACAGGTAAGCTAGTAATTTTAACAGAGAATAAATGCAAATGTATAATTAGGTATGTTGTGTATGTTTTCTGTAAAGGATACGTGTGCATTTTTATATATGAATTTGGTGGTATTTATATGTGTGAATGTATACTACATAGATATATGCTTATGTTTTATAAGTTTGAATATATATATATTTTGAATATATATATATAAAATTTCAAATTTGTCATTTCATCTCAATTCCTACTACCAAATTTCACTGTAGTTTAGGCATTTTGCTAGATTAAGAGTCTCTCAGACATTTACTCAGAAAAGTCTAAGAATAATTTTTATTTGTATTAATGTTTTTTGTTGAGAAGTATTATCTTATTTAAATACTTTTTTTTTTAGCTACTGAATTACCTAGTTCTTAGGAGGAATGACTAAGTTTTTATGAAATACTTTTTATCATTCATTATTATAGTTATATGGTTTATTTTTCCGTTTTTTGATGTAATTAATTATGAAGACACATTTCTTAATATTGCTCCATTCTTGTATTCCTAGAATGGACTCTACTGAGTAGACTATTAAGAATTTTTGATACATTGCTGAAAAATATATTTGATTTAATGGCATTGAATTCTGTGTATATTTGGTCCATTGTCAGGTTGGATATTAAGATATTGTTAATTTCTAGAGTAAATTGGAGAGATTTTAATATTTTTCTATGACCTAGGATAGTTTAAATAATACTAGAATTCCTTGCTCCTTAGAAATTAGATGGAACTAACTGGTGAAATCACTTGGTTCTCTTCTCTTTAAAAATGTAGCTTTTAAATTCTGATTTCAGAGTCTTCTAAGGAAATCATTTATGCTTTCTACTTCTGTTTGGATCAGTTTTTAATAACTTTTATATTTCTCTAGGGAATTACCTCTTTTCTCTAAGTTAGCAGATTGATTGCAATATACTTATATACATTCTTAAATAATTATTTTAATTTCTCAAGAATGTTTCTTTCTTGTTTTTAATCATGCACACACAGACATAGACACAGATACACATACACAAACTTTTTTTTTTACATGAATAGATTTGAAAGGGGTTTCTCTATTTTATTGAGCTTTAAAAGTATGAGCTTTAAAAAGTGTATTGTTTATATTGGCTATTTAGTTTATTTTTATTTCATTATGTTGAATTTTTTTCTTGACCAATTTTATGTTTCATCGTTTTGGGCTTATTTGCTTCTGTTGTTTTTCTGATTTTATAAGACTTTTACTAAGAGTACTTCTGTAGACCGAATTGTGTTCTCTGTCCCTCCCCCAACCCTGCACATATTGGAGCTCTAACTTCCAATATAATGGCATTTGGAGATGGTATCTTTGGAAGGTGATTAGATCACGAAGGCAGTGCCCTCATGGTGAGCTTAGTACCTTTAGAAGAAGAGACATGAGAGATATTTCTTTTTCTCTCTCTGTCTCTCTGTCTGTCTCTGTCTCTCTGCATTTGAGGACACAGCAAGAAGACTTTGCAAGCCAGGAAGAGAGCTCTCACCAGGACCCTGACAATGCAGGTACTCTGATTCAGACTTCCCAGCTTCCAGAACTGTAAGAAATTGATGTTACAACAGCCTGAGCTGACTAAAACAAGTACTAAATTTTTTTATTAAGATTTCTGGGCTGGGCGTGGCGGCTCATGCCTGTAATCCCAGCACTTTGGGAGGCTGAGGAGGGCTGGCCACTAGGTCAGGAGATTGAGACCATCCTGGCCACTATGGTAAAACCCTGTTTCTACTAAAAATACAGAAATTGGCTGGGCGTGGTGGTGCGTGCCTGTAGTCCCAGCTAGGATGGAGGCTGAGGCAGAAGAATGGATTGAACTCGGGAGGTGGATGTTGCAATGAGTTGAGATTGCACCCCTGTACTCCAGCCTGATGGCAGAGCGAGATTCTTTCTCAAAAAAAAAAAAAAAAAAAAAAAAAGGAAGGAAAAAGAAATTTCTGAGTTCTGCTAGGCTTGGTGGCTTATACCTGTAATTCCAGCTACTTGAGAGGCTGAGGTGGAATTTGATGTTACAGTGAGCTATGATTGTGCCATTGCACTCCAGCCTTGGTGCCAGAGAGAGACCCTGTCTCTAAAAAAAAATTACTTTCCTTTTTGAATAAAAGGGGAGAGATGGATGCAATATTTCTGTTAGTATAACTGTCTCTATGTCCCATTGTTTTGGGTTGAAGTGTTTTTTTATCAATAGCATTGATATAAGTTGTTTTGATTTCATTCTACCCATGGATTATCAATGAATAATTTTTTAAAAAACTTTCAATAGCTTTTGGGGTACAAGTGATTTTGGTTACATGGATGAATTCTCTAGTGGTGACTTCTAAGATTTTAGTGCACCTGTCACCTGGGCAGTGTACACTGTATCCAATATTTAGTCTTTTATTCCTCACCTCTCTCCTCCCACCCAGAGTCCCCAAAATTCGTGTATTTGCATCCTCATAGCTTAGCTCCCACTTATAAGTGAGAACATAATGGAATTTGATTTTCTATTCCTGAGTTATTTCACTTAGAATAATGGCCTCTAGTTCCATTCAAGTTGATGCAAAAGACATTAGTTTGTTCATTTTCGTGGCTGAGTAGTATTCCATGGTGTATATATACTACATTTTCTTTATCCACTCATTGGTTGATGGGCACTTAGATTGGTTCCATATCTTTGCAGTTGTGAATTTCGCTGCTGTAAACATGCCCGTGCATGTGTCTTTTTTTATCTTTTAGAATTGAAATGAGGTCTCACTGTGTTGTCGAGGCTGGTCTGGGCTCAAGTGATCCTCTTTCTGCCTTGGCCTCCCAAAGTGCTGGGGTTACAGGCATGAGGCATCACACTCAGTTTTATGTCTTTTCATCTAATGACTTCTTTTCCTTTGGGTAAATACCCAGGAGTGAGATTGCTTGACTGAACGATAGATCTACTTTCAGTTCTTTAAGGAATCTCCATACTATTAATGAGTTCTGAATCTTTAAGTGTTTCAACACTTTTCATCATTATTTTACTTTTATTTCTGATTTTGTGGGATTGTGATAAAACAGCATTAGCCACACTATTTTGAATAAGTTTATGATTTCTGTGTGAATAGGTACCTGGAAGATTTTTGTCCATGTTCTATTACTATAAAATTGTATATTCTCTATTTAGGGATATAAGTATTCATACTATTGCTTTTAAGTTTGTTAATCATATTTTTCTTTATGTTTTTATTTTTTGGTGTACTGGGACTATTTGGTACTGAAAAAGGTTTATAAGAAGCTTCAGTGCTTCTGTATTTTTAATGATGTTATCCCTGGATTCCCGGTAGTTTTTGTGTTATTTATTTATCTACTTTGTTGTTGGATGCATACAAGCCATACATTTAGTGAAGAATAACAATGGAACCCTGACTTGTGAGGTTTTAATCTTAAGTTCTTTATAGTTTTTACTCCCTTTGACCAAAATGCAGACGTAGTTTTTAGATGAGACTAAAATATATGACACAATTCTAAAAAATAGTTAATGCATTGAGTGCTTTGATGGAGTAGTCCCAATTCCAAATGTTTTACTTGTATTAACTCATTTAATCTTTCCCCAAATCCCATGACATAATAAGTATTGGTATTTTAGATAACAGATGAGGAAACCAAAGTACAAAGACATTTAAATCACATAACTATTTCACAGCATAGCTGCAATTTGAACCCATCTTGTTAGTAGTCTTAACCACAGTGGTATACTGTTTCTAAATGGAAAACTTCGATTCAGGATATTTACATAGAATAGCTTTTTAAAATTTCTCTGACTTCCTAAATATTCATTGATATTCATTGTCTTCCACATAGAGAGTTGATGTCTGACTCATAAAAGGCATGAATACTGTTAGATTTTGGCACATGACAGATAAAATTTTAGGTTCACATTACATTTAAGTATCACCCAATATACAGAGAAAGTTTTAAAAAAGTGTTAAATTTGTAAAACATTTTAGTCTAAGTATTTGAAAAAAATTTTCATGCACATGTCTACTTCTTTAATCTTTCCTTTTGTGGTAACTACACAGCTGTCACAGAGATGAAGCACATAGTGACGTTAAAAAGATTAAAATCTGTTTTAAAAGATAAAACTCATCAGAATTATGTTTATTCCTTAAATTGAGCAGCAGATTAGGAAGTATATAAATAATTTATCAGTTCAACTATACTATATATTTCTATCACCTTTTCCTCTGTTTGTTTTTTCAAACCAGAAGCAAATACAGGTAGATATTTAAACTTGAGATAGGTAAAGCTTTACAACCGTAGGATAAAAGCAAAATACTTCACGGTGACATTAGATAGATTATATCATCTGAAATACCATATAAACCTAAGTAAAAAGGCAAAGGCTTTCTTGAAATCAAATAAAGACTTTGTAAGCTTAGAATTCTTAGAAATGAGTAAGGTAAATGTGAAAATCTAAGTACAAAACAGGCCAAAGATTTGAAAAAAGTTCACAGATAGAAAATAAATTTTCTTATAAAAATCATCCTTTACCCTGTTAATCATATGATAACAAGATCCTGAGCTGTAAATTTTGATGAAATAAGTTTACAGTAAAGTTTCAAGAGTAATACTAGTTTACAGTAAAGTTTACAGTAAATAAGTTTACAGTAAAGTTTCAATAAGTACTCTTGAATACACTGATCCAGATTCCTCAAGTATTAACATTATACCATATTTGCCTTTCTCTCTCTCTCTTTCTGTATATATGCAGGTATGTGTATAATTATGTTTTTTTGAATCATTTGAGAGCAATGAATAGATATCCAGATTTTACTTTTTGAAATTGAAGTTTTGCTAGCTCTAGGCCAGCAAGATGGTCTTTTCCTAAATATGTTCAGGAAATTAAAAAAAAAGTAATTAAAAACCTCACCCAATATAGAAAAACTCAAATGTTAAATATCTTCTACAGTTTCATCTAAATATACTTGAGAAATATAGATTACCTTAGGATTAATATTATTTATGGAATTTTAGAGTCTCTTGTACTCAGCCCGAATATGAGTATGGCCTGATCAGACCAAATATGGTTCTGGAACTTGTTGCAAAAAACCAATGAACTCTGTAGATTTACTCTTTAAAACAAACAAAAAATGTATATAAACAGATAAATAGATAAATTGAGTTGAAAAAAGTATTGATTTTTTAAAGTAACTATATGCTTATATTTAGACATTTGTAAAATTGTAAAATGATAGTGGCAATTGTAGTGACTTTATGGTGAGTTGTGAACTACCTTATTTAACACTAAAAGTTTATTTTAAAATATGTTTTTAAATTCTTGAAAAACTGCCTGTCACATGTGATGATTTTTAGTGTATCACAAGATTTAGTTAATTAGTAACCCTGTTCCCCAGCTTTTCTGGATGAAGATAAATTCATTTTATTAAGTAATAAACTTTCCTGGGAACCTGCTTTAGTAGATGGATACAAATAAGTTAACATGCCTCTTTCATGGGTAACTGACAGAATTTCATACTCAGACTAACTTAAACAAGGACATATATAGATCATGTACCTACTCAGAGTGAGTAGGAATAGCTTCGGGCTTTACTGGATCTGGTTCTCAGGCAGTTCTGTTTTTGAGGTATGCTTCCCTTTGTTTTATCTGATTTTCTCTTATGAATGGACTTCTTTCCTGTACTGGAAATTATCTGTAGGAAGCAGGAAATATTCTCCTGGTAAGAGGTACTTCCAGTATGACATGCTTAGTAGCGAAACTGCTGATAAACAGCTGTGTGAGATCAGGGCCGGTTGGAGGAGTTCACAGTCCCTGTCTGTTGGTCTTCCCTCTGCCTTTTGGGAAGACTCTTGATGATCAACCAGAGGAGTTTTCCTGGAGGTCCCTGGTAGGGGAGGGACACAGAATCTGTGTCCTCTGACTACTTTGAAGCCACACTGGTCTGCAGAAGCCAGACTTCCCAGCAATTATGACAGCTCATGAATGTTTTTAGAATATTTTAGGCCCTTCCAAAGCACTTAAGTGTTATCTAAGATGTTCTAGTATCTGAGGTGGCTTATAAAAACAGGGACAAAACTTCTTTTATTCAGAGTCAGGCTGTTACCAGTATTATCCAAGTTACCCTGAGCTACCAGCAGCACATCTGTGCAGGTCTACCCCAACTTCAGTCCTTGCCTCCTCACAAGATAGACTTTGATGGATATAAAGCAGGAAAAGAGACCGAGGCACATCTCAGAGTAGGAATGGAAGTTTATTTAAAAGGCATCAGAACAGGAAAGAAATTTCACTTAGAAGAGATCCAAGAGGGTGCCTGAAGGTCAAAGAGAGAATTTAACCTTGATCCTAGGGCTTATAGGCTTGCCTCTTTCCCATGATTCTTCCCTTAGAGTGGGCTTCCCTCTTGCTCAGTGCCTCCCTTGCTCTTGGAGCAAATGCAGTGCGTTTAGGAAGTTGTATGCATGCCTTTCTGAGGCTTGCTTCCCTTTTTCTGGTGGAGTATACCGGGAAGGTCATATTTCACCATTTTGTCTCTTAGTGGATCATGCCTAGGCAGTTTTTTCTCCCTGGCATCTGTATTCAAATAACACTTTAATGTTAATACTGTGGATCATCAGGAAATGGCCTTCTGGCGCCCTGGGTGGACTGCCAAATTATCATTTTTAGAGGGGCATTGTGATAATTGTCAAAAACCTTCACCTGATATTCTTAGTGGGTCTGGGGAGAGCTCTCTCCTGCCCTGCTCATGCCTATCTAACTGTCTGTAACAAGGTGAGAATGAGATAAAATTTATAAGGTGACATAAGGTAAAATTTCATCTCAGTGTTTCCAAAAACATGATTATCATTTCACTGAAATGAAATTTTCCCAATGTTATAAGTTGCCTATTAAAAAGAAAAGCTTATTGAATGCCTATCTGGCAGTGTATACCAGGCAAGTGCTGGTTAAAAAAAAGAATAAAATAAACACTTTTGAGGAGTTCTCAAAAAAGAAAAATAGCCTCCTGGTTTTATTTATGCTGACAAAAAGATGGTTTCTCTTTCCCAGAGTAGAATCCTGGATGGCCCTTTTATTGGGGTTGGGGTGGAGAGTGATTCCATTATTAACAAGAGGACTGCATGAATTAGGAAGTTCCTCAGAGGACATGGGCCATTGTTTTCAGAAGGATGATTTAAAAGTCTGACTAAGCAAACAAAAAACTCCCTGTATACTATAGTCTACAACACATAGTTTATTTGTAAATATAGACTTTTGCTTATTTTTTTGTTTATTCAAGGTGCTCTATATAAATGTTTTAATAATTCTTAGTCTTGTCTACAAAGTAAAAATGTTAAAAGAAAATGTGAATTAGTTTTTGCAGGTTTCCCGAATTTATAAATAATGTTGTTTAAATTAATTCAGTTTTGTTTCTAAATGTAACATTTTTTCTTATTATACACGAAATATGCATATACCCCACCCCTGTTTTTTTGCATAGAATTCTTAGCTATTACTTAGTTGATCCATTCAGTTTCTGTAATAGTGTAAAAATTTTGCCCTAAATATATGAGAGTAAAATGACAGAAAAGAAACTAAAATTGGAATTAAAGTCCAGAGTGTTGTCTTTACAGAAGAAATAGTTTTTTCCCTTCCTAATCAGTAAGTAACCATATGTGAACTTCATACTTACATAATGAGGAATAAAAGAATTGTAATGTAAACCCATTAACTTGGCCTCCTTTTAGTCTTGAATTCTAATATATTCAGACCATTTGGCAGTGAATCTCTTCCCCCACAGGAATTTTACACGCAAGACCCTGGATATTTGCTAGGAATAAATTCAAGGTGAATATGGAAATGTTTGTAAGAGGCTCCTGGCTTTCTTCATAAACATATTCTCACGGAGTATTTGCATATCCTTACTCTACTGCTGTTAAAATGTCCACTGTAGCTTAATTTCTCACTTGTTAAGCAGAGTGGTGTTGGGAGCACTCATTGGGTAAAACATTTCTATGAAAACTTTTTCTGGTGTCCCCATAGAGCTGTTACAGACTGCTTTGTATTATATATCTGATCTATTGCCAAATACATCGTTATTCTTTTTATTTTATCCAAAACTTCAGTTTTTAAAATCTCTATCAGCATTCAGAGTTGGTTTACATTTTAACGCAGTCTCATTATGTTGATTTTGAATAGGCTGTTGTATTTACTAATTTTTTTTTTTTTTTTTTTTTTTTTTGAGATGGAGTTTCGCTGTTGTTACCCAGACTGGAGTGCAATGGCACAATCTCGGCTTACTGCAACTTCCACCTCCTGGGTTCAAGCAATTCTCCTGCCTCAGCCTCCTGAGTAGCTGGGATTACAGGCACGCACCACCATGCCCAGTTAATTTTTGTATTTTTAGTAGAGACGGAGTTTCACCATGTTGACGAGGATGGTCTCAATCTCTTGACCTCATGATCCACCTGCCTCGGCCTCCCAAAGTGCTGGTATTACAGGCTTGAGCCACTGCGCCCGACCTTATTTTTTTTTAAGAGATGGGGTCTTGCTCTGTTATCTGGACTGGAGTACACTGGTGTAATTATAGCTCAGTGTAGCTTCCAACTCCTGGGCTCAAAGCGATCCTCCCCTTAGCCTTTGACCTCAGTGGTGGGACAGCAGGGGTGTACCAACACACCTGACACATTTTTAAACATTTTTTTTAGATAAGGAGTCTCGCTATGTTGCCTAGTCTTCTTTTGAACTCCAGGCTTCACACAATCCTCCTATCTCAGCCTCTCAGGGATTTACTTTTAGAAAAACAAAACAAAACCCCAAAAACTTCCATGAAGAGTGTAGAAGGGGACTCCAGAGAGGAAATCCCAGGTTTTTACTTTTTTACCTTTGCATAGTATTCATAACTTTGTTGGTAGAATATATCCACACCTCTGGATCTTTCTGGCTTATGTTTTGGGGTGCTGTGTATGCCTCACAGGCTAAGAGGCTTATCTCTGAAGTTGTAGATAGTATTTACAAATAGAACTTGAGTTAACTTGAAAGAACATTTGCTTCTATTGGGTGTATGATTTTGTGTGATAGAATAGGATGTAATGGGAACTATGATCTCCTATATGCAAAAGTATAACTTACAAAGGGTTATCAGAGATCTTGCCATGGAATTTCGTGCCTCCACACTTCCATCCATTCTTTATTGAATTCTTAATGGTGAACTCACTTCTCTTACTGGGTTACATAGATAATTAGTGACAGATAGGAAACTTGAATCCAAGTTTACTAACCCAGGTCATGGTAAACAAAAGAACACTCTCTCATTTACTTTATGAATGTAGCATAATAATATAAAAAAATGACAATACATAGATATAAAGAGACTAATCTTATGAATATAGCTATAATACTTCTAAATAGTATCCTGGAAAATAAAATCTACTACTGTATAAAAGCATAATGTTTTATGAGTTAGAACCATCTTTTATAGAAATACAGTTTAGTGCAATATTTTTGAAATTGTGATTTCATTGATGGTGCTGAATAATTAGATAAAATATTTTTGAAATTGTGATTTCATTGATGGATGCTGAAGAATTAGATAAAATCCAAAGTACATTTTTAATTTAAAAAAACCTAATAAAAAAAGGATTAGGAAGATGTGCATTTTCTTAATCTGTGTATTGAAACCTTTAAAGTGAACTATGTTTAAAGCAAAAGTTAATCTCTTCTCCCATTCTAGGTAACCTCATACCTGTACTTCCCTACCTGTACCTTTAGGTATTTAGAGTTAAAAGTATGTTGTGTTTGCTTCCAGAACTTTTTCTGTATTCATATATACTAAAATAGTATGTATTCATAGGTATAGGATTCTTTCTCTCTCTTTTTTTTTTTTTTTTTTTTTTTTTTGAGATGGAGTCTCACTCTGTCACCTAGGCTGGAGTGTAGTGGTGTGATCTTGGCTCACTGCAACCTCTGCCTCCCAAGTTCAAGCAATTCTTCTGTCTCAGCCTCCCAAGTAACTGGGACTACAGGCGTGCACTGCCACGCCCATCTAATTTTTGTATTATTAGTAGAGACATGGTTTCACCATATTAGCCAGGCTGGTCTGAAACTCCTGACCTCGTTATCTGCCTGCCTTGGCCTCCCAAAGTGCTGGGTTTACAGGTGTGAGCCACCTTGCCCAGCCCTTTATCTCTTTTCTAAAAAAGAAAAAGGATGACAATGTAATATGTATGATACTCCAATTTTCCTTTTCATATGAGCATTCCTTGAAATCAATGTATGTAGATATGTTTTAGTTGGCTTGGGCTCTGTTTTTGTCCTTTCAAGCCTCTATAACAAAATACCAAAAACAGTGGCTTAAACCAGTGGTCCCCAATCTTTTTGGCACCAGGGACAGGTTTCGTAGAAGACGGTTTTTTTCATAGACTGGAGGTGGGGTGTGGGATGGTTTTGGGATGATTCAAGCATATTGCATTTGTTGTGTACTTTATTTCTATTTTTATTACATTGTAATATATAATAAAACAAAGAAAGGAGACCAATTGGTGGGGATCCTAGTTTTCTACCACCATTTTAAACAATCCAGCTTTAGATTAATATATCTTTGATGTAAGGCTTATTTCTAAGATTTATTCAAGTATAAAATGCCACTGTTTGTAGGATAATTTAATTATATGAGAATAAAATTTCAGTCATAAATATAGTATAAATACGAATGATCTTTTGTTCAGTATAAACATAGATGATAGAAGAAAAAACAGGAATAAGAAACATCATAATATTTAAACAGCTATGTGGTAGACATCTATCATATGCATGGCTGACTATCATCTTCTGGGAATTCCCTTGTTATGAACCTTATATATGAAACAAATTAAAGCTCAGATTGTAAATCTCTCATAGAGGGAAGCAGTAGTCTGTGAATATTTTCATGTATCTGCACACTCAGGATTTTTTGAGTGCAGAGCACTGGCCCCTCCATTAAAGGATGTATGAATGGTACACATGCCTTTGAAGTTTGAGATTGTGTGTTGACCCAGAGCCATTTGTTCACATTCTAAAGGTGGAAGACCTAAAGAAGCCATTAGCTTGCATTCTAATGATAATAAAACCCAGAGTCATTTTCTCTTAATTCAAGGGTTTTAAAAACCTAGAGACCACTTTCTTCTCTCCACAGAGAGGATTTGTTTACATTCTCTCTGAAGGAAAGGAGGAGCACATATGCTGGCAGTTCCTATATAAGCTCCGCATTGCATAATTTCAGAGTTCCTTTCCTTTGTTTCCAACTCTTGTACAAGCAGGTGATGACATCTGCTTTTACTGTTTTGCACCATAGGGAATTCGGGAACTGGCATAAGATGCTCTGTGAGTAATTAAAAGTCTGACTCTGATCTAGAACTTGTGTTTCCTGTTAGGATAATTAAATAAATATATGTATGTGTATAATAGCTAGTCTCTCTTGCAGCTAGGCATCAGACAAATGACCTCTTCTTTTCAGGTCAGAGCCATCTGTGAGTGAGATTTTGACAAGTGACAGGAAGGGGCTCTATGTCAAATCTCCATTTTTGATGTATGAGTGGTGGCAAATGTGTCTTGCTTTTGTTATGAGAGAAGCAGCAGTGGCATGGGGTTTCCAGTGGTTGTGAGGTCACATTCCTTTTCTTTTTTCTTTTTTTTTTTATTTTGGGTAGAGACAGGGTCTCACCATGTTGCACAGGCTGGTCCTAAATCCCTGGGCTCAAGTGATCCTTGTGCCTTGGCCTCTGAAAATGCTGGGATTTCAGTTGTGAGCCACTGCGCCTGGCTGAGATCACATTCTTGATGTATTAGTGGTGTTGGCATTGGTGGTAGTAGCAGTTGCAATCAAATTGACTTCTTGGCATTTGAGGATAGTAAAAAGTAAGAAAGCATCATCTTCATCAGGCATTCTGTGGTAGCTTTGGATATTGCTCCTGGAAGTTTAGCTTTAAGTCTGTTTCTATAATCCTCTCAATGATTTCGTGAGCTGCATAATAAAATCCTGTTCTTTTTTTTTTTGAGATGGAGTCTCGCTCTGTTACCCAGGCTGGAAGTGCAGTGGCAAAATCTCTGCTTACTGCAACCTCCGCCTCCCAGGTTCAAGTGATTCTCCTGCCTTAGCCTCCCGAGTTGCTGGGACTACAGGCGTGTGCCCCTACACCCGGTTAATTTTTGTATCTTTAGTAGAGACAGGGTTTCACCATGTTGACCAGGCTGGTGTCAAACTCCTGACCTCAAGCGAACTGCCTGCCTTGGCCTCCCAAAGTGTTGGGATTACAGGCGACAGCCACAGTAAAGTCCTATTCTATATAAATTTGCCAGATTGGTTGGTATTTGTAAGTAAGAAACGTGACTGATATAAATTGTCATCTCTTGGCAGTTGGATTGTCCATTTGATGTTTCTTACCTTCTTTTATTTTCCAAACGTTTTCAGTGAGTGGGGTATTACTTGTATATTTAGAAAAACAAAGTGACTGAAAGGATTTAGGCTTCCTGACTTCTGTGCTGCCTCTGAAAATCTAGATAATGAATATATTATCCATAATGTGGTTTGGTTGTGTTCCCACCCAAAATCTCATCTTGAATTGTAATCTCCATGTGTTGGGGTTGGGAACTCATGGGAGTAGATTAGATAATGGGGACAGGTCCCTATGCTGTTTTAGTGATAGTGAATGAATTCTCATGAGATTGAGGGACTATGTTAACTTCTCTTCCCAGCTCCACAAGGGGCCTGGTTTCAAAGGCAAGAACTTCCCAGGGCCATGCCTCCATCCACCTCCCCATCCTGGAGCCTAGAGTTCTTTGTCTAACTTTCCCACCTGGGAAAGCTAGACAGCCCAGGTGAGCATCCTTTGTTTAGAAAGCCCTCCAAAAGCTCCGAGGGAGGAGGCTACAATTGCAGGCCAAGCAACCAATCCAGTATCAGAGTCGAAGACCAATCACTCTAGAGGAACTTTTGGTAAAGCTCCTTTCACTGGACCAGAACTTGAATGGGGTGGGAGTAACTCTGGGATTAAAATCCCCCCTACTCCCTTACCTATAGGGACTCCATCTCTGGACCCCTTCCCATGATAGTGTGAGAGCCCACGTGCTCTCTCTCTCTCTCTCCCCCTCTCTCCCCCCCCCCCCCGCCTCTCTCTCTCTCTCTGTCTCTCTCCTCTCTCTCTGCCCTCTTTCTCCTCTCTCTTTCTCTCCTCTCTTCTCTCTCTCTCTCCCCCTCTCTCCCCCCACCCCCCTCCCATCTCCCTAATAAATTGCTTTCAGCAAAACTCTCTGGGTCTGATACTTGAACGAGCTCACAAGCTCACCGTGCCACCAGGGCCCTCTCCCCCATTCTTGGGTGAGACCCAAGGACCTGGGAAAACACATCCTATCAGGGAACAGTGAGTATCTTTGGGACACCCCCACAGCCCTGCTCCTATCACCCGGTTACAAGATCAGATGGCTTTATAAAGGGCTTTTCTCCTCTTTGCTTGGCACTTCTTTTTCCTGCCCCCATGTGAAGAAGGTGTTTGCTTAGCCTTCTGTCATGATTGTAAGTTTCCTGAGGCCTCCTGAGCCCTGTGAAACTGTGAGTCAATTAAATCTATTTTCTTTATAAATTACCTAGTCTTGGGTATTTCTTAATAGTAGTGAGAACGGACTAATATTGTCTCTGAAATGGATTTTATGTTGCATTTGAACATAGGTGCACTTACTTGGATAAATCCTTAATATGACCTTAGAGTCAAAAACCTGGCTGTTTCTATTTCTCTTCCTTTTTGTTTCTTTCCATGTGTTTTGTTTTAGGGAAAGGGACCCTCATTACCTGTTAGATGGAGCTTCTCTTTTTGTGAGATGTTCTTTTGTAAAACGCCCTTCTTACTTTCTTTCAGTTATTAAGCCAGATGCAGGGCCTCATGGCCATCGTTAAGAAGTTTGGGTTTTTTTTTTCTAAAGGTACTATGAAGCCATGGGCATTTGTTGTTTTTGCTGTCTTCTGTACAGCTCTCCCTTCCTTTGAAACATCACACTGCTTTTGCTTTGGGTGGAAATCATCCCTGTCATTTTCATTCCAAGTACTGCTGGTGGAGATTTTTTTAATCCAGCCTCCAGTCTACAGTGATCAGTTCAGAGACAGATCTGTGTCCTAAATCAAAACAATTATATTTAATCAGAGTGAATTTGGGATTTCTGTTTGAGTTAGGCCTCTGTTAGCTTACGTTATGTCTCTGTGAGAGTAATTACGAAACAGTGCCCCTCTGATGGATAAATTATAGAAAGGTGTCCTCTTCTGTATAACTTGCTGAAGATGCCTTGGTGTGAAAAAAAGTATGCCTCTTTCTCATAGATGCTAGAGCTGAGCAATGTGTTGGTTAGATTCAGTTGCTTTGCTCACTTATTTTGGTACCTTGTGTAGTGCACTAAATGCATACCCACACATTTCCATCCCTGAGTAGGGATAGAAATTTGGAGTTGCTGATGGCCATCTTGGCACTAGTGAGAGTTGTTCTGTGAGAGCAGAGCCAAGTACAGAGACAATAGCTAGGAGATTGGGTCCCACTGATAGTTTTTGAGTTCATCTCCAGCTTCATCCATGTTGTTGCAAATGACAGAATTTCCTCCTTTTTTAAGGGTGAATAATATTGCATTGTGTTTGTGTATATGTGTGCATATATATATGTATATGTATATGTGTGCATATATATATATGCACACATACACACCACATTTTTTTTTTGAAAGAGAGAAAGAGAAAGGGGAAGAGAGAACAGGAGTCTTTTTCTGTTGCTCAGGCTGGAAGGCAAATTGTGCTTAACAACGGCGACAGGAAGGAATAAGGGAAGAAAATAACAAACAGCCAACCAATATTTCATTTAAGTCTGTGAAATGCTATGCAAATGCTGAAGAGTGATTTACTTCCAATTATGTGGTCACTTTCAAAATAGGTGTAATGTGATACTGAGAAAAAATGTATGTTCTGTAGTCCTGGGGTGAAGAATTCTATAAATATTCACTGAGTTTACTTGTTCCAGGTCTGAGTTCTAATCATAGATGTCCCTGTTAATTTTCTATCTCGTTGATCTGTCAAATATTAACAATGTGGTGTCAAAAGTCTCCCGCTATTATTGTGCGGGAGTCCAGGTCTCTTCAAAAGTCATTAAGAACTTGTCTTATGTATCTGGGTGTTCCTATATTGCATATATATTTATGATCATTGACTCCTGTTGTTGTATTGATCCTTTTACCATTATGTAATGTCCTTCTTTGTTTCTTTTAGTCTTTGTTACTATTAAAGTCTATTTTGTCAGAGATGGAAGTTACAACTGTTTTTGTTTTTTTCTCTCCGTTTGATTGATAAGTCTTCCACCAACCCTTTGTTTTGAGTCTTTGTGTGTCCTTGCTTATGAGATGGATCTGGATACAGCGTACCGATGGGTTTTGACTTTTTATTCAATTTGCTTGTCTGTGTCTTTGATTGGGGCATTTAATCCATTTAAATTTAGGATTAATATTGATATATGTAAGTTTAGTATTGTCATTTAATGCTAGCTGGCTATTTTGCCCATTAGTTGATATAGATTCTTCATTATGGAGATACTCTTTACCTTTTGGTAAGTTTTTGGGATGACTGATACTGGTTATTCCTTTCTGTGTATAGTGCTTCTTTCAGAAGCTCTTGTAAAGCAGGCCTGGTGGTGATGAAATCTCTGAATGCTTGCTTGTTTGTGAGAAATTTTATTTTTCCTTCATTTATGAAGCTTAGTTTGGCTGGTTATGAGATTCTGGGTTGAAAATTCTTTTCTTTGAGGATATTGAATATTGACCCCCACTCTCTTCTAGTTTGTAGAGTTTCTGCTGAGGATCTGCTGTGAGTCTGATAGGCTTCCCTTTATAGGTAACCTGACCTTTCTTTCTAGCTGCCCTTAGAATTTTCTCCTTTATTTCAACCCTGGTTAATCTTACGATTATGTGTCTTGGGGTTGCTCTACTTGAGGAATATCTTTGTAGTGTTGTCTGTATTACCTGGAGTTGAGTATTGTACTGCATTACTAGGTTAGCAAAGTTTTCCTGAAGAATATTTTCTAGCTTGGATTCATTCTCTTCGTGACATTCAGGTACACCTATCAAACGTAAATTAGGTCTTTTCACATAGTCCCATATTTCTTGGAGAGTTTGCTCATTCCTTTTTACTCTTTCTTCTCTAACCTTGTCTTCTTGTTTCATTTCATTAAGTTGGTCTTTGATCTCTTATATCCCTTCTTCTGCTTGATCAATTCGACTGTTAAAACTTGTGCATACTTTGCGGAGTTCTCGTATCATACTCATCAGTTCCATTAATTCACTTATATTCCTCTCTAAATTGTATATTCTCATTAGGATTTTGTCAAACCTTTTTTCAAGGTTCTTAGTTTCTTTACATTGGGCTAGAACGTGTTCTTTTAACTCACAGAAGTTTCTTATTATCCACCTTCTGAAGCCTAATTCTGTTATTGGAATGCACTCGTTCTCCATCAGGCCTTGTTCCCTTGTTGATGAGGAACTGTGATCCCCTGTAGAGGCAGAGGCATTCTGATTTTGAGTATTCTCAGCCTTTTTACAGTGATTTCTTCCCATCATTGTAAATTTATCCACCTGTTGTCTTTGTAATTACCGACTTTCAAATTAAGTCTCTGAGTGGACATCCAACTTGTTGATTCCCAGCGCCGGAATCTGAGAAACCCACTGCGCCGGCTAAAACAGTGGCGTTAAGATTCATGGTGCTTTTCTGCCCGGGAATCTCTGGTCTGGCTTCCTTCTTGAGTCCCTTTTTCAATCAACTGAATAGGTGACTCTGCCTTCCCGGAGCTCCAAACGTCGACCAAAAGGGGACCCAGTCCCATTTACTCTGCACTGAGAACCACCATGCCGGCCACAAGAGTTGTGCTAGTGACCTGTGGGGCTCCTCCGCTGGGAATCTCCTGGCCTGTGAGCAACAAAAATTTGTCTGAAAGCGTGGCATCCTCTCGTTCTCTGAGCTTTCACTGGGAGCTACAATCCTGAGCTGCTAGTAATCAGCCATCTTGGATCTCTCTCCACATTTTATTTTTATCTCTTCTTCCACTGAAGGATATTTAGGTTGTTTCTATTACTTGACTATTGTGAATAATGCTATTGTGAACATGGGAGTGCAGATGTCTTTTCATGATTCTGTTTTCAATTCCTTTGGATGTATACCCAGAAGTAGGATTGCTGGATCATATGGTAGTTGTATATTTATCTCTTTGAGGAACTTCCTTAACTGTTTTCCATAACGCTCTACCAGTTTACCTTCCCACCAACAGTGTATAAGGATTCAGTTTTCTCCACATCCTTGCCAACACTTGTTATCGTTTGTCTTTGCTAATAGCTATTCTAACAGATGTGAGGTGATATCTCATTGTGTTTTTGCTTTATATTTTCTTGATGATTAGAGATTATATGCCTATTGACCATCTGAATTTCTTCTTTATGGGTGCTCCAGTGGCACAATCAGTGTACAGTACTTACATGAATTTCTTCTTTTGAGAAGTGTCTGTTTAGGTCATTTGCTGATTTATTAATTGGGTTGAGTTCTCACTATTGAGTTGTATAAGTTCCTTATGTATTTTGGAGATTGTCATTATCAGATATATGGTACTGTGGTCTGAATTTTTGTGTCTCCTCAAAATTTATATTTGAAACCTAATCCCCCCAGTGTGATGGTATTAAGAGGTGGGGCCTTTGGGAAGAGGTTAGGTCATGAGGCCTCCGCCTTCATGAATTGGATTACTGCCCTTATAAAAGAGGCCTTAGGGAGCTTATTTGTGCTTTCCCCCATTTGAGAACGCATAGAAGGTGCCATCTGTGAGAAACAAGTCCTTACCAGACACCAAATCTGCTGGATCCTTGATCTTGGACTTCCCAGGCTCTCCTTCAGAACTATGAAAGATAAATTTCTGTTGTTTGATTACCCAACCTAAGGTATTTTGTTATAGTAGCTTGAATGGACTGAGATGAAAATTGGTGCGGAGAAGTGGGGTGCTGTTGTAACAAATAGCTAAAAATGTGGAAGCAGGTTTGGAACTGGGTAATGGAGAAAGTCTGGAAGAATTTGGCATACATGCTGGAAAAGGCCTATACTGCCATGAATGGAGCATTAAGGACAATTGTGGTGAGGCCTCAGAAAAAGGTAACTGCAGAGAAAGCCCCAGTTTTCTTAGAGGTGGCCTAAGCAATCATGATTAAAATGTTAGTAAAAATATGGATAGTAAAAGCCATTCTGATGAGGTCTCAGATGGAAATGAGAAGATTTTATTGGAAACAAGAGGAAAAGCTATTGTTGTTACAAAGAAACAAGGTCTTGGCAGTACTGTGTTCATATCCTAGGGATTTGTGGAAGGCAGAACTACTGAGCAATGAAAAAGTGTATTTGGTGGAAGAAATCTCTAAGCAAAGTGTTGAGAGTGAGACCTGGCTTCTTTCAGTTGCATATAGTAAAATGTAAAAGGTAGAAACAAATTAAAGGTGGAATTTATAATCAAAAGGGAAGCAGAACTTTTAAAGATTTGGAAAATTGTCACCCTGGCCATGTTTTAAAGAATGAAGAAATGTGTTTGGGAGAGAACACCAATGGTGTGGCTGAAGGAATGAATGTTCACATGTTATAAGGAGATGGTTGTGGTTGGGCAGAAGCCAGGTACTGTTCACCAAGACCAGGAAAGAATAACCCTAAAGTCATTTTGGAGATCATTGGGCCTGCTACTCCCATCACAGGCTTCAGTAAATGAATATCTTTACTTATGTGCAGGAGGAGAGCACAGATGGGCTGACTAGGTGGCACATTGTAGCATGATATGGCACCAGGTTTAGTGGAATGGAATGCTAAGTATGGGGGAATACAATGGCTCTAGGTCTGAGGCAGGGGCACAGTGTCTTGTCATTTCAGGCAGCTCTCTGCATTATTGTTAGCTACATAGTCATGGTGGCAAGAATTGCAGGAGTTCCTTGGTATCTCTGAGGGCTGTTTGGACTCTTATCTGTGCTTATGGATCTGACACTGGGGCTTCAGGCCTGAAGTGTGATGTGTGCACTTGAAGGGTCTAATTGCGGGAGTGTGCACACTGATGGAAGCTGAACTTGGTGGCAGGGCCCTGGGTTGATAGTGGACATGTGTGAGGTGGCTGCCCTGTCTCTCAGGGCTGGGTTGCCCATGGTATTGCTTACTAAGGTAGCTTAGGCAAGTGGTGTCTGAGAAGGTAAAAAATTGGTAGGCTTTTGATAATAAAAGCTGTCAGGGGTCTGCAGTGGCTTGGCTGACTGTTGGTTTCCTCAGTGATGGAAACTTCTTGGGGTCTCTGCAAAGCACAGCTCTGGGGTTCATGACTGAACATTTGAGGGTCCTCAGCCCTCACAGCTCTGGGGTGTCTGCAGTGACCCCAAGGGCTGTTCAGTTGAGTTTCTCCTTGTTGAAAGGTATTAGAGTCCTTTGCTGAGAAGGCCACCACCTGCCACGTAGTTGATGCCAATAGCCCACACTCTTCTTTGTTCCTGTTTCCAGATGACTCAGCTATTCTGGTCTCCCCATTAATCTGGGTGGAGTATAACAAGCAGAACCCTGAAAGGCTGGAGAAACTGGTTGCTTACCTTAATCTTTTCTTTTGTGAAGGGAACTCTTGGGTCAGGGAGTTCGCTTGTATTGCTAAGCATTGCTGGCTTCATTCAGGAAAAATGAGACCATTCTTCTTACCCTCTTTGTGCAGTTATTTTTGGGCTTTTGCTCTACTGTGTTGCTGCAGCTTCTTAACTCAATTCCTGAGCTCTTTTAGGGCTATTTTTGTTTATGGATAATAGTTTTTTGTGTGCAGAGGAAGGCTAGGATCCTCTACTTTGCCATCTCACTGATGTTTTTCTTGATCAATTCAGTTTTAGCTTAAGTGATTTGAGTTGAATTTTCATCACCTGCAACTGAAATGTTTTAACCAGAGGGGTGGTGTGGTCTTCAGATTACATTTTCTTCTCTATTATTTTTGTTCATTTTGATAGGTATCAGTGAGGTTTTTTTTTTCTTTTTCTGTTGCTGGTGGTATGGGGTGCATTTGTTTTGCTGGTTTCTCTAGAAGTTGGTTTACCTTGCATTAATAATTCAGTATCTACAAATTAGAATCTACTCATTTGCTGTTTGTTCAAGGCTATATAAGACATGGTTTGACATCAGAAGATATACATTTTAAATCTGTTTTCTTAATTACTAGCTGTTAGACTAACACGACTCATTTAATTTCTCTGAGCCATAGTTTCCCCAGAAATGCAATGAAGCTTGGGTTTTTTGTTTTTGTTTTTAGCACTCATTGACATATCTAGGGTGTTGGATACACTGGCTGCCAGCTGTTTTAGCTCCAGTCCAGGCATGTATGAGGCGAAATGAAAAATCAGGGAACTCACCCGTATCGCTCCTTGGTCCTGAGGATCCTGAAGTCCCTAAGCAGTCTTCTTTCTTCTCTTCACTTTTCAGTCTTTTCATGTTATTTTTTATATGTAATATCCAGAGTTTTTTCCTCCTGTTTTCTCTCAGGAGGAAAAATAAGGAAAAATACATCTGTTTCATCTTTATGGACATAGAAGTCCTGACCTCATTTTTAATAAACATTAAATTAAAGAATTTTAGAGTTGCTTGGCATCTTCATCTTTAAGGCAAGTTCATATAGTCCTGTGATGGTTAATTTTATGTGTCCATTTGAGTGAGCAACTGGGTGCCCAAATATTTGTTTAAACATTATTCTGAGTGTTTCTCCAAGTATTTTTGGAGGAGATTAACATTTTTATCAATAGAGTAAGTTGTCTATAATAGAGCACATTGTCCTTCATAATATGGGTGAGCTTTATCCAGTTAGTTGAAGGCCTGAGTAGAACATAAAGATCGGCCCTCCCCTGAGTAAGAGAAAAATTCTCCAGCAGACTGCTTTTGGACTCTATCTGTGCCACTGACTCCTAGGTGGCCTTCAGACTGAAATTGCATCATTGAGTTTCCTGGG
Source organism: Saguinus oedipus (assembly GCA_031835075.1). NCBI lineage: Eukaryota > Metazoa > Chordata > Mammalia > Primates > Cebidae > Saguinus > Saguinus oedipus. Next base: position 183,959,546 of record CM063170.1, on the reverse strand, counting down.
TCTTTTTTTTTTTTTTTTTTTTGAGACTGAGTCTTGCTGTCACCTGGCCTGGAGTGCAGTGGCACAATTTTGGCTCACTGCAATCTCCACCTCTTGGGTTCAAGTGATTCTCCTGCCTCAGCCTTTCAAGTAGCTGGGATTATAGACATGAGCCACCATGTCTGGCTAACTTTTGTGTTTTTAGTAGAGATGGCGTTTCACCATGTTGGCCAGGCTGGTCTTAAACTGCTGACCTCAGGTGATTGCCTGCCTAGACCTCCCAAAGTGTTGGGTTTACAGGTGTGAGCCACCATGCCCAGCCTCTTGGGTCTTCAGCCAGCTGGCTCACACTGCAAATTTGGGCTGGTCAGCCTTCATAATTACGTTTCAATTCCTTATAAGAAATATCTTTCTCTCTCTGTATATATCCTAATAGTTCTGTTTCTGGGGAGAGCACTGGCTAATACAGGTCCAAAATAACCACTTGAAATGTTGAACAAAAGTTAATCTCAATGCAGTTAAATTAATTCCTAATTATGGTCAGTTGGTTAATGGCAAAACTATATTTGAAAGGAGAGGTGGGGAAACTTTCTAATTCATAGGAAATGATGTTGTAATATACTGCATGGTGTACTTGATGTGAATACCTTTAAGCATAGTTTCCATTGGAGCATGGTTCTGTGGATTATCATTTAAGGTAAACAGGAAAATTTCTAGGTAAAGAAAGCTATGTTAGCATAGTTTGTCATCATATTCCCAGTCTCATTTTCTTTGCCTTTAGAAAGCCTGATAATTGTAATTTGTTCCTCTCATTCAGTGTCTAATTACCTTTTCTTTCCATAAAGTCTGTGAAAAATATGATGTAACATTGCCTTATATTTATTTTGGGTCTCTATAATTCTTTTTCCATTTTTTTAATCCATATGCAATAAACTGCACATATTTAAAGTGTACAGCTTGCTAAGTTTTGACATACATATGCACTTGTAAAACCATTAATGCAATCAAGATAACGAAGATATCCATTACTCCCAAGGGATTATCTGCTTGGTAATCTTTTCTTCCTAGCCTTTCCCCATTTGGAGGCTACTGTGATCTTGTTTATGTCACTATCTATTAGTTTGAATTTTGTATAAATATAATCATATATTATGTACTCTTTATGGCTTTTTTATTCAGCATAATTATTGTACAATTCATTTTTGTTGTATGTATCAGTTCATTGTTTTTATTGCTTAATAGTATTTCATTGTTTGCATATTCTACAGTTTGTTTATCTGGGCATCTGCAAATAACCATTTGGGTTGTTTTCTATTTTTGGCTGTTACAAATGAAATGGTTATGAACATTTATATACAAGTCTTTGTGTGGATGTATGCTTTCTTTTTTTGGGGATAATTTCCAAGGAGTGGAATGTCTCAATTCTATGGTAGGTGTATTTTAGACTTTAACAAACCAAAATGTTTTCCAAAATGGCTCTAGTATTTACATTCCTACCAGAAGTTTATGAAAAATCTTGTTTCTTGTCATCTCTAACAACACTTGGTATGGGTGGTCTTTTAAGTTTTTGCTATTCTAATAGTTAAGTAGAGAGATCTCATTGTGATTTTAATTTGCATTTACTATGACTAATGATGTGGAACATCTTTTCATTTGCTTATTTGTCATCTTTGGTGAAGTGTACATTTGCATCTTTTGCTCATAATTTTATATTGTTTTGTTTTCTTATTAATGAGTCTGAGAATTCTTTACCTATTCTGGATACAAGTCCTTAATTACATATGTGATTTGCAAATGTTTTCTCCTACTGTGTCTTTTTATCCTCTATGCAGTCTCTCAAGATGTGCAGAATTTCTTGTTTTTGATGAAATTCAGTTAATCAATTTAAAAAGTCATATACATAATTTTAAAAATAAAGAATCTACCAAATTAGTTAGCTCATTTTACTTTTATGCATGAAGGGTAGGAAGAGAGATAAAATTTTAAAGCCTTTCTGGTTAGCAAAGCCATATTTATTTAAAAAAGTAGTTATTTTTATCTTCAGAAATAGAAATGTCATTAAAATAGTCTTACCAGGGCAATCACTTTTGAATCTAGACAACCAATTGAAAACCAGAGTGTTTTAGATACAGGTTAGAATCACAGGTCATAGTAAGATTCTTTGAATCCAGATGGCTTGAGAAACAAATAACATTTGTAACAACTGTTTTATCATAGAAAATAGAACAGGATGATTTACAGTTATAACTTTATACACAGCTTCTATACTAGGCTTATGATATTGTGAGTGCTTTCAGTTCTGTATCTTATCAGGACAAGTCTTCTTACTCATAATGTTCTACACTGTGCAGCTGCAGAGGAGAGAGCAGCAACATCTCTTCTCATCTTTCTGAGACTCCTTTCTGAATTCCTAATTAGCAATTCCTCCAGTTGCTAATTAAGAGGACCTGTGTTCTCAAAGTTAAACCAGAAATTTCATTAGTTACGAGTTCCTTGGAAAAAAGAGCATTCAATATTTAAAATGTGAAATAAAAAAAGAGAAAATATATTTTAACAAATCAAATGTGGGTAATGTTTTATTTTTAAAACCTATGTTTATATGCATCTACATTAATATAATATACACGTACACATGTTATGTAGTTGTTAGCAGAGGTTGCTCTATCTTTTGAGATTTAAATAAAATTGTGTCAAGCCGTTTATCAAATATGCTTTGGAAGTTTCTTGAAAAAATGTTATGGTTACCTTTTAGAGTTCCTATGCTGCTAAACTCTTAACTCCTTTGAATGTTCTCTGTTCTTTGCTTCCTGCTTATTCAGAGTTGTAATGTAGCTCCTTTGTTACAGTTTACCTAGTATCACTCTGACAAAGCCTTTGTATTTGTAGACTTTAGTGTATGTCAGTGTAGTCAAGTAATGAGGGGAGGGTTGTAATAAGGTGAACTATTCAAAATTGAATGTTGAATAAACCCTGTTCTTTCTCCACATGCTATCAGTTGTTTTTTGCCATATGCTCTTTTTCTCTATGTCTGTTTCTTCTACCAATTTCTTATTTTATTTTCTTTTGCTTCTTAACTTGCCACTATTTCCAAATTCAGGAGAGATACTATTGGTCTTTGATTCTCTGTCTGTATACCCTTCTTATCTAAGGAATTTTTCTAAACACAGGCAGAAACCTTAATGTCAGTCGATTAAAAAACAGTTAAAAAAAAAAAAGTTTACTCCTGCTACATAAACGTGTGTGAGTGTACATGTTATACAAAAAATGGTGCCATACTTACACATATTATTCAGTAACTTACTTTTTATTTTTATACTATGACATGGATATTTTTCTATGTCACTCTAGTACATAAGTATAATATACTTAGCTATTCTTTTTATTAGACAGTGAGGATGTTATTGGTATATTTTAGTGAATATCTTTGAACACATTAGCTGTTTGAACATGTGGGTATTTTTATTAGATTTCTAGAAGTGAATTTTGGGTTAAAAGGTGTGTGTATTTTATGTCTTGAAGGATACTGCCAGATCAGTGTCCACTAACAGTCTGTGAGAGCGTCTGTGGTCTCATAATCTCAACAGACCTGGATATGGATTATCACTGTAATTTTTGTGAAGTGGTATCTGATTATTATTTTAAATGTCTTTCTAATTGAATCACCAATCTTGGTGTAACCCTAAATTTAGTACAGACACTATAGTGTGCATTAAAAATGTTGGTTATTATTCTAAATAAGGAAATACAGAGCTTGTAAGCCTCTACCCTTTTGACGTAATTTCATACGAATATATATGTAAAATTCCCTAATATGAATGCTGTATTTTTAGAGATAACAGTTCTCTTTAACTGTTTTATTTCATTTGATTGAATGTCAAATATATGTAAGTAGATAAGATTATGATGATGATAAACATGGTAGAGATTTTATTATTTCCCTTTTGTTGTTCCTCTTAACTGTTTTACATTTCCAGGAAATTCAATTTTATTTTTAATGGGATTTCATCTTCATAAAGACAGAACATAATGTTTGTGATACTCAGTGAACTTTTAAAGAACATATGTGGGTGGTAAGAATCTGCTTAACATAGTTACCTAGAGATTTGGAGATCCTAATATTCTCCTTGAAAATTCTGCTTGGCTTCTGGAGACAAGAGTATTTTGAAGCCAGCTTCAAGTATAATTGAATTTTCACTGTGTGGAATTGGAATCTTTTCAACTCTTTAACACTGTTTAATATTCCCACTAGATTATTAGTTTTCTGATATTTCAAGAAAAACAAAGCAAAAGTGAAACTATGTGAAGGAGGTTATTTATTACTCCTTAGTTAATAAGGTATACTTTCTCCATTTGTCGCTCATAATTTCTGTCCCTGTCTTTTTAGACAAATATTATCAATATTTTTTATACTTACAAAAACACATTGATAATGATTAACATTTGTGTAGCAGTTTATAGTTTTTACAGCTGTTTAATGTTTATCTTGTTTCCCAGAAAAAGCTTGTAGGCAATATTTTTGTCACTGTTAGAGGCATACTGACTTAAGATTTCTTTTTTTTTTTTTTTTACCATTTTAGCACAATGAGTATTAATAAGTGAATTTTTGTTGAAAAATGTGGAATTTTAGGATATATTATTTTCACTAGAACTGTAATTTTAAATATTCTTTTAATGACTAAGTTAAAACATAGAAATTTATTAGTACTAAAATCTGGTTTTAATTATGATGTGATACAACATAGATATAGCCAAAGGATATAATATAATGTCAGATATTTTTAAAAGAACATGTAGTAATACAAAACTATTTATGTGGCATAAAAGAATATTAACAACATTGTATGATTCATAAGCTTAGAGCATCTGGTCCTTTGGTATCATTAACAGCTTTGCATATAGTCCACATCTCAAGTCCATATGGCAACCATTTGTGTATACATGGTAGAAAATATCTCAAAAGTTGCTATATGAGTAGTTATTAAGAACAGTGGAAATAATATGATGATTACCATAGAGGTTAACACCCTTTTTCCAAATGGGTGTTTGCATGGGTGATTATGACTGAAAAAAGTTTTTTTCTTGTTTTTACTGTTTACACTGATATGTTTAAAAACATATATGTTTTCTAAGTATAAAGAAACCCCATTGAGATAATTGTGTTGAAGAATAATTATGGTAAATTTGTGGATATAACTAAATTTAACTGTAAAGATTCCATTATCTGAAAGTGTAATTATTTGATTTACAGAAATCTCGGTACTCTTACCAGTTTGTGATATATTATTTGATGTATTTTAAAGTATAAACAGATTATGGTTGTTATATATTCATGTGCATCATAACTTTAGCTGTAAATTCCCACAGATGTACCAACTTATATTTTACTCATTCTATACATATTTATTGAGTTTCTGCTATGTTTCAGGCACTATTTAACACAATGGATTTTTTTTTCTTTTTGGCTTTGAACATTTGATAATTGATATTTTAAGCAGCATATTTGTAGCCTTCCACTATTCAGTACTTTATCAGTTTAAATAATTATATTTTCCTAACTTATTTTGTTTCTCAGGATCACTAGATAGTGACATGTGTTGATATAAGATGAGATAAGGGATTGTTACATGATTATATAGACACATTATTATAATATGTTTAATGGTATATTGTTCAAAATACTTAATAAAAATGTAATTAAGTATGAGTTATTAAAAAGAATTGGAGGTTATAGTCAATCACCTGATTCAATTAGGAGTTTAGCTTGGGTTAAAAATAAACATTTCTGAGCCAGATGCAGTGGCTTGTGCCTGAAATCCCAGCTACTTGAGAGGCTGAGGCGAGAGGATCACTTGGGCCCAGCCTGAGCAACATAGTGAGAACACCATTTCCTAAAATAATAATAATAATAATAATAGTAATTCCCAATTAAGTCATTTTAATCTTTTGATAATCTGAGGAAATAATCAACTTTATGGATAGTTAGGACACATTTAATTATTATTTTAATTTCTATTGACAGGTCTCAGATTTAACCTGCAGCCCATGGTAACACTTACTTTTTTTTTTTTTCTGTGACAGAGTTTTGCTCTTGTTGCTCAGGCATGATCTCGGCTCACTGCAGCCTCCGCCTCCAAGGTTCAAGCACTTCTCTGCCTTAGCCTGCTGAGTAGCTGGGATTACAGGTGCCCACCACCATGCCCAGCTAATTATTTTTGTATTTTTAGTAGAGGTGGAGTTTCACCATTTTGGCCAGGCTGGCCTCGAACTCCTGACCTCAAGAGATCTGCCCACCTCAGCCTCCCAAAGTATGGGGATTACATGCATGAGCCACTGCACCCTGCCACTAGATACTTTCTTAGCTGGATACAAAGTATCTTTTTCCTTTAGGCCCATATGGTATACTCTAATACATCGAGTACTAATATGTGGCATTTTCTTAAACTACATGAAAGTTGTGACTTAGGGAAGATAGCAAGCTTTAGAAAAAGAATCGTAAGAGAAGCATTCTGGTATCTGTTTTAATTTGATTCTAAGTGGAGAAGATCAAATTTTTGAAAACAATACTGATTAGAGATTGTGAAACTGTATTGTCTGGTTTTCCTCAAATTTGATTGTTTCAGTGTTCCTTCATTGTTTTTATTATGTTTGCTGAATCCCTGGATTGTCAGGCATACTGACTGTGTAATGTAAATACTTCTATGTGTTTGGAATTCTTCCTGCCTGTTTTTTTTACTATTTAGAATATTATCATGTAAAGGGAAACCACAGGGTGTTGTCTTGTGACTACCAAAAAATACAGGTAAAATATCTTAGATAAAATATATAACCTGAATGGTATTAAAAGTTCTAAAAATCTTTAAGTAATTATAAATGTAATTATATTTATATATTTTATAATATAGTTGAATCTTTGGAGAATGTAAAAATATATGTGAATACATAAATATTTGGGCAGTGATAATTATTCTGATAATCATTATCACTGAGTACCTCCACTAAAAGTATAGCAGGAAATATGATTTTGAGTCATTTTTTTTCATCACTGGTTTTAGGTTAATCTATTAATGCTGTCATCCAGTCTATCTTAAAACAAAATACTTTATCAGGATTATGACTATAGTTTTAGATAAATAAAAGTTTTTTTTCCTGTAAAATGAGTGCTCCTTTATTCACTGCCACAAGTTTACACTTGTTTTCTTCATTCCTGTACTATCTCTGTTAAGTTGCCTGCAGTTTTCTAGCATTATTGTCTTTACATCTACTGATTTAGAGATGTTATATATTTTAACACTATTCATATTAACACTATCTGTAATAGCCCCAATTCCCTCAATAAAAAAATGAACAAATGGTGGTATATGCAATGGAATGCTCTGTAGTAGTAAAAACTAAACTACGCATAGCAACATGAATGAATTACATAAACATAATGTTGGTGAAAGAAGCCAGACATAAAGAAGTATGTCTTGGTCAGATGTGGTGGCTCCCGCCTGTAATCCTAGCATTTTGGGAGGTGAAGGTGGGCAGATCACTTGAAGTCGGGAGTTTGAGACCAGCCTGGCCAACATGATGAAATCCCCTCTCTACCAAAAATATAAAAAATTAGTCAGGTGTGGTGATGTGCACCTGTGATCCCAGCCACTAGGGGGGATGAGGCAGGAGAATGCTTGGACCCAGGAGGTGGAGGTTGCAGTGAGCCGAGATCATGCAGCTGTACTCCAGCCTGGGCAACAGAGTGAGACTCTGTCTTAAAAAAAAAAAAAAGTATGTCTTATGTGATTCAAGGATTCAATTTATATAAAGTTTAAAACTGACAAAACTATGGTTTTAGATGTCAAGGTAGTAGTTTCTTTTGCAGGGAGGGCACAATGACAGGAATGGAGTATGAGGAGGTCTGTGGATTCTGGTTATATTCTGTTTCTTGACTTGGGTACTAGTTACACAAGTGTGTTCGTTTTGTGGATTCATGGAGCTGTACAGTTATGATTTGGGCACTTCTGTAGATATATTTGACTTCCAGTAAAAGCTTATATATTCAGTCAGTGCTTGTTATTTTTGATAGTTAGGTTCTAGAAAGTTGCTGTGAATACTGAACCACTGTCCCTAGGAGAAATACAGGATTAGGTTCCTGCCAGCCTTTGATCACATTTTAGTTAAGCAAGCAATACAACATGGCCTTGTTTTATGTGTGTTACTATTTACATACACCTTATTTTGTAAATATCCTGGATTCATTAACATTGAACCATGCTCAACAGCACTATAACTTCTGCCAGAATTAAGCTTATCTGACACGTTTTTTTCATGAGACACATCACAGTTTTCTTGAGCTCAGGAATGCCAGACAGCACTTCAATGCTACAAGTTGGGGGTTATATAGTGTCATGTAGTGAAATCACCAACAAAAAGCACAATAGTACAAAATGTGGCACTAAATAGACTGTGAAAAGGACATTTATTTACAGTATGAAAACTGAAACAAGGCAGAGCATCACTTGAGTTCTGCCTGAGCTGAGAATGTATGCATTGGGCAGCTATAGTTTTTGCTGTTTTGTGCTTCTACATGTTGGGGTTATACATAAATTCTAGTAAGCAGGCGATTTCACAGATACAGAATTGGCAAATAATATGTAAATATATACCTGCTAGTACCTCAGTAAATATTTACTTCTAAATCAAGTGTGCAAGTGGGCTGAGGATAACTTTTTTCCTCTTAAACCAAATGTTTTTAATAACAATTTTTGTGATTAAAATTAGAGCAGTTCTAGAATGATTTTGTAAATTTTTTGTGTCATACTATAGGTTTTTATAACTAATTTTTGATGCCAAGCTTTGGGAGGGAGTCTCTTACTTTGTTGCCCAGGCTGGAGTGTAGTGGTGCGATCTCAGCTCACTGCAACCTCCACCTCCCGGGTTCAAGCGATTCTCCTGCCTCAGCCTCCTGAGTTGTTGGGATTACAGATGTCTGCCACCATGCCTGGCTAGTGTTTTTAATTTTTAATTTTTTAAAAATATTTTTAGTAGAGATAGGATTTCACCATGTTGGCCAGGCTGGTCTCGAACTCCTGACCTCAAGTGATCTGCCTACTTTGGCCTCCCAAAGTGTTGGGATTACAGGCATGAGCCACTGCGCCTGGCCATATTTATCTTCTCATTCTTTGCTAATCGGGGATTCATTGTAATGTACATTAGTTTTTTTGCTGTACTCAGTAGCAACTGACCATTAAATGATTATATATCAAGTGATGCAATATAGTTTCTTCAGAATAAAATTATATCAAGTATCACCTAGAAGACATCATATGTACCAATATAAAAGACTGGGATTAAGATTTTTTAGCTGGGCATGGTAACTCGTGCCTGTAATCCCAGCACTTTGGGAGGCCAGGGCAGGTGGATCCCTTGAATCCAGGGATTCAAAACCAGCCTGGGCAACATGGCAAAATCCCATTTCTACTAAAAGTTGAAAAAATTAGCCAGGCATGGTGGTACGTGCATGTGGTCCCAGCTACTTGGGAAACTGAGGTGAGAGGTTCACCGAAGCTCAGGAAGTCAAGGCTGCAGTGAGCCATGATTGTGACATCGCTCCAGCCTGGGCATGGGAGTGAGACCCTCTCTCTCAAAAAAAAAAAAAGATTTAATTTTCAAATATTAATTTTACTCTGAGGTCATATACAGAGGTATATATTTCAAAAATAATATCACATAGTACATTTGTTTTACACAATTTCCTTTGAATTACTTTTAATTTCATTTTCTGACAGAAACAGGAGATACACCATTTTAGATCAGGTCAGGCCAGTGGTTTGTGTGGTCTGTAGTTTTTAACAATGATATGTGGCTACTGTTGCCATTATCTATTGCTGCATGTGCACACAACAATTAACATAGCAGGTCGGAGGCTACTCTGCTTAGAAACATGCTTAGAAGGATGACCTTTGCATCTGAGAATGTGAATTGTAAAATTCCTGCACTGATACAAAGCTTTCCTTAAGTGATAGGAGTGGCTCATTGTGCCTAAACTGTTCATGCAAAGAATGATGTATTTGAACACCAGTCTTCCTGTGGGAGTCTGAAATTTTGATACATGCCAGTCAAAGGGTGCCTAGGTGACTAACCTCCAATAAACCTCAAATTAGAGACATTATGTCTCTAATGAGCTTCTTTGGTAGTAACACTTCACACATGGTGCAATTCAATACTAGAAGATTTAAGTAAATACATCCTGTGTGATTTCATTGAGAGAAGACACTTGCAAACTTGTGCCTGTTTTCCTCTGTACTGTGTCCTATGTGTCTTTTCTCCTTGCTGATGTTGCTTTGTATTTTTTTGCTGTAATAAATCTTAACCATGAGTTCCACTGTATACTAAGTTCTGTGAGTCCCAGAGAGTCATTAAACCTGATGGTGGTCTTGAGTACCCCTGAACTATTGTGTAACAAACTCCCACAAAACTTAGTGTCTTAAAGCAACAGTCATTTAATTGTGTCTTAGGAATTTAGTCATAGTTTGACTTGGTGTCCATAGAGGTTACTTGGTGGTTTTCATCTAATGGTTGGGCTGGGCAAGAGAATCCAAGACAGCTTTATGCACATACCTGGTGCTTTGGCAGGGATGTTTGAAAGGTTGTACTCTGTTGGGGCTGTTGACTGGATTGCCTACACATGGCCTCTTCAGTACTGGAACCCTGAAATGCCAATTAAGAAATCAGATTACCCTGACTAGGCAGATCATGCATTCAATAATCGTATACATCTGAAATAACTAATATTTTTATTCTTAGCTCTGTTAATTTATGTGATGAACTCTCTATTTTGCCACATATATGTTATGTTACTCTTTAGAATTTTTCCCTAAACCACCTTTTCAAATGTTGAGGAATTTATTTTTCATTCTTTGAATAATTTTCCGCTCATATTATCTATACCTTCTCTGATTTTATTAACATGTAACATCCTTTTTTGGCTCTTATGTTTCTAAGAGAATTAATGTTTTTATTGTATTCTCCTCAGAGAGTATCTGTTCTAGTTGTTTTCATCTTAACCTTTTTCAGACTCATGTTTTTCATTTGAAAATGAAAAATCTGACCTACATGTAGTATTACAGGCTCAGATGTACCATAATTTTTATTCTCCAGAAGAATTATGGAAGCATGAATTCTCTTTGCAGAAAACATTATTGCCTTTATTACTGGAAGTTTTTCTAACTTAATATGGAAACTTCCAACCTGTGATTACAAATATTTCCTGTTTATTCACTGGTTTGTAGTTCCTAAGAGTCTTGGAGCCTTCTTTATGAATCACATGAAAAATCCTTGAATCTTATCAGTGGCTGTTTGACATGTTAGCTCATAGTTTGATATTTTTACATTTGAGTATGTTCAGAACTACTAAGTGAATGTTATTCAATCATAATTTATTTATATTCAGTAATCATATTTATTTTTAGTATTAACAGCAATAAATATATTGATGGGACATTACTGCATATGAGAAAATAATTTTATATGAATTATATAATTTCATTCCTTAAATTGTAAGGTAGTTTGAATAAGTATTATTATTATTATTTTAAATATATATCTTATTGCACTTTAGGTTCTGGGGTACATGTGAAGAACATGCAGATTGTTGCATAGGTACATACATGGCAATGTGGTTTGCTGCCTCCATCCCCGTCACCTATATCTGGCTTTTCTCCCCATATTATCCCTTCCCAACTCCCTACCCCCTGCAGTCTTTCCCCTAGTCCCCCCCAACAGACCCCAGTGTGTGATGTTCTCCTCCCTGTGTCCATGTGTTCTCATTGTTCAACACCCACCTATGAGTGAGAACATGCGGTATTTGATTTTCTGTTCTTGCATCAGTTTGCTGAGAATGATGGTTTCCAGGTTTATCCATGTCCCTACAAAGGACACGAACTCATTGTTTTTGATGGCTGCATAGTATTCCATGGTATATATGTGCCACATTTTCCTTGTCCAGTCTATCGTTGATGGGCATTTGGGTTGGTTCCAGGTCTGTGCTATTATAAACAGTGCTGCAATGAGCATACATATGCGTGTGTCTTAATAATAGAATGATTTGTAATCCTTTGGATATATACCCAGTAATGGGATTTCTGGGTCAAATGGAATTTCTATTTCTAGGTTCTTAGGGAATCGCCACACTGTCTTCCACAATGGTTGAACTAATTGACACTCCCACCAACAGTGTAAAAGTGTTCCTATTTCTCTACATCCTCTCCAGCATCTGTTGTCTCCAGATTTTTTAATGATCGCCATTCTAACTGGCATGAGATGGTATCTCAATGTGGTTTTGATTTGCATTTCTCTAATGACCAGTGATGGTGAGCATTTTCTCATATGTTTGTTGGCCTCATATATGTCTTCTTTTGAAAAGTGTCTGTTCGTATCCTTTGCCCACTTTTGAATGGGTTTGTTTGTTTTTTTTCTTGTAAATCTGTTTTAGCTCTTTGTAGATTTTGGATATAAGTCCTTTGTCAGATGGATAGATTGCAAAATTTTTTTCCCCATTCTGTTGGTTGCCGGTTCACTCTAATGATTGCTTCTTTTGCCGTGCAGAAGCTGTGGAGTTTGATTAGGTCCCATTTGTCTATTTTGGCTTTTGTTGCCAATGCTTTTGGTGTTTTGGTCATGAAGTCCTTGCCTATGCCTATGTCCTGAATGGTTTTGCCTAGGTTTTCTTCTAAGGTTTTTATGGTGTTAGGTCTTATGTTTAAGTCTTTAATCCATCTGGAGTTAATTTTAGTGTAAGATGTCAGAAAGGTATCCAGTTTCTGCTTTCTGCACATGGCTAGCCAGTTTTCCCAACACCATTTATTAAACAGGGAATCCTTTCCCCATTGCTTGTTTTTGTCAGGTTTGTCAAAGATCATATGGTTGTTGATGTGTGGCATTGCCTGTGAAGGCTCTGTTCTGTTCCATTGGTCTATATCTCTGTTTTGGTACCAGTACTATGCTGTTTTGATTACTGTACCCTTGCAGTATAGTTTGAAATCAGGCAGCGTGATGCCTCCAGCTTTTTTCTTTTTGCTTAGAATTGACTTGGCTATGCGGGCTCTCTCTTAAACTTCCATATGAAGTTTAAGGTGTTTTTTTTCAAGTTCTGTGAAGAGGGTCATAGGTAGCTTGATCAGGATAGCATGGAATCTGTAAATTACTTTGGGCAATATGGCCATTTTCACAATATTGATTCTTTCTAACCATGAGCATGGAATGTTTCTCCATTTGTTTGTGTCCTCTCTTATTTCCTTGAGCAGTCAGTTGTTTGTAGTTCTCCTTGAAGAGGGTAGTTCTTGAAAAGTTCCTTTATATCCTTTGTAAGTTGTATTCCTAGGTATTTTATTCTCTTTGCAACAATTGTGAATGGCAGTTTATTCTTGATTTGGCTCTCTTTAAGTCTGTTATTGGTGTATTGGAATGGTGATTTCTGCACGTAGATTTTGTATCCTGAGACTTTGCTGAAGTTGCTTATCAGTTTCGGGAGATTTTGGGCTGAGACGATGGGGTCTTCTAAATAAACAATCATGTCGTCTGCAAACAGAGACAATTTGACTTTCTCCTTTCCTAATTGAATACCCTTTATTTCTTTTTCTTGCCTGATTGCTCTGGCTAGAACTTTCAATATTATATTGAATAGGAGTGGTGAGAGAGGGCATCCTTGTCCAGTGCCAGATTTCAAAGGGAAAGTTTCCAGTTTTTGCCCATTCAGTATGATACTGGCTGTGAATTTGTCATAAGTAGCTTTTATTATTTTGAGATACATTTTGTTGATACCTAGTTTATTGAGTGTTTTTAGCATAAAGAGCTATTGAATTTTGTCGAAGGCCTTCTCTGCATCTATTGAGATAATCATATGGTTTTTGTCTTTGGTTTTGTTTATGTGGTGAATTACGTTTATAGACTTGTGTATGTTGAACCAGCCTTCCATCCCTGGGATGAAACCTATCTGATGGTGATGGATAAGCTTTTCGATGTGCTGTTGCAATCGGTTTGCCAGTATTTTATTGAAGATTTTTGCATCTATGTTCATCATGGAAATAGGCCTGAAGTTTTCTTTTCTAGTTGAGTCTCTGTTGGGTTTTGGTATCAGGCTGATGTTGGTCTCATAAAATGATTTAGGAAGGATTCCCTCTTTTTGTATTGTTTGGAATAGTTTCAGAAGGAGTGGTACCAGCTCCTCTTTGTACGTCTGGTAGAATTCGTCTGTAAACCCATCTGAACCTGGGCTTTTTTTGGTTGGTAGGCTATTAATTACTGCCTCAACTTCAGCCCTTGTTGTTGGTCTATTCAGGGTTTTGACTTCTTCCTGGTTTAGGCTCTGGAGTGTGCAAGTGTCCAGGAATTTATAGATTTCTTCAAGGTTTACTGGTTTATGTGCATAGAGTTGTTTATAGTAATCTCTGATGGTAGTTTGTATTTCTGTGGAATCTGTGGTGATATCCCCTTTATCATTTTTTATTGTATCTATTTGATTCTTCTCTTTTTTCTTTTTTATTAATCTGGGTTGCAGACTCTCTATTTTCTTGATCTTTTTAAGAAACCAGCTCCTTGATTTATTAATTTTTTGAAGGGTTTTTTGTGTCTCTATCTCCTTTAGTTGTGCTATCATCTTAGTTATTGCTTGTCTTCTGCTAGCTTTGAGTTTTTGATCTTGCTCCTCTAGCTCTTTCCATTTTGATGATAGGGTGTCGATTTTAGATCTTTCCTTGATTCTCATGTGGGTATTTATTGCTATAAATTTTCCTGTAGACACTGCTTTAAATGTATCCCAGAGATTCTGGTATTTGTGTCTTTGTTCTCATTGGTTCCAAAGTGCGTCTTTATTTCTGCCTTCATTTCATTGTTTCCAGTCATCATTCAAGAGCCAGTTTTTTGGTTTCCATGAAGTTGTGTGGTTCTCAGTTACCTTCTGAATTCTGAGTTCTAATTTGATTGTACTCTTATCTGAGAGACTGTTATGATTTCTCCTCTTTTGCATTTGCTGAGGAGTGATTTATTTCCAATTATGTGGTCAATTTTAGAGTAGGTGTTATGTGGTGCTGAGAAAAATGTATATTCTGTGGATTTGGGATGGAGAGTTCTGTAAATGTCTGTGAGATTTGCTTGGTCCAGGTCTGAGTTCAAGTCTTCGATATCCTTGTTAATTTTCTTTCTCGTTGATCTGTCTAATATTGACGGTGGAGTGTTAAAGTCTCCCACTATTATTGTGTAGGAGTCTATGTCTTTTTGTAGTTCATTAAGAACTTGCTTTGTATCTGGGTGCCCCTGTATTGGGTGTGTGTATATTTAGGATCGTTAGCTCTTCTTGTTGCATGGATCCTTTTACCTTATGTAATGCCCTTCTTCATCTCTTCTTATCTTTGTTGCTTTAAAGTCTGTTTTATCAGAGATGAGGATTGCAACTCCTGCTTTTTTTTGCTCTCCATTTGCTTGGTAAATCCTCCTCCTTCCCTTTATTTTGATCCTATGTGTGTCCTTGCATGTGATGGGTCTCCTGGATACAGCAAACCAATGGGTTTTTTACTTTTTATACAATTTGCTACTCTGGTAGTAATTAGCTGCTCACGTCTCAAGAACATTGCACCCAACAAGACTGAGAGCCAGTGTGAACATAGACCCAAACCAGGGTTTTGGAATAATGAGGAACAGCAAACCAGCCTCTCCCTTCACTTAGAAAGGGACTATGAATGGGAGGGTCCAAATCTTCATTGTCCAAACACAGAAAACCAGGAACTCAATGCCAACATGGAAACCAAAATGTATCAGGAATGAAGTACAGTACCCCTTCACATACTCAAGGTCAAGATGGATTTGCAGAAATTGTATCTGACCGTCTGGCCTCTGCTAGTAGAAATGGCCCCATGTTAGCATTTTTAAGAGAAGATGGTTTTGTTTCTATTGTATTATTTCCCTAAGGGGTATAAAATCTACTAAGAGGAATACAATGAATCAGAATAAATCAGCTCACTTACAAGAAACGTTCCTGGGTAATGGTTTTTATTTGCCCAGCTTATTCAGCACATTATTTAAAAGTGGCAAAATTCAGGGCAATCTGAGAAGAGAACAAAGTGGTGGCTACAGGTTTAGGTAGGACGCACATACAACCCCCATTTTTTTCAGTGTATATGTCAAGAGGCCAAGACCCCTGATCATGAAAATAAGTTATTTTGTATATTGCAATGCACAGGAGAACAGAGAGAAAGACACTTTTTTGAAAGGTGACTAAAAGGCACCTTGCAAAAGGTCCCTATCACTGAAGTGGAAGGACTGGAGCCCAGTGCCTTGTGGCCTTCATTAACTTGACCCCACCTCTTCTTTGGTTGTAGTGGCCTTAGAGGGAGCTGTTTCTTCTACTTGTTCTGCTGGCTTCTTCTTTTCTTCCTCTTCCTCATCCTCATCCTCTTGGGGATAGAGGTCTGGTTATTTCTGCATGCATTCCTGCATGGCCCAGAACTGGTCTACACAGTCTGACCCCTTGATCTCCTCCTTGCTATAGTGGAAGCAGGAAAAGGCCAACTTGAACTGTTTCCCACAGGGGTCACTGGCCATTCCCCCAAGGCATGGGCAGTTACAGTTAATGTTTCCATTTGGTGGTATCAATCCGTGCTCCTCCTATGGATCATTGGGGTCTTCAGCCACCAATTCTTCATTGCTTGGAGTTACATGGTCTTCTTTGGTTACAAATATGATTCGATCCTTCCCTTCCTGCCGGCAGTAGAACATGGCTACAGCCTGGCATTGAGAACTTGCAGAAGCAGCGGCAGCAGCTGCAGCTTCACACCGTGACCTCCCTCAATAAGTATTATTAATGGTTCCATGTTATATGAGGAATTGAGGCTTGGTGGCAGGGTTAGGGTAGGTTTATCAAGTTTGAAGAAGGAAGGACTGGAATGAGAATGGAGTTCTTATGATTTCAAATTCCACTGCTAGTGGCCTTACTATTTGTAGTGCCTCTTCAGTTTTAGGGACACCAGTGCTTTCATCCTTAGTCCTAGTGTTTTAATTGTTGTTATCATCATTAGTCTTCATCAAGGTAGGCAGGATAACACTTGCTTCACAGTTTGGAATGTTTTGATGCCTGGAGCTTTGTATTTAGAGACTTGGGGTGAACTTGGAACACTCATGATCACAGTGAGCTTTCCTTCTGCTTTCCCTCATTCGGAATGCTGATTTTTCAGTCATCTAATATTACATTCCATTTCTTCCATTACGACTTAGACTGTACCTTAAATCATCACCTTTTCTAATTCCTGTTCTTACTGGATCACTAAAGCTCCACCCACTGGTTGGGATTTTTTTTTTTTTTTTTTTGAGACAGAGTCTCACTCTGTTGCCCAGACTGGAGTGCAGTGGCGAGATCTTGACTCACTGCAACTTCTGCCTCATGGCTTCAGGCGATTCTCCTGCCTAAGGCTCCTGAGTAGCTGGGATTACAGGTACATGCCAGCATGCCTGGCTAATTTTTTGTATTTTTAGTAGAGATGGGGTTTCACTGTGTAAGCCAGGATGGTCTCGATCTTCTGACCTTGTGATCTACCCATCTCGGCCTCCCAAAGTGCTGGGATTACAGGTGTGAGCCCCTGTGCCCAGCTAGGATCTTGTTTTAAAGATAGGACTATGGTATTATCCCCCAGACTCTTATTACCTTGTCCCATATACTACTTGGAGTGATCTTGGCTATTAACCACCATTTTGTTGTCGGCAAAGACATGGTATTTGAACGGTTGGCTACCCGCTTTTGAGGCAAGTAGATAGTCTAGAGTCACTTATACCCTTCTTCTTCCTTTTCTATATCACCATATGTTGAAATTGAGACCATAGTAAGAACTTTCATGCTTCTTCCATTAGGATATGCTACCATTTTAGATAATCCTAAATTACTAATTTGATGTTGAATCTTTGTACTTACCACATTTTCATCTTTGCATTTAAACTATTCCTATTTAAATGAAATTGAACATTTAGAATCCTGTTAAAATAGTAATTCTCAATCTAAAATTTAAAGGAATGATTAGAACCTGTCTGTCATTTCCAGGTCGGTGGTAAGTGAAGCTAGGCTATGAATGATATTATCTAGAATGAGAATATGGAGTAAAAAGAAAAGAATATTTAAGATCGGGCTTTCAGAAACTCTTTTATTTAATGGCCAGGGGAGAAGAATGAAAACACAGAGGAGATTAAGAAGGTATAGTCAGAGAGGTGCGGGGTGGTGGTGTGGGGCAAGTAGGAGAGTCTAGTGTCTTGGAAATAAAGAGTATGTCACCAGAGTTGAATGCCGCTATGAGATTAATTAAAATGAGGACAGAGTAGCTCAGTTTTAGTGACATGATAGTCATTGTTGCATTGTTAATTTTAGTAAGAGCTGTTTTGGTGCACTTTTGGGATGGAAACCAGGTGGTATGCCTTAAGGGCAAGTGGAGGTGAGGAACCAAATCCCATTAGTGTAGAAACTGTTTGACTGGTTTGGGAAGAAGAAAAATGAGGTGGAAACCAGAAGGAATTTTGAGGTCAGTAGAAAGGGTTTATTTCCAAGTAAGAAAGACAAACATATTTAAGAGTCAGAAGGAAGGCTCTAGTTGAGAGGTAGAAGTCAAGTGTAACATAGACAAAAAAGGATATTTGATAGTATATAATATTTTTGAAAAAGCAAAATGGATGAATGAAACTGCTGTGAACATTCTTTTACAAGTCTTTTTGGGTTACATGTTTTTATTTATCTTGGGCAAATACCTAGGAGTAGAACTTCTGTATTTTTTCTTTAACTTTATAAGAAACTGCCAGTTATCTAAAGTGGTTATAGCATTTTACTTCTTCATCAACATTGTATATGAGAGTTCTAATTTTTCCACATCTAATTTCACCAACACTTGTCAGTGTCTTCAATTTTAATCATTTCAATGGTAGCATAATGGTGTTTCATTGTGGGTTTAATTTGCATTTCTGTTTTCCTTATGCTTAGTGATGTTGAGCATCTTTTCACATTTTCATTTGGGTTTGTCCTTTCCTATTTGGAGGGATTTTTTTTTTTTTTTTGAGACAGAATCTCGCACTGTTGCCAAGGCTGGAGTGCAGTGGCATGATTTTGGCTCACTGTAGCCTTTCAAGTAGTTGAGATTACAAGTGTGCACCACCATGCCTGGCTACTTTTTATATTTTTAGTAGAAACAGTATTTGGTTTCACCATGTTAGCCAGGCTAGTCTCGAACTCCTGACCTCAAGTGTTCCGCCTATCCCGTCCTCCCAAAGTGCTGGGATTATACGCATGAGCCACCATGCCTGGCCTCAGGGGTATTACTTATTGCTGAGTTGCAAGAGCAGGTAAGTTCTTTGTCAGATTTATGTATTGCAAATATTTTGTTCTGCAATTTTTTTTTTTTTTTTTTTTTTTTTTTGGTCACCCAGACTGGAGTGCAGTGGCGCGATCTTGGCTCACTGCAACTTCCGCCTCCCAGGTTCAAGGGATTCTCCTGCCTTCGCCTCCCAAGTAGCCGGGATTACAGGCACGTACCACCACACCTGACTAATTTTTCTATTTTTAGTAGAGATGGGGTTTCAGCATGTTGACCAGGCTGGTCTTGAACTCCTGACCCCAGGTGATCCATCTGCCTCAGCCTTCCAAAGTGCTGGAATTACAGACATGAACCTCCACGCCCAGCCACCTTTGTAATTTTTTACTGTTGATTTTGAAGACTAAAAGTTCTAATTTTTAATGAAGTTTATCAATCTTTATTTTTCATGGTTTATGTTTTTTGTATCCAAAGAAATTTTTGCCTACTCAAAGATCACAACAATTTTTTCTACTGTTTCTTTTAGAAATTTTATATTCTTAGCTGAGTGATATGTTTTGAGCAGGTATTCATAATCTGAGTTAATTTTTGTGTATTTTTCAAAGAAAGAGTCAAATATCATTATTTAAAAATATGGCTATCTTGTCTTAGCACCAGTTGTGAAAAATATTTTTCATTCCCCTATTGAATTACCTTGACTCATTTAAAAAATTTGATATAGTTGTATATATGTTTTGGGTATATGCAATATTTTAATAGATGTATACAATGTGTAACAATCAAATCAGGGTAATTAGAATATCCATCACTTCAAGCATTTATCTTTTCTTTGTGTTGGGAACATTACAATTCTTCTGTTCTAGGTATTTTGAAATATACAACACATTGTCGTTGAGTATAATTTTCTTACTGTACTTTTGAAACTAGAATGTATTCCTTCTATCTTAGTGTGTTTATATACTCATTAGCCAACTTTTCTTTATTGCACCCTCCTTTACCTTCCTTTCTCAGCCTCTGGTAACTGCCCTTTTATTTTCTACCTTTATGAAATCAACTTTTTTAGATCCCACATGAGCAAGAACATCGATTTTTGTCTTTCTGTGCCTGGTTTATCTCATTTAACGTAATGATCTCCAGTTGCATCCGTTTTGCTAGAAATAACAGGATTTTATTATTTTTTATGAATAAGTAATATTCCATGTTGGAATACCACGTTTGCTTGGTTTATTCATGTATTTATGGAGGCTTAGGTTGATTCCACACAACTACTGTTGTGAATCGTGTTGGGGTAAACACAGTAGTGCACACATCTCTTTGAGATACTGATTTTCTTTCTTTTGAATATATACTCAACAGTGGTATTGCTGGATGTTATGGTTGTTCTATTTTTAGTTTTTTCTTTTTCGTGTGTGTGTGAGTGTGTGTGTGTGTGTATTTAAGAGATAGGGTCTTGGCTGGGCATGGTGGTTTATACCTGTAACTCCAGCACTTTAGCTGAAATTCCTCCCTGAAGTGGGAGGATTACTTGAGGCCAGAAGTTTGAGACTACTCTTGGTGACATAGAACCCATCTCTACCAAAAAAAAAAAAAAAAAAAAAAAAAAAAAAATTAGCTGGGTGTGGTGGTGTGCTCCTGTAGTCATAGTTACTTGGGAGGCTGAGGTGGGAGAATCCTTTGAACCCAGGAGTTTGCAGTTACAGTGATCTATGATTGTGCCATTGTACTCCAACCTGGGTGACAGGGCAAGACTACTGTCTGGCCAAGAAAAAAAAAAAAAAAAAGGACAGGGTCTTCTTTATGTTGCCCAGGCTGGTCTTAAACTCCTGTCCTCAAGAATGGCTGAATATACACAAGTGAATCACCACACTTGGCTGGTATTTGAGGCACTTCCATACTATTTTCCGTAATGGTTGCCCCTTTACATTCTCAGCAACCATGTACAACCTTTCCTCTTCGTTTCCATTCTCGCCACCATTTATTACTGTCCTTTTAATAATAGCCTTTCTAACTATGGTGAGATGATGTCTCATTGTGGTTTTGATTTGAATTTTCCTGATGATTAGTTGAACATTTTTTTTCCATATACTTGTTGTCTCTTTGTATGTTTTCTTTTGTGAAGTGTCTATTTTTAATTGGATTTTAATTTTTTAATTTTTATTTTTGCTAGTGTGTTGTTTGAGCTCCTTATATAGTCTGGTTATAAATCTGTCTTTCGATGTATAGTTTGCAAAGATTTTCTTTCATTCTGTAGATCGTCTCTACTTTGTTAATGTTTCCTTTGCTGTACAGGAGCTTTTTAGCTTGATGTAATCCCAATTGTCTGTTTCTGTTTTTGTTGACTCTGCTTTTAAGATCTTGTCCCAAAAATCTTTGCCTCAACTGATGCCCTGGAGCTTTTCCCCAGTGTTTACTTCTACTACTTCCATAGTGTCAGGTCTTAGATTTACGTCTTTAATCTACTCTGATTTGATATTTGTATCTAGTGAAAAATAGGGATATATAATAGTTCTATTTTTCTGCATGTGGATATTCAGTTTTCCCATCACTGTTAATTAAAGAGACTGATCTTTCCCTGGTGTATGTTGTTAGTGCCTTTGTTGAAAAGGAGATGTCTATAACTAAGTGTATGGATTTATTTCTGGGTACTGTATTCTGTTCCATTGATCTGTGTGTCTTTTTATGATAGTATCATGCTGGTTTGGTTTCTATAGCTTTATAGTATAATTTGAAATCAGATAATGTGATGCCTTCAGCTTTGTTCTTTTTGCTCAGAATTGCTTTAGCTATTCAGCATCTTTTGTGGTTCCATATGCATTGTAAGATTTCCTTTTTCTATTTCTAGGAAGAATGTCATTAGTATTTTGATAAGGATTCCATTGAATCTGAAGATTGCTTAGGGCAGTTTGGTCATTTTAACAATATTAATTCTTCCAATCCATGAGCATGGGGTATCTTTCTATTTTTTTGTATGTCTTTTTCAATTACTTTCCTCAGTGTTTTATAGGTTTTATTGTATAGATCTGTAACATCCTTGATTAAATTTATTCATAGGTGGTTTTTTTTTTGTAGCTATGGTAAATGGCATTGCTTTCTTGATTTTTTTCAGGTTATCACTGTTAGTGTAAGGAAATGCTGTTCATTTTTTCATGTTGATTTTTCCATCCTGCAACTTTACTAAATGCGTCAATTCTATGTGTGTGGAGTCTTTAGATTTTTTTTTTTTTTTTTAAATATAAGGACATGTCGTCTACAAACAAGGCTAATTTGACTTTCCTTCCCAATTTGGATGTTCTTTATTTCTTCCTTTGCTTAATTGTTATGGCTAGGACTTTCAGTACTGTGTTGCATAACAGTGGTGAAAGTGTGCTTTTTTGTCTTGTTTCAGTTCTTACTGGAAAGGCTTTCAGTTGTCCCCATTCAGTGTGATAATAGCTGTGGTTTTGTGATGCATGGTCTACCTGAACGTGATAAAGGCTTTGCTGAGGGTTTTTATCATGAAAGGATGTTGGATTTTGTTGAAATCTTTTTAGCATCTGTTGAAACATTTGTTCTTGGTTCTGTTAATGTAATGTATGTTTATTGATTTGCCTGTGTTGAACATGCTTGTATCCCTTGGATGAATCCCACTTAATCATGGTAAATTATCTTTTTAACGTGTTGTTAAATTCTGTTTGCTAATATTTTGTTGAGACTTTTTACATTTGTGTTCATCAGGGATACCCTGATGCAGTTTTTGAAAATACCTTGAACAAATATGTATATTTTTGGGTTCTCTTTCCTGTTCTATTTATTTATTTATATGTCTTTCTTTAAATATCAATACCAGACTGCTATGATTATTATAGCTTCATGGGAAGAGTGGAAATCAGGTAGTATATCTCTTAAATTCTTTCTTTCTCTCTCTTTTTTTAAATCAAAATTGAGTTGTATTTTATTTTGCATTTCTGTGTATACATTTTTGAATCAGTTTTTGTTTTTCAACAAAAATCTTGCTAGGAGTTGGATTGGGATTGTAACATGTTGAATTACAAGTAGGGATGAATAGAGAGTGAAGTGGCCTTTTCTAATCAGATTTATGTCTTAGAAGGGCCATTCTTCTGTCAGAGTTTAAAAGGGTTAGAACAGAGCAGGACTGGAGTCAGAGCAGTTTGCCAGAGTTTAAGTCATAGATGATGAAAACTAGAAAAAAGACTGGTGGCGTGTTATAGGGGAGTATATATACTTTTGAAACCTGCATCAGTTCCCTCCCTTTTTCTTTTTTGATACCGTGTGTTCCTCTGTTGCCCAAGCTGGAGTGCAGTGGCAGGATCTCAGCTTACTGCAACTTCCACCCACTATGTTCAAGTGGTCCTTCTGCCTAAGCCTCCCAAGTGGGTTGGACTACAGGTGTGCATCACCACACCCAGCTAATTTTTGTAGTTTTAGTAGAGACAGGACTTCTTTATGTTGGCCAGGCTGGTCTTGAACTCCTTACCTCAGGTGATCTGTCCACCTTGGCCTCCCAATGTACTGGGATTATAGGTGGGTGCCACTTTGCCTGGCCTGTTGAAGTTTTCTGTTGCTCTCATAACAAATTGCTACAAACTGAGCGGCTTAAAACAGCACAAATTTATTATTCTTCCCTTCTGAAGGTCCAAAGTCTGGTACATTTCTCACCAGACTGAAATCAGTTTGTTGGCCAACTGTGTTCCCTTCTGCACGATCTGAGATAGAAACTTTTATTCTCATTTGGCTTGTTGGCAGAATTCATTTATTTGTGCTCGTAGATCTGAGATTTCTGTTTTCTTGCTGGCTGTTAGCTGAACACTGTTCCCAGCTTCTAGAGGCTATTTGTGTTCCTTGGCTTGTGGTCCTCTCCATTCATTTTTTTTTCTTTTTGAGACAGTCTCCTATGTAGCCCAGATTGGAGTGCAGTGGCGCAATCTTGGCTCACTGCAACCTCTGCCTCCCATATTCAAGTGATTCTTCTGCCTCAGCCTTGTGAGTAGCTGGTACTACAAGCGTGCACCACTATGTTTTTGTATTTTTATTAGAGATGGGGTTTCACTGTATGGGCCAGGCTGGTCTTGAACTCCTGACCTCATGATCCACACACCTGGGCCTCCCAAAGTGCTGGGATTACAGGTGTAAGCCACCACCCCTGCCCTCTGTTAGAAATAAGGCTCAGAGTTATAAGGAAAAACGAGCACTCAGACAAAGGATTTCTCAGCAAAGCAAATTTACTTCTGTGCAGAAGGGTGCCTCCCATTGGCTAGTTGCCACAAGAACTCCTTGAACAAAGGAGAGTAGAAGTTTTCATTTCTAGTGCGACTCCTGCCGTTGTGTCCTTTCCCCACTGGCTGGGGTCAGACTGCACAATCTAAAATAGACCAGATTGGCTAAACATTTAAACTTTCTTAGCTAAGGTGGATGTGTGTTGGGAGAGGGGGAGAGGAGGAAGTGGTGTCTGTGGCAAATTGGAGAGCTAGTCTTTTCCCACATAAGGAAAAGAATATGAGCTGGTTCTGATAACGCCACTGGTGGTGTGTCATGCCTGGGCATGTAGTAAAGTCAGAAAGAGGAAAAGGAGAAGACGGTTGCTGAGGGGCAGTCGGGGGGAGGTTACTGGAAATTAAAGAATGAAAGGTTGAGCAGGCTGTTTGAAGAGAAACCTTGCCATATCTCATACTCTTTATTTTTAAAGCCAGCAATGGTGGATTGATTCCCTTCTGCTTTCTCCTCTTTTTTTCAGTCTCCTCTTTCTGACCGAACTAGTAAAAGTTCTAGGAAAGGTTTTAAGGATTCATGTGATTAGATTGGGCTCATCCATGTAATCTAGTATAATCTCCCCATCTGAACATCTTTAATTTGATCACATCTACAAAAATTGAAAAACTATAAAAATGTATACTCAGAACTCTCATTTCTTTCTATATCCCTTCTTTCTTGTTTCCACATATCCTCTATGGGTAATCAATTTCATTGACTTCTTGTTTATTTTTCCTCTATTGCATTTTTCAGAAAACTGGCGCGCGTGTGTGCGCACACACAGACACACACACACACATTTATAGTCTCATTTCCACTTTTTTTTTTTGAGACTGTCTTTCTCTGTGGCCCAAGATAGAGTGCAGTGGTGTGATCTCAGCTCCCAGGTTCAAGCGATTCTTATGCCTCAGCCTCCCAAATAGCTGGACCACAGCAGCACTCTAATTTTTGTATTTTTAGTAGAGACAGGGTTTCACTATGTTGGCCAGGCTGGTCTCAAACTCCTGATCTCAAGTGATTGGCTCACCTTGGCCTCTGAAAGTGCTGAGATTACGGGAGTGAACCACCATGCTTGGCCCTTCATTTCCACTTTTTTTAATACAGAAGTACAGTATTGTATATATTCCTTGGGAAATTGCTTTTTTTTCTTTTTACTTAACAGTATTTTCCAGTAATCAGTCCCATATCTGTTCAGAGATCTTCCTTATTGTTTTTTATAGCTTCCATATTCTTTCTTACATTCTTTAAGTGGATAAACTATGGTTATTCAACCAGTTTCCATAGAAATGTGTTTAGATTGTTTCTAAGGCTGCCCTGACAAATAATGCTGTAATGAATAATGTTTGTACATATGTTGTTTCATATTTAGGGAGGTTTTTTTTTAACCTCCTAGAAGTGGGATCAGATGGAAAATACATATGTAGTTTTGTTAAATACCATAAAATGTCCTTGCATTGATTTTCTGCCATTTTATGACAATGCGTATTTCCCAGTAGTCTTTCCCACAAAGTTGTCAAGATTTTGGATGCTTTCTGTCAATTGGACAGGTGAGAAATGGCATTTAAAATTAATTTAAATATAATTTATATGAAATAAAATGAATTTATTTAAAATATATAGTTGATGCTTTTTGTCAAATATATATTTCATGTAACCATCACAACTAAAATGTAGATTCTTCAGTAAATATGTACAACAATTTTTATCATATCCCATTATGATTTTAGTGAGTTTACTTACTGCAAAGTCATAGTGTTTAAACCAATATGCTTTTGCTTCCGAGTTAAATTAGTGATTTAAAAAAGATAAACCAATTTTATCAATGTGTATGTGAATATTTAAGTATTTATTTGAAGGTATTTGCATGATTATCTTATTGTAAAATTGAGGTATGTTTGGCACAACTTAGATATGTGAACTACTCTTTTCAACTTCATTTGATAAAATCTAAATATAGATTAAATATTTTAGATTAAAATTTAGCTTCCTAATGAAAATGTTCTGTGTAGATAAAATGCACACTGGATATCAAAGATTATTTTGTAAAAGAAAAATAAAACATCTTACTAATCTATGTAATGATTACATGTTAAAATATTTTATTTTGGATCTGTTAGGTTAAGTAAATTTTATTAAAATTAATTTCACCTTTTTAACTTCTTTAAATATGGATATTAGAACATTTAACATTATACATATAGCTTACATGATATATTTTATTAGCATTGAACTAGATTTTTTTTTGCTTGTATAAAAATTTATGGGTTTTTCTTTCTGAATGTTTGAGGTTAAGAGACCTAAAGGCAGTTTGGTCTTAATTCAATCACTAGTAATTTCTTGGTTATTCTTGTTATTTCAACCATTCTGTTAGTAAAGGTTAGTAATACATTCAATTTATTTGTTAAATATTAGTGTCATCATTCGGTGAATCTTAGTGTATTACAGTCATATGTGAAAGCATCTAATAAAGTGAAATGACTTTGTATTTGTACAAAATTTAGTGAGCTATGTTATGATACTGCTGGTGTTTAAACGTCTAATTGCTTACATTCTTTCAGAGGAGTACATTATTCAGAGATATTTTGCATAGCCACAATTGAGAGTAGGCTGTGAGCAGCAGTGTATGCATTGCAGACTTTTTTGCAACAGCTGTCACAGTTGGCAAAGGTAATGCTGGAGAAGCACTGTATTAAATTGGTCCAGTAGTCATAATTAATTCAGAGAAAGAAGAGCTGTTTGCATAGCAGGCGTGCTTGGCATAGTTAGGCAACTGTATGATTATGTGCCTCAATTACCGGGCATCATGGATAAAACTGCCTCTGTTTGAGTGATGTGGATTGCATAGTGGGAACAGATGCCTAAAAAAAAATGCTTGACCTTCTATTACATTGCCATACTAATAATGAAATAATTTTTTTTCTAAAGAATTAGCATAATTTTCCTGTAGATTTTGAAAACAAATACAAATGGAAAAATTTAGCCAAATTTAATCAGAGGAAAGAAATTATAGTAAAAAATCTCTTCCACTGTACCTGGAAATGACTAATGAAATCTCATTATGGGTAAAGTTGTTATATAAGTATGTAGGTATTTTTCACCTTACAGAATTTTACATATAGCTCTCTATATATTTCTGCTCTGTTCTTCTGCTTACTAATGAACTATGCACATTTTATTTATTTAAAATTTTTAGCTTCCAAACTATTTAACACAAATGAATTATAAACATTATATAAAACATTTTTTTACAGGTACATTTATTTGACTTCCGAAATGAAGAGAGAAATTCATGTAATTAGAGTACAAAACTCATGAAATCAGGAGTTTGATTGCTTTAATTTGCATCCTTAGGATTGCTTTCTAAAATAAGGTCCACTTGTTTTCAAAGATATATAGAAATTTAAAATCTAAGAACCTTAAAATTATAAAATGTAAATTCCTGAAGTATATATAAGACATATGCGTTTAGGACTTGATTTATACTAGTGTAATGAAATGTGTAGACCTAGGCTCTGATGTTAGACTGGCTTTGTACCTGGCTCCACAACTTATTTGCTATTTGACATGGCAAATTACCTCTCTACCCTTGGTTTCCTCATTTGTAAAATGGTAATAATGTAGCATTTACTTAACAGATGGTTGTGAGATAATAGGTGCAAAGCACTTAGGATGGCTTCTGACTTGTATTGCATACTCACTAAATACTATTTATTGATGTTTTATTTAATGATATTTACTTTCTTTTGACAGAAAACAGACTTCAGTTTTTTTCTAGGTTAATAGATTTTACTTTGTATTATATTATTAGCAAATTGAAACAGAATAATGCATATATTTCTGAAGCCAGAGGGTCTTGAGTATCAGCGGAGAGCTAAGTAGATTTTTGTTCTTTCCTAAAAAAATTATATTTCTTTTTTGTTTTTATTTTTTATTGTACTTTAGGGTCTGGGGTACACATGCAGATCATGCAGGATTGTTCCATAGGTACATACATGGCAATGTGGTTTGCTGCCTCCATTCCCCTGTCACCTGTATCTGGAATTTATCCCCATTTTATCACTCCTCAACTTCCCCACCCCCACTATCCCTCCCCGAGCCCTTCCCCAATAGACCCCAGTATGTGATGCTTCCCTCCCTGTGTCCATGTGTTCTCTTTGTTCAACACTCACCTGTGAATGAGAACATGTGGTATTTGATTTTCTGTTCTTGTGTCAGTTGGCTGAGAATGATGGTTTCCAAAGTCATCCCTGTCCCTACAAAGGACATGAACTCACCGTTTCTTATTGCTACGTAGTATTCCATGATAGATATGTGCCACATTTTCCTTGTCTATTCTATCATTGATGGGCATTTGGGTTGGTTCCAGGTCTTTGCTATTGTAAACAGTGCTGCAGTGAACATACGTGTGCACGTGTCTTTATAATAGAATGATTTATAATCCTTTGGGTATATACTCATTAATGGAATTGTTGGTTCAAATGGAATTTCTGTTTCTAGGTCCTTGAGGAATCACTGCACTGTCTTCCACAATGGTTGAACTATTTTACGCTCCTACCAACAGTGTAAAAGTGCTCCTATTTCTCCACATCCTCTCCTGCATCTGTTGTCTCCAGATTTTTTAATGATTGCCATTCTAACTGGTGTGAGATGGTATCTCAATGTGGTTTTGATTTGCATTTCTCTAATGACCAGTGATGATGATCACTTTTTCATGTTTGTTGGCCTCATATATGTCTTCATTTGAAAAGTGTCTGTTCATATCCTTTGCCCACTTTTGAATGGGTTTGTTTGTTTTTTTTTCTTGTAAATCTGTTTTAGCTCTTTGTAGATTTTGGATATAAGTACTTTGTCAGATGGATAGATTGCAAAAATTTTTTCCCATTCTGTTGGTTGCTGGTTCACTGTAATGATTGCTCCTTTTGCTGTACAGAAGCTCTGGAGTTTAATTAGATCCCATTTGTCTATTTTGGTTTTTGTTGCCAATGCTTTTGGTGTTTTGGTCATGAAGTCCTTGCCTATGCCTATGTCCTGAATGGTTTTGCCTAGGTTTTCTTCTAAGGTTTTTATGGTGTTAGGTCTTATGTTTAAGTCTTTAATCCATCTGGAGTTAATTTTAGTATAAGGTGTCAGAAAGGTATCCAGTTTCTGCTTTCTGCACATGGCTAGCCAGTTTTCCCAACACCATTTATTAAATAAGGAATTCTTTCTCCATTGCTTGTTTTTGTCAGGTTTGTCAAAGATCATATGGTTGTAGATGTGTGGCATTGCCTGTGAAGGCTCTGTTCTGTTCCATTGGTCTGTATGTCTGTTTTGGTACCAGTACCATGCTGTTTTGAATACTGTAGCCTTGTAGTATAGTTTGAAGTCAGGTACCATGATGCCTCCAGCTTTGTTCTTTTTTGTCTTGGCTGTGTGGGCTCTCTTTTGATTCCATATGAAGCTTAAGGCAGTTCTTTCCAGTTCTTTGAAGAGGGTCATTGATAGCTTGATGGGGATAGCATTGAATCTATAAATTACTTTGGGCAATATGGCCATTTTCATGATATTGATTCTTCCTAACCGTGAGCATGGAATTTTTTTCCATCTGTTTGTGTCCTCTTTTATTTCCTTGAGCAGTGGTTTGTAGTTTTTCTTGAAGAGGTCCTTTACACCTTTTGTTAGTTGTATTCCTGGGTATTTTATTCTCTTTGTAGCAATTGTGAATGGGAGTAAACTCTTGACTTGGCTCTCTGTTAGTCTGTTATTGGAATATAGAAATGCTTGTGATTTCTGCACATTGATTTTGCATCCTGAGACTTTGCTGGAGTTGCTTGTCAGTTTCAGGAGATTTTTGGCTGAGACAATAGGATCTTCTAAATATACCATCATGTTATCTGCAAATAGAGACAGTTTGACTTCCTCCTTTCCTAATTGAATATGCTTTATTTATTTTTCTTGCCTGATTAGTCTGGCTAGAACTTCCAATACTATACTGAATAGGAGTGGTGAGAGAGCTCATCCTTTTGTAGTGACAGATTTCAAAGGGAATGTTTCTAGTTTTTTGCAATTCTGTCTGGTGTTGGCTGTGGATTTGTCATAAACAGCTTTTATTATTTTGAGATACGTTCATTGATGCCTAGTTTATTGAGAGTTTTTAGCATAAAGTGCTGTTGAATTTTGTCAAAGCCCTTCTCTTTGAGATAATCATGTGTTTTTTTTTTTCTTGATTTCTGTCTATATGGTGGATTACATTTATAGACTTGCATATGTTGAACCAGCCTTGCGTCCCTGGAATGAAGCCTACTTGATTCTGATGGATAAGCTCTTTGATATGCTGTTGCAATTGGTTTGCCACTTTTTTATTGAAGATTTTCGTATCTGTGTTCATCATGGGTATTGGCCTCAAGTTTTCTTTTCTTCTTGAGTCTCTGCTGGTTTTGCTATCAGGATGATGTTGGTCTCATAAAATCATGTGGGAAGGATTCCATCTTTTTATATTGTTTGCAATAGTTTCAGAAGGAGTGGTACCAGCTCCTCTTTGTATGTCTGGTAGAATTCGGCTGTGAACCTATCTGGATCTGGGCTTCTTTTGGTTGGTGGGCTATTGATTGCTGCCTCAACTTCAGCCCTTGTTGTTAGTCTATTGAGGATTTTGACTTCTTCCTGGTTTAGGCTTGGGAGGATGCAAGTGTCCATGAATTTATCCATTTCTTCCAGGTTTACTGGTTTATGTGCATAGAGTTGTTTCTAGTAATCTCTGATGGTGGTTTGTTTTTCTGTGGACTCTGTGGTGGTATCCCCTTTATTGTTTTTTATTGCATCTATTTGATTCTTCTCTATTTTCTATTTTATTAATCTGGGTAGTGGTCTATTTTGTTGATCTTTTCTAAAACACAGCTCCTGGATTTATTGATTTTTTGAAGGTTTTTTTTGTGTCTCTATCTCCTTCAGTCCTGCTCTGATCTTAGTTATTTCTTGTCTTGTGCTAGCTTGAGTTTTTGATCTTGCTCCTCTAGCTCTTTCAATTTTGATGATAGGGTGTTGAGTTTAGATCTTCGTTGGATTTTCATGTAGGCATTTATTGCTAAAATTTTCCTCTAGACACTGCTTTAAATGTTTCCCAGAGATTTTGGTAAGGTGTGTCTTTGTTCTCATTGGTTTTGAGGAACATCTTTATTTCTGCCTTCATTTTATTGTTTATCCAGTCATCATTCAAGAGCCAGTTGTTTAGTTTCCATGAAGTTGTGTGGTTCTGAGTTAGTTTCTGAATTCTGAGTTCTAATTTGGTTGCACTGTGGTTGGAGGGACTATTATGATTTCTGTTCTTTTGCATTTGCTGAGGAGTGATTTACTTCCAATTATGTGGTCAATTTTAGAGTAGGTGCGGTGTGGTGCTGAGAAGAATGTATATTCTTTGGATTTGGGATGGAGAGTTTTGTACATACCTGTTAGGTTTGCTTGGCCCAGATCTGAGTTCAAGTCCTGGATATCCTTGTTAATTTTGTCTCATTGATCTGTCTAATATTGACAATGGAGTGTTAAAACCTCCCACTATTATTGCGTGGGAGTCTAAGTCTCTTTGTAGGTCATTAAGAACTTGCTT
Organism: Saguinus oedipus; assembly: GCA_031835075.1. Lineage (NCBI taxonomy): Eukaryota > Metazoa > Chordata > Mammalia > Primates > Cebidae > Saguinus > Saguinus oedipus. The sequence continues at coordinate 183,927,428 of CM063170.1, read as the reverse complement.
TATGTATCTGGGTGCTCCTGTATGGAGTGCATGTATATTTAGGATCATTAGCTCTTCTTGTTGCTTTTACCATTATGTAATGTCCTTCTTTATCTCTTTTGATGTTTGTTGCTTTAAAGTCTATTTTATCAGAGACTAGGATTGCAAGTCCTGCTTTTTTTTTTTTGCTCTCCATTTTCTTGGTAAACCTTCCTCCATCCCTTTATTTTGAGCCTATGTGTGTCCTTGCATGTGAGATGGGTTTCCTGAATACAACACACTGATGGGTTTTGACTTTTTATCTAATTTGCCAGTCTGTGTCTTTTGATTGGGGCATTTAGCCCATTTACTATGAAGGTTAATATTGTTAGGTGTGAATTTGATCCTGCCATTTTGATGCTAGCTGGTTGTTTTGCCTATTAGTTGACGCAGTTTCTTCATTGTATTAATGCTCTTTACCATTTGGTATTTTTTGGAGTGGCTGGTACTGGTTGCTCCTTTCCATGTTTAGTGCTTCTTTCCTGAGCTCTTGTAAGGCAGTTCTGGTGATGACAAAATCTCTCAGTAATTGCTGGTTCATAAAGGATTTTATTTCTCATTTGCTTATGAAGCTCAGTTTGGCTGGATATGAAATTCTAGGTTGAAAGTTCTTTTCTTTAAGGATGTTGAATATTTGTCCCCACTCTCTTCTTGGTTGTAGGGTTTCTGCTGAGAGATCTACTGTGAGTCTGATGGGCTTCCCTTTGTGGGTAACATGAACTTTCTGTGACTGTTCTTAGCATTTTTTCCTTCATTTCAACCCTGATGTATCTGACAATTATGTGCCTTGGGGTTGCTCTTCTTGAGGAATATCTTTATGATGATCTCTTTATTTCCTGGACTTGAATTTTGGCTTGCCTTGCTAGGTTGGGGATGTTCTCCTGGATAATATCCTGAAGAGTGTTTTCCAGCTTGGATTCATTTTCTTAGTCATATTCAGTTATACCTATCAAATGTAAATTAGGTCTTTCATATAGTCCCATATTTCTTGGAGGCTTTGTTCATTTCTTTTTATTCTTTTTTCTCTAATCTTGCTTTCTTGTTTTATTTTATTGAGTTGACCTTCAATCTATGATATCCTTTCTTCTGCTTGGTCGATTAGGCTATTGAAACTTGTGTATACTTTTTGAAGTTCTCGTGCTGGTTTTCAGCTCCATCAAGTGATTTATATTTTTCTCTAAGCTGTTTATTCTGTTTAGCATTTCATCTAACCTTTTTCCAAGGTTATTAGTTTCTTTGCATTGGGTTAGAACATGTTCTTTTAGCTCAGAAAAGTTTATTACCCACCTTCTGAAGCCTGTTTCTGTCAAATCATCAGACTCATTCTCCATCTGACTCCTTGTTCCCTTGCTGCTGAGGATTTGTGATCCCTTGGAGGAGGAGAGGCATTCTGGTTTTTGGTGTTTTCATCCTTTTTTGCACTGGTTTCTTCCTATCTTCGTGGGTTTATTTACCTGTGATCTTTGTAGTTGTTGACTTTTGGATCAGGTCTCTGAGTGGACGTCTTTTTTGTTAATGTCGAAGGTGTTTCTTTCCGTTATTTAGTCAGAATAAATGACTTCTAACAGTCATTTATCCTAATAAATATGCCTTCTAACAGTCAGGCCTCTCTGTGGTAGGACTGCTTAGGTCCACTCCAGACCCTGGGGATCACCTGTGGGTGCTGCAGAACAGTAAGGGTTGCTGCTTGCTTTTCTTCTGTTATCTTTGTCCCAAAAGGATACCCGCCAGATGTCAGCCTGAGCTCTCCTTTATGAGGTGTCTCTTTGGATATACGAGGTTTGGGGAGCTGTTTGAGGAGACAGACTTTTCCTTATATGAGCTCAAGTGCTGTGCTGTGATTCTCCTTTTGTTCCATTCAGAGCTGCTGGGCAGGTATATTTAAGTCTGCTGCAGCGGAATTCATAACTGCCTCTTTTCCCGGGTGCTCTGTCCTGGGAAGGTGGGGCTTTATTTATAAGTTCCTAATGTGCTGCTGCCTTTTTTAAAAGATGCCCTGCCCAGCAAGTAGGTAGTCTTTTCATGTCTGTCAGCAGAGGTGTTGCTTAGCTGCTGCAGTCTCTGCCCAGTTGCTCTGTAAACCTCCTTGTGGATTTGTTTACAGCAATACAGTTAGAACTGCCTCTGTAATGGTGGTATGCCTCAATAATGGCAGACTTCCTTGGCAGTGGCAGGCTTCCTTGGTAATGGTGGACTGTCTCGTTAATGGTGAACTTTTTTGGTAATGGCGGACTTCCTCGGTAGTGGCAGGCTGCCTCGGTAGTGGCAGACTGCCTCGGTAATGGCGGACGCCCTTTCCCCCACTGAGCTGGACTGTCCTGGGTCCAGCTGTGCTTGCTGCGAAACTCTTAATCCAGAGCATTTCAGATTGCTTGTCTTTGTGGGGATGGTACCTGTTCAGCCAGATTACCTGGCTCCCTGTTTCAAACCCCTCTTTTTCAGTTGTATGGGTGGCTCTGTCTCCCAGGTGTTCCAGGCGTTAGTTGAAACGGCTACCCAGATTTGTGTGTTGTGGTGCATAAACCTGCAGAGCCAGCTGAAATAGCCCTGTTGGAAACTCCTGGTGCATTTTGGCCTGGGAATTTCCTGGTCTGTTGGCAGTAAAAACTCGTTTGGCAGTGTGGTGATCACTCACCCTCTGTGTTGTTCTCACTGGGAACTGTACTCCAGAGCTGTTCTTATTCAGACATTGTGGATCCCCAAAATTATATTTCTTAAGAGGTGCATTTTAGTTTTAGAAAGCAATGACTTAATCACTTTCTTGCATCACAATAATGAAATAATTGCTGAAACAACTGTCATTCAGTTTTCTGAGATTTAAAACTTTTTGTGAAAATAATATATTCACATGGCTGAAAAATCAGAAGATAAGAGAGAGTATAGAGTGAAGAGTCTTTCTCTGACTGCTGTGCTTCATCTACCCAGTTCTTAGAGACAGACTATATATCAAGACTCTTGTATATTTTTTTTTGGCTATTTATATACAACTAATAAACATGCATACCCCTCTTGTTAACTATATGGTAAGTACCTATTGTTTTGCTTTTTTCATTTTGTAATGTATTTTTGTTCTGTATCTGTATATGGAGAGCTTCTTTATTAATTTTTATAGCTGCCTTGGATTTCACGTATGATTATAATTTACTGCTTGGTGTTAAATTATTCTGCCTTAGCCATTTGTTTTTCCAGTTTATTTTTCTCCTTATTTTCTTATATTAGCTTTATATAAATCCTATGCTGTTTTATTTATTGATTGAGTACTTATCTTTATATGATATATATCAGTTTCAAATAATGCTGATAGCTATTAGAAAGAAGTAATACTTTCAAAATATTAATACTCTTATAAACCATGTTATTTCTTAATCATATGAACTTTTCAAATACTTAAATTATATTCTTTGAAATTATCAACGAAGATGTAAAAAAATTATATCTTAGATTTTGCTATATAGAGTCATATTAATCTATGATAAAAGAGAAAGGAAAGATAGCAGTTGAATCATATTGTGAAATTCATGTGACTTAATAGATACTTTAAAAATGGTACCTACTCCTTTAGTACTGTATTTGCTTTTCCTGTATGAATTTAAACATAGTATGAGAAACACAAGGTAGCTAGCATGTTAACTCTTTTGTTGCAGAAATAAAGTGTTTTTCTCCAAAACAGATGTATGTTAGAATACATTCAAACTATGATATATAATATTAAAACTAAAACTATGAGTTTAATTCTGTAGATTGAAGTTACCAGTTAAGATGATGAAATCATTTGTATGCAACACGTTTTACTGGTAGCATTAGAGCTTTAAGGTGATTGAAATGGTTTTCAGCGAGTTCCAAAAAGCTGTATAAAAGTGTTGAAAAACATAATTGTTTTAATTCTTAAGAAAAAAAGACCCAAACAAAATACTTCTTCAAAGTAAAGAGTTTAAGGTCTTGGTTCATGTATAAGTTTAGCCATGACTTTTGATGGTTATTTCAGTGTTCAATTGTGTTAGACTAGACTGCTAGGAAAGAGTATGAAATGTATGAGAAAGATAACATTATTTTTATATGTAAAAGAGAAATAATTAGTTAAATAGTCAGCATTTTGTTTTCAGAATAATGAGTACACTATACATGAAGAGTACCGCCATTTGAATGCATTTTAGTATATGATATTTCCCAGTACTATGTGCTTGTAGAGATGCTAAAGTCCAACAAATATATGAAAACTGAGATAATATGTGAGTGGAAAAAAACTGAGATGTGTTTTCTAAAAGGAAATAAGTAAATATAGTAATGGTTTAATTGTACCCAGAATCTAATTAAAAAAAAGTTTCACTTGAAAATTAGGTGGCATGCTTTAAAGGGAGTTTTTAAAATTCCAAAGGGAATCCCAACTGTTACACATCTGATTATGGTAAGGGTTTTTGAGCTCATTAATTTTTAAAACAAGTTGTATTTGATGTTTGGGAATCTAAAATTCTGTTTATTTTAAGATGTCCTAATTTTAGAGATGGTAAAATGTGGGGGAAAATGTGTGTCTAAGAGTTAGACAGATATAAGATTATCGTTCACAACAGAAAAATGTAAAATAGCTTATTTAAAGTTACCAAAATACTGCAGTCTGGATGTGAATTGAGCACTATTTCAACTTTAACACTCTTTCTTTTAACTGCTAAAATTCATTTGTAAATATTTTTCTATGTCAGTGCATAAGATAGAGAGACATACCCCTTTTGTATTGTATTCACTCTATTACTCTTTGCAGATAGTGAGATTAAGAAAGTTTTTTTTTTTTTTTTTTTTTTTTTACTTTTAAGTTCAGGGGTACATGATTGTTACATAGGTAAATGTGTGTCATGCGGGTTTATTGTACAGATTATTTCATCACCCAGTTATTAAGGCTAGAATCCATTAGTTATTTTTTATCTTCTCCCTCCTCCCACCCTCCACCCTTCTATAGGCCCCAGTGTGTGTTATTTACCTCTATGTATTTATGTGTTCTCATCACTTAGCTCCACTTACAAGTAAGAACATGTAGTATTTGGTTTTCTGATCCTGTGTTAGTTTACTAAGGATAATGACCTCCAGGTCCATGCATGTCCCTGCAAAGGACATTATCTTGTTGGGTTTTTTTTCTTGTTGTTTTTTGTTTTGGAGATGAAGTCTTGCTCTGTTGCTCAGGCTTGAGTGCAGTGGCATGATCTTGGCTCACTGCAACCTTTGCCTCCCAGGTTCAAGTGATTCTCCTGCCTCAGCCTCCCAAGTAGCTGGGACTACAGGCATCTGCCACCATGCCCGGATAATTTTTGTATTTTTAGTAGAAATGAGGTTTTACCATGCTGGCCAGGCTGGTCTCAAACTCCTGACTATGGGATCTGCCTGTCTTAACCTCCCAAAGTACTGGGATTACAGGCATGAGCCACCACACCCAGCCGATCTTGTTCTTTTTTATGGCTGCATAATATTCATTGTTGTATATGTACCACATGTTCCTTATTCTGTCTATCACTTATAGACATTTAGGTTGATTCCATGACTTTGCTATTGTGAATAGTGCTGCAGTGAAGATATGCCTGCATGTATCTTTATAATAGAATGATTTATATTCCTTTGGATATATAGCCAGTAATGGGACTGTTGGGTCAAATGATACTTCTGTCTTTAAGTCTCCAAGGAATTTCCAAACTGCCTTCCACAATGGTTGAGCTGATTTACAGTCCCACTAACAAAGTATAAGTGTTCCTTTTTCTCTAAAACCTTTCTAGCATCTGTTATTTTTTGTCGTTTTAGTAATAGCCATTTTGATTGGTGTGAGATGGTATCTCATTGTGGTTTTGATTTGCATTACTCTAATGCTCAGTGTTACTGAGCTTTTTCTCATGTGATTGTTGGCCACATGTATATCTTCTTTTGAAAAGTGTCTGTTTACATCCTTTGCCCACTTTTTAATATGATTTTTTTCTTGTGAATTTGTGTAAGTTCTTCATAGACGATAGATAGTAGACCTTTTTTGGATGCATAGTTTGTAAAAATTTTCTCACATTCTGTAGGTTGTCTGTTTGCTCTGATGATAGTTTCTTTTACTTTGCAGAAACTCTTCGATTTAATTAGATCCCATTTGTCAATTTTTGCTTTGGTTGCAATTGCTTTTGATGTTGTCAACAAAGATTTTTGTCATGAAATCTTTGCTTGTGCCTATGTCCTGGATGGTATTACCTAGGTTGTCTTTCAGGGTTTTTAAATTTTTGGGTTTTACATTTAAGTTTTTAATATATCTTGAGTTAATTTTTATATGGTATAATGAAGTGGTCCAGTATCAATCTTCTGCATATGACTAGCCAGTTATTCCAGCACCATTTATTGAATAGGGACTGCTTTCCCCATTGCTCCTTTTTGTCAGGTTTGTCAAAGATCAGATAGTTGTAGGTGTGCAGGCTTACTTCTGGGTTCTTTATTCTGTTCCATTATTCTGTCTGTTTTTGTACCAATACCATGCTGTTTTGATTACTGTAGCCCTGTAATATAGTTCAGAGACTTGTAGTGTGATGCTTCCAGCTTGGTTTTTTTTTTTTTTGCTTAAGATTGCCTTGGCTATTTGGGCTCTTTTTTGATTCCATATGAATTTTAAGATAATTTTTTTCTAGTTCTGTGAAGAATCTCCATGAGAATTTAATAGGAATAGCATTGAATCTAATTACTTTGGGTAGTATGTCTATTTTAATGTTTTTCCATTTGTTGTGATATCTCTGAATTTTTTGAGCAGTATTTTGTAGCTTTCCTTAAAGAGATCTTTTACTTCCCTAGTTAGCTGTATTCTTAAGTATTTTATTCTTTTTTAGCAGTTGTGAATGGGAGTAGATTTCTGATTCGGCTGTCAGCTTAACTGTTGCTGGTGTGTAGGAATGCTAGTGATTTTTTGCATATTTATTTTATATTCCAAAACTTTGCTTAAGTTGTTTATCAGCTTAGGAAGCTTTTGGGATGAGACTATGGGGTTTTCTAGATCTAGGATATGCTGTCTGCAAACATGGATAGTTTGACTTTCTCTCTTCGTTTTTGGATGCCCTTCATTTCCTTCTCTTGTTTGATTCCCCTGGCCATGACTTCAAATAGTATGTTTTATAGGAGTGGTGAAAGAGGGCATCCTTATCTTGTGCTGGTTTTCAAGGGATATACTTCCCTCTTTTACCCATTCAGTATGTTGTTGACTGTTGGTTTGTCATATATGGCTCTTAATATTTTGAGGTATGTTTCTTCAGTGCCTGATTTCTTGAGAGTTTTTAACATGAAATGGAGAAAAAACAAAACAGAAAAAGGGAGTTTTTAACATGAATGGATATTTAATATATTGAAAGCCTTTTCTGCATCTATTGAGATAATGACTGGTTTTTGTCTTTAGTTTTGTTTTTGTGATGAATCACATGTATTGATTTGCATATGTTGAACTAACCTTGCCTTCCAGGGATAAAGTCTACCTGATTGTGGTGGATAAGCTTTTTGATGTGCTGTTGAATTTGGGTTGGGCATTTTTGCATTGATGGTCATCAAGAATAGTTGCCTGTAGTTTTCTTTTTTTTGTTATATCTCTGCCAGGTTTTGGTATTAGGATGATGCTGGCCTTGCAGAATGAGTTTGAGTAGGAATGATGCCAGTTCTCAATATTTTGGATAACAGTCCTCCTCAATATTTTGGAATACTTTGAGTAGGAATGATACCAGTTCTTCTTGTACATCTTGTAGAATTCAGCTGTGAATCCATCTGGTCCTTGGCTTTTTTTGGTTGGTAGACTATCACTGCCTCCATTTCAGAGCTGATTTTGGTCTATTTAGGGTTTCTTCCTGTTTCAGTCTTGGGAGGGTGTATGTGTCCAGGAATTTATCCATTTCCTTTAGATTTTTTAGTTTATGTGCGTGGAGATGTTCATAATACCCTGATGGTTGTTTGTATTTCTGTGGGGTCAGTGGTAATATCCCTCTTGTCGTTTCTAATTGTATTTATTTGAATCTTATCTCTTTTCTTATTTATTAGTCTAGCTAGTGGTCTATTTTAAAAATATTTTTTCAAAAAATCAACTCCTGGATTCCTTGATATTTTGAATGGTTTTTCATGTCTTAGTCTCCTTCAGTTCATGGTTTGTCATGTCTTAGTCTCCTTCACCTCTGATTTTGGTTATTTCTTGTCTTCTGCTGACTTTGGGATTTGTTTCCTCTTGGTTCTTTAGTTCTTTTAGTTGTGATGTTAGGTTGTTAACTTGAAATCTTTGTAACTTTTTGATGTGGGCATTTAGTGCTATACATTTTTGTCTTAACACTGCCTTAGTTCTGGTATGTTGTAGCTTTGTTCTGATTAGTTTCAAATAACTTCTTGATTTCTGCCTTGATTTTATTATTTACCCAAAAATCATTCAGGAGCAGGTTATTTAATTTCCCTGTAATTGTAGGGTTTTGAGTAAATTTTCTTTGTCTTGATTTTAATTTTGATTGTGTTGTGGTCCAAGAGAGTACTTGTGATTTTAATTCTTTGGCATTAGCTGAAGAGTGTTTTATTTCTGATTATGTGATCAATTTTAGAGTTCGTGTTATATGGCGATGAAAAGAATGTACATTTTATTGTTTTTTTTTGCGGAGAGTTCTGTAGATATCTATTAGGTCCATTTGATCCAGTCTGAATATCTTTGTTAATTTTCTGTCTTGATCTGAGTAAGACTGTCAGTGGGGTGTTAAAGTCTCCCACTTACTGTGTGGAAGTCTAAGTCTCTTTGAACATCTCTAAGAACTTGCTTTATAAATCTGGATGCTCCTGTGTTAGGTGCATATATATTTAGGATAGTTAGCCCTTCTTGTTGAATTGAACCCTTTACCATTATGTAATACACTTTTTTGTCTTTTATGATCTTTGTTGGTTTAAAGTCTGTTTTTGTTTGTTTTTGTATTTTTAAGAAACTAGGATCACAACCCCTACTTTTTCTATTTTTTATTTGCTTGGTAGATTTTTCTCCATCCCTTTAATTTGAGCCTATGTTGTCACTGCATGCAAGAGAGTCTCTTAAAGACAACATACCAATGGGTTTTGGTTCTTTATCCAGGTTGCCACTCTTTTTATTGGGGCGTTTAGCCCATTTACTTTTAAGGATAGTATTGATATGTGTGGATTTGTTCCTGTCATGATATTAGCTGGTTATTTTGCAGACTTCTTTATGTGGTTATGTAGTTGCTTCATAGTGTCACTGCTCTGCATACTTCAATGTCTTTCCTATCTATATTTTCTCTCCATCTTTAGTGGTCTTTCCTATCCATTTTTAGCACTTTGTTCAGAAACTCTTGAAAGGCAGGTCTGCTATTAACAGTTTTCCTCAGCATTTGCTTGTTTGAAAAGGATTTTATTTTTTCTTTCTTATGAATCTTAGTTTGGAAGTTATGTAATTCTGGATTGGAATTTCTTTTTTTTTTAAGCTGATAGATGTTATTATTTTCTTTAAGAAATATTGAATATTGGCCTCCAATCTCTTCTGGCTTGTACAGTTTCTGCTGAGAGGTTTGCTGTCTGATAGGTTTCTCTTTTTCTCTGACTGCCTTTAACATTTTTTTCTTTTATTTTGACCTCGGAGAATCTGATGATTATGTGTCTTGTGGTTGATTTTCTTATGGAGTATCTTACTTGGGTTCTCTGTGTTTTTGGAATTTGAATGTCGGCCTCTCTATCCAGGTTGGGGAAGTTCTCCTGGATGGTATCCTGAAATATGTTTTCCAGATTGGTTCCATTCTCCTCATTTCTTTCAAGTACCCTAATCAGTTGTAAATTTGGTCTCTATGTAATCCCATATTTTTTGGAGGTTTTGTTCATGACTTTTCTTTCTTTTCCTCTATTCTTCTCTGCCTGTTTTATTTTAGAAAGCCAGTCTTCAGGTTCTGAGATTCTGTCCTTCACTTGGTCTATTCTGCTGTTAATACTTTTGATCGCATTTTGAAATTCTTACAGTGTGTTTTTCAGCTTTATCAGATTGGTTACAGTCTTCAGTGGTGGTTGGCAGGGGTGGTGGCATCCTGCATTTTCACATGCTGGTGGTGTAAATAAAGCATAACTCACCGTGCAGGCATGTACCAGCAAAGTGAGGTAGGGAGGTGCTGTGGGCTTGTGGGAATGCTGCAGTATGAGGAAGCTTCGTGCAGGCTATTGTATGGCTGTAGGGGCTGCCTTGCTGAAGCTCTCTACTGGTCAGGCATGGTCATCTGTGCAGAAGCTATGGTGTGGTCTCCCAGGGAACCCAAGACTGTTTTTTAAGCAGATGTGACTAGGCTGGGGCCCTGGGAGAGGGCAGCCAATAAGGGGTGCTCAGGTCAGACCAGCCCCATCTGATGTGCAAGACTGCTCTTCAGAGTTCAGGTGTGACAGTTCTTCTAGGGCTAAAGTCTCTTATGGGAGCAAGTTTAGCCTAGTGGGATGGCTGTCCTTGGCTGTGCTCCACTATAGGCACTCTTGCACCAAACTCTCTGGGTTCCACATCAGCTTGCTGCCCCACCACTTCTTAAAGCAGCTTCTCCTGCTTCCTCAAGTGTCCATGGTGGTCAGGGGGTTCCCTCCTGCCAGGGATCCAGAGGCCCATGGTGAGAGCAGGTTGCTCCTTGCCAGTTCAACTCAACTGCTCCTCTGGCTGTTGCAGCTCAAAAATGATTGCAGTGGCAATCATGGTTCACTGCAGCCTCGACTTTCCAGGCTCAAGTGATCCTTCTACCTCAGCATCCTGAGTAGCTGAGGCTACAGGTACACACCACTGCACTCGGCTAATTTTTAATTTTTTTGGTAGAGTCAGAGTCTCACTGTCTTGCCCTAGGCTGGTCTCGAACTCCTGGATTCAAGCAGTCTTTCTGCCTTAGCCTCCCAACGTGTTCGTTGTTAAGTTGTAGGAATTTTTGTATGTTCTGGATGTTAACCTCTTATTAGATTGTACAATTTGCAGATATTTTCTCCCATTCTGTGAGTTGCCTTTTTACTTTCTTGATTGTGTTCTTTAATGCAGTTTTAAAATTTGAGGTTGTCTAATTTATCTATTTTTTGTTGTTGCCTGTACATTCTTTTGAATGTGGGTATCTCATATTTCTGACACCACTTGTTGAAAATATTGTTCTTTTCTTATTGAATGATCTTGTAACATGTGTTGAAAATCATCTTACCATTGGGGCCCAAAGTGGCTCCGGCCGGATGTCGTGGCGCTTGCGAAGGCGAGGCCAAGAGTTCAAGGCCAACCAACCTCAGCAACCTTACAAGCTCTCAATGATTGGCAAAAAAAAAAAAAAAAATAATCTTACCATTATGCGAGAGTTTATTTTTGAGCTCTTTATTCTGTTTCATTGGTTTTAATCAGTCTTTATTCTAGTGCCACATCATTCGATTACTATAGCTTAAGAGTAAGTTTTGAAATCAGGAAGTATGGGATTTCCAACTTAGTTCTTTTTCAAGATTGTTTTGACTATTTGTAGTTTATTGAGATTCCATGTGAATTTTAGATTTTTTGTTTGTTTTTACTTCTGCAAAAAAGACTTGGGATTTTGATAGGAATTGCATTGGTTTGTAGACTTCTGTTGGCAGTATTGACATTTTAACAACATTAAGTCTTTTAACCCATGAAAATGGGATTTTTTTCATTTATTGGTATCTTCTTTAATTTCTTTCAGCAGTATAGTTTATGGTTTTTAAGTGTTGTTATAGATGACTGCATGTTCATGTATATTTTTCTTTTTATCAATTTAAGACATGTTAGTGGGGAGGGAATACATTCTTGGGGTCAATCTGACAACCTGATGTAATCATATGTATTTCTCAAAGATGCTTCCATAATACTTAGTTAAGAAAATGGAAGACCAGAGAGATTAGGTAACTTGCTCAAGGACATGCTTTTAGACAGTCTGGCTCAAGAGAGTTTTTAATCATTCTGCTGTCTTGAAAAATTGTCTTGCTGAAAAGATGGAGGTTAGTTCATATAAATTATTACTTGAAAACAGATGTTTAGCTGGAGTATAGTTGTAAGGATTTTTTTTTTTCTGCTGCGGAATTCTTTAAAGTCTTTTGGAGTAAGGAATTCTATCTTGGATCCATAGAATAAATTTTTTCTTTTTGATTAGTTATTTTGAGGTAAATTAGATTATGTATGCTATTCAATTTTGAACTAATATATTAAATATTCTGCCTATAAAGTTTATAAATCATTACTTCATTCCATTATTCTACTTTGTAATATGGTTGCCCATTTCAGGCCAATATAAATTTAGTTTTCTTTAACTGTAAGTTTTTAATGTGTTTCTGTAGATTAGTAGGAATTTAGATTAGTAATTACTACATTTTGTCAGAATCTTCCTGTTTTTTTAGCCTAAAAATATTTTTTCTACTCTAATTATAATAACAATTATATAATGCATTTGTATGTTTCTTTGAAATAATATTGAATTTATAGATTAATTGAAGAAGAAATTATATTTTTATAACATCAAATTCTTCCTTTCCTTACAAATTTTACCTTTCAATTTATTTCAAGTCTTCTGTGTTCCTTTGTAGAGTATTAATGTTCATTTATGTTTTGCCCATCTTTTGAACCGCGTTTTTGTCATAGCACTGAATTCAATTTGTTTATGAAGACTCCAGAATTTTTGCATCAGTGTTATTATAAATGTAATTGACACATGGCTTCCTCATGGGAAATAATATGTGTCTAATTCTGTAATCACTAGTATACTGTCTATAGAAACTATTTGGTTTGGATGCTTTTGATAATTCTTTTAAAAAGTATCATACAATTTTTAAACTGTAAGGTCTCTGGTACTTTCACAAATTTTCATGTGAGGAAACTAATTTGAGAACTTTAAGTGACTTCTCTGGTGTTAAACAACTAGTTAATTTTAAGTGGGAGAGATTTTTTAAAGGCAGGTTATAATTTAGCATTTTTTAGATTCATAATGTTCATGCTTGGTTGTTCTAAAATGGAATATGTTAAGGCATTTTGCTTCTAAGTCTCATCAGTTACTCTCCTTCCCAGGAATCACTGACACACACAGACACACACACATACATACCTCTTTTAGACCTTCAGTACATTTTATAAACTTTTACTGGTTGTCAGCTACTCTGGAGCAAGCTTTGATGATATTAAGGTCTATAAGAGAGGAAAGGTCTTTGCTTAAGTATGTGTTGTAAATCAACTGAAAAGTGGCTCCTATTTTTTAGATTTATTGAATCCTAAGGAGATAGGTTATATTCTATACTTTATGAAAAAATGAAAAATTTATTATTTCCATTTTTGAAATGTTTATTGTGAATCAGTGAGATAAAATGAGGACAATTTTGCTCTCATCAGTTTTCTAGCTTTAAAAAATGAGACTAAAGTGAGGCAAAATAAGGAGCATAATTTTTCCTTGTGATATAATGGCTCTTCAACTACTCTTGTGTTTCTTAAATTTTTCATTTGTATGTATTTAGACAGTTTTTAAAAATTAACTTCAAAGGAATTTTGAGAAAACACGTCCATGCCAAAATGTAAAGGTTCACATTTTAAGCTTTATTTTCTCTTACTCTCTAAATATGTATGTATTTACTTACATATATGATTCTGTTTCTCTAATATTTTTGTTTTTTATTTTTTACATAGACAGTATTTTTAGTATATGGTATATTTAGAAACAAACTGAAGGGAAATTAAAGTTAAAAGTACATATTTATACTCATGAGTCCAAAGCAGTGTTTCTTGAGTCAGCAAATGCTTTATTCCTTTATGCTGTTTTTGCATAAAGTATAAGCCAGTCGTAATGTCATTTAACATGTTTTGCATTGTTTTTATATCTTATTTTAAAGTGATTATCATTAGTGAAGCTAGAATCAGCCTAGATTGAAGGCTACTGGTTGTGAAGGAATGCTTTTTCTCAAATTTGACTTCAAATGTATTTCAGAAATTGTAAGTACACCATCGTGGGTGTATTGTAAGGTTATGAGGTGAATAATTGGCCATGAGATTGGAAAGGCATGTACATTATATGCTCTGTGTGTGTGTGTGTGTGTGTGTGTGTGTGTGTGTGTGTGTGTACATTAGCATAAAATTGACTTTTCAGTCAGTTAAATTAACACAATTAAATATGCTTTCATTAATTTCTATAGGCAAAAAGGATTTTATTTGCTTTTAAGAGGAGGGCTGCTCTTCTGTGTTTATGAGAAAATGTGCAATGTGGCTTTGGCAACCTAGCAATTGAAAAGTTTTGTAAGTGAGCATTATGATATGTGGGAGCACAGCACTGTACAGTTTTTACGCATAGTAAGTCTGCTAGAATTTTAGAATTAGGAATAGGTGAAAAACAGCTTTATCTTCTTTGATATTTTTAATAGCATGTGTTTCTGTTTTGCCACTAGTATTTTACGTGGCTCTTTTTATAGTTTGTGTTTTAAAAACAATTTGTTTAGTTAAAAAATCATCTGTATTTGTTAATCTTAGTCAGTTGGAAGTATATAGACCATAAGAATAGTGTTTGTTTTTAATTACAGTTTTTACTCAGGTTTAAATAATATTTTTGGTTCTTAGATATAAAGTTGATTATGTTAAAAGAGGCCTTGCAGGTACTGGTTCATATTGTTGAACAGCCTAAATACCAGAAAATATAGTGAAGAAGAACCAGCCCTAATAATCTCTCAGTGCTTTTAGTTACAAGTTGGTTGGTTGATCAAAAGTTCAAATAGGTATTTAGGAAATAGGCTTAAGACTTGAGCTACTTGTTTTGTCTATTCCTCTAGTTCTTAGAAAGATTCCTCTAATAACGCTGTTTATATCCCTTACTTCTATGTGGTCTTCTGGTTTCTCTTTATTTCCAATTCCTCTAGTACTTAAGAGCATATATGATTACAGTTAAACACTTGGTTATTTCCTTTTCTTCTCCCTACATGTTTATGTTTTTCTTTAACATGATTTAAGTTCTTTTTAATATACTTACATTCTTCAGTAGTGTGGAACATTTTAAATAACTTGTACTTTTGGAGACTGTTCAATAAACATAAAAAAATACTCATTGATAGAAAATTTTAAATCATAGCTCTTAGCTATGTAATAATTTGAGAATATTCTTTATTATATTATTTTTGAAATTTTGTTTATATTGGTTATATTTTAAATAAAGCAACAGTAGAAAAAGGTTTAAATCTTTTGCCTAATAGACCTACAATGAAATTTAAAGACCTAGGCAGTGAAAGCATTGAGCCCTGATTTGAAAATTGTTTTTTATTTTTTGAACATATAAACATAAATATGAAGCACATATATGTAAGCCCAGGCAGCAGGATGTTTTCCCTGAAACGGTTGTTCTAGTTCTCAAATGCAGTCTTCACTAAGTTATGAATGTAAATATTGCTATATTTTTTCTGTGAAAGAAGTGATCTGCCATATAAATGAAAATCTTAATGAATGGTATCTTGCATTTTCCCACTCTTCTGTATAGGGCTGCATAATTAAAATGTAATTAGAGCAAATAAACCTTCCTCTTTGTTTAAATGTGGACATATTCAGTTAAATATGTATTTGTTCACATTTAATGATACTAGTATAATATTTTCAATTTAGCCAAAGAACTAAAATGTGTTTATGCGTTTTCCAAGTTTTCCTTACTGTATTTCCAGAGTAAAACACACACACACACACACACACACACACACACACACACACACACACACAGTTTATTTTAAATGATATTTGTATTTTCCAGTTTCTTTTATTTTTAACTAGGTAAATTAAGAAAAAGCTGTTAATTTGAGTATGTTTTTAGCATATAATTTGTAACCTATGTGTTGAGAAAAATCTGTTTAGGTTTGTCCTTTAAGATTCAAATGCTTGTAGCTTATAATTCTTAGCAGTAAACAAGTCTACATTTTATAAATCCAAAAACATTTGCCTACTTGCTTGGTGAGATTTATGGACATATTTATTTTCTCTAACTGGTGATGTTTCCTTTGTAAATTAAGAGGTCTGAAGCTCCTTGTTTTCCCATTTAATACCGTGGAAAAGGTGGCAGAGACATCACTTTATATTTGAATGTTTTTATTTTGGTATTAATTTTTAAACTAATTTTTATGAAATTATTTTTGGTTTTGCTAACATGTAATTAATTTTTGCACTAGCTAATTCCTCCCAGTCCTGTGTCTTTTTGTATATTTTTAGAGCATAATTTATTTTGAAGAATTACTTCATCAACAGTAGCATTTAATACAGTTGACAGTTATTAAAAGCTGTATAATGGTCTCTAAGCTATATCGTAAGTGGAAAAAAAAAAACAAAAAATAAGGTTGCAGTATAGTGTGTATAGTGTAGTGACAGGTAAAAATGTGGATGGAAGAGACACCATATATATGTATTTGCTATAGGTATGAAGTATCTCTGGAAGCATTATTAAATTAGAACAAATATAAAATTAGCATTAAAAGAAAGCCATTGTAGGAGAAGATGGGAAAGGCTTCAAAAAATGATGCTAGTACATAGATTTAGTTTTTGACGTTGAAATGGTTTATTTTCCTTAATGACTTAATGGATTTAGTTTTTTTTGTGACATGACAGCATATGTAATTACATTTTTGTTGTTGTTTTTTGAGATAGGGTCTTGTTCTGTTGCCCAGGTTGGAGTGCAGTGGCGTGATCATGGCTCACTGCAGCCTCTACCTCCCAGGCTTAATTGATCGTCCTGCCTCAGTAGCTGGGACAACAGACTTGTGCCATTATACCTGGCTAATTTTTGTAGTTTTTGTGGAAATGTGGTTTCACCATGTTGTGCAGGCTGGTCTTGAACTCCTGGGCTCAAGTGATCTGCTCTTCTTGGTCTCCCAAAGTGATAGGATTATAGAGGTGAGCCACCATGCTTGGCCACATTTTCTTTTTTAATGCCATGACTTTCTTTACCCTTACTTATTTCACTGATTTTGTATCACGTTTAAAAAAAGTCTTCTTAGTTTGGAATATTTCACTGAAAATTTGCAGAGGCAGTACAGGGATTTTCTATATACCTCTCACCCAGCTTTCCCTAAGGTTGTTTTAGGAGTCATTAAGAAATTAGCTAGAGAGGAAAAGGGTTCCTTGGAAAGTTTTTCTCTTTTAAAGCAGTTCTAGAAACATTTCTTGTCTAGCAGGAAAGCCCCTGGCTCTTAGAGCCTGGCCGGTGACCATTGATATGCAAATGCAGACCATTTAGAAACTGGGCCCACCCAAATGTGATGATGCCCACAGTTGTCCTCCTGCCCTAGCCCACACATGTGCCTGGCATCATGGCTGTCCCCACCTATTCCTACCTGTGTAGAACATCATGGCACCCTGCATTTGCATATTAAAAGGCTAGGGCGTGTGGGCCAGTTTTTTCTGCAGACTCCGTGAATGACATGCCTGGTCAAACCAATCCCCTGAGCCCTATGCAAATCAGATACGCCTCCTCTAGCCTTCACATATAACTGGCTATTTTCTGCCTGGCCCTGGGGTTTCCTCTCTCCGCTTTGGCGCCCCCTTCCCTCTGTCTCTGTACATGGGTGCTTCTTCCTTCTTTCCTCTCCCTTCTTTCTTGCCTATTAAACTCTTCACTCCTTAAACCACTCCACTTGTCTGTGTCGTTTTATCCAATTTTGGTGTTCCTCCACTCTTCAGAGCTGTATCAGTGTTAACATCTAAAATAACCATGGTACATTTGTTAAAACTAACAAATTAACACCAGTACAATATTCTTGACTAAGTTACAGACTTTATTTATCTATCACCAGTTTTTCCACTAATGTCCTTTTTCCATTTCAGGATCAACCCAGCATAGCATGTTGTATTTAGTCACATTTCTTTTCTCTAATCTTGACAGTTTTGTAGTCACTGCTTTACATAATCCTAGGTTTTCATGACTTTGACACTTATGAAGAGTTCTGGTCAAGTATTTTTTACTCAATTTGGATTTATCTGATATCTTCTCATGATGATACTGAGGTTAAAGATCTTGATAAAGAATACAGAAGTGGCAGCGCGCCGTGGCTCACGCCGGTAATCCCAGCACTTTGGGAGGCCAAGACAGGCGGATCACTTGAGGTTAGGAGTTAGAAAACAGCCTGGCCAACATGGTGAAACCCCATCTCCACTAAAAATACAAAAATTATTTGGGCATGGTGCCAGGCATCTGTAGTCCCAGCTATTCAGGACAGGAGACTTGATTGAACTTGTGAGGCTGAGGTTGCAGTGAGCTGAAATCATGCCCCTGCATTCCAGCCTGGGTGACAGAATGAGATCTGTCTCAAAAAATATATACATATATATATGTGTGTGTGTGTGTATGTATGTGTGTGTGCTTTTCATCATATCAGGAGCACATTATATCAACATGACTTGTCACTGATGTGACAAGACACTGGTCTTGCCATCTTTCTCCACTGTAAAGTTACTATTTTTCATTTTTGTTTTCTATTTTTTTTTTTTTCCTCGAGATTGAGTTTTGCTCTTGTTGCCCAGGCTGGAGTGCAATGCCGTGATCTCAGCTCACCACAACCTCCACCTCCCGGGTTTAAGCAATTCTCCTGCCTCACCCTCCCGAGTAGCTGGGATTACAGGCATGCACTACCACACCCAGCTAATTTTGTATTTTTAGTAGAGGGGTTTCTACATGTTGATCAGGCTGGTATTGAGCTCCTGACCTCAAGGATCTGCCCACCTCGACCTCCTGAAGTGCTAGGATTACAGGTGTGAGCCACTGAACCTAGCTTCCTGTTCTGTATTTATTGGAATTAAGTCACTAAATTCAGTTCACATTCAAGGTGGAGAGAATTAAGATCTACCTCCTGGAAACAGGAATATCTAAATATATTACTTGTATTTTTTTGTAACTATTATTATCTATAATTATTTCTTTCTATCTTTTCTATCTCATTGTTATTGTTTAATCATTTGTATGTGTCAGTATTGACTCAGGGATATTTGTTTTATTCTTTGGTTTATAATCCAATTCTGTCTTAATTTTTTTTGCTCAAATTGTTTTAACTTTGGTCACTGGGAGCTCTTTAGGTTGGTTCCTGGATTCATTTGACATGCCTCACCCCTTGTTCTCTTTCTTTTCTTGATCATTTTCTTACTTTCTGTCACTACCAGGTTCTCCAGACTCATCTGACATTTTCCTACTTAGCCCTGAAACCACCCATTTCTCTAAGGAGGCTGGGTTCTTTTTATTTATGAATTGTATTTAGAAACCAAGGTATGGGCCCTAGGTGTCTTCCTTGCTATGAAGAGTGTCACTGCTTCTAGGTTCTCTTAGTTGACAGCCCTTGGAAATATGTCTATGTATACTAACCAATGTATATGTACATGTGTAATATTTCTGTATCTAGCTCTCCGCATATGTCAAAATATTAATGTATTAAGTAAAATATTAATATCTTAATATTAATAATTTATTAATTTTAATTAATATTTTCTATATATTAAGATAAATGAGTTTATACTGGCATCTCAAACTCTCATCCAGCACCACAAGTTTCATTCTAGCCTTTTCTCTTTGCTTATATGTAATTTCTTTCTTTACCATCAAGAAGCCTTATTCCCATTCTGTAATTTATGTGTTCAAACTGGGTATACATACAGATTAGTCTCAGAATTGTTAATGCCTATCCCAACAAGAAACAGATTTACCCACTAGAGTGCTATGTTTATATATAGCTCTTTGTGTCTTTAGCGTAACGGTATCCAGTTAAGATATCATTTTCCAGAGTAACTTAGACCAGCTCCGTTCTTCCTCATCACCTTCAGGAATGTTATTATGTTGTTTTTAATCATCATTATTAAAATTATAGTGCTGCATAAAATGATATAGTACATGATAAGCTGTTTATGAAATTTTACCAGAAAAATATAAAGAGAAGTAACTTTTTACAGTTTTCATTTTTTTTTCTGCTTATCCGTTTAATCTTGGCTACCTTATGACTAAGGAAATAGTATGCTAAAGTCTATGGATGAGGAAAAGTGCATATTTTTAATTAATGGAAAGTCATTTCCTAATTCAGCTAGGGAACTTTGTTTTGCTTTATAGTCCTGTACTTTGAAACATCTCATAGTTCTCATGCTAAAAGTTCATTAAAAATGAACTTTTTAAAATGTATATTTTAATGTTTAATTATTAACTACATACAAAGTTATATCCATATCATATTTTGACTTTATATAATGTAAATATGATGAAGAATTCAAACTGAATGTATGGACTTTGGATTCAGCAATATGAAGGGGCGAACTTTGATTCTGACCCCTAAATAGACTTATCTTGTTCAATATTCAGCTCCCTGAGCCTTAACTTTCTTATCTGTAAGATGGGGATAATAGCACCTATCTCATATGAATTAAAAGTTATAATATACCAGAAGATTCTAGCATGAATCTTACACACAGTACATTCTCTCTATACATTAGTTTTTTACCTTTTTATCATCCCATTATTCCCTCTCATACTTTCATTTGAATTTTATTGCTGTCTCGTCTTTAATCATCAGGCTAATTCAAGTTTGTCACAATGGAGAATAGCACACAAGTCACAGAGTTTATCCTCTTGGGATTAACAGATGACCCCAATCTTCAGATACCCCTCCTCCTGGCATTTTTATTCATCTACCTCATCACAATGGTTGAGAATGGGGGAATGATGGTGATCATCCACTCAGACTCCCATCTCCACACTCCAATATACTTCTTCCTCAGTAACCTCTCCTTTGTAGTCTTGGGTTACTCATCAGCTGTAGCCCCCAAAACAATGGATGCATTGCAGTCAGGGGAAACTGTCATCTCCTACAATGGATGTGCAACTCAGTTCTTATTCGTGGGGTTTGCCACTGTTGAGTGCTACCTTCTGACCTCCGTGGCCTATGATCTCCATGCAGTGGCATGTAGGCCCCTTCATTACACCACCACCATGACAGCAGGTGTGTGTGCCCCCCTTGCTATTGGTTCCTATGTCTCTGGCTTCCTCAATGCCTCCATGCAGCAGGCACCTTCAGACTCTCCTGTGGTTCTAATGAGATTAAGCATTTCTTCTGTGACATTCCTCCACTCCTGTCTCTCTCATGCTCCAACACACACATCAGCAAGTTGGTGGTCTTCTTTGTGGTTGGCTTCAACTGGCTTCAACATATTCTTCACCCTCCTGGTCATCCTCGTTTCTTCTTCATGTATGACACCATTCAAAGGATGCATTCTGCTGAAGGGCAGAAGAAAGCATTTTCCACCTGTGCTTCCCACCTCACTGCTGTGTCCATCTTCTATGGCATAATCATCTTCATGTACTTACAGCCCAAGTCCAGCCAGTCCATGAACAGAGACCAAATAGCCTCTGTGTTTTACACAGTGGTGATTCCAATGCTGAATCCCTTGATCTACAGCCTTGGGAACAAAGAAGTGAAAAGTGCTCTCTGGAAAATACTCAACAAACTTTACCCCGAATATTAAGCATGAGTGGGAAGTAGGCAAGCAATTAAGGGATAAACTTTCCCTCACTCCTAAATGCCATCATGACGTTTAAGGTTTGGTTTGTTTCAGTTCTTTTTTCCCCAAGAACAGTGGTTACTTCTGCTATCAGGAGAAGATGTAAAAAGCAGCACATTGAAAAGTCTTACTCACAAAGATAATCTTGTATTTAGTGAACAGCCACATGAGACAGTTAAGCTTTTCTTGATTTAGTTTTTTGATGTGGCTCAAAGCAGAAGATGGAAGCATACAACTGAATGTGCTGAATTTTCCTAACCATATTTTTAACTGTAAGAATTTTTCATTCACTATTAAACTTGGTGTAGAGACCTCACTTTCATTTATAATATTTATCAACTTAAACATGCGGTATTGTTTTTTATTTCTTTGTTCTGTGAGTTTGAAAGTTGGACTTTCTAATGTAGACAAATGATATTTCAGTACTTTAAATGATATTTCAGAGAAAGCTGTAATTTAAAGGACAGGGCAGTAAATCAAGAGTCAGGTGCCCGAAGATTAAATCCTTCCAACCTTATACTCTCCCTTCCTACCCACATTCCTACCCTTACTCACTGGTCATATGCCTTTGCAACTGCCATTCCATTTTGCTAAGGTGTTGGGGAAGCAATAAACCTTGTGGCATACAGACGCATGGAAACAAGATGAATGACTTAAACTTTAACCTTTATTCGGAGAGCCTACACTATCTTCTGTGTTTCTTGTTTCTAACATAATTACCAAAACTTCCAGAAGGTTTAGAGAAAAAAAGCGATTTTCCCTATAGCTATGAAAAAATATTTTTGTCTTCTGAATTAAATGCTTTCATCTCTTAGCACCCTTAAGTTTGGTGATTTTAATGAACTTTTAACATGAGAACTATGAGCCAAATGTAAATAAATCACAGTAGTTACCATTTCAGTAGCCTCTTAACTAACCATTTCAAACTGATTTTTTTTTCTATTTCATATATTTCTCTTTTTTTTTTTTTTTTAAATAAATAAATATTATTTTATTCTCATTATTAAAAAGGACATTCTTTCCTATTAAATGTATTAGATTTTTACAAAAGTTCAGATACTAAGAGGTTTCACACTGGTTATACATAAATTAATAAAGTAATTACTTAAGATCTCAGTTTTATTACTGAAGTCCTAAATTGTTTAGGTGAGGAAACTGTTACCCCAAGTATTCACCTTATTCTTTTTTTTTTTTTTTTTTTTTTTTTTTATTGCATTATAGGTTTGGGGGTACATGTGCAGAACGAGTAAGATAGTTGCATAGGTACACACATGGCAGTGTGCTTTGCTGCTTTCCTCCCCTTCACCCACACTTGGTATTCATCCCCAGGCTATCCCCCCCAGCCCCCCCCTGCTGTCCCTCCCCCATTCCCCCCAACAGTCCCCAGTGTATAGTAGACCGCCTCTCTGTGTCCACATGTTCTCATTTTTCTCACCCACCTATGAGCGAGTATATGCGGTATTTCTTTTTCTGTTCTTGTGTCAGTTTGCTGAGAATGATGTTCTCCAGATTCATCCATGTCCCTACAAAGGACACAAACTCATCATTTTTGATTGCTGCATAATATTCCATGGTGTATATGTGCCACATTTTCCCAGTCCAGTCTATCATCGTTGGGCATTTGGGTTGGTTCCAGGTCTTTGCTATTGTAAACAGTGCTGCAATGAACATTCGTGTGCATGTGTCCTTATAGTAGAACGATTTATAATCCTTTGGATAGATACCCAGTAATGGGATTGCTGGGTCAAATGGAATTTCTATTTCTAGGTCCCTGAGGAATCGCCACACTGTCTTCCACAATGGTTGAACTAATTTACACTCCCACCAACAGTGTAAGAGTGTTCCTATTTCTCCACATCCTCTCCAGCACCTGCTGTCTCCAGATTTTTTAATGATCGCCATTCTAACTGGTGTGAGATGGTATCTCAATGTGGTTTTGATTTGCATCTCTCTAATGACCAATGACGATGAGCACTTTTTCATATGTTTGCTGGCCTCATGTATGTCTGCTTTCGTAAAGTTTCTGTTCATATCCTTTGCCCATTTTTGAATGGGCTTGTTTGTTTTTTTCCTGTAAATCTGTTTGAGTTCTTTGTAAATTCTGGATATCAGCCCTTTGTCGGATGCGTAAACTGCAAAGATTTTTTCCCATTCTGATGGTTGCCGATTCACTCTAGTGACTGTTTGTTTTGCTGTGCAGAAGCTGTGGAGTTTGATTAGGTCCCATTTGTCTATTTTGGCTTTTGTTGCCAATGCTTTGGGAGTTTTGTTCATGAAGTCCTTGCCTACTCCTATGTCCTGAATGGTTTTGCCTAGATTTTCTTCTAGGGTTTTTATGGTGTCGGGTCTTACGTTTAAGTCTTTAATCCATCTGGAGTTAATTTTAGTGTAAGGTGTCAGGAAGGGGTCCAATTTCTGCTTTCTGCACATGGCTAGCCAGTTTTCCCAACACCATTTATTAAATAGGGAATCCTTTCCCCATTGCCTGTTTTTGTCTGGTTTATCAAAGATAATATGGTTGAAGATGTGTTGTGTTGCCTCCGATGCCTCTGTTCTGTTCCATTGGTCTATATCTCTGTTTTGGTACCAGTACCATGCTGTTTTGATTACTGTAGCCTTGTAGTATAGTTTGAAGTCTGGTAGCGTGATGCCTCCCGCTGTGTTCTTTTTGCTTAGAATTGACTTGGCTATGCGGGCTCTTTTTTGGTTCCATATGAAATTCATGGTGGTTTTTTCCCTTTATGCTAAAAACCCTCAATAAACTTGGTATTGATGGAACATATCTCAAAGTAATAAAAGCTATTTATGACAAACCAACAGCCAATATCATACTTAATGGGCAAAAACTGGAAGCATTCCCTTTGAAATCTGGCACTAGACAAGGATGCCCTCTCTCACCACTTCTATTCAACATAGTACTGGAAGTTCTAGCCAGAGCAATCAGGCAAGAAAAAGAAATAAAGGGTATTCAAATAGGAAAGGTGGAAGCCAAATTGTCTCTATTTGCAGACGACATGATAGTATACCTAGAAGACCCCATCACCTCAGCCCAAAAGCTCCTGCAACTGATAAGCAACTTCAGCAAAGTCTCAGGATATAAAATCAATGTGCAAAAATCACAAGCATTCCTATACACCAATAACAGACTTAAAGAGAACCAAATCAAGAACGAACTGCCATTCACAATTGCTACAAAGAAAATAAAATACCTAGGAATACAACTCACTAGGAATGTAAGGGACCTCTTTAAGGAAAACTACAAACAACTGCTCAATGAAATAAGAGAGGACACAAACAGATGGAGAAACATTCCATGTTCGTGGTTAGGAAGAATCAATATCGTGAAAATGGCTATACTGCCCAAAGTAATTTACACAATCAATGCTATCCCCATCAAACTACCATTGAATTTCTTCATATATTTCTCTTAATGTACAGCAGTCTTTTTGAAGGCAAATAAAATCTTGGACACAAAATTTTAACTCTGGTATATTATTAAATATAGCACCAATGTGGGAAGCAGTTCTATCCTTTCTTTAGCTGTGTAGTACTTTTACTTAAAAAAAGACTCTTTTATTTGGCTGAAGATAGGGCAAGGAAAAAACAAAAATTATTTTGCTGTTATGCTAATACATTTTAAAACAAATCTTGCTGAAGTTGCATTTCAAAATTTACTGACTGTTAGGAGCCCAACTTACATTTCTTACTTCTAATAGTAACACTATTTTTTCCCCCAAACAGAGTCTCCCTCTGTCTCCCAGGCTGGAGTGCAGTGTTGTGATCTTGGCTCACTGCAACCACTGCCTGCCAGATTCAAGCGATTCTCCTGCCTCAGCCTCCCAAGCAGCTGGAACTACAGGTGCATGCCACCACGCCTGGCTAATTTTTTTTTGTATTTTTAGTAGAAACGGGGTTTCACTGTGTTAGCCAGGATGGTCTCGGTTTCCTGACCTTGTGATCTGCCCTCCTCGGACTCCCAAAGTGCTGGGATTACAGGCATGAGCCACCACGCCTGGCCTAATAGTAACTCTCAAAACAGAGATAGGAAACATGTTTGGAGCTGTATATTATTTTATGATTAAAAAGCACTTCTGGAGAGCTGTGCTATTATATGCTTTCTTTTCATAATTGTTAGTAAGTATTTTAGTTTAGAAACTACTTCCCAATTTGATGTATTCTTCATAAATCTTGTTGGACATTTTTCTGTCAATATGAGATCCTCTTCTAGGGTGCTTTTCTTTGTGGCAAGGAAAAATTAGACGGTAAATCCTTCTCTGTGAAGGAAATGTGACTGGTTGGCTAGTCTGTTTGCTTACACATGTATTTATCAGGCAAATTTTATTCAGCCTATTTTTTTGTGCCAATCCCTTTGTTAGGTGCAAATACAAAGATGGGGGGAAAGGAACATTTCCATTCTGAAGGATTACAGTTAGAGTTGGGGGGGACAAATGCACAAATATAATTATGATATAGGGTACCAAGAACAATGTTAGTAGGTATTTTGGGAGAAGAGAAATATCATGTATCTTGGCAAGGGAAATTACCTAATGGTTTCTAATGGAGGAGTATTACCTACTTAAAGAATATGTAAAAGTCATCCAGGGGAAGATGAGCAGAGAAAGAGAAGGACACTTATTTGAAGAGGGCAGGGTAGAAGCAAAGTCCCAGAGGAGAGAAAGAGCATTATATATATAAGAAACTATAGGCAGATCAGGGCTTCTTGCAAAGTAAGGAAATGGAAAGAAAAGAGGCCAGAGAATAAGATAGAGCCAGGATTGTGGAGGGCTTTTTAATGCCATCGTTGGTATTAAAGTGTCATGTTGTGTAAGTGAAAGATCCTTGACTGGACAGACGTGGGTTCACCCCTTTTCTCTTTTATTAGCTAATTGCTTTGGGCAATTATGTACTTGTTTTTGAGCCTTAGTCTCATAATTTGGTAATAGAAACAATTACATATGCTTTGTAACTAATTAAATGAGATAATAGTATTTATAAAATTATGTTAGGTACTTTGTAAATGCATAGTATCAGGGCTCTGGATCTCCTCCTTCCATGAGAATGTCCAAAATTATCTTTTCCTCTCAAGCTGCATGTCTTCTATGTCCAAAAATACTATAATACAATGACTCAAAACCTTTTTGAACTGGAATTTTTTTTTAACTTAAAAGTCATAGTTCTCCTTTTTGTATGGAGTCACACATACATTCTTAACCACAGAAATTATAGCAACTGTATCTGTTATTAAGGACTTCTTTATACAGTAGCTATGCAGTTGACTCAAAAGAATGGAAGAGCATTGAAATGTATATTTCTTCTTATAGGAAAGGACTTCTTGAATAAGATGTTTTCATCTATGATTTAGTGCCTAATTGGTTTGGTGCATGATAACATGTAATTAAGTTAAAGATAGAATGCACAGTGGAAAGAATTCAGAAGAATATAGGCAGCATATAATTTATACACTCTTGGTTTGTAGAAACATTCTCTTGTGGAGTCTGAATGTAGAACTTCTACCTTTTCTGGGGACTACTACTTGTTTTTATAATTCAGGACATTTAGGGGAGTACCAAGTATATAGCTAAATAACCTAAATTAAAAACTATGAACCAAAAAACATAATGCAGTGTCCATTTGTGTTACTGAGGTTGCCATTGCCTGTATATAACAGAGTATGTGAATAAACGTGGCTTGAGGAAATATGGGCTTTCTCATAAAAAGTCCAGAGGTAGGCAGTTCAGGGTTGGCTAGGTCAGCAGTTCAGCACCATCAGGGTTCTATATCAGTTTTTCAAATGGATATGTCCAAAGCAAGAAGCAGGAAAAATAAGGAATATTCTTCCTGCTTCTTTTCAACATCTCTCTCTCCTTTTATTAGATAAAACTTTTCCAAAAGTGCCACATTAGACTTCCTTTTATGTCTGATTAACCAAAATTGGCTCATATGATCACCCCTAAATGAATCACTGGAAAAGAATAATAGGATAGCCACGGTTTGCTTGTAGTTATTATAATTCATTCCCTGATGCTAGCCCCACCTTCTCTGAGTACATTGTTAACTGAACATCTGAACAAATTGGTTCTGGTGGCAAGGAAAGTGGGGTAAATGATTGTTAGGTAGAAAATCAACATTATTTTACCAACTAAGAGGTATAATGATATAAACTGGTATATATGTATAGTATTTGATATTTTTTCAAAGTAAATTATATTTTAGGTGGATTCCTGTTTTGAGATGCAAATTCAAGATCTTCACTTTTTTTCCTTTTATAATCACACTAAAAGACCTGTATACAACAAAGACAATGAAGTAACCAAAGCTGCCTTGATACCTTCTCATATCTGCCCCATTTCTAACATTCTTTTTGTTTTACCCTAGGAATAGAGACCTTAAACTCCCTGGATGTAAAAGGATGCCCTCCTTTACTCACTGTGCTCTACACAGTCTAGCTTTCTAGCTTTTCCTTGTGCATGCCACTATTGCTTAGCCCAGTAGTCCCCAGCCTTTTTGGCACCAGGGACTGGTTTCCTGGAAGACAATTTTTTTATGAATGGGTCGATGGTTTTGGAATGAAACTGTTCCACTTCAGATCATCAGATCATCAGGCATTAGTTAGATCCTCATAAGGAGTGTGCAACCTAGATCCCTCGCATGAGCAATTCATGGTAGAGTTGGCGTTCCTATGAGAATCTAGTGCTGTGGCAGATCTGATGAAAGGCAAAACTCAGGTGGTAATGCTCACTCACCTGCCTGCCACCGCTCACATCCTGCGAGGCCTTGGACCAGTACCGGTCTATGGCCTGGGGGCTGAGGACCCCTGGCTTACCTCCTTTTTGTTGTTACTCGCTCTGCTTGGAACTTGCTTCCTTAGATCCTGTGATTTTAGCTCTTTATAATTCAGCTCTCAGCTCAAATGTTACCTCCCTTGGCAGAATCTTTCCCCTGATTACTCATTCTAAATGAGCCTCTCCAGTTACTTTCTGTTAGCCCATTTTGTTTTCTTCTTGGGACCTACCACTAAGTGCTATTATTTATTTGAGTTTATGTTCCTTTTCTGCTGTTTTGGCTATACTGACCCATGACACAAGAAACTTCTCCCTTGCTGTCTCTGCCTTATCTCAGTCTCTTTTCTAGGTACCAGGCACATAGTTGGTACTCAATAAATGTTTATTGAAAGAAAAAATACTGAGAAATAGTGAGTTTGAAATTATTCTTTAAAAAAAAATTGTTTAGTTAAGACCTATGTATTTGGCTTATTAGCCAAACTGAGGGTGAGGGTGAGCATCTTAAAGGGTAGCTATTACAGTAGAAGGCTATGCTACCTCTATAAGTAGAACAAATCAATATAATACCTTTCAGCTGGGCCAAAATTTGCCTCAGGGAAAAATTTTATATTTCTGCACCTGATCTGAGCACTGTTGAAATGGGTAGATGAAGCCCCAAGAATGAAATTTGTTTAGTTTGGAAATCATTTAAGTGGGCTTTACCAAATCCTTACTATAATCATAAAATTCAATTTCATGGTAACATTAGAACATCAGACTTTGGGCTAAGTAACTTTCAGGTGAACCTACCAACGAAAACTGCATTGCACAATGTCTGCTTAAATGATTTAACTCTAATCCAGGTAACTATTGGGAGACATTTAGCAACAATCGTCATTTTGCTTTTAGAACACTTCAATGTGAAGGCATTTTCAAACCAGTAATTAGTAATTAGAGAACATTGTCCTTTAAAGCCCATTTCTAGTGTAAAGCAATACAATCATGCATACAAATGAATTCTCATCTTTCTGACTTCCATTGAGAAATGGAGGCAGTTTGCACTTAGCTTGCCCCAAAGTGGATGTAGATTTAAAGTCAAAAGGGATAAACCAAGATAAAAAAAGAAACCAGATAAAAAAATGCAACTTATATAATGTAATCATTTCTAAAAGTGAAAAGACCATTAATTTTACAGAAGAATAGGCAGAAGATATTAATAGACAGCTTACCAAAAAAAAAACTAAGTTTGAATGGGCCCTTAGACATATGGCAGAGAGGCTCAACTTCTGTCCTAACAAGAATGCTGCATATTAAAATTATACTGAGATGCCATTTCTCATCTATCAGATTGTCAAAAATCCTAACAATATGCTCTATTATGAACTTGTGGGGAAACGTGTTTTCATGTATTATTTGTAGGATGTTACCACTGTACTGAGGGTAATTCGATAATATATAGTGAACATTTATATGACTTTTCCCTTTGACCCAGCAATCCCTAGGATTCCAGCAGAAAGATTAATGCAATGTTATTTATTATTATTATTATTATTATTATTTTAAATAGCAAATGACTAGAAAAACAAAGCAAATATCAAAAAAGTGGATTGCATGAATAAACTATGGTATAACTACACAATCAACTATTATACTGTTATAAAAAGAAAAATAAATATGGAAAGGAATGATATTCACATATCTTTAAGAGTAACTTAAATGGAAAGTGCAAGTTCTGTGTAAGAAAGGAAAGAATGTTAATTTATATATGTT
This sequence comes from Saguinus oedipus, assembly GCA_031835075.1. Classification (NCBI taxonomy): domain Eukaryota; kingdom Metazoa; phylum Chordata; class Mammalia; order Primates; family Cebidae; genus Saguinus; species Saguinus oedipus. The sequence goes on along the minus strand of CM063170.1, from coordinate 183,897,395 downwards.
ATATTTATTTAAGATTATATAATACATATAAATACACTATGCCTTTATATAATATATAATGTGTTGTAGCAGTATAATATAACATATATTCATAATATTCATATATATTTATATTTATTTTTTGAGACAGGGTCTCACTCTGTAGTAGTGCAGGCTGGAGTGCAGGGGGATGATCACAGCTCACTGCAGCCTCAACTTCCTGGGCTCAAGATATCCTCCCACCTCAGCTCCTCAAGTACCTGGGACTGCAGGTGCATGTTACCACACAGGGTTGATTTTTGTATTTTTTGTAGAGATGCAGTTTCATCACGTTGCCCAGGCTAGTTTTGAACTCCTGGGCTCAAATGATCCTCTGTCTCGGTCTCCCAGAATGGTGGGATTACAGGTGTGAGCCATGGTTCCTGGCCTGTATTTTTTATATACTAAGAATTTGTTCATCTTTTTATAAAAAAGTACTAGATGGGCAAACCAAAAATGTTACCTATGAGGGAGGAAAGCAATAAGTAGAGGGGACAGACATTGAAGCAAAACTTCCATAAATTTATCTTATTACACAGTTTGACCATGCAGCTATGTAAATATTTTTTATGAATAAATAATTACATAAAATGACAGTCATTAAAAATGAAAGCAAAGGAAACAAATGAACCTAATTATTAGTGCTGGGGCAAAGATGACAGCAAAACTAATGACATTATAGCAAAAGGCTGCAGGAGTCAATTGAAGGGATCCGTAAGATGGGTTAATTTGAATATCTAAAATATTAATTTCTGGAATGGATCAAAAAATTTAAAAAATCCATACAATATGAAACATGTAAAACATAGGACATGAATTCATAATGATACTTTAAAAATAAGTGAAAAATCAAATATTGATCTTTATTGACATTTGTGAGGTTATCAACTCGTTACTCTGAAAATAATAAATATGTGATTCTTTCCCTTTAGTTATCCTGCCTTTACTACCGAAACTATATTTCAGGGTTGCTAGGTACTTGAAGAGGCTGTTCTTTGTACAAGAATTCCAGCTAGATACAGAGGAAATTAGACCTAGAAAAATTATAGTCATGCAACTGTCCACTGAAATAATAGTTTTAGGAAGAGATTATCAATAGATGCTCAACCTTTGAGTGAGTGAGTAGAAAACTTTATTATGGAGGAGTCAGGGTGTTGACACTTAAATTAATGATTAATTTTAGCACCACTAAAGGTGGGATGACCAGACATTACGTGCCTTATAATGTGATACAATGGGAAATACTCAGCAAATCACCTTTGAAGTATTCTGACTTAAAATAAGGAATTGGATGATGCAAAAGAGGCTTAAGAAACCTAACAGCTAACTGCAATGTGTGGACCTTGTTTGGATCATAGTTTGAAAATACCAGCTGTATTTGTTTTGAGACAGTTGAGAAATTTGTTTGATGATACTAGGGTATAATTCTGTTAGGTGTAATAAAAGTGTGGCAATGACTTTAAATAATAATCACCTATGCTTGTATACAGAAGCTTATAGGAATCAAGTAGCAAGAAGTTTGTAATTTGCTTTAATATAGTTTTAAGAAAAGATGGTAAGGAACTAGGGGGGGTTAAGACAGGATTAACAAAATGTTGATAATTCTGGAATCTGCATAATACATATATAAGTCTTTATGATATTATTTTCCTTTAGGGTATGTTTGAAAAGTTCAGTAATACAAAGTTTTTAAGTTTGTGAAGAACCTGTAACTCACATGATTTTGTGAAATAGATACTGAGAAGACGATCACAGTTTTCTCCTGAGAGACTTCTCAGCAGCTGAAGCAGTCCTTATTAAAGTACATGTCTGTGTCAATGTGAGAGACTTGGGTGGGGAAATCTTTTATTGAAATTATATAGCTTATCTGAATATAGGTATTCTTTTCCGAAACCTTTAAATTCCATTGAGTACCTTTTCTCTAAATCAACCCTCTTATTTTAAATGACAGAAAAAGATCTCATTTGAAGGATTACAAAGCTCTGCAATCACTCTAAGGCCAGAAATCTTTTTTTTTTTTTGCCAAATGAAAGTATCAGTTACACATTGCTGCAATACTGCTGTATAACAAAACAACCACAAAATCTTTTTTTTTTTTTGAGACAGAGTCTTTGATCTCTCACCTACACTGGAGTGCAGTGATGCAATCTCGGCTCACTGCAAGCTCCATCTCCGTGGTTCAAGCAATTTTCCTGCCCCAGCTTCCGGAGTAGCTGGGACTGCAGTTGCATGCCACCATGCCTGGCTAATTTTTTTTTTTTTTTTTTTTTGAGGCGGAGTCTCGCTCTTGTTACCCAGACTGGAGTGCAATGGCGCGATCTCGGCTCACCGCAACCTCCGCCTCCTGGGTTCAGGCAATTCTCCCGCCTCAGCCTCCCGAGTAGCTGGGATTACAGGCACGCGCCACCATGCTCAGCTAATTTTTTGTATTTTTAGTAGAGACGGGGTTTCACCATGTTGACCAGGATGGTCTCGATCTCTTGACCTCGTGATCCACCCACCTCAGCCTCCCAAAGTGCTGAGATTATAGTAATGGGCGACCATGCCGGACCTCAACTACAAAATCTTAGTAGCATTACAACAATAAGCTTATTTCTCCCACGTCAGTTGGGTGTCTTCTAGGCAGTTCTACTAATCTTGGTTGGTTTACTGTTATAACTAGCACAGGCTGGCTAGGCCACTGATATGATTCAACTCAGTTCTACTTGTTTCTCATACACCTGTAAACTATCCCAGGTGTATTCACTTGCAGTAAGTCCAGTTGCACAACAAGTTTTCAAGTGTTTAATCTAGAGCTACCTATTCTCTACTACTGAGGAAAGACTTCTGTGTACTCTACGCAGTACGATGTGAATCATCAGATCTTCCACTCTGGCTAGTGAGAAGAGGCAAGCGCCCAGCACTGTGTGTCTGCTAGTTACTGTTTCCTTTTCTTTTAGGTGACTTTGATGTTCAGATTGCTTAAATACAATATGAAAAGCAGTAACCATAAAATAAAATATTTATAAATTATATATCATTAAAATCAATAACTTAGAGTCATCAAAAGACCCTTGAGTGAAAATATAATTCTCAGTGAGAAGATGTTTGCAATATATTAAGATTCTTAAAAATTAATAAGTCAGAAAGCCCAATATTTATAAAATGGGGTAAAATACTTAAACTGGCATTTCACAAAAAAAGATATATGGCCAATGAGCATATGACAAAATTCTTAATAACATTTGTCATTAGGAAAGTGCAAAAAATCCCCAACATAAAGCCAAAGTAAAAATTTTCGTTTTGTAAAACTATATCAAGCCTGACACATATTAAGACATACACTCTGTATTATATATGTCTACATATGTACACAGAAGTTATACCTAAGTTAAAAAAACCCACAAAAGCTTAACAAACACATATACACACCCCCACACACGTGAATAGGAAAGTTCACTCACTCATCTAGTCGGTGGGAGAGACAGAATGTATCACTGGTGACTGATTGAAAGCCCTCTTCCACTCTGATTATCCATTAACTACATAAAGTCCTGAAAAGAACAGAGAAACTGTTACATATTTTTAATGATTTATTTGCAGGTTTTGAGCTTTGACCTGAAAAACATTGAAACACGTGAACACACTTCTGATTTTCTCCTAGCTGATTAGTTTCCTGCCTGCTGTCAGTGCTGGACAAAGTGCTGTAACTCCTTTATATAACATTACAAACCAGCTAGATGTCCTGGGGTAAGAGAAGAAAAGTTCATCACTACAAATGCGAAGCCTTCATTATGACACGTTCCAGTTTGTCTCACTGTGTAGTCATAGGCTAATGGTTTACTTTCAGAAAGCTGCCTGAAATGTCGCTTTGTATTCTTCTAGGAAGAACTTTAATTCCTCCTGAGGAACTCTACTTTCTGAGCCAAACTGCTAAGTTTTCTGCAGAACTGTCTAGAAGATCATTCAAGAGACCCTGCAGTTGCACTTTCTTGTAAAAGTTTAAAAAAAAAGTTTTTTCTTGGCCTTTGAGCATTTTGCCTTTATTATGAGAATTTTGCATATATTTTATACTTGATTAGACAACTTTAATAATCCGTATTTATACTATCGAAGAAGGAAGCATTTGGCAAACGTTCAGCCATTAGCACTCATTTAACCCTGTTAGCAATATTCTTTTGAAAAGGGTGCCAGTCTTTATGTGGTAATCTAAGAAGCCCACTGACTATAAGAGTGTGTAGGACTGAAACAGTGACCTTATATTATTGCTAAGGGAATATGAGAATTAACTTCTTACAGGGGCCAAAACAGAGAAAGGCTTCCAGCAACTTCGGTGAAAGTAATTTGGCCACATGTCAAGGCAAGCTGTTTGTTCAGTTATGTACCTTTTTCATAACTGGAGACCTTAAAATGGCCAAATAAGCATGGAGGTCTAAATGCTGTACTTGTTAGTGTTTTCATTCATATTGATTGTAGAGGATTATTTTTCACTCAGTACTGATGTCCTTGGAAATCTTACCTGGAAACATGTTTGCAAAAAACATTATTGGATCTTTCATATTTTCTTGGTTTTACATATTTGTTAAATAAAAATTACCCTCCCTTTTTGAGTGAGGGCAGGGGAGGACCTGAAATGAGACGATGTTTACTAAGGCAAGCAATTGAAAATTAAATCTGCACTTTATGGAAATGAAAAATACTAACATCTTTTTCTTCCTCATTTTCTTGTATTACTATATTAGCTAATGATCAGTTGTTCAAATTATAAATTTATGATGCAGAAATAAAATTGAAATATTTTGATATTCAAAAAAAAAATCTTTTAAAATTTACATACTTTTTTTTTGATGGAAGTACATATGTGCATCTACATTTCTTTGTTTATAACATGAACAATAAAAATCTAAGCCTCTTTGGAATAAAGGATATAAAATAGCTTTATAAATTGATGAGTAATATAGTAAAGAAAAATACAAAATATGCACAATGAGAAACGATTTTATACCTACTGGATTGGCAAACATTTAAAAAAGTCTGAAAATACTAAATGTAGGAGATGACATGGAACAAATGGAACTCTTATTCAGAACTGAAGGGTGTATATAATATAACTACTTTGGAACACAGTTTGTCATTGTTTCATGATGATGCAAACGTGCTTAACCTAGGACTTATCAGTTCCACTCCTAGATGTGTACTCTAGTGATACTTTTGTACTCCTAGACTAGGATATGTTTAATGATTATTACTTTGTTTATAATAGAAAATAACTTTAAAGATCTCATGTCTTTCAGTGAATATATAAATTGTGGCAAATTCATGGACAGGGATACTGTAAGATAGAAATAAAATGAATATACTGCCGCTGTAAGAATGATATGGATTAATACCTGAGATACAGTGTTAAAAAGATAAAGGACAAGTCATAGAAGAATACATACCCTTTTTATAAAGTTCAGAAATAGACATAATTGAACAATGTGTTATTTAGGATACCAAAATGTAAGAGAATTATTAAAAACTTTAGAGTAGCAGTTATTTCAGAAAAGGTAGAGTTTATTAGGAGAACTTTGACTGTTTTACTACGGACCTTCTTAAGTGAACTTGGATGAATCTCGATTCTCTCTTTCTGTCTCTTGAGTATACTGGGAGGAGCATACTGATACCGTCAATCATTTCGGATATATTCAGTTTCTTAAATGGTTATTAGAGGATTCAAGGATGTCAGTTTAAGTGTTATACTTCATAATCCAACTATTACCTATTCTATCTTATAAATATTAAACATTTTATAATTATATTTTAAAAGTTAAGATGTTGGAAGAGTAAATGTCTTGAAGTAAATAGTCATTTACTCTGGCTGGTGACATTGCAGGGCACTTCACTTTTTATATTATGCATTTATAAATCTTGTAGGTCTTTAATAATTAACATGCTTTTTTATATTTAGAAAAAATAATTATATAAAGTAAAAAAATGCAAAGTTTTAACAATACATTTCTAACAAGGGTGGTAACCTTGAATTATGTTATTCTATCAAGCTGCCATGTCAATCTTAATACTAAAGATATTTGTTCTTGACAATCACCAGGCCCAATATTTACTCCCACTGCAGACTTTCAGATGAACATCTTTATCTTTCATCAGTATTTTAATAAGTCTAAATTTAGTTTAGTGTTTTCTTTATTGGTATAACATACTTAGGTTTCTGTTTATATGCAGTATTATTAAACAATTGCCTGCATTCAGCAGGAATAGGCTAAATAAAGAAAAACAATAAATAAAATTTTAAAAAGTTTCATATCCCTCACTTTAAGTAAAAGTTAATTTAAAAGTTGTGTGATAAATATTCCTTGCCTACAAGACACTGTTTTTTTTTTTTAGAATCTCTTTTAGGACCAAAGCCAAATATAAGTATGTAACTATAAGAAGTTGCAGCAAAATGTCCTACCACAGCTTCTTATAATTATATAATTATACTTAGGTATAGGTCAGAAATTACTTTTTTTTTTTCTGAGACAGGGTTTTGCTCTGTCATCCAGGCTGGAGTGCAGTGGCACAGTCATGGCTCTCTGCAGCTTCAACCTCCCAGGTGCAGGTGATCCTCCTGCCTCAGCCTCCCAAGTAACTGGGACTACAGACGCATGCCACCATGCTTGGCTAATGTGGCTAACACCTAGGCAACTGGCCTGTTACCCAGGCTAGTCTCAAACTCCTCCCACCTTGGCCTCCTGTTGCTGAGATTATAGGTATGGGCCACTGTGCCAGTCAACATTTTAATTTTAAAGGAACAAAAATGTAAATTCTATGGTTATTAAAACCATATTCCTATGATTGATTTAAAATCTTTTAAAAAGTTGAACTTTATATAGAATGTGAAATATTTTAGAAATATATGAATGATGTCATTGATAATGAAACACTAGTTTCCCATAGTATGAAGTTTATACCTAAATAGGTACATGGTTGAGTTGACAACCTTGAAGGTTATTGTATATCTCCATTTTTGTGGGAGAATAAATAAATCTCCATTTTGATGTTTTTTTTTGTGTGTTTTCCTTTGTATGTATGTGATTAGACAAATATATTAGTTGGATAAAAGGTCTTTTTAACATCTACTTTTCTTATATGACTATATAATTTTAAAAATTACATGTTCTCTTTAGAATTTTTTTTTTTCTAAATGAGTGCTCTAAAAATGTCACTGTAAGGCATAATGTTTGGAAAACATAATTTATTTATGCTCTTGATGTAGATTTCAATAACATGCTAAGTTTTGCTTCAGTTGAATTTTTCCTGTATCCTAAAAGAAATTAATGACAATATTTTGACATAAGGTTTTCAGATTTTGCATTATTAAAAAAAGTTTAGAGTGGCATAGATTAAAAAAAAGCAATTGTTTTACTAGTCCTAGGAAAGGATTAGATAAGCATGACATATTTTATAAATTAAACACAGTTCTTATTTGGATCAAAAGTCTAAGGAGTTTTTATAGATTTCTCAGGTTAAATGGAACTACATTCCATTTTTCATAATATGAAAAAATGTCTAAATTTGTAATTCTTGTAATATGTGTGCTATAAATGAGCTATCTCCACTTTATAATTTTCCCAAAGTTTCTCCAGACTTATAAATGATGACTAATAATATTTGTTTACCAATTTAAAATTCTCCAACGAAAAGTTAATAATTGATTAAAGTAGTTGTTTATCAACTTTGTATGCCTGAATTCAGACACAAATCCTTAACCTTTTTAAACAGTCCCTTTCTCCACTCCTTATCCCCACATACTCTTCCCCAGTAAAGTCACAAAATCCCCGAAATTTAGGTATTAAAAATTTTAAATGTTTTAGATTCAGAGGGTACATGTGCAGGTTTGTTACAAGGGTATATTGCCTGACACTTAGGTTTGGGGTCATCTAGGTGGTGAGCATAGTACCCAATACATAGTTTTTCAATCCTTGCCCTCCTTTCTTCTTCCTCCCTCTTGTAGTCCCCAGTGTCTGTGGTTCCTGTCATTATGTCTGCGTGTACCCAGTATTTAGCTCCCACTTATAAGAGAGAACATGCAGTATTTGATTTTTATTTTCTATGTTAGTTTGCTTAGGATAATGGCCTCCAGTTGCATCTACATTGCTGCAAAGGACATGATTTCATTCTTTTTTGGCTATATAGTATTCCGTATGCATATGTACCACATTTTCTTTATCTGATCCACCATTGATGGACATCTAGGTTGATTCCATTTCTTTGCTGTTATGAATAGTGATGTGATGAACATATGAATGCATGTATCTTTTTGGTAGAATGATTTATTTTCCTTTGTGTATATAGCCAGTAAGGGGATTGGTGGGTTGAATGGTGGTTCTCTTTTCAGTTCTTTGAGAAGGCTCTCAACTGCTTTCTACAGTGGTTGAACTAATTTACATTCCTACCAACAGTGTATAAGCATATCCTTATCTCTGCAGGCTTCCCAATATCTGTTATTTTTTGATGTAAAAAATAATTTCAACTTGTATTTTAGATTGGGGGTACATGTGCAGGTTTGTTACATGGGTGTATTGTGTGATGCTGGGGTGTAGGGTATGAATGATACTGTCACCCAGGTAGTGAGTATACTACCTGATAGGTAGTTTTTTAGCACTTGCCCCACTTCCTCTTTCCTCTCTCTAGTAGTGTCCAGTGTCTGTTGTTCCTGTCTTTATGTCCATGTATACCCAGTACTTAACTCCGACTTACAGATGAGAACATGTGGTTTGGTTTTCTGTTCCTGCATTAATTCACTTAGGTTGATGACTGCCAGCTGCATCCACATTGCTGCAAAGGACATGATTTCATTCTTTTTTTATGAATGCATAGTGTTCCATGATGTATATGTACCACATTTTCTTTATTTGATCCATCATGGTTGATTCTGTGTCTTTGCTATTGTAAATAGTGCTCCGATCAACATATTGTGTTGATACTGTGTCATTATGATAGAAAAATTTATATGTATGTGTGTGTGTATATATATATAAATATGTATATATATCTTCAGTAATGGGATTTTTGGGTCAATTAATAGTTCAGTTTTAATTTCTTTGAGAAATCACCACACTGCTTTCCACAGTAGCTGAACGAATTTATATACCCACAAGCAGTGTATAAACATTCCCTTTTCTCTGTAACCTCTTGCAGACATTTGCTATTTTTTGACTTTTTCATAGTAGCCCTTCTGATGTGCATGAGATGGTATCTCGTTGTGGGTTTTTTTTTTTTTTTTAAACAGTGTCTTACTGTGTTGCCCAGCCTGTAGTGCAGTGGCTCGATCTCAGCTCACTGCAACCTCCACTTCTCAGGTTCAAGTGATTCTCCTGCCTTAACCTCCTGAGTAGCTGGGATTACAGATGTGTACCACCATACCCAGCTAATTTTTGTAATTTTAGTAGACATGGGGTTTCACCATGCTGGCCAGGCTGGTCTCTAACTCCCAACCTCAGGTGATTCACCCCCCTCTGCCTCCCAAAGTGCTGGGATTACAGGTGTGAGCCACCGTGCCCAGCCTCATTGTGGTTTTGATTTGCATTTCTCTAATGATTATTGATACTGAGCATTTTTTCACCTGCTTGTTGGCCACATGTGTGTCCTCTTTTGAAGTATTTTCACATTCTTTGCCCACTTTTTAATGGGGTTCTTTATTTTTTTTCTTGAAATTTGTTTAAGCTCCTTATAGATTCTGGACGTTAGATCTTTGTTGGATGCATAGTTTGCCAGTAATTTCACCCATTCTGTAGGTTTTTTGATTTGCTGTGTTGATAATTTCTTTTGCTCTACAGAAGTGTTTTAGTTTAATTAGATTCCACTTGTCAACTTTTGCTTTTGTAGCAGTTGCTTTTGAGGACTCAGTAATAAATTCTTTGCCAAGGCTGATATCCAGAGGGTATTTCCTAGATTTTCTTCTAGGATTTCTATAGTTCTTGGTCTTATATTTAATTCTTTAATCATCTTGAATTATTATTATTTTTTTTTTTGAGGTGGAGTCTGACTCTATCACCAAGGCTGGAGTGCAGTGGTGCAGTCTTGGCTCACTGCAACCTCTGTCTCCAGGGCTCAAATGATTCTCCTGTCTCAGGATCCCAAGTAGCTGGGATTACAGGCATGTACCACCATGTCAGGGTATTTTTTTTTTTTTTTTTTTTTTGTATTTTTAGTAGAAACAGGATTTCATCATGTTGGCCAGGCTGGCTTCGAATTCCTAGCCTCAAGTGATCCGCCAGCCTTGGCCTCCTAAAATGCTGGAATTACAGGTGTGAGCCACCATACCTGGCCATCTTGAATTAATTTTTGTGTATGTTGATATGTAGAGGTACAGTTTCATTCTTCTGCATATGGTTAACCAGTTATCCAAGCACCATTTATTGAATAGGGAGTTCTTTCCCCATTTTTTATTTTTGTAGACTTTGTTAAAGATCAGTTGATTGTAGGGATGTGGCTTTATTTCTAGATTCTCCATTCTGTTTCATTGGACTGTGTATCTGTTTTTGTACCAGTACCATGCTATTTTGGTTCCAATAAATAGCTTTATAGCATAGTTTGAAGTCAGGTAGTGTGATGCATCCAGTTTTGTTCTTTTTGCTTAGGATTACTTTGGCTATTATGGTTCTTTTTTGTTCCATATAAATTTTAGAATAATTTTCCCTAATCCTATAAAAATTATGTTTGTGGTTTGATATGAATAGCAGTGACTATACATTACTTTGGTCAGTATGGCCATTTTAATGATATTGATTCTTCCAATCTATGAGCATGGAATGTTTTTCCATTTCTTTGCATAGTCTCTTATTTCCTTCAACAGTATGTTTTTGTTTTCCTTGTAGAGATATTTTACCTCCTTGGTTAGATGTATTTGTAGGCATTTTATTTATTTTTTTGTGGCTATTTTAAATGAGATTGTGTTCTTGATTTGGCTCTCAGCTTTAATATTATTGCTGTATAGAAATGCTACTGATTTTTCTATATCAATTTTGCATACTGAGACTTTACTGAAGTTGTTTACCAGATCTAGGAACCCTTTGGCAGAGTCTTCAGGGTTTTCTAGGTCATAGAATCATATTGTCAGTGAAGAGAGATAATTTGACTTCTTATCTTCCTACTTGGATGTCTTATTTCATTTTCTTACTTTATTGCTCTGGCTATGACTTCTAGTATTATGTCATAGTGAGACATAGTGAGAGTGGGCATCTTCGTTTTGTTCCAGTTCTTTGTTTGCTTGTTTGTTTGGACTTTTTGACTTCCAAGTTTTGTTCCAGTTCTTAAGGGGAATGGTTCCTATTTTTGCCTGTTCAGTATGATGTTGGCTGTAGGTTTGTCATAGATGAATGTTATTATTTTGAGGTTTGTTCCCTTGATGCCTAATTTGTTGTGAATTTTTATAATGAAGGAATGCTGGATTTTATTGAAAGTATTTTTTGAATTTATTAAGATGATCATGTGGTTTTTGTTTTTAATTCTGTTTATGTCATGAATCACATGTATTGATTTGCATATGTCAATCCAACCTTGCATTCTGGAATAAAGCCTAATTGACTGTGCTGTTGCTGGACTTGGTTTGCTAGTATTTTGTTGAAGATTTTTGTGTCTGTGTTCATCAAAGATATTGGCCTGTTTTTTTTTTTTTCCTGCCTTTGCCAGATTTTGGTGTCAGGATGATGCTGGTTTCACATAATAAATTAGGGAGGAGTCCCTTCTTCTTGATTTTTTTGGGAATAGTTTCAGTAGGATTAGCACCACCTTTTGTTTGTATGTCTAATAGAATTGGCTGTGAATCCCTCTGGTCCAAGACTTTTTTATTGGTTGGTAGGTTTTTAAATTCTTGATTCAGTTTTGAAATTCATTATTGGTTTGTTCAGGGTTTCAATTTCTTCCTGATTTAATCTTGGGAAGTTGTGTGTTTCCCAGAATTTGTTTATTCCCTCTGGATTTTCTAATTTGTGTGCATAAAGGCTTTCATAATAGTCTCCTAGGATCTTTTATATTACTGTGGGGTTGCTTGTAACATCACCTTTGTGATTTCTGATTGTGCTTATTTGGGTCTTTGTTAATTTAGCAAGTAGTCTGTTGATCATGCTTATTTTTTCAAAGAATTAACTTTTTATTTTGTTGAGCTATCATATGGAATTTTAGGTTTCAATTTCATTTAATTCCAGTCTGATTTTAGTTATTTCTTTTTTTCTACTAGCTTCGGGCTTAGTTTGTTTGTGTTTTTCTGGTTTCTGTAGGTGTGATGTTAGATAATTAATTTGAGATCTTTCTAACTTCTTGATGTAGGTGTTTAGCACTATAAAGTTTCCTGTTAACACTGCCGTGTGTTCCTGAGAATTTGGTATGTTACATCTCTGTTTTCATTTATTTAAAAAAATTTTAAATTACTTCCTTAATTTTGTTGTTTACCCAAAAGTCATTCAGGGGCAAGTTGTTTATTTTACATGTAATTTTATGGCTTTGTGAGATCCTCTTGATATTAAAAAACTTTTTTTTAATTTCAATAGGTTATTCTGGAACAGGTGGTTTTTGGTTACATGAGTAAGATCTTCAGTGGTGATTTGTGAGATTTTAGTGCACCCATCACCTGAGCAGTTATACACTGCACCCTATTTATAGTATTTTATCCCTCACCCCCTTCCTACTCTTTCCCTCAAGTCCCCAAAGTCCATTATGTCATTCTTACACCTTTGCATCCTCATAGCTTAGCTCCTACTTTTGAGTGAGAACATACAGTGTTTGGTTTTCAGTTCCTGAGTTACTTCACTAAGAATAATAGTCTCGCTGGACACAGTGGCTCATGCCTGTAATCCTAGCACTTTGGAAGGCCGAGGCGGGTGGATCACGAGGTAAAGAGATCGAGACCATCCTGGTCAACATGGTGAAACCCCGTCTCTACTAAAAATACAAAAATTAGCTGGGCATGGTGGTGTGCACCTGTAGTCCCAGCTATTTGGGAGGCTGAGGCAGGAGAATTGCCTGAACCCAGGAGGCGGAGGTTGCAGTGAGCCGAGATCGTGCCATTGCACTGCAGCCTGGGTAACGAGCGAAACTCTGTCTCAAAAAAAATTAAAAAAGAAAGAAAGAATAATAGTCTCCTGGCTCATCCAGGTCACTGTGAATGCCATTAATTCATTCCCTTTTATGGCTAATATTCCATTGTATGTATGTGTGTGTGTGTGTGTGTGTGTGTACACACACACACACACACACCAGTTTCTTTATCCACTTGTGGATTGATGGGCATTTGGGTTGGTTCCATGTTTTTGCAGTTGTCAACTGTGTTGCTGTAAACATGCATGTGCAAGTATCTTTTTTGTATAATGACGTCTTTTCCTCTGGGTAGATTCTGAGTAGTGGGACTGCTGGATCAAATGGTAGTTCTACTTTTAGCTCTTTAAGTAATCTCCACACTGTTTTTCATATTGTGTGTACTAGTTTACACTCCCACCAGCAGTGTAGAAGTGTTGTCTGTTCACCACATCCACGCCAACATCTACTGTTGTTGGATTTTTTTATTATGGCCATTCTTGCATGAGTAAGGTGGTATCGTATTGTGGTTTTAATTTACAGTTCCCTGATCATTAGTGATGTTGAGCATTTTTTTTCTTTTGGTATAGATTTCTGTTATTCCATTCATGTCTGAGAATATCTTGTATTATTTTGATTTATTTGAATGTATTGAGATTTGCTTTATGGCCAAGTATGCAGTTAATCTTAGAGTATTTTCTGTGTGTTGATGAGAAGATTGTATATTCTCTGGTTGTTGGGTGGCATATTTTGGGGATATCTACTGGGTCCAGTTGGTCGTATTGAATCTGTTATAAGACTTGATGACGTGTCTGATGCTGTCATTTGGATATTGAAGTTCCCTGCTATTATTATGTACTGGGTAAGTCTTTTTGTTAATGTAGAAGTCCTTGTTTTATGAATTGGGCTGCTCCAGTGTTTGGTGTGTAATGTTTAGGATAATTAAATCTTCTCATTTAATTGAACCCTTCATCATCAAGTAATGACCTTTTTGTACTTTTTTACTGTTGTTGGTTTAAAGTCTGTTTTATCCAGCATAAAAATAGCAACCCCTGCTCTTTTTGTTTTCAGTTTGCAGTATGTATTTTCCTCTGTTTTTTTCCTTTGAGCCTATGGGTATTACTACATGTGAGATGGGTCTCTTGAAGACAACAGAAAAATGGGTCCTATTTTTTTTATCCAACTTGCAACTCTTTGCCTTTTAAGTAGGGTGTTTAAACCATTGACATTCAAGGTTAATATTAATATGTGAGGTTTTAATCCTGTTATGGTGTTATTAGCTAGTTTCTTTGTAGTCTGAATTGTATAGTTGCTTTATTAAGTTTGTGGATTATGTACTTATGTGAGTTTTTTGGTAGCAGATATTGTTCTTTTGTTTTCATATTGAGAACTTCCTTAAGGGTCTGTTGTAAGTCTTGTCTAGTGGTGACAAAGGCCCTTATTAGTTGCTGGGTCTGGAAGAGATTTTATTTCTGTTTTACTTATGAAGCTTACTTTAGCTTGGTATGAAATTGGTAGGAATTTCTTTTCTTTAAGAATGCTAAAAAAATAGGCCCCCAGTCTCTTCTGGCTTATAAGCTTTCTGCTGAGAAATTTGCTGTTAACATGATGGACCTCACTTTGTAAGTGATCTGACCCTTTTCTCTAGCTCTCTTTGTTTTACATTGATCTTGGAAAGCCTGATGATCATGTGTCTTGGGGATGGTTGTCTTGTACAGTATCTTGCAAAGGTCCTCTGACATTTTTGAAGATGCATATAGTGAGACTGGTAAAATTTTTGTGGCTTACATCTTCAAATATGTTTTCCATGTTGTTTACTGTCTCTCTTAGGAATTCCAGTGAGTCATAGGTTCTGTGTCTTTACATAATCACATATTTCTTGGAGGCTCGGCTCATTTTAATGTTATTTTTTCTTCATTTTTGTTTCAGTGGTTTGATTCAAGTTACTGATCTTAAGTGCTGAAATTTTCATCTCTGCTTGGATTAGGCTGTTGTTAAGCCTTCCAATTATATTTTTAAATCCCTATAGTGAATTTTTCAATTCCAGAAGTTAAGTCTGTTTTTTTCCTAAAATGACTATGTCATCTTTCAAGTCTCTGATGTCTGGCTTTCTTGTATTGGATTTCAATTTTTTTCTTGGATCTCATTGAATTTCCTTGCTGTCTAGACTCTGACAAGAATCTTGTCTGTCATTTCAGACATCGGTTTAGTTAAGATCCATTGCTGGGGACTTAATGTGATACTTTAGATGGAAATAAATACTCTGATATTTTGAATTTTCAGAGTTATTATGCTGATTCCCCCTTATCTGAGGAAGTTGGTGTTTTTCTTTTGACATTGCTGTCACTTGGTTGATGCTTTTGTTTTTATATTTTCTCCCCTCGATGGTTTGAATGTGGTGTATATTATGTATAGGTGATTGGCTTCATTTCTGAAGTGCTTTCAAAGGGCTAAGACTCTGTATGAGTTTCTTAGTTGTATTAGTTTCTTGTGTTGGGTTTCTTGAGTGTTGTGTATTGAAATTTATTTTTGTTTGGTGCTGTAATTCAGGCATCAATCCAGTAGATGGCACTTAGGAGTAAAGCTCTTCTGAAAGGTTCTTACTCAGCCATGTGCCTCTTGTATTTCATTGTGCGTGCTCTGGGAAGGGAAGGTGGGGGACAAGAGATGACTCCCTCACTGAGTCTGCTCTTAGGACTTGGTGTAGCCTCCTTCAATTAGGGGCCTATTTTTCCTTAGCCCCATGGGAGCTTTGGTGGGCTGTGCTCACTGTTCCCTTAGGGGTTGTACAAGCCAAAGGTTAAGTTACCAGGAGACCCACAACTCCCTGGGGACCCGCTGGTCCTCTGAGCTTGGCAGATTCCAAGAGGGTTATAGGATGTGTCTACAGGTGGACTGATGATGCAGTGGGTCAAGTTTGGGTGATCTTGGCAGGGTATTGATACTGATGGTGTCCAGCTGGTGTGGCACCTGTATTTGCCCCACTGATGCCTGTGGGGCCCACCTAGGTTGTGCTCCTCTAAACTGGTACTCCTTATGTCATCTGCCTCAGGAGCAGTCCCAAATGGCTAGAGTTGTTTCAAGCCTTTTGTAACCAGATCACTGGGCTATTCCAGGTTTTTATGGGCCACGGGGCTCCCTGGGGTGAAAGCTGCAGCTGGTCAACAGGCTATATTGTTCCTGGACCAGTCTTGTAGAGGATGGATGCCCAGTTCCCATGCCAGCACAGAAACCCTCACCACACTCTTCACAGTGTTCTGACAGTAGGGGCGCCTTCACAGACCAAGCTCTGGCCACAAATCTCTACTCAGTGTCTGTGGTGGGATACTTAAATCCTGGAAGCAAGGCTGGGCCCAAGTTTTTTCCTCTTGTCCCTTAGGGTCAAACACCAGCTATGCTGTTGGGGCTGAACTCCTTCTAGGCCACTGGTAAAATACTCCTGTGGGGCAGTGGAGGCTGTCCTGCGTGTCACCCAAGCAGGCAGTCTTGTGAGGAGCAGGCGGACAAGGATACATGAGGAGCAGATGTCCCCAAGTTCCATGGGATAGGCAGCCCTGCTTTCTCCTGGCCTGCAGCCAGCAGGATCCACACTCTCAGAGGAAGAAGTCCAGTCGTTGGCAATGGGTGCCTGTAGTCACATTTTGCTGCAGCTGCACCATGCATTGAAAAACCTTCTGGGGTCGGCGCAGGTTTTGCCTGCTCTCTGGGCAGTTTTTCTCTTTCCTTAGGACCTATTCAGGACTGGGAGCATGTCCTTGCACTTGGTAACTCCAGGAAGCCTTCCCTGCTTCCTCCCTCTTTAACCACAGTTTCTGCGTTATGTCCCTTTTGACTTTCAGTATTTTCTCTCAAAAGATCTGTTTGAAATGTGATGGATTAGTCAATATTTTGTTTCTTTCAGTGGGAAAGGCATTTCCTGGATGTGTCTCATCAGCCACCTTAGTTGTCCTTCTAAATTTAAGTATTAACAGCTGGATTTGTCATTGGTAATTCTTAGCTGTACTTATTTATTTGTTAATTACTGTGATCAGCCCTTGTTAATTCGACCAATGTTTATTGAACAGAAGCTACTGTGTTGGATACTGTTCTAGATGCTAGAATACAATGGTAAGTAAAATAGACAGTCCATATCCTAATGGAGCTTATGTATAGTATGGATATAAATGGCCACTTAGATAAATATATAAGCAAATTAAGGTAAATTCTGTGAATGCTTTAAACATAGAGTACTTTCATATGGTGATTTTATTGAGGTTGGGGATTCAGGAGAACCTCTGTAGAATTTGAAAACTGATGAACAAATAATACCTAGGCAAAGAGTGGAGTCAGAAAACTTACAGGCCACCTTTAGTCTGTTACTTACTAAGAGGGGGAGTCAAGTGACATTGATGAAATGGATGACTTTTAGGCCATGGTAAGTATTTTGCTTAGTGGCAAGCTATTTAAGGGTTTCAGCATGAGTCACAATGTGATCAGTTTATTTATTTTTTACAACATCACTTGGCTGATGATTGAGAATGATTTCTAAAAAGGCTGAAGTGGAAGCAAGATGTCTAGTTAGGCATTTGCAGAGATCCAGGCTAGAGATGATGGTGACTTGGAATTATGTATTATAACTGGGGAGAGATAATTGCTCAAAAATAAAAGCCATGCTAGTAGTTACAAAGATTTTCTGTTTTTGTGTCCCTGGATTGAATATGTTGACCTTGTCCAATGGACAGATAACTAATTAATATAGATGGAATTAGGTTCTAAATATTGCAAATAAATGAAATTTACACAACTGTTATATCGATTAAGGAAGCAGTGGGAATTCTAGTAAGATAATAGTGGGATAAGCTATGGGAGAAGCATTAAGCAGATGGTGAAAAATAGCAACAATGAAATCACAATTTGTTAAAGGTTGTTTTTCATCATTGTGATACTTTTATTGTTAATTATTCCTTTCTACAAAGAAGGGTGGCATTAACATACCAATGTTCTGATTAACCACCTAATAGAGCTTCCATTTATATTATTTGAAAGGTGAATGATGCACTTTAGGAAAATTCAGCTGTAATTTGAAATCAGAATTTTTTTCTTATGAAGAGAAAAGAAATTCCTGTAATTTGTTAAGAATTTTCCATTTCATGCTATTTTTCCTCATTCTTTTCAATCTTCATTGCTGTTTTTGGTATTTAATCATTTTTTTGGGGGGGTGGCAGTTCTTAAGTTTATATGTGTCATCAAAAACTAATTTATTTGTCAAACTGAATAACATTTATGCACATATTTTTCATATTACAAAGTTGACAGAATTATGCCATCTTCCTGAGGGGAAGTATTATATGTTATTGATGGGCACTGCATGGAACTTTATGTTACTCAGACTGTGTTGAAATGGACTAAGAATTCATTCAGTTTTTCAGTTTCATTTTCTCTCGTAAATAGTCTAAACAGATAATTGACAGAACCAGTGTAGGCATTATCTAATATATCAGTATGTTGCCTACACTTGAATGGACAGTAAAAAATTTAACTTTAATAAAGTCAATTTCTACAATACCACAAAATATAATGAATATTCTCTTTCACACATTTCAGCTCTCAAACAATGCTTATTGTATGTTTCGGTTTTTAAATGTAATCAGTATCTATTTATGCCCCTGGTACTTACTAGGCTGACAAAATAGTACTTCATGCTCACAATTTGACTGATCATTGTTCCTTAAATAACAGTGAAATGTTATGTTTACATGTATATCTATTTGACACTGCATATGCATTTTTTTTTCATTTTGCTGTACAATGGAGAATGAAAAGAATGTAGGAAGAGTACATGAGTCTTAATTGGGGTCCTGATAGTGCTCACCTGAAAAATGAGAGATACAGAGAAAATTCAGTAATTTTAGAACCTGAAGCAATTTTCAGAATAGATTTAAACCCATTATTTTGTGTAATAGGAAAACAAGACACTTAAAAGCAAGTGAGCTATTCAGGGGCACACATGTAATGATGGACAACTGTCTTCTTTTTTTCAATTAGATTTTAGTTTTTGCATAGCAGAAAAAACTTTGAATGGGAAAATACATTTATTAAGCTAATATTTATCATTAGAATTTCTAGTAACATGTTTTTTATTGAGATGTGCATAAACGTGTAAAATTAAACAAAATACTTAAAAAGTTAACTTTCTTGTAGCCACTATTCATGTCAAGAAATAGAACATTTAAAAAATATACTATGTCTCAAAAGGTCTCTGTTGCACTCTGTTACACTCCCTTCACTACCTTTCTCTATTCCCCAAGGTAATCATATACTGATCTTTATTGTTTTTTAATAGATGTATATGCCTTTAAATGATATAGTTTTGCCTATTTTTGAACTTTCTATAAATTGAACCATAAATGTACTTTCTCGTATTTTGCTTTTTCAATATTATAAGATTCATCCATGTTGTACTTTGTTCATTGTCATTACTGTATAATATCCCATTATGTGAATGTATCACAATTGCCTATTGTTAATGGGCATTTGGGTTGTTTTCACATTGGGGCTGTTGTAATAAGTGTTGCTATGAATGTTCTTATGATATATACCAGTGCACACGTGCAAGAGTTTCTCTCAGGTATAATATAGGTGAGTCATGGGATAAGCATCATTTCCATTTTACTAGATTTAACCAAAGTATTCTAAAGCAACTGTAACCTTTTACACTCCCACCAACAATGAATGGAAATTATCTTCTCTTTCACATGATGAAATCAAATGTTTTAAACTTTTGCCAATATTCTAATATGTAGTAGTAAAATTTTCATTTCCCTTATATTATTAGTCATTTAGATTTTCTCTTTTCTAAAGTGCCGATATACATCTTTTAACCACTTTTTCTTTTAGCTTTTTAGCTATTTTTCTAACTGATTTCTAAGAATTCTTTATGTATTCTGGCTCTGAGCCATTTCATAGTTATGTAAGTTGCAAATGTCTACTATCTTTTCTGATTGTCTTTTCACTGTTTTTCTTTGGTTGTGTTTTGATAAATGGAATTTTGGATTTTAATGTGGTTGTAATTTTCAGTCTTTTCTCATGGTTAGTGTTGTCTTATTATCTCTCATAGTTTCTTATATTATTTTCTAAAAGCTTTAGAGTTTTGCCTTTACATTTGTCTTTAATCATCTGTAATTGATTTTTGAGTTTAGTGAGAGCTATGGCTGTAGTTTCACTTTTTCACCACCCCTGCAATATGGCTGCCAACCATTTACTAAAAAGATCATTTTTAAACCCACTGCTTTGCAGTGATATCTCTGGCATTTATCATTTGTGCATGTAAGTGAAAATATATTTCTGTGCTTTAAATTCTCTTTTATTCTGTTTTTCTCTGTGCCAGTTTCATAGTGTTTTGATTAATGTTGCTTTATAATAGGTTTAACTGGTAGGGCAAAATCTTCTGTATTTTTCTTCAAGAGTATCTTGGTATTTTTACCCTTTGCATTAACATAATTTCAGAATCAGCTTTGTGAAATCCCCCAAAAGTATCTCTCCAAATTTTTATGGAGATTACATTAACTCATGAATCAGTTTTCCAGAATTGTCTTCCATTCCATGAACATAGTATATGTCTCCTTTTATTTAGTTTTTTGTTTTTTTTTTTGTAAAGTTATTCAATAAAGTACAGACTGTTGGTGGGAATATGGATTGGTATAGCCATTATGAACAACAGGATGGTAGTTTCTAAAGAAATTAAAACTATAACTACCATATAATCCTACAGTCTTTTATGGGCATATACCTGAATGAAATGAAATCACCATCTTGTAAAGGTATCTGCAGTCCCATGTTCATTGCAGCATTATTCACAATAATAAAGATATGGAAGTAACCTAAATATCCATCAATAGATGAATGGATAAAGAAACCATGTTACATATATACTATAGAATGTTATACAGCTCTAAAGAAAAAACAAGATCCTGCCATTTGCTATGGATGAACTTGGAGGACGTTATGCTAAGTGAAATATGCCAGACATAGAAATAAAAATATTATATGATCTCACTTATATGCAGAATATTAAAAAAATCAAATATAAAGAGTGAGGGAATGAAATAGTGATTGGAGAGTTAGGGGGCAGGAAATGGGAGATATGGGTAAGAGGATACAAAGTAGCAGATATATAAGATGAACACGTCTGGAGGTCTGATATACAATATGAGGACCACAGGTCATAAAATTGTTCTGTATATGGGATTCATGCTAAATGAGTAGATTATAGCTGTTCTTGTCACAGAAATTAAAAAAGGGTAGCTGTGAGATGATGGATGTGTTAATTTGCTTCACTTTAGTAACCTTTTTGCTATCTATACATATCCCATAGTATGTTGTATATCTTAAATGTACAAAATAGGATTTATTTAAAAAATAAAGCACAGAGAATAATTATTGATACACTAACATGTAAACATTTATAACTTTACATAATTGGTTCACTTGTTGTCCATGAAGATTCAAACAATTAGTTATAAATAAGCCAGGGTCTTCAAAGCTCTGCTACTCAGCAACCCATGTTTTTTTCAATTAGATGTCGTGTACTGTGTATTATTCAAAGGAACTAATTATTTCGTATGTCTCTCTGGTACTTTTACTTTCACTAAATAAATTAAACATGTTATACATGTGCAGAGGAAGAGGAAGATAAAAGAATACATTAAAAACAGGTAGATACAACATAAACATTCAAAGTCAAGAAATGACAACTTTTTATTTTAAAAGTATTTCAAAAATTATTGTGAATGCTTGCTCTCTCTTTTCTCTTTGTATTTTTTGGGAATGTTTTTAAAGAAGTATCTAAAGATAGAAATACAAGATCTAATTACTTTGGTGAGTATTGTACATTTTAATGATGCAAAGGGTAAAAAGGGTAAAAAACTAAAATTTTACTTGTCTCAAAATATTTCTTTAATGAAAATATTCATACCTTTTATAAAAAAAACTACAGCGACAGTATTTTAACTCTAGCAATATTTTCTTGGTCAAGTAACTCCTTCTTCTCTGGTATTCAGTAAAATCTTTCCCTTTTGTTTCTCCTGCTGCTTAGATTACTTTCTCTCTACCTATCCATAGCTTTTCCTCTTCCATCCTTTTGTAAAAGCTGACATTCTTTTGACTTTGTCCTCAGATCCATCTCATCCTATACCTATGACTATTTTGTCTGACTTTTTATATAGTAAAGCTGAACTGCTTCACATGTATTCATTACACTGTGAAGAACTCATTGCAAATCACTCCACCATCATGCTCATTAACATCAGCATCAGCAGTATCATTTTCATCAACATTTTTGCTAGTATTGAGTGCTTAGTATAATGCTGGGCATTGCTAAGCACTTCACATATATTAGCTCCTTAAAGCACATACATATATCCTTTAAGGTTATTAATGTTTTAGGTCTGAGAATTCAAAAAAACTTGTTTGAGATCATTGAACTATTATGGGGATTTCAACTCAGGTGTGTTTAACTTAAAATCTCCTGCTTATAGTTGCTATGTTTTTCTTTCTCTCAATTCATATTATTTTTTTCTCTCAATTCACATTATTTTTATTCAATGTTATATAAGATACAGATGTTCTTAGTAAAATGAAACAGCATACAGTTTAACTCAGGTAGTTTCTTTATCTTTTTTTTTTCTTTGTTTTAAGAGCTAGGGTCTTGCTCTTTCATCCAGGCTAGAGTGCAGAGGCACTGTCTTAGCTTACTACAGTCTCAAGCTTCTGCGCTCATGTGATTGTCTCATCTCAGCCTCCGAATATTTGGAACTACAGGCATGTGCCACCATACCTAGCTAATTTTTAATTTTTTGTAGAGATGGGATCTCACTGTATTGCACAGGTTGGTTTTGAACTCTAGACTCAAGTGATCCTCTCACTTTGGCCTCCCAAAGTGCTATATATGCTGGGCATTGCTAAGCACTTCACATATATTAGCTCCTTAAAGCTCCTTAAAGCTAATAAAGGGTTTAAGGCATGAGCCATTTACCCTGGGTCCAGCTCAGAGTAAATTTTAAAATAAAAATTTTATTCAGCAAGTGATGATGTTGTAATTGTATAATATGTGTTGAGTTTCACACCTAGGCTAGTCTATCATTTATTTTTGAAGAGCTGCTTATGAAGCCGTGGCAGCTTTTGAAATTGATAGAATTGCCCACAGTGAAATGAAGTTTTTTTTTTTGGTAGAATATATTTGACTAGCAAGACATTTTAAACTGGTTATTACTTAGGCAATACTAGTATTAACAAATCAGTTTCTAAAATCCTAAATTATTTTCTAATTTGAATTTTCTAATAAAGGGAATAAATTGACCCAATATGACCTAATGAAAGGAATAAAAAGCCCAATATGAAAAATGCATACATGTTAACACACTCCAGCTGGACAAATTTAATTTCACTTGATATTATAAAAGTTAATTTCTGTAGCATTGTTCAACAGAGACTTGTCTTTATTAGCTATTGTTGGAAAAAAGGAATTGGGGCAGCAGAAAATAATGCAAAGGCTTACTTATAACCTCTAGTGACATCTTTCAGGCATTATTTAATGGCATAATGTTTTGTTAATTTACTGAAATAATTCTGAAATTATTTATTATTATTTAAAACTTTAGATTACTTCTGTGAATCCACATTTTTTAAAGAATAGTTATGCCTAAGGGCAAGAAGTTGGACAATTTTACTTCTAAAGATTTCTTCCAATCCTGTGATCTTATGAATCTATGTGTTTTTCTTCCTTCTGGATATATTTCCATACCCATAGTTCCCAGCAATTTCAGATGGGTTACATGGAGTTTTATGGAAATTAGTAGAGATTAAATATTGTATTAACAGTAAAACCTAGTAATTAAGATGTTTGGCTAAATAAACTCAGTTAACAGAATTTAAATTTTGTATTATTCCTTAGAGTTACTCAAATGTGAAGTTTTTAAGTGCTTAATTTTTAGACTTCTCAATGATGTATTTGTATTTTTTAACATTTAAGTTTTTGTATGTTGGAGGAGTAATATGTAACTTTTAAATTTTTGTATTAAAAGTTGTTAATGATTACTTTGTTTGATAGCATCTCATGATTTCCATAAGCTTTCTTCATTCATTTTTTATTCTCTTTTCTCCTCTGATTGGATAATTTCAGATGTCTTATATTTGAGCTCACTGACTATTTATTCTGGATGAAGTCGGCTGTAAAAAACATTTCATTGACTTTTTCATTTCAGTTATTGTATTCATTATCTGTAGGATTTCTGTTATTTTTGTTTTTATTTCTTTGTCAAACTTACCCTTTTGTTCATGAACTGCTTTCCAAAATTTATTTAATATTCTATTCATGTTTTCTTGTAGTCACTTAAACTTTTTCAAGAGAATTATTCTGAATTCTTTGTCAGTAATTTTATGGATTACCTTTCTTTTGGGTTCATTACTGGAGCTTCATTTCTTTTGTTCATTATATTTTCCTGATTATATAAAGAAGAGCTGAATTTTAAACCAAGTTTATTCTATATTAGTTTCTTTTTTGTAATTTTAGAAATATTATTTTCCATAGAAACTGGTAAGATACACAGATTCTAAAGCCAATCCAGAAAAAAAATAATACTGTGTTGGAGAAATAGCACTAATATTACCATTTTATCTACAACTAAGACCATTTTAAGCTTGATTTTTATCACATTTTCTGAGTTTCAACATTAATTCCTGGAATCTGTATTTTTTTATAAAAACTTTTGTAGGTTTCATAGTGTGGTAAACTGGAGCAGAACATAGATACTATTATTTGTGTGTCACTTTTATACTTGTATAAGAGAAGACCCCTCACTCTAAACCATTGTTTTTTAAACTAGGTTCAGCAGAACTCTAAACTTTTTAAAGGGTGCCTCAACCTTGCTTTCCAGTGGAACAACTTTGTTTTTATTTGTTTAATATACTGGGATTTGCCTAAGAGTTTATCCTTCTAGTTATTAACCTGGTGATGAAATTGGCCCTTGAGTAAGCCTTAATAGATTCATATGCAGCTCTGATCTAACTAATTTTGGAACCATAGGTTATTTCATCTCTCTGTTCTTTAGTTCCCTCATTTGTAAAATGGAGATGATGAAGGTACTTATTTCATATGGCCTTTGTGAGAAATAATACATGTTTATTATTTAGAATAGCATTTAGGGTTCAGTAAATGCATGAAACTTTGTAATAAATTATTACATTTCTGTTAGAACTGGCATCTATTTGATGGCACACCTGGAGTCTTACCCATCATATTGTTGACCTAAGGGAGGGAATGGAAGTGGTTAAGTGGATTGAGAGATGGGAGCTAGAATAAAAAATTTAGTACCTCTCTTTCAAAGGGCAGCTTATAAGCTGAGATTAAGAATCTTGCTGTGAAAGAGTGTAGAAATCAGATTGATACAAAAAGGAGGGTTTTTTTTTTTTTTTGATGTGTGTGTTTTAATGGTGAAGACTTTAAGATGCTACAAAAAGGAAGTTTATTTCAGCCTGTTCTAGACTAAAGTTGTTTGTATATAACTTCCATTTTAGAAATAGTCAACTCTTCCAGATCTTATTTCTATAATTAGTTTCATGTCTTTTCCATTGGTTCTCTGAACTGGTTAAAATTTGAATTTCTGAATCTGTGTTCCTGCAATATTTGTAGAGAACCAATTTCCAAAAGGATTATAATTACTGAAACATTTATTGAGTCAGCATGGCTTCCAAATTTTTCATAGTAAGATTACTCTTTCAAGTTTTAGGATTGATCACTAAAAGATAGATTTTGACATCATCAGTTCCAGCTATCTGATTTTATAGTTGAGGAGGAACTGAAGGAAAAGAATGTCTTGGTTGAGATGAATTGATTAGTTATTGTCAGGTTTGAAATGATAATTATTTTTCAATAGAGATGCTTTCTGAATACCATACTTTCATTATAGGTTAATTTTTCTTTTTCTTAGAATAATTTTGCCTTGGATTTTCTTAAATTTTTGTTAAGAAGACAAGGCAATTTCTTACAAATTATTTATTATGATTCCTCTGACTTCTCAAGAAGATAGATTAGAAGGGTTTCTTTCTGCTCTTGCTTGTTTGCTCACTGAATCAAGTGTGTAATGTAATAAGCATAAAAGGAAGAGACGTGAGAAGATTAATTAATAAGGTATTATCTAATATGTATGTTAATACTATGACATATTTTAGCTATTTAGTCTGTTACTACATCTAGTTTCATTATAATTTCTGGAGAGATTCAAATTCTGAGTTTTCTTACATGAAAACTCCTCCCTCAAATAATAAACCAAATTTGCTTCAGTAAACAAAATTACCTGTGAATTTTGCATGTTTCCCAAAGATTTTATTGTAATCAAATGTCTGTTGTAAATTTCTCCAATGAAAACTTGGAATTGAGTTGTAAGAAGTAGTTGACTGTAGTCTGTTCTAGTTGCTTTGGTGAAATATCAAAGTTGTTAGTATTATTTAGTCCATACTGTAAACTACTCTTATGGTTATTTAATCATAGGCTAGCTTTTATCACTGTACATGTTTCTTTACCATTTTCTTCCATTTCTGTCCCCTTCCAGATCTTTTTCCTACCTTTCCCATTGGTAGAAATGCATAGTAGTTTCAGAATAATCATACCTAAAACACTGTTAGTCAAATCTGCTTTAAAGGACATATTCTAAAATTGAATGCCTTCTTTTATAATGTCTACATAGCAGCAGTAGCAATTTGTTTCTCCCTTTTTCAAACCCTGTCCCTCAGGAAATAAATGATATAAGTTGTAGTGAATTATTTGAACAAAAAGCACAGACTAGAAGAACCATATTTGTCATCATTGGGGACTGTCATGCAGAGGAGAGAGGGGACTGAGGGACAAGATACCACTGATGGGAGAGTTTTGTTAGGGTAAAGAAGTGAGAGACTCACACCTTTGAGGATACTAGAAAATAAATATGACCTAATTAAAGAGTTTCTGCATGGCAAAAGAAATTATCAACGCAATAAACCGACAACATACAGAATGAGTGAAAATATTTGGAAACTATGCATCTGACAAATGTCACATCCAGAATCTATAAGAAGATTAAACAAATTTACAAGCAAAAAAACAAAGAACCCCATTAAAAAGTGGACAAAGGACATGAAAATACAGTTTTCAAAAGATGACATACATGTGGCCAATAAGCAGATGAAAAAATGCTTAGTATCACTAATTATTAGAGAAACACAAATCAAAACCACAATGAGATACCTTCTCACACCAGTCAGAATGGCTATTGTTAAAAAGTCAAAAAATAATAGATGCTGGTGAGGTTGTGGAGAAAAGGAAATGTTTATACACTGCTGGTAGCAATGTAAATTAGTTCAACCACTGTGGAAATCAGTGTGGCAATTTCTCAAAGAACTTAAAATAGAACAACCATTTGACCCAGCAATCTCATTGGGTATATACACAAAGGAATATAAATAATTTTACCATAAAGACACAAGTGTACTCATATGTTCATTGTGGCACTATTCACACTAACAAAGACATGGATTCAAGCAAAATGCCCATCAATGATAGACCGGATTAAAAAATGTGTTATATATACACAATGGAATAATGTACAGCCACAAAAATAATTAGATCATGTCCTTTAGAGTAACATGGACAGAACTGGAGGCCATTATCCTAAACAGACTAACACAGGAACAGAAAACCAAATACCATGTGTTCTTATAAGTCTGAGCTAAACATTGAGTACATATGGACACAAAGAAGGGAACAGTAGACACTGGCAACTAGTTGGAGGAAGGAGAGGATTGAAAACTAACTATCAGGAAATAACTATGCTTATTACCTAGGTATCAAAATAATCTGTATACCAAACCCCCAAGACACACAGCTTACTTAAAAATTAACCTGCACATGCACCCCAGAACCTTAAATAAAAAATAAATAAACCATCTTTAAAAAAGAATGGAATGGAAAACCATGCAACTAAACAAAACAACCGTGAAATAATTCTCCAAAGTCATTATGTTGTTTTCACTCCCACTACAAATATATGAGAGTTTCAAGCAAAAAAACAAAATATTGTTGCCATTTGGTGGTATTAGTCTTTTTGATTTTAGCTACTCTAGTGAGTGTGAAATGTTACCCTAATGTGGTTTTAATTTATATTAGATCATGTTGACCACTTTTTTATGACCTATTTGCCATTCTTATATCTTCTTTATGAAGTGTACTTTGATATGTAGTAGTTTGTATATATTGTGGCTGTGTCTTCTTCTGTACAGCTATCTTCTTGCTTCTACTATTTAACAGTAACAACAACAAAAGGATGTTATACATAAAAGATATTGATACATTTAATACTTCTAAACTGCTGGCAGTTTTGGAAGGAAGGTAATCAGCATTTAAAACACAAACTTTATAATTTTAAATTTAAAACAAAAATTATATTCTATTTTGTTTTTGATTTCAGGTGCAGTTAAAAACTAGCATTTCTAGTCAGTATGTAATTCGGATGCAGCCAACTAATAGATGCCTTTCTACACTGGAGTGTGCAGCTGTTGCTCTTTCCATCCTAGAGAAAAATAATTACATACAAGAGGTATGTCTTTGGAAGGTTATAATTTTTGAAAGTGGAAGTTTTCTTAGATTTTACATAGAAGATTTAGACATACTTGTTAAATTTGTAACTCATGTGACAAGTAGAATCTTCTGTGATAGAAATTTATGTACTTTTATAACCTTCTTTCCCCTCTGGTGTTTTTCTGTGTTAGCTTAGAGTTCCAGATTGCATTATTTAAATATTCATACTAAGCTGTGCAAACAGCATTTGTAATATGCTAAATTACATTTAAGTAGCACAACATTAAATAGTTTTTGGCTAGATATTTCTTTTAGTGTTTTCTCTTTTCTTTTTTGTATTTTGTGTTCTCTTATGCTCAGCCTTTTCTTTTTTGTTAAAAGAACATCCTATAGCAACATTTTTCTTTTTGCATTGGTGCTGTTATTTGAGTTGGTATACTAACTTTCTGATTCTTGTATTAACCTTGCTTAGAGTATAATAATAAATTTTTATTTCTTTTCTTTTTTTTTGAGACATAGTCTCACTCTGTTGCCCACACTAGTGTGGAATGGCGCAAACTTGGCTCACTGCAACCTCTGCCTCCTGGGTTCAAGTGATTGTCCTGCCTCAGCCTCCCAAGTAGCTGGGATTACAGGCGCCTGCCACCACGCTCAGCTAATTTTTGTATTTTTAATAAAGATGGGGTTTCACCTTGTTGGCCAGGCTAGTCTTGAACTCCTGACCTCAGGTGATCTGCCCACTTCAGCCTCCCAAAGTGCTGGGATTACAGGCGTGAGCCACTCTGCCCAGCAAAAAGACATTTTTTGTGTGTGAAAAAAAAATGCCTAGAGAATATGAAAACATTATAACCTGCAATTATTTTATTTAATTTGTATGAAAAAATGTTGATTTTATATATAATTAATAATCACCAGCAAAGAATAATTTTCAGTTTGCTTACTGACATCTCAGTCTTTTGGAACATATAAGAAACTTTGCATTGGTAGCAAAAGAAAAAAAAAGTGAAAAAACCCTAAGTTGTTAGTTTTTTTTTAATTATTGAAAAATTTTGATAAATAAAACTCAAGAAGAAAATCAGAGGATAACAAGCACAACTAAATGAGATTTATGACTCCCCCTTCAAAACACAGCATAAACACACGCATGCACATACATACGTGCACACACACGTGTGAGGAACTCTTTCCTGCCTTCTTTCTTTCTCATTATACATTGTGGTTACAGGTGCGCGAGTATGCCTTAAACACAAAGGAAATTTCAATAATGGATATAAGCTCAGTTCAGCGTAAATGTGTTAGTTACCAAGGTATTAATCCTAAAGAGAACAAAAAGATCTCAAAAGCGAGGAGTGTTAAAGAATGTTAGAAGCAAGCATTGAATTGATTTTTTCCTCTCCTCTACCCTAAGCGGTGGAAAATGTCAGAGTTGGAGACTTTTCTTTTGAAAGAAGTAGGCTTTTTTTATGTAGCCACCCCTCTTCTTTCTCTCTCTCTCTCTCTCTCTCTCTCTCTCTCTCTCTCTCTCTCTGTCTCTCTCTCTCTCTCTGTGTGTGTGTGTGTGTGTGTGTGTGTGTGTGTGTGTGTGTGTGTGAGCGTAGACTTTGTTTTGGGTCTAGGCAATTTCACTTTCTCTATTCTTTGAAAAAATATTCATGAAAGACCCTAGATTCTTACTTTAAATGAACAAGGAGTGTTCTCAGATACTTTTCCATCTCTTCTAACCTTATCTCCTACTCCCATGTCCCTAGCCATGAACATAGTACTTTACATGCCCCATACTTGTCTTTCTGTTTTGTTTATTTAGCATCATTTCTGTATTTTCTTAAGCAAATATATATACATACACAATCTCTATAGATGTCTTAATAGAATGATGTAACCCAGTGCTGTTGTTTAAACTTGCTTTCTCTACGGTCTCTGTATTTTCTTTTTTGTTGATGTAAAACTCTAAGATCAGACAACATCAAACCAAAGACCCATTGAAAGTTCAAATTTTGAGGGAAGAATATATTCCTTAGCTAATAGATTTAAAGCTTGCTTTTGTCTCCTTTTGGGTTCTAGAGAGAATTCTCTATGGACCTGTATCTCTTATCCACACAACTGGAATTGGATCTTTACTGCAATCCAAAACGGAACTTTTAATGTTAGTAATGGTGGTAGTTATGGTAATAGTAGTTGTAGAATAATAGAGTTAGAGTTAAGGATAGGGTTTCTACTACTACTATTACTATTGCTACTGCTACTACTACCACCACTACTACTACAACTACTACTAATTCTACTAGTGCTCCCTTCTCTCCATTTTTATATACTACTACTAATTCTGCTAGCATTCCCTTCTCTTAAGTTTTATATTATTTTGGTGTTAATTAATATAATATCTACTTGTAAAAAATGATAAATTTAAAAATTAATGTACCATTATTTTAAGATCCTATTACCTAAGAATGTTTCAGGCTTTATTTTACAAATATTCGAGACTCTACAGTGTATTAGAATGAATTTTTTCCAAGTTGACTGATAAGGAACTTTTTGAAAAAATGTGTAACATATATTTAGGACAACTTTCTTAATGTTGTTTTAGGGCTTCTTCTCCATCAGCACTTTTTTCATTCTTTCATTACTTTTATTGTTTTATATAACCCAAGGCATTGATGACATAAAGCCACAGGCTGACTTGAGTCTTGCTAGATTGTGCTTTGTGATGTGATATCTTAAAAAAACAAAACCAAAAAAGGAATCCTTATTGTGACCACTTGAGACTTGTAAAATACTTTCTGAGTATAGCGTCTAACAAAAGGCAAAGTTTAAGACAACAGAAAGTTGACAAGACCCTTTATCTCTTCAGCTTTTGTTTTTGTTGTCTGTGGTTAAAATTAATCATAAAGTCCCAAGATAATAATGAGGTCTTTGAGCCCTCATTCTGTTTGCTTTGGTGGCCAGGCACAAGACTACAGTGGCCAGGAGTAGAAAAAGGATGTTTGACAGTCAAACCTGTGATTTGGGAGGTACTGATAACATGATGGGAGCGTGAGCAGAAGAAATACCTAATGAAACATCTCAAGTTGCTTATTATTACAGATGGCAAAAATTGCCTCCAGCCACAATTTGTAGTAAAAGCTGTTTTCCTTGTGGGGGAACCCCACCCCCTTTTCAAATCTAGTTATAAGAAAAAAATTAGCATCTAGTTACGGTAGTGAATTAGCATCTTTGTGAACTGCAATTTCAGTCTGCCCCGAACACAGGTGTTTTCTTTCCTTCCTGGGGAGGAAAACGATGACGTACACTTTTTCCCAATAACCTTTTATCAGGGGCATTCTAATACAACCTTAAGATGATGGGGAAGAATAGTAAATTTTCTTTTTCTTTTTCCTTTCTTTTTTCTCTTCTCATTGCTTTGCTTTGCTTCTCTCTCTCTCCTCTCTCTCCCCTCTCCCCTCTCCCCTCTCCCCTCTCCCCTCTCCCCTCTCCCCTCTCCCCTCTCCCCTCTCCCCTCTCCCCTCTCCCCTCGCCCCTCGCCCCTCTCTCCTCTCCCCTCGCCCCTCTCCCCTCTCTCTCTTTTCTTTTTCTTTTCTGATAGAGCCTTGCTCTGTCACCCAGGCTCGTGTGCAGTGGCATGATCTTGGTTCACTGCAACTTCTGCCTCTCGGGTTTAAGCAATCATCCCACCTCAGCCTCCCAAGTAGCTGGGAACTACAGGTGCCTGCCACCATGCCCAGCTTATATTTGCATTTTTTGTAGAGATGGGAGAGGTGGGGGGAGTCTTATGTTGTCCAGACTGGTCTTGAACTCCTAGGTTTGAGTGATCTATCCACCTTGGCCTGCCAAAATGTTGGAATTACAGGCTTGAGCCTCCAGGGCCACCAGATAAGAGAAATTTTCACTTGGCTTCGTTCTATAGAGGCAGGGCTCCTCAAAGTAAAGAACTTGGTAGAGAATAACTTTGTTAGTCTGTTGTCTCATCCTCATCCTTATTCTAGGGCAGTTTTTCAGACACCTGAAAGCATGGCTACATGAAAGTAGCAAGCAAGATGTGGCGAAATTGAAATTACAACTTAATTATCATCAGTTTTTGCAAGTGGGCAGACCACATTTCTTTGTACTTGTTTTCTTGTACAAAAACAACTATTTGTTGTTTTCAAGAACTGAGATAACATGTTTCATAGGATTTCAAGAACTGAGATAATAATGAGTAATTGCCACAGTTGTCAACACAGACACTCAAGAAGAGTTAATCCTTTTGCCCTTCCTTTCCTCTCTTATTTTTGCCTGTAGATTGGCAAAAGAAAGTCTGAACTAAAAGACGGTGGCTTTCATTAGCTCTTGTAGTATTTACCAGAACTTTTCAAACCTTGGAAGCCTTTAACTTGGGGATGTTTTTTAATACAGAACCTTCTCTACTTGTGAAGTTTATCATAGGAACTTTTAAAAATAGATGTGGCAAAGCCTCCTGCTGTAGCCTGAGTGCCTTGGCTCTAGCCAGTGCCAATGGTTGGTAGTAATGGTTCCTTGAAAACTGTCACTTATGGCAAAAAGGATTTGCTAGGATAGGCTACAACTTTAAAACTTTAAAGTTGAAATGGCGTAAGATGATGAAAGTTTATGTGTCTCTCATGCTTTGTTTAGTGAGATTACCTCTACTCATTGCAGTCACTCAGGCACCCAACCTGATGGAGGAACTATCTAGATAATTCATTCCACTTTCATCAAGGAAGGGGCAAGGAAGGTGATGAATCCTACACCACTTTTAATGCTTCTGCCTTAAGGTGACAAGTATTACTTGTACTCGCATTTCATTAACCAAAGCGAGTTGTATGGCTGTGCCCAACTTTAAAAAGGGATGGAAAATGCAGTCTGATTATGTACCAAGAAGGAGGTCTGGCATATTTTTGAACAGCTGTAGGGAGTGCCAACAGAGATGGAGTAGGGATCTAACCCAGATCTGCCTGTTTCCAAAATTCATTCTCTTCGTTACCTCAGAAAATTGATAGAATCTTATCTTCAGAATGTAAAAGTTGGAATCTTTTGACCATAGGAATATTAGTTTTCTTCTGTAGGCAAGAATCTAATAAATACCATAAAATATCCATAGAATCTTCAGTTTTCTTGGTCTGTATGTGGTCCTAGGTGTGTTTCCTAGGTACAGTGTTTCAGAATACTATCAGTCCATTGTACCCACTCTGTAAAGTACGTAAAGTCATATATAATTATTTTAGCATTTCCTCTCATTTTCTTCGTTAAAATAAATGATAAGAACATACCTAAGGATTTTTCTACAATAATATTGTGCAGAGCCTTTCTAAGATGTTTACCTTTTTTCTTTCTTTCTTTTTCTCCCCCTGCCTTTTTTTCTAAAGAAAGTTTCATTCTGTCACCAAGGATAGAGTGCAATGGCATGATCATGGCTTACTGCCACTTTGACCTCCCAGGCTCAAGTGATCCTCATGCCTCAGCCTCCTGAGTAGTTGGGACCACAGTTGCACATCACCATGTCTGCCTAATTTTTTCCATAAATATATATTTTTTTATGAGATACAGAGTCTTGCCATGTTGCCTAGGCTGGTCTTGAACTCCTGGGCTCAAGCAATCCTCCTGCATCAGCCTCCCAAAATGCTGGGATTACAGATGTGAGGGTGTATATTACAGTAAGGAATTATATTTGGCTGCACGTAAGAGAGCCCTTACTGCAGTGGTTACTTCACATGGAGTTTTGTATTTCTCCTGTATATCAGAAGTGCTGAGGTGGGCAGTCCTGACTGGGAATGCAGCTTGCAGAAGACTTCAGGGACAAGTATTCTTTTCTTTCTGTCCATCATCTTATGTATTTGGCTTTAATCTTCATATTTCTTGCCTCGTAGTCAGATGATGCTTATCCTACCTTCAACAACAATTTTCTAGGCAGGAAGAAAGGGCAAAAACCTATGCCTGCAAAGTTTGCCCCCTTTAAAGAGTATCTCTAGAAGCCCCATCTGAAGACTTCTATTTACATCTTCTTGGATAGATTGGGTCATTAATCAATGTAATATTAGTACCTTGAATATAATTTGAATTCTTTTAATAAGGGAGGAAATAATGAATATGAAGAAGCAACTGCTAGTGACTATTGCTATTTTTAAGAGTTCCTTGTAAATTAAAGCTATTAAGTCCTTTTCTACCACTTATGTTGTGCATCAGCCTCCCAAAATGCTGGGATTACAGATGTTATTGTAGTTGGGAATTATATTTGGCTGCATGTAAGAGAACTGTTACTGCAGTGATTACTTCACATGGGGTTTTCTATGTGGGTTAATACATTTTCACATAGACATTGTGAATTTTTTGTGGTTAAATCTATCAGTTTTTTCTTTCTTACTTTTGTGCTCCATTAACAATCTGTTTAATTAAGGTTTTTTTTTTTTTTTTGGCTATTATTTTTGAAAACATCTACTCAGGGATCTCAGGCCCAAGGAAATAATCTCACTTAAGATATGTTTAAAACACTGGCATAGTGTTGTTATTTATTTTAAAAATTTTTTAATTTGAATAACTTTAGGTAGAGAATATACTCCAGTTGTAGTACAATTGCCACTATTCTCGATTGGCTTATAAAGATCCACCCAGTTTACTTGTTTATGGCTGGCCTAAAGGTATTTGAGTTTAGACAGGTTCAGATATTATTAGAATGATTTCAAACACACCAAAACCTGGGTGTCTAAGTTGTATGTGGTCCATGCGACTAATATGAGAGAAACAGCAAACCATTTACCCATTGCTGCCATCATCTAATTGTTTTCAGGTGTCAGTAAGCTTGCATTAATTTGTGAGATAAACTGAATTGACTATTATAATGTACTTATCTTTGTATCTAAATGTCTCAGTCTGCTTGTTACAGATTCAATTATAATGGCAACAGTTTTTCCTGGTGTTTGAGTAAGTTAATATATAAAACTAATATCAGACTTTATTACTTATGTGGAAAATCAGTATTTGTATCTTTTTACTAAAATTCCTTAGTGTGGTATTAAGGTGTGAATTTTAAAGACAATATTTATCTAGAAATAATTATATATTTATTAGAGTGCCTATCGTTTCTCATAGTTAAAAGCCAGTCATAATATAAGAAACATATTTCTGAATGAAAAATATAGATAGAATATCATGATTTTTCACAGATTTTTTTTAGTGTCTTTTTTTTTTCTTAACAGACTTTGCTTCGCCCTCTACAAGCTTTATGCTCTTTCCAACTTCAGCATGGTGCCCAAATTCGTCTCAGCAAGGAACACCTTCTGAAAAATGGATTATATCCTAAACCAATGCCAAAGAACAAACGCAAACTCAGGAAAATGGAACTGTTAATGAATAGTGTTAAAATTTAGTATGGTTGTTCATTTGGTGCTAACTTACCTTTCTTCATCTAGCAATACCAAGTTAAGTTTTCATATAGTGTAGGTCTGTAGGTTTTTTTACTTGGTAAAGAAGAATGGGAATTGCATACTAATTTTGCCCAGAAGAAGGAAGTAAACCAGATATTCATAAAAACAAACAAACAAAAATTCACTGGCTTACTGAAAATCAAGATTTCACACTGTACTTGTTTTTTAAACTGTACCTTTAATACTTGTTTTCAAACCCAAATTTAAAATGTGATTTGTTGTTGAGCTGGGTTAGAATTCTTGCTTGTAAAATAGAAGGAAATTATTGTGGTGGATTGGAACAGTACTGTTTCCATTAATGTTTATAAATAATTAGGTGTAAACCAACAGTATATCTACATCATTTGCAGTCCTAACTTTATAGTTTGGAATAAGTAGCAAAGGAAAATTATGATAATGAAGTAATTTATTATTTTGTAAAATATTATAAAGGAATAAGGAAACTTTAAGTATTGTTTAGAGGCTAAATTTGAACTCAACTAATATGATTTAAGTGTTCTATTAATTGCCCTGATTTTTAAAGAGGTACATGTAATTTTGAAATAGCAAACATTTCATTAGCAATCACTCTGGATAAATTTTTATTTTTCAGTGTTCATTGAACAGGCTTATTGACTATAGTAAACTTATTTTATTGACTTTTTCATATGGAAAATAATAACTGGAATGTGATAAAGCTTATTTTCAGAACATATTTCTCTAAGTAGGGCTATTTAAAATAACCTTTTTAATGAGAAAAAGCTTCAATTTGAGAGAACAAATTCCTCCTGCTCTTTGGGAAAATGTTTACTGAGATTTTGTATAGAATAAGAGACATATATGTAACATATATTTATGTTCAGTATATATTCAGCGTAAGTCTGCTGCAATTATGTACACATCTTGGCAAGAATAGGGGATTTTGTTTAGTCTTTGTTTATGACTTCTAGAGTTTCTTGTATCTAGTGTTAAGTTGTAAGGAAAAAGTGAACATGCAATTTAAAGGTAAGCTTGATAACTATGGAACATAAGCATGTGCCAATGATTATTTCTAACAGTTTTCATGCTCATTTGCTTATTATTTACTTGAATTAGACTCATTAAAAACTATAATGCTAGTCACAATTAGAATGCTAATATTTGGGGAATCTATGTAGAAAATATTTTAAAATGTTAAAAGTTGGAGTACTATCTTCTGTTGTTGATTTATTTTTGGATTTAAAAACAATTAGGGCTGGCCCAGTAGCTCACACCTGTAATCCCAGCACTTTGGGAGGCTGAGATGTGAGAATTGCTTGAGCCCAGGAATTTGAGACCAGCCTAGGCAATATGGTGAAATCCTGTCTCTACACAAATATATATATAAATAATTAGCCAGACATGGAGCTATACTCTTGTAGTCCCAGCTTTTTGGGAGGCTGAGGTGGGAGGCTCACTTGAACCCAGAAGGTCGAGGCTACAAGAGTTATGTTCATTCCACTGTACTGCAGCCTTGTGGAATGAACCGAGTGAGACCTGTCTCAAAAAATAAAGAAGCAAACAAAACTAGCTCATTGACAGTGTAAAACACCAAATATCAAATGGTTATTTGGTTTACTAGAAAAGAAGCAGCATATAATCATAATGTATAATAGTTTCTTAACAAATGGGGCTAAAATCATTTTATAGTAATTTTTCACATTGATATTAAACTTCATGAGTTTCCTTTAGTCATTGTTATGTTTTAAAAAGAAAACTCCCCCTCCCCTAAAATGTTATTTTGTAACTCGAAATTTTACTTTGTTGATTTTTAAGAGTAATTTCTACGTTTATCTTTTAAATAAAACATTTTAGAGTATTTTTGAAGCTCTAAAAAGCTTTAAATTTAGGGTTTTTGGAAATGTATAAAATTTCCTATTAGATATGTATAGTTTTTCAAATAATTTTACTGACCTGCGAACTCACTTCACTTATTTTTTACTTATTTTTTACCTGACCTCTTAACAAGGTGAGTCCATTTAATCATCTGTGCTATAAAATGCTTCTCTAGTCACCTATTTTCTTTGAACAGTTTTAAGTAATTTTTAAAAGCCGTTATTTTAATCACTAAAACTATTCAAAGTGTAGTATTATGTGAGCATTTTAACTGAAAATTTAATCAGGCTTTTAAAAAATTACTTTTTATTGTATTAATTGGCTTTTAAATTTAGATTCTTTATGTTTGCTTGATTTTCCTGGAAATTCCAGGTTTTATAAATTTGTAGCTGATAGTAGGCTTAACTTGTGTATCCCAATTGCAGTTTGATATGGTGTAGATGGTTTTGTGAGTTATTTGAACCATGTAACTCATAGATTAGTATTTCCTTATATATAAAGTGACCTCACTTTTAATGAGGTCATTTATACTACGTTGAAAATCACTGTATGTAATGAGAGATATTGAGAGTTTCTCACACATATGAGTAAAAAGGATTGAGAACTATATTATACAAAGTAAGTCACAGTTCATGACAACTTTCTACAGGTTGGATTACAAGACTTCTTTTGTGGAATAGGAGAATTATATTCTCTATTAGGAATAGGAATTCTCTAATAGGAATAATTATTTTCTCTAATTTTAAGACTCCAGAGATACTTTTCTTAGCTATAACTAGTAATATTTTTCAAATATTTTGGAAGGAATAAGCTCCTTACTATACCACCAGTTAGTGATTTATTATTTTTTTTAATTTTTTTTTAAAGAGACAGGATCTCCTTCTGTCACCCAGTTTGGAGTACAGTGGCATAATCATAGCTCACTGCAGCCTCATACTCCTGGGCTCAAGTGTTTCTCCCACCTAAGTCTCCCAAGTAGCTAGAACCTCAGCCCCATGCGACCACACTCAGCTAAATTAAAATTTTAATTTAATTTTTGTGAAGATGTGGGGGTCTTGCTGTGTTGTTTAGGCTGGCCCTGAACTCCTGGCCTCAAGCAATCCTTCTGCCTTGGCTTCTCAGTTAATAAATTATATAGAAAAGCACTTCTGTATAATTTATTCAGTTTCTTCATCACATATTTCCAACTGTTGCCCTAAATAGGTTTAAAAATGTGATCATGTTATTAGAAAATCCTTTTAATTGAATTTCAGGGAGCTAAATTATTGACCCTTGTATGTAATTGTTATTGGTACAAAAGTAAATTTTATTGATGCTACAAGTGAAAAAATAGATCTGACTTAGTGAACTCAAAAGTTTTACATAACTATATTTTACTATGTAGATGCATTTCTTTAAAATAGGGATGGGCATTTTTATGAATAAATAATATTGCATTATAGATAGAATGAAACTTTGCATTTAGTTTTGCCTCATATGTAGGATTTTTGTAGAATCAATCACTATCTCTGAAATTGTCCAATCTAAATTTTTATTGGCTACATTAACTTAAAGCATATTCTCTCTCTTTTCACACTTTTTCCCTCCTTCCCAGGCTCTTCCTCTTTCTCTTTCATCACTTACATTCTCCTTCTTCCATTTCTACTATTCTTATCATATGTCTTAATGGTCATTATTTATACAGATACTCATATATCCTTGCAAAAGCATTTTTTTAAAACAAAAGATACTGTAGTGGTCTTAACAGTTTACAATTTTATATTTTAAAATTATTTAGGAAATATGGAAATCCATGGCTTTTTACACCATGCTGATTACTTGGCTCCTGGCTTAGTTCATTCCGGCTGCTGTCTCAGAATACCAGACACTGGATAGCTTATAAACAATAAATATTTATTTTTCATAAGTCTGGAAGCTGGGAAATACAATATCAAGGAACCAGCAGAACTTGGTGTCTGGTGAGGGGCCCACTCTCTGGTTGATAGATGATGCATTCTAGCTGTATCTTCTCGTAGTGGAAGGGTTGAGCTAGCTCTCTGGGGCCATTGGGACCTAATCATCCCCCAAAGGTTCCATTTCCTAATACTATACTGTGGGAATCAGGGTTTCAAGATGTGAGTTTTGTGGAGACACACACATTCAGACCATAGAAACTCCTGTACTCTATTAAAAAGCATATTCGAGAAATAAGTAATTGTCTTTCAATTTTTAAGAATTACTCACTTGAACTAACAATGTAAGAATTATTTTTAAAAGAAACTTTTTAATGTAAGGTTTTTTAAAAAATTATTTGAATAAGAAACTATTCTAAATGACTTACTATTAATTGTTACTTAGAAGTATATTAAAGAATTAAAACATTTTAAAAAGTACACCTACCTCAGGATTATTTTCATCACAGAGTACTTCTTACTGATTTTGCATACAAATACCGTTAACTCATTTCTCCCTCCAAATATGTTACTCGCAAGGGGAAAATTTTCTGATTTTTTCGTATACAAATGTAATTTTATGGGAAATTGTTGCTAGGAAAGCGGGCAATGATTTACAATATGATCATTAGATTTTATAAACTTCTTGTGTAGTATTTTAGCTTTATTAAATACCTTTATTTCTAAAGATGCTTCTTAGTAAAATCAGTGAAGAAAGATTTTTAAATGTATGTCATTTCGAGTCTAAAATGTAAAACTTCCTTTTTTTTCCATTTCTGGAATTGTCGATTGTCATTTAAATGAAATCAATGTTTTAGCATTGTATTTTAATACTTACTTTTTTGGTAATTCTCTGAACTCTTGCAAATTCAAATTCTAAGTGGCAAGCAGTGACAGATAGTTTTATCTAAGGCATATATGGTCTCCTATAAAAGAAAAAAATCCACTTAGTGAGTAAGGTAATAGAAAAGATCAGTAGATACAATGAGTATCTTTAAGATAAAATATATCATTAACAAAGTGACTAATTCTTTAATTTTAAAGTGTTTCATAAGTTAAAGTAGGAAACGTGAATTATAGTATCACTTTTTGGCTTTTCACTTGTGCTAATTGATTTCATTTTTTAAAAAATATTGGTCATCATTTAGTTTAGTTCATTAATATCTTTGTTGATGGGATATAGTAATAGTTTACTTAGAACTAACTATTAGAAACTAACTGCAGTTTCTAATATCTAATAGTCAATAAATTCCTAATATAATGCTAAACCTCATTTTCATTTAAAAATAGTTAAATCACTAATAATCATGGTTATTTTCTTATATGCTCTTACTATTGTTGATAACAAAAGTTATTTGAATTGTTTTTAAAAATGTAATTGCCATAGTTTTTCATTGATGATTCTCATTAATCTTATTATTAAAATATAATAAACATTTAACTTGAAATGTATGAATTATATCTAGTACTTAACAGCAAAGAGGAGAGTCTGTTAATATCTTGCCCCATGCATGTACCGTTAGTTTGAATAATGAATATATTATGTTAGTAGTGAAATAAGGTTGGATTTCCATAAAATATCAGGTTTTAGTATATGTTAGCATTTTCTGTAACTTCTGTCTTTCATGTTTAGTAGATAGGTTTTAGTTTATTTGATTAATGATTCTCAGTAATTATTCTGATAAGCCATTCAGTTATTCAATAGATGTTTTAATTAGCACTTACTAAGTGCCAGGCACTATTTTAAATGCTAGAGAATACAGTGATGTAGAAGACAGAATTTCTGTGTTAAAAAATGGAAGTTCTGATGGTTGATCATAATAAAATAATTTCAGTTATTGATAATTGATATGAAAGTGGTTCTGTAGTAGAGAGCATAATGAAACTTTAGTCACAGTAGTTGGGAAAAAGCCTTGCTGGAAGAGGTGACTTTTTAGAGAAATAATAGATTAAAGGATTTGATCATCAATATTGTGATATTTACTTTATTGTGATGATCTGGAACTGAATCCACAATATCTCCAAGGTATGCCTGTATTATAAGCTAAGTTTGAAATAAGTGATCTGCTATGCTTCGAATGTCCCCTCA
Organism: Saguinus oedipus; assembly: GCA_031835075.1. Lineage (NCBI taxonomy): Eukaryota > Metazoa > Chordata > Mammalia > Primates > Cebidae > Saguinus > Saguinus oedipus. The sequence continues at coordinate 183,855,494 of CM063170.1, read as the reverse complement.
TGGGCGAATTGGTGCCATTATGAAAGTGTGAGTTTGTTCCCCTGTTAGACTCTTGACCTTTAGCCTTCCATCATGGGATAATTCAACAAGAAGGCCCTTACCAGATATCAGCTCCTCAGTCTTGGACTTCCCAGCCTCCAGAACTGTGAGGAAAATAAATTTCTGTTCTTTATAAACAGTCTGTGATATTCTGTTACAGCAGCACAAAATAGATTAAGATATGATCTATGCTTTGGTCTTGTCTTAGAGTTTAGTCTGGGAAACAGAACCAATATGAGTGTTATGGAAAAGGGATTTATTGTAGGTATTAGACCTTACACAATTGTGAGTGAAACTATGAAAGTGAAGGTCCAAAAGGGGGAATTAGAGGATCAGAAGTCACTACTCAGTCCTTCTGAAGCATTGGTGTAGGTAAGCAAGTGAGATCTTAAATTTCTGAGAAGTCTAGCAATTTTGGCCACGAAAGTGGGAATATGAGGTGATGGTGCCTCAGAATAGTTGCTGTATCTGGGGTTCCAGTTAGGGTGTCTGCTAGTGGGCCTGGTGCTGATGTTGGTCAGGTGGACTAGCAGGCAGGAAGAAGAAAGGAGAGTCAGGACAAGCTGGAAGCTGCTGGGCTGGTGTTCATTTGTCTAACACCTTACCTGGCCTTCAGAGAATAATGGCTGTTTCTTTACTTCCACTTTCCAAATCTCAAGCAACTTCCTCTTCAAACCAACCCTTACTGGAATGCATACAAGAAATAGAATTCTGGAAAATAGAGTTCCCAGTTTAACCATGTTGTGACGATACAGTGACCACTCACAGTTCACCTTTTGCTTGGCCTTCTCACACACTCCTTATAACAATACTTCCAAATAAGGAAAAAGCAAAATAATGCTTCCACTTACCATAATGTAGGTATCTATGGAACAACAGGAAACATGCTGACTTCTCCCTGGGAAAGGATATACAAGAGGAAGAAGGAAATGGCATTCAAATAGAAAGGAAGAAGTCAAATTATCCTTGCAGATGATATGACTTATATTTGGATAAAACTAAAGACTCCACCAAAAGACTATTAGAACTCATCAACAAATTCAGTCAAGTTGCAGGATATAAAATCAACATACAAAAATCAGTAGCATTTTTATACGCCAACTGCAAACAATCTAAAACATATCAAGATATCCCATTTACAATAGCTCCAAATAAAATTAAATACCTGAGAACTAACCAAAGAAGTGAAAGATTTCTACAATGAAAACTATAAGACATTGGTGAGGGAGATTGAAGAGTACATAATGAAATGGCAAAATATTACATGTTTAAGGATTGGAAGAGTCAATATTGTTAAAATGCCCATACTACTCAAAGCCATCTCTGGATTCAGTGCCATTGCTATCCTGATACTAATGATATTCTTCATGGAAATAGAAAAAAAAATATCTAAAATCCATATGGAACCATGGAAGACCCCCAAATAGCCAAAGAAACTGAACAGAAAAAAAAACGAAGCTAGAGGCATCACACCACCAGACTTCAAAATATACTACAAGTCTATACTAAGCAAATCAGCATGGTACTGACATGAAAACAGGCACATAGACCAATGGAACCTAATAGAGAATACACAAATCCATGCATTTACTGCCAACTCACTGTGAATGAAGGCACCAAGAACATATATTAGGGAAAGGACAGTCTCTTCACTAAATGGTGCTAGGAAAACTGAATATATGCCAGAGAATGAAACTAGACTCCTATCTCTCACCACATATAAAAATCAAATCAAAATGGAATAAAACTTAATGCTAACACCTGACATTATGCATGTTTTGTTTTTTTGTGGAAACAACATAGCAAGAGTTTGAGACAAGCATTGCTGTGTTGCCAAGGCTTGTCTTGAACTCTCGGCCTCAAGCAGTCCTCCTTCCTTGGCCTCCCAAAGCGCTGGAATTACATACATGAGCCACATACCTGGCCCCAGAAATGACACTTTAAAACTAAAAGAAGAAAATTTTGAGGGAACGCTTAAGGACATTTGTTGGGGCAAACATTTTTGGGGTAAGACCTTAAAGGCACAGGAAACAAAAGGAAAAATAGACAAATGAGATTACAGTAAGCTAAAAAGCTTCTGTACAGCAAAGTAATCAATCAACAGAGTGAAGAAACAACCTATAGAATGGAAGAAAATAACTACAAACTACCCATCTGAGAAGAGATTAATAACCAGAATATATACAGACCAAACAATAGTAAAAAATTACAATTCAATAATGAAATGGGCAAAATAACTGAATAGACATTTCACAAAAGGAGACATACAAATGGCCAGCAGGTAAATGAAAAAATGCTCAACATCACTAATCAGGGAAATGGAAATTGAAACCACAATAAGATATTAGCTCAGTTAAAATGATTATTAAAAAGACAAAAAATAACAAATGCTGTCAAGGATGCAGGGGAAGTGGAACACTAGCTAGGACACTGTCGATCAGAATGTATATTAGTACCCTCATGGTGTCTCAGTGGTTCCTATGGGCAGAAGTGGACTGTGGGTTCACAAAGACGTCTAGACTACTGGGGAGATTGGATGTTCACCTCAAATACCTTGGAAATTATGAGTCCAGGGAAGATTTTTGTGAGTGATGTTATACAGGATTGGAAGAGAGGGCTGCATAGTCTGAAATGGTTGTTTCTCTTATCAGTCATGGCCTCTGTCCATTCTGTGGGCCCAGGGAGTTTCTCTGCTCCTCCCATAAATTCTTGTTAATTTAGGGCAGTATTCTTGTCTTTGAATAATTTCTACTTCTGTTTTTTTGAAAGGAGAGATGCTGGGGGATCTTCTGTTCTGCCATCTTGCTAATGCCACTCTTCCATTAACTTTTTATCACAGAATGCATGAGAACTAAGAAACACAGTAGAGACATACTTTTTACATTCTAGACATACTTTTTCTCACATTTTGTATTTTGCAACCCAGTGGCCCTTGATAGGATCAGTTACCTCAGTCAGAACTATAACCCTCTTCTTGTATGCTTGTTGGTTTTCTGGCATGAGGAACTGAAATGGCTAGGTGGAAGTCTCAGTTTCCAGTTTAGTGGGATCACTGTTGTATGGCCTGATGGAAGTGTCCTTCGAGAAATAAGACGTCTAAACCAGATGGCCTTTGAATTGCAGGAAACAAAAATTTTGCTAGTTGATCTTTGGGGTTAAGGGTTAAGGGTTAAGGGGGAGTCATTCCCATTTCTGCTCCTGGGATTCCCAGAGCCATGGATCCTAGCAATCGGAGAAATAGTACCATATTTTGTTGCTGATTCAGGACATGTACCACCTTTTGGAGGACATTATCTCAGCCATACGGTTTTCCTACATTGTGCTATAACTGAATTTTCAAATGGTTTTATCATTTTATCAGGCCATCTGCTTCAAGGTGATGGGAAATGTGGTAATACCAGTGAGTTCTGTAAGCAAGGACCCATTGCCAGATTTCAGTTGCTACAAAAGAAGTTTCCTGGTCAGTAACAATGCTGTGTGGAATATCACAGTAGCGAGTACATGTTTCTCTAAGTCCACAGATGGTTGTTTTGGCAGAAGGATTACAGCAGAGAAGACAAATTTATGTCCAGGGTAAATGTCTGTTCCACTGAGAATGAAGCACTGAGCTTCCTATGATGGAAATAGTGTAGTACAATCAAACTCTCACTAAGTGACTGGCTGATCTAGCCATGGAATGGTGTGGAGTTAAATGTTGGTCTCTGCTATTGGCATTTTGGATACTCAGGAGTGAGTGTAGCCAAATCAGCCTTGGCAAATGAAAATCCATGTTGCTGAGCCCATGTATAAATTATATTTTTGTTGTATGGTCACTTTGTTCATGAACCAATTAGGCAAGAGCATGGGTGGTTGAGGAAAAAGACTAATATCCATAGATGTTCATCGTGTCCACCTGCCTCCTCTGCTGATGTTGCTCTTTGCGGTTATTTACATGGCTTACAAATATCAGCACACTTAGTTATCTACTGGTTTAAAGCAAACTGCCTCAAACTTAATGCTTTAAAGCAACCACCATTTATTTGCTCATTATTTTGATAGCTGTATTGCCTCAGTTGGACTAGTTTCAAGTATGCTGTTCCTCTGCTAGTCTTATGACATTGCTCATACAGCTGTAGTCATTGGAGGCTTGACTAGAGCTAGATGATCTAAGATGGCTTCATTTGCATGTCTTTTGCCTCAGCTGGAATGGCTGAAACAGACGCTCTTGGCCTTTTTCCATGTAACCTATTGAGCAGGAAGGCCAGACTACTTGATATGGTGCCTTAGGCCCCCAAGGGAATGAAAGCAGAAGCTTCCAGTCCTCTTGTAGCTGAGGTCTTGGAATTCACACGATGTAATCCCTACCATCTTCTAGTGGTTGGTACAAGTTATGAGGGCATCTGAGTTTCTATTTATTTATTTATGAGATGGAGTCTCGCTCTTTTTGCCCAGGCTGGAGTGCAATGGTGTGATCTTGGCTCTCTACCACCTCTGCCTCCTGGGTTTAAGTGATTCTCCTACCTCAGTCTCCAGAGTAGCTGGGATTACAGGCATGCGCCACCATGCCCAGCCAATTTTTGTATTTTTAGTAGAGACGGGTTTTCTCCATGTTGGTCATGTTGGCCTCAAACTCTCGACCTCAGGTGATCCAATAGCCTTGGCCTCCCAAAGTGCTGGGATTACAGGCATGGGCCACTGCGCCTGCCCTGGGCATCTGAGTTTCAATCAAGGATATAAACTCGATCTCCTGACAAAAAGGTAGGCAGACGCATATGGGAATGGTAGGAATTCTTGGCAGCTATTTTTACAGACAGACTACCTCAGTTTGCCTTTTGGGGCAACAATTCACATCCTTCCATATTCAAAATTCACTAATTCTTTTCCCTGATCCTAGAAGACTCATATCATTATGTCATCAGCTCAAAATCCATGATATCTCCATCTATATTAAATCTAGAAGTGGATAAGGTTTATCTGATGTGGCTTCTCTTGATTGTGACACCAGTTCTCTTTTGAAAGTTATAAATTTTCTCCCACAGTGACTATATTTTGAGCATTGTATATATTCTAGAGTAAATTTAATTGTAATCAAGTGTATCAATATGAGTTGTGCTTTTGGTCTTAAGAAATTATTCTCTATTACATTATTTACCTTATCAACAAATGTAAATTGTTTTATAATATCTAGCTTATCTTTCTTCGATAATAGCAGTACTCTAGGGAGTCTGACACACTAAAAAATTATACTGTCTAGCATCTTTTGTAGCTGGGTATGGAGAGATATAAAAGAAAGTTGTTGGGTGGAACTTCCAGCAAAATTCTGTAAAGTACACAATTTCTCATTAAAAGTAACCAACACTCCCTGGAGAAATAGCTAATACTAGGACTGGTGTAGAGAACGTACATGAATAAATCTGGAATATCTTGTTATAGTAGAAGTTTCAAAAGTGTTTTAAAAATAAAAGATGATTCTAAAAAGGTACAAGTGCAAAAGTAAGAGAGGATATAGTCTTTTCAACAACTCATAACAGAACAATTTAATACACACATGTAACTTCTACCTAAACTTCATATTTTATACATAAGTTAGCTGTAATGGATCCTAGACATAATGTAAGACCTCAAAATATAACACTTTTAAAAGAAAGTGGAGGAAATCTTTGTGACCTTATATTGGTCTAAAATATCTCAGATGCAACACCAAAAGCATGATCTACAAAAGAATAAATGAACATATTTGTATCAAAATTAAGATTTCTTCTCTTTGAAAGACAAGACACAAACTGGGAGAAAAGATTTACAAGTCACATATTTGTGAAGGACTCTTATCCAGAGAGGTAGAGAAGACGACTTGCTATTTATTGTCAGCTTTTCTGTTCTCTTTTATAGTGTACACATACACACACACACACACACACACACACACACGTACATATGTAGTAAGATATTTTGTATTTCTTTTAAAATACTTTAACATTTGTAAAATAAAAATTGGTAATAAATGCTTAGCATGTATTTGGATCCTAAAAAATTATTAAGTGCATTATTTCATTTAATAATCATATGAACTCTATGAAGTTTGCTTTGTTATATGCATTTTACAAATGAGGAAGCTGAAGCATTTGTTTTTTAGATTTTAAAGAAAATGGCAAATCCTTGCAAATGGTGGTATAATTAGCATTTAAACTTGCGTTTTTATGACTCCTGAGCCTTTCCTATTAAGTATCACACCCTATTTTCTATGCTGTGTGATAAATTGTTCTATATTCTCACCATGCTTCATATCCCAGTTTGATGACATTAATAATCATACAAGTATGACTTCATTAGAATTTTATTGGACTCATCTCTTGTACACTCAAATATTTAAGTTCAAGAAAATGAATTCTGGCTAAAAGGTATAACAGAATCATAAGCCTAAGGATAAGAAGGAGTTGAATCGAGATTGGAGTAGAATTGATGAAGATTTACAAGAAATACTGACATGAATTAGGCAAGAATTTTTTTCTTCATTCCCCACTGAATGAAGAAGGGGCATCAGGTGTTATACTCTTTCTATCCCTTCCAGGTTTTGATATCAGCCTGGCTGATACTTTGTTATCATGTCCTCCAAGGTTTTTAACCTCCACATTTTCAATAACTTCCTCCACTTCTCCTCAGCCTCCCATTTCATGGCCATATAGTCCACCATATCACTTGTAAATGCTATAACTTGAAAATGATCTTTTAATATCTTACCACCTCCCTTCTTCTATCTTGTTCAACTATGAATAGTTTCACTGTAATCATTCTTTGACCTCAACAGGTCTTCCAATTCATTTATCCCTGTACTTTCTTTTGCTCAATCAGACCCTGACTTTATTTCTTTATTTTCTAAAACATCTTATTCATTCATTCAACAAATATATGTTTAGCATCTAATAACTGTTAGACACTCATCTAAACATTGAAGACACAGCAGTAAATAAATGGATAAACTCTTGGTCAATATCCTGAAATTCTGTGCTCCTCTTTCTTTAAGTCAGATTTTCTAGTAAAACTACAACCTTGGCTGAGACCAAATATTGGCTTTTTTATACCTCTCCTTAAGAGACAAGCATGCTATAAAGTGTAAAGAGGGGACACTGATAGTATAATGAATCTATGATCAACATCAAGAAAGGCCACCATATTTGTCTAATTCATACTTATTTTTCTTTCAAGTTACTCTTCTGTTTTCCTCAACAACTATTTCATCCATTTCTTTTTTTTTTTTTTTAATTTTTATTGCATTATAGGTTTTGGGGTACATGTGCAGAACGTGCAAGATAGTTGCATAGGTACACACATGGCAGTGTGCTTTGCTGCCTTCCTCCCCTTCATCCACACTTGGCATTCATCCCCAGGCTATCCCTCCCCAGCCCACCCACTGTCCCTCCCCCATTCCCCCAATAGACCCCAGTGTATAGTAGACCGCCTCTCTGTGTCCATGTGTTCTCATTTTTCTCACCCACCTATGAGTGAGTATATGCGGTATTTCTTTTTCTGTTCTTGTGTCAGTTTGCTGAGAATGATGTTCTCCAGATTCATCCATGTCCTTACAAAGGACACAAACTCATCATTTTTGATTGCTGCATAATATTCCATGGTGTATATGTGCCACATTTTCCCAGTCCAGTCTATCATCGTTGGGCATTTGGGTTGGTTCCAGGTCTTTGCTATTGTAAACAGTGCTGCAATGAACATTCGTGTGCATGTGTCCTTATAGTAGAACGATTTATAGTCCTTTGGATATATACCCAGTAATGGGATTGCTGGGTCAAATGGAATTTCTATTTCTAGGTCCTTGAGGAAGGACACACTGTCTTCCACAATGGCTGAACTAATTTACACTCCCACCAACAGTGTAAGAGTGTTCCTATTTCTCCACATCCTCTCCAGCATCTGCTGTCTCCAGATTTTTTAATGATCGCCATTTTAACTGGCGTGAGATGGTATCTCAATGTGGTTTTGATTTGCATCTCTCTAATGACCAGTGATGATGAGCATTTTTTCATATGTTTGTTGGCCTCATGTATGTCTTCTTTTGTAAAGTGTCTGTTCATATCCTTTGCCCATTTTTGAATGGGCTTGTTTGTTTTTTTCCTGTAAATCTGTTTGAGTTCTTTGTAAATTCTGGATATCAGCCCTTTGTCAGATGCGTAAACTGCAAAGATTTTTTCCCATTCTGATGGTTGCTGATTCACTCTAGTGACTGTTTCTTTTGCCGTGCAGAAGCTGTGGAGTTTGATTAGGTCCCATTTGTCTATTTTGGCTTTTGTTGCCAATGCTTTTGGTGTTTTATTCATGAAGTCCTTGCCTACTCCTATGTCCTGAATGGTTTTGCCTAGATTTTCTTCTAGGGTTTTTATGGTGTCAGGTCTTACGTTTAAGTCTTTAATCCATCTGGAGTTAATTTTAGTGTAAGGTGTCAGGAAGGGGTCCAGTTTCTGCTTTCTGCACATGGCTAGCCAGTTTTCCCAACACCATTTATTAAACAGGGAATCCTTTCCCCATTGCTTGTTTTTGTCTGGTTTATCAAAGATTATATGGTTGTAGATATGTTGTGTTGCCTCCGATGCTTCTGTTCTGTTCCATTGGTCTATATCCCTGTTTTGGTACCAGTACCATGCTGTTTTGATTACTGTAGCCTTGTAGTATAGTTTGAAGTCTGGTAGTGTGATGCCTCCCGCTGTGTTCTTTTTGCTTAGAATTGACTTGGCTCTGCGGGCTCTTTTTGGTTCCATATGAAATTCATGGTGGTTTTTTCCAGTTCTGTGAAGAAATTCAATGGTAGTTTGATGGGGATAGCATTGATTATGGAAATTACTTTGGGCAGTTTAGCCATTTTCACGATATTGATTCTTCCTAACCACGAACATGGAATGTTTCTCCATCCGTTTGTGTCCTCTCTTATTTCGTTGAGCAGTGGTTTGTAGTTTTCCTTAAAGAGGTCCCTTACATTCCTTGTGAGTTGTATTCCTAGGTATCTTATTTTTTTGTAGCAATTGTGAAAGGCAGTTCATTCTTGATTTGGTTCTCTTTAAGTCTGTTATTGGTGTATAGGAATGCTTGTGATTTTTGAACATTGATTTTATATCCTGAGACTTTGCTGAAGTTGCTTATCAGTTGCAGGAGCTTTTGGGCTGAGGTGATGGGGTCTTCTAGGTATACTATCATGTCGTCTGCAAATAGAGACAATTTGGCTTCCACCTTTCCTATTTGAATACCTTTTATTTCTTTTTCTTGCCTGATTGCTCTGGCTAGAACTTCCAGTACTATGTTGAATAGGAGTGGTGAGAGAGGGCATCCTTGTCTAGTGCCGGATTTCAAAGGGAATGTGTCCAGTTTTTGCCCATTAAGTATGATATTGGCTGTTGGTTTGTCATAAATAGCTTTTATTACTTTGAGATATGTTCCATCAATACCAAGTTTATTGAGGGTTTTTAGCATAAAGGGCTGTTGAATTTTGTCAAATGCCTTCTCTGTGTCAATTGAGATAATCATGTGGTTTTTGTTTTTGCTTCTGTTTATGTGGTGAATTACATTTATAGACTTGCGTATGTTGAACCAGCCTTGCATCCCCGGGATGAATCCTAATTGATCATGATGGATAAGTTTTTTAATGTGCTGTTGCAATCGGTTTGCCAGTATTTTATTGAAGATTTTTGCATCTATGTTCATCATGGGTTGGCCTGAAGTTTTCTTTTCTTGTTGAGTCTCTGTCAGGTTTTGGTATCAGGATGATGGTCTCATAAAATGATTTGGGAAGGGCTCCCTCTTTTTTGATTATTTGGAATAGTTTCAGAAGGAATGGTACCAGATCCTCTTTGTGTGTCTGGTAGAATTCAGCTGTGAACCCCTCTGGACCTGGGCTTTTTTTGTGTGGTAGGCTCTTAATTGCTGCCTCAACTTCAGACCTTGTTATTGGTCTATTCATAGTTTCGGCTTCCTCCTGGTTTAGGCTTGGGAGGACACAGGCGTCCAGGAATTTATCCATTTCTTCCTGGTTTCCTAGTTTATGTGCATAGAGTTGTTTGTAGAATTCTCTGATGATGGTTTGAATTTCTGTGGAATCTGTGATTTCCCCATTATCATTTTTTATTGCATCTATTTGGTTGTTCTCTCTTTTCTTTTTTATCAGTCTGGCTAGTGGTCTATTTTGTTGATCTTTTTGAAAAACCAGCTCTTGAATTTATTGATTTTTTTGAAGGGTTTTTCGTGTCTCTGTCTCATTCAGTTCTGCTCTGATGTTGGTTATTTCTTGTCTTCGGCTAGGTTTTGAGCTTTTTTGATCTTGCTCCTCTAGCTCTTTCAATTTTGACGATAGGGTGTCCATTTTGAATCTCTCCACTCTTCTCATGTGGGCACTTATTGCTATATATTTTCCTCTACAGACTGCTTTAAATGTGTCCCAGAGATTCTGGTACGTTGTGTCTGCATTTTCGTAGGTTTCAAAGAACTTCTTTATTTCTGCCTTCATTTCATTGTTTATCCAACCAACATTCAAGAGCCAGTTGTTCAGTTTCCATGAAGCTGTGCGGTTCTGAGTTATTTTCTGAATTCTGAGTTCCAACTTGATTGCACTATGGTCTGAGAGACTGTTTGTTATGATTTCAGTTGTTTTGCATTTGCTGAGGAGTGCTTTACTTCCAATTATGTGGTCAATTTTGGAGTAGGTGTGATGTGGTGCTGAGAAGAATGTATATTCTGTGGATTTGGGGTGGAGAGTTCTGTAAATGTCTATCAGGTTTCCTTGTTCCAGGTCTGAGTTCAAGTCCTGGATATCCTTGTTAATTTTCTGTCTGGTTGATCTGTCTGCTATTGACAGTGGAGTGTTAAAGTCTCCCACTATTATAGTGTGGGAGTCTAAGTCTCTTTGTAAGCCATTAAGAACTTGCCTTATATATCTGGGTGCTCCTACATTGGGTCCATATATATTTAGAATCGTTAGCTCTTCTTGTTGTATCGATCCTTTTACCATTATGTAATGACCTTCTTTGTCCCTTTTGATCTTTGTTGCTTTAAAGTCTATTTTATCAGAGATGAGAATTGCAACTCCTGCTTTTTTTTGCTCTCCATTTGCTTGGTAAATCTTCCTCCATCCTTTTATTTTGAGCCTTTGTGTATCTTTGCGTGTGAGGTGGGTTTCCTGGATACAGCACACCGATGGGTTTTGTTTTTTTATCTAATTTTCCAGTCTGTGCCTTTTGATTGGTGCATTTAGCCCATTTACATTTAGGGTTAATATTGTTATGTGTGAATTTGATACTGCCATTTTGATGCTAGCTGGCTGTTTTGCCCATTGGTTCATGTAGATTCTTCATTTTGTTGATGGTCTTTAGCATTTGGTATGCTTTTAGGATGGCTGGTACTGGTTGTTTCTTTCTATGTGTAGTGCCTCTTTCAGGAGCTCTTGTAAAGCAGGCCTAGTGGTGACAAAATCTCTGAGTACTTGCTTGTTCATGAAGGATCTTATTTTTCCTTCACTTATGAAGCTCAGTTTGGCTGGATACGAAATTCTGGGTTGAAAGTTCTTTTCTTTAAGGATGTTGAATATCGGCCCCTACTCTCTTCTGGCTTGTAGAGTCTCTGCCGAGAGATCTGCTGTGAGTCTGATGGGCTTCCCTTTGTGGGTGATCCAACCTTTCTCTCTGGCTGCTCTTAGTATTTTCTCCTTCATTTCAACCCTGGTGAATCTGACGATTATGTGCCTTGGGGTTGCTCTTCTTGCAGAGTATCTTTGTGGTGTTCTCTGTATTTCCTGGAGTTGAGTATTGGCCTGTCTTGCTAGGTTGGGGAAATTTTCCTGGATAATATCCCGAAGATTGTTTTCCAGCTTGGATTCATTCTCTTCATCATATTCTGGTACACCTATCAAACGTAGGTTGGGTCTCTTCACATAGTCCCACATTTCTTGGAGATTTTGTTCATTCCTTTTTGTGCTTTTTTCTTTAATCTTGGTTTCTCGTTTTATTTCATTGAGTTGATCTTCAACTTCTGATATTCTTTCTTCTGCCTGGTCAATTCGGCTGTTGAAACTTGTGCATGCTTCGCGAAGTTCTCGTGTTGTGTTTTTCAGCTCCTTCAATTCATTCATATTCCTCTCTAAGTTGTCCATTCTTGTTATCAATTCCTCGAATCTTTTTTCAAATCTTTTTTGAAGGTTCTTAGTTTCTTTGCACTGATTTAGAACCTGTTCTTTTAGCTCAATGAAGTTTCTCATTATCGACTTTCTGAAGCCTGATTCTGTCATTTTGTCACACTCATTCTCTGTCCAGCTTTGTTCCCTTGCTGGTGAGGAGTTTTGGTCCTTTGTAGGAGGTGAGGTGTTTTGGTTTCGGGTGTTTTCCTCCTTTTTGCACTGGTTTCTTCCCATCTTTATGGATTTATCTGCCTGTTGTCTTAGTAGTTGCTGATTTTTCAATTGGGTCTCTGTGTGGACGCTGAGATTGTTGATGATGAAGTATTTCTGTTACTTAGTTTCCCTTCTAATGGTCTAGCCCCTCTGCTGTATGAGTGCTGAGGTCCACTCCAGGCCCTGCTTGTCTGGGGTATACCTGTAGCCGCTGTGGAACAGTGAGGGATGATACCAGTTTCTTCTGCTGTCTTTGTTTCAGAATAATGCCCGCCAAATGTCAGTCTGATTAGTCCTTTTTTGGTGTGACTCTTTGGATATACAGGGGTCAGAGAGCTGCTTAAGGAGACGGTCTGTGCTTTATAGGAGCTCCAGTGCTGAGCTGTGAGCTCCATTGTTCATTCAGGGTTGTTGGGAGGTTGTTTATGTCTGCTGCAATAGAACTCATAAAACACCACCCTTTTTTTTCCCCCCCTTAGGTGATCTGTCTCAGGGAGTTGGGGCTTTCTTTGTGAGTATCTGTTGCACTGTCCTGCCCCACTAGGAGGCAGTCTATTCACTATTTGCCTGCCGGGGCTCTGACCTGCTAGCGCGGGTCTGCGCTGTTGCTGCTGGGCTCCCTTCTGCTGTGGAGCACTCCCCCCTCCTGGCGGAGTCTCTCTGTTATGGCAGGTTGCCTCAGCAACGGCAGGCTGTGTCAGCCCTGGGCGGTACTTCAGTAGGGGCAGATTGCGTCAGTAATGGCGGACGCCCCTCCCTCACCAGGCTGCACCGTCCTAGATGCCGGCAGCAAAACTCTCAGCCCCAAGCGCCTCCAGTCGCCGCCCTGCTTGTCCCCATGAGGGTGGGACCCGCCGAGCCCGATCACCCAGCTCCCTGCCTCAGAGTCCTTCCTCTCTCTCTCTCTCTTCCTCTCCGCAAGCTGAAAGGTTGACTCTCTCACTGGCACCCCAGTAGCCTGCCGATAGGGCACTGGGATCCGTGCGATCTCCCGTGCCGCCGCCCACTGCACCGGCTCAGATCACACTTCCCAGGAAACTCCTGGTCTGGCTCATTGTCCAAGTCCTGTTCAATCAGATGGACATGCCAATCTGCCCTTCCAAATCTCAGATTGCCGGTTTAACAGGGCACCCAGACCAGTGAGTTCCGTGCCAGGTCCCGCTGCGGCACCAGCCGAAGTGGCCGCGCGAGCCGGCTGCGCTAGCTGGCTGTACTAGCGTCCCGTGTCTTTCCCACACCTGGGACTTTCCACGCTCTGTGGGCAAAAAAGGTCCATCTGAGAATGCGACTAGGACTTACCCTCTGCGCCTTCACTGAGAGCTGCAATCCTGAGTCGCTTCTACGATGGCATCTTGCGAGTCCCCATTTCTTTTTTTATCATGTGGCCTCCCTCATGAAGACTGTTCGGCTTAGTGTCTTGGGGTTCCTCTAATAAACAGCATGCCTCTTTTTGCCTGGATTATAAACAATGTAATAAATCAAAGGATAGAGGTAAAACAATAACCAAAATGTTATCCTTATCACTGCAGGTCCATAGAGAATATAGTTTACTTGAGAACTAAATAGAAAACTATGCTTCAGAATCAGGAAGATTTGCCTACCCATCCCTGGGCAGTGCTGGACCAGGTAGCCTGCCTTCATGGGAGGTCTGCCAAAGTAAGATTTACATTGTTCTTCTGAGACAAGCCTACTTGCAAAAGGAAGAAGGACCTTTGAGCTGAACTACTCATGTCTAGAGAGTCTTCCCAAATTGATTATTAGATAAAGCATTCTGTTTTCCCTGGAACACAGTGAGAGAAAGGCCAGTGGAAATGTGTAGGTGGTTAGGGTAAAAGAATGGAAAGTGTAGGTATGTCTCCTATCTAATATCTTTAATGGCTTCTTATTGCACTTAGAATAAAAACAAAGCCAAAGCATAATACATGCTAAACTACTCTACATGGTCAACTTCTACTTATGTCTACAGTCTTGTGTTGTGCCGTGTTCCCTTCTTTGCTGCCCTTTATCTCTCAGATATAGAATATCTTTTTTAGGCCCTTATATTTGCCATGTTCCCCCCCATTGCAAGACATCTGCACATGTTGTATCTTTCTTTTTCTCCTATGCTTTTGCTTTCTTCTTGGCCTGATTAATGTCTAACATCCTTCAGATGTTGGGTTCCTAACAACTTTCTTGGTAGAACCTTCCTGACCAACTTCATCAGTCACACAGACCTATTATATACAGTTTATGTAAGGCTATGCTCTCCTCTTTGAAGTGGATATGGTTTGGCTGTGTCCCTATCCATATCTTGAATTGTAGTTCCCATAATCCCTACATGCCATGAGAGGGACTTGGTGGGAGGTAATTGAATCATGGGGGCGGTTACCCCCATGCTGCTGTTGTCATGATAGTGAGTGAGTTCTCATGAGATCTGATGGTTTTATAAGGGGCTTTTCCCTTTTTACTCATTCTTGCTGCTGGCATGTGAAGAAGGATGTGTTTGCATCCACTTCCAGCATGATTGTAAGTTTCCCAAGGCCTCCCCAACCATTCTGAACTGAGACTCAATTAAACCTCTTTTCTTTATAAATAACCCAGTTCTACATATGACTTTATTAGCAGTATGAGAATGGACTAATGCAGATACCATTTTGCAGGTACAGTTTTTTTTTTATTTGGTTAGCTATTTGATTAATATCCATCTTCTTGATTGCACCACAAGTTCTGCCAAATTTTGCTTGCCACTGTCTCCTCACATGTCTAGTATATTGCTTAACCCTTAATGTTCAATGGTTGTCAAATTGATGAATAGTTAAGGAAAAGTATAGTTTTAAAAAAGATGTTTTGTTTTTAGTGTTTAAAATATTTTGACATCATATATGTTAGTATAGAATAGGGATGCTTATTTTTAGCATGAGTTAAAAACAAGCCAGTTCATGTTTATTGCTGCAAAGAAATAGTTATCTGAATTTCTGCTCTAAGATGCAGAAGTCCTTTTTTGCACCTAAGGTAAGATACAGAAGACACTATTCTAAATAATAAAACAAATGGGTTCCCTTCCTTCATCTCATACGATGGATTTTGCTCTAGTCCATCTACTGGGAGCCATCAAAACAAGTCTTGCAAAAGGAGAATTCCTTGGGTTTTACTCTTGAAGATTTATTGACAGCTCTAAAAGTACAGTGCACCTTACATTTATTTAGAATGGTTGGAGAACAATATTCTTGCTACTTGCATTAATTATGTAAGAGTTAAGATGCATACAGTATATCCATTTTCAAATAATTTAAATATATTTAACATGAACAATTTATTGATCATGATCAGTATTTTTCTAACTCAAATTGTATTTTGGAATGCTGGAGCACTGTTTCAGTGCCATCAGAATGGCTACTTTTGCAATGATATATGTAAAAAAAATCTAGTTATTGGATTTGCCAATATTTTGAGGTTTAGACAGGAAAAATTAATAGGGCTAGGATATTTTCACATAGATATTTATTCATAAAATAATATCTGGCTCTTAAAGGAAGAAAGCCAACTTGTATGACGTGACGATCCAGTTAATACTCTTTTTGTAGATATAAATATCTAGTTGAAAAGAAACATAGTGTTAATCCCAGGCAAATGACCCGTTACTTTTCTTTTACTTTTAATCACAGTGGTAGGCATCAGTAGTCTTTAGTAAATCCTTTAATCCTATCTTGGTCTTTGTAAGGAAGGATATAACAACAGTAATATTTTATATATACTTGTTAGATTAAAACGTTTGTCTCAATCCTGTGATCTAGCCATTAAATTCCTAATTTATCACCCTAAAAACTATGTCACATCTACTTCCTTTTTGAGTGGGGAATAGAATCTGAATTTTTATTTGAGCCCAGAATGTTGTTCTCACCATGTGGTAAATCTCTGTCATAAGTGAATAAAAGCTTCATTAGGTGTTTCTTATAATAAAATTAATTTTCTTTTTTAACCTACTTCAATTTATTACTATCAGAATATAATTCAGAAAAAGGAGTGTAATACGTGTTGTCAGGGCCATCCTGCAGAGAGGTTGTTCTAATTACTTGCTGCTTTCTGCAGAAAAATTCCTTGCCTTGTGCATAATTCAGGTAAGATGGTAGCAAGAAATTGGACTGACCAATAATTACAGAGAGGAAATCATGTTGGAACCAAAATACTCTATGTAAAATGTATGATATTCTTAATGCTCATATTTCATATTTAATATATTCCTGAAGGTTAGTCTTTGAAATGCAAGTTCAGCTACCCAACTGACATTTCTTTATGCCATAATTAGAGCTGTCAAAACAATCTCTTGAAAAATAGAACCAGAAAGAGCTTGAGAGCTTGCTCTCTGGAGTTGTACCAGCATTACTTGATGTGAATATAGAGATTCCCCAAAAGATAAAACTAAAAAAATACTTTCTGGTTATAAGAACAGCCCTATGCATAAACACACATATACATGAATACACTCACACGCACACACACACCAAAGTAAGTGATACATTTTTTGACGTTTAATGGTGACTTTTTTTTTCCTAAATTTATTTAGATATTTATCAAACATACAAAAAAACATTTCTGAAATTAACTTATGGAATAAAGAGCCCTCAAGTATACTGTCATAATATGGAAAATTAAAATGGGGTGATATATGAAGAATCCTATACATCTGACAGCTGCTTTTAATTTTTTATCTTAGGCCTACATAGAGTATGTAAGTGGAGTAAGGTAAAGAATGGTTCATAGATCTCTAATATCTTTTTTTTTTTTACAAAGGATTTTCTCAAATAATCAAAATATGAAACCCAAGTTTTCTAATTTACAAATAAAATTTTTATTATGCATTGCTAGGATCCCACCAATTAACTGCACACAATTCTAGTATTCCACAAGTTGTGTTTTTTTTTTTCCTCAGGAGTTTGAGACTGCAATGAGAACTTCTTTCTCCTCTTTCAACTTGTATTTAAAAAAAAAAAAATCCCCAAAAGTTCTCTCTCTCTAATTTTTAGAGTAACTTAGCCTGATTTTATTGCAAACAGGTCTCCTGATTCTCAGATTTTAAAATTGTGATAGAAATTCTGGAAGAGATTCTGTGGCATCATCTTAAACATAATATCAATAGTGGATCTTCCCACTCCTTTTAAGTAGGAAATGAATGATAAAATCTATATCATAATATCAAGTATTGTACTCTCAAACTGCCTGACTTGCTCAAAAGTCAGGAATAGCAAAGAGAAACAGTGGTCCTTGCTAAATGCTGAATATTAAATTGTGTATGCTGCCTTTTGAGGAAAGAGACACATTTATTGCTTAAGGGCTTTACACTTAAAGCCTTACTGTTAATTCCCCAATTACTCCCCCTTGACATTGTATTATGACTATCTCCAGCTGAGTGTTGAAGATGAATCAGCTAATGGTTGGTCATGTTGTTAGAGTTCAGGGAGTTGACCCAAACCAAGGACACCTATTAGAAAAACTCATATGACTAGCAGAAGAGGAATTCTAAAGGGCACTTGATGGTTACATTAGCAGTTAAACCACACAGAGGAAACACAGAGCCTGGAGTACGCAGCTAATACTGATCCCACTGTGCAGAAAGGGTACTCAGAACCATTAGTATGCTGCCCAGGATCCTCACCTCCTGTGAATGATACCAGGATTGCCTTTCTAGATATGGAGTTGCCTTTCTAAATGGGGAGATTTCCTCGTTGCATCTCTGGAGTTCATGATGAAAAATGAATGTGTTTTCTCACGTGGGCCAAATGTGACAAAGAAAGAAAAAAGTGTTTACTAGTCTACAGTGACCCTCATAAACAGGAGGTAGCAGGAGAGAAGAGGGGCATAAAGATAGGCCAGCAAGGAAGATTTCTAGCTCTATAAAAAGCTGTACCTGGGCTGGGCGTGGTGGTTCATACCTATAATCCCAGCACTTTGGGAGGCCGAGGCGGGTGGATCACGAGGTCAAGAGATCGAGACCATCCTGGTCAACAAGGTGAAACCCTGTCTCTACTAAAAATACAAAAATTAGTTGGGCATGGTGGCGCGTGCCTGTAGTCCCAGCTACTTGGGAGGCTGAGGCAGGAGAATTGCTTGAACCCAAGAGGCGGAGGTTGCGGTGAGCAGAAATCACGCCATTGCTCTCCAGCCTGGGTAATGAGCAAAACTCGGTCTCAAAATAAATAAATAAATAAATAAATAAAGAGAGCTGTACCTGTAGCCATCCGTCTTGAGAATGTCCAGCCCCTCCCTGAGCCATACAGATTCCTTTATGAAATACTCATGGTAGAAAATTTTCAATAAAGTTATTAAAGTGAGTTCTTAAAATATACCTGTTTATATACGTCCCAAGGAGCAGTGTCCTCATCAGAGTAATAAGATTGGGTGGTTGTACATATATTCTGCAATATTTTAGTAATGTTTTTGGAATTGTGTTCAGAACCCACATCGTATTTTTTTTTTCACATTTTGAAAGGTAAGAAAATTATCTCTTGATTGTTCATTTTGATTTATTAAAGTATTGAATAATTTCAGCTCAGAATATGAAGAAAATTGAAATCAACCTAGTTTTACTGAGAAAATGTGGTTGAAGAAATTATAGTTTGTTTCTTTTGAATTACTGAAACCCAAACACTTTACCATTTCTGTCCATCAAGCCAATTACCTGTGCAGCATGAATTATTTATGAAGGATTCCCCTGATTTGAAATAGAAAGTCAACATGTACACTACCTATGAGTCTAGCACTTGAACGTTATGAAGCTTTGGGATGTCGGGGATTTGTTCTGATTTGTTTCATTACTGGTTAGTTTCTGTACCCCCCACTAAATTTTTTGGCAAAAGAAAAAAAAAATGAAGGCTTCATTTTTGCTCAATATCTGTGACAAAGGAATTACCAAACTTTTATCATGTTAATTTTAATTTAACAGGCATCTTTATTTTCATTTTATCAATAATCCAGTCTGCCTTAATGAACTCTTACCTTTTCAACATTTTCACATTGAAAATTTTCACAGATTGGGAGGTCAGGGTTGGGGGTTTGCCTGAGCACAGGAAATTGAGATCAGCCTAGGTAACATGGCAAAAACCCATATTTACTTTGTAAAATTTCAAATAAAAAATTTTTTTCATGCATCTCACGGGTAATTAGACAATTTAACAGTTCACGCCTAGTTTGTGGACATTGTTTCTTCTTTCTTTAAACCTTCTGGAGAGCCCTACACTGACATGACTTTATCTATATAAACTGCTTTTAACAGGACAAAATATCTTCCAAGGAAAACTTACTGTTTTTTGACCAGTACTATAATCAGTCATTTTTATGCTGACCCGAAACAGCAGGAATGTAGAAGAACAATAGTAAGACTTTACTAACTGATCTTGGCTGGTCTTGATGTAGCTGCAGGTTGTGATGTTGCAGCATTCTCTGCCTTAAGCAGTCTTCTACAATGAAAACAATCAGTTTCCCACTGCTAGCTCACTTTCCTTTCATTGGATCTTGTTTTGTCACCTATTATGGAGAGTTCTGACCCAGGGAAATTGCTAGTAAATGCGTTTGTAGCTATATTTCTGTCTTGCCTTAATCACCATTTAACCTTCAATCCTAGGGAGCTGCACTTGACCATATTCAAATCACAAAGACTCTCCTTTCATCATTCTGATTTAAAGCCTCAACCTGCATATTGAGCTTCCCCTTGCTCCCTTTCCAAAGCCTCTGCTAGGTCCATTTAAAGGCCTTGCAAGACTGACTGACCTGACAGTGCACCTAGTCCTGTAATAGCATCTGTTGGAGAAAACTTAGAGGAGAGGAGCAGTAGGAGGGATGAAGTTCCTCATTGTCTTTCACATCTGGAACTGTGCACAGAAATATAACATGGCCTGTAACATGGCTGGTTGGTAGGCTCCTAGCAAATACGCAGTTCTTGCAATGTGGGATTTAGAAGGTGAATTATTGTGGGGAAACACTAGCCCTTCCCCTGGAAAGACAAGGAGCTGGGATCTAAGGCTTAGGGTTACAGAGTATGACATGGTGGTACCTTGGCCTTTGGCTCTGTTCTATCACCTCATGATTCTATAAGGATGTTTGCTAAATCATCTTTTTCCAGGAGGCCAGCTACCTTTCTGTAGAGCCTCACTGCATTCTCAGCCTACTTCACCTTTATCTCTCACACACTAAGGTGATCATGAATAGAAGAAAGTGAGTGTGACCTTATTCCACTTCTAATCATGGTCCCATATTCCTCTTACCAAAATATGAGATCATTAGTCCTAAGGAATGTGGTAGATGGTACATAATTCTTCAGTTTTATCATAGAGTTATTCAAGAGTTGCTACATAGTGATAGAGTTGGATGGGCTATGATGAATAATTTCTTTAGAGTAGGTATGACAGACTGGTAGCCTGTGGACTAACGTTTTTTTAAAAAGCAAGATGCACACTTATTTAATAGTTTAAAAATTAGTTACTAGGATTTTATGCTGTGAAATCTCACTTTAAAAATCCATATTTCTGGCTTCTTTCAAGAATTAAAAAATTTGGCCTCACCGGGCCCATATTCCTTCATTGAAATAGTCAGATGGAGGTTCTCCTAGTCAAAGAAAATACTAACAAAGGCACTTTCATGCTCCCAACAGTTTTCTGTAGGTTATTTGTTGTAGGTATAGATGCTGATGTATAGCTCTCACCACATTTGACTGATCTAATGGTGCATAAATGGAATAAAATAATACTATATATGTTTAAGGTTTTTTTCAGTGTTTCTGTGAATGTGGAGATTTTTTAGATGTATATGTCTTTTTGGTAGAAAAAAAGATTATATTTCAATAGTTAAATTTGAACTTAGTTGATTGGTTCAGAATCTTTGTTCCTTGTGGTTGAGGCAGGGTTAGTGAGGACATGTTCTGCCGCTTCTGTCTGTACTGGAAACATTTTATGTGCTTTTATTTCCACTGGGAATACTTGAGGAAAATTTCCATTATATAGGAATAATGAACAAATTGCTTTGAAGGAATAATGTCTGTCTCGAACAGATACTAAGGAATGTATAGCAACCATCTAAAGAATGAATAGACTCTTTAAGAGTTTATTAGTACTATCATAGTGGACAACAGAAGCAGCAGGTTAGGGAAATGTTATGAAGCACTGAATCTAAATTGATCCTAGATTTAGAGGCGGCTCACCTTTCATTGTTCTATTTACTTATTTTTTGAGTTAGGGTCTTGCTCTCTTGCCCAGGTTGGAGTGCGGTGGCATGATCGTGGTTCACTGCAGCCTTAAACTCCTGGGCTCAAGTGATTATTCCACCTCAGCTTTCCAAGTAGCTGGGACTACAGGCGTGTGCCAACACATCTGATTAATTTTTTAAAAAATGTTTGTAGAGAGGGGGTCTTGCCATGTTGCCTAGGCTGGCCTTGAAGCCCCATCGTTCTTTTTATCTCCCTAGTATGTTTATAGGGGATATTGATGATTCATGACAGAGACTAAAGCAAAAGTGATTATATTTCTGTTTCTTTCCTATAAATTGGAAGAGTTTTTATGTGAGATATGTTTTCTTTTTTTTTTTACTCCTAACTGAAAGAGTGTGCTAAAGAATATGTTATAGAGTTAGCATCTGAAGAAGTAATCTAATTTTGGAAGATGAATGTAAAATGTTGAAGGGGCTAGTCTTTCTGGAGAGCATCAAGAGTAAGGTGGGTGTGGAACAGTAAATGAAAGTGAGTGAATGAAGGAGAAGAGGTTGAAAGAAAGGGAGAAGGAAGATTTTAGGGAATAATTCAGACTGAATTGGAAATAACACAGGGTACCTATGAGATAAACCGAGTGTAGAGTTGAAATGCCAAAGCCTTCTTTTCTTGTCTACATTTCTACTCATCTGCATTCCTGACTGCTATTGACATTTGCATAATTTTTGAGTGTCTTTGAAGGAATTTTAAGGTTGGATAATTAATCAAATCAGTAAGAATCACTCAGAATGGGACAAATCAAAGTTTCATTGGTTTTTTTGGAAAACTCTTTATCTGCATGTGAAGTGGTACCTAAGAGGAAAATGGGCAGAGCTGCTGACAGATTGTAGACAGATTCATTTCCAAGGCCACATGATTATTTCTGTGTTGACTGAGGTCTGCAAAAGCTGCACAGAAGTATTTGCTTCCTTTTTATTTTCAAGTTCTAACAGACCATTAAGTTGCGCTAAATTTTGGAATCATTAATTACCTTTCATGATGAAATCAAAGATATATAATTTGAGTTCTTAATATACAAATTTTGTTTCCGAAATCATCTGAAATGATTACATTTATTCAAAATACTCCCATTTATAACTTGAAGGTATTAAAATATACTGATTAGTTTATTTGGTTACTCACAAAGCAATCTAGAATAATGACAAAAATTGATGGTAAACAGTGTGATGTCAGCCTGGTCTATGTATTTTTATATTAAACATTAAAGAGAAAAAACTTAATTAGGTGATTTAGTAGCTAAACTTTAATTGGAATAGTTGCTAATCTAACTGTGGTGCTTGAAAATACAAGACAAGTAAAACCTTACAGACACCAGGCCATCTTTATGGAAGCCTGAACCCTGAGGACAGAATTACCCTAATGTTCTGGTCATAGGAATACTTATGAAACCCTGAAAACTGATGTATAAATCATCATGTTTATGAACCAACATTTATTTACAGGGGTCAGTCTCTCTAAAGCAGCTTCAAGTAATGAAAAATCTTATTCATCCTTATATCCAATATTGTCACACATAGATATTATGAAATGAGTGACAAGGAGAATGAAAGATTTATTTTCAGACTCGTTTCTGGAGCTTCCTT
Source organism: Saguinus oedipus (assembly GCA_031835075.1). Taxonomy (NCBI): domain Eukaryota; kingdom Metazoa; phylum Chordata; class Mammalia; order Primates; family Cebidae; genus Saguinus; species Saguinus oedipus. The sequence goes on along the minus strand of CM063170.1, from coordinate 183,832,285 downwards.
CTGCCCATGCACTCACTGGTGGTCACCTTTCATCAGCAAATTACTGCCTGACGGCAAATCAACCCCATACTTGTTTTCTTACGGCCCTGGGGGTAAGAATTTTTTTTACATTTTTAAGTAGTTGAAAAAAATAAAAAGAATAATTTTTAGTAACCCATTAATATAAAATCCAAATTTCAGTGTCCGTAACTACATTGTTATTGGTACATAGTAACACTCATTCATTTACATATGATCCATGGCTGCTTTCACACTGCAACAGTGAAGATGAGTAATTGCAAAAGAAACTGTATGACTGTTGAAGCCTAAAATATTAACTATCTGGTTCTTTACAGAGAAAGTTTGCCAACCCCTGCTCTACAGCATGAAACTTAGGAAGAGCAACTGACATTCTTTCTTAAGATCTAAGCATCACAGTCATAAAATCACCTGTGGCGATTATAAAAATGAAGATTCCTGGGTTCCTGTGTTATGTTTTCTACTGAATAGAAGTCTTTGGAGCCTTGCAGGGTATGGAGTCTGAATTTTTAACTAGTGTCCCAGGTGGTTTTTCTGTACATCATGAAATGAGAATCTCTGTTTTGTGCAGGGAAAGGACACTGGACTGCTGGATTCCTAGAGCTCAGTCTAGGCAGACTACGTGGTTTAATATGAAAGTTCTTTCATGAATTATTTGAGATATCTGGAGTATTCTCTCTGTATTCTCTTTCTATGACCCCTTCTCAGTTACAGAGTTCTTAGGAGGTCTTGCTGTTTAAATAGGATCTTATTTGTAATATTGTTTAAAATGGTGGTCTTCAAAGTAGAGTATACACGCAGTTTAGTCCACAATCCTCTGGGTTCTAAAAGAAAATATTAGAATTATTAATTTTTTCTGTAACTTATTTTGGTGTATAAATTACATATAAAGAGTATAAAAATGGAAAAGTTTATTATGGAAATATAGTGTTGATCATTTATACCCAGTGCCACCTCCATTCCTTTGCCCCAGAGATTGTTTCTTTTGCCATTTACCTCGATATTTCTGTTTTTTTGGAGAGGAGTACATGTAATAATTTAATAATTCTTATTAATTATAAAGATAAAATCAGTGTAACTTGGATATCTGTCACCTTAAATTTGTCTTTTTTATGCTGAAATCATTCAGTCTTCTCCTCTAGCTATTTTGAAATACAATGGATTATTGTAAACTGTAGTCACCATACTGATCTATCAAACACTAGGCCTTATTTCTTCTCTCAAACTGTATATTTGTACTCATTAATCAACCTCTCTACATTCCCTCAGACTCCCTACTCTTTCCAGTCTCTCATAACCACTAGTCTACTCTCAATCTTCATGAGATCCACTTTTTCAGCTTCTACATATGCTTGAGAACACAAGACATTTGTCTTTCTGTGCTTGGCTTTTTTCACTTAATAACCTCCAGTTCCATCTATGTAGTTGCAAATTATAGGATTTCATTTTTATCACTCATATTCCATTGTGCACATATACCACAGTTTCTTATCTATTCATCTGTATATAGACACTTAGGTTAATTCATATTTTGGCTATTGTGAGTAGTGCTACAATAAACACGGAGTGCAGATGTCTATCTGATCTATTGATTTCCTTTTGGATATATACCCAATAGAAGAATTTCTGGATCATGTGGTAGTTCTGTTTTTAATTTTTGGGGAAACCTCCATACTGTTCTGAATAGTGGCTGTACTAATTTACATTCCCACCAACAGGTATGAGAGTTCTCCTTTCTCTGTATCTTTGCCAGCATCTGTTATTTTATGTCTTCTTGATAATAGCTATTTTAACTGGGGAGAAATTATATCTCATTGTGGTTTTGATTTGCTTTTCTCTGATGATTAGTGATGTTGAGCATTTGTTCATAAACCTGCAGGTTGTGTGTATGTCTTCTTATGAGAAATATCTATTCAGATATTTGGGCCATATTATAATAGAATTATTTGTGCTTTTTTTTCCTTTATTGTACTTTAGGTTTATACTATATCTGGCATTTCTCCCCATGTTATCCCTCCCCCACCAACCTCCCCACTCCCTGCTGTCTCTCCCCTGCCCCCTGCAACTGCCCCCAGTGTGTGATGCTTCTCTCCCTGAGTCTACGTGTTCTCATTGTTCAACACCCACCTATGAGTGAGAACATGCAGTGTTTGGTTTTCTGTTCTTGTGTCAGTTTGCTGAGAATGATGGTTTCCAGATTCATCCAAGTCCCTACAAAGGACATGAATTCATTGTTTTTTATGGCTGCGTAGTATTCCATGGTGTTTATGTACCACATTGTCTTTGGCCAGTCTATCATTGATGAACATTTGGGTTGGTTCCAGGTCTTTGCTATTGTATACAGGGCTGCAGTGAACATACATGTGCTTGTGTCTTTATAGTAGAAAGATTTATAGTTCTTTGGGTATATACCCAGTAATGGGATTGCTGGGTCAAATGGAATTTCTATTTCTAGATCCTTGAGAAATTACCACACTGTCTTCCACAATGGTTGAACTAATTTACACTCCCACCAACTGTGTAAGACTGTTCCTATTTTTCCACATCCTCTCCAGCATCTGTTATCTTCAGATTTTGTAATGATTGCCATTCTAACTGGCATGAGATGATCTCAATGTGGTTTTGCTTTGAATTTCTCTAATGACTGGTGATGACAAGCATTTTTTCATATGTTTGTTGGCCTCATATATGTCTTCTTTTGTAAAGTCTCTGTTCATATCCTTTGCTTACTTTTAAATTCCTAGACACTTGTACTCTACCAAGGCTAAACCAGGAGGAAATAGAAATCCTGAATAGACCAATAACAAGGGCTGAAGTAGAGGCAGCAATCAACAGCCTACCAACCAAGAAAAAGCCAAGGTCCAGACAGGTTCACATCCGAATTGTACCAGACGTACAAAGGGAGCTGGTTCAATTCCTTCTGAAACTGTATCAAAAAATACAAAAGGAGGAAATCCTCCCTAACTCATTTTATGATACCAACATCATCCTGATACCAAAAACAAGGCAGCAACTCAATGAAAAAAGAAAACTTCAGGACAATATCCATGATGAACATCAATGCAAAAATCTTCAATAAAATACTGGCAAACAGATTGCAACAGCACATCAAGAAGGTTATCCATCATGATCAACTAGGCTTCATCCCAGGGATGTAAGGCTGGTTCAACATATGCAAATCCATAAACATAATCCATCACATAAACCTTACCAAAGACAAAAACCACATGATTATCTCAATAGATGCAGAGAAGGACTTTGACAAAACTGAATAGCTCTTTATGCTAAAAACTCAATAAACTAGGTATCGATGGAATGTATCATAAAATTATAAAAGCTATATATGACAAATCTATAGCCAATATCATACTGAACAGGCAAAAGCTGAAAGAATTCCCTTTGGAATCAGGCACTAGCCAAGGATGCCCTCTCTCACCACTCCTATTCAATATAGTATTGGAAGTTCTAGACAGAGCAATCAAGCAAGAAAAAGAAATAAAGCATATTCAATTAGGAAAGAAGGAAGTCACACTGTCTCTATTTGCAGATGATATGATTGTATATGTAGAAGACCCCATCATCTGAGCCCAAAATCTTCTCAAACTGATAAGCAAATTCAGCAAAGTCTCAGGATACAAAATCAATGTGTAGAAATTATAAGCATTTTATATACCAATAACAGACAAACAGAGAGCCAAATCAAGAGTGAATTCCCATTCACAATTGCTACAAAGAGAATAAAATACCTAGGAGTACAACTTAAAAAGGATGTAAAGGACCTCTTCAAGGAGAACTACAAACCACTGCTGAACAAAGTAAGAGAGGACACAAACAGATGAAAACATATTCCATGCTCATGGTTAGGAAGAATTAATATCATGAAAATGGCTACACTGCCCAAAGTAATCTATAGAGTTAATGCTATCCCCATCAAGCTACCAATGACCTTCACAGAACTGGAAAAAACCACTTTAAACTTCAAATGGAATCACAAGAGAGCCTGCATAGGCAACACAATCCTAAGCAAAAAGAACAAAGCTGGAGGCATCACACTGCTGGACTTCAAACTATACTACAAGGCTACCATAATCAAAACAGCATGGTACTGGTACCAAAACAGAGACATAGACCAATGGAACAGAACAGAGGCCCCAGAAGCAATGCCACATATCTACAACCATCTGATATTTGACAAACCTTACAAAAACAAGCAATGGGGAAAGGACTCCATGTTTATTAAATGGTGTTGGGAAAACTAGCAATGTGTAGAAAGCAGAAACTGGACCTCTACCTGTCACTTTACATTAAAATTAACTCCAGATGGATTAAAGATCTAAACATAAAACCTAACACCATAAAAACACCAGAAGAAAACCTAGGCAAAACCATCCAGGAAATAGGCATAGGCAAGGACTTCATGATTAAAACACCAAAAGCAATGGCAATAAAAGTGAAGATAGACAAATGGGATCCAATTAAAATTCAGAGCTTCTGCAGAGCAAAAGAAACCATTATTAGAGCAAACCAGCAACCAACAGAATGGGAAAAAATTTTTGCTATCTACCCATTTGATGAAGGGCCAATATCCAGAATCTACAAGGAACTAAAACGGATATACAAGAAGAAAACAACACCATTTAAAAGTGAGCGAAGGATATGAACAGACACTTTACAAAAGAAGACATATATGAGGCCAACAAACATATGAAAAAATGCTCATCATCACTGGTCATTAGAGAAATTCAAAGCAAAACCGCATTGAGATCATCTCCTGTCAGTTAGAATGGTAATCATTACAAAATCTGAAGATAACAGATGCTGGAGAGGATGTGGAAAAATAGGAACAGTCTTACACAGTTGGTGGGAGTGTAAATTAGTTCAACCATTGTGGAAGACAGTGTGGTAATTTCTCAAGGATCTAGAAATAGAAATTCCATTTGACCCAGCAATCCCATTACTGGGTATATACCCAAGGAACTATAAATCTTTCTACTATAAAGACACAAGCACATGTATGTTCACTGCAGCCCTGTATACAATAGCAAAGACCTGGAACCAACCCAAATGTTCATCAATGATAGACTGGCCAAAGACAATGTGGTACACGTACACCATGGAATACTACGCAGCCATAAAAAACGATGAATTTATGCATTTCTTCCTGGTTTACTACTTTATGTGCGTAGAGTTGTTTGTAGTAATCTCTGATGGTAGTTTTTATTTCTGTGGGATCAGTGGTGAGATCCCCTTTATCATTTTTTATTGCATCTATTTGATTCTTCTCACTTTTCTTTTTTATTAATCTGGCTAGCAGTCTACTTTTTTTTATTTTTTCAAAAAACCAGCTCTTGGATTTATTGATTTTTTGAAGGGATTTTTTGTGTCTCTGTCTCCTTCAGTTCTGCTCTGATCTTAGTTATTTCTTGTCTTCTGCTAGCTTTTGACTTTTTTTGATCTTCCTCCTCTAGCTCTTTCAATTTTGATGATAGGGTGTCAATTTCAGATCTTTCCTTGTTTCTCACATGGGCATTTATTGCTATAAATTTCTCTCTTGACACTGCTTTAAAGGTGTCCCAGAGATTCTGGTAAGTTGTGTCTTCATTCTGATTGGTTTAGAAGAACATCTTTATTTCTGCCTTCATTGTTTATCTATTCAACACTCAGAAGCAAGTTGTTCAGTTTCTGAGTGGTTGTGCAGGTTTGAGTGTGATTCTTAATCTGTAGTTCTAGTCTTATTGTGCTGTGGTCTGATAGACTGTTTGTTATGCTTTCTGTATCTTTAAATTTGCTAAGGAGTGATTTGATTTCAATGATGTGGTCAATTTTGGAGTAAGTGCAATGTGTTGCTGAGAAAAATGTATATCTGTGGATTTGGGGTGGAAGGTTCTGTATATATTTATTAGGTCCGCTTGGTCCAGCTCTGCATTCAAATCCTGGATGTCCTTGTTAATTTTCTGTCCCATTGATCTGTCTAATATTGACAGTGGAGTGTTGAAGTCTCCCACTATTATTGTGTGGGAGTCTAAATCTCTCCTTTTACATGATGAAGAAGTTGCTTTATATATCTCGGTGCTCCTGTGTTGGGTGTATACATATTTAGGATATTTAACTCTTCTTGTTGGATTGATCCTTTTATTATTATGTAGTGTCCTTCTTTGCCTCTTTTGATCTTTGTTGGTTTGAAGTCCATTTTATCAGAGATTAGGATTGCAACCCTGGCTTATATTTGTTCTCCATTTGCTTGGTAAATCTTCTTCCATCCCTTTGTATTGAGTCTGTGTGAGTCTTTGTATGGGAGATGGGTTTCCTGAATACAGCACACTGATGGGTCTTGACTTTTTATCCAGTTTGCCAGTCTGTGTCTTTTGATTGGGGTATTTAGGCCATTTACATTCAATGTAATATTGTTATGTGTGAATTTAATCCTGCCATTTTGTTACTGGCTGGTTTTCTTTCCCATTAGTTCACTCATTTTCTATTTTTGGTCTTTGCCAACTGGTTTGCTTTTGCAGTGACTAGTACTTGTTCCTTTCCATGCTTAGTGTTTCTTTCAGGAGTTCTTGTAGGGCAGGTCTGGTGGTGACAAAATCTCTCAGTAATTGCTTGTCTGGAAAGGATTTTATTTCTCCTTCACTTATGAAGCTTTGTTTGGCTGGATATGAGATTCTGGGTTGAAAGTTCTTTTCTTTAAGGATGTTGAATATTGGCCCCCACTCTCTTCTGGCATGTAGGGTTTCTGCCAAGAGATCCACTGTGAGTGTGATTGGCTTCCCTCTGTGGGTGACCTGATCTTTCTCTCTGGTTGCCCTTAGCATTTTTTTTCCTTCATTTCAACCCTGGTGAATCTGATGATTATGTATCTTGGGATTGCTCTTCTTGAGGAATATCTTTGTGGGGTTCTCTGTATTTCTTGAATTTGAATGTTGAACTGCCTTGCTAGGCTTGGGAAATTCTCCTGGATAATATCCTGGAGCATGTTTTCCAGCTTGGATTCATTCTCCCCATCATATTCAGGTACACAGATCAAGTGTAGATTAGATCTTTTCACATAATTCTGTATTTCTTGAAGGCTTTGTTCATTTCTTTTCACTCTTTTTTTCTCTTGTCTTGCCTTCTCTTTTTATTTCATTGAGTTGATCTTCAGTCTCTGATATCCTTTCTTCTGCTCAATTGATTTGGCTGTTAATACTTGTGTTTGCTTCATGTAGTTCTTGTGCTGTGTTTTTCAAATCCATCAAGTTGTTTCTGTTCTTCTCTAAGCTGGTTATTATACTTAGCATTTTGCCTAACCTTTTTTCAGTGTTTTTGGTTACTTTGCATTGAATTAAAATATGTTCCTTTAGCTCAGAAAAGTTTATTATCTACCTTCTGAAGCCTGTTTCTGTCAATTCGTCGCACTCCTTCTCGATCATGTTGTGTTTCCGTGTTGCTGAGGAGTTGTAATCCCTTGAAGGAGAAGAGGTGTTCCGGTCTTTGATGGTTTCATCTTTTCTGCACTGTTTTTTCCCTATCTATGTGGATTTACCTGGCTGTGGTCTCAGGGAGCTGCTTGATGAGGTCACTTGTCTAGCTGTCAATTATTTCGGTTTTTTTCATATTATTTTTGCTGTTTATTTAATGAAGCTTCTTACATATTCTGTTTATTAATATCTTGTCAGATAGATAGTTGGCAAATATTTTTTCCTGTTCTGTGGGTTGTCTCTTCATTTTGCTATGTGTCCTTTGATGTGCAGAAGCTTTTTAGCTTGATGTGATTCCAGTTATCTATTTCTGCTTGGCTTGCCTGTGTTTTTGAGGTTTCACATTAAAAAAAAGATGGCCGAATAGGAACAGCTATGGAGTGCAGTTTCCAGTGAGAACAACACAGAGAGTGAGTGATCACTGCATTTTTAAATGAGTTTTTGCTGCCCACAGACCAGGAGCTTTCCTGGCTGAAAAGCGCCTTGAGTTTCCAGCATGGCTGTTTCCCACAGCACTGTGGGTCTCCACACAGAAACACACACAAATCTAAGTGGCCATTTCAACTGGCACCTAGAATGCCTGAGTTACAGAGCTGCCCATTCAACTGAAAAAAATGGGAGCTGAAACAGGGGAGCCAGGCATCTGGCTCAGTGCATCCCACCCCTACAAAGACCAGCAATCTGAAATGCTCTGCATTGATAGTTTCACAGGAAGCACTAAACATAGAAAGGAACAGCCAGTACCAGCCACTCCAAAAAACACACCAAATGGTAAATCCCATCAACACAACAAAGAAACTGCATCAACTAACAGGCAAAACAACCAGCTAGCATCAAAATGGCAGGATCAGATTCACACATAATATTAACCTTAAATGTAAATAGGCTAAATGCCCCAATCAAAAGACACAGACTGGCAAATTGGATAAAGAGTCAAAATCCATCTGTGTGCTATATTCAGGAAACCCATCTCATGTGCAAGGACACACATGGTGACTCAAAGGGATGAAGGAAGATTTACCAAGAAAATGCAGAGCAAAAAGAAAAGCAGGAGTTGCAATCCTATTCTCTGATAAAATATACTTTAAAGCAGCAAAGATCAAAAGAGACAAAGAAGGGCATTACATAATGATAAAAGGATCAATGCAACAAGAAGAGCTAGTAATCCTAAATATATGTGCACCCAATACAGGAGCACCCAGATAAAGCAAGTTCTTAATGACCTACAAAGAGACTTAGACTCCCACACAATAATAGTGGGAGACTTTAACACTCCATTGTCAATATTAGAACAATGAGACAGAAAATTAACAAGGGTATTTAGGAATTGAACTCAGATCTGGACCAAGCAAACCTAATAGACATCTACAGAACTCTCAACTTCAAATGCACAGAATATACATTCTTCTCAGCACCACATCTCACCTACTCTAAAACTGACCACACAATTGGAAGTAAATAACTCCTTAGCAAGTGCAAAAAAAATGGAAATCATAACAAACAGTCTCTCATACCACAGTGCAATCAAACTAGAACTCAGAATTAAGAAACTAACTCAGAACTGCACAACCTCATGGAAACTGAACAACTGGCTCTTGAATGTTGACTGGATACACATTGAAATGAAGGCAGAAATAAAGATATTCTTCAAAACCAATGAGGAGGAAGACACAATGTACTAGAATCTCTGGGACACCTTTAAAGCAGTGTCTAGAGGAAATTTTATAGCAGTAAATGCCCACAGGGGAAGCAAGAAAATCTAAAATTGACACTCCATCATCAAAATTGAAAGAGCTAGAGGAGCAAGATCAAGAAAACTCAAAAGCTAGCAGAAGACAAGAAATAACTAAGATCAGAGCAGAACTGAAGGAGATACCAAAAACCCTTCAAAAATTAATAAATCCAGGAGCTGGTTTTTTTGAAAAGATCAACAAAATAGATTGCTAGCCAGATAAATAAAAAAGAAAAAAGGGAAGAATCAAATAGATGCAATAAAGAATGATAAAGGGGATATCACCATCAATTTTACAGAAATACAAACTACCATTAGAGATTACTACAAACAACTCTATGCACATAAACCAGTAAACCTGGAAGAAATGGATAAAGTCATGGACACTTGCACCCTCTGAAGCCTAAACCAGGAAGAAGTCAAAACCCTGAATAGACCAATAACAAGAGCTGAAGTTGAGGCAGCAATTAACAGCCTACCACCCAAGAAAACCCAGGTCCAGATGGGTTCACCGCTGAGTTCTGCCAGACATACAAAGAGAACCTGGTACTACTCGTTCTGAAACTACTCCAAACAATACAAAAATAAGGAATCCTTCCCAAATCATTTTACGATACCAACATCATCCTGATACCAAAACCGGGCAGAGACTCAAAAAGAAAAGAAAACTTCAGGCCAAGATCCATGATGAACATAGATCCAAAAATGTTCAATAAAATATGGCAAACCGATTGCAACAGTACATCAGTAAGCTTATCCATCATGATGAAGTAGGCTTCATCATGGGGATGCAAGTCTGGTTTAACATACACAAGTGTATAAACATAACCCACTGCATAAACAGAACCAAAGAAAAAGACCACATGATTATCTCAGTAGATGCAGAAAAGGCCACTGACAAATTCAACATCCCTTTATGGCAAAAACTATCAATAAACTAAATATCAATGGAACATATCTCAAAATAATAAAACCTATTTATGACAAACCCACAGCAAATTACTGAATGGGCAAAAACTGCAAACATTCCCTTTGAAATCTGACACAAGACAAGGATACCCTCTCTCACCACTTCTATTCAACATGGTCTTGGAAGTTCTAGCCAGAGCAATCGGGCAAGAAAAAGAAATAAAGTGTATTCAATTAGGAAAGGAGGAAGTCAAATTGTCTCTATTTGCAGATGACATGATTGTATAGGTAGAAGACCCCATCATCTCAACCCAAAATCTCCTGAAACTGATAAGCAACTTCAGCAAAGTCTCAGGATACAAAATCAATGTGCAGAGATCCCAAGCATTCCTATACATGAATAACACTCTAAACAGTGCCAAATCAAGGGTGAATTCCCATTCACAATTGCTACAAAGATAATAAAATACCTAGGAATACAACTAACAAAGGATGTAAAGGACCCCTTCAAAGAGAACTACAAACCACTGTTGAATGAAGTAAGAGAGGACACAAACAGATGGAAAAACATTCCATGCTCATGGTTAGGAAGAATCAATATCGTGAAAGTGACCATTTTGCCCAAAGTAATTTATATAAAGTCAATGCTATCCCCATCAAGCTACCTATACCCTCTTCACTTAACTGGAAAAAACCACCTTAAACTTCATATGGAACAAAAAGAGAGCCCACATAGCCAAGACAGTTCTAAGCAAAAAGAACAAAGCTGGAGGTATCAGGTACCTGACTTCAAACTATACTACAAGGCTATAGTAATTGAAGCAGCATGGTGCTGATACCAAAACAGAGATATTGATCAATGGAATAGAACAGAGGCCTTGGAGGCAATCTACATCTACAACCATATGATCTTTGACAAACCTGACAAAAACAAGCAATGGGGAAAGGATTCCCTGTTTAATAAATGGTGTTGGGAAAACTGGCTAGCCATGTGCAGAAAGCAGAAACTGGACCCCTGCCTGACACCTTACACTAAAATTAACTCCAGATGGATTAAAGAGTTAAACATAAGACCTAACACCATAAAAACCCTAGAAGAAAACCTAGGGAAAACCATTTAGGTCATAGGCATAGGCAAGGACTTCATGACTAAAACACCAAAAGCATTCACAACAAAAGCCAAAATAGACAACTGGGATCCAATTAAACTCCAGGGCTTCTGTACAGCAAAGGAAACAATCATTAGAGTGAGCCAGCAACCAACATAATGGGAAAAAAAATTGTGCAATCTACCTATCTGACAAAGGGCTAATATCCAGAATCTACAAAGAAGTAAAGCAGATTTACAAGAAACAAACAAACCCAGTCAAAAGTGGGCACAGACATGAACAGATACTTCTCAAAAGAAGACATATATGTAGCTAACAAGCATATGAGAAAATACTCATTGTCACTGATCATTAGTGAAATGCAAATCAAAACCACGTTAAGATACCATCTGATGTCAGTTAGAATGGCTGTAATTTAAAAATCTGGAGACAACAGATGCTGGAGAGGATGTGGAGAAATAGGAACACTTTTACACTGTTGGTGGGAGTGTAAATTTGTTCAACCATTGTGGATAACAGTGTGGCGATTCCTCAAGGACCTACACATAGAAATTCCATTTGACCTAGAAATCCCATTACTGGCTATATACTCAAAGGATTATAAATCGTTCTATTATAAAGACACATGCACACAAATGTTCATTGCAGCACTGTTTACAATAGGAAAGATGTGGAATGAACCCAAATGCTCATCAATGATAGTCTGGACAAGGAAAATGTGGCACATATACACCATGGAATACTATGTAGTTATAAATAACGATGAGTTCATGTCCTTTGTAGAGACATGGCTTAATCTGGAAACCATCATTTTCAGCAAACTGACACAAGAATAGAAAATCAAATGCTGGATGTTTTCCTTCATAGGCTAGTTTTGAACAATAAGAACCCATGAACACAGGGAGGGGAGCATCACACACTGGGGTCTTTTGAAGGGGTCTTGTGGAGTGACAGCAGTGAGTGGGAGGTTTGGGAGGGATAACATGGGGAGAAATGCCAAATATAGGTGACAGGGGGATGGAGGCAGCAAACCACATTGCCATGTATGTACCTAAGCAACAATTCTACATGTTCTGTACATGTGCTCCAGAACCTAAAGTACAATAAATACATATATATATTTAAAAAATAGAAAATAAAAGAATGTATTAGCTTCCCTAAAGTTACTCTTTTGAAGTATAATCAACCTCTGAGTTGCTGACATTCTTATTTTGCTTTCATTTTCTTTACCAGCACACTTCAAATTTCAGTTCCTTTATTAGATAGCCTCAGTTCGGGTATTTATGCATACATTATGAATAATTCCTTCAATCAATGAGGTCTCTTTTCCTTTAAAATCAAACTTATTTGAGAACTGTCTTTTTGCTAAAATTGCTGTGTTTTCCTTCCAGGCATGTTTCAAATTGTCCTTTATATTTCAGAAACCTCAGTCAGAATGCCTCCTTTAATGTTCAGATAACTTGCTAAATCAAAGTTAATTTCCCCATGTTGCTGTTAAATTAACTTAGCAGTACATAACTTTCACATGAAAATTGGTGTATTCAAGCCTGTTACCCTCACATGACCACAGTTGATAATATTTCCCTAATGAATAAAGTAAAATTACTATATCTCTCTGAAGTTTTGTAGTCTTCTCTAGTCTTTAGGACCTGTTAGAGTGTCCCTTCCTTTTTGCTAAAGAAAGAAATTAAATGGGAGGTGGGGGTGGGATGGAAAGAGTGGCCGCTATTCTCCAGTGATCTACTGCAGGGCTCTATACCTGACTGTTTCATCTAATTCAGTCAGCATTCCAGTATTCCCTGAGTACCTCCTATGTGCTGAGTTTTGTGTTGAATAGAAAGGATAAATAAGAAATCATTCTCCCAGAAGGCATTGGAGTTCAATGTGGATTCAAATTCTGATTCTATTGTTCACTAGCAGGTGGCCTGAGTCAGCTCTTTGATCTCTCTGAGTCTTAATTTCCATATCTGAGTATAATTCCTATATAACATAGCTGTTTTAAACATTTTGTGTATTTTTTCTATTATACTTTACATAGTATATACACATGATATATCTATATATCATATACACATATTTGTATAAATTTACAAGTATTTACACATATGTATTTATGTGTACATGTATGTATATATACATATATATTTCATATATAATGTTATAGAAACTGTATTATGTAGGACTCATACACATATACAATATGTAATAGGTGGTCAAATAAGTGTTTGTTCCTTTTGGATAATGTTATGACCTACTTGTAATTAGATAACATTTCTTCCTCTTTTTGCCTCCCTAAACATACAAAATGGCTGTTATATGGCCTATTGATTTTCTTAATGGATTAAAATTTACTGTGTTTTAAGACAAAAATTAAATTTGCCTAGACTGATGTCCTGAAGCATTTCAGCAATGTGGTTTTTCTAGTAGTTTCATAGTTTCAAGTCTTATATTTAACTCTTCAATCAATTTTGATATGATTTTTGTGTATGGTGAGACATAGGGGTATAATTTCTTTCTTCTGCATATGGTTATTCAGTTTACCCAGCACAATTCTTTTATTTTTTATTTTTTTAGAGTCAATGTCTGGCTCTGTCACTGAGACAGGAATGCAGTGACACAATTACCACTCACAATAGCCTCAAACTACTGGGCCCAAACAATCATCCCACCTCATTCTCTCAAGCAGCTGGGACTACAGGCGTGCACCACCATGACCAGCTCACCATTTATTGAGATTGTGGTCATTGTATGTTCTTGGTGCCTTTTTGAAATTGAGTTGGCTATAAATGTGGGAATTTTTATCTGTGTTTTCTATTCTGTTCCATTGGACTATGTGTCTGTTTCTATACCAACATCATGCTGATTTGGCTATTATAGCTTTGTGGTATAGTTTGAAGTCAGATAATGCCATGCCTTCAGGTTTGTTGTTTTTGCTCAGGATTTTGTTTTGGCTCTTTGAGGTTTTTTGTGGTTACTTACCAATTTTAGTATTGTTTCTTTTATTTCTGTGAAGAATGTCACTGGTATTTTGTCATTGGTATATTGACTTTGTATGTTGCTTTGGATAGTAGGAACATTTTGATGACATTAATTCTTTCAATTCATGAGCCTGGAATATCTTTCCTTTTCTGTGTGTGTGCGTTTCAATTTCTTTCATTGGTGTTTTATAGTTTTTCTTGTATAGATCTTTCCCTTCTTTAATTAAATTGATTTCTAGATGTTTTACATTCTTTGTAGCTATTGTAAATAGAATTGTTTTCTTGATTTCTTTTTCAGATTGTCATTTGCCTATATAAATGCTACTAATTTTTGGATGTCGATTTTGTATCCTGTAACTTTACTGAATTTGTTGATCAATTCTAGCAGTTCTTTGGTGAAATCTTTAGTTTTTTCCAAGTATAAGATTATGTCATCTGCAAACAAGTTTAATTTAACTTCTTCCTTTCCAACTTGGATACCCTTTATTTCTTTCACTTGTCTAATTCTTCTAGCAAGGACTTCAGTATTATGTTGAATAGAAGTGGTGAAAGTGGACATCTCTGTCTTGTTCCAGATCTTAAAGGAAAGGCTTTTAATTTCCCCCATTTCATGCAGGGTTAGCTGTGATTTTGTTACATATGGCCTTAGTTATTTTGGAATGTGTTCCTTCTATGCCGAGTTTGTTGAGGATTTTTATCATAAGGACATATTGATGCCATTCTTGCATCCCTGGGATGAATCCACTTAATCATGGTGACTGATGTTTTTAAAGTGTTGTTAAATTTAGTGTGCTGGTGTTTGGATGTAATCTCATTTGTTTATTTTGTTGACTGTGCTTTTGGAGTCATATCCAAAAAAATCATTGCTCAAACTAATGTCACATAGCTGTTCCTCTAAGTTTCTTCTAATACTTTTACAGTTTCAGGTCCTATTGAACTTTTTAATCCACTTTGAGTTGATTTTTGTTTATTATGTGGGATCAGAGTCCAATTTAATTCTTCTGAGTGTGGATATCTTGTTTGTCCAGCACCATTTATTGAAGAGACCAGTTGTTTCCCATTTCGTATTCTTGACAACTTCACCTATGATCTTTAGCATAAATGTGTAGATTTATCTCCGAGATCTCTACTGTGTTCCATTGGTCCACTGTCTTTTTTAATACTAGTATCATATGGATTTGATTACCATAGCTTTGTAGTATATTTTGATATTAGGTAGTATATTTCATCTATGTTTGTTTTTGCTTAAGATTTCTTTGGCTAGTCTGGGTCTTTTGTGGTATTGTATGTGGTTTTTTTTTTTTCTGTGAAAAATTTCACTGGAATTTGATAGGAATTACACTGAATCTGTAGAACACTTTGGTTATATGGGTTGTAACAATATTAATTCTTCTAATTCATGAATACAGGATAACTTTCTATTATTTTTTTATCTTCAGTTTATTTTATAGGCATTTTATAATTTTTATATTCTTTAGTTTCTTTTATAGGTATTTTATAACTTTCAGTATATAGATTTTTATCTTTTGGTAAGATTGTTACTAAATATTTTATTTTTTGATGTTTTTATAAAGGCATTATTTTCTTAATTTCTATTTCTGAGTGAGTTCGTTGTCACTGTATAGGAATATAGCTAATTTTTGTATGTTCATTTTGTATTCTGCAACTTTACTGAATTTGTGTATTAGTTCTAACAGTTATTTCATTGAGTCTTTAGGATTTTCTTTGTGTATGATTATGTCATAAGCAAAGAGGTTATTTTACTATTCCCTTCCTAATTTGGATGCCTTTAATTTCTTTCTCTTGCCTAATTCCTCTGGCTTTGGGTTTCAACACTATATTGAATAAAAATGGTGAGTCATTATCTTTGTTTTATGCTTGTTAATGGAGAAAACACTTTTGTCTTTGTACCATTGAATATGATATTGGCTGTGGACTTGTCATATGTGTTCTTTATTGTGTTGAGGCCCATTCCTTCTATACCTAATTTGTTGAGAGTTTTTATCATGAAAAGACATTGCATTTTATAATGTTTTTCTTTATATTCTTCATTCTGTTAATATGGTTTATAATACTTATTGATATGCATATGTTGAACTATCCTTGCACCCCTGGATAAGTCTTACTTGATCGTAGTGAATGATCTTTTTAATCATTCTTTTGCTGAATTCGTTTGCTAGTATTTCACGGAGAAATTTAAATCAGTATTCTCCAGGGATATTGGTCTGTAATTTTCTTTTTTTGGTATTGCCCTTGTGTGGCTTTGGTAATGCTGGCCCTACAAAATGAATTTGGAAATGTTCCCACCACTTCAATTTTTTGGAAGAGTTTGAGAAAAATTGGCATGTATCTTTTAAAATTTTGATATAATTAATAAGTGAAGCCATTGAGTCCTGGGCTTTTCTTTCTTCAGATAATTTTGACTACTGATTTAATCTCCTTACTCATTTCTCTGTTCATATTTTCTATTTTTTTTGTGGTTCAGTTTTGGTTGGTTGTATGTTTCTAATAATTTCTTTTATTTCAACTGCCATTATATCTTCTTCAGGGTAAAGTTTTATTTTTATTTTTTTAATTTTTATTGCATTATAGGTTTTGGGGTACATGTGCAGAACGTGCAAGATAGTTGCATAGGTACACACATGGCAGTGTGTTTTGCTGCCTTCCTCCCCTTCACCCACACTTGGCATTTATCTCCAGGCTATCCCTCCCCAGCCCCCCCCACTGTCCCTCCCCCATTCCCCCCAATAGACCCCAGTGTGTAGTAGACCGCCTCTCTGTGTCCATGTGTTCTCATTTTTCTCACCCACCTATGAGTGAGTATATGCGGTATTTCTTTTTCTGTTCTTGTGTCAGTTTGCTGAGAATGATGTTCTCCAGATTCATCCATGTCCTTACAAAGGGCACAAACTCATCATTTTTGATTGCTGCATAATATTCCATGGTGTATATGTGCCACATTTTCCCAGTCCAGTCTATCATCGTTGGGCATTTGGGTTGGTTCCAGTTCTTTGCTATTGTAAACAGTGCTGCAATGAACATTCGTGTGCATGTGTCCTTATAGTAGAACGATTTATAGTCCTTTGGATATATACCCACTAATGGGATTGCTGGGTCAAATGGAATTTCTATTTCTAGGTCCTTGAGGACTTGCCACACTGTCTTCCACAATGGTTGAACTAATTTACACTCCCACCAACAGTGTAAGAGTGTTCCTATTTCTGCACATCCTCTCCAGCATCTGCTGTCTCCAGATTTTTTAATGATCGCCATTCTAACTGGCGTGAGATGGTATCTCAATGTGGTTTTGATTTGCATCTCTCTAATGACCAGTGATGATGAGCATTTTTTCATATGTTTGTTGGCCTCATGTATGTCTTCTTTTGTAAAGTGTCTGTTCATATCCTTTGCCCATTTTTGAATGGGCTTGTTTGTTTTTTTCCTGTAAATCTGTTTGAGTTCTTTGTAAATTCTGGATATCAGCCATTTGTCAGATGTGTGAACTGCAAAGATTTTTACCCATTCTGATGGTTGCCGATTCACTCTAGTGACTGTTTCTTTTGCCTTGCAGAAGCTGTGGAGTTTGATTAGGTCCCATTTGTCTATTTTGGCTTTTGTTGCCAATGCTTTTGATGTTTTGGTCATGAAGTCCTTGCCTACTCCTATGTCCTGAATGGTTTTGCCTAGATTTTCTTCTAGGGTTTTTATGGTGTCAGGTCTTACGTTTAAGTCTTTAATCCATCTGGAGTTAATTTTAGTGTAAGGTGTCAGGAAGGGGTCCAGTTTCTGCTTTCTGCACGTGGCTAGCCAGTTTTCCCAACACCATTTATTAAATAGGGAATCCTTTCCCCATTGCTTGTTTTTGTCTGGTTTATCAAAGATAATATGGTTGTAGATATGTTGTATTGCCTCCGATGCTTCTGTTCTGTTCCATTGGTCTATATCTCTGTTTTGGTACCAGTACCATGCTGTTTTGATTACTGTAGCCTTGTAGTATAGTTTGAAGTCTGGTAGTGTGATGCCTCCCGCTGTGTTCTTTTTGCTTAGAATTGACTTGGCTATGCGGGCTCTTTTTTGGTTCCATATGAAATTCATGGTGGTTTTTTCCAGTTCTGTGAAGAAATTCAATGGTAGTTTGATGGGGATAGCATTGATTGTGTAAACTACTTTGGGCAGTATAGCCATTTTCACGATATTGATTCTTCCTAACCACGAACATGGAATGTTTCTCCATCTTTTTGTGTCCTCTCTTATTTCATTGAGCAGTGGTTTGTAGTTTTCCTTAAAGAGTTCCCTTACATTCCTTGTGAGTTGTATTCCTAGGTATTTTATTTTCTTTGTAGCAATTGTGAATGGCAGTTCATTCTTGATTTGGTTCTCTTTAAGTCTGTTATTGGTGTATTGTTTCTAATAATTTAATTCTTTCTGCCAGCTTGTCCAATTGGTTAGTATATAGTCATTCATAGTAGTCTCTTGTGACTCCTTCTTTCCTTTCCTTTCCCCTTCCTTCCTTTCTTCTTTCCTTCCTTCCTTTCTTCCTTCCTTCTTTCCTTCCTTTCTCCTTCCATCCCTCCATATATCTCTCCCTCCTTTCTTTTCTTTTCATTCATTCTTTCTTTTCCTTTCTTTCTTTTCTTTCTTTCTCTTTCTCACTCTCTCTCTCTCTCTGTCTTCCTTTCTTTCTATTTCTTGTATTTCTGTTTTTTCTCTTTGTTTCTTTTTTGAGACAAGGTCTTGCTCTGTTTCCCAGGCTGGAGTGCAGTGGTGCAGTCAGGGCTCACTTCATCTTTTCCCTCCTGGGCTCAAGCAATCTTCCTGTCTCAGTCTCCTGAGTGGTGAGGACTACAGGCACATTTCACCATGTCTGACTAATTTTTAAATTTTTAATTTTTGTAGAGACAGGATTCCACTATGTTGCCTATGCTAGTCTTGAACCCCTAGGCTTAGGTGATCTTCATACTTCACCTCCCAACGTGTTAGGATTACAGTTGTGAGCCACCATGCCCTGCAATCATTTATATTTCTTTTCTTTCAGTTATATTGTCCCTTTTTTAAATTTAAAATTTTATTTATTTGAGTCTTCTCTCTCTTTTTCATAGTGATTCTAAAGGTTTGTCAATTTTGCTGATCTTTTTAAAAAACCTTCTCTTAATTTTATTGATCTCTTATTTTTTTTTTGACATTATTTTGTTTATTTTGGTTCTGATCTTTATTATTTCTTTCCTTCTGCTATATTTGGTGTTTGTTTCTTTTTTCTAGTTCTTTGAGGATGAAAGTTAGTTTTTTTATTTAAATTATGTTTTTTTCTTTCTAAATGTAGGTATTTATCACTTAGTGCTGCTTTCACTGCATGTTCTAAGTTTTGGTATATGTCGTGTTTCCATTTTCCTTTCACTCAATAAATTTTAAAACATTTCTGTTGTGATGTTTTTTGGTCATTTTTTTCAGGAAGGTATTGGTTGATTTCTACATATTTGTGTATTTTCCAATTTTTCTTTTATTATTGATTTCTGCTTTCATATCCTTATGGGTTGCTTAATAAAATTCCAGTTTTCTTAAAATTTTCATGACTTACTTTCAGGACTAACAGGTGATCTGTACTGGATAAAAGAAAATTTTGTGTGTGCTTGAGAAGAATGTGTCTTCTGTTACTGTTGGATGGAATATATGCATATACCTATTAGGTATATTTGGTCTACTTAATATGATTTTAGTTTTCTTAAAACTCTCAATACTTATTTTCTGGACTAACAGATTATCTATATTAGACAAATTTCATCCACTGTATATCTTTTGATTGGAGAGTTTAGTCCATTTGCATTTAAAGAAATTATTGATAGGTAAGGACTTACTTACTATGTGTTAGTTGTTTTGAACCCTTTTTAAAATTATACTTTAAGTTCTGGGATACATGTGCAGAATGTGCAGGTTTGTTACATAGGTATACACGTGGCATAGTAGTTTGCCACAGCCATCAACCCATCATCTACATTAGGTACTTCTAATGCCATCCCTCCCCTAGCTCCTGACCCCCTGACAGGCTTCAATGTGTGACATTTCCCTCCCTGTATCCATGTGTTCTCGTTGATTGTTTTGAACTGTTTTATAGTTACTTGTTCTTTTCTTCTTCTTTTGCCTATTTATCTTTTGTGTATCTAGTGAAGATTTTGTGTATAAGGGGGTTTACCATGACATTTACAAAAGATATTGTATAGTCAAAATGTTCCATTTTAAGCTGATAACAACTTAAGTTTGATAACATACAAAAACTCAACATTTTAACTTCTTCTTACTCCAAAGGTCACAATTTACATGTTTTTATATTGTGTATCCATTAACACCTTTAAAAAACTCTTGTTATGTAGAATATTTTTGCCGTGTAATGTTTACACCAGAGGAAAAATTGTTTATGCATCACCATTATAGCATTAATGCATTCTGAATTTGACTATACTTTTACCTTTACAGTGAGTTTTATTTTTTCATATATTTTAATTTTGTTAGTATTCTTTCATTTCAACTTGAAGAACTCCTGTTGTCATTTCATGTATGGCAGTTCTAGTGGTAATGATCTCCCTCAGCTTATTTTTGTCTAAGAGTCTTTTTCTTTCTTTCCTTCTGTAAAAACAGATTTGTTGGGTATAGTGTTCTTGGTTGGCAGTCTTTCCCCCACCCGCCACTCCCAGCACTTTGAGTATATTAGCCCATGCTCTCCTGGTTTGCAAAAATTCTGAAAAGTAAGTTGCTGAGAATCTAATGGGGATTCTTTTGTATATGACAAGATGCTTTTCTGTTGCTGCTTTCAAGATTCTCTTTTTTTCTTTAACTTTTGAGAATTTGATTATAATGTGTCTTGGTGAATATCACTTTATATTTAATCTATTTCTTATTCTTTGGGCTTCATGGATCTGGATGTTTATTTTCCTCTCTTGATTTGGAAAGTTTTATGTCATTATTTCTTTAAATATGCTTCTTTCTTCGTCTTTGCTCCATCTGGAACTTTCACCACATGTATGTTGGTTTATTTGATGGTGTTCCATAGATTTCTTTTCTTTTTCTTTTTTCCCCGTTTGGCCTCTCGCTGGGTGGGTAATTTCAAGTGACCTATTTTTCAACTTCCTGATTATTTCTTCCATTTGACTGAGTTTGCTATTGAGGCTCCCTATGGAATTTTTCAGTGAAGTCATTGTGTTCTTTTGCTCCAAAATTTCTGTTTGGTTCTTTTTTATGGGTTCTCTTTTTAGAACTTTTAATTTTGCTCAAGTGTTGTTTTCCTGATATCATTTAGTTGTCTTTCTATGTTCTCCTGCTCACTGAACTTCTTTAAGATAATTATTTTGGGCCGGGCACCGTGGCTCAAGCCTGTAATCCCAGCACTTTGGGAGGCTGAGGTGGGTGGATCACGAGGTCAAGAAATTGAGACCATCCTGGTCAACATGGTGAAACCCCGTGTCTACTAAAAATCAAAAAATTAGCTGGGCATGGTGGTGCATGCCTGTAATCCCAGTTACTCAGGAGGCTGAGGTGGGAGAATTGCCTGAACCCAGGAGGCGGAGGTTGTGGTGAGCCGAGATCGTGCCATTGCACTCCAGCCTGGGTAACAAGAGTGAAACTCTGTCTCAAAAAAAAAAAAGATAATTATTTTAAGTTCTTTGCCACTCACTTCATAGATCAACATTTGTTTAGGTCAGTTATTGGTGCTTTATTTTGTTTTGTTGGTCATATTATTCATTCTCCTCATTGCCTTGTGTTGGTGTTTTCACTTGAAAAAGTAGGCACTTATTCCAGTCTTTGAAGACTGGGTTTGGCAGGTAAAACCCTTCACTAGTCAGCTCATTCAGAGCTTCTTGGTGGGTTGACTGGTGGGGTTCAAGTCTATGGTTGCTACTGAAGTCCTTGGGTGGACTTGCTGGATGTCTGAGTCAGGAGGTATGTGGTTTTTGTTACTGGGTCCACAGGGGCCAACTTAGTGCCTGAATTAGCTGGAGTGGTCCTGGGTCCTGGTTCTACTGGAGTAGGCCTGAAGTTGGGTCTGTGTTGACATGTAGGGGGTCTGGGTCTTTGAGGGCAAGCCAGGAGCCTGGGGGTATAAGTTCTAGTTTGGTTCCATAGTTTGTTGGGTCCCTGGTGGGACATCCCTCTGGACGACATCTGGGTTCATGAGGATGGACCTGGGGTTTCGGTCCTTGGGGGCTATACTGAAGTCTGAGTCCATGGGAGAGCTGGTCTGGTACTGCAACAGGCCTGGGTCTGTAGCTCTAAGTCTTCCTGCAAATTTCTGTTGTGAATTGACTTGCCGCCTTCCCGGTTATATCACTTCTCTGAATAAGCCCTCTCCTTCCATGACTTACAAGATTTCAGTTTTTTGTCATCTCTAAATCTTTTACTGTCACTTTTATAGGGTTAGGATGAGGATAGTGATAAATGTGTATGTATAACCTAACATGTTTAATGGGTAGTTTAGAACTATTTTTCTAAATGACATTATTAAAAATTTATATTGGTATATGTCTTATACTAATTTAATAGTATAAAAATGTGTATTTTATATATATATAAACACATATATATTTGTGTATATATATATATATATATATACACACACACATATATATTTGAGTGTACTTAAAATATTTACTAATGGAGGTATTGAATAAAAAATACCTAAAACTACACATTTTGAGAGCATATATTAAATATTTGAAAAATCTTAGTATATAAAAATAGAAATTGATCTGCAGTTTCCTTAAACAACAAATACTAAAAGTTTCACAAGAGCAAAATGTAACAAATTCAATGAAAAAGCTTGGTATACACACAAAACCAAATGTCTTAGATTAACTACCTGAATTTCCAGAAGGTGCTACTGAGTAGAATTTCAGGAATCTTTTTAGCCCAAATTTATGGGAGAATCTTATTATTATAACTATCTAAAAATGAAATGGGGTGATTTGAGTTTTTTAAAATTTTAATAATCTGTTTTATTCTCTTGCTTTTCATCATGTGCATTTATGTGTGATCTTCAGAGATACTGTATATAAGATTTTTGGATGATTTATTGGGCTACAAAAATTCTAAAGTCCCTCCTAAGTCTGATATTCTGTGATTTAAAATGGAATTTAAACTTATAAAATGCCATAGTATGATCAGTTTTGAATAGGCAAAACAGAATTCAGAGTGATAGTTATGTGTGCAATGTATTTTGTAATTATAGCTTCATCTTTACTGTTTATAGCTAAAATTTTATCTCATTGACATGACTTATAGAAGGTGTTCTCAAAAGGGCTTATATAGAGATCCTTGATTCTTTCAAAGCAAGGGCTTGTCTTGGTGAGAAAGACATCCTTCCCTTTCACTGGGCTGTTTTTCATGTGGTACAAAAGTAATTAGATGTCAGGCTTTACTAGTATAGTTTTAAGTCTTATCTTGAGGACACCTAAGGCTTATTTAATACCCAGGCATCAGTCAATTAGACCAAAAAAAAAAAAAAAGAAAACAAAAAAAAAACAAGTCAATTTTATGAGTCTACATGAATCAGGCATTTGATTATCCTGAGAAAACAGGGGTCTGTCTGCTTTCACTGAAGCTTTCCTCCGCAATCGATTAACTGCTGACTCTTGTTCTATTGACCCTCACTAATTTGTTGCATGATCTGTCATTCCTTATCTAGAGTAAAAGGAGACTCCTCTGTAAATATAAACAGCTGATGAGGTTAAGGGGAATTCAATCTATTCTGGTGTCAGTTAATGTTCATAGTGTGTATCTCTGTGAAGGGCCAGATCTTGGAGGTTGCTGCATTGCACATTTTCCAAGATCAAATTACAAGTTATGGCTCTCTTTCTTTTTACAAACACCAAAAGTGGTTGGGCAGCCAATACCAGCATGGATACTACAAATTAAATTTTGACTTTGTCTTCACATTATTCTTTCATTTTTTTTTACATTATATTATTACTAATGTAAGATCCTGCCTTTATATGGAAATAGCATTTAGAGACTTAATAATTAATTTGCTCTTGTCAGCTAAGGATTAGATGCTGCTGCTGCTTCATTTTACTCTCAAGTATATGCATATCAAAAAATTGTGTGGTTTGTTTAAAACAATGTTGGATCTAATCCTATAATTAATATAAACAATTAGTACAACTTTTTAAAGGCTATTGCTGCCGGTTTCATGTTTGGTGAATATCATTCATATCTCTATATTTATTTCCCAAATCTTGCTAATTTTTTTCGTGGGTTAAGTCATATCAAATTTCCATAATAATCTTAAGAACATTTTTCTAAACTTTTGCTGAATTAGATGGTTAGATATTAGACATACAATAAGGAATTTACTGGAGTGGACTTCTGAGCAATCTAAGGTAAGATACAATCTTAACACTGCTGAATACTTTCCCCAACATTAATACCTTATCACCTATGATCAAATTTAAATGTGACAGCTTACAAACCACTGATGCATTTAGATATTGCAGAAATATATTGGAAATTCTAGAGAGGCAAAATAGTGTAGACTTAAGAACATAGACTGACTTCTATTCTGACACTCTCACCTAAAATCTATAAAATGGGGTACTAAGAATTTACTTAATCCTTATCTGAGTCTAAAAGTGCTTCCATCTTTTGATTATCTCCAATACCCGCTGTTACTTTTACTGGATAAAATCACATACAGGCTCCTGAACAGCCTGTTGTTTTCTCACCGCAACACCTTCATTGTTTTCTGTTCCTATTTGAGTCTTTGTCTTCTTAGTCAGCTGGGTTAGCTTTCAAGGCAAAATTCACGTATTTTCTTTTCTGTTAAGTCTTTGACTAATCAAAGTAGACAACTCCTTTTTTTTGTGCCCTTACCTATCAAATATTACAGCTCTTTCCACACTACATAGTTATCTTGATTTAATATGCAAGTCTTTCTCTCAGGTTTGTGCACTCTAAGAATTTAGTAAGTGCTGGACAAGTGCCATTTCTCATCCTAGAGTGTGCTGGATCAGTCATCAATTGCTACACAACAAACCACCTAAATTTGTGACTGAAAATGACACTAATATGACTGGACAATATTTTGATTAGTCTCCTTTGTACTCACTCATGTGGCTGCAGTCAACTGGCAGCTTGGCTGGGAATAGATGGTCTAACATGGGCTTACTCATGTGTCTGGTGCCTCAGTTGGGATTGGAATGACTAAACTTCTTTCTCTTTGTGTCTTTCACCTGTGAGTTTTCACATGATGGTGGGCAAATTCCAACAAAGGCTCTGCTCTGTTGTGTTTGCTGATGTTCCCTCAGCCAAAGCAAGTCATGAACCAAGCTCAGAGTCAATGTGGGAGGGGACTATGAAAGGACCTGAGACTGGGTGTGGTGGCTTATGCCTGTGATTTCAGCACTTTGGGAGGCTGAGGTGGGAGGATTGCTTGAGTCCAGGAATTTGAGGCCAGCCTGGGCAACACAGCAAGATCCCATCTCTAAAAAAATATAAAGAAAAGCAAGAAAGGAATCAGATGCCAGGATATGTGACTCATTGATTCACTACTGTAACAGTCTAGCATATTCATTTACCTTCATTGTCTACCTGATAAATAACATTCATTAAAAACTCCTTTTGATTATTTTTCTTCTCCAAAACTTCTTCTGGGTTATCTCCAAAGTTTTTCTTACATGTTTCTATTACACATGGGATAGTCATCTACTATCTCTCCTAGCAGCACTAGTGAGGTGCACATTAAGAACTTGAAGGATGCATTCATTTATAGTCCACCTTGTTCCAAAAAAATGTGAGGTATCAACTTGGAAATAGGGGACATAGGGTCACCTGGGAAATTTATTGGAAACTGTATAATTTATTGTATAGGATTTAATACATATTGCCTCCCAGGTCAAGTGAGTGCTATTGAAGGTAATAAAATATCCAAAATAAATATATTACTTTTTAAATTTTGATTTTGAGAAGATAAAAACAAAAAACTCCAGTACCCTGTGTAAATAAGTGTTCAGGGAGTAGAGCACATTTATGTGCAGTGGGAATGAAATTGTTGCAACTGTTCTATAAAGCAACTTGGCAGTTTATATTGAGACCTTAAAATATTCATATTGAGTCAAGTCCAATGGTCTTACTTTTAGAAAATTATTCTAAGGGAATATCTTAGATAGACAGTTATGTGCAATGATATTTATTGCTGCATTATATAGGCAGACAAAAGTAAAAAAAAAATCCAGATAGGGACGTGACAAAGTTATGGAATAGCTCTATAGTGGAATATTATGCAACCAGTAAGAAGTTATCTGTAGAAAATAATTGTAATGACTTAGAAAATTGCTCATGGTGTACAACATAAGTGATTGCAAGGTATAAAGAGGATTAATTAAATTCTGTAAAACATTGTATTTAGGAATGAGTGTGTGTGTGTATGTGTGTGCGAGAATGTGGTCAGTGAACAACAACTATATTTAGCATACTCTTCTTCACACTGGGATGTACAGGGAAAGAAGAAAGACATGGTTATTTCTCTCACTTTGCCTACAGATTACTGGGGAAGACATGCTAAAGAGCACAGATGCTCATTGGACTAACAGCCAGATTTGATGTGAAAAAGGACTAAAAAGAAAGTGGAGTGAGGAAGAAGCGTTGTTGGTTTGAAGGGACCGAGTGAGGGAGGTAAGTATTCATCTGGGGTAGGGGAGAATTGTAGGTGTAAGACATGGAATGACTAATGTAAATGAGCTAAAAGCACTTTTAAGAATTTTCACTGCTGAGCGCAGTGGCTTATGCCTGTAATTCCAGCACTTTGGGAGGCTGAGGCAGGCGGATCGCCTGAGGTCGAGAGTTTGAGACCAGCCTGGTCAACCAATGTAACGAAACATATCTCTACTAAAAATACAAAAGTTATCTGGGTGTGGTGGTGCATGCCTGTAATCTCAGCTACTTGTGAGGCTGAGACAGGTGAATCTCTTGAACCCAGGGAGTAGAAGTTGCAGTGAGCCGAGATTGCACTACTGCACCCCAGCCTGCATGACAGTGAGACCCTGTCAAAAAAAAAAAAAAAAGAATTTCCACTAAATATATTTCTTTATCATTTTTTTGCAAGTGGCTATTATAAATATTTAAGTTATTTTTCAAGTATTTTAAATGCAAAACTAAAATATCTTTTGGTATGACACCATGCTGGCAGAAAACATTGAAGAGCCCATAGCTTACTGTGGGGACACACAAACACACACACACACACACACACACACACACACACACAACTTTAGACAAATTAAAATTGAAAAATTGTTGCATAACAGATATACATAGTTTTGGAGGCACATATGACAATGTAATACATTCACATAATTTGTAAAGATCAAATCGGCGAAACTGGGATATCTGTCACTTTAAATATTTGTCTTTTCTTTATGCTGGAACTATTCAATTCTTCTCTTTTAGCTGTCTGAAATGTACAATAGATTATTGTAAACAATAGTTAACCCACTAATTTATCTAACTCTGGGTCTTATTTCTTCTATCAAACTGTAATTTTGTACTCACTAGTTGACTTCTCTTCATCTTTCATCTCCCCACCCTTCCTGGCCTCTGGTAACCATGAGTCTACCCTTCATCTTCATGAGATCCACTTTTTTTGCTCCCACATATGAATGAGAGCATGCAATATTTGTTTTTATGTCTCTGGCCTATTTCACTTAACATAAAGACCTCCAGTTCCACCCATGTTGCTGCAAATGACAGAATTTCACTCTTTTATATGCGCAAATAATATTCCATGGTGCATATGTACCACATTTTCTATATTCATGCATCTGTTAATGGCCATTTATATTGATTCCATATTTTATTTTGGCTATTGTGAATAGTGCTACAATAAACATGGAGTGCAGATGTCTTTCTGATGTATTGATTTACTTTTTTTTGGATATATACCCAATAGTAGAATTGCTGGGTCATAAGGTAGTTCTGTTTTAAGTTTTTTTGGGAACCTCCATATTGTTCTTAATAGTGGCTGTACTAATTTACATTCCCACCAACAGTGTATGAGAGTTCTCCTTTCTCTGTATCTTTGCCAGCATCTGTTATTTCATGTCTTCTTGATAAAAGCCATTTTAACTGGGATGAAATGATAGCTTACTGTGGTTTTGCTTTTCTCTGATGATTAATGATGTTGAGCATTTGTTCGTATACCTGTAGTCTATGTGTATGATTTTTTTTTTTTTTTTTGAGACAGAGTTTCACTCTTCTTGCCCAGTCTGGAGTGCAATGAGTAATCTTGGCTCACCGCAATCCCCACGTCCTGGGTTCAAGTGATTCTCCTGCCTCAGCCTCCTGAGGGATTACAGACATGTGCCACTTTGCTCTGCTAATTTTGTATTTTTAATATAGATGGAGTTTTTCTATGTTGGCTAGGCTGGTCTCAAACTCCCAACCGGAGAGGATCCACTCACCTTGGTCTCCAAATGTGCTGGGATTACAGGCGTGAGCCAATGAACCTGGCCAAGACATCTGCTGAATGTCTTCTTTTGAGAAATGGCTATTCAGATCTTTGGCCCATTTTAAAATAAAATTATTTACGTTTTTTTGCTATTGATTAGTTGAAGATTCTCATATATTCTGTTTATTAATCTTTTGTCAGAGAGATAGTTGGCAAATATTTTGTCCCACTCTGTGGGTTGTCCTTTCACTTTGTTGATTGTGTCCTTTGCTGTGCAGAAGCCTTTTAGCTTGATGTGATCCCTTTTGTCTATTTCTGTTTGGCTTGCCTGTGCTTTTGAGATTTTACATAAAACTTTGCCTAGACGAATGTCCTGAATGTTTTCCTCAATATTTTCATCTAGTAGTCGTATAGATGAAAGATTATGTTTCAGATTTAAGTCTTTTACCCATTTTGATTTGATTTAAGTGTATGGTGAGAGATAGTCTCATTTCATTTTTCTGTGTATAGTTACATAATTTTCCCAGCACCATTTTTTGAAGAGACTGTTCTTTCCCCATTGTATGTTCTGGAACCTTTGTTGAACATGAGTTGACTGTAAATGTGAGGATTTATAGCTGTGTTTTCTATTCTGTTCCATTGGTTTGTGTCCGTTTTCATGCCAGAATCATGCTGATATGATTACTATAGCTTTTTAGTAAATTTTGAAGTCAGGTAGTGTAATGTCTCCAGCTTTGTTCCTTTTTGCTCAGAATTACTTTGACTATTTGGGGTCTTTTGTGGTTATATATCAATTTTAGGGTTTTTTTTATTTCTGTAAAAAAAGTGATATTTTGATAGGGATTGCACTGATTCTACAAATTGCCTTGGGTAGTATTTTCATTTTAATGATATTAAATCTTCCAAACTATGGACAGGGGACAGTGTTCCATTTTTTTATGTTCTCTTCAATTTCTTTCATCAGTGTTTTATAGTTTTCCTTTTATAGATCTTCACTTTTTTAGGTTAAATTGATTCTTAGGGATTTTATATTTTTTGTAGCTGGTGTATATGGGATTGCTTTCTTGATTTATTTTTTCAGATTCTTTGCTATTGGCATATATAAATGCTACTGATCTTTGTATGTTGATTTTGTAT
The DNA here is from genome assembly GCA_031835075.1 of Saguinus oedipus. Lineage (NCBI taxonomy): Eukaryota > Metazoa > Chordata > Mammalia > Primates > Cebidae > Saguinus > Saguinus oedipus. The sequence goes on along the minus strand of CM063170.1, from coordinate 183,802,517 downwards.
CGTGCAACTTTACTGAATTAATTTATCAGTTCTAATTTTTTTTGGTGGATTATTTAGGTTTTTTTTCTTAAAGATTATGTCATCTGTAAGTAAGGCTAACTTGACTTCTTCATTTCCAATTAGGATACCCTTCATTTTTTTTTCCTTTTTTTTTGCCAAATTGCTTTGGCTGAGACTTTCAGTCCTATATTGACTAAAATGGTAAAGATGTGCATCTTTGCCTTGCTTTAAATTTTATAAAAAAAGGCTTTCAATTTTCCCTTGGTCAGTATGATTTAGCTGTTGGCTTATAATATTTGGCCTTTATTATTTTGAGGAATGTTCCTTCTATACCCAGTTTGATAAGGTTTTTTTTTTTTTTAATAAAGGGGTGTTGACTTTTATCAAATGCTTTTTAAAGCATTTATTGAAATGATCATATGGATTTTGTTCTTCATTCTGTTAATGTGATGTATCACTTTCATTGATTTGCATATATTCAACCGTGCTTGCATCCCTGGTATGAATCCCTTTTGGTCATGGTGAGGTCTTGAATTGGGCTTGCTAGTATTTTGTTGAGAATTTTTGCACTGTATTTATGTGCGATATTTGCTCCCAGTTTTCTTTTTGGTTGTGTTCTTGTCTGTTTTTTTTTTTTATCAGGGTAATGCAGGCTGTGTAGAATGAGTTTGGAAATATTCCCTCCTCTTCAATTTTTTTTTTTTTGAAGACTTTGAGTAGAATTGGTATTAGTTCTTTAAACTTAAAAATTTAGTTAATGAAGATACAGTTTGGTCAGCAGGAAAAGCATGTCTTTGCCTTGGCTGGGGGTATGGTGACTGTTGTCTTAACTATTTAGGTCTTTTTAGCATCTGTCTCTAATGTGAAGGTGGACAGTTAGGTTGTTACAGTCTGAAGTCCTGAAACACGTGTTGCATTAAAACAGCTCCCCTAATTTTGATTCTATACTCATCTAAACACTCTTCTGAGTATAATCAAGATTGAGAATGTGGTAGATCTGTCTTCAGAAGCAGAATGAGCTGTCTGAGTCATCTCAGGTCCTCTGTCCATCATCTATAAGACAATGCTAGGTTTCATTATAAATTGGCTAATTAAAATTCTGGGCTATACATGAGTGTTGATAAGCTCAGTTAATCTAAGTTGATGTCCCACAGGTAGATTCATGCTTAATGTGCTGAAAGAAAAAAATCAGATTTTGAATTTTCTAGGAAGCAGACCAGATCAAGTACATGAAAATTAACCAAGGTAAAGCTCTTGAAAATCTTATATGGTAGCTGTTTGACCCATTCTGGTAATATATATATACCTACATACATGCACATTTTTTTCTTAAAATTTTGTGATATTTACTTACTTTATATAATTTTTGTCTCTTCTCTTGTTTTCCTTACCAGAGGATAAAATCTTTGCAGGCAGTTACTCCTTCTTCATTTTATGTGTATATTTATCACCTAGCATAGTACCTGGCGTAAAGTAAATATTTAATTAATATTTAGTGAATGAAACCGTATACATTAACTGAAGTAAATATTCATACATAAACATATAAACACAAGGGCAAATATAGATAGATTTTGGAACTTTCACTCTTTTGGATTATTTATACCTTACTTTACAAACATTAGCCTAATAATCAAATACCTGAATTTGTAAACACAATTCTGTTTTCTTTCCATTCCCTATGCTGTTCTTTATGTGAGCAGTGTTTCAGAACTATCAGAGGTGGGAGATAATTAAGGATGTCGTAGGCCATAAATCCCCACCACTGCTCTGACAGAGCATTACTTGTAAGAAGCGACGGTACTAGTGGATGTAATCCAGCCTAAGCTAAAGAATGAAATCTGTCTTAAGTCTAAAGCTTAAGTCTATCCAGTGACATTTTCTTTTGCTGTTTTAAAAGTCTACACTGCCATTAAAAAAAATCTGCAAAACGAATGCACCAAGGGCTCAAGAATGAGCACCAGCATTGGCATTTTCACTCCTTCTCCATAAAGCAAATTGAAACAGACAGGGAAGAAAGGTAAATACCTGTGACCTTCTTTAAATCGGCTTCTGCAGAAGTCATTGGGAATGAAATGAGGCCTGCAGTGAAGAGTCCTCAGGGAGGCCCCTCAGGTTTCCCCTCCTCCAATGGGACTTCTTTTCATTCTCAGTAACTCTTTTGGGCTCTTAGGACGAAAACAGCTAATAAGTTTAGATATGAACAACTGGCTCCATATGTATCATGCAAATTTCTCAAATTTCGTTTGCAAAAACTACTGAATGTCATTTCCTCAGCTCTAGCTACTGTCCATACCTCTGGGGAATGCAGATAGAGTGGTAGGGTCAACCCCACAATAAGAGGCTTTCTTCGTTTCAATAAGCAGTTTATGCTCATTCAAAAAGAAATACTTCGAAGGCTTTCTTGGCTAGGGCATGTGAGCATTGTTGTGCAGAGAAAGAGCCAGCTTGGACTGGGCCAGGGGAAATTAGGCTGACCTGTGGAGGGTTCTAGAACTGACTCTGAAGTTGATACGGGGTGATGTGGGTTTGAAGATGACCCCTAATACCTGGTCAATTTACAGTAACCCTTTGTACTAGACTCACACCGGTGGATATAAGACATGTCTAAAATATGCTTGACTGTTTTACTTACAGGCATTTCTTCTTTATTCTGATTTGGGCCCCTAATCATGTTTTAAACTACTATTATTTTATCACTATTCAGTATAATGTAGACCAAACAAAATAATTATTCCTGAGAATAATCCCTAAGAATAATTTATGAACTATCTGCAGTTTCAAAGCCAATGTTTTCACTTCCTGCAATTTTAAGGGAAATTTTTCATTCTAGAGAAAATATTACATAGTAGATTTCAGTGAAAAAATAGTAAAGAAATTTTAGGAAGAAATTAAGTTAAACTTGGGTAAGAAAAAATTTAGGGAAAATTTAGTAAGAAATTATAATTCCTATTTTGGAGTTATAAGAAGACAACAAGGAATAGTCCAATGTGCTTTAGGTTATAGCTACAAAAAATAGTAGTCTTACATTCAGGAAGAATTCATAACTCCTGAGGTTTAGTATAAGAGGAAATTAGAATCTAGGGATCGAAGATTGGTGCACAATTATATTGGCTTGATAAATATTTTTTTCCATACAGTAACATCTGACTTACCTGAAATCATTATAGCCAGTAATTTTAGTGGTTGGTAACAGAAAACCAACCAAAATGGGCTTAGCAAAAGGGGAATTTAATTGTAGTTGAAAGTGAAAGGTAGAAGTAGGGCTGTTTGATGAAGGGGCTCAGATGGGATAACCGGGACCCTGTTTCTCTCCACTCTCATTTATGCTTCATCTGGATTTAATTCCACATGGTCAGTAGCATTGCCACGGCTGTCCTAGCCTCATAGACTCACTACTCTCTGCCTCTTTTCCAGGTGATCCTGTAAAATGTGTGGGATTAACTCTGGTTCAGCTGATTTAGATCATACCCACTTCTTCATCTTGACTTTGATGTAGGGAAATGCTATGCACTGGTTGGTTTAGGTCTGGTAATTGTCTTTTCCATTGGGGCTGAGATGGAGATCTGAAACATCCACTGGACTGAAAGAGAGCAAGGGATACGTTCTCAGATGAAAACAAAAGGCATAAGACAGAATAATGGAAGTGAGAAAGATCAATGACTACTAAATGTCTCAAAATTTATCTTATTTTAAAACATATTTTTCTGTTTTACAAAATAGTTAATTGAGAAAAATATTTTGTAAAAGGTCTAGTCTGGTCAATAAAATGTACTTTCTCAGTATGTGATCATCTTCAAATTTCCATTTTGACCCATGTGAAACCAATATATTGAACATTCTTCACATACAGGCTTTTCTAAAAATGTTTATTGAGATAGAGTGTACTCAATGGAATAAATCCTGTCTCCTCCCCATCTCAGTCCTAGGAATCTCAGCAGTCCTTTCACAAATGATGTTCTGTGAGCTGGTGTGTCTTTGGTATGAATCCACTGCAGGTGGAATGAGCTGTTTTCAGACCTGTGTACATTACTTGTCTTAGTCAGAGGACAAAATCCCATGCACTAAGTGGCTTATAAACAACAAACATGTGTTACTCACAGTTCTGGAGGCTGGGAAGTTAAGGTGTCAACAAGTTTAGTGTTGGATATAGGCCCATTTCCTTGTTAATAGATTGCTCCCTTTCACTGTGTCCTCACATGGTGGGAAGGACAAATGAACTCCCTTGGGTTCATTTTATAAGAGCATTAATCCCGTTTGTGAAGACTGCCATAATGACCTAATTGCCCTTCGTAAGGCCTTACCTCCTAATACCATTGCCCTGGGGATTAGCATTTCATCATATGAATTTTGAGGGGATACAAATATGCAGATGATAGCATTCTCTCTGGGAAATACATAAGTCAGGGTCAGATCTTGGCATGTGAGTTAGAATAAAGCCCTTACCCAGTGGTCCTGACTACAGGGTTTGATCAGAAACCTCTGTGCTTTCACACTCTACTTATTGGCTTCAAAGTGAGGGATTGTCATGGTTAGGTCAGTTTGGCGATTCTCCAATCCTTTTCCTCTGGAATCTTTTTGTACCATATTATTTCTATAATAAATTATTATTATCATTGTTTGAGACATGGTCTCTGTCAGCTAGGCTAGAGTGTATTGGTGCAAACATGGCTCATTACAGCCTTGAACTCCTGGGCTCTAGCGATCCTCTGCCCTCAGCCTCCCAAGTAGCTGAGACTACAGATGTGCACCACCATGCTTTGCTAATTATATATATATATGAACAACAGAGTCTTGCCATATTGTTTAGGATGGTCTTGAACACCTGAGCTCAGGCAGTCCACCCACCTCAGCCTCCCAAAATTTAGGGATTACAGATGTGAGCCACCTTGCCCAGCCAACAAATTCTTTGTTTGTGTATGTTGAGAGATAGTTGTGTCTTGTTCATAGAAGAACTTACATGGCATATGAAATCTTTCCATATTTTTTCTGAGCATAGCATCTTACTTTCCTCTCATCATTCCAGGACTTGGGTTAAGCAATTCTTTAACCTTCATTAACCCTAGCCTTTCATTCCACCTGCAGTGGGTTCACTCCAAAGACAGACCAGCTCACAGAACACCATTTGTGAAAGGATTGCTGAGATTCCTAGGACTGAGAGGGGGAGGAGACAGAATATATTCTTTTTAGTAAACTCTATCTTGACATAAAGTTTTAGAAAAGCCTGTATGTGAAGAATGTCCAGGGATACATTTAAGACACCAAATGATTTCAGTTACTACATGGGCACCAATATGGAATGCAGATAATAAAGGTTGTTAGGCTTAATTGGAGGTAAGTATTCCTACAATCATTTAATCTCATTCTTTTTTGAATAAATGAGCCTTAAATGCGAACTTTAATCTTCCAATATCCTCAAGATTTTGACACAACTAGATCTCTTTCCTTCTATACAGATGGTCCCAGGTTGTTAACTTTCTACTTAGTTTATGATATTTTCTATTTTTTTTTTTTTTTTTCTGATAACTCTCACTTCTTAAAACAATCAGGGTACCGAATTTCAAGAGATTCCTGGGCTTCCCTCTTGTTTTATGTTTCTAAGACAAGGAAACCTTGAATGATTCACATGCAATTCCAGTGCATATATTTAATCCACTGACTTTGGAGCATTTAGTTTGGCTTGCTGGATGTCTTCCCCCATCCCCTTTATTTTCTAGTTATTTTCTACGTTCTGAGTATGAAAAATAGGTGGAGGAAGATTTGGCCCTTGCACTTTGAAAAACACAAATGTCTACTTTTAGTTTTAAGGACCTCAAGAAAAGCTATCTAATCTTGGAGGCTTTATGTTTTATGAATGAACAAGTGTTTTCTTTCAGCTACTCTGCTGGGAACAATTTTTTCAAATGATTGAAGAAATTTGCTGAGTCAATATATGTGCATTTTGCTGTTGTCAGAAAGATGTGAAATACAGCAGCACTGGGTGGGCCTGGTCTCAGCTGAACTGTAATGTGGATGAGGTCTGCCTTCAGGGCCCTTACACATTTCTTTCTGTTACCCAATTCCTGTTTCCTGGGTCTCATCCTCCACCTGTCCTTGCTTCCAGTTACTTAGATTCTCAGGCCACTTTGCAGTCTGGGCTCATTTTTGCTTGCTCTGCCTGCAAAGGCCTAACCCCAGGTGGTGCATAGTGCCCTGATTTGGCCCTTCTAGCCAGTTTTCTAAGCTAAACAAAGTAGATTCGTAATCTATCTGGATCCCAGCTAGCTGCCACTACTGGAACTAAGCCTCATTAAGGTGTTAATGCATTGAAATGGTTTAATGAACTATTTTTTCTTCCTGAGATTACAGGCAGTATGATAAGAAACACTTAAGGTCCATTTACATTTAAGTCAAGGGAATTATCATTCTAAGGTGGAATTTCAGGCAAGTCCGTGGTCCAATAGGCCTAGCAAGGGGGCAGCTTTCTGTATTTCCCCTGAGACAGACTAATCCCCTTCTTCATGGGCTTTCTTCCTGTCTGGCTCTGTCAGTAAGGTATTTGGGGTATGGATATCTCCCTTATCACCAAGGTGGCTGGGTACTGCTTTCCAGCTGTGTTCCTTCTGGGTTCATATGTAGGGGTTGGGCCTGTTTATGACCATTGCCACCAACTCCTGGACTGATTTCCAGCCCTGCTCCAGATTTGGCTCTCTTATCTTTTCCCCACTTGACCATTCTGAAGCTGTATTCTCTGTACTTCTCTGTGATAGAACCCTATTGTCTTCCATTTGGACTTGCACCAGAGTTAGCATATGTAGAATATGGACTTAGTTTGTGACTCTTAACTCCTCCTTGGGGCTGCTGATTCTTCTCCCACATTTCCTATATTTGCTACTTACCCCCTTTTCTCTAGCTCTGGCTTTCTGTCTCCCAGTGGCTGGCAGTGCTCACTTTACCTGTAGATATTGTGGAAAACCATAGAGTTATAATACAGACAGTGTATGTGGAGGACATAAAGCATTTTGTAGTAAAGAAAAATTCATGGTTTGAACCTTGGTTGCCTCCCAGAGATACTCATTCCGCTTTATCAAGGATGTATAACTTTTACTCCACTTCACCCAGAGTCTTCATTTTCCCAAGATAAACTATCCATTCCTCCTTGGATCAGATTTTCAGATTCTTCATTATACTATTTATTCTCTTACAGGAAATACACTTTGCTAATGTCTCCCTGAAAATTTGGTGTCCAAAGAGGAACAAAATATAGGCAGCATGAGAGTTCACATAAGTGTTTTACCAACTGGCCTGCATTTCTCCATCTTGTCCTCAAAGATATGATGGCAAACTTAAAAAAACAACCTTACTGAAATCCAGATTGACATTGTCAGAAAGGAGCTATTTGACTTAAACATGCATACAGACACACGAGTAAAAATAGGACATTTATGCATTACAACTCAAATATGCAAAATAAAAAGTAGATTGTTTACTTCTTATATGTGCTCTCATTTTGTCCTCAATCCCATATTCCATTCAGTAGCAAGAAAAAAAATCAATCTAAAACTTGCCAGTTCTTGGTATCTGGATAACTTGGTGTTTTTGGTTTTTAAATAGACTCTGTTAGGTTAGCTTAAGTGTCTTTCAGATAAATATTCATTTAAATTCATGATTCAAACTTCTTACCAGAAAAGGATATATATATTTGCCCCTCCACTTTCTGCTCCCTAAGACGCCATATGGGTATCTGCGAGGGTAGCCTCAAGGAGGCCAGTGTATGGTAACGAATTATTGTCTGGGTCTTTGTGCTGTCTTTGGAGACTTCTCTGGTCACTGTGGAGATGTTTTTTTATCTGTGTGGATCATGGAGCTGCTGGTGTCTGCTATAGAGAAACTGTGGCTAGTAACACTGTATATCAGGGATGAGGGTCAAACATCTACCTCTTCTCTCCTAGTGAAGTCCAGGTAAAAAGTGAGGGACACAGAAAAGAAGACAATGAGATGATGACTGTGTTGGTCTGAGAATGAGCAGTGCATTTCGGGCTGCTGATTTGTACAATGGACTGAATATTTGTGTCCTCCTAAAATTATACATTGAAATTCTAACCCGCAGTATATTTGAAGATGGAGACTTTGGGAGGTAATTAGGTCATGAGGGTATAGCACTCATGAGCAAGATTAGTGCTATTATAAAAAGAACCGCTGATAACTCTCTTGCCTTCTTTCTTTTGTGAAAGGGTACAGTAGAAGTCACCAGTCTACAACCTGGAAGAGGCCCTTCACTATGCTGGCACCCTGATCTCATATTTCCAGCTTCCAGAACTGTAAGAAATAAATTTTTGTTGTTTATAACCTATCTAGTCTATGCAGTCTGAACTAAGACTCTTGGCAGTGGATAGCTGCTGTGGCTCTGGCTGCAAGAAGAGCTGTTGCTAAAGCCAGCTCCTAAGCCCTTGGTTCATTTCAGCTGGGAGTTTGGAGATCAGGAGTCAGTTGTTCACAGGAACACTTCTGCAAATCTGTAATCCCAGTGTAGAAATCCATGTTTCACGTTCTTTGTTCCAGAAATGCAGACAACTCAATACAGTTGCTCATTTTTAGACTTTATATTGTGAGAGAAAAGCAACTGCTATAATCGGCGGGGCATGGAGCAGAGTGGACAGAGCGTAGGCTTTGGAGACAGAGCTAGGTTTACTTTTCCCTGTTCCCTTTGACCTTGAACTTTTCTGAGTTTCATTATTAGTAAAGCAGAGGTAAATGCCTATCTGATTTAAGAAAACAATAAATTGAAGCTATATTTCTAAATCGTAACAATATCTTCTAAGCCCAAATACTGTTTTTCAAATATTCCAAAGAGATAGATGGCAGCTTGCTTCCTTTATCATTGGTTGGCTTCATCACCTATGACATATACCCCCAGTACAACCATTTTTCGTTGAGACAAATGCCTTTTCTCCTCAGAGGATCTTCCTCTTCCTGACAGAGTCCAGAGGATCCCCCTGAACCTCCTTCCGCTCCCTCCCCTTGGGATCTAGGATCATACTAGCCCTGTCTCATTGCCCTCATTACTCAGCCCAGGGAGGACTGGTAAGAAGTCCCTCTGTGGCTTGTTGACATCAACTCTGAGGATGTGCAAGATGGATTAAGAAAAGGCATCTGATAGCTTTTACATTTCAGGAAGCCAAATGTTTTTCAAATCAGAAGCAAAAGGATTTAGCACAGGGAGGCTAGGACTGCATTTCTGTCAAGGGGGAGATGGCTAAACTCCCTTTCCCCTGAGGCCCTTCTGTATTTCCCACTGGGCTGTACCGCCCTGTCATGCTTTAAGCCTTCCCTTCCTGGTCTTCCTCCCCAAAGCCTCTCAGCTGAGCCCTGCTTTGCTCTCCATCCAATGTGTGAGACTGAACCTGAAGACAGGGAGGATAGAGAGGTCCTGTTCTGGGAGGAATAAGATGGGTCGTATTATGTTGTGTAGGAGGGCGTTGCCCAGCAGCTTCTGGGTGCGTCCTCCGCTTATTTACTTAATCTAGTTTCTGCAGCAAGAGTTACAAAACAGGAGAGCAACTAGCTTTTCTACCATTCTTTGGCCCTGAAAATATCCAGTGGGGGGCATGGCATCCTGGTTAAAGAAACGTGGTCCAAATCCTGAGTGGTGTAGTGCTTCATTTCCTCCTTGTGTGGGGAAAGTGGCTCCAAATACTGACTACTTTTTGTCTTCCCCAATGACTTGCCCCTTGCCTGGATGTCTCTGGGGGTGTGGGGAGAGCTGGGAGGGAGAGAAATCTCAATTGCATAGTTGTGTTTCTCTTGCTGATAGAATTCTCAAGCTTTTGGAGCCAACAATTAGGACTGGAAGTGTTCCTGGTCTTTCCAGTGAGGCTAAACCATTGTCTTAAAGTATATGAAATCTTAAAAGTGCAGCCCTGTCTGGGCTGTCTGCAATGATCTCTAGAGAACCCTGCAGATCTCTTTTGTTAGGAGTCCATGATTCTACAATACACATCATTTGTTGGAGGCGGGTAACTGGGGCCTTATGCCAGGAGGCATGCCATAGAACCAGATGGCCATAAGGTGGCACTAGTAGTATTTATAAGGAGCCACTGCAGCAGTTTTGGTCAATGAGACAGCACTTGCTTTTTCCAGCTCTCTAAAGTGAAACAACTGTGTTTTGTTAACACCATGTTACACAGAGCTTTTTTTGTGGATGTCTGCTTTCACCCAAACCATCACAGCCTACTTTCCTGCGGTGTTAGGAGTGTTAGTTACGATGAATTCAAAGGCCGGAAGGTTTTGTTTGTTGAAGTTTGCTCCATGCATTTAAGATGCTTTCTATTCTTTGAAGCGTTGACAAAAACAGTCCTGAATTCTCTGGGAAATAAAAGACCCCGTTTGTTTAGCAACTGTTCTCCCTGCTCCCTTCACCCACTTTGGGATTCTTCCAGAGGTCTAGATGCAAGGTTGATCTTGTCTGCCCTGTCAAGCTTTTAGCTTGTCAAGGCTTTTAATATTCTTTGTATGAGTTTAATGTAAAAAGACATCAAGTTATTGCTGTCTTTTACATGACTAATAGACTGCTTCATAAATAAGTAACTCTGTCTATATGGTTTTAAGAGTAAAATAACCTACTTAAAAGGAACTTGAAAGCCACTAAGAAACTTGGGAGAAACTCAGCAAGAAGCCTCCCCGTCTGTGCCAGTTTGTTTAGCAGAGGAAGATTTTTTCCCAGAGGAAGCAGTTGGCAACACTCCCATTAATGGCAACATAGAAACCTACATCTTACCCATTTGCTGGTAGCTTTCTAGAACAAGGGGCTACCAGTCATGGGATGAGGAACTACAGCAGACGTGGCAAACTTTTCTGTGAAGATCCAAATAGTAAATATTTTTAGGCTCTGTAGGCCATAAGGTCTCAGTTGTAGCTACTCAGCTCTCCCTCTTTAGCTCAAAAGCAGCCATGGGTGATATATAGATGAATGTAGATAGCTTTGTTCCAATAAAACTTTTTTCACAAAAACAGGCAGCAGGCTGGATTTGACTCATGGGCCATAGTTTGCAGAACCCTGAACTAGAAAAAGGGAGAATTTTTTTTTCCTCCTCCAACATGAATATTTCCTTTTTGATCCTCTTGTTTTGCTAGAATGGTAGCTGAGGGTTGTCAATGTGTGTTTGGCCTTGTCCTAGCAGATTTCCCACTGTTATAGGAACACAAGGAGCAGAGCAGGTTCTGTTTCTGCTATGGCCATTGCAACTAGGAGAAATCACTGACAGAAGTAGAGGATGACAGCTGGGTGTCTCATCTCCTTCTTAGTTCTTAAAGGTAAGAGTTTGTATTGGATCAGGTGGATTCAGCATAATCTTCTGGTGGCGTTGTATTTGGCTAACACTGGTCTTCTAAATTAGGAATTAGCACAGGACGTGGGCCAAATCTGACCCTCTACCTATTTTAATAAATAAAGTTTTATTGAAACACAGTCATGCCCATTTCCTTACATATGGTCTTTTGCCATTTTACAATGATGAAGTTGAGTGGTTGTGACAGAGGCCTTATGACTTATAGAGCTTAAGGTATTTACTATTTGTCCCTTTATAGAAAAAAATTGTGGACCCACACTCTAGAGTAGTGCTTTTCAGACACTGTGAAGGGATGCTTTCCCTCTTTCATTTCTTTAAAAAAATCCATCATGACTATGTGTAGTTCTGTTGTTCATGACTGATAGCAACTTTTGTCATATCCAACTCATCACATCAGGCCTGGCACCCATCCTGCCCCGCTGGTCCATTCCTATCAAAGTAGATGAGTCTTTACTGTATGTGCTTTGGATATGACCACAAGGTCAAATCACTATAAATGTTTTAATTGCTTATACTCAAATTCTGTACTTATATAGTAATGGACTAGGAACAGTTTGCAGATCAACAGCATGGTTCTAGAGCACTGCTATCAAAGTGTGGTCTTTGAATCATCAGTATTACTTAACTATCTTGTTAAAATGCAATTTCTGATTTATTTCAAAAGTCTCAGGTGGGACTTGCCATTCAGAATTTCTAATAAATTTCTAGACGAGGTTGATGCCACCAGTCCTTGGACCATACTCTGAGTGCCATTGCTCTAGAGATATTTTTAAAGGGGTCAAATCTAACATCAGATATTGCCTATACTCACAGAATGGTGCTGGCTACATTATTCCCATTTTACTGATCAGGGCTACCTTATATAGAAAAGTGAAGCAATTTGCAATGGAAAACCAAGAATAAAACACAGATGTCATTAACTAAGAGATGCCTAAGAAATGTAGATGCTCTTACCCCACCCTATACATAATATTTTAATCTGGTAGTCAGTTTTCCTAGTGCTGACACCAGCTCTGCTTGCTACATTGCTAGAACCAAATCAGTAGTGATTTTGATTACAGCCTGTTAAACAAATATGGAACATAAAGAGAAATGCACATTGCTCTTAACCCCGACCCCCTTCTCAACCCCTACCTTTTTTGTTTCCTTCCTCTTCTCATGTTATTGTGTGTTGTTTGGAGAGTTTCCAGATCTTCACTTGGACATGCAAGCCATTGGGAATGAATATGTCAAGTAGGAAATGAAATCTTTTTTATGTTTTTATAATGGTAACACATGAAAAATGTACTTAAATAAAGAAATTGGACTAATGCATTTCTTTGTCATTTGGGGGCACTATTGTAGCCACATATCCAGGATTCGGATTTGCATTGGAGATTTCTGTCACTAAAGCTGAATTCTGCCTGTTTCCTGTCTTCCCTTAACTGCTGTTTATCAGCTGCTGCTTATTACTTTAAATGTTCTGGGATACTGAAAAGAACAGAAAAAGAGGCTAATAAGGAACTTAACTTCCTGGGTTGCTTACCATGATGTTTATTTAGGAGACAAATCTCTTTTTAAAACATTCACCCCATGTAGGACATTAAAAATGCTGATGATGTTGCCTCATCAATTCTACAACAATATTGCTTTGTTCTTGTATCTATACTGTTGTTCTGTTCATAAATCAGTTTCCATTGGAATTAATTTGTAAATGTATCAAAGCAAAGTTATAGCCATGTTCTCTTCTCAGATAAAGTGCCAGCCTGAGGCAAAACCTTACGTATCAGCTTCTTTGTAAGGACGCACCTCCTTCTCCTTATGGTACACTGGCCCTTTCATGTTTCTTTTTATTAAATTGCCTTCCTGTGATAATGTCAAAACCATGACAACTTTTCATTGGTAGTTTGACCAATGTTAAAGTAATGTCACGACGGCATTTGAAAAGAGGAATCTGTTTTCACAAAGCACAGCTGTGTTGTTCGTGATGCTTTGTGTGTTGAATAAGTTTGTCTTTGTCATTTGAATTCCCAGAAAATTTGAATTCTCTGTTGGAAAATTTAGAAAACTATCAATATGAAATAGACTTCCATAGGCTTAAACTAACCAACAAGAAAGGACCCACAACTCAACCCTTCCAAACTTTTCTTTTTTCCAAGCAAGGAAGGTGAAAGTCCATCCTTCTGTCTTATCTTTTCATCAGCTGTGGGAGCATCTATGCAGGCTTCCTACATACACTTCAACCCCTCTCCCTCCCTCCTTACATTCCTCCAGTTCAGGTGCATTTTCTCATCTCTGTCTTGATTTCTGACATAGCTCCTGAGTGGTCCTGAGACATTGATCACCACCTGCGGAGGTCTGTCTTGCAGACCCTGACTCAATCAACAGATAAATGAATGCATTCACATATACCAGCATACAGTGAATCTGAGTGGGCTAGGTATGGTCATCAGCTGCTTTCAGAGGGAGATTGCAGCTAACCAACCATGACTCCCTGTACCTCCTCACTTTATTCAGTATAGATTTAATAAGAGAGGGTTCAAGTCAACAGGTTTGTGGATAATAAACATGGTTAAAAGAGTGGTTTTAGAATGATAAAATCTTTTTAGAATGGTTTTTAGAATGATAAAAGAATGATAAAAGCTTTTGGTTCCGGGGCCCAGAGTAAACACCATTAACGGGTAATTCCCTTTTGACCTCCCCCTGAGAGGACCACCCAGCACAAAGTTTACATGAGTAAACAAATTAGGGTAGAAATTAAGGAATGTGGGGTAAACAAACTTAATTGGGGAAGCTTTTATTGTCCATAAATCTTCACCCTATGACTTGTTACTCTAATTTAAGAATTGCTTGCCTTCAGCCTGTTCGATCAAAACCTTTCAGCCTTCCAAAAGATTTTAAGACTATAGTCTTATAACTTTCCCTAATATTTTCCTAATATTTTGCCAGCAATCCCGAGTGAATCCCAACATGGTCCAATTGCCAAAAGTCTTACTCTTCCCATCTGACTGAAATTCAAATACAACTCTGTCATTCCTTTCTGAGACTTACCATCACCATAGGGATGTCATCCCATCACAACTGCATTCCTGACCAGACCCTCCATTATCCGGCCCCCACGTTTGTCATTGCTACCTCCCACCATGCCCTGCATTGCACTTTGTACTTGAGTAATATAGAACTCTGTGTAGTTTTCAGAAATATCATGCTGTTCCATACCTGGTGCCTTTGATCATGATTTTTTTCCTCTTCCTATAAGACTCGACCCCAGTGGTCTTCAACCAGGGACAATTTTGTCCCTTGAAGAGACAGTTGCCAATGTCTGCTGATATTTTTGTTTGTCATAACTTGGGGAAGTGTGCTACTGGCACGTAGTGCATGGAGTCTAAGAATGTCAGCCTTCTATAACAAAGAATTATATGGCCCAAATGTCAATAATGCCAAGTTTGAGTAACCTTGCTCTACCTCTCCTTTTCCAGTATGATAATTTCTACTTTCTAATTATGATACCTCTCCTCTAGCAAATTGTCCTTGATCCTTCCTTTTGTAGGATTGGGGAAGTAGCCTTTTGCTGTTCTATGAAGGGGTTCTCTGTGTATACCTATACCATATTTTCACTGGCCATATATTATTATAATTATTTTTTATTTCTAATAAAATACAAGTGTCAGCAAATAAGCTGACAGATTGTCTCAGAATAATGACTAAATCCCACATTCTTTGTTCATAGCAAAGCCAACAGGTGGTTCAGCTACCACTCCACAGGCTTAAAATGGAAACAAATTCAGAAACCAGCTCTACCACCAATCATCCTCCCTCCACACCATCAACACAAGAAGAGAGGCTATCCCCTCACTCACATTTTGGAGAGGAGATGCTTTCTTTCCCCAAGGGTAAGAGGAGGTCCTGAAAGAATTTCCATTTTAAAAAAAGGGTTGGGAGGGCAACCTTCCAAAAGGATAACTATCATTTTTATTTCTTTTTGGGATGTCTGCTTTGCCAGGGAATTGGAAAAAAATCAGATGGGAGTAGTGAGCTTTTTACCAGTGGTCCATGTTGTAGTAACCAGCCCAACTGTGTTGAGTGTATATGCAATGAGTGAAAACAGCAATTAATACTAAACTCAGGCAAGACTGTAACAAATCAGGCAAGACTGGCCTAGTCAGAAGGGTAGTTTTTGTTCTTTTCTTGCTCCTTGAGCCCCACCCTGACAGGGCAGCAAGTGGTGGTAGGTAGAAGAAGGGGAGAGGAGAGGTGTGGAAGTCAAACCCTCCACTTCAGGTGAGTGAAGTCAAAGCTCCTGCCTATGCTTGGGGCAGGGTTGGGAGTAGAGCGAAAAAAATTGAATCAGATGTGATATGTAAGTCTTTTTTTAAAAAATAAATAAGACTAAATCATGGATATAGAAAGGGTACTGTTTGTAGAAGTCGGATTGTCTAAAAGCTTATGGAACTGGGTCAAGATTATATTAAGGAAGGTACTACTTATATAAGACATCTAGGAATAGCTACTGCCTAAAAAGTCACCTTTATATCCCAATGAGTTGACAGGACTCAATAAGCCAATTACATATATCTACAATAAAAAAATTTCAAGCAGTACACGAAGAGATCATAATTATACTGTATAAAAAAGCCATAATCTATATGTCAACACAACACTCAGGGGCTTGCAGTCTTCTTTCTTCTTCTTCTTTTATACACACACACACACACACACACACACACACACACACACACACACACACCCACCAATAACAAGGGTTGAAGTTGAGGCAGCAACCAATTCTTCCAGATTTAGGCTTGGGAGGGTGCAAGTGTCCAGGAATTCATCCATTTCTTCCAGGTTTACTGGTTTATGTGCATAGAGTTGTTTGTAGTAATCTCTGATGGTGGTTTGTATTTCTGTGGAATCTGTGGTGTTATCCCCTTTATTGTTTTTTATTGCATCTATTTGATTATTCCCTCTTTTGTATTAATCTGGCTAGTGATCTGTCTATTTTGTTGATCTTTTCAAAAAACTAGCTCCTGGATTTATTGATTTTTTTGAAGGGTTTTTTGTGTCTCTTTCTCCTTCAATTCTGCTCTGATCTTAGTTATTTTGTACCTTCTGCTAGCTTTTGAGTTTTTTTGATCTTGCTCCCCTAGCTCTTTCATTTTTGATGAGAGGGTGCCGATTTTAGATCTTTCCTTGCTTCTCATGTGGGCATTTATTGCTATAAATTTTCCTCTAGACACTGCTTTAAATGTGTCCCAGAGATTCTGGTATGTTGTGTCTTCGTTCTCACTGGTTTTGAAGAACATCTTTATTTCTGCTGTCATTTCATTGTTTATCCAGTCAACATTCAAGAGCCAGTTGTTCAGTTTCCATGAAGTTGTGTGGTTCTGAGTGAGTTTCTTAATCCTGAGTTCTAATTTGATTGCAGTGTGTTCTGAGAGACTGTTTGTTATGATTTCTGTTCTTTTGCATTTTCTGAGGATTGATTTACTTCCAATTATGTGGTCAGTTTTAGAGTAGGGGTGATGTGGTGTTGAGAACAATGTATATTCTGTGGATTTGGAGTTGAGAGTTCTGTAAATGTCTATTAGGTTTGCTTGGTCCAGATCTGAGTTCAATTCCTGAATATCCTTGTTAATTTTCTGTCTTGTTGTTCTGTCTAATATTGACAATGGAGTGTTAAAATCTCCCACTATTATTGTGTGGGAGTCTAAGTCTCTTTGTAGGTTGTTAAGAACTTGTTTTATGTAACTGGGTGCTCCCGTATTAGGTGTGTATATATTTAGGATCGTTAGCTCTTCTTGTTGCATTGATCCTTTTACTATTATGTAATACCCTTCTTTGTCTCTTTTGATCTTTGTTGCTTTAAAATCTATTTTGTCAGAGTCTACGAGTGCAACTCCTGCTTTTTTTTGCTTTCCATTTGCTTGGTAAATCTTCCTTCATTCCTTTATTTTGAGCCTATGTGTGTCCTTGTACCTGAGATGGGTTTTCTAAATATAGCACACCTATGGGTCTTGAATTTTTATCTAATTTGCCAATGTGTGTCTTTTGATTGGGGCATTTAGCCCATTTACATTCAACGTTAATATTGTTCTGTGTGAATTTGATTCTACCATTTTGATGCTAGCTGGTTGTTTTGCCCATTAGTTGATGCAGTTTCTTCATTGTGTCAATACTCTTTACCATTTGGTATGTTTTTGGAGTGGCTGATACTGGTTGTTCCTTTCTATGCATAGTACTTCTTTCAGGAGCTCTTGTAAGGCAGACCTGGTGGTGACAAAATCTCTCAGGAGTTGCTTGTTTGCAAAGGGTTTTATTTCTCCTTCACTTATGAAGCTTAGTTTGGCTGGTTATGAAATTCAGTTGAAAGTTCTTTTTGTTTGTTTGTTTTAAGAATGTTAAATATTGGCCCCTATTCTCTTCTGGCTTGTAGGGTTTCTGCTGAGAGATCCACTGTGAGTCTGGTGGGCTTCCCTTTGTGGGTAACCCGACCTTTCTCTCTGGCTGCCCTTAGCACATTTTCCTTCATTTCAACCCTGGCGAATCTGACAATTATGTGCCTTGGGGTTGGTCTTCCTGAGGAATATCTTTGTGGTGTTCTCTGTATTTCCTGGACTTGAATATTGACTTGCCTTGCTAGGTTGGGGAAGTTCTCCTGGATAATATCCTGAAGGGTGTTTTCCAGCTTGGATTCATTCTCTCCATAGCATTCAGGTACACCTATCAAACATAGATTAGGTCTTTTCACATGATCCTGTATTTCTTGGAGGCTTTGTTCATTTCTTTTTACTCTTTTTTCTCTAATCTTGCCTTCTCATTTTATTTCATTGAGTTGATATTCAGTCTCTGATATCCTTTCTTCTGCTTGGTTGATTTGGCTATTAAAACTTGTATATGGCCGGGCGTGGTGGCTCAAGCCTGTAATCCCAGCACTTTGGGAGGCCGAGGCGGGTGGATCATGAGGTCAACAGATCGAGACCATCCTGGTCAACATGGTGAAACCCCGTCTCTACTAAAAATACAAAAAATTAGCCGGGCATGGTGGCGCGTGCCTGTAATCCCAGCTACTCAGGAGGCTGAGGCAGGAGAATTGCTTGAATGCAGGAGGCGGAGGTTGCGGTGAGCTGAGATCGCACCATTGCACTCCAGCCTGGGTAACAAGAGCAAAACTCCGCCTCAAAAAAAAAAAAAAAAAAAAAAAAAAAAAACTTGTATATGCTTTGTGAAGTTCTCATGTTGTGTTTTTCAGCTCCATCAATTCATTTCTATTCTTCTCTAAGCTGTTTAGTCTTGTTAGCATTTAGTCAAACTTTTTATTCAAGGTTCTTAGTTTCTTTGCATTGGGTTAGAACATGTTCTTTTAGCTCACAGAAGTTTCTTATTATCTAATTTTTGAAGCCTGTTTCTGTCAATTCATCAGACTCATTCTCCATCCAGCTTTGTTCCCTTGCTGGTGAGGAGTTGTGATCCCTTGGAGGTGGAGAGGCATTCTGGTTTTGGGTGTTTTCATCTTTTTTGCACTGATTTCTTCCCATCTTTGTGGAGTTATTTATCTGTGGTCTTTGTAGTTGATGACTTTCCAATGGGGTCTCTGGATGTCCTTTTTGTTGATGTTGAAGTTATTTCTTTCTGTTTTTTAGTTTTCCTTGTAACACTGAGGCCCTTCTACTATAGGTCTGCTGGAGGTCCACTCCCAACCCTGGTTACCTGGGGATCACCTGCAGTGGCTGCAGAACAGTAAGGGTTGCTGACAGTTTCTTCTTCTGTTATCTTTGTCCCAGAAGGATACCTGCCATATGTCAGCCTGAGCTCTCCTTTATGAGGTGTTTCTTTGGATATACGGGGGTTGTGGAGCTGCTGGAGGAGACAGTCTGTCACTTATAGGAGCTCAAGTGCTGAGCTGTGAGCTCTGTTGTTCTGTTCAGAGATGCTGGGCAGGTACATTTAAGTCTGCTGCAGCAGAACTCATAACTGCCTTTTTTTCCCATGTGCTCTCTCCTGGAAGGTGGGGCTTTATTTGTAAGTACCTGTCATGCTGCTGCCTTTTTTCCGAGATGCCCTGCCCATCAAAAAGGTAGCCTAGTCACAGTCTGCCAGCAGATGCATTGCTGAGCTGCTGTGGGCTGTGCCCAGCTGCTCTGTGAACTTCTTTGTGATTTTGTTTATAGAGGTATAGTTAGAACTGCCTTGGTAATGGCAGTCTGCCTCAGTAATGGCGGACTGCCTCTGCAATGGCAGACTGCCTCGGAAATGGTGGATTGCCTCAATAATGGCAGTCTGCCTTGGTAGTGGTGTATTGCCTCAGTAATGGTGGAACCCTTCTCCCCACAGAGCTGGACCATCCTGGGTCCAACTGTGCTTGTTGTGAAACTCTCAATCAAGAGTGTTTCAGATTGCTGTTCTTTGTGGGGGTGGGACTCACTGAGCCAGATCACTTGGCTCCCTGTTTCAACTCCCATTTTTTGAGTTGAATGGGTGACTCTGTCTCCCAGGCATTCCACGTGCCAGTTGAAATGGTACCCAGACTTGTGTGAGTTTTTGTGCAGAGACCTGCTGCGCTGGCTGAAACAGCTGTGCTGGAAACTTGTGGCATTTTCCACACAGGAATCTCCTGGTCTGCGGGCAGTAAAAACTCATTTGGGAATGTGCTGATCACTCACCCTCTGCGTTCTCGCTGGTAACTGCACTCCAGAGCTGTTCCAATTTGGCTATCTTGAATCAAGAACCTCCTTCTTTCTTCTTATGGGAAAATCTTCACATGGGACAGGTGAGTCAGGATGTTTGGAGCTTCTTGGGTACCTCCTGCATTAGGGAGTCTCCATTACTGCAGAAAGCTTCTTGCAGGCCTAGGGTATGAGTATTCAGGAAGGTCAGCCACAATGCTTTTCTAAACTGGAGCTCAGAAGGAAAGCTCCATTAGCCTTCACCAGACCCACATGACTTACTTTAATGTCAGTATATAAAGGTCTTTTTTGAAGAACTGAGAATTCTAAGAAAGGTTTTATAGAGGTCAAAGTTCTAGTTAACTCAGAACTTCCTAAAAGAAGGCATTTCAAATTTGTGATGTGGATGCTGCCTGTACCCTGACTGGGCTCATACCCTGCCCACACTTCCACCAAACACTTGTTATGCAATCCCATTTTTTGGTCTCTTAGTCCTCTTCGTCTGAAAGACAGCGCTATTCCTTTCCATGGGAGATTTCTCTGTCTGGGTTTCTTTTGGCTTCTCCCAGGTTGTGAAATGTCTGAGGCTGCATCCTCTTGAGGATTATCCTTCTCTACCCTTCATGAAGGCTCTAGACTGAAAGGGGCTGTGTCTTCCTACCTCTGCAGGACTTGCTAGCTACCTAATTTTCTGGGCCTGGTATAAAATGATAATGTGAAGCCTTTTGTTAAAAGATTATTACGAATTTTGAGATAGTGGCAGCAGAGCCCTAAACAAGAGCCCTTATCAGCATGGCGTCCTGTGTAACTGCACTGGTCTCATGCCCAGGAAGCTGGTCCTGCCCTTCTGTGAGAGCTGGAGCCCAGCTGCTGCCTTTGCTGGGTCATCTCTAAAAGGGGTACAGTTTTCAAAATCATTAATTTTCCTCAGAGACGCTGTAGTCAGTACATTTCCAGGAAAGAACACCCCCTGGCATGACTCTGACTTTGCCCTTGAGGAACAAAACACAGCCTGTGGTGGCACTGAGATGCCTTTGATTCTTCACTATCTACCTGGACCTGATAGCTTCCCAAATGGGAAAAACACACACATTGGCTTCTAATTCTCTCTTGCCCAAGGAATGGTGCTGGTGCCACTTGATTTATTTTGATTCATTCTTTCTCTGACAGAAGGAGAGGAGAGAATTTTTAATTCCTTCTTTTTTGTGTGTGTGTGATAAAATATACATAACATCAAATATACCATCTCAACCATTTTCAGGTGCCTAGTACAGTGGCCTCAAGTACGTTCATACTATTGTGCAGCCATGACTACTATTCATCTCCACAATGTTTTCATCACCTCAAATTCAATTCCTTTTATTGCATCTATTTCCCTAGACCAGAAACCTCTTCAAAGGCTGAGAACATGACTTACTCATCTTTTAATATCTGTGGTCATAGACACTCAAAATGCTTATTAAACTGCATTTACATTCAGCAGAGATAAACAGAGTAGAAAGCTGCCATAGCATTACCTGTGGAAATAATGAAAGCCTGTGATTCAGTGAGTGCTGCTTGCCTTTGTTATCAATGCCTCCCTTTCCTTTCCCAGGAAATCATGTGAATAGAGTTTTTCATATGTACACTATTAATATCCTTTATGATGTCCTGCTGCCTTATAATTTATAAAACATTCAAGAATTTCCAGTAAACTGAGTAAAATGCAACTAAACAAACAAAGCTCGTGCCTCAAATCCTTTCATCAAAACAAAACCACACACACACACACACACACACACACACACACACACACACACAGAATAATTAACTACTAATATTTACTTGCATTCCATCCTGAGTTCTTCCATGGGTCAATTCCTTTTTCTTTTTTCTTTTTTTTTTGAGACAGAGTTTCACTCGTTACCCAGGCTGGAGTGCAATGGCGCGATCTCGGCTCACCGCAACCTCTGCCTCCTGGATTCAGGCAGTTCTCCTGCCTCAGCCTCCCGAGTAGCTGAGATTACAGGCAGCACCACCATGCCCAGCTAATTTTTTGTATTTTTAGTAGAGATGGGGTTTCACCATGATGACCAGGATGGTCTTGATCTCTTGACCTCTTGATCCACCCACCTCGGCCTCCCAAAGTGCTGGGATTACAGGCATGAGCCACTGCGCCCGGCCTCCTTTTTCAAATGAACAAGAATTTTACTCTATCTAAAGTTTTTGTTAGGTAATGTGAGGAAACCACTTTTTGTCTGTTTGAAAACTATTTAGTTAAGTGTGTCTAAAATGCAGATTTAGGAAAGAATTGGACACACAGTCCAATCGTTGTTCACCTCTTAAAGGATCATCTAAAAGAATTCAGTAAATATTTTTATACGATACTTTGATGTTCAGAGGCTGGAGACAAATTTAGCAAATTAGTAAAAACAGATGTTGAGGAAATGTTTTGACTGGAGGAAGATGGCCAGGGGGTTCTCATGGTCCTGGATCCAAATAAATGGTTTGAAATGATAAAATGACAAGATGCCAAAGGGAGGAATGTTGCAATTGTTAGATGGAAGTGTGTCCAAAAAGAATTATTCCTTTCTGAAAAATTTAAGCAAACAGGTATAGGCCAAAATAAGGCAGCCTATAGGCTTTTTGAAGGAAAGCTGCTCTGATGTACTGCTGTGATATATATTTCTTAGACACATTTTTGATTGATAGAAAACATTGAGGGAAAATACACTTGGGCCAAGAAAGGATTCTCAATAGAACCGTCACGAGGAGCAAGCTGTATCTCCCCTTTTCTTCATAAGAAGCATCAATATTACCTTCTAGTCATTTTTTTTGATACTCACTATTATACGTAGGAATTTATCATAGTTCTCAAAGTGTGAGAAAAAATAAAGAACCATTTGTCTATAAGAATCTTGTCATTGGAGTCAACTGATAATCATGTATGAAGCTGACTCAGGAATTTCTTAACATTTGCTGTTGAGTACTATTCCTTTATGTTGTGTTCTAAATTATAGCTATGTTAGGGAAAGATTTGTAATTATGTGTATTTAAATTAGGAGTTAAACTTTTATATTTGTTAGGTGATAGCTGGTGCAGCAAATTAGCCACAAAATTTCAGCTGTGTAACACAGTGGGTTTTTCTGGTCAATAGGCAGATAGCTTTTCTCCATGTGGTAACATGAGAACCCAGGCTCTTCTACCATATCCTATGATCAGTCTTAAAGTGGAAGGGGGAAGGCTATGAGGAGAAGGCACACCAGAATTGATACACATTACTTTTACTCACATTCCAGTAGCAAGATCTAGGCAAGCAACCACCCCTGAATGCAAGGAAGGCTGAAAAATGTAATTACTTTCCAGAACCACTTTTCTGCCTTATGGAAGAGTTTTTGGTGGGCAGTTTTCCTTCTCTCAGTTTTTTTTTTTTTTTTCATTATTAGAGTAAGGCCATCTGATTAGTTTCTTTCTATCAGCTAGTTACCCAGCCAACTATTAAATAAGACAACCATGTACCTAGTTATTAAGTAGTAAACTGTGTACTAATAGTGTTTGGGAAGACTGAAATGACTTATTTGAAGCTATAGATTCATAGAAACCCATAAATAAATGGGATCACCTTTCTCTCAGAGGAGCAGCCCAGCAAGAAATAATCCGTATATTACATTTTTAATTAATGTAGTGCTATAACTGTAGTACTTGATCAGAACTAGAAGAGCATGTTTCTTTAGTGAGGGCTGCTAAATCTGTCTATACTATGGTATTCATAGTCATTATTATTAGCAGTAGTAGTACTAAGAGCAACTGATATTTATTGAGCACTTACTCTGTGCTAAGTATTGGGCTAACTGCTATGTAAACAAAATGTCATTTAATCTTCCCACTGCTTCCATGAGGTGTGGTCTTTAACTCTTTTAATTAGAAATTTTATGAGCAATAGAAACAGACTCTGGATGACTTAACTAAGAATAGAATTTAATAGAAATATGTAAGATGGCTTATATCAAAGGAAAAAAAAATCAGACAAGTCTCAGACAAGGCAGAAATAAGGAAAGACCCAAGGATCCAGGTAGAAGGAACTTAGGGACACTTGGGAAGGATCTGCTTCAACGTTTCTTGGCAGGGGTGCCAGGATACCCTGATTGACTGTTCCACCAGGATCACACACCATAAAGAAAGAGTATGTCTCCAGTGAAAAATATAAATCCTGTTACCAGTAAGGTGAATAGGTAGCAGAGATGGGGTTCAAAATCCAGGGAAATGCCCAGTTTAGTGGAAACACTGAATTTTGAAGACAGACCCTGTGTGAACACTGGCTCTAGCACTGTGCCTGGTGTGCAACCTCTTTGAGCTTCAGTCTCCTCACTTGTAAAACTGGACAGCAATGTTACCAAGTGCCAGGTAACATTGGTCTAAGCCTTGTTGCTTGCCGCACAGAAATCCAATCACTGAGACAGTGCGTACTGCCAGGGAAGAAGGCTTTTATTCACGTGATGTCAGCCAGAAAGTTAGGAGATCAGTCTGGATGTGGGGATCTAGTGTTTCAGTTCCTCACCTAAGAGTCAGTTTCCTGAGGAAGGAACTCAAATAAGAAAAATGTAAGTTTCAAGTTTTAACACTTTTCAAGAGAGGACCAATTTGGACAATTTGAGTCCCCTCTTTCTTTTTTCTTTCTCTTTTTTTTTTTTTTATGAGATGGAGTCTTGCTCTGTCTCCCATGCTGGAGTGCAATGGCGCAATCTTGGCTCACTGCAACCTCCACCTCTGGGGTTCAAGCACTTTTCCTGCCTCAGCCTCCCAAGTAGCTGGGATTACAGGCACCTGGCACTGCGCCCTGCTAATTTTTGTGTTTTTTAGTAGAGATAGGGTTTTGCCATGTTGGCCAGGCTGGTCTTGAACTCCTGACATCAGCTGATCCACCTGCCTCAGCTTTCCAAAGTGCTGGGATTATGGCGTGAGCCACCAAGGCCAGCCTCAGTCCCCTCTTTCTATTTATCAGTCCCTTAATTATAGGGAACCTGGGCATTGATCCTTCTGGCTGCTTCATGCTAAGGAGGGTCACTGTGGAATAATCATGAGGAATGAAAACATTACACCTGCAATTGAAAGTACTCACGAGTATCTGCTTGGTATCTGGCTTGTTGGAGCACCAGGATCTGAGTACTTTTGTTAATGGTTTTAAAAACTAAGATGATTAATAACGTAGATAAATCTAGTTTTAAAATACCAGAGAATATAGAGTAGATTCTCTGGGGAGTCCAAGAGAACAATCCTAAACCTACCAAAGTTCTTCCTGATTCATTACATCCTGCATGCAAAAAGATATGTCTTTTTTTGGAGAGCAATAACAACCTGAAAAGTGCATGTTCTCTTTATGATTTTGCATCTACAGTCTTTGGCTGGGTTTTGAATATCAACTTAAGGTTATCGAAGGTTTCAGAAAACCATCACTGTTTCCCTGGAAGGATCCTGGAGGCACTAGTTTTACCTGAGTATGATGAATCCATGGCTTGACACCAGCTAACATGACAGATGAGTGAGCGGTCAGCACCACCTCTAAAGAGCTGACCCTTTGCGCCATTGTGGTTGCATCTAGTCTTCACCCTGGTGGAATTTCCAGGTCTTGGACCTGGTCTGCAGTTTCAAAGAGTGGAGAGGCTCTTCAACAGGGAACTGGAGCCTGTTGGAAGAAAACTCTAAGAGACTAGTTGGTATGTTTCCTCATTGTTTTATATATGGTCTAGCTTCTATTTCAGAATAGAAACAATCCTTAAGTGACAGGGAGGCTGGAGAAATGGTCACCACACATTTCAAAGGGACTAAGTCCAACCCACTTACGGGGGATTCTCAAATCCTCAGAAGGGCAAAGAGCAAGATTTCTTTCCAGGTAAAATTTGTCTTTTGGCAATTGACGTCTCCTTGGCCAAAAGTGGGTCCAGTTATTCAGAAGGGGGACTCAGGACTCTACTTTCAGTTCTCCCCCTTTTTGTTGCAGCATCCATTACCAGACTTTTATTTTGTCCCATATTGTTGCCAGGGTCTTGGCTATGTGCCCTAGGTCCATCGTGTCCCTCAGTGGGAACCCTATGGCCAAGGGGCTTAGAGTCAGAAGACTTATAGTTAATTAAATGTTCTAGTCCAGACAGAAATGGAAGTGGACAGGCACTCATTAACCCTTAAAGGCCTTTAAGTAACAAAAAGAAGGCCCAAAATAAAAAGCCAAAAAGTAAGTTTAATATTCCTGTCATCATACAGCCAGTCTCCATGGCTTGCATACAAAGCATATCAGCTGCTTCATCTGAGGTGCTTCACCTGCCATTGACAGGTGAAACTGAGCAGTTCCTCTTTCTAGGGCAAGCAGCTCTTAGAGTGGCTTTTACCTAGTCCACAGGACTGGCTGTTCTCTTAGGAATAATCTCCTGTGTGTCTAGTTTACATATATATATATCCATCTGCAATTACTCAATTGTGAGCTATGGGTCCTGCATTCACCAAAACATGCTCTTGCGCTCTGCAGCATTTAAAAGACATCACTCCCAAATTAGTTACTCTCACAATTCATTTTAGTAAAGATTTCTTAGGAAACTGATGATACCAATCTACAAAATGGAATAATTGTTTCACATTATTCCTTCTGGTTTTAATAGTTACTCTCTACTCTGTTTTGTCCTTCCCTCCTCCCACATTGACTACCTTCTTGGAAACCACAAATTTCAGAGGTAATTTTATTTCCTTGGCATAATTTCCCCTTTTGTGGTAGCTTTGAGGCTAGTGATCCAGCTCAGACAGACCCACATCTGAGCTTGGTCCAGGCTCAAGACCCAACCCAGCACTCTTTCAATTCCATTGTAGCTATTACAGATAACAATAACAAAGAGATTAAATAGTTCGCTTTTTCCTTATTAGTTTGCACTTCCTTTTACATCCAGGGAATGAACTTCCCAGGAGTTGAATTCATATATAAATTTCACTGGTGACTTTACCTTTAATATCTGAATGCAGCACTGTGGCAGCTCCGTACCATGGCCACCAGGAATTAAAGGTTAATATAACAACATAGGTTATTCAGGGGTCTAGATTCTGGCCTTGCATCAGCATGTTCTTGATATTAATGTTTCAATTTTAGAAAAACTCTTCACAGATTTTACCCCTCAAAATTGGCCCTTATGGCCGGGCGTGGTGGCTCATACCTATAATCCCAGCACTTTGGGAGGCCTAGGCAGGCAGATCATGAGGTCAAGAGATCAAGACCATCCTGGTCAACATGGTGAAACCCCATTTCTACTAAAAATACAAAAATTAGCTGGGCATGGTGGTGTGCACCTGTAGTCCCAGCTACTCGGGAGGCTGAGGCAGGAGAATTGCTTGAACACAGGAGGCAGAGGTGGCAGTGAGCCAAGATTGCACCACTGCACTCCAGCCTGGTGCCTGTGGAAGGAGCAAGACTCTGTCTCAAAAAAAAAAGAAAAAAAATTGGTCCTTACAATCTCACGCCTCTTCTATGATAGACCTGGGCCTAGAGGGATTCAGTAGTTTGTGTCTGGCCCTGTGACTCATGAAAGCATTTCACTTTGATTGTCACCTTCTCCTGGGTCTGAAGAAAAGGTTTTGACTGTGTCAGTGTTCAAGATTTAGTAGGAGTTGGTGCCATTTTCAGATCCAGGAGTGAAATCTCTGTGACTTAATGGCACAAGGTCTTTAAAAGCAGTACAGAAAGTTACATACATGTAAAAGCCTTAATTCATTAAATCTTAGTTTTTTAAAGCAAACAAAAAGCTAATAATGATGACGTAGAAATTATCTTGATAAAATGTAAAATATTTTTCTTAGACTAGTTACCAAAAGGCAAAGAAAGATCTTCTGCAGTGTGATTGCTCCTCCTTATAGGAAACCCATTTAGATGACCTGATGAAGAGCATACTGGAATTAATCAGACACAGGAGGCATGTGTTCAGAGTCATAAGTGAATGTTATATTACAGAGGAAACAAGAAACTAGAAAAGTAGTACTTTGAGCAGGGGAACAGGATGAGAAGTTTTCTGGTTACATGGAGCAATTCAGACATATCAAGAAAAGCCAAGAGTACAGAATCAAGTTTACTGGAGGAAAGCATTGCTTTCTAATCCTTCAGGAGAAATATTCCAGTCACAATCATGGTTAGAACAGAGGAAAAAAATTACAGGAGCTGGAGAAAAAGTTGAAGGAGAGAGAGTTATTATCTCAGGCCTTTCCAAGGGGACAAAACAGCTAAAATAGCAAGGCTCAACAGAGTTGCACTTCTAAGATATGAATCTGATAAGTTTTTAAAATATGAGCATAACATCAAAATCAAAACCTTCTGTAATTTTATTAATGGCAAAGCACTATATTAAAGAAACCTGTTCTAATCCAGGGACCAATCCTTTTACATCTCTCTCCTCTATTTACTGGTTCTTTTCTACCTAGTTTCATGAATAACCTTCGAAGTCCATAATTTGAATTAACCTTTAGATAACTTCTGAATTAAATAAAATTATTCTTTTTCTCAATAAAACCACATATACATTCTATATACAGAATTGTATATTAACTAGAATTCTTATGCTCAGTAACCTTAAATTTTAGTGAAAACCCTGGAACAAAAAATCCTGAACTATAATATTTTATAGATGAGAACATTTCACATTTTTTTAAAAAAAGAAACTGTTTCCCCATATTACAATCATTTCTTACTTAGAATGACCAAGACATCTAATGAGCATCCAAAATAATTTCAGTATTTTAAATTACATTAAAGAGTTTACCTACAACATTTATCCTATTTACGTTTTGTTTATTTTAGCAGTTTATTTAAATTACTTATGAGAACTGATATATTAGACAAAGCTTGTTATCATTTTCTTGTTAACCATTTTTACAACCTGTGAATATCAGGTGTTCATCTAAGTAACAACGTTAAATATATGGGTATCTTGCCAATAATTCAGATTCAGCTGTTTTTGAAAATCATACTAACAGTATTAGCCTTATTTATCAAAAAAAATCACACAAAGATCATTCTGTTCATGACTAGGTTTCTAGTCATGGAACCTTTTGTGCCAAATCATAGTTTAAATATCTTTAAACACCAAGCAGAGAGAATTATAAAACTCAGACAAAAATGTGTGCTGATAATTATGAAGACATTTCTATTTTTATTTTACCAATAATTTTAAAGCTAACTTGTTTATTAAGGATTTACTTAATTCATAGTAACTTGAAAATGCTTAGGCTTATTTACTTAATTTATGAGTGCTCATTTGTTTATTTATGTATTATTAGTATTATTTTTGACACAGGGTTTCACTCTATCACTCAGGCTGGAGTGCAGTGGTACGGTCTCAGCTTACTGCAACCTCTGCCTCCTGAGCTCAAGTGATCCTCTTGCCCCAGCATACCAGATAGCTGGGACTACAGCTTACACCATCACGCCCAGCTAATTTTTGTATTTTCTGTAGAGATGGGGTTTCATCATGATGGCAAAGCTGGTCTTGATCTCATGAGTTCAAGTGATCTGCCTGCTTCAACCTTCGAGAGTGCTGGGATTATAGGAGTGAGCCACTATGTCTGGCCAGAGTACTCCTTTATTTAAAAGACAATTTAGTACTCTGTAAAAACAATGCATAACATTTAGTCACATATACACACATAGAAATAAAGATCCAGCGCGGTGGCTCACGCCTGTAATCCCAGCACTTTGAGAGGCTGAGGCGGGTGGATCACGAGGTCAAGAGATCGAGACCATCCTGGTCAACATGGTGAAACCCTGTCTCTACTAAAAATACAAAAAATTAGCTGGGCATGGTGGCACGTGCCTGTAATCCCAGCTACTCAGGAGACTGAGGCAGGAGAATTGATTGAACCCAGGAGGCGGAGGTTGCGGTGAGCCGAGATCACGCCATTGCACTCCAGCCTGGGTAACAAGAACAAAACTCTGACTCAAAAAAAAAAAAAGATCCAATAGCTTTAACCTTGGAATTATAGCCATGAGTTATGAATATGTTCACATGGCTAAACATTTTGCCTTAAGGGGTAATCCAATGAAGGCTGTGAGCCAAAATTTTGGGTAAAGCAGTTTTCATAGAAGTTTGATTTTTAAAGGCCAAATCTCTTTAGACTTTCAAATAATGCTAGGGCCAAACATCATCCAGAACATCATGTAATAATCAGGCTGACACTGCTTAGAACAGCAGCACAAAAGCCTGGATGCAAGAAACTACAATCCTTCTTTTCCATTAAGGACAGTACTACAATTCAAAGATTTTCCAAGATCAGGCAAAATCAGGCATGTGCAAGGTGCTACGGCCATAGACTTTCCCTCACTCCACTGGCCCACAGCTGCATTCAGACCAACCCTCAAATGCACTTAAGTGGGCTGCATTGTGGGATTGAACCCCAGCCTCCCATAACTGCATTGACATGCATATAAGCAGTCACCAAGACACAGTCCAACTGTGGCAGCAATCGACAAGCCCCAAGAGTGTCCAGCCTGAGTCAGGGGCTTTCCTCTCTCAGCTGCTTGACTTTTTCAACCTCAAATGGAAATTCCTTCAGAATTTCCCAAATCAAGAGGAGCAGTGCTTGCTTTTTGGATCCACAGAAGACACTCACCTGTCCAGATGCAGATGTTCACATACAGACACAAATAAGCAATTATTAACAAGCTCCAAGAGTGTCCAAACTGAAACAGTCAAGGAGATTTCCTCTCTGCATTGGTTAGCCTTGTTCAACCTGCAAATAGATTCCTCAAATATAGAGGAGCCATATCTGCTATCAGCTACCCATAAAAGACACTTATTTGTCCAGAAACAGATGTCAGATTTCAAGGTGTATTCTTCCTAGGCAATCAGGATCATAGTTGGGACTGGCAGTAAGAGAGAGACTGAAACTCACCTTTGGCCAAAAAAAAAAAAAAAAAGATAGGCAGCTGCCTAGGAGGTCTTCTGAAACTCTTCTGGCTTGTGACCAGTGAACTGTGAGCAACACATTCCCAATCAGAAAACCAAAATCAGTTACTGAAATACCAAGAGAGGACCCTGTTGCTTCCTGTGTAGAAAGCAATCACTGAAACAATGGGTATTGCTAGGGAAGAATGCTTTACATTCAGGTGACATCAGCTAGAGAGAGAGGAGATCAGTCTCAAATCCATCTGAGAGAGGAGATCAGTCTCAAACTGACTAAAATGGGGTTTATATAGCATAGCAGGGAAAGACTATAGCTACCTAAAGTTATGATGGATGAGAATCTGGCATCTCATTGTGTGGACACGATGATCTGGTGTTTTAGTTCCTTGCCTGAAGGTCAGTTTCCTGAAGAAGCAACTCCAATGAGGTAAGTTTCAAGTTTTAACAGTAGGGAGGGTCAATTTCTATGTTTATTCAAAAAAACAGTCGACATCAGTTCTTTGGGCCAGTTGGGCCAGTTATAATAACTAGCTATCAAGAATGTCAAAGACTTTAAAAAATGCTTTATCCAAAGGAAAGGGTGAAAACTTAAAGGAAAACCATAATTTGAAAATGTGCCTTACTTGCCAAACAGATAAATTGTGCCAGACCCAGCCATGATGTGTATCACAGATAATCTAAATTCAAACTTTTTTAACACTGATTTTTTTTAGGCTCATATGTTGTAGAGAAGACCACAGAAAAGCTTACCTAATAGTAGCTCTGTATAGGCTTTTGTTCTAAAGATATAATCACTGATACTTCTAGCAGCTCCCTAATTTACAAATTCTGAGAAATCTCTATCAAGACCATCCTACAATTAAGTGTAATCACCCCCACTCTTATAAGTTCCCTTCCTAGTGGTGTTTAGATACTGGTTTTCTTAGCTGTTTTTTACTGAAATTTAATCAAACTGTCTTTGCAACAGACTGGGACCTCAACTACTAACAGTATGCACAGTTAATATTTTTTGAGTCAGTCTCTACCTCCTAAAAGCCAGTCTGCCCATGGCTATGAGGTAAATTTAGCACTGACTTGAGCTTGGATTATTTAGTTGAGCCCTTTAACAATGATAAGTTTATCTTATATATATTCCTCTAGCAGCTTTTCTTGATTTTCCCTTTCCCAATTTCAGAAACAGGAACTGTTAAGGTATCTTTGGGTTTTAAAAATGATCATTAGGTAATGATGAGGTTTAAAACAAGCTACCCCAAAATATGTCACCTTGACATTTGAAAAACCCTTGGAGTCAGGGTTTCCAAGATAATTTGGGCCACAAAGCAGAAGACAACATGAAATGGATGGTTTCTGCTGGAGGCCATCACAACAAGATAAGCCATATGCTATCATCACTGGACAGGCACAAACAATTTTTCTCTAACCATTACTTCCACTTTATAGCTAAGGAACGGAGGTTCAGAAAGTGCAAGGATAGGAAAAGTCATTGGTTATGGAGTGGCGGAACTGAGGACTTTGATTTGTATGATGCCAATTTTTGTTCATTGGTTGCTTTTTAATTACACATATGGCCAACATAAGAAGTAAGGACTTCTAGATGACTCCTGAGAGACTGGAAAGGCCTTGCTGGGGGAACAGTTTGACATCCAGAGTTGGTTTGAAAGCTCTTGAAAGTCACTTCCTTGCTCAGAGAAGAGAACTGAACTGCAAGGCCAAGAAGGCCTAGTCAAGCTTTACATTTCTGTGTCACTGGTAGTGAGACTGTAAAACAGCTGGGGAATGAATAGATGTTTCCTAACCCCATTCTTGGAGGCTTCCAAGGACACTCTGACTCAGACCAGTCTGACTGTCCTTCATAGGAACCTGAGATTGTTAGTTGTTTGGGTCTGCCTTTTGAATACGAAGGAAGATACCCGTTGCCTCATTATGATAACACCAATAGGATGTGCTTAAAACTTAGAGACCAATATTGCCAACCTCAGTCATTATCACTAGAACTGAATTAGTTACTCTGTATGTTAAGCTTCTGGTGGCCCTTGAGAAAAACTCTAGCAAAGATAGTTTCTACATCTTTTAGATGATGAAGGCAGTGATAAACAGCAAGAACTAACACTTGTATAATGCTGCCTGTTTTCCAGGTTCTGTTCTAAGTATTTCCACTGCATTAACTCACTGAATTTTTATACTAATCTACTGTGATTAGGGATTTTCATGAGGTCACACAGACAGAGAAAGATAGAATGGAGATTTGAATCTATAGTCCGTTATGCCATTTCTCATTTAGATATTTTTAAACCAAAGTCAAAGAAGGACATATTATTTAGTGTGAAGCACATTGAAAATATTAACTGTTGTTGTATGTGAGGCTTAAGTTCATAGTAGTTGTTTTCTTAAAAGTAATTAAGTTGAGACTGCTATTTAAAATATATGCCCAGCTTTAAAATAGTAACAATGTACTATTTGAAGAAATGGAATCTTTTCCATTTCCTCCACTTTCATGATTTTACACAATTATTTTGGAGTATAATTTTTCTTGCTCACAGTTTATTAGAAATTAGTAAAAATATTTCATTTTTATGGAAAACATTACACCAATAAGTAGATAAATATGCCTTCATTTTCTACAAAATAGATTTTTGTTTGTATCTCAAAATAGAAACTGATCTAGGTTTTACACTTCTTGTTTCTATAACAATTTTTAGCAAATGTTGCTGTATCTGTATCTATTTCTAGACATATACCTACTTATCTATGTTTGTAATGAAAATATTTTTAAATTAAAGTAACTTCCAAGTGATACTTTTGGTTCCATTATTGATATTAATTATTTGGATCTTCCTTCATTTCACAAAATAAACTTAAGGTCACTAAAATATATTTTCCCAATAAGGTATAAGGTATAATAATAAAATATAAAATTAAAGAAAAGAGAAAATACAAATAAATCAATCTGATGAATACAGGGTAATTCTTATACTCAAATATGTGCCTTAAAATCTGCACATGGAGTCATAGTGTGTGGCAATTTTAGCTCCATATTTCTTATTGGATTTAAATGTCACAGAATTTGCTCAGTTCCTAAGATAGGAAACCAAATAGTAAGTTAAGAGAGGTACAGTTGTCCTTGGCATGGAGGCCTGAAAATAAACAAACCATGGGAATATGTCAAACATCTACTATGTGTTTGCAGAGAATACAAAGATGGTTCCTGGCCCTACTTTGGGACAAGATATCACATTCACAGCCAATATTTAGGAATGTTAAACATGCCTCTTAATGTGACCTCAACCCTGACTAGAATATTTCTGTGTTTCTTGTTTCTCATTCTCCCACTCCTCACAGTGACTTTTAAAAATCTTCTCCAGCTGGGTGCAGTGGCTATATATATATTATCATGCCTATAATCCCAGTACTTTGGGAGGTTGGGCATGGGATTGATTGAGGCCAGGAGTTCAACACCAGCCTGGGCAACATGGCAAAACTCTGTCTCTACAAAAGTTAGCTGGGCATGGTGATGCATGCCTATAGTCCCAGTTACTCGGGAGACTAAGGTGGGAGGATTACCTGAGCCTGGGAGGTTAATGCTGCAGCGAGCTGTGATGGCTCTGCTGCACTTCAACCAGAGCAGCAGAGCGGAACCCTGTCTCAAACACAAAAAAACAAACCGAACACAAAAACCCCAACTTCTCTACTTTCCTTAAATTTTCTAATTCTCTTTATGAACCTCCCACTCCTCCCTCATCTCAAAAAACGACCTACTTCAAAAACAAGTAGAAGCCATCACCTGGGAAGGGCATTTGTTTACTACCATTACAGATGACTCCCCCTACTTCTGTACCTCCTTCCCCCTTTTGGCAGCCATAGAGGACCTGCTCCTCCTTATTGCTAAGAACAATGCTTCTATGTGTGCTACAAATTTCTTTCCTTCTTGAATATGCTAAAAATTATCCCTTCTCTGTTGTCTACTCAACTGTTCTCTTTCATTGCCATTGAACTATCCTTCAGACTTCTTAATCTTAAAAAGAGCCTGCGTTGACCCTGAACCCATATCCTGGACCAATGCCTTCTCTCTGATCTCCTCAGTTATAGCCAGATTTCCCGAATAGTCTGTGCCTGCTTCCTCCTTTACCCTACTTCCCAGTAACTTCTCATGCCATTTGACTCTAGAGCCACTAAAACTGCGCTTGTAAGATGACCAGTGACCTTGGCGGTGCTACATCCTATGAACATCTTTCAACTTTTTGAGTTCTTTATTGTATTTGAATACAAAAAATATCTCCTTATTTTGATGAGTGAGGCAGGGTTAACTTGTTTGGCTCACAAGTAAAGATCCCCAACTGATAGTTCAGCTCTATAGCTTTGTCTGGCACTGCTCTCTTCTGTGCTCTTGCTCCACTCATACTGCGCTTCTCTCAGTTCCATGAGCTGGCTCTTCTCTTTTCTGCCTCAGGGCCTTGGCACATGCTGTTTTCTTTATCTAGAAATCCCTTCCTCTCCTTCTTCACTGCAGAGTTTTAGTTCTTCAGATTCCGATTAAATGCCTTTTCTGAGGAACTTTCCTTAAACCCCCAAACTCGATCAGTTTCCCTGATATATATTCTCAAACCCAGAGGTAAGTTTAATATATCCACAGATTACTGACCAGGAGTGAAAATGGCCCTCTCCTCGGTTCATAGTTAATGTCTGAATTTTAATTCCACGCACACTGTGATTTTTCCAAAAGACATTTAATGGAATTCTTCAAGTAGGATATGCGTGGCTGGTGTGATTGACAGTAGTTGGAACATCCTCTCAAGTTACAGTGCTTATTTCCTATGACTCATAGGCCTTTCAAGGAAGTCTGAATACAGCTCTGCTCATTGTGGTTATTCTGATCATGACAGTTGCAGAAAAATAATATGAACCAGGTCAGAGGCCCTGAGCCTAGATGAGCCAAGGCAGAGGGAGCCTAGATGCTGCGGTGGAAGGTCCTTCCCTGAGTCATTTGCAGTTGCTGCTCTGATCTTTGTGTTTATTGCTTCAGGGAGTTTTATTAGCATGTTATCCAATACCTTACTGGAAATTTCCTCCCTCAATACATGCTTCCCTTATTTCATTTTGTTTTGCTTATTCTCCCAAGTTGCAAAAATTCCTCAATCTATATTTACTGGGTAGGTCTAGAGGAAGAATACAGAAAAGTAATATCCTATACAACACTTTGCAATTAATATTCATTAATAGTTAAAACCTGAAAGAGCAGGACTAGAGTTGCAATCTTCATTTTCCATATGGGGAAACTGAGGTCCGATAAGCAATAACTAGTGAAGACTATAGAACTATATAAGAACTATAGAAGAACTATAGAAGACTATAGAACTCAGGTCTGCCAACTTTTGGTACAGTGCTCTTTTCTGCCATGTCATTAATTTGAAAGTGTTTTAAATTATTCTTCATCTTTTTCTTTCACTAAAGTTCTTATGCCTATTTATATTATTATCAATTTTCAACTCAATGTAGCAAAATTTAGTGCTGGTTATATAGAAGATTCTGGGAGGTATAAAACAATGATATAAATTCTTCAAGCTTATAATTTGGTGGGAGTGGAGGTGGGGACAAGATTCACTTACTCTGTTACTTCAGTACCTCATGCCCAACCTTCATATAATTGAAATTAGGCTTGATTTTAGATTTTGCTTCTTATATCCCATTCTTTTATTATTATATATATCATGAATATCTATTAATCTATCTGAGACAAAGTCAGATGACAAAAGAATTTTGAGAAGATGATGATGACAAACGACTTTGTTTCTCACCTTGAACCAAAGTGTGGGGCAAGTGGCAATTGGGACTTGAAGTAGGTCTTAAACTTAGAAGAATAAAAGGATTACTTATTAGTATTTTATACAGTTTGATGACCTATTGAGAAATCTCTGAGTTTTGCTTTTCACTGTTACCAACTTATGAAAGAACAGAGTGAATGTTCACCCTTCGATGTATAGACTGCTAGTTGCCTTTCCCAATATCCAAGATGGCCATGTGGGATAAAGGCTACATTTTTCGTCTTCCCTTGTACTAGTCTGGCTGTGTGACTATGCACTTGCCAGTGAGTTGTAATTAAAGATTATGGCTCCCCAAGGGAATTTAAAAAATATCTGTCATGTACCCTTTACCCTTTTCCTTTCTGTTTATTAGCATATGGCCAACACATGAAGAGTCATCTTGGGTCATGAAGTGGCATGGTAAGGTTGGTGGAGCATAGGATAGAGCCTTCATAGCAGCATTGGGAGCTATCTCAGGACTTCTTCTAAGGGAGATAAAACAAATGTTTATTTTTTTATGGTCATCGTTGTTTTCGAGTTTTGGTTACAAGCAACCGCACCCAGTCCTACCTGAAATTCCCTGCTTCACCACCTAAATGAAGAATGTCCTAAACCCTGGCTTTTATTTGTTCCCTGAAAAAGACAAATCAAATATTTTTGTTTCTAGAGTCCGGGGTCTGTCCATCTATCAGAATAGGTGATTATGCACCATTACGAGATATAGCAAAGCTGGTATGAATAACATTTTTGTTTGTTTAAGAGATGAGACGGGAGAGAATTAAGAGGAAAATGCAAGAAATTCTGGGATATTAGATGATACTTGTGAACTAGGAAAGGAAGCAGGGTTTGTAGTTTCTGTTAGGGTTAGATATCTGATACCACTGTAAAGCAAAATTGCAAAAATTCCATGATGTCATATATTTATTGAGTAGGTCTAGGAGGAAGAATACGGAAAAGTAATGACGTTGTGGATACAAGAATTTCACATGGTGATGGTCATGTGGTACTTGTGTAGACTGGAAACCATATGCTATCATCTTGGGTGCTTTAGTAGTGTCCCCATGGCTGAACTTAGGATGAAGGGAGAAGAACTATGGGTGGAGCCATTTCTTTTACTATATACCAAAAGCATCAGTAACCAAGAGTACCAACAACCCCTGTTTCATCTTTCTGGACTCTATAACTTGAGATTTCTTGTTTGAAAGAATGAAAGGGGAGGTAATCTAAAAGGTGGGTTTTATTGGATTTCTCAAAAAACTATTTTTGTGGGTATTGAGCCAGATTTGATTCAATTTAGAACACAAGAAATGTCATGTTTCTTGCTCCTCATGGAGTAATTCATCCCATTAGTGTAGGATGGAATGATCATGATCTCCTTTTACTTTTCCCTCAAAGCCCATGAGGTCGTTCTCACTTCAAACTGTACATCTTGTTTCAACATAACAAGTGCCAAAGCATTAAAGTTAAATGTTTATAGCAGAAGATTAATTGCTTAACACATTTAACAAATACTACTGAACTTACGCTTTGGGCCAGGCACTGTTATAGGCCAATGGGATTAACCAGAGACCAAAGATGAATCCCTGCCCTCCTTGGCACTTACCAGCTAGTCAGTGGACAGACAATAAACATAAAGGATGAATAAAGATATAATAGCATGCTAGGGGATGATTTAGTAATATCTTCAAGAGACACAACATACTATTTTTTCTGCCTGCACAAAACCTGGAGAGAGGCAAATTTTTCTGTGTTAGGGAAAATGTACCAAATGAGAGGGGACAATCCAGTGCATTTTAAGAGAATGTCCCTTCATAAGCTTTCAAAGAGAATTCCTGAAATTCTTCAAAATAGTACTCTAAGGTATTACTGAAAACCCTGTCAAAAGTAGCAGATTTTAAGAGCAGACATCTAATCTTAAATATTTTACAGCTTATAAACAGAGCAGCACAT
This sequence comes from Saguinus oedipus, assembly GCA_031835075.1. NCBI lineage: Eukaryota > Metazoa > Chordata > Mammalia > Primates > Cebidae > Saguinus > Saguinus oedipus. The sequence continues at coordinate 183,763,896 of CM063170.1, read as the reverse complement.
TGACAAGTGGTAAAGACATTAGAAATACAACAGATGAATCCTTGTTTTCCTGAGGCTAAGGAGTATAGTGAATTTGGGGTGTTAGTGACCGTCTCCAAGCACAGAGATTCATTTCTGTTGGACCTCAAAATTTTTCTGTTACAGTAAACTTCCTGAAATGTGTTGGAATTGAGAACACTATCATCTGGTAGGATAAGCATGTGATATTGCCTTTAATATAGGTTAATATCTGCACAGAGTGAGTATTCCTTGTTAGCTCTTGTTGAGATGAGTCAGCTGAATTTGGAGTGTTGGTCTGAGGAGGTGGCTCTGAGAGCAGGTGCCTAAGGAGTAGAGAATTAGATGTTATAAGAAAAGGTAGAAGCATTAAAAAGAGTGAGGGTATAGGGCGAGGTTTAAGGGTCCCTGACCATCTTGGAAAACAGAGTGCAGAATAGAAAGTCGAGAAAAACGGAGACCTGAGCAGCCATTGTTTATTTATCCAAAGCTGAGTAGTGCCAGGCCAGGGGGAGTGTTCAAGGGATTCGAGGGGCAAGTAAGGCTAGAAATGAAGATCTCCTGCCTGGAATTGGAAGAAAGTGACTCTGGGCAAAGGTGATTTGACTAGGAACTGAGCATTGAGTCTGAGGGCTAACAAAGAATTTTGAGATTCTGAGGTTTGCGTTTTAATCCATGCTTGAAGGGTGAAAAAAATTTGCTGCTGAAGTACATGCCATGCTTTGACTGTGGGCATTACTGTTTTTTTTTTTCTTACAACTTTTAAGTTCTGGGGTACATGTGCAGGATGTGCAGGTTTGTTACATAGGTAAACATGTGCCATGGTGATTTGCTGCAGAGATCAACCCATTGGCTAGGTATTAAGCCCAGCATCTGTTAGCTATTCTTCCTGATGCTCTCTCACCCCTCTTCCTACCTAACAGATCCCAGTGTGTGTTGTTCCCCTCCCTATATTTATGTGTTCTCATTGTTCAGCTCCCACTTATACCTGAGAGGATGTAGTGTTTGGTTTTCTGTTCCTGGGTTAGTTTGCTGAAGATAATGGATTCTAGCTGCATCCATGTACCCACAAAGGATATGATCTTGTTCTTTTTTATGGCTGCATAGTATTCCATGGTGTATATGTACCACATTTTCTTTATCCAGTCTATCACTGATAGGCATTAGGGTTGATTCCATGTCTTGACTATTGTGAATCATCCTGCAATGAACAAAGGCATGCATGTATTTTTATAATAGAATGATGTATATTCTCTTTATATACCCAGTAGTGGGATTGCTGAATCAAATAGCATTTCTGCTTCTAGATCTTTAAGGAATCGCCACACTGTCTTCCACAATGGATGAACTAATATGATTTCCACCAATAGTGTAAAAGGATTCCTTTTTCTCTACAACCTTGCCAGCATCTGTTGTTTCTTGACTTTTTAATAATGGCCATTCTAACTGGTGTGAGATGGTATCTCATTGTGGTTTTGATTTGCATTATTCTAATGATCAGTGAGCTTTTTTCTTAAGTTTGTTGGCTACATAAATGTCTTCTTTTGAGAAGTGCCTTTTCATGTCCTTTGTCCATGTTTTAATAGGGGTCTTTTTTTCTTATAAATTTGTTTACAAGTTCCTTGTAGAGTCTGGATATTAGACCTTTGTCAGATGGATAGATTGAGAAAATTTTCTCCCATTCTGTAGATTGTCTCTCCACTCTGATGATAGTTTCTTTTGCTGTGCAGAAGCTCCTTAGTTTAATTAGATCCCATTTGTCAATTTTTGCTTTCATTACAATTCCTTTTGGCATCTTCATTATGAAATCTTTGCCTGTGCCTATGTCCTGAATGGTATTGCCTAGATTTTCTTCTCTGGTTTTTGTAGTTTTGGGTTTTACATTTATGTCTTTATTCCATCTTGAGTTAATTATTGTATGTGGAATAAGAAATTATTGTATGTGGGTTCAGTTTCAATCTTCTGCTTATGGCTAGCTCATTCTCCCAGCAACATTTATCAAATAGGGAATCCTTTCCCCATTGCTTGTTTTTGTCAAGTTTGTCAAAGATCAGATGGTTGTAGGTGTGTGGTCTTGTTTCAGAGTTATATATTCTGTGGGATTGGTTGATGTGACTGTTTTTATACGAGTACCATTCTGTTTTGTGACCTTGTTTGAAGATGGGAGGCATGTTGCCTCTAGCTTTGTTCTTTTTGCTTATGATTGTCTTGGCTATTCAAGCTCTTTTTTGGTTCCATATGAATTTTAAAATAGTTTTTTTCTAATTCTGTGAAGGATGTCAATATTAGTTTAATGGGAATAGCATTGAATCTATAAATAACTGGACAATATGGCCATTTTAATGATATTGATCCTTTCTATCCATGAGCATGGAAGGTTTTTTCCATTTGTTTTTGTGATTTCCTTGAGCAGTGGTTTGTAGTTCTCCTTGAAAACATCCTGTATTTCTCTTATTAGCTGTATTCCTGGGTATTTTATTCTCTTGGTAACAGTTGTGCATAGGAGTTCATTCATGATTTGGCTCTCTGCTTGCCTATTATTGGTGTATAGGAATGTTGGTGATTTTTCCACACTGATTTTATATCTTGAGACTTTGCTGAGGTTGCTTATAAGCTTTAAGAAGCTTTTGGGATGAGAGGATGGGGATTTCTACATGTAAGATTATATCTTCTGCAAACGATGATAATTTGACTTTCCTTCTTCCTATGTGTATGCCCTTTATTTCTTTCTCTTGCCTGATTTTCCTGGCAGGAACTTCCAATACTATGTTGAATAGGAGTGGTGAGAGAGGGCATTCTTGTCTTGTGCCAGTTTTCAAGGGGAATGCTTCCAACTTTTGCCCATTCAGTATGACATTTGCTGTGGGTTTGTCATATTTGGCTTTTATTATTTTGAGGTATGTTCCTTCAATACCTAGTTTATTGAGAGTTTTAACATGAAGGGATGTTGAATTCATCGAAGGCCTTTTCTGCACCTGTTGAGATAATCATGTGGTTTTTGTCTTTAGTTCTGTTTATGTGATAAATCACATTTATTAACTTGTACATTTGAATCAACATCCCAGGGACAAAGCCAACTTGATCTCGAGCTTTTTGATGTGCTACTGGATTTGGTTTGCCAGTATTTTATTGAGGACTTTTGCATTGATGTTCATCAGGGATATTGGAGAGATGTTTTCTTTAGTTGTTGTATCTCTGCCAGGTTTTGGTATCAGGATGATGCTGACCTCATAAAATGAGTTAGAGAGGAATTCCTCCTTTCCAATTGTTTGTAATAGTTTCAGAAGAAATAGTACCAGATCCTCTTTGTACCTCTGGTAGAATTCAACTGTAATCCATCTGGTCCTGGGAGTTTTTGGTTGATAGGCTGTTTATTACTGCCTCAATTTCAGAACTTATTGTTCACTTATTTTGTTTATATATTCTGGGATTCAATTTATTCCTGGTTCAGTCTTGGGAGGTTGTATGTGTCCAGAAATTTACCCATTTCTCCTCGGTTTTCTATTTTGTGTGCATAGAGGTGTTTATAGTATTCTCTGCTGGTTGTTTGTATTTCTGGGTAGTCAGTCGTGATATTCCCCTTATAATTTCTGATTGTGTCTATTTAGTTCTTGTCTCTTTTCTTCTTTATTAGTCTAGGTAGCAGTCTATTTTATTAATTTTTTTTCAAAAAACCAACTGCTGAATGTTGACTTTTGAAGGGTTTTTGGTGTCTACCTCCTTAAGTTCTACTCTGATCTTCGTTATTTCTTGTCTTCTGCTAGCTTTGGAGTTTGTTTGCTCTTGGTTCTCTAGTTCTTTTAGTTGTGATGTTAGGTTGTTGGTTTGAGATCTTTGTCGCTTTTTGATGTAGTTATTTTAGTGCTGTAAATTTTCCTTTTAACACTGCTTTAGTTGCATCCCAGGGATTCTGGTATGTTTTGTTGTTCTCATTAGTTTCAAAGATTCTTGATTTCTGCCTTGATTTCATAATTTACCTAGGAGTGATTCAGGAGCAGGTTGTTCAATTTATTATTTATTTATGAGATGGAGTCTCACTGTGTTGCCCAGGCTGGAGTGCAGTAGCATGATCTCGGCTCACTGCAACTACGATTCTCCTGCCCCAGCTTCCCGAGTAGCTGGGATTACAGGTGCCCACCACCATGCCCAGCTAATTTTTGTATTTTTTACTAGAGGTGGGGTTTCACCTTGTTGGCCAGGGTGGTTTTGAACTCCTGACCTCAGGTAATCTGCTCATCTCAGCCTCCCAAAGTGCTGGGATTACAGGCGTGAGCCACCATGCCCAGTCAGGTTGTTCAATTTCTATTTAGTCATTTGGTTTTGAGTGAATTTCTTAATCTTTTGTTCTAATTTGATTGCTCCATGGTCTGAGAGACTATTTGTTATGATTTAAGTTCTTTTGCATTTGCCGAGGAGTGTTTCACTTCTGATTATGTGATCAGTATTAGAGTAAGTGCCATGTGGTGATTAGAAGAATGTAAATTCTGCTTTTTCTCTGCTTGGTCTATTTGGCTATTGACACTTGTGATTTCATTGTAAAGTTCTCGTGTTGTTTTTACATCAGGTCATTTATGGTCCTCTTTTAACTGGCCATTCTGGTTATCATCTCCTGTATTGTTTTATCATGATTCTTAGCTTCTTTGCATTGGTTAAAACATGGTCCTTTAGCTCAAGTATATATTACCCACTTTCTGAAGCCTACTTCTGTTAGTTTAGCCATCTCATCCTCAGCCCAGTTCTTTGCTCTTGCTGAAGAGGTGTTTGATTATTTGGAAAAGAAGAGATACTCTGGCTTTTTGAATTTTCAGCAGTTTTGCATTGATTCTTTTCCATCTTTGTGGGCTTGTCTACCTTCAGTCGTTGACATTACTGATCTTAGAATGGGGTTTTTATGGGGTCTTTTTTGTAGATGTTGTTATTGTTTTCTGTTTGTTTGTTTTTAACAGTCAGACCCCTCTTCCGTAGGGCTGCTGCAGTTTTTTGGGTGTCCACTCCAGACCCTAATCACTGTGGTTTCTACTGCACATGGAGGTATCACCAGTGGGTGATATGTGCAGCAAAACAGCAAAGATGACTGCTTGCTACTTCTTATGGGAGCTCCTTTCCAGATGGGCACCAAAGTGATGCCTACCGAAATGTTCCTGTAGGAGGTGCCTGGAGACCTCTGTTGGGAGGTCTCTCCTAGTCAAGAGGAAAAGGATCAGGGATCTGCTTAAAGAACGAGTTGGGCTTCCCCCTGGTGGAGTGGGTACACTGCGTTGTTGGAAACCCCGTTTATACAGACGCCCTAAGACTCTTCAGAGCCAGCAGGCAGGAAAGGCTAAGTTTGCTGAACTTTAGAGTCCACGGCTGAAGGCTGGTTCTTTCCCAAGGGGCTGTGTCCCAAGGAGACCAGAATTATCTGCATAAAACCCTGGCTGCAATTGCTAAAATTCCCACAGGGAGGCCCCACCTTGTGAGGAAGGATGGATTGGGGTCCCTTAAAGCAGTCTGGCCATGATATGCCACAGCAACTGTGCTGTGCTGGGGAATTCCTCCCAGTCTGGACCACCTGGAGCCAGCAGGCCAGAACAGGCAGACTCCAGCCGCAGAGATGTTCGCCATCCCTCTTCCACAGGGAACTCGGTTGTCTCAGGCAGCCTGATGCTGCTGGCTGGCTGGAATTCTAAGCCAATGTGTCTTAACTAGTGAGGTGTCTTGGGAGTGGGCTCCACCAAACGACACTACTTGGCTCCCTGGCTTCAGCCCCCTTCCGAGGGGAATGGATGGATCTCTGACCTCACTGGAATTCCTGGGGCCAGAGTATGCAAAAACTCCTGGGTCTCTGTGCATGCCTGAGCTGCTGCTGAGACTCTGCAGAGCTCTGTGCTTGGGACTCAACACCCTGGTGGCATGCGCTTATGAGGGGATCTCCTGATCCACCAGTTGCAAGGATCTGTGTGAAAGCATGGTTTCCTGGACTGGGTTGTACAAGCATTCATCACCTCCCTTGGCTTGGAGTCGGGGGCTCTTCTGGTTCCTTGTGGCTCCTGAGTGGGCTGTCCGACATTGCTGTTCTAAAGAGAGATGCTTACTTCATCATGCATGTGAGTATCTCAGAATATAAATGATTTAATATAACCTGACTGCAAAGAGTAGGCAGTAAAAATCTTTCTGGAATTTTGGATTCAATGTAACCATTCAATCAAAGCTGCAGTTCAATGCCTCCTTCATCTTTTGGTTATTTTGTCATCTAATTTGAGAAATCAGAATATTTTCTCTTGGCATAGTATGTGAAAAGTTCAATTAAAACCCACAAATATTTTCTTTCACTTTGTGTGTATGCATGTGTCTATGCATAAATATATATATGGTTATATAATATTTATAATTATATATACTTATCATAATACATATATGGCTATAGCTATTTATAACCATAGGTTATCTATAATTATAAATGTATAACTATAACTTTCTCTCTCTCTTTCTATATATATATGTATAAACTGCATAGTGTTTTATAAATTTAAAACATTTCATGTGCTTAAAAAAAATTTAAAAAGCTAAACTTATAATTTGGAAAGGCCATTATCAAGTGGCAGAAGCCTGGTGATTGAATCACAGGATTTTAATTTTTCCTGATTTAGATGAGGTTCTCTGTCCAAGCTCCAGCAGTTTTCCTCTCTCACTCTCAGTATTACATTTATATGTAAATATATACACATATATAGATACAGAGACATATATGCATACACACATACATATTCACATATAAACAGTAGAATATTTTAATTATTGAAAACAATAGCCTCAGTATGTTTAAATATGGTACTTTAGAGCAATCTTCTGATGAAATAATTTGGAACATTTTCTACCAATCTTTTATCTGTCACCACTTTTCTAATTTTAGTATATTTTATACCCAGACATAAATTACCAAATGTGCTTTAAAACTCATGCATTTTTCTTCCTGGGGTGATTTCATGACTCTGGGACTTCAAGCTCTTGGATCAAAGCTTTGGTACATCTCAGCAGCTTCCTTAACTACTCCAGAGAGAGCAGTTTGAGTCCTTCTCGGCTCATCAAAGAGAAGGTGTGAATTTGCCTTTTCTCGCATCCCTTCTCATAACATCTGCTTCCCATCTCCCATATGCAGGAGCCTAAGGGGAGAAAAGAGCCATGGCAGAGGGAGATTCTGTTGGGAAGATAAATCCCTCTGCCTATGTCTTCTTCAGTTCTCCAAAATCTTCTTGCCATTATGTTTTAGAGCAGTGTGCTAATCATAGTGTGCTAGAAAGAGTGCTGGAGAAGGAGTCCAGTGACCTTCATGAGTGTCTAACTCTGCAGTGAGCAAACTCTGTCACTTTGGGCAAATCTTGGGTTCTCTGTTGCTCTGTTTCATCTATAAAGTGAGGAAATGAGATATTATGATCTTAACTTATTTATTTATAGTTCTTTGACATTAATCAGTTCCTGACTTCTTTCTTCCATTGGTCATTAATATGTGTGTGTATATCTATATAATATATTCATATATAATATGCGTATGTGTGTATGTTGTGATTTTTTCTTAACTCATATCTGACTTCAGTCTTAATAATTACTTTGATTACACACTTTTCTACATAAAAATTGAAATTACAAAATTCTTGCACATAACCAAACAAAACCCTTTGAACAAATTTAAACAGAAGATTCAGCTGAGTAATTTTATTTTACTTTTTTCCTCTAGAATTTTCTACTGTGGCATCTTTATCAGATGTTTGTTGAAAGGTCATTATGCATTAATGATAGTATTGAGGACTTGGTCACAGATCTTCACTACAATGTTACAAACTATCTTAGAAATGAAAAAATTAAAGTCATATGACTAATAATTGAATGACCGTTTTAACAAATGTAAAGGCGATTGTGATGGTTAATATTCAGTGTCAACTCGATTGGATGAAGGATGCCAAGCATTGTCTCTGGGTGTGTCTGTGAGGGCATTGCCAAAGGAGATTAACATTTGAGTCAGTGCACTGGGAAAAGCAGACCCATCCTCATTCTGCTCGATCTGGGTGAACACCATCTAGGCAGCTGCCAGTGTGGCTAGAATAAAGCAGGCAGGAGAAGATGGAAGTGCAGACTTGCTGAGTCTTCTGGCCTTTATCTTTCTCCCATGCTGGATGCTTCCTGCCCTCATATATTGGACTCCAAGTTCTTAAGCTTTTGGACTCTTGGACTTGCATCAGTGGTTTTCCAGGGGCTCTTAGGCCTTTGACCACAGACTGAAGGCTGCACTGTTGTGTTTTCTACTTTTGAGGTTTTGGGACTCAGACTGATCCACCACTGGTTTCCTTGTTCCTCAACTTGCAGACAACCTATGATGGGACTTTACCTTGTGATCATGTGAGTCAGTTCTCCTGAATAAACTTCCTTTCATATATACATATATCCTGTTAGTTCTGTTCCTCCAGAGAACCCTGACTAATACACTGATTTTTCTAAAATTCATGTTAGTTGGACAGAATTAAATCCCAAGAGTTTGCAGCTAGATTGGAGTTAAAGACATGACAGTGGGTAAAGTGTCCAGGTGTGTGGACCAAAGCCAACAGGGAAAGTTCAGGCACCTTCGCATTTAACAGACTGGCAGAGGAAGAGAAGCCAATGAAGGAGACTAAGAAGAAATGAGAGATATCAATGGAAGATGAAGCAGAGGTTTCTCCTATCAGAGAAGCAAGGTGGGAGAAACTTTCAAGAGAGATTGGACAATATTGCAAAATGCTATAAGGAGATAAAATAAGGATTAAAATAACTTTTTGCTAAGAAGAAATCCACTCACTATAGTAATAGGGATTCATTTTAAGGATAATTTATAGAATTTTATATAAACCTGAGATAAAAACCAAGAACAACAGGACCACAAAAAGACTGGCCACTGCATCTGGAAGGCCAATAGGAAGCAAAGCCATTATTCACTCTATCCTTTCTTCAAGGGCCACCTCGGAGTAGCTGCCCAGTTACCTGTTCTCAGCAAATACCTTGCTCTGTGGTTTCTTGCATATGGCCATAATGCTGACCCAGTTCCAATTTTTCATAGACTCCTAGGACCATTTCCTTATCACCAAATGCCAACGTTCATTTGATCTTAGTTCAAATTCATGAGAGAGATACAACCTAGCCAAGATCCTTGTTTTTGAACCTGTACACAAATCACAGTTTTCTGGCCTTTCCTGGGGATTGGTTGCCTTTAGATTACGTATCTTCTCATGGCTAATCAGCTGTGCCTGAGGTGGGGAGTTTCTTGGGGAAGTCTTATGGTAGAAAGTACATCTAAGTCTATGTTTTGGATCCTGTAGGCCATGACACAGCAGATTCATTCAGAAGGGCCATTTTAAGAAAGAAGATGTACGTACAGGAGAAAATAGGCCAGAATGTCCAGTACAGGGTTCATTCAGTTTAGAACATGAGTGTACATGTGATTCTGGGAAGAAAGCTGTCATAGAATGGTGTGGGGTGGCTATTAGATTATGATGGGATGAAGAGTAAATGGGAAGTATGCAAGTGAGTGCAGTACATAAAGACCATATTGTTCAGGCAAGGGTGTAAGACTTGGCCCACTTGTGTTTTATAAGAAAAAGACTTAAAGATGGAAATATATAGGATCAGTAATAGACATTTTGACAAGATTGAAAATATCAGATCAATTTTAACAATTTTTTTATGCATGTAGGGTGTTTTATGGTGGAAACCAGAAAGTCTGCTAGACAAATTCTAAAAAAGTTGTGACACTACTTTAAACAAATTTTTATACTAAATGGAATGGAGGAAAGGTTTAAAGATACATGTGGAATGAAGGAAAGGTTGAGGATTCACACACACAGATGCACACACATGTATATGTTATATATATATATATATATATAATATATATATATTTTTTATATATACACATACTATATATATATATATATATATATATATATATATATTATATATGGAGAGAGAGGAAGAAAGAGAGACAGATGATTGATGGAACAGAATCTCTGAGGATGGAGAACAAGTGGAAGGATACATCTGAAATGAGATGGCAGGGGACACAATATTTTGTGATGTATGAGGAAAGATGTATCAGTGAGAATAGGCTGTATTGTGCAACAATAACAAACACTTCAAAATCTTATTTTTTAAAAGCTGGTTTAACTCTTATTCCTGCTACGTGTCTTCTTCTGCTTTGTTCATTATAGTCACCTAGATGGAGCTGAGATATTGTTGGTTTCAGTGGCAGAGGGAAGAAAACTCTGGAGGAGTCCTCGCTGGCAATGAAATGCTGTGGCCGCAAAGCAACACATGTCATTTCCCCTCACTATTGGTAAGAACTAGTTAACCACTGTCTAAGTACCAGAGGATCAGATAGTGTAATCTTAACTAGTGCTATAAAGGCAGATTATTGGGGTATTTAGTAAGCAATCTAATGATTACTATCAATAAAGACAATGGTGAAAGTGAATGCAGGTAACTGTGAGTGACTGCTGAGAAACTGAGGGAGTCCCGTAAAGCAGAAAGTGAGATGTACATAGACAGGAAGGGATGAATTGGTTAAGGCTTGAAACAGTTGTTGGGAGAGTGGCTAACTAGAGATGCAGAGAAAGATTATATGTTACTCCTTAGGACCTAATTGAGAATGCAGACTGAATTTTTGGTGACATGAATCTACTGATTCTAGATTTTCTCTGATGGTATTCAGGAGCCTAGATATTGGTGGGAAATGTGGATGATTGATTGATCTAGGATGGAGTTTTGCTGAGCAAGTGCAGCAGAAGGATAAGTGTGTGAGGGAGTTAAAAATATAATAAGTGTATGGTTCAATGATGAGTCGTGCTCTAAGTTCACAGGAAAGTTGATGAAAAGAGGAAAAGGTGGTTGGATTATAGAAAATGTAGAAGAAGCAGGATTGGTTAAATCTTAAATTATCTTGCCTAAATGTCTAAGAGTTTAAAAGATAGTTAGGATGCTTTGGGGACAGCCTTACTTACATAACTGTAAATAATGAAGGCTTTTATTTACTCACTCACTAAGACATGGAGATAAATCATCCGAAGATAGGATCAGTGACTCAGTGTTACCATCAAGGACCCAGGCCCTTTCATTTGCTCAACCTCATAGCCTTAGTGTTCTTTCACAGGCTTGTTACCTCATGATTGCAAAATGACTGCCACACCTCTACATAGCATATCCACACACACAGATAGGAAGGGAGGGTAGGAGATGAGAGCTCTTTGTTCTTGCATTCCTGACTGTATCATAGGAGAAATACATTCTTTACATCTGTTTAGCCAGAAGTATGGCTCGTAGGCTAATCACCAGCCAAGAGCAATGGAATTCCCTTGATTGATTTTATACATTTCCTTACTCATCCCACGGGACTGGGTCCAGGGCTGCTGAACTACACTGGGGTTCTGTTAGTAAGGAAGATGGGAGAAATGACTATTGGAGAATTAATAGTGACTGCTATAAATGAAACCTTTCTTCTCAATGAATGATAAGACCTCATGCTCAGGATGCAAAATAATTATCTTTGTTTATTTAGGTTAAAAAAACGTACAGATTTAGGCTTTGAGCCAGCAAATAAATTTTCACTGAGGGGAAGACTTAGGAATATCATGTAAAATTTGAATTCCTTTTATGGAAAATTGATCTAGCCCCCTCACCGCCCCTGCCCCGGGCATGTAATGTTTGTTGAGTAAAGTCTGTTGGTTGAGTAAAACTTCTACTAGATGATCAGTCTAGATGATTTTTCTCATTTCAGACTGCTTTTAGTTGAAATGGCTACCATAAATCTAGTGAATTCTGTGCCATTGTGGAGTAAAAATATGAGCATATTAGTCTTTTCTCACATTGTTATAAAGAACTACCTGAGATTGGGTAATTTGCAAAGAAAAAAGACTCAATTTGCTTATGGTTCAGCAGGCTGTAAAGGAGGATGGCTAGGGAGGCCTCAGGAGACTTACAGTCATGGCAGAAGGCAAAGGAGAAGCAGGCATGTTTTACATGGCCAGAACAGGAGGAAGAAAGAGAAGAGGGAGGTGCTACACACTTCTAAACAACCAGATCTCATGAGAACTCAGTCACTATCATGAGAACAGCAAGGGAGAAATCCACCCCCTTGATCTAGTTGCCTCCCAACAGGCCCCTCCTCCAACACTGGGGACTACAATTTGACATGAGACTCGGGTGGGAGACACATCTAAACTATACCACATACTAAATGTTCATGAGTCTAGATTATTCTTTTAAAAATACCACGTGTTGGTGGGAGTGTAAATTAGTTCAACCATGTGGAAGACAGTATGGTGATTCCTCAAGGATTTAGAAATAGAAATACCATTAGACCAAGCAATCCTATTACTGGGTATATACACAGAGGATTGTAAATTGTTTTATTATAAAGACACATGCACACGTATGTTTATTGCGACACTGTTTACAATAGCAAAGACTTGGAACCAACCCAAATGACAATCAAGGATATACTGGATAAAGAAAATGTGGCACATAAACCCCATGGAATACTATGCAGCCATAAAAAATAATGAGTTCATGTCCTTTGCAGGGACGTGGATGAATCTGGAAACCATCATTCTCAGCAAACAGACACAAGAACAGAAAACCAAACCCTGCATGTTCTCACTCATAAGTGAGTGTTGAATAATGAGAACACATGGACAGAGGGAGGGGAACATCACACACTAGGACCTGTTGGTGGGTAGGTGGAGGGGCTAGGGGAGGAGTAGCAGGGGGTGGGGAGGTTGGGGAGGGATAACATTAGGAGAAAAACCTACTGTAGCTGATGGGAAGATGGATGCAGCAAACCACCACAGCATGTGTTGACCTATGTAACAATCCTGCACCATCTGCACATGTACCCCAGAACTTAAAGTATAATAAAAAAATATTACTTGTAAGCTTGTTTCCTTGATTATTTTTCACAGAAATGCTACATATGATGATATATTCCCCAAACTCATGATAATATATTCCCCCATATTCAGGTCGTCGTCGTCTTTTTTTTTTTTTTTTTTTTTTTTAGATGGATTCTCGCTCTGTCACCAGGCTGGAATGCAATGGCGTGATCTTGGCTCACTGCAACCTCCGCCTCCCGGGTTCAAGTGATTCTTTTGCCACAGCCTCCCGAGTAGCTTGGACTACAGGTGTGTACCACCATGCCCAGTTATTTTTGTATTTTTAGTAAAGACAGGGTCTCACTGTATTGGCCAGGATGGTCTCAATCTCCTGACCTTGTAATCTGTCTGCCTCAGCCTCCCAAAGTGCTGGGATTACAGGCATGAGCCACCTTGACCAGCCAATCAGATCTTCTATAAGTTACTTGAATTTACATTTCTTATCAGAAATATCTGATACAAGTTATGTGATATATATTAATATTGAAAGAAAATTAGTTTTATCTAATTCTTTCCAATTTGAATAGGAACCATCCAGAATTTACCAAAATTTTTCCATTCAACAGGAATTTATTTTGCCATTTCCATAGGAAATATAGTTTGTAAGTATTTCCTGGGTTGTAAATATGGAAGACCAACAGTGCCTACTCTCAGGGAGCTTACATTATCACTGCTAATGAGATAAGTAGGCAATTAAATAGGTAATTATTTGAGCACATGCTCCTCCACTACTTGAAAAATGTTAGCTATTCAAGACCCAGTATGCTCTTTTGGTGTGCTATCATCTTTTTTTCTTTTCTTTTCTTTTTTCTTTTTTTTAATATTCTGTCTTGTGCTTGGACTAGCTTTAGTTTGTTTGTCTTTAAAAACTGATTTTTTTTAAAATCCAGATACTTGTATCATCTCAATCACCATAAAATTGTTAGTTTTTTTCACAGATTCTGGCTGTGAAACTGAATATTGATTTAGAAAATCGCACCCTGTAACCTGAGTCTGCAGGTTGCTTTTATATGCCCCTGATCTTAAGTATATGAATCCTCAGTCTCCCAAGTCTGAAGAAAATCTGCAGGACTCTGGATCTTTACGCTGCATTATTCAGATGCTTAGAGAGTATTGGTCTCTTGCAAAGGGCTTGAAACCAAAGATCACACCAAGAGTGCGCTTTATGAAAAGGGAGTTAATTTTAAAAACAGATGCTCTATTTGAAAAATGAATTCTAGCTAATTTTATTTAAAGCTTCTGAAAGTTAGATGCATGGATACAGGGTCTTCTTCTGGGCATCCACAGTAACAGAGATATTGCTTTTTCATTGCATTTTAATTTGCTTACTTATTATTATTTTTCTTTTTAAGACAGGGTCTCACTCTGTTGGCCAGGCTCACTGCAGTCTTGACCTTTCAGGCTCAAGCAATGCTTCTACTTCAGCTTCCTGAGAAGTTAGGACCACAGGCACATGCCACCATGCCTGGCTAATTTTCTTTTCATTTTGTTTTTTAGAGAGGGAGTGTCTCAGTATTTCCCAGGCTGGTCTCAAATTCTTGGGCTCAAGTGATCCACCTTCCTTGGCCTCCCAAAGTGCTGGAATTACAGGTATGAGCCATTGCACCTGGCCTAAGTTACTCACTTCTATTTGATTCTCACTGTCGGCAATTTCTTAAAAGCAGGGGCTATTATTTTTTTAATTGTGAATCGGACACTTTAAGCATTGTATGTTTTTTTTGGTGTTGTAAGAGCCACACACACCATGTTTCAGTATTATGATTTGTCTATAATCAGCCTTGTGCTCTTTCTGCAATTGTTGCAATGTGAACTTTGGCCCAAATTCATACTTTCTCCACTCCAACTTCTGGACTAGTCCTAGGGTGACACATTTTTTTTCTGCTGTCATTATACTCCCTGGATCTTTCATTCAACTTTGATCTCACCAGTTGGACAGATTTACTGGTTACCCACCTGGTGTGATTTTATGAACATTAATGAGGTTATTAAATTCTCTGCTGGATCATTAGGGTCCATGATGCCATCTCTGAAGATGTGCTTTGTTGGGTTAAAGTGTTGCCTTCTTTTATTATGCTACCTCTATGACCTCCCCAAAGAATAACACTTTCACCTAAGACAGATCATGCTGGTTTAATTGTGCCTGCTGCTATGAGCCATGATCTGTAGTCTTAAGCTATCCACAGCTCAGGCAAGGGTTGTGAGCTGTTGCTGTGCCAGTCTTGCCCCAAGGCCAGGTTGCCATGCATAGCCAGACCATAGGCTATCAGCATAAATATTAGCTGGCTACAGAGGAAAACTTTGCTTTCTTTCCAACCGTTTGAAGCATGTTGAGAGTATTCTTCATGCCACCCTTTTCTTTTTTTAATTATACTTTAAGTTCTGGGGTACATGTGCAGATCTTGGAGGATTGTTACATAGATATACACATGCCATGGTGGTTTGCTGCCTCCACCCCCCTGTCACCTACATTAGGTATTTCTCCTAATGTTATCTCTCCCCAATCTCCCACCCCCTGCTATCGCTCCCCTAGCCCCCCACCCCGAACAGACTCCAGTGTGTGACATTCCCCTCCCTGTGTCCATGTGTTCTCATTGTTCAACACCCACTATGAGTGAGAACATGCAGTATTTAGTTTTCTGTTCTTATGTCAGTTTTGCTGAGAATGATGGTTTCCAGATTTATCCATGTCCCTGCAAAGGACATGAACTCATTATTTTTTATGGCTGCATAGTATTCCATGGGGTATATGTGCCCTATTTTCTTTCCCCAGTCTACCCTTGATGGGCATTTGGGTTGGTTTCAAGTCTTTGCTATTGTAAACAGTGCCGCAATGAACATACATGTGCATGTGTCTTTATAATAGAGTCTCTCTCTTTTTAATCTTTATGAGTTTGGGATTGTGGTCTCATTAATTATTGGAGATTATTTTCAAATTATGAGGCAATAATATACAGCATAAACCTGAATTCTCAAAATCAATCAGTAATTCTCTGTCACACACACACACACACACACACACACACACACACTCTCTCTCTCTCTCTCTCTCTCTCTCTCTCTCTCTCTCTCTCTCTCATGATGTAAATATAAATTACACTGCTATGTGAACTGTGGAAGAAAGAGAAGGATTATTTAATTAATCCCAAGTACCGAAGGAGACTGGGCGACTTTAGGAATTTTCAAGCATGAAAGTCATGATTGACAAGCTGATGTGTAGATCTTGATAGGAATTTTCTCTGGGGACTTTAGTTATTGCTAGTAGCTAGTTTGAATTTTTTTTATTATGAAATGTCAATTTCATTTCCAAACCATAATGATTTATGATTCTCTTAGCACAGTTAGTACCATCACTTTTTGCTTGGTAACCTGTGTTCCATCTACACATGGAAATTTATGAGTAAATCAGAGCCAATTTTTTCTAACTGGTCTTTCTGCTAGAGTGCAGTGATGTTTCTATTAAAAACCAAAACAAATGGGCAAGCTCATTTAATCTCCATATATTATGAAGTTCCCTTTTTTGTGATAATGATTTCGTTGTCTTTAATGACCTAATTGCTCAGACTGTTAAAGGAACTGGGACAAGGAGGATGGTTTTTATATTCCAGGTCCTTAGACATCCTGCTGCATTTTCCTGGTCCCAGACAGCCATGGTTCTTGGTGGGTAGATCTCAATAAATGATTATTGCCCTTCTAAATGAAATTAGTACCATGTTGTGGCTGAGCACAACTTTCCCCAATATAGAGTTTGATTTGTCTCCTTTTAGATCTGCAGATCACAGAGAGAGAGAGAGAGAGAGACAGTGGAGAATGCAGATGAAACCTAAACAAAGAGTATCAGCTATATGTCTCCTGCTGCAGAGTGAGAAGGATTCTCTCTGAGGTTGCTTTACATCACTTAGTTACCTGACTTTGAATGTTTCATAGGGACATTAAAACCTAGAAACAAATGTTCTAGATTTCATTTGTGGCAACCCGAAGATTCTAGTAGAGCTATGAACAAATAAAAGTTCACATTTTGCTAAGCATAAGTGACCAATTATATTAATCATGTGCTGGCGGTCACAGAGAGAGACCACAGGCTTCCTGAAATTCTCATTGTTCTTCAGTAACCACAAGGAAAGGGGATTATTTTATGTTATTTTAAATAGGATATTAGTAGGATCCCAGTATATGAAAATTATAAACCAGTGGGAAAAGAGTGGGTTAGTTTATAAATAGTATTAGGAAAATAAATTAAAGTTAGTCTCCCTCCACCATTATCTTATGTATAAAAATAAATCCCCTAAATGTTAAAGGGTTAAGTGTAAAATATAAACATATAAAACATACAGAAGAAATATACAGGTGACTACTAAAAAGGAAAGATAGAATTCTAAGTACAAAAGACAGTAGAAGAGATGATGAAAGAGAAGTTGTTTTATGTGAGTCTAACATTTGACCTGGTTTGGAACCAGGGGAAGATGGTCTCTAATAAGTGAGAAATCTACTTAGTTTTTGGACTGTGGATGAGCTGTTGTAACTTTCAAGGGTGTGGTTCTCAGAGCCATTGCTGGTAGACTAAATAAAGGTAATGTGTCTGTCCTGGAAGTTGAGCTGGGAAGAAGTCATGTGAACACCCTTGTAAATATGGTTTAATCTATGTGTTTGTTGAAGTCATACAGGAGTATTACAAATTATACTCACTTCAATGTCATTTCTACATTTTCCCTACTCTCCCTATTAGAATAATTCGTCACAATTCTACATTTAAAAAATTATAGTATTGAAGGTTAAAGTAGAAGGAGGGAGAAGGAGATAAGGGAGAAAAAGCACAAAAGGAGAGAAAAGAAGAGAGGAGGAAGAAATGACAGGAAGGAAAATGAGGAGACATTCCCTAGGCTAACATGACATTAGAAAAGCAGACTAGAATGGCCAGGCGCGGTGGCTCAAGCCTGTAATCCCAGCAGTTTGGGAGGCCGAGGCGGGTGGATCACGAGGTCAAGAGATCGAGACCATCCTGGTCAACATGGTGAAACCCCGTCTCTACTAAAGATACAAAAAATTAGCTGGGCACGGTGGCGCGTGCCTGTAATCCCAGCTACTCAGGAGGCTGAGGCAGGAGAATTGCCTGAACCCAGGAGGCGGAGGTTGTGGTGAGCTGAGATCGCGCCATTGCATTCCAGCCTGGGTAACAAGAGCGAAACTCCATCTCAAAAAAAAAAAAAAAAAGAAAAAGAAAAGCAGACTAGAAGATAAAAGAACTGGAGAGATGAAGGGTGGTGGAGTAGTTGGGGTGGAACTGGATCCTTTCAGCTGTCAACATGGTGTGGTCCCTTGGCTGGAAGTCAGATTCCTCATACACCTAGAACCTCTGTTTCTAGGACATGAAGACACTCAGTTGTATTCTTGTTCCTCGTATCCTGCATGTATGTCTTCCCCTCTTGGGGTTCTTGGTTGACTTCCCTTTCTTAATGCTTCAGGCCTTGGGCCTCTTGTATATTAAAGCCTAAGTCTCCTCTTGCCAGTCCCCTTGTCAGCCCCGAAAGCTGGCAAATCCCCTGTACAGACTCCAGACCTTGTTCTGCCTGGTTTGCAGCTGGTCTTTGCAGAGAAGTTGGTCTTCTGCTTCTTTTGTCATATGTTGGCTATTTGTCTCAAATTGCAGTTTTTGGCTGGTTTAGTTTACATGTTGTTCTGGTCTCGGCCTTTTGGGGTGCTTTCTCTGAGGCCTGACAGATTTCTGGGACCTCCTTGACTTCCATGTTAACAAGGGAGCTTTGGCTTTCTGTGTCCACAAACCAAGCCTTTGGTTCCTTCTCTTCAGCTTGTTTTGGATTTCCAT
Source organism: Saguinus oedipus (assembly GCA_031835075.1). Classification (NCBI taxonomy): domain Eukaryota; kingdom Metazoa; phylum Chordata; class Mammalia; order Primates; family Cebidae; genus Saguinus; species Saguinus oedipus. The sequence goes on along the minus strand of CM063170.1, from coordinate 183,745,152 downwards.
GTCACTTCTTTCTCTTGCATCCCAAACTACAATTACAATCAGCCTCATGGAGTAGAAAACTACCTGGCTTTATCCTGAAGAGCCTGATTTTCCCTTTAGTTATACCATTCCATGACCCTGGTTGGGTGACCCTGAGAGGTGGTGGTAACTGTGAATGACAGATGGAAATTAGGGAATTCTGTGCCTTCTCAGTGACTGGTGCCAGTCAGGAAAGACTTAACTATACATGAGATGGAAGTAGCTAGTGAAGAGAAAGTTGTATCTGTTTAACTGTCTGATAGATAATTCATTATTAATTACCATTGCTTATTCAATTTGCAGAGTTTTTACAATGCCACGGATTGTTCTAGATCATTAAAAATTTTGGACTTTGGCTATAGTATCTGGTAGAGCTAACTGCTTGAAAACGTCATGATAATATAGTGGAGTGACAGAGAAGCACTTCCTCTTAAGTAACTGCTGAGATTGTAGGTAGAACTTCAAGACCAATTCCAGTGCCAGTCTTAAAACATGAACCTTTTTTTTCATGCCTTTGCCAGTTGGACAAACCTACACTTAAATTACTTTCCATCTTGGCAAATACTTTCATTCTCATTCTTCAATAGACAAAAGCTGCCTGCCTAGTATTTTCAGAGTGACTGAGAGGACCTTAGATCCAGTGCATTCCATCTGATTAGAGTTGCTGAACAATTATTCTTGAATATGACCAGCTGAGTGTGCAAAAATCTAGCCAGGCAAGTGAGAGCAGTTGAAGCTCTTTCTATAGAATTGTATAACTGGCCCAGATAAAGAATCACCCAGTGGTTCTTCCTGCTTCTTTCTGGCCCTCTCCATGTATTTTGTTTTTGCTTCCTCTCCCTGTCTGCCCCCTGACACTTTCTAACACACTGTGATCTCTCATGAATACCCTCTCTCATGGTAGTCTTTTTGATTTCTTAAGCATGGGTTATTGTGAAACTTCAACACTGTGGGTCTTTAGTTATGACTCTGCTTTGATCCTGGGCCAACACTTTTCTTTTCTCAAAGGATCTTCTTGAATAAATACATTAAAATTGCTGATGGGCTTCTCTCTATACCGACCTGACATGGTGAAGAGAGAGGACTGCTCCTTCCAGAAACCAAGATTGGCCTCCTGCCCAAAACATTGCTGTGGATGTTGAACCATAGTGGCTCAAGTTCCCACCTTTACCTAGTTTCAAAGACTGGGCTGGGCAGCTTAGGTGAACAAGTGGTGATAGGTAAATCTTATAAAAGGCAAGAAACTGTAGACCAGGATGGGATCAAAGAACAGAAATTTAGGATGTAATTTATGGCTCATATTTTTTGTGGGAGGAAAATATGACTGTTCGACTGGAACAGTAAGAGTTCTTATACTTGGAAAGCTATCTAAGTAGGCAACTGATAAGAATACACAAAATGTTTCATACATTTGAATATAAAATATGTGTTATAGTCACCCTCAAAGTTTGAGGTTTTTGAGATTACTTGTGGGGTTCAAATTCTGGAAATATACCTGCAGATATGCTCCTTCCTCTAGTCTTATTAAAGATTTGGTTTGCTAATAACTCTGCTTTCTAAGTCATCAGCTACCAAACATGTGAAAAGATAGAATTTTGAAGAATATAGGCCCATATTCAATGGCCAAAGCAACTAAGTGTCTTTTCTGACATTAGTTGGCATTATTGTTGGGTGGTACAAACTAATTTTAAAAAGGGAAGTTAAATAGGTTAAAAAACTAGAGAATGTTGTTTCACGTTTGGTTTGTATGAATGGGTTATAAATTCATATTACAAAACTGAAAGAAATACTGAGCTGTAAAAATGTGGGAAATAGGAAGTTAAAACTGAACCATGAGTTATACTAAATTTGAAGTCCAGGCTATATGGATGGTAAATCGGACAAAGGAGACATTCAGGAACCCAGGCATGTCCATGAATGACTGTCACATTGCCTCTTAAAATGCACATGAACTGATGGTAAAAATATCACCTTTTTTTTTTCCCTGAAGTTCTGTCTACAGTTTCTTATCATAAAGTATACAAATAGTATTGCCTCCTAAAACACGAAGACAATTCGTAGCTCTAAAGTATGTGTATATAAAGTTACCATGTTAAATTCATGTTTATATTGTTTTTATATCTCAGGGATATATTTCAATTATTGATCACACTTCTAATTCACTTGTGTTGCTCAAATGTAAAGTGTGACTCCATAATTATAAATTTCAGGTTGAGTATCCCTTATCCAAAATGCTTGGAAACAGAAATGATTCAGATTTTGGATTTTTTTCAGATTTTGGAATATTGGCATATACATATACATAATGAGATATCTTTAGGTATATGTATATGCCAATAGTCTAAACACAAATTTTATTTGATTCATATGTACCCTGTTCACATAGCCTGAAGGCAATTTTATACAATATTTTTAAACAATTCTGTGCATGAAACAATGTCTGTGTACATTGAACCATCAGAAAGTAAAGGTGTCACTATTTCAGCTGCCCATGTGGTTGTTTGGCATCACTGTCACTCCAGACTCTGAATTTATTTGCTACTGATACATAATTGTTTTCTTAGACTTATTCACACATAAACAGTAAAAAATGTGATGTACTATTAGTACAGTGGAAAAAATAATATGGTCAGGGTAACTAAACAGCACAGTATAATCACCAGAATACCAGTATCAGCTGTTTTTGTGTTTGTTTGTTTTTGAGATGGAGTCTCACTCTGTTGTCCAGGCCGGAGGACAGTGACACAATCTTGATTCACTAAAACCTCTGCCTTCTGTATTCTGGTGATTTCTGGCTAATTTTTGTATTTTTAGTAGAGAGGGGGTTTCACCTTCTTGGCCAGCCTGGTCTCGAAATTCTCTGACCTCAAGTGATCGGCCTGCCTCCACCTTCCTAAGTGCTGGGATTCCAGGCGTGAGACACCATGCCTGGCCTGTTTCAGCTGTTACACAACAGCAGCTGAAGGGGACGGGAGGGTCTCTTTCCTTGCGGACACTCAGTAAACTGCATCATGTGCCTGTTGCACGTGAAGCCGGTGGGGAATTTTGCATTTGTGGTGTCATGTTGGTGTCTAAGATGTTTCAGATTTTGGAGCATTTTGGGTTTCAAATTTTGGGATTAGGGTTGCTCAACCTGTACATTAATTTATAAGCAAATACAAATATATCTGAAAAATATATTATATTATCAAAACTCATCAATACACATAATAGAAAGAAACCAACTTTGCTGTCAATTCCATTGCGTATCTCAGGCCAAATTTCTTATTAACAATTACTCTTTTCGCATTCAGGGAAATATATTCTACATCATAGAAGGTGGAGAATAAATCAAAGACAGAAAAAGGATTTGCAATAGAAGAACCTAGGTCTCATGTCCAACCCTCTTGAATGGCTGTTAAAATCCTCTACCCTTCCTCAACACACTCACATTATAAATATTTTGATATTTATGCAAGTATATTATCTTTAAAATTCCAAAGAAATATTTAAATTAGGATTTGCTTTTGGACTTAGAAGATGCTAATTTGCAAGCTATTTCATCCTAAATGAACATTTTTATGATGGGCTAAACTTGGGATATAAACTTGCCACAGGTAAACCATGGCTCAGGTAAATGGTATGGATTATTTTTTGGCATGATCTTCAGTGGGAAAGACATGAGTTCATCAAGTATCTCGAGAGTGGAAAATTCAATTTAAAAACTAATTTGTGGAAAGTTATCATTTCTTACAAAATCTCCCAGACTTTTGCCTCTAAGAAGGTGTTCTGAAATCATTAATTTTGTGAGGGATGACTCATCTATTAGGGGGAAGCATGACTTTTCTACCCACTTATTTGCTAATTTTCATCAAAGTTGTGTTATGGCAAACAATCTGCTGCCTGACAACCTCCAGTTCCACAAATGGGCTTTATTTTTTAATCAAGAAATGTGCGATCCTTGACTCAAGTGGTTTAGTGTTTGATGCACATCCCTGAGCAAAGGGAGTCTGGATTTTACCCACAAAAGGGGAAGAAATACTTGCATCTGGATTCCACTGGGGACTGATGTTCAGGAAGCTGCTGTGGTGTTGTGGAACTGTCATTCACCTGTTATTCTGCATAGAAAAAAGGAGATTCATAAAGTGAGAACTTAAAAGCTATAGGGGGAGAAAACACATTATGCTTTCCTCTGCCTTCCTCGATTCCTCCTAGTACAGCAAGAAATAAATAAAACCTGTTGATTGATTGACCGAGATGCACAGGCACACTGTGAAAGATTTGATTTACAGTCACTGTGGTTTAAATTTCATCTTCTTTAAGGTAAGGGCTCTAGACAAGATTGCTGGACTTGAACAGCAAACTAATTGCAGTTCTAGATTGAGGACCCAACTTTTGGGTGCAGAAGGGTAGAGAAGCACACTGTGATTCAGTGGGGCACATATGCCAACTGTGATGATGAAAACGTAGAGTAAAATATCTACAGTGAAACTTTGCATATTCCTGTACTGTATAATTCATGAGTAATCAGGACCTCTCTAGAATCAGATCTGCTGTGAATACAGCTAGCACAGTGTTTCCATGAGTGTAATACATAGCACTAGATTATGAGAGATGACTTTGAGGGCACATGGACAGACAGACATTAAATAACATTGAATAACTTGGTGAGAAAGCTATTTCTATTTAATTTCTTTTTATTTATTTATCTTTATTGTACTTTAGGTTCTGGGGTATATGTGCAGAACATGCAAGATTGTGGCATAGATACATACATGGCAAGGTGGTTTGCTGCCTCCATCCCCCCACCATCTGTATTTGTCATTTCTTCCCACGTTATCCCTCTCCAACCTCCCCGACCCCCACTGTCCTTCCCTAGCTCCCCACAACTGACCCCAGTGTGTGATGCTCCACTCCCTGTGTCTGTGCATTCTCATTGTTCAACACCCGCCTATGAGCAAGAACATGTGGTGTTTGATTTTCTGTTCTGTGTCGGTTTGCTGAGAATGTTGGTCTCCAGATTAATCCAACTCCCTACAAAGGACATGAGCTTATCTTTTTTATGGCTTCGTAATATTCCATGGTTTATATGTGCAACATTTTCTTTGTTCAGTCTATTATTGATGGGCATTTGGGTTGGTTCCAAGCCTTTGCTATTGTAAACAGTGCTGCAATGAACATATGTGTGCATGTGTCCTTATAATAGAATGATTTATAATCCTTTGGGTATATACCCATAATGGGATTGCTGGGTCAAATGGAAATTCTGTTTCTAGATCCTTGAGGAATCTCCACACTGTCTTCCACAATGGTTGAACTAACTTACACTCCCACCAGCAGTGTAAAAGTGTTCCTGTTTCTCCACATCCTCTCCAGCATATGTTGTCTCCAGATTTTTTAATGATCACCATTCTAACTGGCATGACATGGTATCTCAATGTGGTTTTGATTTACATCTCTCTGTTGATCAGTGATGATGAGCATTTTTTTCATATGTTTGTTGGCCTCATATACGTCTTCTTTTGAGAAGTGTCTGTTCATATCCTTCACCCACTTTCAAATGGGTTTGTTTGTTTGTTTTTCTTGTAAATCTGTTTTAGTTCTTTGTAGATTCTAGGTATTAGCCCTTTGCCAGATGGGTAGATTGCAAAAATTTTTTCCCATTCTATTGGTTGCTGGTTCACTCTAATGATTGTTTCTTTTCCTGTACAGAAGCTCTGAAGTTTAATTAGATCCCCCTTGTCAAATTTGGCTTTTGTTGCCATTGCTTTTGGTGTTTTAGTCATGAATTCCTTGCCTATGCCTATGTCCTAAATGCTTTTGCCTAGGTTTTCTTCTAGGGTTTTTACAGTGTTAGGTCTTATGTGTAAATCTTTAATCCAAATGGAATTAATTTTAGTGTAAGGTGACAGGAAGCAGTCCAGTTTCTGCTTTCTGCACGTCTAGCCAGTTTTCCCAACAGCTTTTGTTAAACAGGGAATCCTTTCCCCATTGCTTGTTTTCATCAGATTTGTCAAAGATCAGATGGTTGTAGATATGTGGTGTTGCTGCTGAGGCTTCTGTTCTGTTTCATTGGTCTGTGTCTTTGTTTTGGTACTAGTACCATGCTGTTTTGATTACTGTGGCCTTGTGGGATAGTTTGAAGTTGGGCAGTGTGATGCCTCCTGCTTTGTTCTTTTTGCTTAGGATTGTCTTGGCTATGTGGGCTCTCTTTTGGTTTCATATAAACTTTAAGGCGTTTTTTTCCAGTTCTGTGAAGAAGGTCATTGGTGGCTTGATGGGGATAGTGCTGAATCTATAAATTACTTTGGGCAGTATAGCCATTTTCACGATATTGATACTTCCTAACCATGTGCATGGAATGTTTTTCCATCTGTTTGTGTCCTCTTTTATTTCCTTGAGCAGTGGTTTGTAGTTCTCCTTGAAGAGATCCTTTATATCCTTTGTTAGTTGATTTCCTAGGTATTTTATTCTCTTTGTAGCAATTGTGAATGTGAGTTCAGTCTTGATTTGGCTCTCTTTAAATCTGTTATTGGTGTATAGAAATGCTGGTGATTTCTGCACATTGATTTTTGTATTCTGAGACTTTGCTTAAGTTGCTTATCAGTTTCAGGAGATTTTGGGCTGAGATGATGGGGTCTTCTAAATATACAATCATGGCATCAGCAAATAGAGACAATTTGACTTTCTCCTTTCCTAATTAAATACACTTTATTTCTTTTTCTTGCCTGATTGCTCTGGCTAGAATCTTCCAATACTACATTCAATAAGAGTGGGGAGAGAGGGCATCTTTGTCTAGGCCAGATTTCAAAGGGAATTCTTCCAGTTTTTGCCTGTTCAGTATGATATTGATTGTGGATTTGTCATAAATAGCTTTTATTATTTTGTGATATGTTCCATCAATACCTAGTTTTGCAGAGTTTTTAGCATGAGGCACTGTTGAATTTCGTCAAAGGCCTTCTCTGCATCTATTCAGATAATCACGTGGTTTCTGTCTTTGGTTCTGTTTATTTGGTACATTACAGTTATAGGCTTGTATATGTTGAACCAGCCTTGCATTCCTGGGATGAAGCCTACTTGATCGTGATGAATAAGCGTTTTGATGTGCTGTTGCATTCAGTTTGGTGGTATTTTATTGAAAATTTTGTGTCGAAGTTCTTCATGGATATTGGCCCGAAGAAGTTTTCTTTTTTAGTTGAGTCTCTGCTGGGTTTTGGTATCAGGATGATGTTGGTCTCATAAATGAGTTAGGGAGGTTTCCCTCTTTTGTATTGTTTGGAATAGTTTCAGAAAGAATGGCACCAGTTCCTCTTTGTACTGGTAGAATTTGTCTGTAAATCCAACTGGACCTGGATTTTTTTTTGGTTGGTAGGCTATTAATTGCTCCCTCAACTTTAGCCCTTGTTATTGGTCTATTCAGAGTTTCAACTTCTTCTTGGTTTAGTCTTGGGAGAGTGCAGGCGTCCAGGAATTTATCCATTTCTTCCAGATTTACTGGTTTGTGTGCATAGGGTTGTTTGTAATAATCTCTGATGGTAGTTTATATTTCTGCGGGATTGGTGGTGATATCCCCTTTATCATTTTTTTATTGCATCTATTTGATTCTTCTCTCTTTTCTTTTTTATTAGTCTGGCTAGCAGTCTGTCTATTTTGTTGATCTTTTAAAAAAAATCCGGTCCTGGATTTATTAATTTTTTTGAAGAATTTTTTGTGCCTCTGTCTCCTTCAGTTCTGTTCTGATCCTAGTTATTTCTTGTCTTCAGCTAGCTTTTGAGTTATTTTGATCTTGCTCCTCTAGCTCTTTCAATTTTGATGATAGGGTGTCGATTTTAGATCGTTCCTTGTTTTGCATATGGGCGCTTATTGCTATAAATTTTCCTCTAGACACTGCTTTAAATGTGTCCTAGAGATTCTGGTACATTGTCTTCATTCTGATTCATTTTGAAGAACATCTTTATTTCTGCTTCATTTCACTGATTATCCAGTTGACACTCAGAAGCAAATTGTTCAGTTTCCATGTAGTTGTGCAGTTTTGAGCAGTTTCTGAATCTTGAGTTCTAATTTGATTGTGCTGTGGTTCAATAGACTGTTTGTTATAATTTCTGTTTTTTGCATTTGCTGAGGAGTGATTTACTTCCAGTTATGTGGCCAATTTTATCATAACTGTGATGTGGTCCTGAGAAGAATGTATATTCTGTGGATTTGGGGTGGGGTGTTCTGTAGATGTCTATTAGGTCCAGGTTCCTATTTCATTTCTTTTTAAATTATTTTGATTGCTTAGAAGAGGAAGACTTTGTTGGGGCTGGTCTGAAACTCTTATCCCTAGCATGTACTAACTGTTCAGAGAAAGGGAGCTTCAGCCCAGAGCCTAGCATATCAATATCTAGTTAGAATTTAATACCACTAATTAATATTTATTTATGTTTTAATTTATTTTTGAGACATTTATTTTAATGACTCGGTCATTTAGGCTGGAGTGCAGTGGAATAATCATGGCTCACTGCATTCTTGACCTCCAGGGACTGAGCAATCCTCCCATTTAGCCTATCGAGTAGCTGGGACTATAAATGTGTGCCACCATGCCTGGCTAATTTTTATTTTTGTAGTGATAGGGTCTTGCTATATTATCCACATTGGTCTTGAACTCCTGGGCTCAAGCAATCCTCCCACCTTGGCCTCCCAGTGTACTGGAATTACAGGCATGAGCCACTATTTCTGGACTGGAATAATCATTTTTACCTTACATTAGGGTGTGTGTGTGTGTGTGTGTGTGTGTGTGTGTGTGTGTGTGTGTGTGTGTGTATCTCCCTCTTTTTCTCTCTTTCTCTGCCTATATATATGTATGTGTGTATATATATATATATATATATATATATATGTGTATATATATATACATATATACACACACAAACACACATGTATGCTTATATACTTTTAACCTTACACAATTATGTATATATAAAAGATGTATACACCTATATATATCAGCATAAGGCTTTATATATGTGTGTATATATGTGGAGGCGGGGAGAGATAGAGAGAGAGGGAGGAGATGACATACCACATGCAATAGATGTGCATAGTTTAAAAATAATTACCAGGGGGTGAGTGCTAATGGGTACTGGTTTCTTTTTGGTGTGATAAAAGTGTTCCAAAAATAGTGTGGTGATGATTGCACAACTATAAACATACTAAAATCCACTGTCGTATATGTTTTAAATGAGTAAATTGTATGGTATGTGACATAATAAAGGTATTCTAACAAACAATTACAACCATCCATCAGGTCAAGGAATCAAACATTTGTTTTATTTGTTTTCACAGTTGCTGGCCATTTCTGTCAACTGATAATAGTTTTGCATTTACTGTAGTCATATACAGTTTTCTTTCAAATGAATCTTATTTGGTAAAACCATGGAGCAATATGAAGAAGAATATTATAATAGAATGTAGATATGTGAAGTCTGAGAAATCTAGAGCATGCAGGATGTATTATTGGTGAGTACACTTGCTTCAGAATGTAGCCTTTTTTATATGTTTATTTCTTCATTAATTTATTTAGTTTTTTGATTGCTTACCATACATCAAACATGTGTCTACTGCCTTCCTATCTAGTAGAGATTATAGGCAAGACTAAGGATCCTAATAAGTTTGTAAATCCTGAGATACAAGGTCCCTGTTTTGGAGAAGACTCTTGCAATGTTTTAGGAATACATGAGCCAAACAAGAAAGGGAATAAAAATGAACAGGGAAATAAAAGTGGGTAAAAAACACTTCCATCAACACATTATGAAGTTTCCTTCCTCCTTCTCTTTTTCTCTCTCTCACTCCCTCCCTGTGTCTCCCTGTCTTTCTCCTTCCATTTCTTCCTCACTGTCTTCCTTCCCATCTTCCTTTCCAGTAGGATCCACCTGGCTTGAAAAATTTAATGCTTACTAAGTTTATTTTGGGTTTCTTATCAATCCAAATAAAGCTTACTATTTCAGGTAGGATTTTAAAAAGCTATACAAAGAAACAAAAAATCAAATGCCACAACTATAAAACCTACATTTTTTTTTTTTATTTTTTGAGACAGAGTCTCCCTCTATTGCCCAGGCTGGAGTGCAGTGGCACAGTCTCGGCTCGCTGCAACCTCCACCTCCTGGGTTCAAGCAATTCTCCTGCCTCAGCCTTGGTGAAACCTAAGTGTTCCTTGGTAATGTTTCTGAATTCCAGCTTAAGCTTAGCTCTTGAAACTGGGAGACCAAATGCTTTTATTCTGAGATGTAAAGCATTGGAGTTAAGAAATTCCTTCCTTCAATACTGATAAATAAGAAATCTTCTTGATGTTGATTTCTGGTTTTACTGCATGTAGTCTGAGAGTGTGCTTGATGTGATTTTGATTTTTTGGAATTTATTGAGAATTGCTTTATGACCTAGCCTGTGGTTGATCTTGGAATATATTTTGTGTGCAGATAAATAAGAATGTATATTCTGTGGCTGTTGGGTGAAGTGTTCTGTAGATATCTATTAGGCCCAATTGGTCAAGTGCTGATTTTAAGTCCAGAGTTTTATTGTTAGTTTTCTGTCTTGATGATTTGCATCATGCTGTCAGTGGAGTTTTGAAGTCTTTCACTACTATTGTGTGACTAAGTCTTTTTGTAGTTCACAAAGAACTTGTTTTGGAATCTGGGTGCTCCAATGTTGGATGTGTATTGATTTAGGATAGTTAAGTCTTTTAGATAGATTGTGCCCTTTGTAATTATGTAATGCCCTTTTTAAGGGTTAAATGTTTAATGTCTGTTTTGTTTTATATGAGAATAGCAACTTCTGCTCTTTGTTTTTCATTTGCATGGCAGATCTTTCTCCAGTCCTTTTCTCTAAGCCTGTGGGTGTCATTGTATGTGAGATGGGTCTCTTGAAGGCAGCATCCATGTCTTTTGAGTGTCATATGCAAAAATTAACTCAAAATGGAACAAAGACTTAAATATAAGACATCAAACTTTAAAAGTACTAGATGAAAACCTAGGAAGTACTCATCTTGATGTTGATCTTGGCAAATAAGTTTTGGTTAAGAACCCAAAAGCAATTTTAACAAAAATAAAAATAGAAAAATGGGACCTAATTAAACTGAAGAGCTTTGAACAGCAAAATAAACTATCAACAGAATAAACAGACAACCTTAGGAGCACAGAGATATTCACAAACTGTGTATCTAACAAAGGCCTAATATCCTCAGTCTACAGAGAACTTAGACAAATCAACAAGCAAAACCAAAGAACCCTATTTAAAAATGTACACGAAGGATATGAAGAGAGTCTTCTCAGAATAATACATACAACGGCCAACAAACATGTGAAAAGATGCTCAGCATCACTAATCTTGGAGAAATGCAAATGAAAATGACAGTGGGATACCATCTCACACCAGTCAGAATGGCTACATCAAAAAGTCAAAAAACAACAGATGCTGGCGAGGCTGCAGAGAAAAGGGAATTCTTAAAAACTGTTGGTAGAAATGTAATTATTCTGACTACTGTGGAAAGCAGTCTAGAGATTTTTCAAATAACTGAACTGAAAACAGCTACCATTAGACCTAGCAGTCCTATTACTGGGTCTATAGCCAAAGGGAAATAAATCAGTCTACCAAAAAGACAAGCACTCATGTTAATCACTATGCTATTTACAATACAAAGACATGAAATCAACCTAGGTGCCTATCAATGATAAATTGGATAAAGAAAATGTGGTATTCCATATATATACTATGTAGCCATCAAAAAGAATGAAATCATATTCTTTGTAGCAACATAGATGCAGTTGGAGGCCATAATCCTAAGCAAATTACTGCAGGAACAGAAAATGAAATACTGCATGCTCTCACTAATAAGTGGGAGCTAAACACTGAGCACACATGGACATAAACATGGGAGCAATAAACCCTGTGGACTACTAGATGGAGGAGGCAAGAAGAGGGGTACAGATTGAAAAACTACCTATCAGCTACTATGCTCACTGACTGGATGATATGATTTGTACCCCAAACGGCAGCATCACAGAGTATTCCCATGTAACAAACTTACATGTTTATCTAAAATAAAAACTGAAACAAATAAAAACCCATAAAAGGCCTGATGTGGTAGCTCACACCTGTAATCCCAGCTTTTTGGGAGGCCAAGGTGGGTGGATCACTTGAGGCCGGGAGTTTGAGACCAGCCTGGCCAACATGGTGAAACCCTGCTTCTACTAAAAACACAAACATCAGCCAGATGTGTTGACAAATGCACCTGTAACCCAGCTATTTGGTAGGCAGAGGCATGAGAATCACTTGAACCCCAGAGGCAGAGGTTGCAGTGAACCAAGATTACACCACTGCACTCCAGCCTGGGCAACAGAGTGAGACTCTGTCTCAAACAAATAAACAAACAAACCCCAAAACAAGAATACCCACCGGAAACTCTAAAATAACAAAGAGACAAAGGAACATTCAAGGAGACTTAAAAAAAGAGAGAGAGAAAAGTGAAAATGAATATTGTCCTAAGCTGAGTGGTTTATATTTTTAGTTTTACAGTAGCATCTCTGTATTCTAGGTGAAATTAATTACATTCATTGACATTCCTACTATAATAAATGGAATCTTCTTGTACATTTCTAATAGAATTGAACTTAGTAGCAAATAGTTATCATTAGCCTGGTTTGGTCTACTAAAATCACAGCTACATTAAAAAAAATTAAATTCAATATATAAACATTTGGTTAGGAGATTATGACATACTGCAAACTACATATCTAAAACTTTATCTAGTCAGAGCCCAGACCTGTTTTATTAAATTAATAAATATTAATTGAATATTAATATTAAAATTAAAAATATTTATTAAATATTTGTGGTATATTGGGAAATGAACAAAGTGTCAAAGCTGAGCTCATCTTCTTTGACTTCTTCCCTTTATTTTCCTGCTTCTATTTTTCCTTTTCTTTTCCTGGAAGCTCATTTTTTACACTTATGAATTTCACTATCCCTGTCCTTTCCTACTAGATCAGAAAGTTTCTCCCTCAAATGTGGCTGTTGCTCTAGCTTCTCTACTGGTCTCTGTGCTGTTGAATTCAGAGCATCATGGCTGATTAGCCAAAACAGCTCACTGAGGGTGCTTTAAATCAAGATGTGGGGTGTGGTGTGATGAAGAGGTCCAGAGCGAGTGGACAAAGTGTGCAAGAGATTTTTGGAAGCAAGTCCAAATACAGAGAGGCCAAGTTATAAGAAACAAGGCATTCACGGATTCTGGGATCAACAAAAATGTTGAAAGAGTATATATAGAGAAAAACATTAGTCTGGATATTATGTTTTTTTCCCATACAGGGGAAGTGAAGTGACTGCAAGGTCAGTAGATGACAGCCGCACATGTCTGATGATAGAGCTGTGTCATGGGCTCCACATGAACAGAGGAGAGAAGAAGGGCACACAATGTCCTGGCAGTGGTAGGTAGGGGCCAAAAATCTTAACTCAGAGGTTCAGGAGTTGCAAGAAAAGATCACTTGAGAAGGCCTCAGGAAGGTAGGGTACTTGAGATATAGCCAAGTTGCAGTTGGAGCAAGAAGACACTGAGGATAAAGAGGAATTTGCTGATAATTGGCCATGCATTTCACAGGGAACAGTTGAAGGGCTTAGGGGTTTGGGAAAAATATATAAAATGAGTACACATTAGAGAACACACACATAGAGTGTGAGGATGAAAAGTGGGGTCAGATGGGTAACCTAGAAGTTGATTATATTAGAAAGTATTGGAACACTGGACAATGATTAGCTTGTAGCTCAGGTTGTGTGGTGGTTTTGGGGTGGGTGAGAGCCTCCCCCATGAAGCAGGTTTCCTAGGCAGACCATCTGGCTTGACGACCCTGAGAGGATGTGAGGGCCCATTAAAAGTGATGTGAGGGCCTCTGTGTGGTCTATTCTGTGTTTCAAAACCATTCTGCCTAGGGCAGTTTACATAGGTCCTTGTTAGAAAATGAGGGGAGAAAAACACTGGATTCTTTTTGCTCCTATGCATATTAGATTTATACACATTAATGCTTTTATGCTCCTTGGCTTCACCTGTTGATCAAAAGAATGGCATCTTATATAAAGCAAAACTAGAGGCTGGGCGTGGTGCCTCACGCCTGTAATCACAGCACTTTGGGAGGCTGAGGCAGGTGGATCACCTGGGGACAGGAATTTGAGACCAGCCTGGCCAATATGGTGAAACCCCATCTCTACTAAAAATACAAAACATTAGCAGGACGTGGTGGTGTGTACCTATAATCACAGCTACTCGGGAGGCTGAAGTAGGAGAATCCCTTGAACCTGGAAGGCCAAGGTTGCAGTGAGCTAAGATTGCACCACTGCACTGCAGCCTGGGAGACAGAATGAGACTCTCAACACACAGACACACACACAGACATACAGACACCCCCCCCAACACACACACACACACACACACACACACACACACACACACACACACACAACAAATCAACTGTACTGAGCTCCCTATGACTTGGCTAATAAGAAGTTATGTTTTCCCCATCCTGTTCCCCAGATGCTCCTTTTATCGGTCTTGGAGTGTAGAGCTTTTCCCATGTAAGCAATCTCTCTGTTTGTGGTCTGCTGTCAGGCACTCTGCAGCTCATGGTGGCTGACCTTGCTGCTCCTTGTGCCGCTACTGACCTCCTCCAGACCCACTGACCCCTGGTGTTCTCTCTCCGACCAACCACACAGCCCCTTCTGCTTCTGTCTACATAGAACCACAGGGTCCTAAGTGACGTTATAGATGTATAGACTGTGGTAGGAGCTATGAATTCCACTAGTATTCAGGCCGGCTGCTTATTTCAATCCACACTACTCACCTTCTCGTTGGTGATATTCTTCGAAGAGCCTATGATCACATTTTTATCTTGCCAGATACCCAATTGGGAACTGTGTTCTCATTCTCTTCCATGAGCTTCTAGGCCTTGTGCTAATAAATGCATGTGACTAGCTGTCTGTTTCAGAGTTCCTTAGTAATCAATCAACCAACTACTGAATAGTCCATGACAGTTGACAGACTGTTTAGTTTAAATGGTGGTTCTCAAATTTTGACCTGTATCAGAATCATCTGGAGAACC
Organism: Saguinus oedipus; assembly: GCA_031835075.1. Lineage (NCBI taxonomy): Eukaryota > Metazoa > Chordata > Mammalia > Primates > Cebidae > Saguinus > Saguinus oedipus. The sequence goes on along the minus strand of CM063170.1, from coordinate 183,730,036 downwards.
ATGAAGTCACAAATTGCTGAGTCCTATCCCTAGGATTTCTTAATCTGGGATTGAGACAGGCTGCCTGACAAGGTTTTAGGTGATACTCATGCTGCTGGCCCTGGAGTCACACTTTGAGAACTTTTGGACTGGAACATTCTGAAAGTTTCTACAAAATTATATTGCTTAATGCCAAATGCCAGCCCAGTAGAGTTCTATCTATGATTCAGCCAAAATATTTATATATAAGTTAAATAAAATTTGAATCTATTTTCTTAACTATAATGTTCTTGAGAGTAGTCACTATTTCTCTTGTATCTCTTGTCATCTATGTATACTCTAGAGTAGAAGTCAGAATGAAAAGAGCAAAGATACCAAGATGAGGGGATGTGGGTAATATTCCCACATGTCTCACAATCTGCACAAGAATTTGACTGCATCCAGGCAAAAGAGGTTAAATAGTGAATGGCTTCAGAGCCTAGGTGTTGTGGGAGGGCTTGCCTTTCTCAAAGGGAGTTAACGCTCATCTAGCCATTAGTCAATCTCACTTATGGGTATATAGATCAATCTTATTTCTTTCTTCCTCACAGGTAGATGAGATCAATTGTGTTGAAATGAAGGATTTGACTACTTGATAATATGAGCAAGAACACATAAAAGCACTTAACTACCCTAGCAGATTGAAGCAAAAATATATATATTTTTTTAAAAAGATGACAATTTTAGAACGGAGAAGAGAGCTAAGAAAATAACATATTGGGGCTGGGTGCGGTGGCTCACACCTGTAATCCCAGCACTTTGGGAGGCTGAGGCGGGCAGATCACTTGAGGTCAGGTATTTGAGACCAGCCTGGCCAACGTGGTAAAACCTTGTCACTACTAAAAATACAAAAATTAGCTGGGTGTGGTGGCACATGGCTGTAATCTCAGCTACTTGGGAGGCTGAGGCAGAAGAATCGCTTGAACTCGGTAGGCAGAGGTTGCAGTAAGCTGAAATGGCACCACTGCACTCCAGCCTGGCCTAGGTGACAAAGTGAGTCTCCGTCTCAAAAAAAAGAGAAAAAAGAAAGAAAGAAAAAAGGTAATACATTGGGAATCAGAGTCTGTAGTCACACATTCCAGAAAGGTAAGGGTCTTTGGGATGGAGAGGTAGTCAATTATAGTAAATAGGTAGCATTCCTAGCTCTTCTCAGCTGGAAAAAGGAAAAATTATCATATCACTTTCGTGATTCCTAGGATTCTCATATCTTAAAGATTCTGTCATTAGTTACTTAGATGGTTAGTTTTAAAGCCAAGCCCTTCCCTCTGTAACAGTTTTTACTGTTTAAGAATCTGCAATCTGTTCATTCTCTTGCCTGGCAGAGGCTAAGTCCCAGAGAATTGAGTAAAACCTTTGCAATCCCTGCCATTGTGTTAGAATTTATTCATTGTTCAGCGAGGATGGGATGGAGGGGAACAGCCAGAATGGGACTCTGAAGTGAGTTGTAAACAGAGGCCCACGAGGGTGCTCAAGAAGTACAGGGAGGAAGAGAGAAACGGAAGGGAGCAAGTGTGTAGGAGGGGAAAGGTCAGAGCTTTGAAATATAAGACTTTGAACTTGCATTTAGTAAATTTTATAAAACATGGAATTTTTCCCATTGTGGAAATAAAAACTGGTGGCTTATGTTTAGCGGAATGAATAGCGGCATAGAATTGGAGAGTGAGTCACTGACTTATCAGGGAGAGGTCAAACACTTGGTACAATCTATCCGCAATGCCTTATTCTGTCAAAAGAAAATTAAATGAGGGGTTGCTTTCATCCCGGTATCACTGTATCAGCATCTTTCTTGTAAATGCAGAGTGTGGTGCATTGACTTCCATTGATATTCTCTTCCCCTTTAGGAACTCATGTTCTCTTCTGATTTCTAAGGACACTTGTTTAGTGGTTTTGAGTTTCAGTTATCAAAACTCTAAGTTCAAAAGGTAGAATCAATGTCACTGCATAATAGTTCACCAACATGATCCATTTATTTGTAATGCTTAAAAAAGTTTCCAAGAGAACTTAGCAGAGTTTGAGTTTCTAGAAGTGGTTTCCTGGCATATCTGATACCTTAGCAGAGCTTTTCATCTTAGCTAATCTCTTCCTGAGATTACTTAACAATCCATTTACTTGGGCAAGGGCTACAATGTCCTGAGTCTCTAACTATGCGTTGAGGGCAAATGTGAATATTGAAGCAGAAGGCTAAAATGTGAGTTTATTATACTTAATGTTGTCTCTATTGTATTTCCTCAGGCAATATATTTAGGAACAAGAAACAAAGTGCACTAGATGATCCTATGATTACTATATCCACCCCTCAGCAACCTTGGAAAGTATAAATAGTAATTCTACGATGACATTTGTGCTCAAATTTTATTATACCCCATACACTTTTAGTGACTATGCTTGGGGGTCCACTTACCTGTCTGTGCACAACATCTTTTAGCCAAGTGACAGATAGGGTGTTTCTACTCAAGGTATGTTATTCATAAAAGAACTAAGCACCTTTTTATCAAACTTTATGCAAATAAAGCCAAATTAGATTTATTAAGGTGATGAAAGAGAGTAGGGACTTTTTAATGGGTAGCAATGCTGTGCATATCTAAATGCAAGGCAGATGTAATGATGCATTAGAAATGCTGAGAAAATTTAATCGAAGTAGAAAAAATATAATGAAATGGTTGTTTAAACACTGTAAAGCTAATGTTAGAGTAATTACTTTCCACTGAGCAGGGTGTGGAGCACATTACCCAGGCTGTTTGATTAGTCATCCTGCCTGCAACATCTGGTCCTTTGATCCATTTGATTTTAATATAATTTCTTAACTTCTGAATTTAAGTTTTAGAATGAATAAACAAAATAACTGATGGGAGACAAAGTTTTGACTCGCTCATGACAGATTAAATCTGTGCCTGCTGCTCACTCACCTTTAGCTCTCTGTCATGAAAGAGAACCCAAATGCCGGGATAGTGGACTTTCTTTCTTTCTCTCTTCTTCTTCTTCTTCTTTTTATTAATTTTATTTTAAATTGGTTCTGGGGTACAAGTGCAGGTCATGCAGGGTTGTTGCATAGGTGCATACTGTAGCTGGCATTTCTCCCCATGTTATCCCTCCCCACCCTTCCCACCCCCTGCTGTCCCTCCTCTAGCTACCCCCCAACTGCCCCCAGTGTGTGATGCTCCTCTCCCTGAGTCCACATGTTCTCCTTGTTCAACACCTGCCTATGAGTGAGAACATGTGGTGTTTGGTTTTCTGTTCTGTGTCAGTTTGCTGAGAATGATGGTCTCCAGATTCATCCAAGTGCCTACAAAGGACATAAACTCATCGTTTTTTATGACTTTCACGGTGTATATGTGCCACATTTTCTTTTTCCAGTCTATCATTGATGAGCATTTGGGTTGGTTCCAGGTCTTTGCTCTTGTGAACAGAGCTGCAATGAACATATGTGTGCATGTGTTTTTATAATAGAATGATTTATAACCCTTTGGATACATACCCAGTAATGGGATTCCTGGGTCAAATGGAATTTCTATTTCTAGATCCTTGAGATCACCACACTGTCTTCCACAATGGTTGAATTAATTTACATGTCCACCAACTGTGTAAGAGTGTTCCTATTTCTCCACATCCTCTCCAGCATCTGCTGTCTCAAGATTTTTTAATGATCACCATTCTAACTGGCATGAGATGGTAACTCAATGTGGTTTTGATTTGCATTTCTCTAATGACTGATGATGATGAGCATTTTTTCATATGTTTGTTGGCCTCATATATGTCTTCTTTTGAAAATTGTCTATTCATATCCTTCACCCACTTTTGAATGTGTATGTTTGTTTGTTATTTTCTTGCATATCTGTTTTAGTTCTTTGTAGATTCTGGATATTAGCCCTTTGTCAGATGGGTAGATTGCAAAAATTGTTTCCCATTCTGTTGGTTGCCAGTTTGCTCTAATGATGGTTTCTTTTGCTGTACAGAAGCTCTGAATTTTAATTAGATCCCCTTGTCTACCCTGGCTTTTGTTGCCATTGCTTTTACTGTTTTAGTCATGAAGTCCTTGCCTATGCCTATGTCCTGAATGGTTTTGCCTAGGTCTTCTTCTAGGGTTTTTATAGTGTTAGATCTTATGTTTAAGTCTTTAATCCATCTGGAGTTAATTTTAGTGTAAGGTGAAGTGAAGGGGTCCAGTTTCTGCTTTCTGCACATGAGTAGCCAGTTTTCCCAACACCTTTCATTAAACATGAAGTCCTTTCCCCATTTCTTATTTTTGTCAGGTTTATCAAAGATCAGATGGTTGTAGATGTGTGGTATTGTTTCTGAGGCCTCTGTTCTGTTCCATTGATCTATGTCTCTGTTTTGGTACCAGTACCATGCAGTTTTGATTACTGTAGCCTTGTAGTATAGTTTGAAGTCTGGCAGTGTGATGCCTCTGGCTTTGTTCTTTTTGCTTAGGGTTGTCTTGGCTATGCGGGCTCTCTTTTGGTTTCATATGAAGTTTAAGGTGGTTTTTTTCAGTTCCGTGAAGAAGGTCATAGGTAGCTTGATGGGGATAGCATTGAATCTATAAATTACTTTGGGAAGTATAGCCATTTTTGTGATATTGATTCTTCCTAACCATGAGCATGGAATGTTTTTCCATCTGTTTGTGTTGTCTCTTATTTCCTCGAGCAGTGGTTTGTAATTCTCCTTGAAGGGGTCGTTTACATCATTTGTTAGTTGTATTCCTAGGTATTTTATTCTCTTTGTAGAAATTGTGAATGAGAGTTTGTACTTGATTTGGTTCTCTGTTGGTTTGTTATTGGTGTGTAGGAATGCTTGTGATTTCTGCACATTGATTTTGTATTCTGATACTTGACTGAAGTTGCTTATCACTTTGAGAAGATTTTGGGCTGAGATGATGGGGTTTTCTAAATATACAATTATGTCATCTGCAAGTAGAGCCAGTTTGACTTCCTCCTTTCCTAATTGAATACCCTTTATTTGTTTTTCTTTCCTGATTTCTCTGGCTAGAACTTCCAATACTATATTGAATAGGAGTGGTGAGAGAGGGCATCCTTGTCTAGTGCTTGATTTCAAAGGAAATTCTTCCAGCTTTTGTCCATTCAGTTTGATATTGGCTGTAGGTTTGTTGTATATAGCTTTTGTCATTTTGTGATACGTTCTGTTGATACCTATTTATTGAGAGCTTTTAGCATGAAGGAATGTTGAATTTTTTCAAAGGCCTTCTCTGCATCTATTGAGATAATCATGTGGTTTTTATCTTTGGTTCCATTTATGTGGTGGATTATGTTTATGGACTTACATATGATGAACCAGCCTTGCATCCCCAGGATGAAGCCTACTTGGTTGTGATAAATAAGCTTTTTAATGTGCTGTTGCAATGTTTGCCAGTATTTTATTGATGATTTTTGTGTCGATGTTCATCGTGGATATTAGTCTAAAGTTTCTTTTTCAGTTGAGTCTCTGCCTGGTTTTGGTATCAGGTTGATGTCTCATAAAATGAGTTAGGGAGGATTCCCTCTTTTTGTATTGTTTGATATAGTTTCGGAAGGAATGGAACCAGATCCTCTTTGTACATCTGGTAGAATTTGGCTGTGAACCTGTCTGAACCTGGACTTTGATTGGTTGGTAAGCTATTGATTGCTGCTTCAAATTCAGCCCTTGTTATTGGTCTATTTAGCATTTCACCTTCCGCCTGGTTTAGTCTTGGTAGAGTACAAGTGTCTAGGAATTTATCCATTTCTTCCTGGTTTACTGGTTTATGTGCATAGAGCTGTTTGTAGTAATCTCTTATGATAGTTTGTGTTTTTGTGGGATCAGTGGTGATATCCCCTTTATGGTTTTTTATTGCATCTATTTGATTCTTCTCTCTTTTCTTTTTTGTTAGTATGGCTAGTGGTTTATTTTGTTGATCTTTTCAAAAAACCAGCTCCTGGATTTGTTGATTTTTTTTGAAGGGTTTTTTGTGTCTCTTTCTCCTTCAGTTCAGCTCTGATCTTAGTTATTTCTTGTCTTCTGCTAGCTTTTCAGTTTTTTTTGACCTTCCTCCTCTAGATCCTTCAATTTTGATGATAGGGTGTCATTTTTAGATCTTTCCTTGTTTCTCATGTGGGCATTTATTGTTATAAATTTCCCTCTTGACACTGCTTTAAATGGGTCCCAGAGATTTTGGTACATTGTGTCTTCATTCTGATTGGTTTCGAAGAATATCTGTATTTCTGCCTTCATTTCATTGTTTATCCAGTTGGCACTCTGAAGCAAGTTGTTCAGTTTCCAAGTAGTTGTGTGGATTTGAGTGTTTCTTAATCCTGAGTTCTAGTCTGATTGCACTGTTGTCTGATAGACTGTTTGTTATCATTTCCGTTCTTTTGCATTTGCTAAGGAATGATTTGCTTCCAATGATGTGGTCAATTTTGGAGTAAGTGCAATGTGGTGCTGAGAAAAATGTATATTCTGTTGATTTGGGGTAGAGCATTCTATATATGTCTATTAGGTCCACTTGGTCCAGCTGTGCATTCAACTCCTGGATATCCTTGTTAATTTTCTGTCTCATTGATCTGTCTAATATTGACAGTGGAGTGTTAAAGTCTCCCACTATTATTGTGTGGGAGTCTAAATCTCGTTTTACATCTTTAAGAACTTGCTTTATGTATCTGGGTGCTCCTGTGTTGGGTGCACATATATTTAGGATAGTTTGCTCTTCTTCTTGGATTGATACTTTTACCATTATGTAATGCCCTTCTTTGTTTCTTTTGATCTTTGTTGGTTTGAAGTCCATTTTATCAGAGACTGGAATTGCAACTCCTGCTATTTTTGTTCTTCATTTGCTTGGTAAATCTTCTTCCATTCTTTTATTTTGAGTCTATGTGTGTCTTTGTATGTGAGATGGGTTTCCTGAATACAGCACACTGATGGGTCTTCACTTTTTATTCAGTTTGCCGGTCTGTGTCTTTTGATTGGGGTATTTAGGCCATTTACATTCAATGTTAATATTGTTATGTGTATATTTGATCCTGCCATTTTGTTACTGGCTGGTTTTCTTGCCCATTAGCTGATTCATTTTCTTCATTGCATTTTTGGTCTTTGCTATTTGGTGTGCTTTTGCAGTGGCTGGTACTTGTTCCTTTCGTTGCTTAGTGTTTCTTTCAGGAGCTCTTGTAGGGCAGATCTGGTGGTGACAAAATCTGTCAGTAATTGCTTGTCCATAAAGAATTTTATTTCTCCTTTACTTATGAAGCTTAGTTTCGCTGGATATGAGATTCTGGGTTGAAAGTTCTTTTCTTTAATGATGTTGAATATTGGCCCCCACTAGGGTTTCTGTAGAGAGATCCGCTATGAGCCTGATTGGCTGCCCTCTTTGGGTGACCTGACGTTTCTCTCTGACTGCCCTTAGTATTTTTTCCTTCTTTTCAACCCTGGTGAATCTGACAATTATGTGCCTTGGGGTTTCTCTTGTTGAGGAATATCTTTGTGTAGGGCTCTGTATTTCTTAGATTTGAATGTTAGACTACCGTGCTAGGCTTGGGAAGTGCTTTTGGATACTATCCTAAAGTGTGTTTTCCAGCTTAAATTTATTCTCCCCATCACATTCCTGTACACTGATCAAGCATAGATTAGGTCTTTTTTACATAATTCCATATTTCTTGGAGGCTTTGTTTGTTTCTTTGCAGTCTTTTTTCTCTTGTCTTGCCTTCTTTTTTATTTCATTGAGTTGATCTTCAATCTCTGATATCCTTTCTTCTGCTTGATCAATTCGGCTATTAAAACTTGTGTTTGTTTCATGCAGTTCTCATGGTGTGTTTTTCAACTCCATCAAGTCATTTATGTTCTTCTCTAAGTTGGTTATTCTAGGTAGTATTTCATCTAACCTTTTATCACCCTTTTTTGGGTTCTTTGCATTGAGTTAGAACGTGTCTCTTTAGCTCTGAAAAGTTTGTTATTATCCACCTTCTGAAGCCTGTTTCTGTTGATTCATCATACTCTTTCTTGGTCATGTTGCATTCCTGTATTGTTGAGGAGTTGTGATCCCTTGAAGGAGAAGAGGTGTTCTGGTCTTTGATGGTTTCATCTTTTTTGTACTGTTTTTTTTTCCCATCATCGTGGATTTTCCTGGCTGTGGTCTCAGGGAGCTGCTTGACGAGGTCACTTATCTGCCTGTTGAGGTGCTACTTGTTTCTATGGACTCCTTCACATTGCTGGGCAAGCTTCCTGTGTCTTTTTTTGTTTACACTGGGAGTTTAGGTCCGCCTCTTCTGCTGACCTGGAGGCACTGCTGGGTGGTCAATTATGCCATCCTGTCCCATTGCTATGTAGGCTTCCTGTGTTTTTTGTTACAACCTGAGGCCTAGTCCCACCCCTTTAATGGTGGGCTATGTCTTTCCTCCACAGGGTGGGATCATTCAGCGTTCAGCTCAGACTGTGGCACTGGCTGCACAACCTGCTAGAGTTAGTGCTTCAGCCCTCTGGGGTTTGTCGGGCATGGTACAGACCTACCCAACCTCACTGCCTGTCTCCTTGTTTTCAGCTCTCTCTCTCCAGTCATGGGGTAGGGGCCCATCCAGCTACTCAATCTGTCCTCCTGCCTTCAGCTCCCTCTTTCTCTGGGCAGGGGGTGAGGATGATAGCTCAGTCCGCAGGCTCTCCCTGCTGGCTTATGGGCTTTGTGTTTGCTTAGATTTGTGCTCCAACCCAGGACACCATCCTGGATTATGATTCAACTCTGCACTTGCAATTCCCGGCACTTGACTGGCAAAGATCCCCTGTTCGGTGTATTGCTGAGGCTTTGGGGGAAGCGCTGTATCTGGACTGAAGTACCAGAGGGGGAACCTCCGACTCACTGGTCAGATGGACTTCCTGGGTGAAGTGGCACCCCTCCCTGCCTCTGTCTGCCCTGTCTGGGCTTTGCTCACCATCAAGCCAGACCCATTGAAATGCACCTGGTATCTCAGTTGGAGCTAGGAGATCTCTAGATTTCTGCGTATCTCTCACTGGGTGTTGTGTACTGAATAGTTGTGTCCATTCGGCCTTTGTTTATTTGTTTTTTTGAGATGGAGTCTTGCTCTGTAATCCAGGCTGGAGTGCAATGGCACAATCTCAGCTCACTTGGATGTTCTTGTTTTTAAGATTAGGTGTCAAATACTTAAGACGTGTTGGTTTTCTTTGGGTCATCTTTCTATTGATATGTAGGTGGGAGTAGGGGTGATTTTTAGAATAATTATCTTCTTATAGATAGGAAAAGAATGGAGAGAATGGGTCATAAAAATGAATACTTCTGCTTTTTGTGTAAGTTTGCATGTTTCTTGTAGAAGATTTAGAAAGTACAGATAAGAAAAATAAGAAAATATATATCATTCATAATTATATTTCTCAGTAGTAAACATTATTAGTATTTTGGGTTTTTTTTTTTTTACTAATAATTGATGGTTAATCTACTCTCTAATAATAGTACAATTCAGAAAGTAGCAGCACTGTGGTTAAGAGTGTAGGAGCTGGAGTTCAGATGGCCTGGGTCTATATCCTGACTTCACCTTGAGCAAGTATCTTGTTTCTTGCTGCCTCATTTTCCCCACCTACAAAGTGAAGGTGATAATTGTAACTCCTCCATAGTTTTGTTGTGAGAATTAAATGAGATAATATACACAGTAAGCCTAGAAAAAATGCCAAGCTCATAGAAAGTGTTGATAAATATTAGCTATTACTACAGCTATTATTATGATTGCTCTCTAATTATAAGACTTATATTTTGCATATGTTTGTTATAATATACCTTTTTCATTTAGCAATATAGTATATCTATCTTTTATGTCAGTAGATATTCTACAATATTCTCCTGATGAATACATTGTAGGCCATTATAAGGACTCACTATATCAGTTCATTTTCAAGCTGCTGATAAAGACATACCTGAAACTGGGCAATTTACCAAAGAAAGAGGTTTATTAATGGGCTTACAGTTCCACATGGCTGGGGAACCCTCACAATCGGGGTGGAAGGTAAAAGGCACATGAAAAGAGAGCTTGTGCAGGGAAACTACCATTTTTAAAACCATCGGATCTCATGAGACTTATTCACTATCATGAGAACAGCACAGGAAAGACTTGCCCCCATCATTCAATTACCTTCCATTGGGTTCCTCCCACAACACATGGGAATTCTGATGAGATCTGGGTGGGGACACAGCCAAACCATATCATTTCACCTGTGGCCCTTCCCAAATCTCATATCCTCATATTTCAAAACCATTCATGCCTTCCAAATAGTCCCCGAAAGTCTTAACTCATTTCAGCATTAACTCAAAAGTCCACAGTCCAAAGTCTCATCCAAGGTAAGTCAAGTCCCTTCCACCTATGAGCCTGTAAAATCAAAAGCAAGTTAGTTACTTTCTAGATACAATGGGGGTACAGGCATTGGGTAAATACAGCCATTCTAGTTAGGAGAAATTGGCCAAAACAAAGAGGCTACAGGCCCCGTGCAAATCTAAAATCCAACAGGGCAGTCAAATCATAAAGCTCTAAAGTGATCTCCTTTGTCCTTGTCTCACATCCATGTCACACTGATGCAAGAGGTTCCATGATCTAGGGCAGCTGCACCCCTGTGGCTTTGCAGGGCACAGCCTTCCTTCTGGCTGCTTTCATGGACTGGCATTGAGTGTCTGTGGCTTTTCCAGGTGAACAGTGCAATCTGTCAGTAAATCTACCATTCTGAGGTCTGAAGGACGGTGGCCCTCTTCTCACAGCTCCACTAGGTGGTTAGTCAGTAGGAACTCTGTGTGGGGGCTCCAACTCCACATTTCCCTTCTGTACTGCCCTAGCAGAGGTTCTCCATAAAAGCCCTGACCCTTCAGCAAACATCTGCCTGGACATCCAGGCATTTCCATACATGTTCTGAAATCTAGGCAGAGATTCCCAAAGCCCATTTCTTGACTTCTGTATACCCATAGGCTCAAAAATATGTGGAAGGTTTAAGACTTGCATCTTAAACCTTGCCAAGGTTTAAGACTTGCATCCTCTGAAGTCATGACCTGTGCTCTGTGTTTGCTTCTTTCAGCCACAGCTGCAGCAGCTGGGACACAGGGCACCAAGTCCCTAGAATGCAAACAGCATGGGGACCCTGGGCCTGGCCCAGGAAAGCATTCTTTCCTCTTAGCCCTCTCAGCCTGTGGGAGGGGCTGCCAAGAAGACCTTTGGACATGCCCTGGAAATATTTTCCTCATTGTCTTGGGGATTAACATTTGTCTCCTCATTACTTATGCAAATTTCTGCAGCTGGCTAGAATTTCTCCTCAGAAAATAGGATTTTCTTTTTATTGTATTGTCCAGCTGGAAATTTTCTAAACTTTTATGCTCTACTTCCCTTATAAGATGGAATGCATTTAACAGCACCCAAGTCACCACTTGACTGCTTTGCTGCTTAGAAATTTCTTCTGCCAGTTACCCTAAATCATCTCTCTCAAGTTCAAAGTTCCATAAATCTCTAGGGTAGGGGCAAAATGATGCCAGTCTCTTTGCTAAAACATAACAAGAGTTACCTTTGCCTAGTTTCCAACAAGTTTCTCATCTTCATGTGAGACCACTTCAGCCTGGATTATTGTCCATAAGGCTATCAGCATTTTGGACAAAGCCACTCTAGGAAGTTCCAAACTTTCCCACATTTTCCTGTCTTCTTTTGAGCACTTCAAACTGTTCCAACCTCTGCCTGTTACCCAGCTCCAAAGTTGCTTCCACATTTTTGGCATATTTTTAGCAGTGCCATATCTACTGGTACTAATTTACTGTATTAGTCTCTTTTCATGCTGCTGATAAAGACACATCTGAGACTGAGCAATTTACAAAAGAAAGAGATGTAATGAATTTACAGTTTCATGTGGCTGGGGAGGCCTCACAATCATGGCAGAAGGTGAAAGGCATGTCTCACATGGTGGCAGACAAGAGAAGAGAGATTGTACAGGGAAACTTCCATTTTCGAAAACCATCAGATCTCATGTGACTTTTTCATTGTCATGAGAAAAGCATGGGATTGCCTTACCCCCATGATTCAATTACCTCTCATCAGGTCCCTCCCACATCATGTGGGAATTCAAGATGAGATTTGGATGGGAACACAGCCAAACCATATCACTCACCATAGTTTATTTAACTAATCCCTGGATTGGTGGGTTTTTGATTATTTACAATTGTGTAAATTTATAAACAATTTTTCCTTATAAATAATTTTTAGAATAAAATAGATGGTCCAAAGGTAAGAACATTTAATCATTTTGGATATGTATATAGAAATTGCCTCTTTCCTCAATACCAGATATTATTAGCTCATAAAAAACCTTAATAGCTATAAAGTAATATGTCATGTTTACTTTAACTTGCATTTATATTTTTCCCTTTGTGTATGTAGTTTCTCTTCTATCATTTCTGTGTTCAACCTCTGTTCATATATCTTTTGGTGCATTTATTTGTCTTTTATTTTTTTTTAATGTTTTGCATTTAGAGCAAAAGGAGACTTTTTGCCATATATATTGCAAATATTCCCCCCAGTTTATAGTTTGCTTTTAATCTTGTTTTATTGTTTTAATTTTGGTTATGCAGATGTTTTAAAAGTTTTATATAGTCACATTACTCATTATTTTTGTTTAAAATTTCTAGCTTTGGGGTCAAGTTTAGAAAGTTTAGAAAGTCTTTACATGTGTTTTCTGGTAATATTTTTAGAGCTTTGTTTTTTGGAATTTAATCTTTTTAGTCATTTTGACCTTTCTTGTGTAGAGTGAGGTAGAGACCCACGTTTCTTCTCCCTCTCTCTCTCTCTCTCTCTCTCTCTCACTCTCTCATTCTCTCACCCTCTCACTCTCTCATTCTCTCATTCTCTCACCCTCTCACTCTCTCACTCTCTCATTCTCTCACCCTCTCACTCTCTCACTCTCTCATTCTCTCACTCTCTCACTCCTTCAATTCTTTTCACTGTATTTTCTAAGCTGGTTTTGTGCTTGGCACCTTCATTAAACTCCTTTAAATATTTGAACTTTTTTTTCAGATTATGCTACTGGGCTTTAAGGTTAAATTTTGACAATATTTTAACATATGCTATTCACACACATGATTGTTTATATCACAAGTATGTAGAGCATCCACTACCTAACTGTAAGAATCATGTTGTTTAAAACTTCATGACAAGAGGATTTGTGGTTAAGAGAGAGAAGATGTTATTTAAAAAAATAAAAATGGAGGCCACATTTCAATCTGTGACGGCTCTTTAAAATTTTTTTTTTTTTTTGCACTTGTCAAATTAAAGCAGATGTTTCTACTCAAAATAATGACAAGACCAATGACATTTTGTACCTACTTAATACCATTAAGCACAGTGCAAACCATGGTCATTCATGTCCCTTCAAATTTGGTGGAAATGTCTTTTCTTCCATTCTCACTGAGATTCAGATATGTTTGTTTTTCTGTTTACACAAAATGAATTTAAGAGGAAAGGAATATTTCCCCACGTGGATGGATTTAGGTTCTGGGAGGGCCTGAAGCTTATACAATTCCAGGGGTCCTCTTTAAGAATATCAACTTAAAAATACATATTATATGATAAGATATAAATGCATATTTAGAATTGGAGCATAATTAAAAACTCATAATACATTAAGAAAAGCTGGTCTATACTATGAACTTTACAAAATTCTTCAAAATAACAGAACACTTTCAATTAATCAACTGCATGACACATTTTGGCTGAAAACTTTGCTTGCATTTTGTATGATAATTTTATGATCTAGCTTTCTTTAGAGAGGATAAGGCATAACAGTCCTTCCTCTAGCATACTTTAAGGAGAAGTTTGAGGGTGAAAAGGAACACATAACTGGGAGCGCTAGAGGTGGTATCACAATACAGATGTGGCCTATGGCACCTGACACTGAAAATATGTGGATAGTAGAAGGGATGTATGAAGGTGACTGTGACCCATATAAATATATCCCATTCATCCCAAACAAAACATATCCTTATTCTACTTTCCCACATCCAGATCCTCAAAATGTAATCAGCAACTCTAATACCATCCTACATAAAAAGAGTGATAAGGAGGGAGTTTAAGACCTGGAATTGTATTGCTGTTAAAAAAGTATTACTTTTTCAAATTTTACAAAAACATGTTGTATTAGTCTACTTTCATGCTGCTATAAAGAACTACCTGAGATGGGTTATTTATAAACCAAAGAGGCTTAATTGACTTACAGTTCCACGTGGCTAGGGAGGCCTCGGGAAACTTAAAATTATTGCAGAAGAGAAAGAGGAAACAAGGCATGTCTTACATAGTCTTTCCAGAGAACAGCATGGGGAAAACTGCTCCCATAATCCAATCACCTCCCACCAGGTCTCTCCCTTGATATGTGGGGATTAAAATTTGGGATGAGATTTGGGTGGGGACAGAGAGTCAAACCATATCACATGTGATCTTGTGAATTCACTGCCAACCAAGGCTCTTCCCAGGGCTTTGAAAGTGTCCCATGCAAATGAGGGGTGCTGAGGCTTAAGCTTCATCAGCTTCATAGTAAATCTACTGGTGTGTCAGATATTCCACCCAAATGTTTAATGTCTTTATTATTTAATGTCTAAGTCTTGCTTAGAAATGACTTCCATCATAGTTCTTGAGATGCTAAATAATTTGGATAATTGACAGAGAAAATATGTTAGATATTACTCCAAGTGAGTAGGTATTCACTAATATGTAGGATCTCTTAGTTTTAACTCTTCCTAAAGACTATGCAGAAACATTAGAAGACTTTCTTCTGAGCATTGTGAATTATCTCCTTTAGCTTCTCCTTTTTGTGGCTTAGTGCTTTTCTCCCTTACACATGCCCTAATTTAACTTTTTTATTAAAAATTGTCCAATTTTGCCTTCTTTTAAAAATCAACTGTATTGAGCTATAATTGACATACCATACAGTTTACTCATTGGAAATATATAATTCAGTGGCTTTACTATATTCATAAAGTTGTACATCCATCATTGCAATCAGTATCTGAACATTTTCATTGCCCTAGAAAGAATTCTAGCATTCCTTATGCATCATTGCCTAAGTTCCTATCACCCCATCCCTAAGCAACTGATATGGTTTGGCTTTGTGTCCCCACCTAAATCTCACCTTGAATTGTAATAATCCCCACATGTCAATGGTGGGACAAGGTGGAAATAATTTGAACTATGGGGGGTAGTTTCTCCTTTACTGTTCTTGTAATAATGAGTGAGTCTCATGAGATCTGATGGTTTTATAATTGTCTGGCATTTCCCCTGCTTTCTCTCATTCTCTCTTTTGCCACCCTGCGAAGAGGTGCCTTCTGTCATGCTTATAAGTTTCCTGAGGCATCCCAAGCCATGCAGAACTGTGAGTCAATTAAACCACTCTCTCTCTCTCTCTCTCTCTCTCTCTCTCTCTCTCTCTCTCTCTCTCTGTCTGTCTCTCTTTAATGAATTATCCATTGTGGATATATTAGTTTGTTCTCATGCTGCTGTGAAGAAATGCCTGAGATAGGTTAATTTATAAAGAAAATAGGTTTAATTGACCCAGAGTTCTGCATAAATGGGGAGGCCTCAGGAAACTTACACTCATGGTGGAAAGGGAAGCAAACATGTCCTTCACACGGCAGCAGGAGAGAGAAGAATGAGAGCCATGTGAAGGGGGAAGCCCTTTATGAAACCACCAAATCTTGTGAGAACTTACTATCATGAGAATAACAGGGGAGAAACTGCTCCCATGATTCAATTACCTCCCACTGGTCCCCCTCCAACTACATGTGGGGATTTGGGAAACTACAATTCAAGATGATATATGGGCGAGGACACCACCAAACCATATCACTTGGGTATTTCTTCATGGCAGCATGGGAATGGACTAATACAGCAACCAATAATCTACTTGCTGCCTTTCATGCTCATTTCAT
This sequence comes from Saguinus oedipus, assembly GCA_031835075.1. Taxonomy (NCBI): domain Eukaryota; kingdom Metazoa; phylum Chordata; class Mammalia; order Primates; family Cebidae; genus Saguinus; species Saguinus oedipus. Next base: position 183,714,117 of record CM063170.1, on the reverse strand, counting down.
ATAAATGAAATCACACAATATATGGTCTTTTGTGACTGGCTTCTTTCACTTTGCATGTTTTCAAGTTCATTCATGATGTACTTTATTTTTATTGTTAAATAATTTTTGATTGTATAGATATGCCACATTTTATTAATCCAATTTTCACTTAATGGACATTCAGATTATGTGCACCTTTTGATTATTAATAATGCTTCTATGAATGTTGTACATACATTTGGTTTAAGTGTATGTAAACACCTCTCTTGAGTAAATACCTAGAAGTGGAATTGCTGGGTCATAAAGCAACTCTATGTTTAACATTTTGAGAAAGTGCCAAACTGTTTTCTGAAGTGACTGCATTGTTTCACATTTCCACTCCTAGTATATTAGGTTCTAATTTTCATGCATCATCATTACTACTTGTTATTGTCTCTTCAAAAAAATTATGACTATCCTAGTGAGTGCAAAATGGTACATCATTGTGGTTTTGATTTGCATTTTCTGGATGACTAATGCCAACTTTACTTTATTAAAATTTTCTCTATCTTAAAGGTGCAAGCAGAAAAATCTGTACTCTTCCTTCCTTGCCTTTTATGTTCTTTTTATACAGCTCATTATATTATTTAGTTCAGGGCAGGACAGACAAACCACTTCAGGTATTTCCTTCAGGAAGGATTCAGTAAATGGATTTAGATACTTAAAAGGACTGAAAGAGCAGAAGTCAGGGGGCTGCCTCCTATCTCTTGATTTTAGTGGTTTAGACTTTAACTGGAATTCAAAGATCAGGAAACTGGTCTGGCTGTGGTTTCTGCTGCTGACACATTAACTGTAATGCTGAGTTCTGGCCACAGACTCTTTGACCTTTTTAGTTAGCATTCAACTTGCATTCAAGCTCTAGCTAAGTTTCCTTATGACCTGTTTGAAGATATTGAGGTGGTCCCATCACACTTAATATATTCTTCTCCTGTTTTTATGAACTACACATTATTACTTTCTAATTGCTTCTTTAAACAGATTATCTCAGACTCAGTGGTTTAAAATAACACAAATGTATTATGTTATAGTTCTGTACTTAATAGTTTTTAATATGCACAGCTTACCCCTTCCTCATCTCCTGAATATGTAACTGAACTCAGGAGCAAACCACTCATCTCCTGAAAACCAAAACCTCCAGAAAAACTTTGGTGAAAGAAAAGTTAGCATTATTTGAGAAGCGGGCAATCCAGGGAAGGCAGTGAACTAGCATTCAAAGACCACCTCTGTCTGAGGTCTGCCTCTGGATCAGAAGTTTTTAAGAAAAATTATGGGAAATGATGATTTAAACATTCTTGTGCATGTGCATAATCTCAGGTGGATGGTTAATCATTGCTTTCTTGGTCAATGCGTTTGTGGCCTTCTGCAGGTGCCATCAGCATATTCTTATCATTCTGGTCAGCCCGTTTTCAAAGGTGTTGGTCAGCGTATTTTCTTTTTTTTGTAAGACAGAGTTTCGCTCTTGTTACCCAGGCTGGAGTGCAATGGCGCCATCTCGGCTCACTGCAACCTCCGCCTTTTGGGTTTAGGCAATTCTCCTGCCTCAGCCTCCTGAGTAGCTGGGATTACAGGCACGTGCCACCATGCCCAGCTAATTTTTTGTATTTTTAGTAGAGATGGGGTTTCACCATGTTGACCAGGATGGTCTCAATCTCTTGACCTCGTGATCCACCTGCCTCGGCCTCCCAAAGTGCTGAGATTACAGGCATGAGCCACTGCGCCTGGCCTGCATATTTTCTTTTATCTGTGTTGAAGGTCCTGCTCTCCTGGGAATATTTTTAGTGAATAATCTACAAACTCAAGCAAAGCAATAATTATATTTCAAGCATGCAAGCTTTTCTTTAACATGGAATCAGTACTGTTACAAATGGAAATAATCTTTTGCTATCAGTGGTAGCAATTGGTTCTAAGTGTTGCAATGGATAGAACGGGGCTGAGAAAGGCTAAATGTACATTGGATTTACTCTGGAAAAGGCAAAGTGCCAATATTGGAAGAAAATCTTAGTTCAGATAAATCCTGAATGGTGGAAAAATGCTACCCTGTTTGCATTGAATCCTGGGTAATTACCTGGGGAAGGGGCAAAGAGAGAGGACACAAAATCGAGGAAGAGTGGGATAAAGAAAGTGGTGCAACTGTCAGCTGTAATGAAGGCAGCTCATTGTGAATAGATGAATAGAGAAGGTTTCATATGATTGAGTGATCCCCTTTAGTATTTTTCAAGAGACTACAATAATGATTCAAATTGCCTTTCAATTTTTTATGGATTTTATACTTAATATAGTTCTTTTTACAGGTTTAAAAATATTTAATCAGGATTCATCTTTAAATTCTTATGTATTCTTTAAATTTGTTTTAAAGATGCCAATAATGATGATTATTATAGCAAAAAATGTATTACAATATGCCAAATTGTTCTAAATTTTATAGGGATGTGTTAATTAAATTTCTTTTTTTATTATTATACTTTAAGTTCTGGGATACATGTGCAGAATGTACAGGTTTGTTACATAGGTATACACGTGCCATGGTGATTTGCTGCACTGATCAACCTGTCATCTACATTAGGTATTTCTCTCAACGCTATCCCTCCCTTACCCCTTCACCCCTTGCCAGGCCCTGGTGTGTGATGTTCTTCTTCCTGTGTTCATGTGTTCTCATTGTTCAACTCCCACTTATGAGTGAGAACATGCAGTGTTCGGTTTTCTGTTCCTGTGTCAGTTTGCTGAGAATGATGGTTTCCAGCTTCATCCATGCCCCTGCAAAGGACATGAACTCATCATTTTTTATTAAAGGCTGCATAGTATTCCAGGGTGTATATGTGCCCCATTTTCTTTATCCAGTTTGATGGGCATTTGGGTTGGTTCCAATAGCATTTGTGTGCACATGTGTTTATAATAGAATGATTTATAATCTTTTGGGAATATACCCAGTAATGGGATTGCTGGGTCAAATGGTATTTCTGGTTCTAGGTCCTTCCTTGATGAATCACTACACTGTCTTCCACAATGGTTCAACTAATTTACACTCCTACCAACAGTGTGAAAATGTTCTTATTTCTCCACATCTTCTCCAGCATCTGTGGTTTCCTGACTTTTTAATGATCGCCATTCTAACTGGTATGAGATGGTATTTCACTATGGTTTTGATTTGCATTTCTCTAATGACCAGTAATGATGAGCTTTTTTTTTCATGTTTCTTGGCCACATAAATGTCTTCTTTTGAAAAGTGTCCATTCATGTCCTTTGTCCACTTTTTGATGGGTTGTCTGTGTGTTTTTTTTTTTTTTTTCTTATAAATTTAAGTTCCTTGTAGATTCTGGATATTAGACCTTTGTCAGATGGATAGATATCCAGATGGCAAATATTTTCTCCCATTCTCTAGGTGGCCTGTTTACTTTGGTGATAGTTTCTTTTGCTGTGCAGAAGCTCTTTAGCTTAATTAGATCCCATTTTTCAATTTTGGCGTTTGTTACAATTGCTTTTGGTGTTTTAGTCATGACATCTTTGCCCATGGCTATGTCCTGAATGGTATTGCCTAGGTTTTCTTGTAGGGTTTTAATGGTTTTAGGTCTTATGTTTAAATCTTTAATCCATCTAGAGTAAATATTTGTATAAGGTGTAAAAAAGGGGTCCAGTTTCAATTTTCTGCATATGGCTATCCAGTTTTCCCAATACCATGTATTAAATAGGGAATCTTTTCCCCATTGCTTGTTTTTCTTGTTTTTGTAAGGTTTGTCAAAGATCAGATGGTTGTAGATGTGTGGTGTTATTTCTGAAGCCTCTGTTCTGTTCCATTTGTCTATATCTCTGTTTTGGTATCAGTACCATGTGGTTTTGGATGCTATAGCCTTGTAGTATAGTTTGAAGTCAAGTAGTGTGATATCTCCAGCTTTGTTCTTTTTGCTAAGGATTGTCTTAGCTATATGGACTCTTCTTTGATTCCATTTGAAATTTAAAGTAGTTTTTTTTCTAATTCTGTGAAGAAAGTCAATGGTAGCTTGATGGGAATAGCATTAAATCTATAAATCACTTTAGGAAATATGGCCATTTTCACAATATTGATTCTTCCTATCCATCAGTACAAAATAGTTTTCCATTTGTTTTTGCCCTCTCTTATTACCTGGAGCGGTGGTTTGTAAGTCTCCTTGAAGAGGTCCTTCACATCCTTTGTAAGCTGTATGCTTAGGTATTTTATTCTGTTCATAGCAATTATGAATGAAAATTCACTCATGCTTTGGTTCTCTGTTTGTTTATTATTGGTGTATAGGAATGCTTATAATTTTTGCAAATTGATTTTGTATACTGAGACTTTACTGAAGTTGCTTAACCAGTTTAAGGAGTTTTGGGGCTGAGATGATAGGGTTTTCTAAACATACAATCATGTCATCTGCAACAGAGATAATTTGACTTCCTCTCTTCCTATTTGAATACTGTTTATTTCTTGCTCTTGCCTGATTTTCCTGGCAAGAGCTTCCAATACTATGTTGCATAGGAGTGGTGAGAGAGGGCATCCTTGTCTTATGCCAGTTTCAAAGGGAATGCTTTCAGCTTTTGCCCATTCAGTATGATATTGGCTGTGGGTTTGTCATAAATAGCTCTTATTATTTTGAGATACCTTCCATCAAAACCTAGTTTATTGAGTGTTTTTAGAATGAAGGGGTATTAAATTTTATTGAAGGCATTTTCTGCATCTGTTGAGATAATCATGTGGTTTTTGTCATTGGTTCTCTTCAGGTAATGGATTATGTTTATTGATTTGCATATGTTGTACTAGCCTTTTATCCCAGGGATGAAGCTGACTTGGTCATGGTGGATAAGCTTTTTGATGTGCTGTTGGATTTGGTTTGCCAGCATCTTATTGAGGATTTTTTGCATCAGTGTTCATCAGGGATATTGGCCTGAAATGTTCTTTTTTTTGGTTCCGTCTCTGCCATGTTTTGGAATCAGGATGATGCTGGCCTCACAAAATGAGTTAGGGAGAACTTCCTCTTTTTCTGTTGTTTGGAATAGTTTCAGAAGAAATGATACTAGCTTCTATTTGTACCTCTGTAGAATTTGGCTGTGAATCTGTCTGGTCCTGGGTTTTTTTTTGGTCAGTAGGCTATTAATTGCTTCCTTAGTTTCAGAACTTATTATTGGCCTATTCACACACTATTATTGTGTGGGAGTCTAAGTTACTTTGTAGGTCTCTAAGAACTTGCTGTATGAATCTGGGTACTCCTGTATTGGGTGGTTATATATTTAGAAGTTAGCTCTTCCTGTTGCATTGATCTCTTTACCTTTATGTGATGCCCTTCTTTGTCTTTTTTGATTTGTTGGTTTAAAATCTATTTTATCAGAGACTAAGATTACAACCTTTGATTTTTTTTTGCTTTCCAGTTGCTTGATAAATCTTCCTCCATCCCTTTATTTTGAGCTTATGTGTGTCTTTGCACATGAGATGGGTCTCCTGACTACAGCATGCCATTACATCCTGACTCTTTGTACAATTTGCAGTCTGTGTCTTTTAATTGGAGCATTTAGCTCATTTACATTTAAGGTTAATATTGTTATGTGTGAATTTGATCCTGTCATTATGATGCTAGCTGGTTATTTTTCCCATTAGTTGATGCAGTTTCTTCATAGCTTCAATGGTCTTTACATTTTGGTGTATTTTTGCAGTGGCTGGTACTGATTTTCCCTTTCAATATTTAGTGTTTCCTATAGGACCTCTTGTAGGGCAGGCCTGGTGGTGACAAAATCCCTCAGCATTTGCTTGTCTGTAAAGGATTTTATTTCTCCTTTATTTATGAAGCTTGGATGGATATGAAATTCTGGGTTGAAATTTCTTTTTTGAGAATGTTGAATATGGGCCCCACTCTCTTTTGGCTATTGGGTTTCTGCAGAGAGATGCACTGTTAGTCTGATGGGCTTCCCTTTGTGTGTAACCTGACCTTTTGATCTTTCTGCCTGTAACATTTTTTCCTTCATTTCAACCTTGGTGAATCTCATGATTATGTGTCTTGGGTTGCTCTTCTTGAGGAGTATCTTTGTGGTGTTCCCTGTATTTTTTGAATTTGAATGTGGGCCTGCCTTGCTAAGTTGGGGAAGGTCTCCTGGATAATATCCTGAAGAGTATTTTCCAACTTGGTTTCATTCTCCCCATCACTTTCCAGCACACCAACCAAACATAAGGTTTGGTCTTTTCACATAGTTCCATATTTCTTGGAGGCTTTGTTTGTTTCCTTTTTTCAAGGTTCTTAGCTTCCTTATATTAGGTTAGAACATGCTCCTTTAGCTTTGAGGAGTTTGTTATTACCTACGTTCTGAAGCCTGCTTCCATCAATTCATTGGACTCATTCTCTGTCCAGTTTTGTTCCCTTCCTGAAGAGTTGTGATCCTTTGGAGGAGAAGAGGTCTTTTGGTTTTTGGAGTTTTCAGCCTTTTTGCACTGGTTTTTCCTCATCTTCATGGATTTACCTACCTTTGGTCTTTGATATCGATGACCTTTGGATGGGATTTTTGTGTGGTCATTTTTTTTGTTGATGTTGATACTATTGCTTTCTGTTTGTTAGTTTTCCTTCTAACAGTCAGGCCCCTCTGCTGCAGGTCTGTTGGAGTTTGCCAGAGGTCCACTCCAGACCCTGTTTGCCTAGGCATTACCAGCAGAAGTTGCACAACAGAAAAACTTGCTGCCTGCTCCTTCTTTTGAAGCTTCATCCCAGAGGGGCACTTGCCAGATGCCAGCTGGAGCTCTCCTGTATGAGGTGTCTGTTGACCCCTGCTTGGAGGTGTCTCCCCATCAGGAGGCACGGGGGGTTAGGGATCTGCTTGAGGAGGCAGTTTGTCCCTTATCAGAACTTGAGCACTGTTTTGCGAGATCCACTGCTCTCTTCAGAGCCAGCGGGCAGGAACATTTAAGTCTCAATATTTTTTTTCTGTATGTGAAATCTTGGTGGGCCTGGCCATAAGGGAATCCACTCTTATTCTAGATGCATCCCCTTTTTCTGATTATTATCAACAAGAATGGCTTAACATTTGTGTGAACTACACTGCTATTATCATGGTTAGGAGAGAAGTTGTTCAGATACAAAAATACTAGAGCTTTCAGATACTAGATATATCTGAAAAGACATATCTATTCCATATATAGTTTGCCTGATCTCTCTTCTCACATGCTTCTTACAGAGGCTCCCTGACATCATTCCTTTTCCTACAGTATGACTGAGCTTTGTGGTTGAGGTGGAGAACAAGATGGGTGAGGGAGGAAAGAGACATTTGACTGTTATTAGAATAACATTCATTGTTCCAAATCTGGCCAATGAGAACCTCTTTGTTAGTAAATCATTCTGTAAATTGTGTTTAAAGTCTGTTTTTTATTAATATTCAAAATATGTTGAAAGGTATTCATTGTGAAAAAGTTTTGACACTTGTAAGAACAGACTCAACATTTTTTTCCCAGTAGAATAAAAATACTTACAATGAAAGGGTCTTGAGAGTAGAGTTAATTAGTTATTTTTAAATACAGGGCTTAAAGTATTCTCATCACACAGATAAGCTTCAGAAGAGACATTGTCTGATTGGATGTTTTCCAAGTAGAACAAAGGTAAACTGTGATTCCCTTCTGGGGAAAAATTAATCATGAGGATGTTAATTTTTTTGCCCTAGATTTCATTTTCATTTTAGGTACTGAATCAGGTTAGAGGAGTATTAGTTTTTAATCTCAAAGAGAATCTACAAATACCTTGAAATTCAGGAAAGAGAATAAATTAAATTAGACACTGGAAGGCAGAGGTGGGAGGCTTCCTTTTCTCTAAGATTTCAGGAATTGCCCAAAAGAATCATGCATTTCTTTTAGCAAATACAGATTGAATATTAGAATCAAAAGCAGTTAAAGTATTTTAGACTTTAGAATTTAACTAGTCTAGTTTCTTCATGTTTCTGATGAGGAAGTTGAAAAGTCAGAAAAATGAAAATTTTTCTCAAGGTCATGCAACTTGAATTTTGCCTCTGGTGCACTTGACCCTCTACTGCACTAGGATCTATGTACTGAGGAGGCCAGAAGGGAATTCAGTGGTGTCTTCGTTGCATGAAGGCCAGACTAGTGATACAGTGGAGTAGTCAAGCCACTCAGGTTATTGAGATGATTTAGAAGATTTTACTTTAAGAAATACCTAAGTATGTTTGCTACCCAAGATTGAAAGTAGAGGCTGACAATAAATAGAATCAGAATTAGGGTTGTGCCTTAGTATGATCTCTCTACAACTTACTAAAGTGTGGAACTCTTTGTTGATTTATGTCTTATAGAGAGTAATTTACACGTCAAATCAAATTTTTAAAAGATGCTGCTTGACAATGTTGTCTGTTTTTTAGCTTGGCTCTCAGTCTGTCATGTTTAAACTAGAAGATACCTGAATTTTACATTTGTGTTCTCTACACAGTTTTTGTTTATTTGCTTTTCTAATATATGAATATAGAAGTTGCCTACGTGCAATATGGCTTTCTTTTCAAAGATACATCACCAACTGGTTCATTACTAGTTTCTGAATGCCACCAATAGACATTCCTTTGATTTAAACTTTTCTTCCTTTGTTTTTGTTTCAAAATTCACACAACCCTGCAAGGGGTAAAGAAAGGAAAAATGAGTGTGAAGAAACAATTCTCACCTGCTTGACAATTTGCTCTGCATCCTGATGTTTTCAATAATGTCCTTCAGGCATTGAGAGGTTCTGAATTAATTTTCTTCTCTGTACTTCTATTACTAAATAAGTTTCTAGTTCTTAAATTACTGGGTTCTTGTGCTTCATAGCATATGTTTCACATGTATTCCTTTGTATATATCAAACATTAGCTAATAGAATATTTTAAAGTTAAGTTGCTGGGTGAAACAGAAACTTGAGAATAGGTATCATTTTAAATTTTCACATGTATTTTGAACAATGCAGTTAAAATATCTTGGTTAAAAGCACATCATACCTTGAAAGTCATCATTTGAATAAGAAACATCTTTTTAAATCTTTCTTGTTTTTTCAACTAATGATTTTTACTATGGTGTAGTCTAGCTAAATACTGCATTTTATCATTTAGTTCCAAGAGTCACAGTAGTTCTTAGGCCTTTTGAAATGCTCCAGACTGCATATGTGATGACTGTTGGTTCCACACCCAAACTTGAAGTGGCAGAATATTCAAATCATGAGAGATCTAATTCAGAAGATTAGAACTACTACTAATAATTATTATTTTTAATTATTATTACATATAATTATTATTATCCTCAAAAGTGTTTATTATTTATTTTGAAACACTTTGCATGATAGTCAGTAAATATGTCATCCTAGGTTTTAATGTGGCAAAAATTGGAGACTGGAGAGAGGCCTCTTTTGTTCTGGGTAGCTGATGTTATGGAAATGCAATGCCAGCCAAGTCCAGCTACCTCAAGAGGAATGGTACCAAGTTCCACTCTTCTTCTATTTTGAATATATCACCCAGGCTTTGAGTGGTATTCATGTTATGACTATGACTTTCCCTGGGGAAATGGATTCCATCATTGGGTTTTTCTGTATCTGTTGCAGGCTTTTCTGCAAAGCATCTAAAGTAAGTGCAAAGCATTGTATGGAACTCTTCTAGGTGTGAAGCATTTTACAGCCTTTAAAAATGTGCTCTCATGCTTTATTTAATTGGATCCTCCATCAATTCTGACAGTTATGTGACTCAATTTTTTTCATTTTATGGATGATTAAACTGAGGTTCAGAGAGCTGAAGTGACTTGCTCAAGATCACTTGGCTATCAAATGGCAGAGCTGGATCTAAATTACAAGTCTTCTGATGGCTAATATTATTCTCTCTAACTGATTATAACCATAAAAACATGTTTCTGATCTGACCACCCTGACCATATGCTCTAGTAACTCTGCATTCTGTTTGGGGAAAGGCAGAAATGCTACATGAACGGATACTTCTCTAGATTATTAATAAGATGCTTTATACACTTTTTTGCATCAGTATAGTAAGTGACAAAACTTTCATAATTTTTACAAGTACCTAATGTGGAGACAGAGAATTTTAGTTTATGGAAGTTAGTCTGCTTGTCCTTTGTTTTGTGGTATCATTCTGCAGGGCCAGTTAAAGTGGATTTTTTCCTCAGTAGAAAAAGTTAAGATTCTTGGAAGACTTGGCTGAAATGCAAATTGTCAATCAATACCTCTTCCTTGGGTTTCTGGGTCTCCCCAAAAGTGTCGGTTCTGTGTCGGTACACATCAACATGCAGGTATCATCAAGTGCTGATAATTTGTACCTGCTTCTCTCCTAATTTGTATCTAGCTCATCTCTGGTTCCAGGGACAGTGGATGCTATGTGTGTTTGTGTATCCTAAATGACTAAAACATGACTTCATGCTGCTTCCCATAGTATGCAAAGGAAATCTGCTTTGATTTACACCTGTAGTCAGTCCTGCAGCACTTTTCGAATCCCTGATCTGTCCTGTCTTAATTCCAGAAGCCCCTTGTTCTTTGTGGCCACCTGTTAGACTGGACTGGCAGTGTTTGCTACTTCCAAGTAGACCCAGTTGCCGTGAATTGTTGCTCTTTTTTACCCCTGTCTGTCACCAGCTTGCGGTCATTCATGACAGTTCCCCAAAGAGCAGCTGTTCAGGTCAGATGCTAGTGAGGTCAATAAACATAACAAGAAAAATGAAACATTTAAAGGGTCATTGAACTTCTTAAAATGAAACTGTTATGTAATCACAGATTCTTTTATATGGCTCTCATTGGGCTGGAAATGATTAAATATAGGCACATAAAATTAAAACTATCAAACAAGCTGGGAGAATTGGACAGAGCCTGTTGGATAAAGCCTGTTTTCTCCCATTTTTAGGGTGAAAGGGTGCTCCCTACTCCTTTACGTGATCCACCTTGGGAGACTTATTTCTTTGACTTATGGTCATCTCTCTTGTCCTTCAAAAGGTACAAACAAGGTTACCAAAGTCAAATATTGACAGAGGACAACAGGTAACTTGAGTGAGCAGGGTTATCTGAACGGTGGCTGCAGTTTATTACTGAAGGCTGCCACACCCCAAACTGGCAGTGAATCCTCTCATCCAGCAGACCGATGGCCCTTAGCAATGCAGGCCCTGTGTTGTCATATCTTCTGCTTTTTACTCAAATAAGATATTGGTTTTTACATTTTGTGTGTGTGTGCCCATGTGCTCAGACCAACTGGAACGTATCTTTAATATCTCTGGGCCAAGGTTGCTGGTGTGTAACTTCTGGATTTTGCTTTTCCTCAGACTTATCATACAAAATCCCTTTCCATTTTTCTATTTTCCCTTCTCCCATGGCCACACAACAGGCAGCGATTTAAAGTGCAACAGACAACTAATGTACAAGCACTCTGGACAACCTTCTGGCCCTTTCTCACTTGCCTCTGCACGTAGCCTAGTTTTACTTTTTAGCCATTTCCTGTTTTACCTTCAGCCTACCCAGATACCCAGATACTTCTCCCTCTGTGAGATCACGCCTAGAAAGTTCCTAGGTCTCAGACCTGGCAGCTGGTTAATTTAGCCTAAAATAGCTGGAATTTTTAATCTGAATAAGCTTTTTCTCCACTCTGGGATGCAGAGCCTCTTAGAACTCAATGCACTTATCTCTGATTGTCTCTTATTGCCAAATTTTCTTCAGTCCTTCTCTGACTATCTCTCCATTTTTTAAGTTCAGGGATACATGTGCAGGTTTGTTATATAGTAAACTTGTGTCATAGGGCTTTGTCATACAGATGATTTCATCACTCAGATATTAAGCCTAGTGCCCATTAGTAATTTCTGGATCTTCTCCCTCCTCCAGCCCTCCACCCTCAAGTAGGACCCTGTGTCTGTTGTTCCCCTCTTTGTGTCCTTGTATTCTCATTGTGTTCTCATCATTTAGCTCCCCTTATAAGTAAGAACATGTGATATTTGGTTTTCTGTATCTTTATTAGTTTGCTAAGAATAATGGCCTCCAGCTCCATCCATGTCCCTGCAAAGAACATGATCTCATTCTTTTTTATGGCTGCATAGTATTCCATGATATATATGTACCACATTGTCTTTTTCTTTCTTTCTTTTCTTTTTATTGAGACAGAGTCTCACTCTGTCACTCAGGCTGGAGTACAGGGTGCAGTCCTGGCTCATTTTGCAACCTCTGTCCCTCAAGCGCAAGAGATTATTGTGTGTCAGCCTCCCGAGTTGTAGTTGGGATTACCGGGGTGCACCACCTCATCTGATTAATTTTTGTAATTTTAGAGATAGATTTTTGCCATTTTGGCCAGACTGGTCTCAAACTCCTGGCATCAGGTGATCTGCCTGCCTCAGCCTCCAAAGTGCTGGGATTACAGGCAAAAGCTACGGCACCTGGCCTCACATTTTTTTTCTTAATTTTTAAAACATTTTTCCTTAGGTTATTGGGATACAGGTGGTGTTTGGTTACATGATTAAGGTCTTCAATGGTGATTTGTGAGATTTTGGTGCACTCATCAGCTGAACAGTAGACACTACCATATTTGTAACCTTTTATCCCTCACCCCCTCCCACCCTTCCCTCCAAATTCCCAAAGTCCATTGTATTATTCTTATGCCTTTGCTTCCTCGAAGCTTAGCTCCCACATATCAGTGAGAACATAGGATGTTTGGTTTACCATTCCTGGGTTACTTCACTTAGAATAAGAGTATCCAATATCATTCAGGTCACTGTAAATGCCTTTAATTCATCTTTTGTTTTGGCTGAGTAGTGTCCTATCGTGTGTGTGTGTGTGTGTGTGTGTGTGTGTGTGTATACATATACATATATATATACACACACACATATGTATATATGTGTATATATATATATAAAATGTGTGTTTATATATACACATATATATTATAAACTGTGATATATATATAGATATGATACATATAATATAAACTATGATATATATCACAGTTTATAATTTATATTATATATCTATCTGTATCATATATATATATATATTTCTCACAGTTTTTTAATCCACTCTTTGATTGATGGGCATTTGTGTTGGTTCCATGATTTTGCAGTTGTGAATTGTGCTACTATAAATATGTGTGTGCAAGTATCTTTTTCATATAATGACTTATGTTTCTCTTGGTAAGTACCCAGTAGTGAGATTGCTGGAGCAAATGGGTAGTTATACTTTTAGTTCTTTAAGGAATATTCACACTCTTTTCCACAGTGGCTGTACTAGTTTACATTCCTGTTGGCAGTGTAAAAGTGTTCCTTGATTACCACATCCATGCCAACATCTACTGTTTTTAATTTTTTTTATTATGGCCATTCTTGCAGAAGTTGAGGTGGCATTGTATTGTGATTTTGATATTAATTTCCCTGATTGTTAGTGATGGTGAGCATTTTTTCATGTTTACTGGCAATTTCTATATCTTCTTTTGAGAATTGTGCATTCATGTCCTTGTCTCATTTTTTACTGGGATTTTGTTTTTTTCGTGATGATTTGTTTGAGTTCATTGTAGATCCTAGATACTAGTCATTTGTCAGATATATAGACTGTGAAGATTTTTCTTCCACTCTATGAGTTGTTCGTTTACTCTGCTAACTGTTCCTTTTGCTGTGCGAAAGGTTTATAGTTTACTTAAGTCCCAGCTATTTATCTTTATTTATATTGCATTTGCGTTTGGTTTCTTGGTCATGAAATCCTTGCTTAAGTCAATGGCTAGAAGGGGTTTTCAAATATTACCTTCTAGAATTTTTATAGTTTTAGGTCTTAGATTTAAGTGCTTAATCCATCTTGAGTTGGTTTTTGTATAAGGTGAGAAATGAGGATCCAGTTTCATTCTCCTACATGTGGCTAGCCAGTTATCCCGGCATCATTTGTTGAAAAGGGTGTACTTTCCCCACTTTATGTTTTTGTTTGTTTTGTTAAAGATCAGCTGGCTGTAGTATTTGGGCTTATACCTGCGTTCTTTTTTTTTTTTTTTTTTGAGACAGAGCCTTACTCTGTCACCAGGTGCCAGGCTGGAGTACAGTGGCGTGATCTCGACTTGCTGCAACCTCTGCCTCCCAGGTTCAAGCAATTCTCCTGCCTCAGCCTCCTGAGTAGTTGAGACTACAGGTGCATGCCACTATGCCCAGCTAATTTTTGTATTTTTAGTAGAGACAGGATTTTACCATGTTTGTTGCTCAGCATGGTCTCGAGCTCTTGACCTCATGATCCGCCTGCCTTGGCATCCCGAAGTGCTGAGATTACAGGTGTGAGCCACCACGCCTGGCCATCTGGGTTCTTTATTCTATTCCATTGGTCTATTTGCCTATTTTTACACCAATACTATGCTGTTTGGCGACTATGGCCTTGTAGTATAGTTTGAAATCAGGTAGTGTGATGTATCCAGATTTGTTCTTTTTGCTTAGTCTTGCATTGGCTATGTGGGCTGTTTTTTGGTTCCATATGGATTTCCAAATCATTTTTTCTAACTCTGTGAAGAATGATGATGGTATTTTGATGGGGATTGTGTGGAATTTGTAGATTGCTTTTGGCAGTATGGTCATTTTTACAAAATTGATTTTACCCATCCATGGGCATGAGATGTGTTTCCATTTGTTTGTGTCATCCATAATTTCTTTTTTTTTTTTTTTGAGACGGAGTTTTGCTCGTTACCCAGGCTGAAGTGCAATGGTGCGATCTTGGCTCACCGCAACCTCCGCCTCCTGGGCTCAGGCAATTCTCCTGCCTCAGTCTCCTGGGTAGCTGGGATTACAGGCACGTGCCACCGTGCCCAGCTAATTTTTTGTATTTTTAGTAGAGACAGGGTTTCACCATGGTGACCAGGATGGTCTCGATCTCTTGACCTCGTGATCCACCCACCTCGGCCTCCCAAAGTGCTGGGATTACAGGCGTGAGCCATCACGCCGGGCCAGGTCATCCATAATTTCTTTCAGCAGTGTTTTGTAGTTTTCCTTGTGGAGGTATTTTGCCTTCTTGGTTAGGTGTATTCCTAGGTATTTTATTTTATTTTATTGCTGTTATTGTAAAAAGGGTTGAGTTCTTGACTTGATTCTCTGCTTAGTCACTGTTGGTATGTAGAAGAGCTACTGATTTGTGTACATTAATATTGTATCCAGAAACTTTGCTGAATTCTTCCATAAGTTCTAGAACTTTCCGGAGGAGTCTTTAGGGTTTTCAAGGCAAATGATCATATTGTCAGCAGTCAGTGACAGTTTTACTTCCTCTTTACTGATTTAGATGCCCTTTATTTTTTTCTCCCATCTGATTGCTCTGGCCAGGACTTCCAGTACTATGTTGAAGTGGTGAGAGTGGCATCTTTGTCTTGTTCCAGTTCTCAGAGGAAATGCTTTCAACTTTTCCACATTCAGTATGATGTTGGCTGTGGGTTTGTCATAGATGGCTTTTATTACATTCAGGTATGGCCTTTGTATGCCAGTTTTGCTGAGAGTCTTAATCATAAATTGATGCTAGATTTGGTCTGTTGCTTTTTCTGCATCTATTGAGATAATCATGTGATTTTTGTTTGTAATTCTGTTTATGTAGCATATCACATTCATTGACTTGTGTATGTTAAATCATCCCTGTATACCTGGTATAAAACCCACTTGATCATGGTGAATTATCTTTTTGATATGTTGCTGGATTCAGTCAGCTAGTATTTTGTTAAGGATTCTAGCATCTATGTTCATCAAGGATATCAGCCTGCAGTTTCCTTTTTCAGTTATGTCTTTTCCTGGTTTTGGTATTAGGGTGATGGCGGATTCATAGAATGAATTAAAGAGGGTTACCCTTTCTCTGTCTTGTGGAATAATGTCAAAATGATTGGTACCAATTCTTCTTTAAATGTCTGGTAGAATTCTGCTATGACTCCATCCGGTCTTGGACTATTTTTTTTCTTGTTAATATTTTTAAAATTACCATTTCAATCTCACTGCTTGTTATTGGTCTATTTAATGTATCTAATTCTTCCTGATTTAAGCCAGAATAGTTGTATTTTTCCAGGAATTTATCCTTCTCTTTAAGGTTTTCCAGTTTATGTGCATAAAGGTGTTGTTCATAGTAGCTTGGAATGATCGTTTGTATTTCTATGGTGTCAGTTGTAATATGTTCTGTTTCATTTCTTATTGAGGTTGTTTGGATTTTCTCTCTTCTTTGCTTGGTTAATCTTGCTAATGATCTATCAATTTCATTTATCTTTTCAAAGAACCAGCTTTTTGTTTCATTTATCTTTTGTATTTTTTTTCAATTTCATATAGTTCTGCTCTAATCTTGGTTATTTCCTTTCTTCCACTGGATTTGGGTTTGAGTTTTTCTTGTTTCTCTAGTTCCTTGAGATGTGACCTTAGAATGTCAGTTTGTGCTCTTTCGGTCTTTTTGATGGAGGTGTTAGGGTTATGAACTTTCCTTTTATCACCGCCTTTGCTGTCTCTCAGAGGTTTTGGTAGGTTGTGTCCCTATTGTCATTCTTCAGTTTGAAGCATTTTAAAATTTCCATCTTGATTTAATTTTTGATCCAATGCTCATTCAAGAAAAGATTATTTAATTTTCATGTATTTGCATGATTTTGAAGGTTCCTTTTGGAGTTGGTTCCCAGTTGTATTCTAATGTGTTCTGAGAGAGTGCTTGATATAATTTCAGCTTTCCTAAATTTATTGAGGCTCATTTTTTGGCCTATCATATGGTTTATCTTAGAGAAATTTCCATGTGCTGTTGAATAGAATGTGTATTCTGTGGTTGTTGGATGAGATATTCTGTATATGTCTGTTAAGTGAATTTTTCCAAGGTATAGCTTAAGTCTATTATTTCTTTGTTGACTTTCTGGTTTGATAACCTGTCTAGTGCTGTCAGTGAACTATTAAAGTCCTCCACTATTGAATTGCTGTCCATCTCATTTCTTAGAATCTATTAGTAATTGTTTTATAAATCTGGACTCTCTGGTGTTAAGTGCATATATATTTAGAATTGTGTTATTTTCCTAGTTGTACAAGGCCTTTTACCATTATATGATATCCATTTTTGTCTTTTTTAACCACTGTTGCTTTAAAGTTTTTTTTTTTTTTGATATAAAAATAGCTACCCTGCTTGCTTTTGGTGTCAGTTTGCATGAAATGCCATTTTCTACCCCTTTAAATGTATGTGAGTCCTTTAGGTGACAGGTGAGTCTCTTGAAGGCAGCAGCTAGTTGGTTGGTGAGTTCTTATCCATTCTGCAGTTCTATATCTTTTAAGTGGAGCATGTAGGCCATTTATATTCAATATTAGTATTGAGATGTGAGGTGCCATTCCATTCATCATGCTGTTTGTTGCCTGTGTACCTTGTTTTTTTTTGTTATTTCTGTTTAAATTGCATTTTTGTTTTATAGATCCTCTGAGATTTATGCTTTAAAGAGTTTATATATTGATGTGTTTCCAGGAGTTGTATTTAGAGCTCCCTTTAGCAGTTCTTGTAGTGGTGGCTTGGTAGTGGTGAATTCTCTCAGCATTTGTTTATCTGAAAAACA
This sequence comes from Saguinus oedipus, assembly GCA_031835075.1. Classification (NCBI taxonomy): domain Eukaryota; kingdom Metazoa; phylum Chordata; class Mammalia; order Primates; family Cebidae; genus Saguinus; species Saguinus oedipus. The sequence goes on along the minus strand of CM063170.1, from coordinate 183,696,618 downwards.
CTGTATCTTTCCTTCATATATGATGCTTAGTTTCACTAGAAACAAAATTCTTGGCTGATAATTGTTTTGTTTGAGGAGGCTGAAGATAGGGTCCCAACTCCTTCTAGCTTGTAGGATTTCTGTCACGAAATCTGCTGTTGATCTGATAGGTTTTCTTTTATAGGTTACCTGGTGCTTTTGTTTTATAGCTCTTAAGATTCTTTCTTTCATCTTAACTTTAGGTAACCTGATGACAATGTGCCTATGCTATGATCTTTTTTGTGATGAATTTCTCAGGTGTTCCTTGTGCTTCTTATATTTGAGTGTCCATGTCTCTAGCAAGGCCGGGGATGTTTTCCTCAATAATTTCCCCAAATATGTTTTCCATAATTTCAGATATCTCTTCTTCCTCAAGAATGCCGATTATTCTTAGGTTTGGTTGTTTAACATAATCCCAGACTTCAAAGCTTTGTTCATATTTTCTTATTCTTTTTCCATTCTCTTCGTTGAATTGAGTTAATTTGAAGACCTTGTCTTCAAGCTCTGAATTTCTTTCTTCTACTTGTTCAATTCTATTGCTGAGACTTCCTAGAGCATTTTGCATTTCTATAAATGTGTCCAGTGTTTTTTAAAGTGTTGACTGTTTTTTCTTTATGCTGTCTATTTTCTTGAATATTTCTCCCCTTATTTCTTGTATCTTTTTTTTTTCAATTCCCTTGCATTGGGCTTTGCCTTCCTCTGGTGCCTCCCTGCTTAGCTTAATAATTAGCCTTCTGAATTCTTTTTCAGGTAAATGGGAATTTCTTCTTGGTTAGATCCATTGCTGGTGAGCTAGTGTAATTTTTGCGGGGTGTTGAAAGCCTTGTTTTGTCATATTACCAGAGTTCATTTTCCAGTTCCTTCTCATTTGGGTAAACTCTGTCAGAGGGAAGTTCTAGGGCTGAAGGCTCTTGTTCAGATTATTTTGTCCCATGTGATGCTCCTTTGATGTAATACTCTACCCCTTTTCCTATGGATGTGGCTTCCTGAGAGCTGAGCTGCACTGATTTTTATCTCTTTTCTGGGTCTAGCCACCCAGCAAATCTACCAGGCTCTGGGCATGTTGTCTGCACAGAGTCCTGTGGTGTGAACTGTCTATGGGTCTCTCAGCCATGGATACCAGCATCTGTTCTGTTAGAGGTGGCAAGGGGTGAAATAAACACTGTGAGGGTTCTTAACTTTTTGGCCTAAGGTGTTCTTATTTTTCTAGTTTATTTTAGGTGCAACATGTTTGAGATTTTTCTTTTTTATATAGTACTTATTGCTGTAAGCTTTCCACTGCTTTGGTTACATCTCATAAGTTTTGGTGTGTTGTGTTTCCATCTTTTTCTCTTGAGATATTTTTAATTAAAATTTTTTTTTAATTTAAAAAAATTTCTTCATTGACCTGTGGTTATTCAGGAATGTGTTAATTTCCATGTATTTGTAAATTTTCTGAAATTCTTCGTGTTTTAGATTTCTAGTTTTATACTATTGTGGTCAGAAAGATACCTGATATTATTTTAGTCTTTTAAAAATTGTTAAGACTTATCTTGTGACCTAACATAAAATCTATCTTACTTTTTCTAAAAAGTAAGAAAAGTAAGTTTTCTAAATTTTTCTTACCTTTACCAATGAGTTTTATACTTTTCAGATGCTTTTCTATTACGCATTAGCATTATTTTCTTTCACCTTGAAGAACTAACTTTAGCATTTCTTATAAGACGTCTGTTGGCAATGAACTTCCTTAGCTTTTCTTTCTCTATGGAAGTCTTTGTCTCTCTTCCATTTTATGAAGAACAGCTTTGTTGTGTATGGTTGGGTACTGTATAGTCAAGGAGAGGTTTTTTTCTTTCAGCACATTGAATATATCATACCAGAGGTTTCTGTTGAGAAGTCTGTTGCCAGGGAATATTAGAATTCCCTTAGATTCTATTATAAGAGATTCCGTCTTTTCTCTTGCTACTTTCAGGATTCTGTCTTAAGCTTTGATTATTTTTGCGTGTGTCTGTCTTTATATATATTTTATACTATATATATTATATATTATATATTTTATATATAATGTATATACTATATATAAAATATATATAGTATATAATATATATATAAAATATATATATAATTTTTTTCTTGCACTTTAGGTTCTGGGGTACATGGGCAGAATGTGCAGGATTGTTGCACAGGTACATACATGGCAATGTGGTTTGCTGCCTCCATCCCCCTGTCACCTATAGCTGGCATTTCTCCCCATGTCATCCCTCCCCAACCTTCCTACCCCTCACTGTCCCTCCCTTATTCCCCCAACAGACCCCAGTGTGTGATGCTCCCCTCCCTGTGTCCATGTGTTCTCATTGTTCAACAGCCGCCTATGAGTAAGAACACGCAGTGTTTGATTTTCTGTTCTTGTGTCAGTTTGCTGAAAATGATGGTTTCCAGATTCATCCATGTCCCTACAAAGGACAGGAACTCATCGTTTTTTATGGCTGCATAGTATTCCATGGTGTAAATGTGCCACATTTTTCTTGTTCAGTCTATCACATATAGCCAATTGGGTTGGTTCCAAGTCTTTGCTATTGTAAACAGTGCTGCAATGAACATATGCATGCATGTGCCTTTATAATAGAACAATTTATAATCCTTTGGGTATATACCCAGTAATGGGATTGCTGAGTCAAATGGAATTTCTATTTCTAGATCCTTGAGGAATTACCACAGTCTTCCACAAAGGTTGAACTAATTTATACTCCCACCAGCAGTGTAAGAGCACTCCTGTTTTTCCACATCCTCTCCAGCATCTGTTATCTCCAGATTTTTAAATGATTGCCATTCTAACTGGCATGAGATGGAATCTCAATGTGGTTTTGATTTGCATATCTCTAATGATGAGTGATGATGAACATTTTTTCATATGTTTGTTGGCCTCATATACATCTTCTTTTGAGAAGTGTCTGTTCATGTTCTTTGCTCCCTATGAATGGGTTTTTTTTTTTTTTTAATTGTAAATCTGTTTTAGTTCTTTGTAGATTCTGGATATCAGTCCTTTGTCAGATGCGTAGATTGCAAAAAATTTTTGCTGTTCTGTTGGTTGCCAGTTCAGCCTAATGATTGTTTCTTTTGCTGAAAAGAAACTCTGGAGTTTAGATTCCATTTGTCTATTTTGGCTTTAGTTGCCAATGCTTTTGGTGTTTTAGTCATGAAGACCTTGCCTATGCCTATGTCCTAAATGGTTTTGCTTAGGTTTTCTTCTAGGATTTATATGGTGTTAGGTCTTGCATTTAAGTCTTTAATCCATCTGGAGTTAATTTTAGTGTAAAGTGTCAGGAAGGGGTCCAGTTTCTGCTTTCTGCATATGGCTAGCCAGTTTATCCAACACCATTTATTAAACAGGAAATCCTTTCCCCATTGCTTGTTTTTGTCAGGTTTATCAAAGATCAGATGGTTGTAGATGTGTGGTGTTGCCTCCAAGAACTTTGTTCTGTTCCATTGGTGTATAACTCTGTTTTGGTACTAGTATTATGCTGTTTTGATTACTGTAGACTTGTAGTATACTTGAAAGTCAGGTAGCGTGATGCTTCCAGCTTCCTTTTTGCTTAGGATTGTCTTGGCTATGTGGGCTCTCTTTTGGTTTCCTATGATGTTTAAGGTGTTTTTTCCAACTCTGTGAAGAAGGTCATAGGTAGCTTGATGGGAATAGCATTGAATTTATAAATTACTTTGGGCAGTATGGCCATTTTCATGATATTGATTCTTCCTAACCATGAGCATGGAATGTTTCTTTATCTGTTTGTGTCCTCACTTATTTCGTTGAGAAGTGGTTTGTAGTTCTCCTTGAAGAGGTCTTTTACATCCTTTGTTAGTTGTATTCCTAGGTATTTTATTCTCTTTGTAGCGATTGTGAATGGCAGTTCATTCTTGATTTTGTTCTCTTTAAGTCTGTTATTGGTTTATAGGAATGCTTGTGATTGTTGCACACTGATTTTGTATCCTGAGACTTTGCTTAAGTTGCTTATCAGTTTCAGGAGATTTTGGGCTGAGACAATGGGGTCTTTTAAATATACAGTGATGTCCTCTGCAAATAGAGGGAATTTGACTTTCTCCTTTCCTAATTGAATACGCTTTATTTCTTTTTCTTGCCTGATTGCTCCGGCTAGAACTTTCAATACTATATTGAGTAGGAGTGGTGAGAGAGGGCATTTTTGTCTAGTGCCAGAATTCAAAGGGAATGCTTCCAGTTTTTGCCCATTCAGTATGATATTGGCTGTGGGTGTGTCATAAATAGCTTTTATCATTTTGAGATACATTCTGTCAATACCTAGTTTATTGAGATTTTTTTAGCATGAGGGGCTGTTGAATTTTGTCAAAGACCTCTGCATCTATTGAGATAATCATGTGGTTTTTGTCTTTGGTTCTGTTTATGTGGTGGATTACATTTATAGACTTGTGTATGTTGAACCAGCCTTGCATCCCCAGTATGAAGCCTACTTGATCATGATGGATAAGCTTTTTGATATGCTGTTGCAATTGGTTTGCCAGTATTTTATTGAAGATTTTTGCATCTATGTTCATCATGGATATTGGCCTTAAGTTTACTTTTTGTTGAGTCTCCAAGGTTTTGGTATCAGGATGATATTGGTCTCATAAAATGATTTGGGAATGATTCCCTCTTTTTTTTTTTTTTTTGAAATATTTGCAGAAGGAATGGTACCAGCTCCTCTTTTTATGTCTGGCAGAATTTGGCTGTGAACCCATCTGGACCTGGACTTTTTTTTTGGTTGGTAGGCTATTAATTGCTGCCTCAACTTCAGCCCTTGTTATTGATCTATTCAGGGTTTCAACTTCTTGCTGGTTTAGGCTTGGGAGGGTGTAAGTGTGCAGGAATTTATTCATTTCTTCTAGATTTACTGGTTTATGTACATGGAGTTGTTTGTAGTAACCTCTGATGGTTACTACAAACTACTCTGATGGTAGTTTGCATTTCTGTGACATCTTTATTTCTGCCTCATTTCATTGTTTATTCAGTTGACATTCAAAAGCCAGTTGTTCAGTTTTCATGAAGTTGTGCAGTTCTGAGGTAGTTTCTTAATCCTGAGTTTTAATTTGATTGCAGTGTGTTCTGAGAGACTGTTATGATTTCCATTCTTCTGCATTTGCTGAGGAGTGATTTACTTCCAATTATTGGATTAATTTTAGATGGTGTTATGTGGTGCTGAGACTAAGGTACATTCTGTAGATTTGGGGTGGAGAGTTGTGTTGACGTCTATTAGGTTTGCTTGGTCCAGATTTGAGTTAAAGTGCTGGATAGCCTTGTAATTTTCTGTCTTGTTGATGTGTCTAATACTGACAGTGGAGTGTTAAAGTCTCACACTATTTTTGTGTGGGAGTCTAAGTCTCTTTGTAGGTCATTAGGAACTTGCTTTATGTATCTGGATGCTCCTGTATTGGGTGCGTATATATTTAGGATTGTTAGGCCTTCTTGTTGCATTGATCCTTTTACCACTGTGTAATGCCCTTCTTTGTCTCTTTTGATCTTTGTTGCTTTAAAGTCTATTTTATCAGAGACTAGGATTGCAACTCCTGCTTTGTTTGCTCTCCATTTTCTTGGTAGATCTTCCTCCATCCCTTGATTTTTAGACTTTGTGTATCCTTGCACATGAGATAGGTTTCCTAGATACAGAAGACCAATGGGTTTTACTTTTTTATCCAATTTACTCGTCTGTGTCTTTTGATTGGGGCATTTAGCCCGTTTACATTTAAGGTTAATATTGTTATGTATGAATGTGATCCTGCCATTTTGATGCTAGGCGGTTCTTTTGCCCATTAGTTGATGCAGTTTCTTCATTATGTTGATCGTCTATACCATTTGGTATGTTTTTGGAGTGGCTGGTACTGGTTATTTTTTTCTATGTTTAGTGCTTCAGGAGCTCTTGTAAGGCAGGTCTGGTGGTGACAGAGTCTCTCAGCAATTGCTTGTTCATAAAGGATTGTAGTTCTGCTTTGCTTATGAAGCTTAGTTTGGGGAATATGAAATTCTAGGTTGAAAGTTCCTTAAGGATGTTGAATATTGGCCCCCACTCTCTCTGGCTTGTAGGGTTTCTACCGAGAGATCCACTGTGAGTCTGATTAGCTTCCCTTTGTGGGTAACCTGAACTTTCTCTCTGGCTTCCCTTAGCACTTTTTCCTCCATTTCAACCCTGCTGAATCTAAAGATTATGTGCCTTGGGGTTGGCCTTCTTGAGGAATATCTTTGTGGTATTCTCTGTATTTCCTGGACTTGAATGTTGGCTTGCCTTGCTAGGTTGGGGAAGTTTTCCTGGATAATGTCCTGAAGAGTGCTTTTCAGCTTGGATTCATTCTCTTCATCACATTCAGGTACACCTAACTAATGTAGATTAGGTCTTTTCACATAATCCCATATTTCTTGGAGGCTTTGTTCATTTCTTTTCACTCTTTTTTCTCTAATTGTGCCTTCTCATTTTATTTCATTGAGTTGATATTAAATCTCTGATATTCTTTCTTCTGCTTGGTCGATTTGGCTATTGAAACTTGTGTATGCTTCACGAAGTTCTCATGTTGTGTTTTTCAGCTCCACCAATTTTATATTCTTCTCTAAGCTGCTAACTTTTGTTAGCATTTCATCAGACCTTTTTTCAATGTTCTTGGTTTCTTTGCATTGGGTTAGAACATGTTCTTTTAGCTCAGAGAAGTTTGTTATTACTCATTTTCTGAAGCCTGTTTCTGTCAATTCATTAGACTCATTCTCCATCCATCTTTGTTCCCTTGCTGGTGAGGAGTTGTGATCCCTTGGAGGAGGAGAGGTGTTCTAGTTTTGGGTGTTTTCATCCTGTTTGTGCTGGTTTATTCCCATCTTTTTGGATTTATCTACATGTAGTCCTTGTAGTTGGTGACTCTTGGATTGGGCCCCTGAGTGGATGTCCTTTTTGTTTATATTGAAGTTATTTCTTTCTGTTTTTAGTTTTCCTTCTACCAATCAGGCCCCTCTGCTGTAGGACTGCTGTACGTCCACTCCTGACCCTGCTTGCCTGGGGATCACCTGCAGCAGCTACAGAACAGTAAGGGTTGCTACCAGTTTCTTCTTTTGTTTTCTTTGTCCCAGAAGATACCTGCCAGATGTCAGCCTGAGCTCTCCTTTATGAGGTGTCTCTTTTGATATACAGGAGTTGAGGAGCTTCTCGAGGAGACAGTCTGTCCCTTGAGTCTGTTCCAGCTCAAGTGCTGAGCTGGGAGCTCTGTTATTCCATTTGGAGCTGCTGGGCAGGTACATTTAAATCTGCTGGAATGGAACTCATAACTGCCTTTTTTCCAGGTGCTCTGTCCTGGGAAGGTGGAGTTTCATGTATAAGTTTCTGACATGCTGCTGCCATTTTTCAGAGATTCCCTGCCCCACAAGAAGGTAGCCTCATCACAGTCTGCCAGCAGAGGTGTTGCTGAGCTGCCATGGGCTCTGCCTAGCTGCTGCCTGAACTTCCTTGTGGTTTTGTTTACAAAGGTATAGTTAGAACTGCCTTGGTAATGGTGGTCTGCTGCAGTAATGGCAGACTGTCTCTATAATGGCCAACTGCCTCAGTAATGATGGACTGCCTTGGTAGTAGTGCACTGCCTTAGTAATGGTGGACTGCCTCAGTAGTTGTGGAATGCCTTGATAATGGTGGATGCCCTTCCCCACACAGAGCTGGAGTGTCCTGGGTCAAGCTGTGTTTGCTGTGAAACTTTGAATCCAGAGCGTTTCATATTGCTCGTCTTTGTTGGGGTGGAGCCCACCAAGGTAGATCACCTTCTCCGTTTCAGCTTTTTATCAGTTGAATGGGTGGCTCTGTCTTGCAGGCATTTCAGATGCCAGTTGAAATGACCGCCCGGATTTGTGTAAGTTTTAGTGTGGAGACCTGGGCTGAAACAGCCGTGCTGGAAACTGGTGGTGCTTTTCAGCCCAAGAATCTCCTAGTCTGTGGGCAGTAATAACTTATTTGGAAATGTGGTGATCACTCATCCTCTGCATTGTTCTCACTGGGAATTGCACACCAGAGCTGTTTCCTCTTGGCCATCTTGGATTCTACCCCCATTTTTTATTTTTGACATTTTGATTATACTATGTGTTCAGGTAGCCCTGTTTTAATGGATCTCATTAGAAATTTTTGATCTTTATGTACTTGGGATATTTATATCTTTCTTCAAGTTTGGAAAGTTTTATTCTATTATTTTTTTAAATGAGCTTTTCATGACTGTATTTTTCTCTTCTTCGTCTTGACTCCTGTGACTTGAAATTGCTGTTTTTGTATTATGCTAAGCAAAATTCTAGAAAAGGAAAAAATCTAATTACTAAAACTGACCATTGGTTGCTAGGGCCCAATGAGTGATAGAAATGTTCTCTCTCTCTGTCTCTCTCTTTCTCTGTCTCTCTCTTTCTCTGTCTCTCTCTTTCTCTGTCTCTCTCTTTCTCTGTCTCTCTCTCTCTCTCCCCACCTCTCTCTCTGGCAGGGTCTTGCTCTGTCACCCAGGCTGGAATGCATGGCATGATCACAGCTACCTGCAGCCTCTACTTCCCAGGCTCAAGTGATCCTCTTACCTCAACCTCCCACACATCTGGGACCATAATCACATGCTGTTATGCCTGGTTAAGTTTTAAATTTTTGCAGAGACTGGATCTCACGATTTGGTCCAGGCTTGTATTGATCTTCTGGGCTAAAGCAATTCACCCACCTCAGCCTCCCAAAATTCTGGGATTACAGGCATGAGTCATCATGCCCAGTCTTCTCTATCTTAATTGTGGTGATGGTTACATGAGTGTATACATTTTTTAAAGCTAATAGAACTGTACATTAAAATTAGTGAATTTTATTGTATGAAAATTGTTTCTCAATAAAGCTGATAAAATAAAACTAAGCATAAAATAAAAGTGCTCTTTTGATATTATTCCATACATTCTGTAATATTCCTTCATTTATCTTTATTCTTTTTTCTCCTTTGACTGTATATTTTAAAATCTTTTAATTTACAGATTTTTTTATTTTGCTTCATCAATTCTGTTTTTGAAGCTGTTTATTGCATTTTTATATCATCCTTTGTATTTTTCACCTACAGGATTTATGTTTGTTTTTTATTAGTTCATATCTATGTGACATTTCTCATTCTGGTCATTTATTATTTTTATTATTTTCTTGAATTGTTTCTCTGTGTTTTATTGAAGTTTGCTGAACTTCTCTAAAACAGTTATTTTAAATTTTTTGTCAGGCAGTTTACATATCTCCCTTAGGGACAGTCCCTGGCACTTTATTTTGTTCATTTGGGCATGCCATCTTTCCTTGATTATTCTTGATTCTATGGCTATTTGTTGATATTTGCTCATTTCAAGAAGTGAGTACTTTTCCAGTGTTTGAAGACTAGGTTTTTCTGGGACAGCCCTTCACCAGTAAGCCTATCCAGAGGGTCTGAGAGGCTGTCTGATGTGGTCCCTAAGCCAGGACCACTGTGGCTAAAGAGGTACTGGACTGGAAACTTGTGGTTGCTGAGGCTGGTGTAGAGGGAGCTAGGACATGTCTGAAGCCCTTGGTTGAGAAGGTTGGCACAGCACTAAGGTATAACTGAAGCCTGTGGACACTGGGGCCTGTATGTCACTGAGGGTTACCTGAAGCCCAATGCTGCTCTAATTGGCCAGTGGGTATGTGGACTGGAGAATGAACCCACTTCATTTGGGTTATAGGTTACCACCTGGCACTGGGACAGGTCTAGAGGCTCAGTTTGCAAGTACCAGACTAGTGTTTGGGATCATGAGGGTCTGCTTGGTGCCGGATCTTACTGTGGTTAACTGTTGCTATGGTCCAAGGTGAAGTCTTACTTTCACATCCCTCTCTTTTCCACAGCTAGACAATATCTCTCCCAGTGTTGCCTGGAGTTGGGAGAAGGGTGATGTGGGTAATGTAGAAGCGTCTCTTCTTCCATTTTCAATGCATTTTTATTATTATTTTGCTATAACCAAGTACTGTAAAGTCTTACCTGGTTTCCTTAGCAATTGTGAAGGTATTTTTCTTGTGTGTGAGTAGTTGTTCAAATTGATGTTTCTATGAAGAAACAGTCACTGAAGAGTTCTCTTCTGTCATTCTGCTCTGGCTACTTCCCTACCCAATTTGAAATATAGAAAGTTTCCAGTATCTTTTAAGGCCCTTCAAAGAGCCCATCTCCCTTTCTTTGGTCTCTCATAGGTAACCATTATGCTTAACTTCGTGTTTATTATTATTTTGGTTTCTTTGAATATGTAAAAATTTGTTTAGTTTTGAAGGTTTTGTACGGTGTAAGTCTTTTTACTTTATGTAGTCTTCTTGACATACAGTTTTTCTGAGTTCACTAGTGTTCTGAGATTTATCTGCATTGATGAGGCTTCCTGTAGTTAATTATTTTCTATTTCTGTATAGTATTTCATGTATTAAAAATTCTACAATTTGTCTTCACGGTTACTGATGATAGATATTAAAGTCATTTTTTAAATTTTCCCTATTACAAAAAATGTTATAATGCATTACTCTACAGGTCTCTTGTCATAGCTAGCTAATAGTAAACTGTATGCAGATATGTAGTAGTAATTGCTAGAGTATATTATATAGTAGTAATTGCTAGATAATATGTATATATTATGTACTTTCTCCTTTTGGGAAGCAGGGGCTTCAACTCTCCTGGCTAGTGATGCAGAATCAGATCATTCATCGCTTTAAACAATGCCAAATTCTTTCCCAAAGCATTTGCAAAAACGTGCACTCCAACTAATATATAAATATTTATTGCTTTACATCCTTGCTAACTTTTGGGATTTCTAGATTTTTAAATTTTTGCCTGTCTGATGAGTCAAAAATAATATTATTTTGTGGTTCTACTTGTTTTAATGATATTCATGTTGAGCATTTTTTCAGATGCTTGTATTTCCTTTTCTATAAAGGTACTGTTTCTGTCTTGGCCTGTTTTTCCACTTTTGTTTTGTTCATTCTTGTTGATTTATAAGAGTTCTCTGTATATTCTAAATATGAGTTCTTTGACAGTTCTATGTGTTACAAATTTTCTTTCACTTTGTAGGTTGTCCTTTTACCTGTCTACGGTATCTTTCTGACAGCAAAAGTTCTTAATTTCTCTATTTTAATTTAGTCAAATATGTTGAGCTTTTCCTTCATGATGTGTGTGTGTGTGTGTGTGTGTGTTTAGAAAAGTCCATCCACTACCAAGATTATATTTTCCTTTTTTTGGTATCTATTGCTATCTGATAAGGTGTCCATCTTCCTTGTTCTTCTTTAGAAGCATATTGACTATTTTTTATCTTTGCTTTCTTATGTAAATTGGTTTTATGTTTTCTATTTTAATTTCTAAGTTCTATTTATATTTTGGAGTGTAGTTCGAGACTTTTTAACCAAATTCACAAGTAAAATGCTTAATTAATTTTGAGATTTTCTTTTTTTTCTAATAAACATACTTAAATCTATATAATTCTTTTTAAGTAACATATAGCTATATATTGATATTATACAAAGTATTTGTATAATACTTTGATATGTAATATTTTGATGTGTAGAAATTTAAACTCTTATGGTTTATTTTTATCTTACATGTTATTTAAAAGTATGCTTTAAAAATGTCAAACCTATGCATTTTATTGTATTTATCACTCATTTATTGATTTCTAACATAATAGCATGATGCTCCGAGAATATGCTCTGTGTGAAAAGTTTGTGATAATTGATGTCCTGGTTTCATTTGAACTAATTTGTTTGTGCTTTCTAGTTATCCTAGAAAAGTTATTCTTTTCTGTTCTTTATTTCTTTTTTCTTTCTTTCTTGTCTTTTGAGGTGAATCTCTTTTTTCTTTTTCACTTTTCTTCTTCATATTCTAGCTTGAATATTATACATTCTATTTTTGTAGAAGTTAACCTAAATATTTATGCTTAGCATTGTGTAAAATGAATGTCTACTCTTCTCTAGTAAAATACATGAATTCAAGGATACATTAATTTTGCTTATCTCCCATCTGACTCATACTCCATTGTTGGATTGAATTTTAGTTTCTTCTTGTTTTAAACTTTTAATTTAGACAATACTATTGTTTTATACAATAATTTAGATTTGCCCACATATGTGCCATGTTCTTTTTGCACTATTTTAGTTTACATTTCAGAACTTCCTATTGGCATTGTTTTTTCTTTCTGCCTTAATACACCCTTTAGAATTTCCCTTAGAAAGGGCATATATAGGCAAACTCAGTTCCATTTGTCTAAAATATCTATATTTCACCTGTGATTATTTCCAAGGAGTTTTATTTTATTTTATTTATTTATTTATTTATTTTTTTGAGATGGAGTTTCGCTGCTGTTACCCAGGCTGGAGTGCAATGGCGCGATCTCGGCTCACCGCAACCTCCGCCTCCTGGGTTCAGGCAATTTTCCTGCCTCAGCCTCCCGAGTAGCTGGGATTACAGGCACATGCCACCATGCCCAGCTAATTTTTGTATTTTTAGTAGAGACGGGGTTTCACCATGTTGACCAGGATGGTCTCGATCTCTTGACCTCGTGATCCACCCGCCTCAGCCTCCCAAAGTGCTGGGATTACAGGCTTGAGCCACCGCGCCCGGCTCTCCAAGGAGTTTTAAATAAGGCACATAATTTTAGTTTTCATTCTATTCTCCTAGAATTTTAAAGATATTGCTTCATTATCTTCTGTATTCTGTTGTTGCTGTTGAAGAATTTGCTCTCAGTTTAATAGTAGCTCCCTTGTAAGTAATCTGTATTTTCTCTCTGGCTCAATTTGATATATTCTTTCTCTTTGCAGTCCCCAAGTTTCCCTATGATGTATCTAGATGTGGAGAAAAAAAATTTGTATCCTTCTAGTGATGCAATAGACTTCCTGAACCTTAGATTTATTGTCTTACTTCAAATTTGGGAGATTCTCAACCATTCTCTCTGTATGTTTTGTCTCCCTTATTTTTACTCTCTTTTCTGGCTGATACCTTAATGGATTGTGCTAGACTTTATCAGTCTATTCTTTATACTTTTAAACATTTGATTGAATTTTTAAAATTATTTTGTCTATTTCTGCTATTGAAGAAAACACAAATAAATGGAAAGATATCTCTTGTTCATGAATTGGAAGTTAATCTGTAGATCATTTTGTGACTATGAACAATATTAATTCTTGCAAATTCTTTTAATTGCTAAAATTTTTATACTACACAAAGCAATCTATGGATTCAATGCAATACCTATCAAAATTTAAATAATCTCTTCATATCTCTCTTCTAGCTTACACATCTTCATTTCAGCTGTGTCTAATCTATGATTAATCTCATATACAGATTTTAAGTTTTTGTTATTTTTTATTTCTTAGTTTTGTTTTCTTCAGATTTTCTTCATTTATTTTATAGTACCTTTCTCTCACATTTTAAATGTCCTCTTTTACATCTTTAAACATTAAATGAACCTATTTTATATCTTTGCTATCAGTTGAAGCTCAAACTCTCTGGGCCGATTAGAAGTCCTCTGGATAAAAAGCTCCCTCAGAGCTCTCTTTACTTTCCTGAATTTCAGCTTTTACTTATTTTTTTCTCTTCTTATGAGTCCTTATTTCCTTGCCAGCTCAGTGATAAATTTTAAAAGATTCTTTTAATATATTATGCAGTATTTTTGGTTATCATCAGGTGACTGGGTAGTTGTTTCCATATTCATTCTACTATACTGTTGGAAATTAAGTCCAGTTATTCTTGCTTTTAAAGATGAGGAGATTCAAGTTCAGAGAGACTAAATTTCTGTCCCAGTTTACAGAACTTGAAGGTGTCAGGGTGGAGAATTGCTGACCTCATGCCCATTGCTCTTGTGATCTTGGGATTTAATGGCTCTCTGAAGACAGTTAAAAGGAGTGTATATAATAAACATACAATTAGAGAAAATACTTTCTACAAGATTTTAAAGCATTTTTTCTATATTAAAAGGTTTTCAAAAGCTGATTTTCAATCTTTTATTAAGAAAACAGAGTAGGCAGCAGTGGTGTTTGATTTAGAAACTAACATAGCAGGAATTCACTAACAGCTAAAAAAGATGCATGATATTTTTCCAAGTCAGTTTTGGGAAGTTTGAAAGTAGCTTTTAATTTTCAAACAACTAGACAAAAGTCTCCAATATAATGTGTGATGACCATTATGTAATTTTGATATTCATCCTGGAAAATGAGTAGCAAATTATGCAGGTATATTTTATTTTATTTATTTATTATGCGAGCATTTTAAAAAACAAATAACTTGGCAGTAAAGTTTTGTGAGTTTGAGGAATACTTCATATAAAAGCATGTATTAGAGGACACTCTTGGTAAATTTCTGGGTGTAAGGCAAAGTTTTTTTCCTTAAACAATTCTGTAAGAATTGTTCAGAGCATATGAAGTGAGCAAAGAGGGATAGCCAATTCCATATTCCTGATGTCTGGGTGCCAGTTGGTACAGTTGATATGGCTGATATAACCCTATAATATAAAAGGCAATATAGGATAATTTGAGATGGGAACAGGTGAAGCTCACATAATTTGGGCCTGAGAAGAAATGAGCAAATGGTAGCTATTCCAAGCAGCCCTGGCACTGTTACTGTGGTGTTTGGACAGGCATGTCTCCTAATGTGATTTCATTATGCTCAGGTTAAAGACTTGGGCTTTAGATCAACAATGTTCAAATTTGGCTTATCATCTGAGTTCAGAAAAGAGATGACAGAATTCCAGCAGGAGAGCTTCAGCATTTGCCAAGAGCACAAGTAGAAAATTTTTCTTTTTAGACCTCTCATATAACAAAAATTCTGACTAGAAATATGAAGTTGTCTGTATTGGAGAATAAGGAATAGCTAATATTCCAAGATTACTCTTGAAACAATATTTTTCCTTGATATGCATCTTTGTGTGCTTATATATTTAAATGTAATATTTATTCTCCATTTCCTGATTTTATCCCTTCAGTACTTTATGATTTTTCAGTAATTGTCCTCAAAATGAATGAATTGCAGAGAAATACTCAATGCTAATCCTACTTAGCCACTCTTGTAATCACTGGCACTGCAAAGGATAGGGACCAAATACTACAGCCTGATTTGTCCTTGTCAGAAGCACAACAATGCTTAGGCCCACAACCCAAAGTTATACATGACTCTAAAAAGAGCAATTTGTCAAGCGTTTCATTGGCACAAATTGAAATGAAATGAGGTTTTGGGCTCTTGAGGTCACTTTGCAACAGGAAGAATTCATTATCTTACTATACACAGAGGAAAATGCCTCACGATTGTATTTGCTTGTAAAGGATGAGTGCCCACACATAAAGCTAAAGTGGCAGAGGTCACTTACAAGAAATAAACTGCATGAAATCAGAGACTCAACTTCCCCCTATTTATAACCTCCTACTTTTTCTTCCTGGTTAGGGTTGCTTTGGGGGTGTATTGCTCAATGCACTGAGGGGAATTCTTGCAGAGCTCGTTGTTATTTATGCAAAATCACTTGCATAAGTCTTGCTAGTTTGTCTGTTGAAAGCACAATGCAGTCTCATATGTCTTTTTCCCCTGGGGTAAGAAGAGTTTGTTTTCTGTGTATGTTTTATATTATTCAGAGGTGTGTATTTTCTTGTAAGACCATATTCTATTTTACAGCGTTCTTCCTATTATGTGGAGAAGGTGCAGTCTTGAATATTGAACAATGTGTTGGGTGGTTACTGATGTGGATTGGTCTCAGTTTAAGGAGCAGGGAGAAGGGAAGTATGTGCTAAACACATCAGTTTTGAGAATCAAAATTTTCAATATATTATAAATCATTTATAAATCATATAATCAACAGAGAGTTGATTTTTATGTTTTCAGTTGGTCTGAGTTGATGACGGCTGGAAAGATAACAGAAATCAAAGTCATTTTAAATGAGAGAGAAAAATAGCATGGCTAAAGAGGATGAATTTAAGTAGGGACAGATGTGTGGAGGTAGATGTAGAGATATGCTTTGTTACTTCCTTCCCACACTTTAACCCTTCCCAAACTCAGAGATTTAGAAAGACTTGCGTATCAAGTCCAGTGGCCATTATTCACTCCTGTTCATTTCCTGTAATCCAGTCAAGTCTCCACGACTTGGAAGTTTTTTCAAAGTTATTCTCTAATAATGTGGCTTCCCATTTGTCCCTTTTCTCGGCTTTTTATGGCTACCATCCTTGACATGGATTGTAGTGAATGTGTAGATTCATTACTGATATGAATAGTATGGACATTTTAACAATATTAAGTCTTCTGATTTATGAACGTTAGCTGTCTTTCCATTTACTTTTGTCTTTTAAAATTTCTTTCAGCAGTATTTTTTGTGTGGTTTTCAAGTAGTAATGAGTAAATGTTTGTGTGTTATAGTTTTTCTTGGGTGGTAGGTGGTTTTAGACATGATAATGGTGCCCTTCATGGAGATACAGGATACATGAAGAGAGCAGAATGCAGGGCATAGTCAGGATCATGAACCCAGTGCTGGCTCTGTTGAGTTTCATGTACTAGCATGGCATCTTCAAATGTACTTGGAAGCTGGTGTCTGGAACTAGACATTGATGATGGATAAAACCATAAGAATGGATAAAGATCCTTGGGGAATGTATATACAGAGAGAAAAAATTTATTTTTTGTGTTCATTATCCACAGTAACTAAATTATTTAGATGAGGTTAGACTGCTAACCCTACTTCTACTTTGAGTACAAGCCACAGCAGCCAAGAGGAAAGGAGAAAAGAGAACATTAAAAAGAGAATTCAGACAAGTAGTACCACATGTCAAGGCAGCAAAAGTATGAATACCTGCTTATTGCCTTCTTCTAGCTGCCTGAAGACCATATTTAGCAATGATGTTTTATCTAGTAAGATCTCATTTTAAGAGCCTGTAAGTCATGTGACTCTTTTCTCTTTTTTTTTTAAATGACAGAAATAACTGTTGGCTTTGAAAGTCTGGGGAGGAAGAGACTGAGCTCCCTTTCTCCTTAATAATCTTCACATTCTCTCTGGTCTCCAATTCATTTGATAGGACCAAATAATTTCACTAAGGCCTTTTTATTTTGTTTTGTTTGTTTGTTTTTGTCTACTGGGTTCCAAGCTCTTTGTAATGCCAGGTGATATGGTTTGGCTCTGTGTCCCAACCCGAATCTCATCTTGAATTGTACTGCCATAATTCCCAAGAGTGTGGGAAGAACACAGTGGGAGATAATTAAATCATGGGGGCTGTTTTCCCCATCCTGTTCTCATGGTAGTAAATAAGTCTCATCAGAGCTGATGGTTTTATCAGGGGTTTCTGCTTTTACGTGTTTCTCATTCTCTCTTTGTCTGCTGCCATCCATATAAGATGGGACTTGCTCCTCTTTGCCTTCTGCTAGGATTGTGAGGCTTCTCTAGCCACATGGAACTATAAGGCCAATTAAACCTCTTTCTTTTTTAAATTGCCCAGTCTAGGGTACATCTTTATCAGCAGTATGAAAGTGGACTAATACAGTAAGTTGGTACTGAGAGTGGTATGTTGCTGAAAAGACATCCAAAAACATGGAAGTGACTTTGCAACTGGGTAACAGGAAGAGGTTGGAATAGTTTAGAGGGCTCTGCAGAAGACAAGAAAATGTGGGAAAGTTTGGAACTTCCTAGAGACTTATTGAGTGGCTTTGCCCAAAATGCTGATAGTGATATGGACAAGAAGGTCCAGACTGAGGTGGTTTCAAATGTTGACAAGGAACTTCTTGGGAACTGGAGTATAGGCGACTCTTGTTATGTTTCAACAAAGAGACTGGTGGCATTTTGCCCCTGCCCTAGGGATATGTGGAACTTTGACCTTGGGAGAGATGATTTAGGGTATCTGGTGGAAGAAATTTTTAAGCAGCAAATCATTAAAAAGGTGACTTGTGTGCTGTTAAAAGTTTTAAAAGGGGCCAGGTGAGGTGGCTTATATCTGTAATCCTAGCACTTTGGGAGGCTGAGGTGGGTGGATCATGAGGTCAGGAATTCAAGACCAGCCTGGCCAAGATGGTGAGATCCTGTCTCTACTAAAAATATAAAAAAATTAGCTGGGCATGGTGGTGGGTGCCTGTAATCCCAGCTACTCAGGAGGCCGAGGCAGAGAATTGCTTGAACCCAGGAGGTGGAGGTTGCAGTGAACTGAGATCTCACCACTATACTCTAGCCTGGTGACAGAGCAAGACTCCTTCTCAAAAAAAAAAAAAAAAGTTTTAAAAGGGTAATGGAGCATAAAAGTGTGAAAAATTTGCAGCCAGAGAGAGATCCAAGATGGCCAATCGCTAACAGCTCGGGATTGTAGCTCCCAGTGAAAGCTCAGAGAACGTGAGGACGCCACATTTTCAGAGGAATTTTCGTTGCCCACGGACCAGAAGATTTCCAGTGGAGGAGCCCCGCGGGTCGCCAGCGCGACTTCTGTGGCCGGTGCAGCGGTTTTGTCGTCGCCTTGGCGCGGCAGCTCTTCGTGTACAGTGAGCGGGACTGGTTCCCCTACTGACTGGCGTTTGGAGCTCCGGGAAGGCAGAGCCGCTTGCGGACTCAAGAAGGAAGCCAGACCGGAGATTCCCAGGCAGAAGAGCACCATCAGTCTTATCGCTGTTGTTTTGGCCGGCGCAGTGGGTTGCTCGGATTCCAACACTGGGAATCAATAAATTGGACATCCTCTCAGGAACTTAATCAGAAAGGCGCTAATTGTAAAGACAACAGATGGATAAAATCACAATAAAGGGAAAAAAACAGCCTAAAAAGGCCGAGAAAACTGAAAGTCAGAACCCCTCTCCCTCTACAGGGGATAGTAATTCCTCATCAGCAACGGAACAAGCCCTAATGGAAGAGGACTGTGTTCCAGTATCTGAAGGAGGTTTTAGAAGGTGGATGGTAAAAAACCTCTGGGAATTGAAACAAATTGTTCTAAACCAATGTAAAGAAACTAAGAACTTTGAAAAAAGGTTAGACGAAATGTTAAAAAGAATGGACAATATAGAAAGGAATATAAATGAACTAATGGAGTTGAAAAATACAACACGAGAACTTAGTGAAATAAGCACAAGTTTGAATAGCCAAATTGATCAAGCAGAAGAAAGGATATCAGAGGTCGAAGACCGACTTAATGAAATGGAACGAGAAGACAAGAATAGAGAAAAAAGGATAAAAAGGAATGAGCAAAGTCTCCAAGAATTATGGGACTATGTGAAAAGACCTAATCTACGTTTGATAGGTGTACCTGAATGTGATGGAGAGAATGAATCCCAGCTGGAAAATATTCTTCAGGATATTATCCAGGAGAATTTTCCCAATCTAGCAAAGCAGGCTACCATTCAACCTCAGGTAATATAGAGAACACCACAAAGATATTCCTTAAGAAGAGCAACCCCAAGGCACATAATCATTAGATTCACCAGGGTTGAAACAAAGGAGAAAATACTAAGGGCAGCCAGAGAGAAAGGTCAGGTTACCCACAAAGGGAAGCCTATTAGACTTACAGCAGATCTCTCAGTAGAAACCCTACAAGCCAGAAGAGAGTGGGGGCCGATATTTAACATCCTCAAAGAACAGAAATTTCAGCCCAGAATTTCATATCCTGCCAAACTAAGCTTCACAATTGAAGGAAAAATAAAATCTTTTATGAACAAACAAGTACTCAGAGATTTTATTACCACCAGGCCTGCTTTACAAAAACTTCTGAGAGAAGCATTACACACAGAAAGGAACAACCAGTATTACCCTTTCTAAAAATATACCAAAAAGTAAAGAACATCAACAGAAAGAAGAATTTACATCAACAAATGAATCAAATAGCCAGTTAACATCAAATGGCAGTAATCTTAAATTGAAATCGACTAAATTTCTAATTAAAAGATATAGCCAAAATCTAACGGTATACTATATCCAGACCTATTCCATATCCAAAGACTAAAAACAAAGGGTTGGAGAAAGATTTACCAACCAAATAGAGAAAAAAACAAATAAATAAACAAAAAGGAGTTGTAATTATAAAACAGATTTCAAACCAAAAAAGAGAGTGGTATAAGGATCAATGCATCCTAACACCCAGATACATAAGACCCATAAAGAGATTAAGACTCAACGAAACAGAAAATTAGTAAGGATATCCAGAATCTGAACTCAGATTAGTAACAAGTAAACTTGATAAGCAAACTCTCCATTTTAGATAAATAAAATATACATTCTCCATTTTAAATACATAAAATAATGATCGGCCATTATTAATAGCCATTTATAGAATAAAGCAATATTTCTGTTCTCTCTCCCTCTTTTTCTTCCTTTCTTTTCCTTTCCAAAAAAAAAAAAAAGGAAAAAAGAAAAATTTGCAGCCTGACAATGCAATAGAAAAGAAAATTCCATCTTCTGAGGAGAAATTGAAGCCAAGCCTGCTGCAGAAATTTACACAAGTAATGAGGAACTAATGTTGATCCCAAAGACAATAGGGAAAGTGTCTCCAGGGCATGTCAGAGGTCTTCACAGCAGCCCTTCCCATCACAGGTCTGGAGGCCAAGGAGAAAAACGTGGTTTCATGGGTCAGGCCCAGGGTCCCCAAGCTGTGTGCATGGCTTCAGATGGTGCAAGACACAAGCCTTGGTAGCTTTCACATGGTGTTGAGCCTATGGGTGCACAGAGGTCTATATTGAGGTTTGGAAACCTCCACCTAGATTTCAGAAGATGTATGGAAATGCCTGGATACCCAGACAGAAGTTTGCTGCAGGGGTGGGGCTCTCAAACCTCTGCTAGGGCAGTACAGAAGGGCCAGAGGCAGAATGATATACTTTGGCTCTTTATGCCCACCCAAATCTCACTTTGAATTGTACTCCCATAATTCCCATGTGTTGTGGGAAGGACCCAGCAGGAGATAATTGAATCATGGGGCTGTTTTTTTTTCATACAGTTCTTCTGGTAGTGAATAAGTCTCATGAGATGAGATGGTTTTATCAGGGATTTTCAAATGTTTTACCAGAGATTTGGCACACAAAGTCCCTACTAGGGCACTGCCTACTGGAGCTGTGGAAAGAGGGCCATTGTCCTCCAGACACCAGAATGGTAGATCCACTGACAGCTTGCACTTTGAACCTGGAAAAGCCACAGACACTGAATGCTAGCCCATGAAAGCAGCTGGGAGGGAGGCTGTACCCTGCAAAGAAACAGGAGTGGAGCTACCAAGACCATGGGAATCCTCTTGCATCAGCGTGACCTGGATGTGAGACATGGAGTCAAAGGAGATCAATTTGGAGTTTTAATATTTGACTGCTCCACTGAATTTGGACTTGTGTGGGCCCTGCAGTCCCTTTGTTTTGGCCAATTTCTCCCATTTGGAATTGTTGTATTCACCCAATGCCCATACTCCCACTGTATCTAGTAGATAACTAGTTTGCTTTTGATATTATAGGCTCATAGGTGGAAGAGACTTGCCTTGTCTCAGATGAGGCTTTTGAGTTAATGCTGAAATGAGTTTAGACTTTTGGACACTGTTGGGAAGGCATGATTGGTTTTGAAATGTGAGGACATGAGATTTGGCATGGGTCAGGGCAGAATGATATGGTTTGGCTCTGTGTCTGTACCCAAATCTCATCTTGAATCGTATCCCATAAGTCCCTCATGTTGTGGGAGGGACCCAGTGGGAGATAATTGAATCATGGGGGCTGTTTCTTCCATACTGTTCTTGTGGTGAGGAATAAGTCTCACAAGATCTGATGGTTTTATCAGGGATTTCCAGTTTTGTGTCCTTCTCATTCTCTCTTTGCCTGCTGTCATCCATGTAAGATGGAAATTGCTCCTCCTTGCCTTCCACCATGATTGTGAGGCTTCCCCAGTCACATTGGACTATAAGTCCAGTTAAACCTCATTCTTTTTAAATTGCCTAGTCTCAAGTATGTCTTTATTAGCAGTGTGAGAACAGACTCATAAGTCATGTAAAACATTAAAAGTGGAATAGATTCTCTGCAGTCTAGAATGATTTAGATGTAATTTGGCATTGAAGGATCCTGGACTGGATGTGCAGGCAGCTCCCTCATTCAATCAGTGATATGAGATGACTACATAGAGAACGAACTCCTTCAGCTTTCCCCAATCCCTCCTCCCAGAGGAATGGTGGAATTTGTTAATTCTTAACATTTCTTGGTTAAATTCTTAGCCCTTTTCACTGTTTTCTAATGATTCAGATGTGATTTAAATGTGAAGGGCATGAAAGAGATGGGACCATGGTAATAATTTTTCTCATAACACTTATAATTATGAAATATTATGTTGTATATCTGTTTGTTATTACAATGTAACATCCATAAGGCAGAAACTTTGCTTGTTTTGTTTACTACTTCATCTTCAGTTTTGAGAGTGGTGCCTAGTATTCGACAGTCATTCATTAGAGTTATGGTTAGACTATGTACTGAACATGGGTTCACTTTTGGTTTGGAAAATATGGTAACTGTAGTCATGCGATCTTGCATTAAATACATTTTAATAATTTCTTTGATAGTTGCTTTGATGATGTTTTCCTAATGTCTTACTTTACCATCGGTTCTTGGGTCTACCATTGGATACCTGCTATCAGAAGTGAAAAGGTAGCTCTGTCTTTTTGGCAAGTTTGATTTAAACCTTGAATTCACTGTTACTTGCTTGGCCTACAAAGAGAACTTGGTAATTGACAGTTGTATTCAAGTCTTGAAAGAACTCAGAGAGCTGGTGATTAGGAGTGCCTTCTAGCTGTCCCTTTGATTTCAGTGGGATTGTACTTCAATGCTTTGCCTAGGAGCACAAGGAGAGAGAGTTTTCCGTTAGAGACTCCCTGTAGAAAAACTTCACCAGCATGAAAAAAAAAAAAAAAAAAGGATACCTACTGACTTACTTTTCATCTGGAATTAATGTGATCAGCAATGTCTAAAGAAGGTAGATAAGGCATGTTTTCTTTTCAATGAAATCAAAATTTTCAAAGCTTTTGAGCTGCTAATCCTTCTCCCTCATCTTTGCTACTTTTTCTTCTTTACTCCAGTGCAATGTCTGCTGCATCAAAACTACATCACTGACATGGACAGATCAGAGGCAAGGTGAACATGCAATGTATGACTGAACACCATTACTCCACAAAGCAGCAGCAGATCTAGGGTGAGGTTTGCGGTGGTGCCCCATCCTGATTAGCAGCACCCCAGGAAATGGTATGAAAAGTGACATTTTGGATTATTCAGGAGATCCTGGCAGCCATAGAACTTGGAACTGTATACTCTTTAATGGGAGGCAAAACCTTTAAAAAAAAAGTCACATGCCAGAAAATGGAGGGAATGTGACTGTGTTTTCTGTTTCCATTTATACTCTCATGGCTTTTGGATATAGAGCTTTACATTGACAACTAGAGCAGTGCCGCTGGAAAGCCAGAAGGTGGGAAAATGCTCTGAGACTCAGGAGCTCTTGATTGCTAATTAGGTTAAATTTAGGCATTGTGGCATGTTTGTAAGTGAAATACTGTTATAGTAAAGGAGGTAGCTATAGTCTTCCAGCAGAAACAGGCAAACCAAGGTATTATATTGGGAATGCACAGTTGTTTAAAACAACATTAGGCAATTTTGGTCTTCTGTATTGTGGAAACTGGCCTCACTATTTAAAATGAGAATACCAACAGAGTGAGAGAAAATACTAATTTGGAAAATGTTTTAGCCTGTGCATTGTAGAAAATAATCTTTCAGACAAGTAGTTTGTTTTTAAAAGAAGAGGTTGGGTGGACAACCTCTCACTAAATTAAAAAAAAAAAAAAAAAGCATAGTTTTCAGCTGGGAGAGCCAAAGAGGGAGCTTGGTCTATAGACTTCTTTAGTTTTTCTTCTAATTTTCAGTTCTGGGCCTCAGGAAATCTTAACCTGTTGCTCTACCACTGACTTGGCATGCCACTGACAATACATTGAAGAAGGAGAGAGATGGAGTTAGGAGGGATTCTATTAACATAAGATCTACTCCTTGGCTGGGTGTGGTGGTTCACAGCCTTGGCACTTTGGAAGACTGAGGTGGGTGGATCATGGAGTCAAGAGATCAAGATCATCCTGGCCAACGTGGTGAAACCCTGTCTCTACTAAAAATACAAAAAATTACTGGACATAGTGGTGTGCGCCTGTAGTCTCAGCTATGCGGGAGGCTGAGGCAGAAGAATCACTTGAACCCAGAAGGCAGAGGTTGCAGTGAGTTGAGATAGCACCACTGCACTCCAGCTTGGCTTACAGAGTGAGACTCCATCTCAAAAAAAAAAAAAAAAATCTATTTTCTACAGGCAGAAGGCAGATGGCTTTGTCTTGTTTACTTAAAATTCTGTATGGCAGTTTGAAGGCAAAATCTTTATTTGAGCCATCTTCCCAATGAAAATCCAGGCCTACATAAGAGGGGACGTATAGATTGGAGGAGACAAAGCAAGATTGGGTAGAAGACTAGTCGAGTGGTCAAGGAGTGGGGCTCTGAAGCTAGAATGACCCTTCAGAAATATTCCAAATTGAGTGGAGTTACCCCTACACTGATCAGTCATTGAAGTGGGTCACTGTGGAAAGGGTGTGACCATGAACAAGGACACTTTGCCCCTGAACCATTCTGGAAGGTGGGGAACCAAAGGCTCTCTATCAGCTGTGTTTCCGTCTGCTGCTGGGACAGTGAATTTTGCAGAGAAGTGGGATCTGGCTGCATAAGCATCCACACTTAGCTTCTCTGGGTCTGTTTCTGAAGCATATTTTGTTGAGAATTAAATGAGGCAATACATGAAAGTGCTTGGAGCTGTGCCTGGCATGAAGTAAATATTTAATGATCACTCTGTACCAAGCATGGAGTGCTTAAATTATTTGCCCAGGTCCCATAGGCGGTAAGTAGTGGCCTTGGAACTGAGACCTGACTCACTCCAGTCTGTTTTTAGTCACAACACTAAGTATCTTAACATGGTAGAATTCAGATCAGTTCTGAAAGGTTTACTTCAGCCTTGTTTGCTCAGTGAATGTATTTCACATACAAAAGGCCCCCCTAGCCAAGCCTGGCTGCAGGAACTCTCCTCCCCTTTGCTGGGCAGCAGTGTGTTCTTCCCTTTTCCTTCTTATCTTTCTCTCTATGGAGTTCTCTTCCCACCTGTCGCCCTCTTCTCTGGCTTGCTACTTACCTCTGGTGATTGATTGGCTTGAGCATAATTTGGAGCAGGAAGCCGACCTAAGTAGCAAGGATGGAAGGAAGGAGGAGAAGTGAAAACCTTGGACTGCTCTTCTAGTCTCGAGGCTCACAGCACTCTGCCCCGCTCCCGCTGTCTCCATATCCAGTCGCCCAGGCTTGATTCTTTACATTTAGTGCCCTATCTTAGGTCCAGAAATAAAATACCAAGAGTATTCTTTGCAAAGTAAGTTACCTGAACCTTAGATACATTTTACTTTAGTGTGTGTGTGTGTGTGTGTGTGCACTTTTGTATCCAAAGTTCTACTTTTCAGACCTTCTCTAGGTAAATTTTTTTCTATTTTCCCAAACTGACACATAAATGAATAACTTGAACACAGTCTGTTTGTAAGTTGTGGCTGCCTCTATTTTCTTCCTCCTTGAACTACATGTTGAACAGCCAATGAGATTTATTTTTTTGTAATGCATGCATTGAGGAAAAACATTGTAAATAAATTATCATATGCATTGTATTCTAAGGAATGCCACGAAGCAAAAGGAGCTGTATTTTCAGAAAGCTTACAGCCTGGATCAGGGCTGCGTGACACGAAAAGAAGTAGGGTTGAATTTTATGGAATACTTAGTCCTGGATTTGCAGCACAAACTTAAAGCTGAACATTTTAAATTGTTGATATTAAATGCAACTATATACATTCTACAGATAAGTGAGCAATAGGAATGTAGATCATTTGCGAAGCCAAGTGGTCAACTCAGTGATGAAATTTACTAGCTGTTATCAGACCTACCAAACCCTTCTCTTTATGACTTTCTGGTGCTCATTCACCCAAGAGTCATAGCAGGGAGAGAGCCAGAATTCTATGGCCTTTACTATCTTTTTTATCTTTTTACTTACTCTTCCACAGAGGAGGAAGAGTGACTTAGTTTCATTAGTAAGTTTGGAAAGAGAGAATGGGCATGGGCTTCAAATCTGTCTTTTCTTTTTAGGTGCAGACCTGTCTACAGAGAGCCTGAGTTCTCCAACCACAAGGAAGTACTTCCTAGAACTGAGTATATGCATGTCTAACGGTGAAGTTTAGGTATGTAAAACTCATTGACTCACAAATATAAATCACATTCTCTAATATTTGCTTAATCAGTAAAATCGTGATACTCTATTTTGATTTCCACCTGTCTTATTCTTGTGTTATTCCTTTGATTCAAAACCTAGGTAGGGATTACAGATGTCATTTATCAATCTCCACTCATTTCTAAAGCTCAGATGTTAGCGTTTCCTAAGGCACTAACTCCAGACCCAGACCACTTCACAGTAGATGGAATAGCATTTATTCATCACAATTCATCAATGTGAGTGAGTGCAGGGTGTGTGCATGTGTGTGTGTGTGTGTGTGTGTGTGTGTGTGTGTGTGTGTGTGTGTGTGTGTCTTTTGAAGAGACACTCTTGGGAGACATGAACTAGGTAGAAACTGCCTAGTTGGGTAGGTCCTCTTCAGTTCAACTAAACAAATCCGCAGTAAGCTCTAAGATGGACTGATGGTGCGCCAGACACAGGACACAGTTATTAATACAACATATCCAAGGAGCTTTGGATCCTACTAAAGATAATGTGATGTGGGAAGGCAACACAGGGGTCAGTGTGGAAGAGCAATTGTTCTTTTTCTTTATTTATAATACCATTGCTGAAGGAGCAGTCCTTGGGTTAGGTGGTAGGATTGAGCTTCATCCTGCTAATAAGATTAGTGAAAGGTTATCTGTTGTTCTTCTCCTCATGCCAAGTTTTGTATAGTGGATCAAGTCATTATATTAATTACGCAGAGCAGTATAGATAAGAGATAGAGATTATGTGCCCTGGAGCTTGACTGACTAGCTTTGTCTCCTTGCTTTCTAGCTGTGCACACTTGGGAAAGTTATTTAACTCTTCCATGTTTCAGATTTCTCAGAAGAAACAGGGATGATAAGAGGACCTGCATGGTAGCATTATGGTGAAGATAAGTGAGTTAATATAAACAAGAGTACTGAGAACAGTGCCTGGCACAGAGCAGTTCTCAACAGTTATTAGCTGTTATTATTAACTATCATCAATGATTGGCATGTGACACGGGAATGGGAAGGAGGGATAATAAAAAGGAGAAGATATGCCAGGAAGACAAAAAGGGTGGCTCTTCACAGCTCATTGGAAGGCTTTTTGTCTAAGACTTTCATCAGTCATGGTGGAAACAGATAAAATAGCAGAAATGGCTTCCACATGCAGAGAGCAAAATGAATTACTGACCAATCTGTTCATTTTACCCCAAGCTTTTGTTTCCCATCTACTTGTCATAGCAGGAAAGCTTGCTGTTTGTCTGTCATCAGTGTCCATGTGTGTCAGGGAGAGGTAGAGTGTTTTGCAGCCTTCACCAAGTCCTACTTCTTTTGGAGGAGTAGCAAGATATGAAGCCAAGTCCTGGTGTTTTTTATTCACTCTAATGCTGTAGATATTTATTTTGAACACTCATTCTGACTGTGTTTGAAACATTGGACAAAATGCTTATCATTGAATTAAAAAGGGATTTAATTAAATGCCCACTAGGTACATAGATGTGTAACAGAAACTTGCATAGTTATTGTATAGTTTAACCTCATGAAAATCACTTGAGGAGATTACTCTGACTGGGTCATTACATATGGTATGCATGTATCAAAGTATCAGCTGGGCATGGTGGCTCATGCCTATAAGCCTAATGACTAAGGAGACTGAAATGGGACAATCCCTTAAACCCAAAAATTCAAAAATCATAGCTGCAGTGAGCTATGATTCCACCACTGCACTCCAGCCTGGGTGATGGAGTAAGACCTTGTCTCTTAAGAAAAATCATATGTATCCCATAAATACTCAAAAATATGTACATCTATGAAGTACCAATTTAAAAAGAAGGTGTTTTTAAGCATGTATATTTTTCTCTGATACCTAGTTAGGAAAAAATTAAAAGTGGCCTATCTATCCTAAAACCACCCCCTGAAATTATTTGAGGTAAATTGTTACTTTGGTTTTCTAGATGAGAAATTAAAGTTTAGAGAGGTATTGGGTTTTTCCAAAGACATTGAGATTGCTGAAATTTGAAATCAGGTCTTCTAAAAATGTATTAAAATCTACACAGATTTAATGAGGTCTTACCATGTATCATTAGCAAATTGTCTACTCCTTTTATGAACTTTATGAAATTTTAGAAGTACAGAAAATCATGAAGAACAAAATCAAAATCATCTATAATATCACAACTCCGAAATAGCTACTGTTTAAATTTTCAGTGTTTTTATCTAATTTTAATACATAGGTATATGCCCTTTTTTCTCCAAAGAAATTCTGCTTTCTATGTTATTTAAAAACCCCCCATACACAATATTTTATGAGAACTTTTTATATTTTTAAATAGTCTTCCAAAACCTGATTTTAAATTGCTGCTTTTCATCATGGGGATGAAAAAAATCCTTATTGTTGATATTTATGTTTTCAATTTTTCCCTGTTTTAAACAATGATGCCCTCAACATCTTTGTTCACAATTCTTTTTGCATGTCTCTAATTATTCCCTTAGATTTCCAGAAGTATAATTACTGCATAAAAGGTTGTTCCACTTATTGATTGCTGTATAATAAACTGACCCATTTTATTATGCCCATATATATTGTGTGTTAAGAATTCAGAAAGAACACAGTAGGGATGGTTGCTCTTTGCTGCATGATGCTGGGACCTCAGCTGATAAGACACCAAGACTAAGCTTAGCTAGGACTGTGGACCGTTGTTACTAGATACGGCCTCTCTGTATTTTTGTATTTAGGCGATGGCTCAGGGCTCCAAGAATGAGGAGTCCAGTGGTGTGAGGCAGAGGTTCATGGGCTGTATTAACTAGCCTTGGAGGTCTTGGGGTATCACTTTTGCCGTACTCCATTGGCTGAGGCAGTCACAATCACATCTCAGTTCATAAGAAAGGGATACAGACACCATTACTTAATGGGAAGAGTACCAACGAATTTATTGCCATGTTTTAAAACTACCATAGAAGATATAAAACACTTTCAGGATTTTAACATACTTTATCGAGTTGCCCCTAGAAATGTAAAAATCAACACTTCTTCCAGTAATGGCTAATAATAGTACACTCTCACCTCTACTGGATGTTATAACTTTGAGAGATACTTGTTAATTTGATAGGCAAAAGATAGCATATCGTGTCATTTTAATTTTTAATTATTTGAGTACTGGTGAGATTTTACATGAATTTTTGTTCACCTGTCAGAATTTTATCTGAATTTTCTATTTTTTGCTTATTTCTCTGTTAGAGTAGTCATCTTTTTCTCATTAATTGGTAGGTGTTGTTTACATAGTAAGACTAAGTCAAGGTGTTCTGACTTAAATTGAGTTATTTCACCACCACTCTTTAGTAGCTCTAATCAATATACATTTTTAGTGCTAATGATGTGTAAGGCACTCTTCACTTTTAATCCCTATTCTGCCTTTCCAAACTGTGTGTCTTGGACAATTTTATAAAGCTTTTGGACCTTTGTTTCCTCCCCTGTAATACTGGTTAATAATATCCCCATTTCATTGGTTATTGTGAGTACTCAGTAATGTCCATGCAAATGCTTCAAAGAAGGCTTATGACATGCAAAGTGTCCAATAACTGTTAGTGGTTATTCTTCATATTACTGATGTCACCATACCTGGATATTAATGAGTATTTTAGCAATTATCTAATTATTGCCCAATTTGCACCTATATGAATCTGCTAGTCATGTCAAAATCATCTGGCTTTTGAATTTGAAAGAGCTGTGATTGTTCTGAAAAAAGTTTTATCTTTTGCTTATTATTATAACTTGGTTCTCAAGTTTCCCAAAGGAGGTTAAGTCACTTACAATGCAGGGTAGGCTGGGTAACATGGTTGTAGGGGCAGCTTAGTTAATGGACGAGGTACTTGGCAATAATCACTACCCTCAATTGCCTTGCCAAAATAATTAGAAAGAGAGAAGGAAATAACTCATTTCTTTGTGAAACTCCTGAGACAAAGCTAAATTTGATGGCATTTCCTCTGTCTCTGATATTTTCCATTCAGTCAGACTGAGCACAGAATCAAGCCTCATAGAGCACACTGTAGAGTTGCAATGATGAAAGAAAAATAAAACTCTCTTCACTAGAAGGATAAATCCCAAAGGGCTTGCCTTGTTTTGACTCGGAAGAGGCTGTTGAAACAAAAGGCCAGGGGCCTGGGTCTGAAAGGAAGCTAGGCAGGGGTCAGTCCCCATCCTGGAATTACCTGGAATTGTGTGCCTTCTTCCCAGCATGGAATAGCCTCTCTGAGCTCCTTCCTTCAGGAGCCTCATGGTGGTAGTGTTGGAGCACTGTGCACTGACGTATGGAAGTAGCGGGGTTGGGCCTGGCAGGCTGTATCCCCACCACCCTGGGGGCATTGAACATTTGTTGTCTCCAAAGAGGGTTTCCCTGGCTCCAGCCCAGCTGTCCCTGTGTGATAACCACCATTGCTAATATTCTGGTGATGAGCCACTTTGGTCCCTGCCTCACCGGCCTCTGATCACCCTGTGAAATATGAGTTGAGGGAGTTTTCTGTGACAAATGCCTGCTTGACTGAGCTCCTATTCAGGCATCGGGTATCAGCGCTTGCCACAGACAACCCTTTCAGACCTGCCAGCCAGACAGTGACAGATTCAACCTCCTGCTCAGACTGTCAGGGGAGTCTTGAGTCTCCCTTTCAGGCCTGGGCTTGTCAGAGGAACGCCTGGCCAAATCCTGCCAGGGCTCTGGGCTGCACCTGTGCTTCCAAATGTCAGTGGGCTTGGGAGCCAGGCACTTTCCACCACTCTTCCTGTCAAGGTCAGCTGGCTGTCATGGGGGAGGGTGAGCTCCTGAGTCCAGGCTGACCTGTCTCTTTTGTCCTTTGCCCTGCATCAGAAGACAGATCTTTCAATACCAAGGGTTCCTGGACTTGTCGAAGAAAGCATTGAAGAGATCTTGGGTAAAATTTCTCCCTGAAGATCATTAGTCCAGGCAAATTTACTTCTCTGAAATGTCCTTTCCAAGTTTTCCTTAGCTTTATCTTGTTGGTGTTTGTTGAATACAAAGTGAAGGAGAACACAGTTAAGTTACGGGTGGTAATGAAGACGTGGCTCATGTTCATGACCGCTTTTGAGATTCTGCCAGGGTCGGCCATGTGGTGATCATCGTGATGATTTATAAATCAGAAGTTGTAACCTGATGGTTCATGGACTGAATTTGGCTCAGATAATTCTTATTTGGCCTACAGGGTATGTTTGTTGTTAATCAAACTTGATGCTAATGTTTAGAATTCAGAAAATTTTACAAACAACTGCTGGTGTCTCGTCAAAACCTAAAAGCTCTAGCATCACTGGGCGTGCATCCTTGCATGGAGTCAGTTGGGGTAAATCAAGTTGTTGCCACTGCTTCCTTTAAAGTTTGCCATCATCCGCATCTTTTCCTACTGTTATGCCCAAGCTGCTTCTCTTATTTCTATTACAGGGATGATCCCTGTAGATATTTGAGTTGGTGATTCCTGGCACAAACACTGTCCTTCATTTCTGCCCTCAATCTTGAATGAACTTTATTGGTAAGTTCACCCCTCCACCCTACCATTACTAGGATTTTCATGATTTAAATGCAGTAAATAACAGGAAAGAAGAAAAATCATTGATTTACTGATATGTGAGGACTGTAGTTCAGCATGGCTCTTAGCTCTTGACCTTAAACAAATGTTCCAAAAGTGATAAACCTCATGACAAGTTTTGGTGTTGCTACGGAGAGGGGAAAAGAAACACATTAATTGAGACCCATTATATTATCTCATTTGAAGTCCTTATAAAAACCTGTCCAAGAGCAAGAAACTGCACATTCCTTTGTCACAAAACAAAAACAAAAACAAAATCCTGTCTAGCTTAGTGATATGGTTTCTTTTCTACAAACGAGGAAATGGGGTTTAGAGTTAAGCCCCATTTCTTATAGCTGGAAATTAAGGGAACCAGGACTCATATTCATTTTAAAGTCCTTGCTGTTCTCTACAACTAACTGCCCCACTCGATGGAATTTCATGACATCTATTTAGGCTTAAATTCAGATATTTCTAAAGAGGCAAAGTCTACCAGCCTCATTAAACAGGCTGCATTTGGATATCAGAGTCTTTTATAATTAAAGAAAAATAAAAAGCTGTACTTATAATGAGGACTGGTTTTCCTAAGATATTTTTTTTAAAACTACATGATTTCCAGATCAAATGGTGCTATGATTTTAACAATGAAAATAAGAGCAAACTTTTATCGAGTACTTACTTTGTATTCATATGTTATTTTATTTAACCCTCTCAGCAACCATATTGGGCAGGTAGAGTTATTATCTGTATTTTAAAGATGCGGAAACTGAGGCACAGAGAGATAATCCTGAGAGATGTGAACAGACTGCTTGACAAACTAGCTATTAGGTAGATTGAGATTACAACTGTAAAGGCAGCTTATGTGTCTAACTTTCTGACACTTGGTGAATATTGACCAAGATAAGGAAGATGCTCTAGCCATTGTCTTTCTGCAGTCTATACCTAGCATTGGCCCGTTTTCCAGGGTCATGCTGGAAAAACCCCTGGAGGACTGGCTTGTCCAAATAGAAATCTTAAATGCTTCCATAAATGACAGTTTAGGAAGGCCATTAGTAGTCCTAGTTTCTATAAATACATTTTTTCAAAGTGGTTGATATGTGCTATAGAAATTGTCTGAATTTTCATATACAATGAGTTCTACTGACTGTGAGAAAAAGCTTTGGATGCT
This sequence comes from Saguinus oedipus, assembly GCA_031835075.1. Taxonomy (NCBI): domain Eukaryota; kingdom Metazoa; phylum Chordata; class Mammalia; order Primates; family Cebidae; genus Saguinus; species Saguinus oedipus. The sequence continues at coordinate 183,663,656 of CM063170.1, read as the reverse complement.
CTAACTCCACTGTGTTAGGTTTGCTCTTTTAAATTTGCATAGGTGGGGTTAGTTTAAATATTTGAAGTATTTGAATGGAAAGCATTGGAAGTGAAGGAGAGTGTTTATACCTTCTCTATCCTTACCACTGAGGGACCATAAGGGGTCACATTGCCTTGCCTGAAGTAGAGAATTCACGTGAAATAAATTTGCAGAACTAGTTCCTGATGCTTGTTTTTGCAAAAGTGTTCCTTGTCACAATTCTCCCGTAGCAATTGCTGGTTGGTCTTTGACTTATGGAGTCCAGGATCCAGTGACTGCTCTAGCCCTTGGCTGTGAAACAAAGCATGTAAGCAACAGTTATATCATCCTGCTTTTCCTGTCATTCCTTCTAACATTTCTGGACCAATTTGAGATCTAAGAGGTGTCTACAATGCTTGGGTGCATACCACCATACCATTGGCAACTGCACATTCCTTTGTAGGAACCAAAGTGTTTTTGTTTTGGGGGTAATTAGGTAGAAAACAACCTGAACAACTCATAGCTAAAGCTTGTAAAGCTCTGCAGATTTGATTGGTAGCATCTGACATACTCTCCTTCTCTTCTGCTCTTAAGAGACATACTGGATTAGAATCAGCAGAAAAGCTGCACTTGCACTCAATCTCATCTTTAGAAAAGTGATGCTTAGCCCAGATCCCATCTCAGCTGGTTGATTGAAAGCCAGGGCTGAACTCTATATTTTTTGTACTATTACCTGCTGTGTTTCCCATTCAACTTCTCAGTGTTCCCAGGATTAGTCTTAGGCTTTTTGTTCTTGCTTCCTTTCTATTCCTTCTCTGGATAATTTAATTTAAAATCTATAGCTATCTCTTAAAGGTGCTGACTCTTAAAGAAGACAACCTTAGATTATACATGTCCCCTGTCCTGGAGTCCTATATACTCTCAGCTGATAGAACCCATCCCTTTGGATGTTCTTTTGGCTTCTCAAAATCAACAGTCTTTAAACTGAGCTTATTACCTGCCTTACTATCTCCCTGCTCCTCTTTCTGTTTTCTGCAGTGGGTATCAAACGTCAGCATGCATAAATTCTGACTCGTTAAGTCTAGAATAGGGCAAGAAATGGACATTGCACATACCTCTAGTGGTTCTGATGTCTGTGGTCCATATGCAACACGAACAAAGGCAGTGTAGTGAATGTGCTTGTCTCCCTCTGGTCACATGAGCTAGAAATCTTAGAATCACCCTGGGCTCCTCTTCTCTCTCAACCCACGTCCAAAGGTCTACTCTGTCCTATGGATTGTCCTTCTTTTTCCTATCCTAAATTAGTCCCTTTCTCCCTGTTTCCACTGCTGCTCTCTTCATTCTGTCTTAGGTCATCCCAACCTATTCCTTCTTTCTCCTTGGCTTACTCTTGCCCCTTCTATTTTTTTCCTCCCATACCTGCAGAGTGATCCTTCCAAAATGCAAATATCATATGGCTACAACACTTCTCAAAGTTCTTAATGACTCTATTTTAGAGGATAAAGGCTGAACTTCTTAGTATGGCATATTAGGTCTTTTGTGATCAGTCCTCAGCATTTGCATCTAGCTTCACCTCTTTGTCAGTCCCTCATTTCAACCTGCACTCCAGAAACATCAGAATATTTTTAAATTTGGGCATGTTTTAGTCCTGTGTTCTTCATGCTGTTGGATAGGCTGATCCTTTTCTTTGACTGGCTAGATTTTACTCTGTCATCCAATGAGTCAGGTCATACATTTCCACCTTGGGGAAGCCTTCTATGACCTTTGTTGGCCAAATTAAAGATTTCACTATAGAACTAGAACTCTGTGTTTATGGATATTACATAGTTTTGATTTTATTGTTTTACTTTTCTTCAAGCTAGAATGTGATTTTCTTGAAACCCTTGACTGTGTCTTTAATCTCTGTATGCATAGTACCTACCTGGATGCCTGATCTTTAGTAGGCATTTCAAAGATGTTTGAGAATGAATGGCCAAAAGTTTTTAAACAACTCAGTAAGACCTTAGCCACATTAGGATTCAAAATCAAGGGGAATGTCTTTCTGTCATAACCCTTACAACATCAGTGGCTCTCATGTCTTAGGAAGGTTTATGTGAAGAGCAGCTTATTACCTAGTTGCCGTTTCCAATGTTCATTTACTGATTCAAGTTCCTGGGGTGAGCAAAGAAAGCTAGTGCTCCACTGCTAAAATAAAAAGTCGAGCCTAGCCTCGAAGGTGATTTTAAGATGTGGATGTCAAGCCTAATTTGTACCAAATGAAATGGAAATTTCAAGGAATCTGCTTTCAACTCAATTTAAGTCTAGAGCTAGGGAGTGGCAAACAAACTTCTTGTAACTAGAACTCACACAGAAGCCAGGCTATTGTAAAAGTGATTCTTGCTTTGAGTGGGAGTCTGGGAGTAAATGACTAACTTGATTATGCAAATATTGTTGTAAGCATCTCTAGGATATCCTGTTTCTTATTAAGCATGATCAATCAGCCAGGATTCAACAGGCATTTATTAAGCAATTGTAAAGAATCTGTAATTGTACAGAAATAAACAGGACACTCTTTTTGTCACAAAGAGACCAGCATGTAAACACACAACTTAGACTTTAGAAGTCTCATGCTGGCAATTTATCAAAATTCTCTTCCACATCAAAAGAATAAGAACAGCGAGTTGAGAATCAGTATGAAAGAAACTTCTGTTTCCTGTTGTGAAGGAAAAATTCCCTAAGGGGAGGTGACATCTTTAATGTTTTAAGTGAGAGACACCTCATCCTGCATTTTTTTTTTAAGAAGAGTATTTCAGAGGGAAGCCATGTTTGATTGGTTATGCTAAAGGTGCTCCTAGTAAAGACCATGTTCACAGAACAAGAAAGCCAGTGTGGTTTCTGCCAATGGAACAGGAAAGCCAGGTGGCCTTTTGGTGGAGGGCACTGTGGGAGGAGCTGCCTCAATATTGAACTAGACTTGGTAGAGTCCAGGGAGCAGGGTCAGTGTCTTTCTGTGGGCAGCCTCAAGAGAGCTATGTGATACATGAGGATGGAACTCAGCATGAAAACCACAGCACAAAGGGGTACATAGCAGGATATCTTTGGTTAATGGAGAATTTCCTCATCTGTAAGTGAATCCTGTTTTAGATTTTAAAAGTATACTATTCCTCTGGTTTAAAACAAAAGAAGTTAGTTTAGGAGCAGGACATTTCTTATTTTTTGTATATAAGTTGCTACTTTTTATTGATAAATGTTTACGTGTTTATGGGGTACATGGGGCAGTTGTTACATTACACATTACAGAATGTGTAACGATCAACCAGAGTATCCGAGGTGTCCAGCACCTTGACTACTTATCTCCAAGTATTGGTAATGACATAGGAGGCAGGCGAGACTCAACTCAGGACCAGACTGGAGACTGGCCCAAACTGGGAAGAAGTGCACAAAGCACCTCTCCACAAGACATGCCCGTAGCTCCATGACTGTTTGCCATTGCCGTGGCAACACCCAAAGGTTACCCCCCATTTTTTAGCTGTTCTGAATAACCTGCCCCTTAATTAGCATGCCACTAAAAGTGGGTATAATATATGACTGCAAAACTGCCCATGGGTTGTGACCCTCAGCACACTGCCTATGGGGTAGCTCTGCTCAGGAGCAGGACATTTCTAAGCATTTCCAGTGTTGTTGTCTCCTGGGGAAGCTGTTTTCCAAGTGACCATGGTTGCTGCGATGATGGAAGGCAAAAAGCTTCTGTTTGCCTGCAGCTGTGCCAAAAGGGATGGAAGATGCTGTGGCCTCATGCTAGGGAGCAAGAGATCAAAGGAGTGGAAGTAGGTTCTTCTGACCTCAGGAAAACTCTCAAAAAGAGATTATTTTGAAAGGCGGAACTTTTAAAAAAATTGATAATGAATTTTAATTCTCATTCTTGTCAATACAAGAGGATGGGAGTTGGCTCAATGGAATCCCACAGAACATTATAAAGGGTAATAACTTCAGACTTCTTGGTGAATCCAGAGGGCAGCATAATATCACTCATTCTTTGGGGTTCTCCCTCAATCAGCTCGTGCCTAACAATCAGGGGACTCTGATTGTTCACCTGCTGCCTAGTATCAGGGGCACTTACCTGCCTCTGCTCTCAGGTCACTGAAGCTGTGAAAAAATCTGGGAGTTGAATTCAGCTTCCAGATGAATTATTTGTAAAGCACAATCTACTCAATTTAAAGAATTTGCAGCAATTTGGATTATAACATTCCAGAGTCGGGGGTAGGGGAGGGATAGCATTAGGAGAAATGCCTAATGTAGATGACGCAGTGGTGGATGCAGCAAACCACCATGACACGTGTATACCTATGTAACAAGCCTGCATGTTCTGCACAGGTACCTCAGAACTTGAAGTATAATAAAAAAGAATAAAATACATAATAATATAACATACAAAAACATAAAAATAAATCTCCAGGAAGGGTGTGGTGGCTTACACCTGTAATTCTAGCACTTTGGGAGGCTGAGGTGGGGGAATTGCTTGAATTCACGAGTTTAAGATCAGCCTGGGCAACATAGCACAAACTCATCTCTACTAAAAATAAGAAAAGCTGGAAAGGCACTTTTTTGGCAGTGGTGTACACCTGTAGCCCCAGCTAATTAGGAGGCTGATGCCGGAGGACCACTTGAGCCTGGAAGATTGAGGCTGCAGTGAACAATGATTGCACCACTGCACTCTAGTCTGACTGTCAGAGCAAGACCCTGTCTCAGAAAAATTATGAGTAAATAAATAAATGAACCTCTGCAGGAAGCAAATATGGTATGAGGAATTTGTTATTGTCCTACAGATAATAGTATTAGCCTACATCAACTTGTCACAAATTACTCAAAAAATCCTACGATAGAACTTAGAGGGAGAGCCAAAGATTTCTCTTGCTTCTCTTTAATATACTAAAATATAAAGGGGTTTTGAGGGTATTAGGATGGCAAAACAGCCTGATGGTCCTGGTCCATTCTTTCAACATGGGGCAATAAGAACTTGAAAGAACTACATGGAATCCTTAGTGTGTATGTCTACACGATATGATACACTGAGTAGAATAGGTTCAAATGAAGTCTCTCCTAGAGACACTATCATTGTGCTACTGAATTTTGGTCTGATTTGAGGACAGAGTGTAAGGATCTTATCTCAAAATAAAAAATTATCCTATTAATGATAGATTCTTGAAGTTTTTCGTGTCTGTATGAGCTCTTGCTGGGGAATTTAGGGATATGAGTTTCACTTTGGCTGGGATTTCAGTTGCCAACAAGCTATTATTTACCTTCTCTAGGCTCCGATTCCTTTATCTGTGAAGGGAACAGGGTTGAATTGGATGCTTTATTAGATATCTTCTTGATCTAAATCTTAGTTATAGGAAATTTCTTTACTCATTTCTGATGATGATTCACTTAGATGTCATACACTCATCTGATAGATATTTAAGGCTACATCCTTATTTGTCAAGTACTATATTAGGTGAAAGGGTAAATCTAAAATGGTGAATAGCAAAGTTTTACTTTAAAGAACCTTAAAATATAGTGTGTATGTGGAGAGTGAGGAGCAATAATTAATATAATCAATAAGAAGCATAATTCGATGTAATGCACAATAATTTATTGGAAGTATACAGTGCTTTGGAAACTCGAATGAGGGATACCTCATTTAGCTTTTGGAAGTAAAGCAGATGAAGATGGTTTCTAGGAGAAAATGGCATTTAAATTGAGCCCTGAAAGGGTTCTGCTGAGCAAGAAAATGAGGAGTTAGAGTGGCAGAGCGGGTTATATTCAGAGGAAAGGATTTGCAAAGGGCTTAAAGGGAGTGGGCAAAAAAGGAATATCAACAATATGCTCATGAAGCTGGAGGGAATTCAGCATGGAAAACACAGCATAGAGAAGGGTGGGAGTATAGCAGGAGACAGTTGAAGGTGGAGTGAGGGCAGGTCATGCAGTGAACCAGGGAGTTTGGCTCTTACTCTGAAAATTGGTGGGGAAGTAGAGCTTTTGAAGCAGGGAAGTGAAGGGGTCAGTGCTTTGTTTTAGAAAGATCTTTGGCTGCAGTGTGTAGAAGGGTTAGAGGTGCAGGCTTGGCTGGGCAACTCTGAGCTGGTGGGTGAAAAACCAGTGAAGATGCTTTCATTTTTGACAAGGCCACCAGCTGTGTAATTGGAGGAGTTTTCCAGGCTGGTGGATGTGGATCCTGAGGCTGTGAGCTAGGAGTGACTAATGAGGGGGTACCAAATGCTGCCTTCTAGACTTGGGCACCCCCTGTGATTACCTCAGCAGGTCAGAAAGGAGCTGCTCACTGCTGCTTCTAACCTGGGCATTAACTGAGTTGATCCTCCTATCCAGATTGGGGCTCCCATTTGCAGCCTCACCAGGAGCACAGAAGGAAGAGCCAACTCCCTTGCAGGCAAATAGTAAGGAGCTGAGGCTCCACAGGACACTATCAGTCAGGATTTGCTCATTGCCTGGCTGAGTTGTCCAAATGGGTCCACATGCCCAGGTTTCTGTCCATACCCTTGGATGACCTTGTCACTCTCAGCTTCTGTTTTGTTGCTTCATAAAACACTTGGACTTTCCAGAAAATGTACAACTCCTCCTTTGTTGGAAGGGGACATCTTGGCCATTCATGCAAAGGACTGTAGGCCCCTGGAGGAGGGATTTCACAAACACTTAGAAAGGTTCAGGGCTAAAAAAGAGAAACAGCCTTGGCTGTCTGTCTTAAGGCCCTCCTGAGACCTGGAAGACAGAAGAAACACATGTGCAAATAACACAAAGATGTGATAGCTGTACCACATCCCATTCTTGCTTGGAGACTGGAAAGTTAAGAAGGGATGGGCTGTGGTTGAGGGACAAGAGTTGTCCATCTCTCTATCCAAAGGAATTTATTTCTGTAGCTCTTCCTTTGTGTGCTTTACTTCTGGGCCTGAAGCCTATCCACTGGGTGTTAGTCCTTGGGGAGTCTGTGCAAAGCCCATGGACAGGTCATGGTTTCACAGGAGCTCTTTAAATGTATTATCTTGGATTGTATTTTGCCTGTCATCAGTGTGTATAACTATGTATAACTCTTTCAGTAGGTTGTAATTCCTTGAAAACAGAAAAGGTACTTATCCAGTCTGGTTTTCCCAGAAGCATTAAAGCATGGTGCCTTACACCCAATAGGTGCTCAATAAGTGCTACTTGAAATGCAGGGGAATGTGTGTCTAGGTTTGCTCACTCTACTTTTAAGAGTTTAGTAGGGAGGTCCTTGTTAGGGTGTGTTCTCCCATAGTTGAAATGATGGGATTCTAACCTTGGGTAGTTTCTTGAAATTGAAGAGATCAGAAATATATGGTATTTCTGGGGTGCCCACAGCCATGAGTGGGTTGAGGGAAAGCACAACCTTATGTATTTGCGATGGCCTTGGAGACCATTCATTGATTATTGTCATATCACAACAATTCACTGGGTACTCCCCACATTCTGGTCCTCAGCAACAGGCCCTGTGTTCAAGACTTTATGTCCACTGTCTTCCTTAGTCCTCACTTCAACCAGTGTAAGTATTATTGCTATTTTTCACATGAGGTCATCTAGGCCTCTGGAGATTATGTCTTTTGCTCAAGGTCAGCCAATCATGCTAGAGCCAGGACTCATCCCTGGTCTGTCTGATTCCGTAGCTCATGCCCATTCTATAGCTCATTAAGTAGTTTCACTGATTGTATTAGTGGGCTTGGGTTTTGGGAAGGTGGACCAGTGTTCATGAATGCTTCACTGAGCCTGGAGGACTGAGGATAGGAATGTTTGGGAAGGGATTTGCTTCCTGAGAGATGACACAGCAAGTGGAAGGCTTCCACAAACTCCAGATTCTCTCCTCCTGGCCCAGGGATAAGAAGAGATGGTTGCCAGAACTACCAGGTATGTCTAGATACGATCCAGAAAGAGAAGGAAATGAGATGTGATTCTGGAAGAGGGGCCATTTATGGGCAGAATAATAGAAAGCAATGGTGTATGTGTGTGAGCACATGTGTGTGTGTGTGTGTGTGTGTGTGTGTGTGTGTGTGTTTGTGTTGTGAGGGCAGTTGTTGATTGCAGATCTCTGGGGCCTCTGACTAACATCTATAGAGATATAAACAACAGCCTTGAGAGTTTGGTGAGTTTTTTAATCTCTGAGCAAAATGAGCTGAGTGGGTGGTTCCTAGTCTCTTCCAGATTGTCACACCTGAGCCACTGTGCAAGGAAAATCTAATTTGGGGGATGACAGGAACTACAGTCTATGGAACAGAGAGAACATTCTCCTGGATGTATTATCTAGATTTTGAGGTAAAAGGGGAAAAGCAGCAGGGAAGGAGAAGGTCCAGAAATCAGAAAGCCTAGAAACAAGAATACAAGTCAGAGTCAAAAATTATTGTGTTAAGATATTCTGTGTTTCAGTTCTGGGTCTTGACAACAGGTAGAAACATTCCTTCCTTCTGGGGTCTTGGGCACATGGAAGAGGTAATATTATCAAATGCATTTGAAGTGTAGCAGAGTTGTATGAACCTAAGATGTTATTACTGTAATGTAGCAATTTTGCTCTGCTGGCAAACCTCATATTTTCTTTTGAACAAGATCAAGATATTAAGACATAATCTTCCAAAGTTTACATTGGAGAAGTAAAAAGTGCTGCTCAATGTCACCTTAATAATTCTAGTGAAAGTTCTTTCTTCCCCTGCAAAGTTCCCCATGGACTATATTTTGGAAGATGAGGGTAGAATTCTAAAACTGAGCATGTAGCTTTGATTTATCTGTTTTAATTATTTTTTCTTGGTGGTAGAGAAGGGGAATTTTTGTTTAGGAAGGATCTGGAAAACAAAACCCCAATCTAATTAAACACATTTTCCTGGTGATGTTAGATGCATTTGTGTGTATTGGGGCGGGGGGAGGGTGGAGGGAGATCAGTCTTCCAACATCAAATAGTCTGTTTCTATCATCATTGTGAGCATACATTAATCCCTGTTTCCCTGGCAGGCTGTATTTATCCAGTGAAGTTTTGAGTGGTCACTTTTAGGTATGGTTATGACATGATTGAGGCAGTCCTGACAGGGAGAAAACAAAAGGATATATTGTGGCCACGCAGCAGAACAAATGGCTATAGCCCTCTCCGGCTCCACTGCTATTCCCCTTAACAAAACAAGTGCTGTGAGGATTGATCTGTTTACAGAAAGACACCTTTTGAGTATAATGATTCGTTCCTGGCTCACCACATTCCCTAGACTCACTCAATCTATTTCAGTCCTTTTTTCTCCTTTTTTTTTGAAGAATCTCTTAATTGCACTAATGACTGAAAGAATCCAAGTTAGTAACTTGACTTTTGAGAATCTGTATTATTTGGTTAGTATCTATACAACTCATTTAATTGATTTAAATTAAAGAAAATTGCACAAGACTTAACCTTACAAAAAAATACACTTGAAACAAACCTTTTGATTAAATTTTGGTGGCATTTTTCAAGTGGCATCTCTATTTTGAAGTCTCCTTAAAAATGAAGAAAACCCCACAATTTGGAATGGCAGTAGTTATGGCAGCCAGGGCTTATTTGGATCAATTTTTTGGGCAAGTGTCCATCTATGGCCAGTGTCTGAAATCTTCCATTTGTCCTTTTCTATAGAGTACAATTATTAGCAGTCTTCAGACATGGGCTTCAGAGAGAGAAAGCTATGCCTCTGAGATGTAAAATATCTTGAATTAAGATTTCGTTCAAAGACTGTTATTGGTGATTCTTAACCATTCTTTGGCAATTATTAAAATGATTCTTAGCTTTATGGATACACAGGAATGGTGTGATCAAGTCTCACAGACGTTTATATTTTGCTGCATGAATTTCTGGCTTTATGTTGCTTCAAGTATAGTGACAGCCTTTGGACAAAAATGCATCTGTGACGTAGCCAAAACGAAAATCAAAATCAGAATTAAAACCTTTGATCCTTCAACAAATATGATAAAAAAGTGAAAGGACAGCCTGCAGAATTGGAGAAAAGCTTAAAACTCATATCTTTGATAAGGGATTTGTATCTGGAATATATAAAGATTATTAAACTCAATAATAAAAAGACAAACAAATTTAAAATAATGGGCAAATGGCAGGGCATGGTGGTTCACACCTGCAATCCCAGCACTTTGGGAGGCAGAGGCAGGCAGATTACTTGAGATTAGGAGTTTGAGATCAGTCTGACCAACATGGTGAAACCCCATCTCTACTGGGAAAAAAAAAAATTAGTCGGGCTTGGCAGCAGGTACCTGTAATGCCAGCTACTTGGGAGGATGAGGCAGGAGAATCGCTTGAACCAGGGAGGCGGAGGTTGCAGTGAGCTGAGATTGGGCCGCTGCATTCCAGCCTGGGTGACAGAGTAAAATTCCCCCTCAAGGGAAAAAAAAAAGCAAATGATCTGAATGACATTTCTCCAAAGGAGAGAGACAAATAGCCAGTAAGCACATGAAAAGGCTAGCTATCAAGGAAATGCAAATCCAAATGACAATGAGATACTACCTAACACCCACTAAGATGGCTGTAATAAAAAAGACAAATAAGGTAAAATGTTGGTGAGAAAGCAGAGATATCAGAATCTTTATACATTGCTGGTGGGAATGTAAAATGATGCAATTGCTTTTAAAAATAGCCCAACAGATATTCAAATGGCTAAACATAGAGATTATCATATGATCCAGCAATTCCACTTTTAGGCATATTTTTAATGAAAGGAAAACATATATTCACCAAAAAATTGTACATAAATGTTTCTAAATTCTGCTAAGCATTTTTCATAATGCCCAAAAAGTAGAAACAACCCAAATGCCAGTCAACTGATGAATGGATAAACAAAATGTGATATATCCATACATTGAAATATATTCTGCCACAAAAAGGAATGATGTATTGATACATGCTACAACATAGGTGAGTGTTAAAAACATTATATGATGCTAAGTGAAATAAGCCAGTAACAAAGGACCACATATTGTGTGGTTTCATTTACATGGAATGTAGGAATAAATGGGTGAATTGCATGGGATGTGAGTTATGTTTACATAAAGCAATTAAAAAAATGCATTTATGATGTGTCTCTATGTCCTCCTTTTTTATCTCCTTTATTTTGTACTTGTCTTTTAGAAACAAAAAGGGATATATCTTAAAATTATAGAAAAACTAATTGAAAATCTTCCAAGGAGGAAAAATGCAAGAAATGTGTGAAACCCACCGAGGTCAAACTTCTGATTTGACTAAGCAAAGATAAACCCGGAGTTGGTGAGTTTTCAGTGATGTTAGATGTTGATGCCACAGAGAAATTGTCCTTCAGTGCTTCCTGCTTTTGAGACTAAGGAAAACATATTATGGGAAATGTGAGAGTTAGGTAGTCCCAGTAATGGCCAAAGCAGGTAGTGCAGAGACTTGGAACTGAGAAGAAAAACAGACAGGAATAGGCCCATTTCTAAAGTGCAAGTAGCCTTTGAATCTGATGTTTTTGTTCCATCTGCTTCTCGGGTTTGTGGTGACTTTCTGTGGATCTATTTGTCTGTCGTTAAGAGATTAAAAAAAAAAAAATCAAAGCTCTGCCCATGGCTACTCTCCTTAAAACTACACCTTACTGAAGTTTTTATTTCAGTGAAGTCAGCTGCAGCTATAGTGTGTTTGGGATGGAAATTGTTAAAATGAAAATATAACAGAGAGTCTACAGGCCGAGGCAGCATTGGAAATTGTCCAGCCATCCTGCAGAGCATGCACAAAAGAGATGTTTAAAGCAAGGCTTCATTTTGAAAGCAAACCCTTAAGGGAACATGCTTTAAAATTCTTTAAAAAGTCTTTGTTTGGCACATGAAAGTGAAACAACCAGAGGGAAGATGAAGTTAGAGGCAGTCAAAGTCTGAACTTCGGGCAGTCGCTTGTTTTCTGTTTCTCCTTATTGTCTTTCTCATTGGATCGGCTACCATTCACTACCTTAGTGATTGATGAGGGAGAACAAGGAATCTCAGGAGAAAATGACATAAAGTCTCTATCAATAGCACCAGGTGGATGGCAAAGAAACAACCCAATAGCACCATTAATCAGAAACCTGCTTCAGTTAGGAAGCCCTACTTAGACTTAAGGCAAAAAAAAATTCAGATTATTGAAATGTTTGCCCTATCACCCTCCCTGTTTATTTGGTACAAGTGTATATTTAAAGAGCTTAATTGAAAAAGACAAAAAACCAAAGCAGTGCTGGGGGCGACTAAAACAAACGTTTTTCAGGGCCAGAGTCCAGAGCATCTTGCCCTGTGCTTTCTGAATGCGCCTTGTCTATGCTGCGTGTTTGTTGGCATGTTGTTTTATTAATTGGTGCTGGCTTTTCTGCATGCTAATGTGAGCACATGCAGACATTGATGTTAATTAGTGTTCTGTTAAAAAAAAAACAGAAAAACAAAAAACAAACCCCTTTTCGTGTGAGGTACACTTCGGAATGCACATTTTAAAAAATTAAACTGGTCATTTGGGGTGATCTCATACAGCATTAACAAAAAATTTAGTTTAGTGTGAACAACTTTCATGCTGTGGATATTTCTACAAAGGAATTAACACCAGGACTATAGAAAAGCCAAGTGGCCTATTAAATACTTCTGATGTGTATTCAAATAGTTGATCAAAGGTTGAATTTTCAGTCTTGGAAAACAGACAGCATCTCACTGCATCTTGTTTCATCAAGAACTCAGAGAAAGAGGTAGACATCTGTATCCCATGATCACATTGTCATGTCCATCTTAGGCCTCTGGTGTACCTAGCACCTGCTGATGGGGCATTGCTTCTGGAGGATGATGTAGTGAACGTAGATCCCAGACATTGGCACTTTGACTTTTAATGCTTTCAGAACCAAGATTTTCCTTTTTGAAATAAGGCTGGACTGGATAAATTCTCATATCCCTTCTAAGCTCTCAGATTTCATTGTTCTGTGATTTATATGCTGCTGCCTCAGTATGTGGCTGCCATTCTTAGAACAGTTTAGATCTAATCACATAAATTAAAATATAAAATAGGTAAATCATATAGGACAGGGAAATTATGCTTATCTTTTTCTTAATAAAAAGTTTTTATTCAGATACAAATCTATAAACACACATATCCACACACGTGGTGGCTCAAGCCTGTAATCCCAGCACTTTGGGAGGCCAAGGTGGGTGGATCATGAGGTCAAGATATCGAGACCATCCTGGTTAACGTGGTGAAACCCCGTCTCTACTAAAGATACAAAAAGTTAGCTGGGCATGGTGGCGCGTGCCTGTAATCCCAGCTACTCAGGAGTCTGAGGCAGGAGAATTGCCTGAACCCAGGAGGTGGAGGTTGTGGTGAGCCGAGATCGCGCCATTGCACTCCAGCCTGGGTAATGAGCGAAACTCCGTCTCAAAAAAAAAAAAAATGTTATTTTTATTAGCAACATGTCCTCAAATAACATTGCTTTGCTCAATGTTATTTCTATAATGTTGAGGGAAAAAAATGAATTCCCTCAGGGGCCGCTATCTGTGTAGAGTTTGCACGTTTACCCCATGTCTGAATGAGTTTCTTTCATGGACTTTGGTTTCCTCCCACATCTCAAAGATGTGCATATCTGGTTAATTGGCATGTCTTATATGGTTAATCAGCATGTCTGGTTCATTGGCATGTGTGTATCTGGTTAATTGGCACTTTGAGCGAATGAATGTGAGAGTGCCCCCTGCGATGGGATGGCATCTTGTACACAGTTGTCTCCTACCTAGAACCCTGACCTTCCAGAATAGATTCTGGCCATCTGAGACTCTGAACTGGAATAAGTACAATAAATAATAAATACATATTATTGTAAAATGAAAATTCATAAAGTATATGTTAATCATACAAATGCACAGCAATAAATGATGCAGTAAGTAAGTGCTCAGTGAGTCACCATATTTGTTATCATTTACCTTTGAACTGCATGGTGGAAAAACATAATCCCGACAATTTTCACTTTGCAAACATTTATTCCTTGATTTAACTCACCATTGCTACAACCGTTGTCACTCACCAATTCACCAAAAATTGAGTAAATGATTATCTGCTTTGTTTTTATTAATCTTTCTTAACTATATGTATAGCTCATGTTTATTTTAATGTTTAATATTAGAAGTACTTTGTGTCTTTGTTTGGAAGTTTGGTAATGTTTTCATGATCAGAAATATGGTATAGTAACTTAACTCTTGTTTAGATCAATTAGCCTATGGTAAAATTGGTGTTTTCATATGTCAGTTTGCTTGAAGTCATAGTTTCCAAGAACCTATTGATAATGCTAAGGACTGACTATAATTCAACTAAACTTTGCAGGTAACTTTTTATTCCATTAGCCCAATTGTCTAACATCCTCTTATAAATTTCACTAACATGCAAAACAAGTAGCCCACCAAAGCCAGATTCTAGGAAATTAAGAAAAAAACAGTGCACTTTTTTTTTTTTTGTATGAGTTGTAAGGAGGAGAAAATAGAAAGTGGCTCTAGTTAGATAAATCTTCACTGGGTATGTGACACATGAGTCAGACTCCAAAAGTTAGACAAGGTAAGGGAATCCCAATAGAAGGATGGGAGAAAGCAATGTTAGAAAATGAAGGGAGATGACACCAACTGTTTCCATTGAGGAAGTAAGTAGAGGGGTTTACTGATACAAACAAACAACATTGCTATGGCACATCACCATGGTGCTATGACTAAATGAGTAGGTTGTTTTGAGAAATTACCATGGAGTGTATGAAGAATGAATCCTCATGCCCTAAAATTTTCACCTCTATGGAGCATTCTAGATGTTAGTAGATGAAATTTAAGTGTTCATTGCATGTTCTTCTCCCATGTATTTTATAAGTGTGGTGTTGCAATTAAGATGGTGTTTGTCAAGAAAACCTAGAATATCTGAGCCTGAGGCCTAAAAGGAAAATATAATATATAGAGTGATCTTTTAAAAATGTAAGGTATATAACACAATATTATTCCTGTGCTAACAACTTTCAAATGGACTACCATCTTCACTCTGATATATAAAAAGCTTGAAAGTTGTAACTGTTATCCTTACAACAAGAAAAAGTTGGGCACACTGGAAATCAATGATTTTTCATGGACCTGTCAGAGAATTGAGGTCTTGGGACAAACTGCTATTATGAAACCTGGAGGGACAAGCACATCCAGAGAGACATAGCCAAATCTGTTTACCTCAGGCAGGAGCTGCTGAAACCATAAAGCAGAAGGAACACTTAGGTAATTTTGATGAATTGCTACAGGCTGAGTGTGGACTAATTTGAGAGTGATAAACATTCGTGGGGCCACAGCCTAGAAAGGGGGATCACATTTTCATGAAATTTGCCTCCAAGAACCTACCAGGTTCTCATGGTGAATATCTGAGGAAAATCTCTGTGGCTCTTCCAGAGGAGAGTAAGAGTAGTCCTTAAGAAATATACCGAGAACATTTTCTGTAACCAAGCCCCACTCCCCAGGAAACAAGGCTTTCCTCAGGCCATCTGGGGTAAAGGCATTTCTTACACTTCAGTTTCCTCTAGCTTTCTTGTCTTACTTGAGTGTGAAACAGGAAGACATAATAGGAGTCAGGGCTTTAAGAAATAGATTAGAAATCCTGAAATTAGGACGAAAGTAGTAAGCAGAGATAGAACAAAGTTATATTTGTGGAAAAACACTGTAAAGATCACAGCTTTGAGATAGGTCAACCAGAAGACTGGTGAAGTTTAATTGGAGAATTATAGAATATTCCTGCTCCTCCTCACTTTATACTGGAACACCAATAGAAATCAGTAAACTAAGAGTGGATTATAGTTGAAAAAGCTGCAAGACACAGACTCTTTTTGAGGAAGAGAGAGTATTTACTAAAACCAAAATCAAGAGGAGAGACAAAAAAGGCCACCACAGGAATTTGAAGCCTCTGGCACCTATAGCTATAGCAAACATTAAACTTGGCCCAACTCCTAGCCAGAATACATAAATTCTTACATTGAGATCTATTTACTTAGTTCATATTACCTAATACATGTGATACTTTTAACAAAAAATCACAAGTAAGCTAAAGTGCAATAAGAAAACAGTCTGAAAAGCAAAGCAGCAATCAGAACCAGACTCTGATACAACATAAGATGCTGAAATTATAAAATAGGAATTTAAAATAACTATAATTGATATGTTAAGAATTCTATTAAAAATAGACAACATAAATGAATCTATGTTCATGAGACAGGGATGCCCACTCCTACCACTTCTATTCAGCATAGTAGTGAAAGTCCTAGCCAGAACAATTGGGCAGGAAAAATAAATATGAGTCATCCACATAATAAAGGAAGAATTAAAATTGTCCCTGTTTGCAGACGATATAATCTTATATATAAAAAGTCCTAAAGACTATCAAAACACTGTTAGAACTAATAAACACATTCAATAAATTTGCAGGATACAGAATTAACATACAAAAATTAGTTACAGTTCTACATACTAACAACAAAACCTCTGAAAAGGAAATGAAACAATCTTACTTACATAGCACCAAAAAGGATAAACTTAATGAAGGAGATGAAGAATTTGTACACCAAAAACTATAAAACATTGATGGAGGAAATTAAACAAGACATAAACAAGTGGAAAGATATCCCATGTTCATTGATTAGAAGACTCAATATTGTTAAAATAGCCATTCTATCTAACATAATCTACAGATTCAGTATAACTCCTACCAAAATTCCAATGGCATTTTTTACAGAAATTGAAAAAAAGTTTGAAATTCATATGGAACTACAAAAGACCATGAATTGCTAAATCAATCTTCAGAAAAAAGAACACTTTTTTATTTCAAAATACATCACAAAACTACAGTAATTAAAACAGTATAGTACTGATATAAAGAAAGACACATAGATCATGAAACAAAATACAGAGTCCAGAAATAAATTCAGGCATATATAATCATCTGATCTTCAACAAGTGTGCCAAGAATACACAATAAAGAAAGGACAGTCTCTTCAACAAATAATGTTGAGAAAACTGAATAGCCAAATGTAAAAGAATGATCTTGGACCCTGATTTTATACTATCCACAAAAATCAACTGAAAATAGATTAAAGACTTATGCATAAGACCAGAAAGTATAAAACTCTTTGAAGAAAACAAAAAGAGAAGAGTAGAGCCAGATTACAGAACAGGATTTTTCCAATGCATGTCTCCCTGCAGAAACCTCAATTTGACACATGAAAATACCTTTATAAAAAAGCAAAGAAAACCAGGTAAGGAATAACAGCACCTAAGTGTAGTAAGAAAATAGGAAAAGATAAATTAAACAGGGTAGAATGCATACTTTTACATTACCTTTGTCACCCCTCCCCTAATCTCAGGCCCCATAGCATGGAGAGAGATACTCTCTGCTTAAAGGAAAGATAGAGAAGTGAACACTGGACTTTGCCTTAGGCTTCAGCACTGGGCCCACAGCAGTAAAACCCCACAATGAGAAGGCCCCAACAGCCCCAGACTTCAAGTTTACAGGGTCTTTCTTCTGATTGGTCAATTTTGCTATTGATGCTCTCTATTGCAGTTTTCATCTTGTGCAGAGTATTTTTCAGTTTCAGAGTTTCTGTTTATTTTTAAAATAATTTAAATCTCTTTGTTAAATTTCTCATTCTGGTATTTTATTACTTTTCTCATTTTGTGAATTGCTTCCCTGTATTTCCTTTTACTTCCTATACTTGTGGTAACCCCAAAACAGAAACTGATGTTAGATAAACAAAAAATAGGAAGTAAGGAATCAAGGCTTATTACTAGAGAAAACCCATTAATCACAAAGGAAGATAGCAAGAAATGAAGCAAGTGACAAAACATGTATATATAAACTAGAAGCCAACTAACAAAATGGCAGTATTAAGTTCTTACCTATCAATAATTACCTTGAAAATAAATAAATTCTTCAATCAGAAAATGTAGAGTGCCTGAATAAATAAGAAAACAAGTCCCAGTAATATGTTGCCTATAAGATGCTAACTTTACTTGTCCTTACAAGTAATCACTTTACATGTAAGGACACATATACATGGACAAAAGTAATGGGACTGGAAAAGATATTTCATGCAAATGGAAACCAAAAGAAAGAAAGAATAGCAATATTTATATCAGATAAAATAGACTTTAAGTCAACAACTGTAAAAAGGAAAAAGTAATTATATAATGATAAAGTGTCAGTCCAGAGAGAGGATATAACAATTTTAAATGCACACACACAAATTTATATATGCATATGTGTGTATATATGTATATGCACATATACACACATACATACATGTGCATATACATATATACACACATATATACATACATACACACATATATGCAGTCAACATTAGAATGCCTAAATATATAAAACAAATATTAGTAGATCTGAAGGGAGAGATAGAATGCAATACAATAATAGTAGGGGACTTCAATACTCCAATTTAAGCAATGGATAGGTAATCCAGATAGAAAGTCAATAAAGAAGTATAGAACTTAATGTACACTTTAGGTCAAATAGACATAACAGAACATTTTATCCACTAGCAGCTGAATACATACCCTTCTCAGGTGCATACACAAAATTTTCCAGAATATGTTATGTGTAGTGTCACAAAATAAGTCTTAACACATTTAAGAAGACTGAAATAATATCAAGTACTATTTCTCATCACAAAGGTACAAAATTAAAAATAACAGGAGAAACTTCAGAAAGTTTACAAAACTATCAAAATTAAATATGCTCCCAGATGACAAATAGGTCAATGAAGAAATTAAAAGGCAAATTTAAGAATATCTTGAGAAACCAATATAAAAGCATAACATCCCAAAATGTATGGCATGCAACAAAAGCAATTTTAAGACTGAAGTCTGTAGCAATAAATCATCCTATGTCAAAAAAGAAAGAAAGATCTCACATCTAAGAACCTAACATTAAATATGAAAGAACTAGAAAAGAAAGAAAAAACTAAGTCCAAAGTTAGAAGAAAAAGAAAAATAATAAAGATTCAAAGCAAAAATGAATAAAATAAAGGCTAGATAAACAACAGAAAAGATTAAAGCAAAACTAAGAGTTTGTCTTATGAAAAGATTAACAAAACTGACAAACCGTTAGCTAGATGAACTAAGAAAACAAATAAAACTAAATAATCAGAAATAAAAATGGAGGCATTACAGTGGAGCCCACAGAAATACAAAGGTCTATAAGAGACTTATGAACACTGATATGTCAACAAACTGGATAACCTAGAATAAATAGATAAATTTCTAGACACAACATACAAAGTTTGAATTGTGGAGAACTGGAGAATTGAAATGGAACAATGATGAGTAAGGAGATTGTATCAGTAATAAAACTCTTCCATTAAAAAAAGCACAGGATCTAATGGCTTCACTCACAAATTCTACCATACATTGAAAGAACTAATACTAATCCTTTTCAGACTCTTAGCAAAAATTGAAGAGGAGGAAATGCTTGCAATGGCACTTTATAAGGCCAGTATTACACTGGTACCAAAACCATGCAAAAATTAACAAAAAAGAAATTACAGGGCAATATTCCTAATGAACATAGATGCAGAAATCCTCAACAAAATATTAGCAAATTGAATTCAGCAATGCATTAAAAAGATTATTCACCACGATCAAGTGGGACTTATTTCTGGTATGCAAGGGTAGTTCGACTTACACAAATGTGTAAATGTGATAGACCACAGTAACAGAAATAAGGAGAAAAGCCACATGAACATCTCAATAGATGCAGAAAAAATACTTGACAAAATTTAACATTCTTTCATAATAACAAGTCACAACAAATTAGATAAAGAAGAATTGTATCTCAACACAATAAAGGCCATATGTGACAGACTCATAGCTAACATAAGTGTTATATGTTAAAGCTATTTCTTTAAGATCAAGAACAAGACAAAGATGTCCACTTTTGAAATCTATTCAATACTGGAAGTGCTAGCCAGAGCAATCAGGCAAGAGAAACAAAGAAAAACTATTCAAGTAGGAAAGGAAGAATTTAATTTTTCCTGTTTGCAGACAACGTGATCATATATGTAGAATACCCTAAATAACTCACCAAAAAGTGTTAGAACCAATAAAGCAATTTAGTAAAGTTGCAGGATTCAAAATTAACATACAAAAGTCAGTGGCATTTCTATACACTAAGAGAAAATTATCAGAAAAATTAAAAAACATGATCCCATTTAAAATAGCTGAAAAGGTATAAAATACTTAGGAATTTAACCAAGGAGGTAAAATATTTGTGCAGTGAGAAGTATAAGACATTATTGAAAAAAAATGGAAGAAGACACAAGTAAATGGAAAGAGAACTCATAGTCATAGATTAGAATTAATATTGTTAAAATGCCCACACTATTCAAAGCAATGTATAGATTCAGTGCAATCCCTATAAAAACATGAATGAATTTTTTGCAGAAATAGAAAAAAAATTATAAAATTCATACAGAACTACTAAAGATCCCAAATAGCCAAAGCAATCATGAGCAAAAAGAACAAAGTTGGAGGAATCACACTACCTGACTCCAAAATATATTACAGAACTATAGTAATTGAAACAGCATGATATTCTTATAAACGCTGAAGGATAGACCAATGGAAAATAATAAAGAGCCCAGAAGTGAATTTATGCATTTACCGCTAATTGATTTTTGTTAAAGTTGTCAAGGACACACAATAGGGAAAGAATGTTCTCTTCAATAAATGGTGGTGGGAAAACAGAAAATCCACATGCAGAAGAATAAAATTAAACCCTTATCTCACACCATATACAAAAGTCAACTCAAAATGGATTAAAGACCTGAATGTATGACCTGAAACTGTAAAATTCTAAAAGAAAATATAGGGGAAGAGCTCTATGACATTGGTCTGGGCAAAGATATCTAGGTCAAAAGTATTTTTCATTGCATAAAACTAAAATGCCACACTGCAAAGGAAATAATTAAAAGAATGAAGAGACAACCTACATGTTTAGGAAAAATATTTATGAATCATACATACATGATCAAGAAGCTTATGCATCATGATCAAGTTGGCTTCATTCCGGGGATGCAAGGCTGGTTCACCATATGCAAATTAATAAAGGTAATCCATCACATAAACAGAACGAATGACAAAAACCACATGATCATCTCGTTAGATGCAGAGAAAGCCTTTGACAAAATTTAACAACCCTTCTTGTGAAAAACTCTCAATAAACTAGGTATTGATGAAATGTATCTCAAAATAATAAGAGCTATTTATGACAAACCCACGGCCAATATCATATTGAATGGGCCAAAACTGGAAGCATTCCATTTGAAAACTGGCACAAGACAAGGATGCCCTGTCTCACCACTTCTATTTAACATAGTATTGGAAGTTCTGGCTAGGGCCATTAGGCAAGAGAAAGAAATAAAGTTATTCGAATAGGAAGACAGGACATCAAATTGTTTCTATTTGCAGATGACATGACTGTATATTTAGAAAACCTCATTGTCTCAGCCCAAAATCTCTTTAAGCTAATAAGCAATTTCAGCGAAGTCTCAGGAAACAAAATGTGCAAAAATCACAAGCATTCCTACACACTGATAATAGACAAACAGAGAGCCAAATTATGAGGAACTCCCATTCACAATTCCTGCAAAGAGAATAAAATACCTAGGAATACAACTAGCAAGGGATGTGAAGAACCTCTTCAAGGAAAACTACAAACCACTGCTCAAGGAAATAAAAGAGAATACAATCAGATGGAAAAACATTCCATGCTCATGGTTAGGAAGAATTAATATCATGAAAATGGCCATACTGCCCAAAGTAATTTATGGATTCAATGCTATCCCCATCAAACTACCAATGACTTTCTTCAGAGATTTGGAAAAAACCATCTTAAATTCATATGACACCAAAAAAGAGCCCACATAGCCAAGACAATCCTAAGGGGGGAAAAAAATCAAAGCTGGATGCATCATGTTACCAGATTTTGAATGGTATTACAAGGCTACTGTAATCAAAACAGCATGGTACTGGTACCAAAATAGATATATAGACCAATGGAACAGAACACAGGCCCCAGAAAGAATGCCACACAACTACAACCATCTGATCTTTGACAAACCTGACAACAACAAGCAATGGGGAAAGGATTCCCTATTTAATAAATGGTGTTGGGAAAACTGGCTAGCCATGTGCAGAAAGCAGAAACTGGATCCCTTCCTTACACCTTACACAAAAATTATATGGATTAAAGATTTAAACATGAGGACTAACACCATAAAACTCTAGAAGAAAACCTAGGCAATACCATTCAGGACATAGGCATGAGGAAGGACTTCATGACTAAAACACAAAAGCAATGGCAACAAAAGCCAAAATTGACAAATGGGATCTAATTAAACTTCAGAGCTTCTGCACAGAAAAAGAAACTATTAATAGAGTGAACCAGCAACCAACAGAATGGGAAAAAATTTTTTCAATCTACTCATCTGACAAAGGCCTAATATCCAGAATCTACAGAGAACTTAAAAAAATGTACAAGAAATAACCCCATCAAAAAGTGGGTAAAGGATATGAACAGACACTTTTCAAAAGAAGGTATTTATGCAACCAACAAACATATGAAAAAAAACTCCTCATTACTGGTAATTAGAGAAATGCAAATCAAAACCACATTGAGATACTACCTCATGCTAGTTAAGTTAGAATAGTGGTCATTAAAAAATCATGAGACAACAAATGCTGGAGAGGATGTGGAGAAAAAGGAACACTTTTACACTGTTTGTGGAAGTGTATATTAATCAAACCGTTCTGAAAGACAGTGTGGCAATTCCTCAAGGACCTAGAAATAGAAATACCATTTGACCCAGCAATCACATTACTGGGTAAATACCCAAAGGATTATAAATCATTCTATTATAAAGACACATGCACATGTATGTTTATTGTGGCACTGTTCAGAATAGCAAAGACTTGGAACCACCCCAAATGCCCATCAATGATAGATTGGATAAAGAAAATGTGGCACATATACACCATGGAATACTATGCAGCCATAAAAAATGATGAGTTCATGTCCTTTGCAGGGACATGGATGAATCAGGGACATGGAAGAATTCTCAGCAAACTGACACAAGAACAGAAAACCAGACACCACATGTTCTCACTCATAAGTGGGTGTTGAACAATGAGAATACACAGACACAGGGAGGGAACATCACACACTGGGGCCTCGGCGGTGGAGGGTAGGGAAGGATTAGCAGGGGACAGGGCAGGGGAATTGGGGAGGGATAGCATTAGGAGAAATACCTAATATAGATGATGGGGCAATGAATGCAGCAAACCACCACCATGGCACGTTTATACCTATGTAACAAACGTGCACGATCTGCACATGTACTCCAGAACTTAAAGTATAAAAAAAAAATTCTTCAAATGACAACATTGTAGGAATGGAGAATAGAATGGTGAGTTGTGAGGGCTTAAGAAACAGGTGGTGAAGGAAGGGAAATGGGTGTGCTATAAAAGAGCCACATGAGGGATCTTGTGGTCATAGAAATGTTCTTTATCTTGACTGTATCAATGTCAGTCACTTGGTTATTATATTGTACTATAATTTGACAGATGTTACCATTGGGAGAAATTGGGTAAAGGGTATACCACATGTCTGTATTATTTCTTGCAACTGCATGTAAATATATAATTGTTTCAAAATAAAAAGTTTAGATTGGGAAAACAAGAAAAAGAAACACAGTAACTGAAATTTAAACATTCAAATGATGCAAAGCAAGGACTGCCTATTTTGCGCATAATGGAGATTATGCATACAAAACTGTAAACTTTTAAATTTTTTACATAGTATAAAATAAACATTTCCTTGACTCTTTAACATTTTAATAAATAACATAATGCCTCAATTCAAATCTTCTCATTTAAAATCATGTTATCTGTAAAGGAAGACCATTTAAAATTTTTTACTTGGTTTCCCATCCTTTGCCTTAAAAAATCAACTTTTATGTTAGATTCAGGGGTACATGTACAGGATTGTTACATACATATATCATGTGATGCTGAAGTTTGGAGTATTAATGATCCTGTCACCCAAGTAGTGAGCATACTGTCCAACAGGTAGTTTTTCAACCATTGTCTTCCTTTTTCCCTCCTCCTTCTAGCAGTTCCCAGTGTCTGTTGTTGCCATCTTTATGTCCATGAGCACCCAGTGTTTAGCACCCACTTATAAGTGAGAACGTGTGGTATTTGTTTTTGTTTTCCCACATTAATTCATTTAGGTTAATGCTTTTCAGCTGCATACACGTTGCTACAAAGGACAAAATTGCGTTCTTTTTTATGGCTGTGTAGTATTCTGTGGTGCATATGCATTACATTTTGTTTAGCCAATTCACCACTGATGAGCACCTAGATTGATTTCACCTTTGTTATTGTAAATAGTGCTGTGATGAACATACATATGAGTGAATGTGTCTTTTTGGTAGAATAATTTATTTTCCTATGAATGTACACCCAGTAATGGGATTGTTGGGTCACATGGTAGTTCTGTTTTAAGTTCTTTGAGAAATCTCCTGAGCAATTTCCACAGTGCTTGAACTAATTTACATTCCCACTAACAGTGTGTAAGCATTCCTTTTTCTCTGCAGCCTCACCAGCATTCTCCACAGCCTCAGCAGCATTTCAAGTTTTGATAATAGCCATTCTGACAGGTGTGATAATAGCCATTCTGGTATCTCATTATGGTTTTGATTTTCTTTTTTTTATTATTATTATACTTTAAGATCTGGGGTACATGTGCATATCATGCAGGATTGTTACATACGTATACACATGCCATGGTGGTTTGTTCCATCCATCCTCCCGTCACCTACATTAAGTGTTTGTCTTAATGTTATCCCTCCCCAATATCCCCACCCCCTGCTATCCCTCCCGTGCTCCCCCACCCCCAACAGACCCCAGTGTGTGATGTTCCCCTCCCTGTGTCCATGTGTTCTCATTATTCAATACCCACTTATGAGTGGGAACATGTAGTATTTGGCTTTCTGTTCTTGTGTCAGTTTGCTGAGAATGATCGTTTCCAGATTCATCCATATCTCTGCAAAGGACATGAACTCATCGTTTTTTATGGCTGCATAGTATTCCATGGTGTGTATGTGCCATATTTTCTTTGCCCACTCTATCATTGATGGGCATTTGGGTTGATTCCAAGTCCTTGCTATTGTAAACAGTGCTGTAATGAACATATGTGTGCATGTGTCTTTATAATAGAATGATTTATAATCGTTTGGGTATATAACCAGTAATGGGATTGCTGGATCATTTTCTCTGATGATTACTTATGTTAGACATTTTTTCTTTTGTTTGCTGGCCACTTGTATCTCTTTTGAGAAGTGTCTGTTCATCTCTTCTGCCCACTTTTTAATGGGGTTCTTTGTTTCTTTGCTTGTTGAATTGTTCTTATAGAATCTGGATATCAGACCTTTGTTGCATGCATAGTTTGCTAATATCTGCTCCCATTCTGTAGGTTATCTGTTTATTCTGTTGATAGTTTCTTTTGCTGTGCAGAAGCTCTTTAGTTTAATTAGATCCTATGTGTCAATTTTTGTTTTTGTTGCAATTGCTTTTGAGGAGTTAGTCATAAATTCCTTTCTATGACCAATGTCCAGAATGGTGATTCCTAAGTTGTCTTCAAGTATTCTTATAGTTTGAAGTCTTATATCTAAATCTTTAGTATATCTTGAGTAAGTTTTTATATAGGATGAAAGACAAAAGTCCAGTTTCATTCTTCTGCATATGCTAGCCAGATATGCCAGCATCATTTCTTGAATATGGAGTCCTTTTCCCTTTGCATATTTTTGTCAGCCTTGTCAAAGATCAAATGGTTGCAGTTATGCACTTTTATTTCTAGGTTATCTATTCTGTGACTTTGTCTCTTTTTTTTGAGACAGAGTGCCACTCTGTCACCCAGGCTGGAGTGCAGTGGTGTGATCTTGGCTCACTGCAACCTCTGCCTCCCAGGTTCAAGTGATTCTTCTTTGCCAGCCTCCTGAGTAGTTGGGATTACAAGCATGCACCACCATGCCTGGATAATTTTCATATTTTTAATAGAGATGGGGTTTCACCATATTGGCCAGGCTGATCTCAAACTCCTCACCTAAAGCGATCCACCTGCCTTGGCCTCCCAAAGTGCTGGGATTACAGGCTTTGTTCTTTTTCTTAGGAGTGCATTGACTTTTCAGGCTCTTTATTTCTGTTTCATATAAATTTTAGAATAGTTCTTTTCTAATTCCCTGAAGAGTGACATAGGTAGTTTGAGAAGAATAACACTGAATCTCTTGATTGCTTTGGGCAGTATGGCCATTTTTATGATATTGATTCTTCCAATCCATGAGCATGGAATGTTTTCCATTTGTTTGTATCCTCTATGATTTCTTTCAGCTGTGTTTTGTTATTCTCCCTGCAGAGGTCTAGGGAAATAGGTGTGTGTGTGTGTGTGTGTGTGTGTGTGTGTGTGTGTGTAGCAATTGTAAATGGGATTGCATTCTTGATTTGGCTCTCAGCTGGAATGTTATTGGTGTATAAAAATGACACTATTTTTTGTACATTGATTTTGTATCCTTAAACTTTACTAAAGTCATTTATCAGTTCCAGGAGTCTTTTGAATGGAGTCCATAGAGTTTTCTAGGCATAGGTATAAAATCATATCATCTGTGAAAAGAGATAGTTTGACTTATTCTTTTCCTGTTTGGCTGTCTTTTATTTCCTTTTCTTGCCTGAGTGTTCTGGCCAGGACTTCCAGTGCTGTCTGAATAGGAGTGGTGAGAGTTGATACACATCCCTGTCCTTTTCCTGTTCTTAAAGGGAATGGCTCCAGCTTTTGCCTGTTCATTATGATGTGGGTTTGGCTGTTGGTTTGTCATAAATGGCTCTTATTATTTTCAGATACATTTCTTTGAT
Source organism: Saguinus oedipus (assembly GCA_031835075.1). NCBI lineage: Eukaryota > Metazoa > Chordata > Mammalia > Primates > Cebidae > Saguinus > Saguinus oedipus. The sequence continues at coordinate 183,636,680 of CM063170.1, read as the reverse complement.
GCATACTTTGTTGTGAGCTTTTATCATGAAGAGATGGAGCTCATTTTAAATATAAAGACACATATAGATTAAAAAAATGGGTGAGAAAAGATGTACCATGCTAACTCTAATCAAAAGAAAGCAAGAGTAGCTATATTTATTTCAGATGGTGCAGACTTGCAAGCAAGGAAAGTTATCAGAGATTATAAAATATTACATAAAGATAAAAGGGTCAATTATTTATGAAAACATAATCTTTAATATGTATATACTTAATAACAGTGTGTCAAACTATGTGATGCAACAACTAATAGAATTGCAAGGAGAAATGAATAAATCCACTATTACAGTTGGAGTCTTTAACCTCTCCCTATCAGAAATAAATTCAACTTGCAGAAAGTCAGTAAGAACAGATTTGAACTCAACAGGACTATCAACCAACTGTATAGAATTGTTATCTATAGACGACTTCATCCAACAAAAGCAAAATGTGCCTTATTCTCAAACTCACATGGAATATTGACAAAGGTAGGTCATATTCTAGGTCATAAAATACAGCTTAACAAATTTAAAAATATAGAAGTTATACAATGCGTAATCTCAGACCACAATGGAATTAAATAAGAAATCAGTAATAAAATAACTAAATAATTTAAAAATATTTGGAGAATAAACAACATCCTTTTAAATTGCACTTATTTCAAAGAAGACATCTGAAGAGAAATTAAAAAAATATTTTGAATGAAGTAAAAATGAAAACACAATTTATTAAAACTTGTGAAATGTAGAGAAAGCAGTATTTAGAGATAAATTTATAATATTAAATGCTTATGTATAAAAAAGAAGAAAGATCTAAAATCAATAATCTAATATTCCACCTTAGGAAACTAGCAAAAGAGGAGCAAATTATCCAAGTGAGCAGAAAAAAAGAAGTAATAAAAATTAGAGCATAAATCAATTAAAGAAAAAAGAGGAAACCAATAGAGAAAATCAATAAAACTAACAATGGCTGTTGAAAAAAAACAAAACAAAAAAACCCCTGATAAGCCTCTCTCAAGCAAACCTAAGAAAACAGAGAATGTTACATGATAAACATTAAAATGATAATAAGAGAATATTATGAAAAATAGTATCCCCACAAATTTTGTAACACAGATGAAATGGACCAATTCCTTGAAAGACAATCTGCCAAAACTCACACAAGAAGAAATAAGCCATCTGAATAGGCCTATCTGTATTAAAGAAATTTAATTATTAATTAATAATTTTCCAAACAGAAAGCATGAAGCCCAGAGAGATTTCATGGTAAATTCCACCAAACATCAAGAAATAAATTATATCAATATTCTGTAGTCTCTTTCAGAGGATAAAAGGAGATTAATACTTTCTAATACATTCATAGATCAGCATTACCTTAATACCAAAACCAGACAAAGACATTACAAAAAAGATCAATACAGAGATCAATATCTCTCATGAATGTCTACAGATCACTATCTGTCATAGATACAGATGCAAACATCTTCAACACAATATTAGCAAATTGAATATAACAGTATCTAAATATAACTATATACCTCCAAAAGTGAGATTTATTTCAGGTGTGCAAGGCTGGTTTAATATTTTAAAATCAGGTAATGAAATTTCTCACATCAGCAGGCTATAGAAAAAAAAATCACATGATTATATAAACAAATGTAGAAAATTTATTTGACAAATCCATCACTCATTCTTGATAAAAACTCTTAGTTAACAACAAATAGAAGGAACCTTTTAAATCTGAGAAAAATAATTTACAAAAATCCTACAGTGAACATCATACTAATGGTAAGACACTAGCAGTTCTCTTACTTAGATTAGGAACAATGCAAGGAAATATCCTCTTACCATTCCTTTTCAACATCATGCTGGAAGTTCTGGCTAATGCAATAAGACAAGAAAAGATGATAACAGGTATACTAATTGGAAAAAAAGAAATAAAGCTGTCTTTGTAGATGATTTGATCATATTTATAGAAAATCTGAATGAATTGACAAAACAATTCTCCCAGAACTAATAGGTGATTATAGATATATTCTGGAATATAGGGTGAGTATAACAAAGTCAACTGCCTTTCTATGTAACAGCATTGAAGAAAATAAATTTAAAATAAAAACACAACACCATTACTCTAGTACCCAAAAAAAGATAGAAATATTTAGCTATTAATCAGTGAAAATATATGTAAGGCCTATATGAGGAAAACTACAAAACTCAAATGAAGGAAATAAAAGAAGACCAAAATAAATAAATAGATATCTCATAACCATGGATAGTTAGACTCAATATTGTCAGAATGTCAATTCTTTGTACCTTGACCTATAGATTCAAAGCAATCGCAACAAAAATTTCAATAATTTAGTTTGTGGATATTGACAAACTAATTCTAAGGTTTATATGAAATAACAAAAGACCCAGAATAGCCAACACAATATTCTGGGGGAATAACAAAATTGGAGGAGTTACACAAAGCTAAACATAGTTTTATAATATGATTCAGCAATATGATACAGTTTTTATCTGGCATCAAGTCTGACTATAAAGCTACAGTGATTAAGATGGTATAGTATTGACAAAAGATTAGACAAATAGATCTATGGTACAGAATAGGGAGCCTAGAAATAGACCCACATAAGTATAGTAAACTTCTTCGACAATAGAACAAAAATAATACAATGGAGTAAAGATAGTCTTTTCATCAAATTGTGGTGTTCTCAAATATACATTGCACAGTCTCCAGAACAGGTCACATGTTAGGGCACAAAACAAGCCTTAAATTTAGGAGACTGGAATTATATCAAATATCTTTTCTGACTATCATGTTTTGAAACTAGAAAGAAATAACAGGAAGAATTTCAAAAATTCACAAGTGTGTGGAAATTCCACAACATGCTCCTGAACAATCAGTGCATCAATGAAGAATTTCAAAGGAAAGTAAAAAATATCTTAAGACAAACACAAATGGAAACACAACATACCAAAAACTTATGAAATGCAGCAAAAACAGTAAGATTAATGTTTGTAGCAATAAATGCCTATATCAAAAAGAAGAAAGAGCTCAAATAACATATTGTTACTCTTCAAGGAACTAAAAAGAGATCAAACTAAGACCAAAGTTAGAAGGAAAAAATAATAAAGATTAGAGCAGAAATACATAAAATATAGGGTAAAGGAAATAGAAAACAACAAAACTGAGTTGGGTTTTTTCAGAGTTAAACAAAATTAGCAAACCCTTAGCTAGACCAAGGAAACAAGAAGACACAAATAAATAAAGTTAGAAATGAAAGAGGAGACATTACAGCTGAGACAACAGAGATACCAAGGATCACAAGATTCTTTTATGAACAATTATAGGCCAACAAATAGGATGACCTGGAAGAAATGCATAAATTTCTTGAAATATACAACCTACCAAGACTGAATTACAAAGAAATAGAAAACCTGAACAACGAATAATTAATGCGGAGATTGAATCAGTAATAAATAGTCTCATATGAAAGAAAAGCCCAGGATCTAATGGCTTCAACTGCTAAATTCTACCAACACGTGAATTAGTACTAATCTTTCTAAGTTGTTTCAAACACTGAAGAGAAATACTTCCAAAATCTTTCTAGAAGGCCAGCATTACCCTGATGCCAAAGCCAGATAAGGACATTACAAGAAAAGAAAATTACAGGTTAATATTCTTGATAAACATAAATGTAAAACTCTTCAACAAAATACTAGCAAACCAAATTCAACAACGCATTAAAAGGATCATCTACTATTATCAAGTGGGATTTATCCCTGGGATAAAAGAATGGTTCAACATACACAAATCAATAAATGTGACAGACTACATTAACAGAAAGAAGGACAACTACAGTATGACCACCTGATTAGATAGAGAAAGAGCATTTGACAAAATTCAACATTCTTGCATAATAAAAAAATCTCTAAATAAGATGCAGAAGGAATGTACCTCAACATAATAAAGGCTATCTATGAGAAGCCTGCATTGAGCATTATGCTCAATGGTAAAAGTTTGAAAGCCTTTCCTCTAATATCAGGAGCAAGATGAGGATGCCCATTGTTACCAATTCTATTAAGTGTAGTACTGAAAGTCCTTGTCAGAGCAGTTAGTCAAGAGAAGGAAGTAAAAGCCATCCAAACAGGAAAGGAAAAAATGAAATTGTCACTGTTTGCTAATGACATGATCTTACATATGAAAAACTCTAAATTACTTTACCAAAAATCTGTTAATACTAATAAATAAATTTAGTAAAGTTGCAGGATACAAAACAATATACAGAAATCATCAGTGTTTCTATAAATCACCAACAACCTGTCTGAAAAAAGAATTCAGGAGAACAACCCTGTTTACAACAGCTACAAAAATAAAATCAAATACTTGGTAATAAATTTAATTAAGGAAATGAAAGATCTGTACACTCAAAATTGTTAGACATTGATGAAGAAAATTGAATAAGACACAAATAAATGGAAAGATAACTCATGTTTACAGATTGTAAGAATTAATATTTTTAAAATGTCTTTACTATCCAAAGAAATCTGCAGATTCAATGCAATTTCTATAGAAAAACCAAAAAAGTTTTTCATAGAACAAATAATTCCAAAATTCTGATGGAGCTATAAACCTTCAAATGGCCAAAGCAATTGTAAGCAAATAGTACAATGATGGAGGCATCACATCATATGATTTAAAACTATACAGCAAAGCTATAGTAATTAAAAGAACACAACACTGGGGCCAGGCACGGTGGCTCAAGCCTGTAATCCCAGCACTTTGGGAGGCCGAGGTGGGTGGATGACGAGGTCAAGAGATTGAGACCATCCTGGTCAACATGGTGAAACCCCGTCTCTACTAAAAATACAAAAAATTAGCTGGGCATGGTGGCATGTGCCTGTAATCCCAGCTACTCAGGAGGCTGAGGCGGGAGAATTGCCTGAACCCAGGAGGCGGAGGTTGCAGTGAGCCGAGATTGCGCCATTGCACTCCAGCCTGGGTAACAAGAGCGAAACTCCGTCTCAAAAAAAAAAAAACACAGCACTGGAAAAAAAAAAAAAAAAAAAAAAGACAGACAGACAGACAGAGAAATTGACCAATGGAAAAGAATGGACACCCTAGAAAAGTAACCATGCATGTATGGTCAGTTGATTTTTGACAAAGGTGCCAAGAATAAGCAATGGGAAAAGAATCATGTCTTCAATAAATGGTGCTGGGAAAACTGGATACTCACATGCAAAAGAATAAAATTGAGCACTTCTCTCAGCATATATACAAAAATAAAATGGATAGTGGCTAAAATGTAAGACACAAAACTGTAAATTAATATAAGAAAAAAAGGAAAGAATCTCAGTGACATTAGTCTGACAATGATTTCCAGTAAATTACCCCAAAAGGCCAAGCAACAAAAGCAAAAAAAGACAAGTGGGATTTCATAAAACTAAAAATCTTCTGTGTATCATAGGAAACAATTAACAGATTGAAGAGACAAACTACAGATTGGGAGAAAATATTTGCAAGCTATATATCTGATACAGCATTTGTACCAAAAATATATGAGGAACTTAAACAACTCAAGAGCAAGAAAAAAAAAATCTGAACTAAAACGTGGGCAAGGGATTTGAATAGCCATTCTCAAAAGAAGACATACAAGTGACCAACAGAGATATGAATAGAAGCTATTATGGCTAGTTATTAGAGAAATGCAAATTAAAACCACATTGAGGTAGTATTTCACACACATCAGGATGGATGGTTATTACCAAAAAGATAAAAAATAACAAGTGTTGGTGAGGATGTGGAGAAAAGGAAACCATTGTACATTGTTGATGGGAATGTAAATTAGTCTCACCTAATATAGTTTGACTCTGTGTCTCTACCCAAATCTTCTACAGATTTGTAATTCTCAGTGTTAGGGGAGGGATCTGGTTGGAGGTGCTTGGATCACAGGGGCAGATTTTCCCGTTGCTGTTCTCATGATAGTGAGTGATTTCTCATGAGATCAGTTTGTTTGAAAGTGTGTAGCGCTTCTCCCTTTACTCTCTTTCTCCTGCTGCCACATGAAGACATGTTTGCTTCCCCTCACCCTTCCACCATGATTGTGAGTTTCTGAGGCCTCCCCAGCCATGCCTCCTGTACAGTCTGTGAAACTGAGCCAACTAAACCTATTTTATTTATAAATTACTTAATGTCAGGTAGTTCTTTATAACAATGAGACAACAGATTAATACAGAAAATTGGTGCAAAAGAAATGGGGCTTTGCTATAAAGATACCTGAAAACATGGAAGCAACTTACAACCTGGTTAACAGGCAGAGGTTGGAATAGTTTGGAGGGCTCAGAAGAAGATAGAAAAATGAGGGAAAATTGGAAACTTCCTAGAGGCTTGTTGAATCGTTGTGACCAAAATGCTGATAGTGATATGGACAGTGAAGTCCAGGTGGAGGTGGTGTCAGATGGAGATGAGAAACTTATTGGGACGCAGAGTAAAGGCCACTCTTTCTGTGCCTTAGCAAAGAGACTGGCAGCATTGTGCCCCTGCTGTAGGGATCTGTGAAACTTTGAACTTGAGAGAGATGATTTGGGGTGTTGGGTAGAAGAAATTTCTAAGCAGCAAAGCATTAAACATGTAACCTGGCTGCTTCTAAAAGTGTATGCTCATATACATGAAGAAGGAGATGGTCTGAAATTGGAACTTATATTTAAAAGGGAAGCAGAGCATAAAAATTTTGAAAATTTTTGACCTGAATATGTGGTAGAAAAGAAAAGCACGTTTTCTGGGAATAAATTCAGTTGGCTGCAGATATTTGCATAAATAAAGAGGAGCCTAATGTTAATAGCAAAGACAGTGGGAAAAACATCTCCAGGGCATTCCAGAGTCCTTCTCAGCAGCACCTCTCATCACAGATCCAGAGACTAAGGAGAAAAAAATGGTTCTGTGGGCCAGGCTCTGGGCCCTGCTGCTCTGTGCAGCCTTGAGAATGGTGCCTGGCATCCCAGCCACTCCAGCTCCAGCTGTGGCTAAAAGGGGCCAAGGTACAGCTCAGGCTGTGGCTTCAGAGGGTGAAAGCACTGAGCCGTGGCAGCTTCCACGTGGTGTTGAGCCTGCAGATGAATAGAAGACAAGAGTTTGAGCTTGGAAGCCTCTTCCTAGATTTCAGACGATATATTGAAACATCTGGATGTTCAGGCAGAAGTCCACGGAGAACTTCTTTTATGGCACTGTAAAGGGGAAATGTGGGGTTGGAGTCCCTACACAGAGTCCCCACTGGGGCACTGCCTAGTGGACCCATAAGAAGAGGGCCATTGTCCTCCAGCCCCCAGAATGGTAGATCTACTGATGGCTTGCACCATGTGCCTGGAAAAAGCTGCAGACATTCAACGCCAGCTCATGAAAGCAGCTATGGGGGCTCTAACCTGCAGAGCCACAAGGTTGGTGCTGCCCAAGGCCTTGGCACACAGCCCTTGCATCAGTGTGTCCTGGATATGAGATGTGGAGTCAAAGAAGATTATTTTGGAGCTTTGAGGTTTAATGACTGCCCTATTGGGTTTTGACTTGCATGGGGCCTGTAGTCCTTTTGTTTTGGGCAGTTTCTCCCTTGTGTCTTGGAACTAACTTGTTTTTGATTTTTTAGGCTCATAGGCAGAAGGGACTTGCCTTATCTCAAATGGGACTCTGCACTTGGACTTTTGAGTTAATGCTGGAATGAGTTAAGACTTCAGAAAACTGTTGGGAAGTCACAATTGTGTTTTGAAATGTGAGAAGGACATGAGATTTGGGAAGGCCCAGGGGCAGAATGATATAGTTTGGATCTGTGTCCTCACCCAAATCTCATGTTGAATTGCAATTCCCAGTGTGGGGGAGGAAACTGGTAGGAGGTTATTGGCTCATGAAGATGGATTTCTCCTTTGTTGTTCTTGTGATAGTGAGTTCTCACAAAATCTGTTTGTTTAAAAGTGTGTAGAACTTACCTCTTTGCTCTCTCTCTCTCATGCTGCCATTAGAAGATGTGCTTGCTTCCCCTTTGTCCTTCGCCATGATTAAGAGTTTCCTGAGGCCTCCCCGTCCATGCTTCCTGTACAACCTGTGGAACTGTAAGCCAATTAAACCTCTTTTCTTTATAAATTACTCAGCTTCAGGTATTTCTTTATAGCAATGTGAGAACAGTAATATGGCACCATTATGGAAAACGTTATGAAATTTCCTCAAAAGGATAAAAATAAAACTATCATATGATCCAGAAATTCCACTTCTGAGTATTTACTCAAAATATTTGAAATTACTTTGTCAAAGAGATGTCTACATTCTCATGTTTTTGCAGCACTATTCACAGTAGCCAAATTTTGGAATTGACATAAGTGTCCATCAATAGATGAGTGGAATAAGAATATATGGTACATACACACAGTGGAATTCTATTCAACTTTTAAAAAGAGGGAAATTAAATAGGAGAATATGATCCTAAGTGAAATAAGCCAGGCCCAGAAAGACTGTATTGCACTGTTGTCACTTATATGTGAAATCCAAAACGTTTGAATTCATGGAAGCAGAGAGGGGAATGGTATCTATAGAGGATGGTGTTGGGGAAATGGGGAGATGATAGTCAAAGCCTACAAGATCTAACACATGAGGAATAAGGGTTTTTGTTCTCCCAGCTGCAGACTGGGAGAAAATGTTTGCAAAAGATATATCTGATAAAGTACTCTTAACCAAAGTATACAAAGAACTCTTAAAACTCCATGGTAAGAACTCAAACAACCCAATTTATGAAATGTTTCAAAGACCCTGACAGATATCTAACCAAAGAAGATTTACAGATTGTGAATCTATAAATTAATACTAGTTAATATTAGTATGTTGTACTTTTATAAAATGCTGAGTTAATTTCAAATTTTCTCAACACAATGAATAATACATATTTGAGATGATACATAGGTTAATTAGCTTAATTTAGTTATTCCACATTTTATAATAGATTTGTAACATTTCTTTGTACTCCATAAATATATGCAATTATAAATTGTCAATTTGCAATTTCAAATATTGTGATTGAATAATTGGATATCAACATCTGAAAAAGTGAATCTGAACATAGATCTTATACTTGTCACAAAAATGAACTCAAATAGGTTACAGACTGAATTGTAAAATTAACAACTGCTAAGGAATAGCATAGGAGAAAAACTGGATAAACTTGGTTATTTCAATGTCATATTAGATACAGCACCAAAGACAAAAGCCATGAAAGAAATAATTGGTAAATTGGACTTCATTAAAATTAGAAACTTCTGCCCTGCAAAAGACAAAATAAACAGAATGAGAAGATGAGCTGCAGACTGGGAGAAAATATTTGCAAAACACGTATCTGATAAAGGACTCTCATCCAAAATATACAAAGAATTCTTAAAACTCCGTAGTAAGAACTTAAGCAACCTAATTTATGAAATGGTTCAAAGAACCCAACAGACACCTCACCAAAGAAGATTTGCATATGGTAATTAAACATATGAAAAGATGCTCCTCATTACAGATCATCAGGGAAATATGAATTAAAACAACAGTGAGATACCTTTGCACACTCATTACAGTGGTCAAAACCAAACACTGAACACCAAATGCTGACAAGATGTGGAACAACAGTAATCTCATTCATGCTGGTGGAAATGCAAAATGCTATGGCCACTTTGAAAGATAATTTGGAGGTCTTAAAAAACTGAAAATACTCCTATCATATGATCCAGCAATGGTGCTCCTTGCTATTTACTCAAAAGATTTAAAAACTTATGTCCTCACAAAAACACTGCACACAGATATTTACAGCAGGCTTTTTTTTTTTTTTTTTTTTTTTTTTTTTTTGTAATTGTTAAACCTTGGAAGCAACCAAGCTATCCTTCAGTAGGTAAGCAAATAAATTTTGGTACCTCCAGGTAATGGAGTACTTTTTAGCAATAAAAAAATTAGTTGTCAATTTATGAAAAGATATGGAAGAAGCTTAAATCCTTATCACTAGTTGAAAAAAATCTGAAAAGACTACATGCTGTATGACTCTAACTATATGACATTCTGGAAAAGGGAAAGTATGGCTATCGTAAAAAGATTAGTGCTTGCCAGGGACTGGGGGTGGAAGGTAGGGGAGAGGGAGGAATAGGTAGAGCATAGAGGTTTAAGTCAGTGAAATTACTTTATATGATAGTGTAATCATGTATACAAGCCATTGTATATTTGTCCCAACTCAGAGAATGTGCAACGCCAAGAATGAACACTAATGTAAACTATGGACTTTGGGTTATAATGTGTCAATGTAGGTTCATCAGCTGTAACAAATGTACCACATTGGATGGGGAGGCTGATAGTGGAGGAGGCTGTGCATGTGTGCAGCAGAGTGTATATGGGAGATATCTGTGCCTTTCTCTACATTTTGCTGTAAACCTAAAACTTCTCTTAAAAATAAAAATTATTGAAAACATTTAAAGACAACAATGGAAAGATTTACCCTCCCAATGGTGACAAAAATAGTATTTCAGAACTTAGTTAACTAGAGCAGAGAAAAGAAAACACAAGTCACACTAGCAGAATAGCCATCTGCACTTTGATTTTCTGCCTCTAGGCAGGGACTGAATCTACATTGCCATTCCATCTCCAGCATCTGGCACAATGTTTGCTGCATAAAGGTCCAAATAAACTCTTGTTCCATTCAGTTGATAGTGCATGTACATGTGCAGAAGTCCTTACTCACAGACTATCCTGCCTCCCAGCTGTGGGAGATCCTCAGACTGGGAAGACTCTGGAGACCTTTCTTGAGCAATCTACAGTGTAATACAGTTTCTGAGAAAAATCTTTGAATGGCCTGGTAAACCCAGCTTTGCTTCTTCTCAGCCTTCTAAAACGATCACATGCTAAATTTCAGTAATCACTTCCTGGCTTAGCGTGAGTATATTCCAACATTCTTTTTTACTGCTGAAATGTAAAAAATGCCTTTTTAAAGTGATAATAAACTGCCTCCCAATATCTTTAAGAAATTTTTACGTCCATTTTAAGTGTGTAGGTAAAACCAGCTACCTGTCGTGGTGCTGGTCACAGATACAGGGTCTCCCTGTTTCAGCATCAAAAAACTAGCAGCAGACATCATTTTCCCATCACATTGTAGAGCCCTGTTACTGCTTTCAGGGGAGCACCCCCTCAAATGACAGATTTTTGGCTTCATATTTGCCCCTGAAAGGCCCACTGACCCGATGAAAGCTGTTAACTTCTTATAATCCCAGATTAAAATCTAACCAATAGGAAGCTAGAGTAAGCAATACAGGCATTAGAACAAATTCAGTTCTCAGAGTTGCTAGATTCTTTATTTTTAGTCCACTTCATTCTCCAGCTCAGGAGCAATGATCTTTGTAAAGTGTCTTAAGAGCCTTAGAGTAAATAAAAATGATAAATGTTGACCTTCCTGGTCTCTTTCCAAGCCTAAAAATCTGTGATTCATTTCTTCTTAAGGCCTCACATTTTCAAGGCCCAAGGAGGTTTAAATAGCAAGCCAATGTAAATAGCAGGTAATGGGCCCTGATAAATGCCCTGAACCGAAGGAATAGCCCGAGGAAAAAAAAAATGTAGAGAAAATGAAATACACTAGGAAACGTCTTTATAGTTGTCATCAGAGATGGTAGGAAACCTCAAAAACTGCCCTTGAGAGCAACTCAAAACTAAGCAGGTTGTTAACAACAAGCAGATATCATTTACTGCCTTCCCTAAACTGTTCTTTCAGAAGGTCGATAGTTTTACTATTCCAAGCATCAGGATGAGGCATTAGGCAGCCAGCTGTCCCCAGCACACCAGGCTATCAAGACCTGGGTTTGCTAAAGGTGCCTAGATTGTTAGCAGCCCACAGGTGAGTTGTATTCTGGTCAAGCATTCAGCCTGGAAATAAATGCATTTTCCCCCATCACAAAAGAAAGTTTTACCTAGAAATTGGACAAAACAAAAAAGTCAAATCTATTTTTGGCTCCTGGAGTCTTCCCACAGCTTCCTTATCTTTCCTCAAGCCATCTTCCCGGCCAGTCTTCCCCTTAGATATTCTCAGACCCATAGCTAACGTTGTCATTCTACCTTTTGGAGTCTGCTGAGAATGAAATTGTCCACGATCACCTGGAACAATTTCTTTGAAGTTCCCACAACATGCTTTCTTTGCTATAGTTCCTGCTTCCATTTTCCTGAACCTTTCACACTCAGAATCTATAATACCTCATATTTGAGGACAGCTTTTATTCTTGGCTTTTTATTTTTCTTCATTGTTTTGTGTGTGTGTGTGTGTGTGTGTGTGTGTGTGTGTGTGTGTAGATATTGCCCAAGGTGCTTACCAATGGGCAGCACTGATAGAAGTCAATAAAAGTAGTAGTAAAACTGTCCACTGTTTACATTAAAAATGTTCATACCAGAAGCCAAGCTGTGTGGAGGATTCAGGAATATTTATATTTTTGCTTCCCTTTCAAGTTGAAATGAAAACAGTGGCCATACAAATCATACCTTTTGCATGCTGGTCCATGTTTTTTGCTTAGAATGATCAATATGACATCTAGAATATTGAGTTATTTTCCTGTTATCATTTTTACTTAAAGAGCTAAAAAGTATAATAAGCAATATTCATGTGGCAATGGTTATGAAATGACTTTATAAATTTTGTCTGTTTTTATTTCAACAAAGCAAAAACAATTGTTTTTGCAATTTTTTGGTGCAATACACACTCAGAAGGGCTAATGTGCTTGGTGTCTAATCTGCTGATATTATCTACGTTGGTCTCTTTTAAACTTTAGTATATGTCTGTGGGTCAGGGAGAGCATGATGTTTGTTCTGTCTTTCAGCTTTCAGTTTTATTTCCCAAAGCACCAAATAGTAAATAACTTAGAAGAGGAGAAAAGCCTGCCACAGTGTCTTACTAATGAAGAGGATCTTGGCTGTTTTCAGGATATTCTTCACAATAAGATACATCAGAGTAAGTAGGTGCCATTTCTCAGTAAGCACATAAATACAGCTTGGTCTTATTAATCCTATAAAAACAGCAACACAGTCTTCTCATATGCTGTCTTTCCCCCTTTCAGTTTCCAGTCTTCAGTGTATAATGACACTGTAGACATACTTGTCCTTCTTTCATGAGGCCAATTTATTCCCTATTAATTAACCTCGATGCTAATTAGGTGATTTGAGCTCTACTTGTAGAGTTTACAGAAAATAACCAACATATCCATTATGTTAGCAATCAAAGCAAAACAAGATTGGGATGATGCCAGTGATCAGAGCTCATCAGTGAGATTCAGGGACAAGGAGAAGAGGGTGTTTTGACTTCAAAAGACTTTTCATGATAGTGTTAGCAGTCATTTGCTTATTTGAAAGAGCCATTTCAGAAGGAATCCTCTGAAGAATAAAATGAAGGGGGAAGCTTTAGCTTTACCCGGTGTCACTTTACCTTGATTCTTCAAGCCATTCACTGTCATTCCTCCCAAATCGCTGAGTCTGGAGACCTGTGGAAGTGTTTGACTTATCAGAAATGTCCTGATTTGTCTGGACTAGAAAATTTTAAAAAAGATGACTGCTGCTCACTTTTGCTGAGGACTCAACAGTGGCAGGAGCTTTTAGAGAAACTCCTTCCCTTGGTAAGACATAAAGTGCCAATGTCTAAGCAAGTGTCTAAGTAAGGTGCTATTACCTAATAGTCCTAGGTCAGCCTGTAGTTCTTTCCCTGTGTAGGGTAAGGTGGGGTGGGAAATTATAGCAATTACTTTTGAAATCCTACTCTCCTTAAACCCTTTGCCAAAAATACTCCTTGTATCACTAGCCATCCCCAGATATCAAAGTCACCAATATCAAGTACTTATCACTCTGCTAAGTTCCACAGTGCAAACAGGAATTATATAAAGTATGGTCTCTACTGATCTTGACTGGGTAAACAGCAATTAGAGGAGTGTGTGTGTGTGTGTGTGTGTGTGTGTGTGTCTGTGTGTGTCTGTGTGTAGCAGTAGTAGTAGTAGTAGTAGTGCTATCTCATATCCTTGATTTTGGCCTGCCCTATCTATATATTCCCCTGTTTCTAATATCCCTAGACATATTCCTTCTAGATTGCCTCCTCCACACTTATCTAGCCACAAACATTGATTGTTCAGAGCAGTCCAGCAGACACAACAGATGAACAGACAGAAAGTGGGGGAATTTCAGACACAAATCATATTCCTCTGAAGTAGCATAATAGTTACACTTTCACATTGTATGGTCAGCATAGCTCAGATTTAATTAAAGCACTCAATCGCACCATTACCATTTTTGGTGACAGCTCGGGTATAAATATACTAAGCACAATTCTTGCCAGGCCCAGCTTGTCAGCACTCTCCTTAAATGCCCTTTTGTCTTCTCTAGCCTTTTTCGAAAGCCCTGAACTTTTAGCTTATAAATGATTAGTACCTATACACTTCCACCTCCAATTCCTAAGTTAAATTACTATCTTCAGCCTCTCTCAGGATTCCTCAGGAGTAGTAAGTCTCTTCCATTGGACCATAATTTTTTCATTTTAACTTTATCAAAACTGCATTGACATCTCAACCTCCTTCTTCATAGCTGGCTTCTTTATATCTCCTCTCTCCATGTATCTTGTTTTCTCCATATCATGCTCTTATTGCTTAGTTCCATAGTTTCTTACTGCAGCATCATTCCCTGTATTCCTTTAGTTTATCCAGTTTCTATTGAAATTCATTTTCCTCATTCATTTATTCAACAAATATTTTTTGAGTAACCTCTGTGCCAGAAACTGCCCTGGGGGCTTGAGGTACTTCAGTGAACAAAACAGACAATGATCTCTGCTCTTGCAGGACTTACATTCATTCTAGCAGCTGGAGAAAACAAAATAAAAAATAAAAATCCTACATAAGTCTTACTAGATTGGGGTTAGTACCCAAGGGAAAGAGAAGTAGAGAAGGGTAATGGGAAGAGGAGCATGGTGGGGGTGGCCTCATGGAGAAGACGTGCATTTGGTGAGGGAGTTAACTCAGTAGACATCTTGGGGAATAGAAATCAAGATGAAGAAACAGCCAGCTGGATCAAAGACCTGCCGTCAGAAGAATGCTTGGCCTTGCCTGGAACATTCACAGATAAGAAGGCGGCTACTGTAGCCAGAGCAGGGTGAATGAGGGAGAAAAGCAGGGATTAATTGACTCATCTTGAAAATTACCTGCCTTCTCTACGTACTGATGGACTCAGTGTCTCCCAGTCAAAGTAGAATCATATCCCTTTAACATCTCACAATATACATCTGTCTAGGTAGTTCCTAAACATATTAAATTAAGTAGCTGCTGTTTGGTGGGAATGTAAATTATGCAGCCATTACGGAAATCGGTATGAAGGTTACTCAAAAAATTAAAAATAGAACTACCATGTAGGAAGCAACATCAGTATCTCAAAGAGGTTTCTATGCTCCTATCATCCCTGCAGCATTATTCACAATAGCCAAGATATGGAAACAAACTAAGTGTCCATCAATAGATAAATAATGCATGAAGAAAAACACATGATAATATTGTTCAGCTGCAAAAAGAAGGAAATCCTGCCATTTGTGATGACATGAATGGAACTGGAAGACATTTTGCTAAGAGAAATAAGCCACACGGAAGGACAAATACTGCATGATCTCACTTACATGTGGAATCTAAAAAGTCAAGCTCGTAGAAATGTAGAATAGAATGGTGGTTGCCGGGGCTGCGAGTCAGGATGTGCTGGTCACAGGGTAAAATCCTGCAGTTTTAGAAATTCTGGCTATCTAAAGCACAGCATGGTGAGTATAGTTCATAAGTTTTATATACTTGACATTTGCTAGGAGATTAGATCTTAAGTGTTTTCACCATACCAAAAAGAAAAAGGAAAAATGGTAAACTATGTGACATGATAGATGTGTTAACTAATTTGATTATGGTAATAATGTTACAATATGTAAGTATAGCAAATCACGTTGTACAGTTATTAGGCAACTTTATTTGTCAATTATATCTCAATAAGGACTGAAAAAGGTAAAAATGCAAATCAAAAGTAGTTGCCCACATTAAAAAAAAAACTTGGCACAGACTACTTAGTACCACTTTCTCTGGATGTGGGCCATTTTCTTAATTTACAATGCCCACATTGCTGGGGAATATGGAGCACTCTTACTCTGAAAGGAATATGCTGTGTATCCTATAGGATTCACTAGGCAAAGGCAGAGACTGAAGTGGAGCACCATAGAAGGGTGGAATTCACAAAGGAAATGGGTTAACTATCAGGGAAGTGAGGTGATGGATGAGGCAGTTTTCCTCTCCCGCTGAAAGGACTCAGTCCTTCTATGTGCCTACTCTTGATGCCTCTAACAAGTCTGTAAGGGTCCAAGAGCATTAGACATATTTTATCATGTAGAGAACACTATTGAGATGAATTGTGCAAATAATAGTGGTTTTTTTTTTTTTGGTTGTTTGTTTGAGATGGAGTCTTGCTCTGTCGTTAGGCTGGAGTGCAGTGGCATGATCTTGGCTCACAGCAACCTCCTCCTCCTGGGTTCAAGTGATTCTCCTGCCTCAGCCTCCTGAGTAGCTGGGACTACAGGTGCATACCACCATGCCCAGCTAATTTTTGTATTTTTAGTGGAGATGGGGTTTAACCATGTTGGCCAGGATGGTCTCGATCTCTTGACCTCGTGATCCACCCGCCTTGGCCTCCCAAGGTGCTGGAATTACAGGCAGGAGCCACCACACCCGGCCAAGAATGTTTTTATAAAAGTGTTTATTCATGCATTAAACAAATGTTTATTACACATTGTCCTGTGGTAACAAAGAAAAGAAAAATATGGCCCTGAACTTGAGGAGCTCAGTCTTATTAGGTTGAGAAGAACACACATGAACAGAATGTAAATTTAAAAGTCCATGCAGTTTAAAAAACAGGAGGCCAAAGTTAGGGGTGCTCTTTATCTGGAAATGTTTTTTACAAACACACTTGGATCCCTTCCTGAAACCGCTAACATAGTGTTTTTTTAACCTTGACTGCACATTGGAATCACCTGAAGAGTTTTCAATATAAGACTGCCTAGGTCCCAGTCCAGAAATTCTGATTTACTGGGATGCAGCCTGGGCATCAGAATTTTTAAGCTCTCCAGGTGACTGTAGTGTTCAGCCATGTTTGTAAACCATTTGTGGTAGGTTGTTTAAAGGTTCTGAAAGGAGCCATGTCCTAATCTCCAACACCTGTGACTATTTTACCTTGCTGGGAAAGGGATTTTGCAGACATAATCACATTAAAGACTGGGAGATGAGGAGGTTATTCAGGTGAGCCCAATGTAATTACAAGAGTTCTTAAAAGAGAGAGGCAGGAGGCTCAGCGTCCATAGGAGGGGATGGGGTGATGAAAGGAAGACGGTAGGGTTATGTGACGTGTAGGCTGTGAGGCAAGGGCTATAGGTGGCCTCTAAATGCTGGAAAAAAAAAAAAAGAGAAAAGAAAAACCCAGACTCTTCCTTGAAGCCTCCAGGAGGAGGAACATAGCCTTGTTGACACCTTGAGACTCTGACCTTCACAACTGCGTAAGAAAAAGTTTTTCTTGTTTTAAGCCATTAAGTTCGTGGCAATTTGTTACAGCAGCACTAGAAAACTGACATATCACTGCTTTCACCCAGTAGGTCTGAATGGAACCCAGGTATTGGATATTTGCATGTGTGTGTGTGCATTTCAAGTTCCCCAATAAGTGAAAATTCATGTCTTCCTTTACCATGTAAGAGAGAAAATTCCTCCTGCCTTCTTCCTGCCCCCACTGCTAAGCTCGTAAAACAGCAGCTCTCCAAGCCAGGGGAGTGAGAGGAGCAGGGATTCGGGGGGAGTGGCGGGGGGTGGGGGTTGGGGTGGGCGGAAGCACTGACTGTAGATTCTGCCCCACTTTCTGTGATGTAAGTAGTCCCATCATGGTACAGACTGGCTCCAGTACACCACTGGTGGGGTCGCTGGGGAAAAAACAATGCAGATCTCGTAGCCTAGTTGGTCTGAGCCTCTCTGAAGCCAACCCTGCTTAAGAAAAGGAATCTTCCACATGGAGCAGCAGCCTAGCTCACTTAAGTTTTCTGGAGTTTTAGTCCAAAGCTCAGCTAATAAATAATAAGGTGTTGGTCTGGCGTAGTGGCTCACACTTGTAATCCCAGCACTTTGGAAGGCTCAGGCAGGCAGATCACCTGAGGTCAGGAGTTGGAGACCAGCCTGACCAACATGGAGAAATTCTGTCTCTACTAAAAAATTACAAAAATTAGCTGGCAGTGGTGGCGCATGCCTGTAATCCCAGCTATTTCGGGAGGCTGAGGCAGGAGAATAGTTTAAACCCAGGAAGCAGAGGTTGCGGTGAGCTAAGATTGTGCCATTGCACTCCAGTTGCAGTGGGCAACAAGAGTGAAACTCCATCTCAAAAAATAAATAAATAAAGCGTTATTACCACTCATTAAACAAGTTTTTTCTTTTTTTTTTTTTTTTTGCTCCCATTCTTCTAGTTATTATTCTAGGCACTAAGGAAAAGGAAACAGCATTTAACAATGTATCAATTTTTCCTTCAAACATGCAATGCACCCTTATTGAGACCAACTCTGTGACAAGCACTATTCTAAGCCCTAGGGATATAACATTAGAAAAAATTATATGTATTTTATTATTATATATATACAGCATTATTTATTTTTTGTGTGTGCTTTTGATTTGCATTTCCTGATCACTAGTGATGTTGAGCATTTTTTCATGTTTGTTGGCCATTTGTATATCTTCTTTTGAGAGTTGTCTATTCATGACCTTAGTGCACTTGTTGATGAAATTGTTTGTTTTTTCTTGCTGATTTGATTGAGTACCTTGTAGATTCTGGGTATTAGACTAATTAGCTTTACATGTAGTACGGGTACCTTAGTAAATATGTATAGCATTAGAACAATTATATATTTCTGAAGAGACATATGTACCTTTTTCATTGACTTTGATTCTAGTGAATAAAGACATTTATAAACAAAAAAGTACAATGTAAGAACATCAAATAGGTTATAGCTATGGAGAAATGAAGCTATAACCTATAGGGTAAGGATGTATGTGGCAGAGGCAGTTAAGATTTTAAACAAGGGATTATGAAAGGTATTCTGAAAAAGTAGCATTTGATTAATGACCTAAAGGCGGAGATGGAACAAGCCCTGGCAACATCTGAGGAAAGAACATTTCAAGTGAAGGGAACAGCACATGGAAAGGTCAGAAAATGGAAGTACATCTAGAAAATTCCATTTTGGAGCAGAATAATAAAAGGCACGAATTATAAGAAATGAAGTCATAAAAATAGCATGGGCCAGACAACAGGACTTGTAGCTCTTAATAAGTAATGTGGAGTATTATTCTAAAAGTCATTGAGAGGTTTTAACATGTCTAAGTCTTTATATTTGAAATGGATTTCTTGTAAAAAAAACATGCAGTTGTGTCTTTTTTGTTTGTTTGTTTTTAAAACAGAGTCTCGCTCTGTCACCCAGGCTGGAATGCAATGGTGCAGTCTCAGCTCACTGCAACCTCTGCCTCCTGGGTTCAAGCAATTCTCCTGCCTCAGCCTCCTGAGTAGCTGGAATTACAGATACATGCCACCACACCCAGCTAATTTTTGTACTTTTGGTAGAGATGAGGTTTCACCATGTTGGCCAGGCTGGTCTCAAACTCCTGACCCTGTGATCTGCCCACCTCGGCCTCCCAAAGTGCTGTGATTACAGGTGTGAAGCACCATGTTCAGCCTTGTTTTGTTTTTTATCCACTTGGACAATCTTTTTTTTTTTTTAGTTGGTATATTCAGACCATTCACTTTTATTTTTATTTTTATTTATTTTATTATTAATTTTATTTTATGTTCAGAAGCACACGTACAAGTTGGTTATATAGGTAAATTTCATGTCACAAGGATTTGGTTTACAAATTATGTCATCACCCAGGTAATCAGCATAGTATCCGATAGGTAGTTTTTCCATTCTCACCCTCCTTCCACCCTCTACTCTCAACTAGGCTCCAGTGTCTGTTGTTCCTTTCTTCATATCCATATGTATTCAGTGTTTAGTTCCCACTTGTAAGTACATTCGGTATTTGGTTTTCTGTTCCTGTGTTAGTTTGCTTAGGATAATGGCTTCCAGCTCCATCTATGTTGCTGCAAAGGACATGATCTCATTGTTTATTATGGCTAAGCAGTATTTCACAATGCATATGTACTACGTTCTCTTTATCAGATCTACCGTTGATGGGCATGTAAGTTGACTCCATATCTTTGCTATTGTGAAAGGCACTGCAATGAACATATCCATGCATGTGTCATTATAGACCATTCACATTTAAAGGGATAATTGACATAATTAGATTAGTAATTTCCATGTTTGTGACTATTTTCTATCCATTGCATTTGTTCTTTCTTTCCTCTCTTTTTCTGTCTCTTTTTAGTTGAGTGTTTATATTATTCTATTTTATTTCCTCTCATGGAGTATCAATTACACTTTTTTTATAGTTTTCAGTGGTTTCCATAAAGTTTGAAACATATATTTTTTACTAATTGAAGTCCACCTTCAAATAATACTATATTGCTTTACATGTAGTACAGGTACCTTAGTAAAGGACATTTCCGATTCCTAATTTCTATTTCTGTGATATTGCTGTCATTCATTTCACTTATCCATATGTATAATCACCCAATGCATTGTTATTATTGTCACTTAAAAATTTTTAATAGGTGTTTGGGGAACAGGTAGTGTTTGGTTACATGGATAAATTTTTAGTGGTGATTTCTGAGATTTTGGTGCACTTATCACCAAGCAGTGTTCACTGTTGCGATGTGTGGTCTTTTATCTCTCACCTCCCTCCCATCCTTTTCCCCAAATCCCCAAAGTCCATTGTATCATTTTATGCTTTTGTGTTTCTGTTCTTATAGCTTAGCTCACACCTAAAAGTAAGAACATACAGTCTTTGCCTTTCCATTCCTAAGTTACGTCACTTAGGATAATGGTCTCCAATTCCATCCAGGTTGTTGTGAATACTACTATTTTATTCCTTTTTATGGCTGAGTAGTATTCCATGGTGTGTGTGTGTGTGTGTGTGTGTGTGTGTGTGTATATGTGTATATATATAATGTATGCATATATATGTATATATACTACTTAGCCATAAAATATATGCACACACAGACACATACGCAGTACACACACACACACACAGGGTATATGTAGTATAGTATATATCTCATGTAGTTTGTAATATATATATCACATTTTGTTTATCCACTGGTTGGTTGATGGGCATTTGAGCTAGTTCTATATTTTTGCAATTGTGAATTGTACCACTATAATCATGCATGTGCAAGTATCTTTTCTGTATAGTGACATCTTTTCTGTATAATGACTTCTTTTCCTCTTGGTAGATATCCAGTAGTGGGATTGCTGAATCAAATGGTGGATCTACTAGTCTTTTAGAGAATCTCTACACTGCTTTCTATAGTGGTTTTACTACTTTACACTCCCATCAGCAATGTAAAGGTGTTCCCTTTCACAACATCCACACCAACATCTATTATTTTTTGATATTTTGATTATGGCCATTCTAACAAGACTGAGGGGGTATTGCATTGTGGTTTTGATTTGCATTTCCCTGATCATTGGTGATGTTGAGAATTTTTTCATAAGTTTGTTGGAATTTTTTCATAAGTTTGTTGGCCATTTATAGATCTTCTTTTTAGAACTGTCTATTCATGTCCTTAGTCCACTTGTTGATAGAATTGTTTGTTTTTTCTTGCTGATTTAATTGAGTACCTTGTAGTTTCTGGGTATTAGTACTTTGTCAGATGCATAGTTTGTGAATATTTTTTCTCATTCTGTGGGTGGTCAGTTTACTCTGCTGATTATTTCTTTTGTTGTACAGAAGGTTTTTAGTTTAATTCCCATCTATTTGTTTTTGTTGCATTTGCTTTTGGGTTCTTGGTCATGAAGTCTATGCTTAAGCCAATATCTAGAAGGGTTTCTCTGATGATATCTTCTACAGTTTTTATGGTTTTAGGTCTTAGATTTAAGTCTTTGATCCATTTTGAGTTTATTTTTGTGTAAGGTGAGAGATGAGGATCCAGTTTCATTATCCCACATGTGGCTTGTCAATTATCCCAGCACCATTTGTTGAAAAGGGTATCCTTTCCCCATTTTTTTTTTTGTTTGTTTTGTTGAAGATCAGTTGACTATGAGTATTTGGCTTTATTTCTGGGTTCTCTATTTTGTTCCATTGGTCTGCATGCCTATTTTTTATACTAGTACCATGCTGTGTTGGTTACTACAGTCTTATAGTATAGTTTGAAGCTGGGTAATGTGATGCCTCCAGATTTGTTATTTTTGCTTAGTCTTGCTTTGGCTCTGTGGGCTCTTTTTTGGTTCCATATGAATTTTAGGATTTTTTTTCTAGTTCTGTGTAGAACTAGCAAAAAATACCATCATGGTATTTTGATGGGAATTGTATTGAATTTGTAGATAGCTTTTGGGAGTATGGTCATTTTCACAATATCAATTCTACCCATCCATGAGCATGGGTTGTGTTTACATTTGTTTGTGTTGTCTATGATTTTCTTTCAGCAGTGTTTTCTAGTTTTCTTTGTAGAGGTCTTTCACCTCCTTGGTTAGATATATTTCTAAGTATTTTATTTCTCTTTACAGTCATTGTAAAGTGCTTCAGTTCTTGATTTGGTTCTCAGCTTGGCAGTGCTCCTGATTTGTTTATGTTGATTTTGTATCCTGAAACTTCACTGAATTTATCAGATCTAGAAGCTTTTTGGATTAGTCATTAGGGTTTTCTAAGTATACGATCATATTATCAGTGAATAGCAGCAGTCTGACTTCCTCTTTACAAATTTGTATGCCCTTTAATCCTTTCTCTTGCCTGTTTGCTTTGGCCAGGATTTCCAGTATGTTGAATAGAAGTGGTGAGAGTGGGCATCCTTGTCTTGTTCCAGTTCTCAGGGGGAATGCCTTCAACTTTTCCCCATTCACTATAGTGTTGGCTGTGAGTCTGTTATATATGGTATTTCTTACCTTAAGGTATGTCCCTTCTATGCTGATTTTGCTGGGGGTTTTAATAACAGAGGGATGCGGATTTTGTCAAATGCTTTCTTTGTGTCTATTGAGATAATCATGTAATTTTTATTTTAAATTCTGTTTACCTTGGGTATCATATTTATTGACTTGCATATATTAAATTATCCCTGCCTCCCTGGCATAAAACCCACTTGAATGTAGTGGATTAGCTTTTTCATAATGCAGTTGGATTAAGTTAGCTAGTATTTTGTTGAGGATTTTTGCATCTGTGTTCATCAGGGATATTGACCTGTAGTTTTCCTGTTTTGTTATGTCCTTTCCTGGTTTTGATATTAGAGTGAAACTGGCTTCATAGTATGATTTAGGACAGATTCCTTCTTTCTCTGCTTTTTTTGGGAATAATGTCAATAGTATTGGTACCAATTCTTCTTTGAATGATAAAATTCAGCTGTGAATTCTCAACTTTTTTTGTTGGCAATGTTTCAATTACCATTTCAGTCTCGCTGCTTGCTATTGGTCTGTTTGGAGTTCTATTTCTTCCTGGTTTAATCTAGGAGGGTTGCATGTTTCCAGGAATATATCCATCTCTTCTAGGTTTTCTAGTTTGTATGCATAAAGGTGTTCATAGTAGCCTTAAATAGTTTTTTGTATTTTTGTGGCATTTGTCATAATATCTCCCATTTCTTTTTGAATTGAACTTAATTGGATCTCCTCTTTTATTTTCTTGGTTAATCTTGTTAATGCTCTATCAATTTTATGTTTTCAAAGAGTCATCTTTTCATTTCATTTGTCTTTTTTCATTCAATTTTATTTAGTTCTGCTCTGATGCTTGTTATTTCTTCTGCTGGGCTTGGATTTGGTTAGTTCTTGTTTCTCTAGTTCCTTTTGGTGTGATCTTAGATTATCTATTTGTGCTCTTTCAGACTTTTTGATGTAGGTATTTAATGCTATGAACTTTCCTTTTAGCACTGTTTTTCTTATCCCAGAGGTTTTGATAGGTTGTGTCACCATTATTTTTCAGTTCAAAGAATGGTTTAATTTTAATCTTGATTCATTGTTGACATCGTAATCATTCAGGAGCAGGTTATTTAATTTCCATGTATTTTCATGGTTTTGAAGGTTTCTTTTGAAGCTGATTTCTAGTTTTATTCCATTGTGGCTTTGATATAATTTCAATTTTCCTAAACTTATCAAGGTTTGTTTTGTGGCCTATCATATGGTCTGTCTTGGGGAAAGTTCCATGTGCTGATGACTAGAATGTATATTCTGCTGTTGTTGGGTAGAATGTTCTGTAAATATCTGTTAAGTCCATTTGTTCTAGATTATAGTTTAAATCCATCGTTTCTTTGTTAACTTTCTGTTTTGATGACCTGTCTAGTTTCTTTGTGGACATTCTGTCTTGATGACTGTCAGTGGAGTATTGAAGTCCCTCATTATTACTATGTTGCTATTGATCTCATTTCTTAGTTCTATTAGTTATTATTTTATAAATTTGGAATCTCCAGTATTAAGTGGTTGTATATATACTCCTAATCTCCAGTATATATTAGGTTTGTGATATTTTCCTGTAGGACTAGTCCTTTTATCATTATATAATGTCCATCTTTTTCTTTTCAAACTGTTGTTGCTTTAAAGTTTGTTTTGTCTCAAACAGGAATAGCCACTCCTGCCCACTTTTAGTGTCTATCTGCATGGAATATCTTTTTATACCCCTTTACCTTAAGTTTATATGAGTCCTTATGTGTAAGTGAGTCTCTTGAAGACAGCAGATAATTGGTTTGTGAATTATTCATTCTACCATTCTGTATCTTTTAAGTTGAGTATTTAGGCCATGTACATTCAATGTTTGCATTGAGATGTGAAGTACTATTCTATTTATTGTGCTAGTTTTGCCTGAATACTTTGTTTTGTCTTTATTGTGTTATTGTTTTATAGGTCCTGTGAGAATTATGCTTTAAGGAGGCTCTCTTTTGGTGTATTTTGAGGATTTGTTTTAAGATTTAGAGCTCCTTTCAGCAGTTCTTGTAGTGCTGCCTTGGGAGTGGTGAATTCTTTCAGTATTTATTTGCTTGAAAAAGACTATATATTTTCTTCAATTATAAACTTTACTTTACTAGATATAAAATTCTTGGCTGATAATTTGGTTTGGTTTGGCTAAAGATAGCATGCCAATCCCTTCTAGCTTGTAGGGTTTCTGTTGAGAAGTCTGCTGTTAATCTGGCAGGTTTTCCTTTATAGATTACCTAATGCTTTTGTCTCACAGATCTTAAGATTGTTTCCTTCATCTTGGCTTTAGATTACCTGACAACTATGTGCCTATGCAATGACCTTTCTGCCATGAATTTCTTGAGTGGTCTTTGAGCTTCCTTTATTTGAATGTCTAGATCTCTAGCAAGGCCAGTGAAATTTTCCTCAGATATTCCATCAATTACATTTTCCAGACTTTCAGATTTCTCTTCTTCCTTGGGAACACCAATTATTCTTAGATTTGGTCATTTAACATAATTCCAAACTTCTTGGAGGTTTTGTTCATTTTATCTTTATTTTTGATTCTTTTTTCTTCACCTTTGTAGGATTGGGTTAATTCAAATGCCTTGTCTTTGATCTCTGAAGTGCTTTTTTTTTTTTACTTGTTTGATTCTATTGTTGATACTTTCTAGTGCATTTTATGTTTCTCTAAATGTGTTCTTCTTTTCCAGAAGTTGTAATTGTTTTTTATTTATGTTATCTATTTCTCTGGAGATTTTTCCATTCATATCCTATATCATTTTTAAAAATTTCTTTAAGTTGGTATTCACCTTTCTCTGGTGCCTCCTTGAGCAGCTTAATAATCAAGCTTCAGAATTCTTTTTATGACAATTCAGAGATTCTACTTGGTTTGAATTCATTGCTGGTGAGCTAGTGTTATCAAGAACCTTGCTTTGTCATGTTACCAGAATTGCTTTTCTGGTTTCTTCTTTTATGAATAGACTATGTTCCCTCTGAGGCTCATGTGTTTCCTCTGAGGCTCAAGGTCCGCTATTTTGATTTTATCTATGGGGGTGCTCCCTTGATGTGGTGCTCTCTCCCTTCCCCTAGGGATGGGGCTTCTTGAAAGCCAAACTGCAGTGGTTGTTATTTCCATTCTGGGTGTAGCCACTCAGTGGAGCTACCAGGTTCCAGGCTGGTACTGGGGAGTGTCTACAAAGAATTCTGTGATGTAGTCTGCCTTCAGGTCTCTCAGCCATGGATACCAGCATCTGTTCTTGTGGCGATAGCAGGAGAATGAAGTGGACTTTGTGATTGTCCTTGGTTGTCATTTTGTTTAGTGCACACATTTTGTGTTGGTTGGCCTTCAGCGAGGAGCTGGTGCTTTTAAGAGAGGATCAACTGTAGTAACATAGTGAGGATACGAGCTTACCCTAGGATCACCTGGATAAGTATTTGGGTTTCTCAGGTGGTAGGTGGGGTTGTGGAGCTTCAAAGAGATATATTCTTTGTCTTTAGCTACCAGGGTGGGTAAAGAAAGACCATCAGGTGGGGGCAGTGTTAGGCATGTCTGAGTTCAAACTTTCCTTGGGCAGGGCTTGCTGTGACTGCTGTGGGGAATGGGAATGTGGTTCTCCAGCCAATGGAGTTATGTTCCGAGGGGTTTATGACTGCCTCTGCTGTGTCCTATGGGTTGCCAGAGAGGTGGGGGGTGTCAGCAGTGACAGGCCTCATCTAGCTTCCACACAGCCTGAAAGGCCAGTCTCACTCCCCTGCCTCATCCCCATGCCCCAGAACAGTACCGAGTTTATTTCCAGGCCAGCAACAGTACTGAGTTTATTTCTAGGCAGCAGGTGAGTGGGGCTGAGAATTTGCTTCAGGCTACAAGCCTCCCTGCTGAGAAACCAAGCAGGGCTTTCAGGTTTTGAGCCTACCTGCCATGGATTAATGTGCTAGTATCTCCACTCCCTGTTCACCCCATTACAAAGTTCTGCTGGAAATTTCCTTCTCCCTGTGGTTTTTCCCCAATTCCACTGGTAGCCCTCTACTAGGACCCCTATGAGACAAAGTAATAAGTGGCATCCCTGGGGACCAAGAATGCCCACAGGGCTCTTCCTGCTGCTTCTTCTACCCCTATATTATTTCTCTTGGCCCTCTAAATTTGTCCTGGCTCCAGATGAGGTTAGATCCTTCTCTCGTGATCTGGACTTCCAGATTCTTAGTGAGGATGTGTATTCAGAGGTGAACTTTCCCCCTTACACACTTTGGGCACTCACAGCTTTTCAACTGTCTCATGGAGCCTGCAGCCCCAAGCGTCTTCCTTCAAAAGATCTGTCGATTCTCTTGGCTTTTCTGATATGTTCCTTCTGGTAGTTCTTGGAGGAAAAGGTCACGATGTGAGTCTTCACATGCTTCTCAGTCTGAGTGGGAGTTGCAAGGTAGTCCAGGCTTCTATCTGCCATTTTTTTTCCTATTATCACTTTTTGTAAAAAGTTTTAAAGAAAATTTTTAAAAAACGCTTTTAGTAAACAGAAAAATTGAAGGAAGGTACAGAGTTCTTTGTATATTATAGATAACAGTCCTTTATTAGATGTATCTTTTGCAGACATTTTCTCCCAGCCTGCAGCTTGTCTTCTCATTCTCTGGACATTGTCTTTTTCAGAACAGAAGTTTTCATTTTAATAAAGTCCAGGTTATTAATTATTTCTTTCATGAATTGTGCCTTTGTTGTCATATCTAAAAGATTATTGACAATCCAAGGCCATCTAAATTTTTTCTCTTATGATATCTTTTAGCATATTTATAGTTTTGCATTTTACATTTAGATCTGTAACCCATTTTGAGTTAATTTTTGTGAAGGGTATGAGATCTGTGTCAAGATTCACCTCTATTTTTTTTTTAAGTGGATGTCCAGGCCAGGCACTTAAAAAATTTCTGGGATTGGCTTATTCCTGCAATCCCAGAAATTTAGGAGGCTGAGGTGGAAGGATCACCTGAGGCCAGAAGTTTGAGATCATCCTGGGCAACATATGCAGACACCATCTCTACAAAAAATACAGATAAAAAAATGAGCTGAATGTGGTGGTGTGTCCCTGTAGTCTTAGCTGCAGCTTAACCTGCTGGGGCATTATCAAAACCTAATTGAGCTGAGGAATGGAAATATTCAACTATACCCTGATAGTCTTCGCTTGGGAGAAACGAAATAACAACTTCAGCTCATTCTAGCCTTCCTGTTTCACCTAAGATGGTAAGTAAAAAGCGAGTATAAAGTTCACTGTCCAGAGACACAAACTTACTAAAAGACTAAGATGTAATAATCACAGGCCTTATAGAACACTCCCCCCACCTCCTTGCCACCACATTACTAAAGGACTATTTGCAACATTTCCTTTTACCCAGTGTATCATGTCTGTCTATCATGAAAATAATTAGAAGATGTACCAAAAAGAAAAGAAAAGAAATAGTTTGAAAAGACAGAACAAGCATCACAACCATATTCAGATATGACAGGGATGGTGGAATGATCAGACCAGGAATTTAAAACATACATGATTAACATGCTCAGGACGCTAATGAATAAAGTAGACAGCAAGGAAAAACAGATGAGCCACATGGCAGAGAGATGGAGATTCTAAGAAAGAACCAAAAAGAAGTGCTAAAGAACACTGTGAAAGAAATGAAGAATGCTTTTTATAAAATTTTTGAATTATTTATTGCTCATTATTTTTAATTTTAAGGTGTATATGGTATGTGTATGTATTTATGGGGTATAGAAAATATTTTGATACAGGCGTGAATTTTGTAATAATTACATAATGGAAAATAGGGTACCTGTCATCTCAAGCATTTATCCTTTGTGTGACAAACAACTCAATTATACTCTTTCAGTTATTTTTAAATGTTCAATTTTATCATTATTGACTATAGCCACACTGTTGTGCTCTCAAATACTAGATGTTATTTATTTTTTTCTGACTATTTTTTGTACCCACTAGCCATCATCACTTTTCCCTGACAACACTTCCCAGCCTCTGCTAACCACACTTCTACCCTCTATCTCCATGAGTTCAATTGTTTTGGTTTGTAGCTCCTACGAACAACTGAGAGCACAAGAAGTTTCTCCTTTTGTGCTTGGATTATTTCACTTAACATAATGACCAGTTCTATCCTTGTGGTTGCAAATGACATGATATCACTTCTTT
The DNA here is from genome assembly GCA_031835075.1 of Saguinus oedipus. Lineage (NCBI taxonomy): Eukaryota > Metazoa > Chordata > Mammalia > Primates > Cebidae > Saguinus > Saguinus oedipus. The sequence continues at coordinate 183,607,399 of CM063170.1, read as the reverse complement.
TATGGCTGAATACTACTCCGATGTGTATACATACCAAGTTTTCTTTATAAATTTATCCGTTGATGGACACTTACGTTACTTCAAAATCTTGGTAATTGTGAATGCTACTGCAATAAACATGAGAGTGTGGATAGCTCTTTGATATACTGCTTTCCCTTCTTTTCGGTATATACCTAGAAGTGGGATTGCTAGATCACATATTAGCTCTATTTTTAGTTTTTTGAGGAATCCCAAAACTTTTCTACATAGTGGCTGTACTAATTTACATTCCCACCAACAGTGTAAAGGGTTCCCTTTTCTTCACATTCTCTCTGGCATTTATTAGTCTGGTACAAATGTTATTGTGTTTTTTTTTTTTTAGTTGTGTTTAATATTATTGCCTGTCTTTTAGATAAAAGCCATGTTAGCTGGGGTGAGATGACATCTGATTGTAGTTTTGACTTGCATTTCTGTGATGATCAATGATGTTGAGCACTTTTTTCATATACCCGTTTGCCATTTGTGTGTGTGTGTGTGTGTGTGTGTGTGTGTGTGTGTTTTGAGAAAGGTCTGCTCAAATCTTTTGTTCATTTTTAAATCAGATTATTAGATGTTTTTACCCCATAGAGTTGTTCAGTTCCTTATATATTCTGATTATAGATTCCTGGTGAGATAGGTGGTTTTTAAGTATTTTCTCTCATTCTGTGGGTTGTCTCTTCACTTTGTTGATTGTATTCTTTGCTGTGCAGAAGCTTTCTAACTTGATGTGATCCCAATTGTCCATTTTTGTTTGGGTTACCTGTGCTTGTTGGATTTAGCTCCAGAAATCTTTGTCCAGACCAATGTCCTGGAGATTTTCCGGAAAGTATTGTTTTATTAGTTTCATAGTTTGAGGTCTTAGATTTAAATCTCCATTCCATTTTTATTTGATTTTTGTATATGGTGAGAGATAGGAGTCTAGATTTATTTTTTGGCATATAGATATCCAGTTTTCCCAGAACCATTTATTGAAGACTGTCCTTTTTCCAGTGTATGTTCTTGGCAGTTTGTCAAAAATAAATTCACTGTAGATGTATGGATTGGCCTCTGGGTTCTCCATTCTGTTCCATTGATCTCTGTCTCTGCTTTTATGTGAGTAGCATGCTGTTTTGGTTACTATAGTTCTGTAGCATAATTTGAAGTCAGATAATGTGATTTCTACAGTTTTCTTATTTTTACTCAAGAAAGCTTTGGCTACTCTGGGTCTTTTGTGATATCATATGCATTTTAAGATTGCTTTTTCATTCTTCTGTGAAGAATGTCATTAGTATTTTAATAGGAATTGTATAGAGCCTGTAGATTTCTTTGGGTAGTATGAACATTTTAACAAAATTGATTCTTCCAATCCATGGGCATGGAATATATTTTCTTTCTTTGTGTTTGTCCTTTTTAATTTCTTGTGTCAAGGTTTTATAGTTTTCACTGTAGAGATTGTTCAATTCTTTGGTTAATTCCTAGGTATTTAATTTTATTTTTAGCTATTGTAATTGGAATTACTTTCTTGATTTATTTTTTAGATTACTCATTGTTGGCATATAGAAATGCTACTTTTGTATCCTGCAACTTTATCAAATTTATTAGTTCTAATAGTTCTTTTTGAAGGAGTCTTCAGGTTTTTTCAAATATAAGATTATATCATCTGTAAGTGAAGATAATTTGACTTCTTTTTTTTCCAGTTTGGATGCCCCTTATTTCATTCTCTTGTCTGATTCCTGTATCAAGAACTTCTTGAAGAATGCTTTTGATAGGCTTATTGGTAGACTAGAAAAGGCTGAAAAAAATCTCTGAACTTGAGTATATATCAGTACAAACCTTAAAAACTGAAAAGTAGAGCAGGGAGAAGAGAAGATGGCACTGTAGGAGCAGCTCAGGATTGCAGTTCCCAGTGAAAGTGCAAAGGGTGAGTGGATGCCACATTTCTGAACAGATCTTTATTGCCCACAGACCAGGAGATTCCCAGGTGGAGGAGCCCCATGGGTCGCCAGCATGGCTGTTTCGGCCGGTGCGGCTGTTTCAGCCAGCACGGCTGTTTCAGCTAGCGCCGCAGTAGAGTGGCTCTCCGTACAAAATACACTGGTCTGGTTGCCCTGTTAAACTGGCAATTGGAGATCCGGGAAGGCAGATTAGCACATTCATCTGATTAAACGGGACTGAAACATAAAGCCAGGCCAGGAGATTCCTGGGCAGTGATGTTGTTACAGCCTGTGCAGTGGGTCACCGCATGGGAAATCACACAGATCCTGGTGCCCTTTCAGCAGGCGACTGAAACACCTGAGAGAGTCAACCATTCATCTTATAAAAGAAAGGGCTCTGAGGCAGGGAGCCAGGTGATCAGGCTCGGCGGGTCCCACCCCACAAAAACAAACAAACAAAAAACTGCAATTGGAAACACTTGGGGTTGAGAGTTTCACGGCAAGCACAGCTGAACCCAGGATGGCACAGCTTGGTGGGGGTGGGGCATTTGCCATTAGCGAGGCACTCCACCCCTACAGAGGTAGTCTGCCATTGCTGACGCAGCCTGCCATTGCCAAGGCAACCCGCCATAACAGAGAGAGTCCACCATTACAGAGGCAGGCCACCATTGCCACAGCAGTTCTAACCATACCCATATAAACAGGACTGCAGGGAAATACACATGGCAGCAGGGCAGAGCCCACGGTAGCAGGGCAGACCCCAGAGCAGCTCAGCAAAGCCTCTGCAGGCAGGCAGTGACTAGGCTGCCTCTTGCTGGGCAGGACAGGGCAACAGATACTCATAAATAAAGTGCTAACTCCCCAGGACAGAGCACCTGGGGAAAAAAGGGGTTTTATGAGTTCTGCTGCAGCAGACTTAAACATACCTGCCTAGCAGCTCTGAATGAACAATGGAGCTCACAGCTCAGCACTTGAGCTCCTATAAAGTACAGACTGTCTCCTCAAGCAGCTCCCTGACCCCCATATATGCAAAGAGTCACCTCACAAAAGACTGATCAGACAGACATTTGGCAGGCATCATTCTGGGACAAACATAGCAGAAGAAGAAACTGGTAGCAACCCTTACTGTTCTGCAGCTGCTGCAGGTGTTCCCCAGGCAAGCAGGGCCTGGAGTGGACCTCAGACTGTTAGAAGGAAAACTAAGTAACAGAAATACTTCATCATCAACAATCTGGACCTCCACTCAGAGACCCAATCTGAAAATCAGCAACTACACAGACAACAGGTGGATAAATCCACAAAGATGGAAAGAAACCAGCACAAAAAGGAGGAAAACACCCAAAACCAGAACACCTCACCTCCTACAAGATATCACAACTCACCAGCAAGGGAACAAAGCTGGACAAAGAATGAGTGTGATGAAATGACAGAATCAGACTTCAGAAGGTGTGTAATGAGAAAATTCCATGAGCTAAAAGAACAAGTTCTAACTCAATGCAAAGAAACTAAGAGTCTTGAAAAAAGACTGGAGGAAATGATAACAAGAATGGACAACTTAGAGAGGAATATGAGTGAATTGATGGAGCTGAAAAACAAAACACGAGAACTTTGTGAAGCATGCACAAGTTTTAACAGCCAAATGGACCAAGAAGAAGAAAGGATATCAGAGGTTGAAAATCAACTCAATGAAATAAAACGAGAAGGCAAGATTAGAGAAAAAAGTGCAAAAAGGAATGAACAAAGTCTCCAAGAAATATGGGACTATGTGAAGAGACCTAATCTACGTTTGATAGGTGTACCAGAATGTGACGAAGAGAATGAATCCAAGCTGGAAAATACTCTTCAGGATATTATCCAGGAAAATTTCCCCAACCTAGCAAGGCAGGCCAATATTCAAGTCCAGGAAATACAGAGAACACCACAAAGATATTCCTCAAGAAGAGCAACCCCAAGGCACATAATTGTCAGATTCACCAGGGTTGAAGTGAAGGAGAAAATGCTAAGGGCAGCCAGAGAGAAAGGTCAGATCACTCACAAAGGGAAGCCCATCAGACTCACAGCAGATCTCTCGGCAGAAACCCTACAAGCCAAAAGAGAATGAGGGCCAATATTCAACATCCTTAAAGAAAAGAACTTTCAACCCAGAATTTCATATCCAGCCAAACTAAGCTTCATAAGTGAAGGAAAAATAAAATCCTTTGCAAACAAGCAAGTACTCAGAGATTTTGTCACCGCCAGGCCTGCTTTACAAGAGCTCCTGAAAGAGGCACTACACATAGAAAGGAACAACCAGTAACAGCCACTCCAAAAACATACCAAATGATAAAGAGCATCAACAAAATGAAGAATCTGCATCAACTAATGGGCAAAACAGCCAGCTAGCATCAAAATGGCAGTATCAAATTCACACATAACAATATTAACCCAAAAGGTAAATGGGATAAATGCCACCAATCAAAAGACACAGACCGGCAAATTGGATAAAAAGCCAAAACCCATTGGTGTGCTGTATCCAGGAAACCCATCTCACATGCAAGGATACACAAAGGCTCAAAATAAAGGGATGGAGGAAGATTTACCAAGCAAATGGAGAGCAAAAGAAAGCAGGAGTTGTAATTCTTCTTTCTGATAAAATAGACTTTAAAGCAACAAAGATCAAAAGAGACAAAGAAGGGCATTATGTAATGGTAAAAGGATCAATAGAACAAGAAGAGCTAATAATCCTAAATATATATGGACCCAATACAGGAGCAACCAGATATATAACACAAGTTCTTAATGACTTACAAAGAGACTTAGACTCCCACACTGTGGGAGTGTTAAAGTGGGAGACTTTAACACTCCACTGTCAATATTAGACAGATCAACCAGACAGAAAATTAACAAGGATATCCAGGACTTGAACTCAGACCTGGAACAAGCAAACATGATCGACATTTACAGAACTCTCCACCCCATATCCACAGAATATACATTCTTCTCAGCACCACATCACACCTACTCTAAAATTGACTGCATAATTGGAAATCAATTACTTCTCAGCAAATGCAAAACAACTGAAATCATAACAAACAGTCTCTCAGACCATAGTGCAATTAAGTTAGAACTCAGATTTCAGAAACAAACTCAGAACCGCACAGCTTCATGGAAACTGAACAACTGGCTCTTGAATGTTGATTGGATAAGCAATGAAATGAAGGCAGAAATAAAGAAGTTCTTCGAAACCAACGAGAATGAAGACACAGCATACCAGAATCTCTGGGACACATTTAAAGCAGTCTCTAGAGGAAAATATTTAGCAATAAGTGCCCACATGAGAAGAGTGGAGAGATCCAAAATTGACACCCTATTGTCAAAATTGAAAGAGCTAGAGGAGCAAGACCAAAAAAACTCAAAACCTAGCAGAAGACAAGAAATAACGAAGATCAGAGCAGAACTGAAGGAGATAGAGACACAAAAAACCCTTCAAAAAATCAATAAATCCAAGAGCTGGTTTTTCGAAAAGATCAACAAAGTAAACCACTAGCCAGACTGATAAGAAAGAAAAGAGAGAATAACGAAATAGATGCAATAAAAAACAATAAAGGGGAAATCACCACAGATTCCACAGAAATTCAAACCATCATCAGAGAATATTACAAACAACTCTATGCACATAAACTAGTAAACCTGGAAGAAATTGATAAATTCCTGGACACTTGTGTCCTCCCATGCCTAAACCAGGAAGAAATCGAAACTATGAATAGACCAATAACAAGGTCTGAAGTTGAGGCAGCAATTAAGAGCCTACCACACAAAAAAAGCCCGGGTCCAGATGGGTTCACAGTCAAGTTCTACCAGACACACAAAGAGGAACTGTTACCATTCTTTCTGAAACTATTCCAAATAATCCAAAAAGACGGAATCCTTCCCAAATAATTTTATGAGACCAACATCATCCTGATACCAAAACCCAGCAGATACTCAACAAGAAAAGAAAACTTCAGGCCAATATCCATGATGAACATAGATGCAAAAATCTTAAATAAAATACTGGCAAGCTGATTGCAACAGCACATCAAAAAGCTTATCCACCATAATCAAGTAGGATTCATCCTGGGGATGCAAGGCTGGTTCAACGTACACAAGTCTATAAACATAATTCACCACATAAACAAAAACCACATGATTATCTCAATTGACGCAGAGAAGGCCTTTGACAAAATTCAACAGCCCTTTATGGTAAAAACCCTCAATGAACTCAGTATTGATGGAACTTATCTCAAAATAATAAAATCTATTTACATCAAACCAACAGCCAGTATCATACTGAATGGGCAAAAACTGGAAGCATTCCCTTTGAAATCTGGCACTAGACAAGGATGCCCTCTCTCACCACTCCTATTTAATATAGTACTGGAAGTTCTAGCCAGAGCAATCAGGCAAGAAAAATAAATAAAGTGTATTCAAATAGGAAAGGAGGAAGCCAAATTGTCTCTATTTGCAGATGACATGATAGTATATCTAGAAGACCCCATCATCTCAGCCCAAAAGCTCCTGAAACTGATAAGCAACTTCAGCAAGTCTCAGGATACAAAATCAATGTGCAAAAATCACAAGCATTCCTACACACCAATAACAGACTTAAAGAGAACCAAATCAAGAACGAACTGCCATTCACAATTGCTACAAAGAGAATAAAATACCTAGGAATACAACTCACAAGGAACGTAAAGGACCTCTTCAAGGAGAACTACAAACCACTGCTCAACGAAATAAGAGAGGACACAAACAGATGGAGAAACATTCCATGTTCATGGTTAGGAAGGATCAATATCGTGAAAATGGCCATACTGCCCAACATAATTTACAGATTCAACACTATCCCCATCAAGCTACCAATGACCTTCTTCACAGAACTGGGAAAAACCACCTTAAACTTCATATGGAACCAAAAGAGAGCCCGCATAGCCAAGTCAATTTTAAGTAAAAAGAACATAGCAGGAGGCATCACACTACCGGACTTCAAAAAGGCTACAGTAATCAAAACAGCATGGTACTGGTACCAAAACAGAGATATAGACCAATGGAACAGAACAGAAGCATTGGAGGCAATGCAACATACCTGCAACCATTCAATCTTGGATAAACCTGACAAAAATAAGCAATGGGGAAAGGATTCCCTGTTTAATAAATGGTGTTGGGAAAACTGGCTAGCCATGTGCAGAAAGCAGAAACTGGACCCCTCTCTGAAACCCCCCACTAAAATTAACTCCAGATGGACTAACACCATGAAAACCCTAGAAGAAAATCTAGGCAAAACCATTTAGGACATAGGAGTAGGCAAGGGCTTCATGACCAAAACACCAAAAGCATTGGCAACAAAAGCCAAAATAGACAAATGGGACCTAATCAAACTCCACAGCTTCTGCATGGCAAAAGAAACAGTCACTAGAGTGAATCGGCAACCAACAGAATGGGAAAAAATCTTTGCAGTTTACGCATCTGACAAAGGGCTGATATCCAGAATTTACAAAGAGCTCAAACAGATTTACAGGAAAAAAACAAGCCCATTCAAAAATGGGCAAAGGATATGAACAGACACTTTACAAAAGAAGACATATATGAGGCCAACAAACACATGAACAAATGCTCATCATCACTGGTCATTAGAGAGATGCAAATCAAAACCACATTGAGATACCATCTCACGCCAGTTAGAATGGCGATCATTACAAAATCTGGAGACAACAGATGCTGGAGAGGATGTGGAGAAATAGGAACACTCTTACACTGTTGGTGGGAGTGTAAATTAGTTCAACCATTGTGGAAGACAGTGTGGCGATTCCTCAAGGACCTAGAAATAGAAATTGCATTTGACCTAGCAATCCCATTACTGGGTATCTATCCAAAGGACTATAAATCGTTCTACTATAAGGACACATGCACACGAATGTTCATTGCAGCACTGTTTACAATAGCAAAGACCTGGAACCAACCCAAATGCCCATCGATGATAGACTGGACAGGGAAAATGTGGCACATACACACCATGGAATACTAGGCAGCCATAAAAAACGATGAGTTTGTGTCCTTTGTAGGGACATGGATGAACCTGGAGACCATCATTCTCAGCAAACTGACACAAGAACAGAAAATCAAATACCACATGTTCTCACTCATAGGCAAGTGATGAACAATGAGAACACATGGACACAGGGAGGGGAGCACTACACACTGGGGTCTATTGGGGGGAATAGGGGAGGGACAGCGGTGGGGGGAGGTGGGGAGAGATAGCATGGGGAGAAATGTCGGATATGGGTGAAGGGGAGGAAGGTAGAAATCACACAGCCACATGTGTACCTATGCAAGTATCTTGCATGTTCTTCACATGTACCCCAAAACCTAAAATGTAATAATAAAAAACTGAAAAGCAAGAAAACAATGATTAAAAACAATTGGAACAGAGTATTCAGGAACTGTGGATGACTACAAAAGGTATACATACACATGATTACTCAAAGAAGAGAAAGAGAAAAAATAGAAGAAATAGTTGAATAATGACAACTGGGAATTTTCCCCAAATTAACGTCAGACACTAAACCACAGATGCAGGAAGCTCAGACAACAAGTAAGATATATGCAAAGAAAACTAAGCCTAGACAAGTCATTTTCAAACAATAATGGTAAAGATAAATAAAAAATCTTGAAGGAATCTAGAGGAAATAAAAACACCTTATCTATTGAGGAGCAAATATAAGAATTTAATCCAACTTCTCAGACCATGCAAAGGAGAGTGAAGTGAAATATTTAAAATGCTGAGAAAAAAATTCCACCTAGTATTCTGTTCCCTGCAGAATAATTATTCAAAAGAGGAGAAATAAAAACTTTCTCAAATAAAAATAGAGCACATTTGTTGCCAGTAGATCTACCTACCAGAAATTTGAAAGAAAATCCAAAATTGACAAATGGGATCTAATTAAACTAAAGAGCTTCTGTACAGCAAAAGAAACTATCATTAGAGTGAATTGGCAACCAACTCATAAAAAAATTGAAAACATTTTTGAAAACTACCCATCTGAAAAAGGACTAAAACCCAGACTCTACTGCAGAGAAGGACTTTGACAAAATTCAACAGCACTTTGTGCTGAAAACTCTTAATAAACTAGGTATTTATGGAACCTACCACAAAATAATAAAAGCTATTTATGACAAACCCACTGCTAATATCATACTAAATGGGCAAAAACTGGAAGCATTTCCTTTGAAATCTGGCACTAGACAAGGATGCCCTCTCTTTCCACACTTATTTAATATAGTATTGGAAGTTTTAGCCAGAGCAATCAGGCAAGAAAAAGAAATAAAGGATATTCAATTAGGAATAGAGGAAGTCAAATTGTCTCTATTTGCAGACGACATGATTGGATATTTAGAAGACCCCATCATCTTAGCCCAAAATCTTAAGCTGATAAGCAACTTCAACAAAGTCTCAGGATACAAAATCAATGTGCAAAAATCACAAGCATTCCTATATACCAATAATAGAGAACCAAATTATGAGTGAACTCCCATTCACAATTGCTAGAAAGAGAGCAAAATACCTAGGAATACAACTTAAAAGGGATGTGAAGGACCTCTTCAAGGAGAACTACAAAGGACTGCTCAAGGAGGATACAAACAGATGGGAAAACACTCCATGCTCATGGCTAGAAAGAATCAATATTGGGAAAATGGCCATACTGCCCAACATAATTTATAGATTTAATGCTAGCCCCATGAAACTACCAATGACCTTCTTCACAGAACTGGAAAAGACCCCTTTAAACTTCATATGGAAACAAAAAAGAGCCTGTATAGCCAATACAATCCTAAGCAAAAAGAACAAAGCTGGTGGCATCACACTGCTGGACTTCAAGCTATACTACAAGGCAACAGTAATATAAACAGCATGGTACTGGTATCGAAACAGAGACATAGACCAATGGAACAGAAGAGAGGCCTCTGGAGAACACCACACATCTACAACCATCTGATATTTGATAAACCTGACAAAGATCAAGCAATGGATAAAGGATGCCCTGTTGAATAAATGTTGTTGGGAAAATTGGCTAACAATGTACAGAAAGCAGAAACTGGACCCCTTCCTGACACCTTACACTAAAATTAACTCCAAATAGATTAAGGACTTAAGCATAAGACCTAACACCATAAAAACCCTAGAAGAAAACCTAGGTAAATCCATTCAGGACATAGGTGTAGGCAAGGAGTTCATGACTAAAACACCAAAAGCATTGGCAACAAAAGCCAAAATTGACAAATGGGATCTAATTAAACTTCAGAACTTCTGTACAGCAATAGAAACAATCATTAGAGTGAACCGGCAATGAATGGAATGGGCAAACATTTTGCAATTTACCCATCTGACAAAGGGCTAATATCCAGAATCTACAAAGAACTGAAACACCTTTACAAGAAAAAAACCAAACAAACCCATCCAACAGTGGGCAAAGGACATGAACAGACACTTTACAAAAGAAGAGATATATGAAACCAACAAACAATGAAAAAATGCTCACCATCACTGTTCATTAGAGAAATGCAAATCAAAACCACATTGAGATACCAGTTAGAATGGCAATCAATAAAACATCTAGAGACAACAGATGCTGGAGAGGATGTGGAGAAATAGGAATACTTTTACACTGTTGGTGGGAGTGTAAATTAGTTCAACCATTATGGAAGACAGTGTGGTGATTCCTCAAGGACCTAGAAATAGAAATTCCATTTGACCCAGCAATCCCATTACTGGGTATATACCCGAAGGATTATAAATTATTTTAAAGACACATGCACACACATGTTTATCACGGCACTGTTTTCAATAGCAAAGACCTGGAACCAACCCAAATGCCCATCTATGATAGACTAGACAAAGAAAACGTGGCACATATACACCATGGAAAACTATGCAGCCATAAAAAACAATGAGTTTTTGTCCTTTGTAGGAACATGGATGAACCTGGAAACCATCATTCTCAGCAAGCTGACACAAGAACAGAAAATCAAGACATTTATGCAGCCAACAGATGTGAAAAAAAGCTCATCATCACTGGTCATTAGAGTAATGCAAATTAAAATCATGTTGAGATACCATTTTACACCAGTTAGAATGGTGATCATTAACAAATCAGGAGACAACAAATGCTGGCGAGGATGTGGAGAAATTGGAACACTTTTAAACTGTTGGTGGAAATGTAAATTAGTTCAACTATTGTGGAAGACAGTGTGGTGATTCCTCAAGGATCTAGAGCTAAAAATACCATTGACCCAGGAATCCTATTATTGGGTAGATACCCAAAAGATTATAAATCATTCTATTATAAAGACACATGCACATGTATGTTTATTGTGGCACTGTTCACAATAGCAAAGAGTTGGAACCAACCCAAATGCCCATCAATGATCGACTGGATAAAGAAAATATGGCACATATATACAATGAAATACTATGCAGCCTTAAAAAAGGATGAGTTCATGTCCTTTGTAGGGACATGGATGAATCTGCAAACCATCGTTCTCAGCAAACTGACTCAAGAACAGAAAACCAAATACCACATGTTCTCACTTGTAAGTGGGTGTTAACGAGAACACATGGACACAGGTAGGAAAACATCACACACCAGGGGCTGTCGGTAGTTGGGGGGCTAGAAGAGGGATAGTAGTGGGTGGGGAGATAGGGGAGGGATAGCACTAGGAGAAATACCTAATGTAGATGATGGAGTGATGGATGCAGCAAACCATCATGGCACATGCATGCCTATGTAACAAACCTGCACATTCTGCACGTGTACCCCAGAACTTAACATATAATTAATAAAAAAGAAAGAAAATGTTCTAGGTCAGAAATATAAAGAAAATATGAACATTAAAGAAGGAATAAGTATAGATAAATAAAAAGCTTTTTTTTATATTGTCATTTGATCTAACAGGTAAGTTTGTTCAAAACAGGAGTAGCCACAGTATATTCAATTATGTATATATATGTATATATATATGTGGATATGTGTATGTGTGTGTGTGTGTGTATATACTGTGTATATACACACACACAAATACACATATACATATATATATACATGCACACATACATACATATACTTATGTATGACTGCATATAAGTAAAATGAATAACAGCAAGAGAAATGAATTAGGATTAATTTGTTATTATAAAGTCCTCATACTACCTGTGAAGCACTACAAAGTTATTTAAAAGTGGACTTGAGTTAGTTGTAAATGTATACTGCAGACTCTAGGGCAACCACTAAAAAAATGTTTAAAAAGAAGTGTAACTGATATGCAAAGAAAGGAGATAAAATAAAATTATAGGCAATGTATTTCTGCTTAAAACACTGCTATATATTGATCAGTTGATGAAAAGGTAACCAGAGGCTCACAGGAACCAAATCTGTATTTCCTCTAGGAGCAATAGTTCAGCATTCCCTAATTTAGTGTTCATGAAACTTTATAGAACATAGCTAGCAGGAATAATGAGAATTAACTGTGTTTTGTTTTATTTTTAAATTTGAATGTGAAATAACATAGGACTATATTAATACTTTTAGGTTGTGAAAATGTTTATAAGTTTGGTTAACAAGAAATCTTTATAGATTCTCTGTCAGAAATTATACAGCCAGGTATATAATTATACTGCCCTGACATTTTCAAAAAAATAGAGAACAGATGGTGCCTCCACTCCCCATTCTCCTCTCATCTCTAGCTCCATCCTACACCGTGTAGATCCTTGCATTTTTATATAGACGCTTCAAATTTCATGCTTAATTTTATTCCTCTTCTACCCTCTTAGTCCAAATAATTAGCCCTTGGTGATCCCTGTGACTGAGGGATGAGTATGTTGATATGGGGGTCTTGGGAGTCAAACGAGAACAGCCCTTTGCAGGCTCTGGAAGAGGGATCAGGGCCACTGAGCAGAGAATTCTGAGACCCAAGTTATTGGGTCTACAAGGTAGAGGAGGCACAGGTTTCTAGTCCTTGTTTCTTCTCCTGGACTCCTTGCTCCATGGGGAAGATCACAGTCAAATGAAAGACGAAGTGGTATTGGGCCTGGCTCAAGAGCCTTAGTTGGCTAAATCTAAGGTAATTACTGTGCATGGAGCATGGTATATGACACAAAAAGCAGTTGTTTCTCTTTCTGAAGTAGGAAGAGGAAATATGTGTAGGGGGAAGTAATAGGAAATTCTTAGCTGAGGAAATAACTTATGAGCTGAGTTTTGAAATATAACTAGGGAGATTTCTAGGTGTGCTGAGGTAAGGACTAAGTTGGAAGAAGTTATTTCAGGCTGTAGTAGTCCCTTTTCACACTGCTGATAAAGATATACCATAGACACAGTACTTTATAAAGAAGAAGAGGTTTAATGGACTCACAGTTCCATGCGGCTGTGGAGGCCTCACAATCATGGTGGAAGGCGAAAGGCATGCCTTACATAGTGGCAGGCAAGACAGAGAATGAGAGCTAAGTGAAAGGGGTTTCCCCTTCCAAAACTATCAGATCTTGTGAGACTTATTCACTACCATGAGAACAGTTTGGGGGAAACTGCCCCCATGATTCAGTTATCTCCCACTGGGTGCCTACCACAACATGGGGAAATGATGGGAGCTACAATTCACAATGAGATTTGGGTGGGAACACAGCCCAACCATATCACAGGCAGAGGCAGGAGTGTGAACAAAATCACCGAACCAAGTAATATATGCTCTTTTTAGCAAGCCGTAATTCAGTAGAGCTACAGCATAATGTGAAAGGGATGGGAGATACAAATGGTAACATAAGCTAAGTTATAGAGAATCTTCAGTACAATCTGAAGTTTCAGGCATCCACTGGAGGTCTTGGAATGTATCCACTGTGGATTAGGGGAAACTACTGTACTGTTATTTATTCTTATTTTACAGATGGAAAAGCTAAGGCAACAAAAGGTTAAATGACCCACTCGATGTCATATATCTAGGAAGTAGCTGAGTCAGGATTTTAGCTAGTTCCAGTTCTAGAGCCCATACTCTTAACCATTAAGATGAACTGAAAGGAGAGGTGAGTCAGAATGTGAGAGCTTATAGAGAGGTCGATTCTACAGGACCTGATGACAGATGGCATGCAGAGGATGAGAAACCAAGGATGGTTCTAGGATTAATTCTGGATATGGCTTGAGAAGATGCTGGTGCCAATTAGAAATGGAGAATACAAAAATAAGAGTGATTTTGGAAGAAAGAGGCTGTGTTCATCTTGCAGTCTGCCAAACTGATGTGATGATTGCACGTTCAAGTGTAAACATCCCTCAGTGAGGTCCTGGAGCTCAAAGGAGAGGTCTTCCCGAGGAGTGGACCCACTGAAAGGTGAAGGCTCATCTTTGGTGAGCAACCCCTAGCTAACAAAGGTAAAGTGGGGAAGTGGACAGATTTGGCCTGGAAATGACTTACTTCCCAAAGAAGGCACATAGAGTAGATGCTAAGAATGTAAACCATGGAGCTTTACCACATACCAGCTGTACAGTCATAGAGAGTAGTTTAACCTTTCCAGACACCATTTTTTGAATCTGCAAAGTGGAGGGTAAAAAATTCTCCCTTGTGGGGTAATTATGAGAATTTAATGAGTTCATTCTTCAAAGTCTTTAAAACAGTGCTTGGTATATATTAAGAAATAGGTGAGACTTTTAGTCATGGCAAATTTCTCTACAAAGAAACTCAAATTCCAGAGCAGAGTCTCTCTCTCATTCTCTCTAATTCTCTTACACTTTCTCTCTTTGTGTGTGTCTGTTTCTGTCTTTGTTTTTCACTCTCTTTCTCTCCTTTTCACTGCCATAACATGACAATAGGAGAAAACACCTTTATAAACAGCATCCCATTTTAAGGCAGATCTCATTTTGCCACAGAAAATATTGAATTGAGGTAATAAGTATATTCAAATGCAGCTTATTTTTTTCTGTACATTTCCTCTTTCTCCCGAGCCCTTCCCTGCTGAATATGTGAAGGCAAGGAAAATTTAATCCAACATAAAAATTATAGTCCTCTTCGAAAATTTAAGACAGTGGTAACTCAGTCTCTTTCAGATAATTGCTAACAACTCTCAGGTTCTCTTCCCCTTCCAGACTTGTCTCCAAGATGGAGTCTGAGTGTAGTGCATTTGGGGTAGGATTTGGAAGCTTTCAAAGTGACAGAGAAAAGGGTGGCCTGAGACCTATGCTTATAGGGCTTTCTCCCTTCCTCTGGGCATCTGGTTTCTGTGGTTGTCCCTGTTTTTCAGGTGTGCCGTTTGATCCTCACATCTATGGCTGGTGAATTCCTGATGGATTCTGTCAGCCTCACCCAGCCCCAGCTTGATCGTTGCTGGTTTTTGCCCACTGCCTGAGGTCTGATTGTGGCTCCTTTCTGTCTCCAGGCTGAGTATCTACTCTCTAGCCCAGAGTCACAGGGTCATATCACTCCATCATGACAAACCCTCAGGTAGGCTCTAGAGATAGATCATCTTTGACCTCCACTCTCCAACTCTGTGATTTGTGAGACTATCCAGACTCTTTGATGCTGCCCAGGAGCCCATGGTGGCTGGGGTTCCTCACTCACACAGACCTGTCACTCTCCATCTGAAGAAGCAGGTTGCAGTGTGTGCTCATGTGCTTTACAAAGCAGTCTGCTCTCTTAGTCACAAACAGGAATGTGGATGTAGCTCCCCTCTGCTTTGACTTTTCACTTAAACCTAATTACAAAATTGCTTCGCTCTAATTTGAGTGTGGAGAATGTAGTCAGGAAGGCCTTGCCTCACTGCCTCCTTTCCTTGCCTTCTTCCCCCAGTTCTCCAAATCCACAGGGGCTGGAGGGAAACAACCTTTTCACCTCCCCCTCCCCTTCTTGTTTAATGGGGTATTCTCCATATCACATTCTCTTTCCTAATAAGGTGATCTTTCCTGTTCTCCTTTCCCTGGAGCAAAGGGCAAAATGAAAATGTATTAATTATTCCAGTGATAATACTAGTGATCAAAGACTTGGTCACTTATGTAAGCCATCACAATCCTTGAGGAAAAGACAGAGCAACTATAAACTGCTACAAAAACTTAATAATAAAGCCTGTTCTAACTCTTATAAAATCATTTTAATGCACTTCTTAGCTTGGCATATATAAAGAATTCCACAGTAACACAAATGTTACTTTAGCATATAAAATAAAGCTGAGTTGTGTGATAAATTGGGCCTCTTTAAAACCAATATGCTTACATAATAAGCTTTCATTAAATATTTAATTTTCTAAAATTTAGTCTGCTTTTTAGAATGTGGTTAAGTTTCCTATGAGCAGGATCGTAATTAATCCACAGTCTTATTAACAACGTGTTCCTAAAAATGGTACTTAATACTTTGCACCTCAGATGCCATGTTTGTAAAATGAGAGTATTAGCAATACTTACATCATAGAGTAATTGTGGGGATCAGATTAGAGCAGCACCAGGCACATAGTACATACTGTATGAACATTTGCAACATTCATTATGATTTGAGTGGGTGGGGTCCTATGTCTTACTCATGGTTTTCTTTCACTGTTGAAACCATTGGTGTTAAACATTTCTTTGATCATTATTCTTTGTATTTTTGTTGTTATTATGTACCATTGCAGTGGCTGAACATTTGAGGTCACCTTTGATATCTGTAGCTGTGAGGATTTGGAAAACAGAAGTACCTTGCCTTTGTGCAGCAGGTTTATTTTCATTCCTTCATTGTGTTTTAGATGTCACAGGTCCTTTCAATTGTGGTATGCCACAATTCTTTCTGCCTCTTTCTTTATGTCCCTTGAAATTCTTTGAGCACTAAATAATCTAGGCGTTAACAATAATTGTGGTTATTTTTGAGTCTGTTTATACACAGAATTCTTTCACATGGCAGAAGATAAGATGTCAGAGCACCTGCTAATCAAAATGACACACACAAGGGCTGTATCAAAGAGGAGAAAAATTAAAAGAGATCGAGAAGACACACTGGCATTAGTGATGGCGGAGGAAGGAAGGAACACATTAAATAGCCTGGTTTAAATATACATTTTTGGGATTACTAGTGAAGGGGGGGGTCCCTCCTCCCATTTGTGTTTTTATTAGTTGATTATTTTCTTTTCTAAATTGTCTGTTTCTGTTTTTTGTGTGTTTATCCCTTAGAGTTGTTGCTGATTTGCACTTTGATTTACATGAGCTACTCAAAAGCATTAAAATCCTGTTTGTCATATTTTTAGCAAATATTTGATTTTATCAGTCGTCTTTTGATTTCAGATATGAAAATGTTTTGAAATGTTACATCATCAAATCTATTGACCACATGTTTTGAGAATTATGTTGCTTTAATGCTGGAGGTTTTTTTTTCCCTCTATAGAGATTTGGCAAAAAAAAACACCACTTATATTGTTGAGTCTTAAAGTTTTGACTTTTTAAAGCATTTAACTCTTATCTCCTTGGAGCTTATATGGTATTGTTTGAGATTTGTGTAATAGCTAAACTTTTATTTTTCCTCTTTTTAATCAAAGGAGAAAATTGCTTTAATATAATTTACTGAACGTATAGTACTACTTTTATCATGTAGTAATTTTCTTTATACTTGCACTGTAGAGTAGTCACTAGCAGTACCTGGTTACTGAGCATGTGAAATATGGCTAGACCAAACTAAGGTGTGCCGTGAGCTTAAAATATATATGGTAGATGACTGGGCACGGTGGCTCACGCCTGTAATCCCAGCACTTTGGGAGGCCAAGGCAGGTGGATCACAAGGTCAAGAGATTGAGATCATCCTGGCTAACATGGTGAAACCCTGTCTCTACTAAAAATACAAAAATTAGCTGGACGTGGTGGCACATGCCTGTAGTCCCAGCCACTCAGGAGGCTGAGGAAGGAGAATTGCTTGAACCCAGGAGGTGGAGGTTGCAGTGAGCCGAGATCATGCCACTGCACTCCAGCCTGGCACCTGACGATGGAGCAAGACTCTGTTTAAAAAAAATAATAATTTTATATGTATATATGGTAGATTTCAAATACTTAGAGCAACAACAACAAAATTTAACTCATCTCAATAATTTTTGATGCTTATAACATATTGACATATTTTATCAATATATAATCATATATGACATGATATATATTATATTTATGATATGTGATATATATATTTATAATATATGACATATTGATATGAATATATAATATATATGAGATGATATATATTATATGCGTGATATGATATATAGTATATTGATATGTAAATAACATAAACCTATGTTATTTCACTGTTTTACTTTAAAAAATGTTGATATTATAAAAATTTAAATTATGTATGGCTCATACTGCATTTCTATTGGACAACTCTACACACTAGGGTTTGCTTCTATGCTATTGATTCTCAATATTATTTGCAGATTTTATTATTGAGCCTTATAATATGCTTCCAGGTCTGACTGAACTAGTTTTGTTTCTATTCTTTATCAATTTTCTCCTTATTTATATTTGCTTATTTATTCTTCAAAGTAATTTAAACATTTTTGCTGAGTTCCAATAAAATTAAATCCCTCATATAAACTTTGATTTAATTCACTCAAAAGCTGTAAATTGATTTTTAAACAATTGACATTTTTATAAGATTATATCTTTTTTCCCAAGAAAATAGAATTTATTTTTATTCTTTGTCTTTCCTTTTTATAGTTTTTAGAAAACTCTGTTTTTCATTATGTAAATTATACACATTTGATCTTTCAATTATTGCTTAGACATCATGTTTTTTATTGCTATTGTAAATGTGAGTTATTATTCCAATATATTTTCTGACTAGTTTTTGATAGTTTAGGAAGGATGATTTTCTAAAACGTATCTTGTAACTAGAGATTTTTAAAAAGTTAATTTTAACAGGGTTTCGACTGATTCTCTTGAGTTATTCTCCTTTTCAAATTACAATGCTAGACCACAGTAAGCTCCAAGTAAGCTTCTGTAGGTCTCTCCAACATTCTAGCTCTAAAATTCTAATTTTTGAGAAAAGAATAGCTAGGTATAACATGCTGCTCTTTATTTTAGATGAAATTTTCTCAGAATTTGTCTGTAATATGGTAAATCACAGAGTTAGAATGTTTTTCTTGTGTGTCCTTTAGATGCAAGGACTAGAGAAAATGGGGAATGATTCAAAGAGCACGGCTACAAATGCACTTGGGACACTGTGTGAGTGTGAGAGCATGTGTCTGTGTATGTAAGACCAGTTGTGAGAAAAAATTGTTGACTCCTGATATTGCCTTTTGATGGGCATTTGAGGTTGCATTCATTACCCTAGATAGTCACAAGGTTAGCTGAATAGCTTCTCAACTGGGATTTCACCTTGAAACCCTCAGCCTTTTTCTCGGCTCTCAGAGCCTGGGGCTTAAGTTTCATTCTTTGCTACATGATTATAGGAATTCAATTTTTATTTGGTTTTAAACATCTTTTCTTTCTGCTCTCTGCCCATATCTTTTTATTAATGCCTTTAAAAACTTTGTTTCTTTTCCCTTAGCGCAAACAATATTTTTATTTTATTTTATTAAAAAGTAGCAAGTTTATTTTTAACAAAAATATTTGAACCCAAAATCTCTTAAGTATTACAATGATTTTAGTTATTGCTGACTCTACTTATATATGGAATTATTCCTAATCACAGAAGTTATGATGTCACTACATTTTCTAATGGTGACTGCAGCAATACCAGGCAAAGTAAGAAAGGGAGGGGCCTGCAGGAGGGATATTCCCTCATTAAAATGAGTGCTGTTAATCAACATCATTAAAGAACAAATCAAATTAATAGAAATCAAGAGGCACCACATATTTGTAGATTAACCTCAACCACTTGCCTACAGGGGGAAAATAATGATCTC
This sequence comes from Saguinus oedipus, assembly GCA_031835075.1. Classification (NCBI taxonomy): domain Eukaryota; kingdom Metazoa; phylum Chordata; class Mammalia; order Primates; family Cebidae; genus Saguinus; species Saguinus oedipus. The sequence goes on along the minus strand of CM063170.1, from coordinate 183,587,569 downwards.
TAATGATGTATTCAAACAAAGGTATCTGACTGTTTACAACAAAATGTTTTCTTTTTTTTTTTAATTTTTAAAATTTTTATTGCATTATAGGTTTTGGGGTACATCTGCAGAACGTGCAAGATAGTTGCATAGGTACACACATGGCAGTGTGTTTTGCTGCCTTCCTCCCCTTCACCCACATTTTGCATTTCTCCCCAGGCGATCCCTCCCCAGTTCCCCTCCACTGTCCCTCCCCCATTCCCCCCAATAGACCCCAGTGTGTAGTAGACCCCCTCCCTGTGTCCATGTGTTCTCATTTTTCTCACCCGCCTATGAGTGAGAATATGTGGTATTTCTTTTTCTGTTCTTGTGTCAGTTTGCTGAGAATGATGTTCTCCAGATTCATCCATGTCCTTACAAAGGACAAAAACTCATCATTTTTGATTGCTGCATAATATTCCATGGTGTATATGTGCCACATTTTCCCAGTCCAGTCTATCATCGATGGGCATTTGGGTTGGTTCCAGGTCTTTGCTATTGTAAACAGTGCTGCAGTGAACATTTGTGTGCATGTGTCCTTATAGTAGAACAATTTATAGTCCTTTGGATATATACCCAGTAATGGGATTGCTGGGTCAAATGGAATTTCTATTTCTAGGTCCTTGAGGAATCACCACACTGTCTTCCACAATGGTTGAACTAATTTACACTCCCACCAACAGTGTAAGAGTGTTCCTATTTCTCCACATCCTCTCCAGCATCTGCTGTCTCCAGATTTTTTAATGATCACCATTCTAACTGGCGTGAGATGGTATCTCAATGTGGTTTTGATTTGCATCTCTCTAATGACCAGTGATGATGAGCATTTGTTCATGTGTTTGTTGGCCTCATGTATGTCTTCTTTTGTAAAGTGACTGTTCATATCCTTTGCCCATTTTTGAATGGGCTTGTTTGTTTTTTTTTTCCTGTAAATCTGTTTGAGTTCTTTGTAAATTCTGGATATCAGCCCTTTGTCAGATGCGTAAACTGCAAAGATTTTTTCCCATTCTGATGGTTGCCTATTCACTCTAGTGACTGTTTCTTTGGCCGTGCAGAAGCTGTGGAGTTTGATTAGGTCCCATTTGTCTATTTTGGCTTTTGTTGCCAATGCTTTTGGTGTTTTGTTCATGAAGTCCTTGCCTACTCCTATGTCCTGGATGGTTTTGCCTAGATTTTCTTCTAGGGTTTTTATGGTGTCAGGTCTTATGTTTAAGTCTTTAATCCATCTGGAGTTAATTTTAGTGTAAGGTGTCAGGAAGGGGTCTAGTTTCTGCTTTCTGCACATGGCTAGCCAGTTTTCCCAACACCATTTATTAAACAGGGAATCCTTTCCCCATTGCTTGTTTTTGTCTGGTTTATCAAAGATTATATGGTTTTCTCTCTAGGTCAACTTACAGGACAAAATACGGGCTCCAGACTTTCGTTGTGCTCCTGTGGGCAGGCACCACCTTCCCTCCAGCCACAGCAGAATTCCATCAGGGCACTATCCTACTGGCTGGCAGAAAACATGAATGTAGCATTTGGAAACATGATATTGCTGTTATGCAAAGTACATGTGCACACACACAAATACATTTAATATGGAATAGAAATCTTTATGGAAAATTGTCATATTGACATGGCGTGTGCGTGTGTGTATGTGTGTATGTGTGTGTGTGTTTGTGTGTGTGTGTGTAATGGTGAAGCTGTGCCTTCTAACCTATTGGGACTTTTATGTAAATAGAGATTATATGTCATTGGCATGTGGCATGTGGCATGTGACTCTCTTGCCAAGCACTCCAGTTGTTTAGCTTACTACCTGGGTAATATAATCAGAAAAGTGAAGACCATAGAATTTAAGGTGTTAAACATCTCTTTAGCCCTAAGTGAGAAATCACTTTAAATGAGACAAGAATATGTTCATTTGTATTCCAAGGAAAGATGGAAAAAATCTTATAAATTATTAATCCACCAAGTAGCATGTATTATCCTGAGCTATTATCCTGGATCAGGCTGCATTACTTACCTGCTCATTTTCCATTTGGAAAGAAAGCTGCCATGTTGCAGAGGACAGAGCCACCACCCCTCCCCATTCCCAACCTCAACACATACCAATAAATTGTAATGAAAGGAGAAAATTATTGAAGTTCATTCTTATCCATATTCTATTCTACTAGTGAGTTGTACTGAAACAGTATAGATTTAGCTTTCTCCCCTCAAACCAACACTGAAAAAAAATGTATTTAAGCTTAAAGGAAAAGCATCTCATAACAAAGAAAGGAATATATGTATATATGCATATTAATATACATACATATACACATACCTATTTTAAATAGAGAACATTTTAACACAGAATATATTACATTACCACAACAGCAAGACTTATGACCTTGGGTCTGAAGTATGAAATACCAACTCAGAAATATAAAAATAGAAAGAAAAACATTTATTTGAGTAACAATACATGTATTAAAATATGTATTTTATAATTATTAAGTACTGTTGGAAAAATAAACATTTGTCAATTAAAATTAAAAAGCTTACAGTATAAATTCTGAAAACTATTAAAAAGATATTTAATGTCAAATAGATAATTTTCTTTTGCCAACTTCTTCATGGCCAGAAGCAGGAGATCAAAAAATCTTGGAAAGTTTTATAGGTAAATCCGAATAGGTCTTCTAAACAAAGACACAAATGTGAGGATGTAAGGTTCTAGGACTGTTCTTGGCTAGGATTCTTTATGTATTTCAGGTATGGAGTTTGTGTACTTCAAGGAGTATCTGTGCATTTTAAGTAGAACTTACATATTTCAGGTTTAGAATATTTAGCCAACCAGTGTCTGTAGCTAATACTACAGTTAAAAAATATTTTAATAGTCAAGTGGCTAAAATTCTCTTAAATTCTGTCATATACCAAATTTTCCATAGTGATTTAGTGACTTAGGGCATAGTATAGTGCTGGCATGCTTAATGATTCAGGCTTTCATCATCAGAGATTCAAGATACATTCAGACTGTGGAGAAGGGTTTCTCTGGGAACATAAATGAAGTGGGAGTCAGAATGAATATTTTCTGCTTCAAATGTCTTCTTGAGTGATCCTGCCACTGAAGTTCATTCTGTGAGCTCTGATGAGGGCAGCCCTTAGAAAAACATGCTTTTGTTATAGTGTGGTTTTCTTAAAAAGAGAATTGTAATAATAGTAGCATTTGGCAGTAAAACTCAATGTGCAGTAAAATATCTTAAAATTGCACTGACTAAAGTTCAGTGGACATCATGTGTTACAGCATTCTTCTTTGAGAGAGAAGGCCAGAATTTCAATGGTGCCAGAAATGAAGACCTACTGAAGTGTTGGGTCATGGGAATGGCCTGGTCCACAGTAGGAAGGGGAACCCCCTGATGGCAAAAAGGACTTTTGATGTTTTGCCTCCTCCAGGCTCTGCCTCACCTCTACTTCTGATCTTAAACTGAATAACCTTCTAACTAACGTAATTGGTGGTCCAGCACAATTCTCCTGCTGTTTAGTCCCAATTGTAATGAAAAAGTCTAGATAATTAAGCCTTTCTTAGTTGCCTCAAGCCTAGTTTCTCTGACAGCTTTGGTCAGCAGGCCGGCTCACCCTGTAGAGCCCTGTGCTATCATTCTCTTAGCTCACTGGGGCAGGTTTTCAGCATCCTGAGTCAGGTTTCCTCACTGGGTGATTTCATTAGCCCCTGTCTGGTGCCAAGCAAACAGACATGCCCAAATTATTAAGACCATAAATTACACCCCATAGCAGCCTTACACTTGACTGCCTCTTCCCCTTACCTTGTTCACCTGCTTTGACCCCATTTGAAATGCAGTTCTTCACACTACATTCTTAACAACTTTATTTACTCTGCATGCCCAATGAGATTGTGCCTTATGTAATAAGGTCTCAGCTCTGAGATATGCCCAAGAGGGCAGCCTTTTCAGTTGATAAAAGAATTAACATTTTAGCTGAAGATGACCCTTTATTGCTAGATGTGCTCTCATAGACCAAGTTTGTGACCATTTAAGAATGTCACAGTAACATATGGAGATTTTTATATCTATATATAGATCAGTTTCACGAGTCAGAGTAACCAAGGGTGAGTAACAATCTATGCCAGCTGTGTAGTTAAGAATGCCAATTTATTTTTTAAATGACTCTGTGCAGTCAACTCGATTATTTATGAAAATGAGAGAAAGGAGTGACTATGATAATCAAAATTCACTTGCAATTTCAAACCTCATTTAAACAAGCTGTTCAACCTGCTCTCTGCCTGCTAGTAGGAAGGAGAAAAGGCAGATGAGTCAAGATAGTGGGCATACTAGATACTGAGGATACTGAGATTCTTGGGTGTGAGAGAAAATGTTTCTTAGTTTTATAAATGTTTACTGAGTTGTTTACACTGATTTGATAAGTATATCTGGGACTTGGTGTAGGTTGGTGATTCAAAAATTCGAATTCACTTCACCCTCAGTGGTTCCTGCCCTATTTATATGTGTATGCTGGATACATTTATTCACATTGATAGTGTCTGTATCCCAAATACTCAGATGCTGCCAGACATTCTCTCCCTCACAGTCTCCTGTGCCCCAACACACTCCACTTTAGGTTCTGTGCACAAAGGTGTCACTTACAACCCTAAACACTACCCTTCTGTCCTCTTCTCTTCTTTTGTCCCTATGTGCTTTCACTTGTTATTTCTATGTAGTAAAGGGTGTGGCCCAATAAATGGCATTGAGAAGGGAGGAAGATAAATGGCAACAAGCGTATAAAAGCCTTAAAATTTGATGAAGCTGAAGAATTTTTATATTCAAAAGATACGCTTTAAGTGTAGATTGAGTAGTAGTTTTGCTGCCCTGCTTTTGGTGCCACTTGGGAATATAATGATTTCAGGATAAAGGGGGTGTAGAAAAGTCAAATAGGGCAGATAACAGAACAGTGTTAAACACAGCATAAGAAAATGATGATTTCACAACAATATCGCATCCTCCATTGGGCATGAAACTGTAGTATTCTGCTATGGAGCTCTCATTTAAAATGGAAGAAAAACGCAGATCCTTGAGCTCTCTGAGGTTTTACTTGCACCTTTAACATTGAAACAAGAATATAGAATTGAAGCATTGCTAAAAGGAGGAAAGGCCAGGCAGGGCTGGTGGAAGGAAGAAAGGAAGACTTAGCTCAGTGCCGCTGTTGGGGTGGGACCGTACTGGAGTGGTTGCAGGTTCCCTGGGATGCTGTTTCCACTTATTCTCCCTAATAAACAGGTTTTCATGCTAAACTAAGACAATTGTGGTTTTCCAAATTGCTATGGAAAAATTACTTAATGGATAGAAATTGAAGTTGTCTTAAATCTTTGGCTTCGACTGCTGTTTGTCTATACTAGAATCTGGAATAATACGGTATATGAATTAACCCTAAATGATAGCATTTTGATTTCCACAGATTGCTGTTGTGCAGTGCATGGAGAGAGCTCCCTGCCACCATGAGTCTCAATGTCTTGGAAAGCAAGATGTTATAGATGCAAGATCATATTAGAGTCCTGGTTTTATCCACCCACTCTTCTGCTTACTAACTTGCTTGTGCTCAAGGTAGCTCCCTTACCGCTCTGGATCTCGGTTTTCACTGAGATTGTGCAAATTTGGATAATAACCAAAGCATAGTACTGTTTTGCTATTAGTTGCAATTATGCATGTTAAAGCACTTGGTCTTTGCTACAGTATGTGCCATATATATGTGCCCAATGTATGTTTTTCCTTTTTTTCTTCTTGACTTTTCCTGAATAAGTAGGAAAAACACAAGTAGAGGAAAAAGCTTTCTAATGCAATTTGATTTCTCACAAAGTAATGTAGATCAGTGTTTTCCGGGTTTCCTTAAGTCTTACCTAAGAGTCCAATATAAAACAGGCAAAAGTGGAGGTTGAGTAGGGGCTTGGGGCTTCTACTCTTCAGTTTCCCATGCTGCATTTCCATTGTGTCCTGAGGGAATGGAACTCCCCATTCCAAGTAAATAGTGACCTCTGGAGCTGTGCACTGAGATATATGCCCTGGCATCTTTATGGGTTGTGACAACTCTATGCCTTTAGCAAATTATTAGAATTAACTTTTCCTCCTAATTTACTGACTTATCTAAGACATTTTAACGTTATCATATACTGAATTCACGAAGACTATATCAGAATTCTGCACCATGCATTCTCACTAAAATCAAAGGGAGAGAAGCACACGCTTAAGGGATTCTGAAGCATAAAGTGTTTGGACCTAAGATATGCACAAAATTTCCTTGAGGCATTTCATCGTGAGAAAGGATATTCCATTTTTAAGCAACATGATCCAGCTATCTGCACATTTTCCAAGGATTATTGCTTGTCCTTGGGTGTACTCTGATGCCTGGTGTCAAGATGAACTAGAATATTTACTGAATATTCCTTGGTATACAGTGCATTTCCTCCTGATAATTTATAAACATTAGATTTTAGTAGAAAGTTACCAAAAAAGTTTCTTGAATAACTGAGCTCCCTTATTTGTGCTCATTGATGCTTAACTGGATGGAGCATCAGCACCCAGAATATTAAATACTTTTCATACAATTAGATTGTGTGCTTATGCATACTAATAAGCGTGTGAGTATGGGATGTTTATCTTCTTCCTGAAGATTATAAATTATTTTGGCAGGTAGTGTCTCTTTCTATTTCACTGTGTAATATGTGCCCAGAGGCAACTGTTCTTTGCCAGAATGCATCATCCAAATGGAAATTGATGAAGTTAAAGAATGTCCTGAAATGTATGTCTCAGATATGCTGCATTTTCCCTCACTGGTACATGCATCAAAACCATTTGGTGGCTATCCTTCTGCATCTATTATATTTATTATATTAGTTTTCAGAATAGACCCTTTATTTTATAATCATTTAAAGAAGAGAAATGAAAATTGTTGAAGTACAGAATTCCATCTGAATTTTTGATTTGGGACAAATACTTAAATGACTAATTCTAGAGCTAAATTTTAAACCTGAATTGCAGTTGAGAATATTTTGAGATTTGGGAAACGTCATTATGCTTTCATTGTATTTGTTTTGCTTTTGCCCATCCTGTTGTACCTACCAACTGAAGCAAAGGTCTTGAAGTACAGGCGTAGTAGTACTGTTGATGTTTCCAGTCCAGTGTATTTCAGACAATGAATGAGACGTAATACCATTGCAGTCTGATTGCTGAATCAGAGAGAACTGAACTTTTTGTTCTCAGGAAGAGTGAAGTTTGAAGGTTAACTGAGACAAGGAGTAACAGGAGGACGAAGAAGAAGAAATTTTTGTTACTGGATTTTCTGAATCCAGTGGATATAACTACACTAACTGTTTTCAGATGGTCAGTCCTATATTGTGGATGTATGTCACAATCCACCAGAATAATTATATTATTTTTTTCTTCTTGTCATATTTATAACAAAGTGTGAAAGTAGTGGCATGCCTTTCCCTCTCCTGGCTTAGTAAACTAGATGTAATAATTGTCTGATAGGCATCCAAGGTTGGGCTCCTATAGTTGCGGTAGGGGTTGTGTACTTACTACTTCTAGTACATCAATGTGGCACATCAGTTATCTGCTTCCTCTACTCTGCTAACCACAGTACATTGCGGTCCTTATATGTGAATCCAAGAGAAATGACTTGAAGAAAATGAATATTAGTAACCTATCACATTGGTGGCTGTGGGCTGTAGTTCATTCTGAATAGTGCTAGTTAGGACTCTGAATATACGTCTGAGAAACATCAAATAACATCAAATAACTGGTTTATCACACAGAATCACCCATAAGAAACTGCACCCCAGAAAACTTCAGTGTGTGTTGTTTACATTTGTATAGGAACATAAGTATTATAGTCTAAGTAACTCACTTAAGGTCACCCTTCTAGTATTAATAATAAATTAAGTTTAATCAAGAAAAGAACCAAATTGCCCTTAGGTGTATGCAATTCTGTAATATTTTTCTGCAAGAGTAAAACCATGATTCTTAATCTTGGATATATTCGGAATCACTTGGAAGCCCAGTGATTCTTTAAAAAGTGGTACCCGATCCTACTCCACAAATATATATATATATATATATATTGCGAGATGGGGTTTCACTCTTGTTACCCAGGCTGGAGTGCAATGGCGTGATCTCGGCTCGCTGCAACCTCTGCCTCCTGGATTCAAGCAATTCTCCTGCCTCAGCCTCCTGAGTAGCTGGGACTACAGGTGCATGCCACCATGCCCAGATAATTTTTGTATTTTTAGTAGAGACGGGGTTTCATCATGTTGACCAGGATGGTCTCGATCTCTTGACCTCATGATCCACCCGCCTTGGCCTCCCAAAGTGCTGGGATTATAGGTGTGAGCCACCACGCCCAGCCGACTCCATAAATATTTTATAATTGTTGCTGGGATGTGACTTGGGATTTTTGAAAGCTTCTCATGTGATTCTACTGTGGTAACCAAGGTTGAGAAATCTTGCTCTGAAATACTGTTTCTTCTTTAAACATCATTTGATTTCGACATTTAATTTAATCGTAATTTGTGAGCACTGTATTTGTTGACTGGTAACTTGTTTTATCTGTCCCTCTCAGAAGAATGTAGGCTCTGTCAAGGCACAAACTATGTCTCTTATTTGCTTTTGTATCCTCAGAGCCTAGCATAGTGCTGGATAAAAGAAAGTGAGGAATATCGTTTCCCTTTGAAAACAGTTCATTACTTTTTTTTTTTTTTGAGACGGAGTTTCGCTCTTGTTACCCAGGCTGGAGTGCAATGGTACAATCTTGGCTCACCGCAACCTCCGCCTCCTGGGTTCAGGCAATTCTCCTGCCTCAGCCTCCCGAGTAGCTGGGATTACAGGCACGTGCCATCATGCCCACTTAATTTTTTTGTATTTTTAGTAGAGACGGGGTTTCACCATGTTGACCAGGATGGTCTCGATATCTTGACCTCGTGATTACCCACTTCGGCCTCCCAAAGTGCTGGGATTACAGGCTTGAGCCACCGTGCCCGGCCTGAAAACAGTTCATTACTAATGAGAAAGTACAGGCTTCAGTTTTTCTAGGCAGCATTTAGCACTTTTACTGGAATAGTAATTTATTTAAAATGTCAGAATATAGCAATTTCGATGGATACGTGACCACATAAGACAGTCAAGTGGAGGAGGAAATGAGGAGGAAGAGAAAGAATAGGAGGTCAGTGACGTGGAGCTATGCTCCTGAGAGGAGGATTCTTTACATGAGCAATTTTCAGGATGATAAGTAGGTTTTTCTTTGGATTAAAATAACATTTTAAACTTCAGTCTAATTTTTGATTCAAACTTAAAGTCAATGTAAATGAGGCACCTCGATGGACAGTAAAGGATGGAGGATGACAACCTGGAGTGGGACCTTGGTTTACCCAACATTTCAGGAAAAGAACTGGCTTCCACAAAGAATCAGCTGGCATGGGCTGGGCCGGCAGGGCTGTGCAAGGGATTGTCAGAAGCAAGGCTCTCTGTGTCTACTTTAGTTTTAGACTAGGTGATTAATACAACCAAAAGTCATCCTTTAACCTGGAGAATAACTCAGCTCCCAACAGCTCATCAATCTGCTGTTGCTGTGCAGCAGCAAAAATTTAATACATAATAAATAATTTTTCACTGGCTCATAAGGAATAAAGATTTCTTTGTAAAAATATTTCCCACTTTGAGGTTAACTATCTTCACACACCATTAATGCTTAATCATACACTTAATTTGAAATCCAAATACCGAAGATTTAAACTAAAACTGTACCCACAACTTGAAATGATTAATTTGATAAGTTGCGATCTCTGCATGTGGTTCCACTATTTATAAAGATAGGATGTGGAGGAGGAGTTGTAAGAAAGCTGAGTGGGAACACATTGAGTCAGGTATGTGTTTATATAAGGCACGTCACAGACTACTTTAGATTGTACATAACAGACATTTTAATAATACTTAGTATATACCATGCGTTGTTATTAGCATATAACAAGTATTAAGTCTTTCAATTATTATATCCACTCTAAGAAGTAGATACTATTGTTTTCATTCCTGTTGTGCTGACAAGAAACCAAGGCACACAAGAGGTTATAACCTCTGCCTGCCTTGGTCTGCGCTGAAGATCACGAAGTGCATTAATACAACCAGGACCCAAACTTGAGTTGTCTAGCTCAGAGTCTGTGTGCCTAATTCCTAAGTAAATTACCTCTCTTGGAAAACACCTTCTTCCTCAATGTGCTCTATTCTTAAACCTACGGAAGGAGGTCATTCTCACCACTTCAGTTAAAGCTGTTTCATGTTCAGGAGGAATATGACTTTTGTAAGACTGTTGACCGGTGGCAAGAGGCACCATAAGTGTGTTTTGAAGGAATAGTTGTTCTGATCATTGGACCTGTACTTACCTGAGCAGTCCTAAGAGAGGTGAAGACCAGAAAGGCCAAGTTAAATATTTTGTTTGCATCTGTGTTAAAAGAGAAAGATAACATGTGGGAACTTTCCGGATGGATACAGAAGAAATGGCCTCTAGTAAGTGGGCTGAGGTCTGGTAAGCTGGAGACTCACTTTTCCTCACATATCTTCTGTGTTACACAAGTGTTTTCAATACCATGCAACTGTTAGTTTCATAATATTTTCCACAAAAAGAAATAGTATTCAGTGTATATTCCAGTTAGTGAAAGACTGAACCCAGGAAGGTCTTTGCTGTAGAAATTCATGCAGAAATTGTAAATGTCTCAGCTAAGGTGGATCGGGACAGGGGAAGTTGAGTTTGGGGGCTAGTAGGGAAAAATTCCTCACCTTAGGAATTGGTGACTTGTGAGTTCTACCTAGCTGAGCTAGACACCCAGTGATGGGAAGGTGAAGTGTATCTGACAGTTTTCCACCATGGCCATAGAGCTAGTGATGGCAGAGCAGAAGGAGCCTGAGGAGATTTGGGAGGAGGGAGGGCACATGAGGTTTAGGATATGTTGCATCAGTGTGACCTGTTGAGCATCTAAAAAACCAGGAGAACCGAGATGCGTGATCCTAATGCCTGCTGGGGCATTGCTGCTTGATGCACATATGCTTGATGGGACTCCGAATCCTTGGAAGGGCCTTATTTTGACAGCTCACCAGTAGAAAATGTCAGTAGGGACTAGTGCACATGTATCTAATGTGGTATTTTTGCATTATAGACATGTCTTTAAATCAAATGGAATTAGGTGCCATGAGTTAAAATATATACAATTAAGTTTGGACATGGCGGCTCACACCTGTAATTCCAGCACAGTCGGGGGCCAAGGCTGGTGGATCACTTAAAGTCAGGAGTTCAAGACCAGCCTGGTCAATATAGTAAAACCGTGTCTCTACTAAAAATACAAAGAATTAGCTGAGTGTGGTGGCAACCGCCTGTAATCCCAGCTACTTAGGAGGCAGAGCCAGGAAAATTGCTTGAACCTGGGAGGCAGAAGTTGCAGTGAGCTGAGATTGTGCCACTGCACTACAGCCTGGGTGACAGAGTAAGACTGTCTCAAAAAAAAAAAAAAAATCCCCAAACATACATACAACTAAGTGTTTTCATTAAAGCTGTGGTTAATCAGATCATGATAGTCAAATAAATATGTTTTAAACCCTTATTAATGTTTCTAATGCTAAGCATTTACAGTTAAAATCAATATTTTTCCTCTAATGACTCTAGATGTTGGATTATATCATTTAGGCATAAAACTTTCTGATAAATATACCCTGGGAAATGATTTTACATCTAAGTTTTCTTTTAGGGAAAGTGGAAAAGTTAAAGGGTTTAGATAAAACCACATATAACAATTTATTTTATGTAAAAATATTTTTTAAATAATAAATGTACATTTAAAACATTGTGAAAATATGGTTTTTATAACACTATGAATTCTATGAAGACAAAAAAATTATTAATCAACTGTTAGATTAATGTTTTTGTAACTAGAAATTTGTATTTAGAATTGTCAAAATTATTATAAAGTAGAATTGCATATTTTATATGCTGCAATACTTTGGGGCTCCTCATAATTAATGTGAGGACTAAGAGGAACATAATTTTAATATGGGGCTTAACTATTTTATTATTCTCTCCATACTTTGCTTTACTGAGGGTCTAAAGTACAAGTTCTTTCTGCTTTCAAGGAAAGGGGGATTTAGGAAGTTTGTTTAGTGTGATAATTAAGGGCATGCACTCCGGAGATGGACCACACAGGTTCAAATCCCATCTCTAGCACTGACTAACTGTGTGGCTTTGGGAAAATTATTTTTTTTCTGTGCTACAATTTTATAATCTATTAAAGGTGAATAAAAGTTATACCTACTTCTGATAGATGTGACTATTCAATGAGTTAATACATATAAAGCAATTAAAGCAATGTATGCATACACTAAATATTCAACTAACATCAGATATTATTAGTTTTTGATTGTCTTTAGATCTGGTAGTAATCAAGGCCTGGCACTATCAAGGCCTATTAAAAAAGACTAAAGAGAAAGAATAATAACCACTCGCTTATTGAGTGCTTACTGCATGTCAGACACTTTGCAAGGCACTTTTGTATACTAAAGAAAAGGGAATTTATAGGCATAGAAAAACTGTTTTTGATAAACATAGAGAAGAATTTCCCCTGTATCTGAAAGATCCTCTAAGTTGGCAGGAGAGACCTTAAGTCCTAGGAAAAGAATGGATTTGGGTCATGCTTCCTAGCAGCACAGCCCTGAGAGAAGTTGGGGGTTGGTGCTTCTGGGACAGTGGGATCATGGGCACTTTTGCAAAGAAAAATTCCTGATGGTAAGATTTATATTATGGAAACAAAAGTCCATCAAGTATAGACTGTGAAGAGTAGTGTCATTGTTTCAGTATCCAGGATCTTTGTGGTTCTTGTATTGACCTGCAATATTGGTCAGTTGTCACTAGAGGGTGTCCTGTCTGCATCTGCCCACAAAGACTGTATTAACTCTCCTTCCTATGGACATACAGGAAAGATTTTTTCCTTCCATCAGGGGAGATGCCTGTCCAGTACAGTGACTGTTGTACTCCATGTGAACATCATCCTCTTCTCACAACACTCCAGAATATCTGCAAGACCAGAAGATGATAGCAGGACTGTAATCACACAAGGAGTGGGATAGTGTTATTGTGGAGCTGATTAGAACCTTCTTAAAATCCCCTGAGCTTTGGCAGCAATCAATGATCCCTACATTGCTTTAATATTCAGTGTTTATTTGTACTTACTTTAGAGAATTAATAAAACTACAGTGGCTGGTTATGGTGGTTCATGCCTATAATCCCAGCACTTTGGGATTAGGAGGCAGGAAGATTGCTTGAGCCCAGGAGTTTGAGACCAACCTGGTCAACATAAGGAGCTCTCATCGCTACAAAAAAAGTATACAGTGTCCTATAGAAAAACAGAAGAGGTAGATTCTATACATTCTGTACTTAGACATCCCCAAATCTGTGTGAGCTTATGTGAACCCAGGCAAGTCATTTAATGTTACCCATTTTCATCATCTGAAGAATTAAGGGGTTGGACTATAAGATGATATATATAAAATTTCTAACAGTTTCTCTAAGATTTGGAACTCACTTTGATGATTGTGAATGCCTATAGGAGATCATGGTTAAGTCTTTGAAAGTGAGCTGGTAATGTAGTGCTAGGATTTGCAGGTTGACAGGAATGAGCGCTGATGAAAGGAGGGAGAGGTTATTGGTGCAGCCTTTGATGACGGGTGTGACTAGTTGATCAAGGGGAGAAAAACAATAGGCTGGAGAATAGAAACAAGAGGGTGATGCTGAAGTAATTAAGATTCTTATCCTCTGGTGACATTAGGCAGGATTCTAGAACTCTCATGCCTCGGGTGGATTTGCAGTCTGATGTTTTGTGGGCTAAACTCAATAATTTATGGTGTATATTTTGCTCTCCTTACATTATTTGAGCTCCTTAACCCTGAGAACTTGAAGAATGGAAAGCTATGCATTAAAGATAGAAATAGTGGCGGGAACATTTTCTTAGCTTCTTGGTCTCCTGTATTTGGCTCCAGGATGGAGACTTTCACAAATTCAGGCACACTTTCTTTAGGGAAGAATATGGCTTAGAGTTAAAAAGATGTTAACAGTCTTTGGGGACCATTCTTGTAGCTGCCTGAGTGGCAGGTTACTGTGACCTTGAAGAGAACCAAGGAGAAGGAACAGGTTTCAGGAGATAGATGTCATGCCAGCTGTAGCAATTGTGACCCTTCCAGCTTCTGTGCATCAGAGCTGAACTATCTTTTCACTGGTTTCTCTTCTTGAAAACATTAAAAGTGAGTATTTATCACTCATTGGCTTATTTATTCCTTAGACTCAAATGGAGAATGCATTGAATTACTTTCTCTGACACAGAGATAAAATTTTTATAAACTTAGAAAGCTCTTTCTTTGTTTTTTGGTTTCAATATATCAGTAGAGAGTTACCTTTTCATATATAATACTAACTTTTTAGATTCTTAACATCGTTATGATACTTTTAGTTTTTGTTTGTTTGTTTGTTTGTTTGTTTGTTTTTTAACAAAAGGGGAAGATAAATCTGTGGAGGAATGTTTCCTTAGCTAGGCTGAAATCTCTGAAATATTTTCTTTTCTCTAAACCTCTGAGGCAGAGGGTTTCAAACTCTCTCACTTTCAGAAACTTAGTGCCCTTAGTGTTTCAGTATATTTTTCACAGTCATGCCTAGGCCAAAAGAAAAACCTAACAGTGTGCTTATTAGGTAGACAGGTCCAAACAATTTAAGTATTTATACGTAACAACTTAACAGCTATATAGGAAAATAATACACATAAGTTTCCTGTGAGATTATTGTAGCATGCCACAGCTCCTTGGCAAACAGTTTGGGAACCTTGATTCTCAGAATAGATAACCACAGATGAAATTTAAAGAAATCCCCACTGCAGTAGAGAGTTGGGTAGACAACTAATAACTTCTATATGGCCTGTCATTATCCAGATGGTAGGAAGTTGAGACATTACAATCCGAGTGACTAGAAAGACAGGTGTGGTAGTAGCAGGGAGGAAAGATGATGGCCCTCTTGGGAAAAAGCTGAGAGAAAATCCTTGCCTAATTCTAACTCAAGGAATACAGTGAAGGTCCTTGGAAGACAGAGTCAAGTTCATTCCAGTGTCCTACTCCAGTGATTGCTGGTGAGGTGAATGGATTTTATACATGTAAAGTACCCAGATAATCTCAAGTCTCAGTCTTTATACAGTTTCACAATATGATGTTTGATATATGCATAATATAAATTTTTCTGCTACTTAAACTAATCGATGAAACTCTGTGGAGTTGAGTCCCACCTCTGAATTTCATATAACACCAAGAATGTAAGAACTGGGGCAATATGCTATCTATCAGTATTCCTTATGGAATTTGGGTGTTACATCTTAATGCTGCTGTTATAACATTTTTCAGAGTGTGTTCCATGGGAATCAATTGATACTACTTGAAAATAACATTCTGCAGTTAGACGCGTTTGATGAATACTGGGTTAAAACAAATTAAGCTGGGCTTCACAGAGCCTTTAATATGTTAGTCTACATTGTGAAGCTTCAGGAGGAGAGATAATAGCATAATGTATTCCCCAAGCTTCATTGATCAAGGAAACTTTTTATATTGAATGAAACATAGATTCATGTTTCATAGAATATACTTGGGGTAAGTAGTTCCAAAGGACCTTTTTTAACCTATTTCTTTTAAATTAATATTTGAATACATATTTGCATTTCAGGGCTCTGATTTATCTAATATTGTCTTCTAGGTTAGGATTACAAGTTGGACTCTAACATTATTTTCATGAGAAAGTACAATGTATTTTAAATCAGTTATTTTGCATACTAGTTTTCTTTAATGCACCATGATTTAAGTGTGAATCATCTGTATAATGTTACTGAGTTTCCAGCATTCTAATGCTGAATTATGTCTATAACATAATAATTTATTGACGATTTCCTTACAGGTGAGTGCTTCTAGTCATCAGAATATAACAGTGCACATTTATTTCCAGGCGTCTGTGAAGTCTTTAAGCCTAATACCTGTTTTTTAAACATGTGTTATTTAAATGGGGAACCCTTTAAATTCCTAAGTATATGTTGTATCACTTAAGTTTGGTCCCCCCATTAAAAACATAACAAATCTTCTTTCCTTTCTAGGTTTTGGATAAGTTGGCAAAAAAAAAAAAAAAAAAAAAAGAAAAGAAAAAAGAAAATGTAGATACTAAAATATCACAAGATATAAAAAATTTAAAGTCTGTTATTGAAATGGTCAGGTTAATATTGAACTCCAGAATTAGGCAGACATACCGTTCAGTTCCAGTTAGCATTACAGTGAGGCAGTCTTCCCCCTGCACAACTTATGCCAAATGTATGCTTTCCTCAGATAAAGCCAACTCTCCCAAAGAAGGAAGGGGCTGAGCCTTGCATCCTTCCAATACCCGCCACGTTACCTGGTCTCTAGCAGTAGTGTGAGACTGGGGCAAGAGATCTGGGATTATACTGATCAGCATGCTTTTCAGGATGGAAATATAAGGAGAAAAGAAGTATTTCTCAGTAACATTTGAGTTAGCTGGGAAGGCTCAGGAAATCTCTGTTTGGTGATGAGATCATTGTTATCGTTGTTTAGAGATTTCTAATTCATGATGCAATGTATTTTTAAGCAGTAAGTTTGGAAAGCTTGCTGTTATAATTCCAAACTCTTTCAGACGTAAGTTGTGTATCTAATCTTCTGTTTCTAGGACCTGCTTAATCTAAATCAGAAAAAGAACAAGCTCAAGCAGCAAATAAGATAAAAAGGAGTCAAAACGACTGCCTTGTATTTACAAAATGGCAAGCATGAGATTTCATGTTAATGACTTACTACAGAAGCATGCGATTTGGCTCTGTGTGTCTGTTTCCCACAGATGGGATGTCGGGTCTCGTGTTGATGAGCAAGCTCGCCAGAACATGGTACCACGCAGGGAGCATGGGCTCAGGCCTTGGAGTTAGGCGTGCTGGAGTGCTCTTTTGAAGCTCAGGCACCACCCACTGGGCAAACTCATGCTTGCTTGCTCTGGTGAGTGCTAGTAGCAGACAAGGATGCCTAGGCTTTCCTTCCACATGAAGAAATTAAACACTTTATTTAGGGATAGTTTAAATTAGCTAGGTCTCTTTTTTAAATGAAAAGAAAAGAAAAACTGGGAGAAGGATGATTTGACGTTATGAAAGCAGTTTGTAAGGGCTTTTCATGTAAAGCGACTCTAGAGGAACTAGAACTGTGAAGACACCCAGGCAAAGTTTGGTCTCCGAGTTAACAATTCAGAGCAAGTTAAAAGAGGAGTCTCTCCAAGCCTGGGGTGGGATCTCAGGGTTAAAAGCAGTATTTGAGCTGTTGACACTTAATAACAAATACAACTAATAGTAGTGCAGATATTTATATTTATTTAAATCTCTTTTTAACTGAATGTCTTTAAAACACAGTAAAAAGAGATTAAGAATACTTTTCAAAATAAATTTTAGTGATCTTAATATTGAGGCTTTTTTTTTAAGTGAAAAGAGTTAGTAAGGAGTAAAGGTATCCCTTCTTTTCTCCTCCATTTTTTTCTTCTGTTCAATTCACCACATTTATAGGAGAACTGAATATACAAATGCTGATGCCATAACCATCACTCCTCTTTCTGATAGTTATATATTCAAATAATAGGTCAAATACCTAAGAGAAAATAGCTATGTTCTTTTTTTAAAAAAAATTGTACTTTAGGTTCTGGGGTACATGTGCTGATCATGCAGGATTGGTGGATAGGTACATACTTGGTCAGGTGGTTTGCTTCCTCCATCCCCCCCATCACCTGCAACTGTCATTTCACCCTATGTTATCCCTCCCAGCCTCCCCTCCCCACTGCTGTCCCTCCCTTAGCTGCCCCAACACCGACCCCATTGTGTAATACTCCTCTCCCTGTATGCATATGTTCTCATTGTTCAACACCCACCTATGAGTGAGAACATGCCGTGCTTGATTTTCTGTTCTTGTGTCAGTTTGCTGAGAATAATGGTTTCCAGATTCATCCATGCCCCTACAAAGGACACAAACTCATCTTTTTTTTATGGCTGCATAGTATTCCATGGTGTATATGTGCCGCATTTTCTTTGTCCAGTCTATCATTAATGGGCATTTGTATTGGTTCATATTTTTACTGAAAATGGCTATGGTCTTAAGTACTGTGTTTTCTGTTTCAAATATATACAGTGAAATATATATGCATATATATTGGGAGTAAAAGTTTATAGAAGTTGAAATACCAGCTGTGTAACCATGATTATTTTTCCAGAAAAATCTAGGCAAAATTGATAGATTTCATTTTTTAATATGAGAAAAATTTATAAAAGGATTTCTATAAGTAAAATATTTTATTTTAAAAAGTCTCATTTAAGTTAGAAGAGGTAAGGGCTACCAGTTTAGAACTTGAGAGAGTCTGTTTCTGAAGTAGTGATCTTTCAGAGTCAAAGATTGCTGTAGGAAAAAGGAAAAGTGAATTGTTTCCTCTCTAGATTTGAACACAGCAGCAGTTAATTTTGATAAGTGGATGACTTTGCCTGGAGCAAAGCTTGACCCATAGAGGACTGGAGGAGAGCTAGGAGGAACAAGAGGCTGCACTCAGCACAGCGGAAGGAATCTCACATCTCATACTTGCTGGTCAGTGACACACACAGTCAAGTGTGAAAACAGGAAAAAGTGGGTTTTGAAGCCAAAGCAGTCCAACCCACTCACAATCACTTTGAAAAAACTTTCAGCATTCACCTTGGGAAATAACCTTTCATATTTCTTGCTCACAATCTGCATGGCAGCCCAGAAGTGGGGGATCAAGGAAGTGGGGGATCAAGGGGAATTCTACAATTCATAACTTGGCTGGGTGTGGTGGCTCACCCTATAATCCCAGCACTTTGGGAAACTGAGATAAAAGGATCATTTGAGGGCAGGAGCTTGAGACCAGCCTGGGTAGGACAGAGAGACCTCCTCTCTACAAAAATATTATCCAGGTGTGGTGGCATGTACCTGTGGTCCCAGCTACTTAGGAGGCTGAGATGAGAGGATCGCTTGAGCCCAGGAGGTTGAGGCTGCAGTGAGCCGTGATTGTGCCACTGCAGTCTAGCCTGGGCAACAGAGTGAGTGAGACCCTTTCTCCATAATAATATTTTTTTAAGTTTAAAAATTAATAAAATTCAATTACTTACTGCTTAAGTAAGGCCAGATTAGTTTGCAAGTCCAATACTAAGTTGGTTCAGTGGTAGAGTAGGGTAGAAGTGATGGGGAGGGCATGAAGAAGAGTTGTCATCATGATGATTTTTTTATTAAACAGTGTTTAAAAAACTTTTTTTTCAATGCACACATTCATTCTTTTATTCAACAAATATTGGTTTTTTATGTGCCAAAATACTGGCATCTTTTATATGCCAGACATTGTTCTAGGAATTCAGGTAAGATCAGTGAACAAAACGAGATTCTTGCCCTCTTGGAGCTGATGTCCTAGTGAGATGAGACAGAAAATAGAAGATAAACAATACAATAGATAACTCTGTATGCCAGAAAGGTATATGAGCACAATGGAAAATGATAAAGTGGGTCAGGGCAAGATTTGCTGTGTCAGGGTAGGAGAGAGGTTATTTAATAAGGTTTTAAGGAGTTTATTTTGACTAATTGAAAGGAATTTTCAAACACTTCAGCTTTGATATAGTATTGGAACAATTTGGGGTAAGATTAGTAGAAATGTTAAATCTGTGGGTTCTGATTGCCCGGGAAGAAAACAGTCACAGAAAATTAACTTAGGATGCACTCTACCCACAGCCCAGTTCAGCCCATATACTCTGCATTTGTAGAAATCCTATCTTAGAAAAGCTCACTTTCCAAAAATGAAACAACCAAGACTAGCACCTGAGTTATTTGTCTTCATATTTGGTGATATTTTTGTTCTAAAAGGTCTAAAACAATTATTCCATAGCATTGCATTGCAAGATAAGACATAAGATCTTCAACAAGAAGCTGACGTCTTGCTGGATAGGAATGAATTTGATTGCAAAGTTCCCCAGTCCATAAATTTAAAGGGAAGACTTTAGTAAAATTTCTTTGGGTAAATTGTTAAAAAGAAATTTTAGAAAACCACTTAAACCACTTTTCCCCAAGTTAAGTAGATTTTTTTTTTTTTTTTTTTTTTTTTATCAGAGAGTCAAACAGGTCCTCTGGAATAGTGATATCTTTTTTAACAAGATAGCTTTTCTGCTAGGCCCAATTAGTTTACAATGATATGTAACTGTCTTTTGCTGGAAGTGATAACTAAAAGCCCCCTGTGAACTTGTGATTAGCTCATAGGAGTATTCATTTGTGTGGATCCCTGGCTCTGTCAGTAAATGTGTTTTAATTCATAGCTTTGGATTTGGCAGGATAGCCTCAACAACCTGACTTTCACGTAGGGTCAGGATATGAATTTTGTGTAAACAAGAAGCATCCTCACTCTTGGCTCATACAGCAGACCCAGTGGATAATAATGAATTATTTTTCTCCAGAAATCTTAACAGACTGTCAATTTGCAGGTTTTCTTTAAGTAAAATTCAAACCTATTTATATTTATTTCTGATACTTTTTATGCAACTCCAAGAATTTCGGCTTTACTCCCTGTGAACTGCAACCCTGTTTATATTGGTCATTAGTATATGAGGGAACTTGGGATAGAAAAAGATGTTAAAAATTATATTAAAGTCAACTCAAGACCTTTAGTGATGAAGCCTTGAGAGAGACAGCGGAAAGAAAAAGAGGAGGATAAGGAAGAGGAAGGAGAAGGGAGAATAGGAGGAGGAAAAAAGGGGAGGAGGATGAATGGAAAGGCACAGTATCTGTGGTAGTAATTAGTGATTGTTCACTATTTCTAGTCCTCTTTGCCTGTGAAAACAGACAATGATGTGAAAATAGATAATAATACTCCCTCTATTCCTGAAGTTAGTCATGGCCTTGTAGCCTACTTGGCTAATACTGCATGAGTGGACCTGATATGTGCCACTTCCAGGCAGAAATGTAAAGAGCCAGTACCGGTTAGTGGTTCTCCACAGTTCCTCTTTCTACTGTAATCGTAGAAGTGCCTGCTGAGATGTAGTCCTGTCAGGTTGATCCCTGAGTGAAAATGATGAGCAGAGTCCCTCTGCCAACCTGCATTGATATGTCATGTCATACATTTTTATAACTTTTAATAAACAAAGTTGTATTGTTTATAAAATAAACAACTTTTTATAAACAATACAAATTTTTAATAAAAATGCAACTTTTATCAACATTCCGAGCTTGTTCCCGTAGCATAACCTAATTTCTCCCATCAAATACAGAAATTACAACCTAAGAAGAGGGATTCCGCATAATAAAACTATGAAATAGGTAGCATTGGCCTAGATGCTTGATAGAGGGTGGCAAATGGACTTATCAGAGGCTGGAATGGTGGTGATTCATATTATACAGTGGCAAAACATTTGTTAAGAGTGTTTGTTGGAATAGCTTTGAAGGCAAATCATTTACCTAATACATTTGTAACCTTATAGAAAAGGTTGAAAACAGAATCTTAATAGCATGTGTTGGTTGCTATTAATGATTCACGGCAAGCTCAGAAAAGAACTGGTCAGTACAAGCAGGAGTACAAGGAAGGAGAGGGAGTCCAGAAATCTGGAGAGACTTGGCGGTTTGGAAGAGACCACTGCTTCTCAAACTCAACTGGTAAAAGAGAAAATTGGACAACAAAGGCTGAATAAACTCACCCTCATAGCAAATAGCAAATCAAGAGTGTGGTTGCCACACATTGTTAAAACCTTTGAGTGGATTAAGATGTCTTGGAATAAGCATCCAACTGATGAGGCAGTATCCCAAAAATCCTTTCAATAAGGTACAATGGCATGGAGGAATGAAAGCTAAAGTTATGGCTCTCACTCTGTAGCCAGAGAGACCTAAGGTACCTGCAGTTCAAATTTTATACACACACACACACACACACACACACACACACACACACCCCTCCACACACATACACATATGTGTGTGCATGTGTGTACACATATATGTATGTACATATATGTGTGTGTGTTTAATGTGTGTGTATACATGAGGGGGCAGTAAGAGAGGCAGAGAAAATGAAGTAGAGGTGTGGGGATGAGAAGCAAAGAAATACAGCAAATCTAAGTTTGTCTAGGAGAGAACCATGGGCTTAGGTGCTGGCACAAGGAGCCTACAGGCCACAAATAGCCACAAAGTTAAGTTTTTAGGAGAGTTGTATTGTCATAAGACCCAGCAGCCTGAACTAAGAGAAACTCACTATTGAAGACCTAAAATGACTTTTGGTCAGAAGTAGATCGGGAAAGTTTCTCAGTCTTCATTGAGGGCATGTTCTTCATCTGTATTAGAGAACTCCAAGAAAGATAATAAAAAAGAAAAAAATTCTAGAAATTGGGAGTCAAGGGCTATGGACAGTGATATTTGGAAAGTTTCTCCCACATAGCAAAACTGCAGCCTATTTAAAGAGCATTCTCCACACCTGGGGTGGGGGATCTTTGTTGTGTCCACCCAGACCAGTGACTGCTGTGGGTCTCCTATGCTTCCTCATATTTCACTTTTGCATATTGATGTGAGTTGGGCCTACAACTTACTTCTAGATCTCCAGATCAAGAAAGTTACACCCACATCTTATATAAAGACTCCCAAGTATCACCTAGAAATTATAGACATGGTAAGCCAGAGGTTTAAACCAAGTAAGTAAGGATAATTGCAATATATGTGACAGAAAAGGTCCCAATCATTATTATATTAGGAATGCCTATAAATCAACAAAGAAACATGCAATGGAACAATAAAGCAAAGTACAGCTAATGTGTTAATCTGGGTCTAGTGAGAAATAGTGCCAATAGGGGATTAAATGTGCAAGGGGAATTGAGAGGAAATAGGGAGGGATCTGGTAAAGGCTGGGAAGGTTCTTAGACCACGATGCGAATCTGACCCTAAGTGAAGGAGAGAGGGAAGGAATGTTGAGTAAAAGCATTTCAGACCGAGGGTACTGTCTAAGGAAACTTCTGCAAGGTTGTTGAGGAGCTCTTGAGCCAATGTAACCCTCTAAAGGGTCTTGTGTCTCTCAAGAATGGGCCTACCTAATATCTCTGCCATGCTCAGTCATGTGCAGGGAGCAGAGGACAGCAGCTAGGACCCTTGGTCACTTATGCTTCCTGTAGTTGGAGGTCTGCAAGACACAATCTTATGGCCATCACTGTTAACTTTAACAATGATATAAAACACATGAAGAAATGGACAACTATTCTCATAATAAACATATTTTATAATAAAACAATGACAAGAGATCACTCTTTTTATCCCTCATATAGGTAAAAGATTCTAAGAAAGATGCTATACCCTATTGGTAGAAATGGGGAAGCAGCAAACTCATCCTTTAGTTTTGAGAATGTAAGCTGATATAATTTTTCCACAGGATATTTTGCTATATCTCTTGAAATTACAAATGCACATACCCATAGCCCAGCAATTCTATCTTTCTGATGTATACCACAGACACATTCACAAGTGCACAGAGAAGTATGTCCCAGGATATTTATTTAATGAGTGCTTGTAATAGCAAACAATTGGAGACAACTTAAATGCCTATCAGTATGGAACTGATTATGTAAATTAAACATGTGCCTTTAAAATAATGAAGCATGTAATGATAAGTCACACTATCTGTGATGTATGTGAAAGTTGAAAAAATATTCAGAACAATGTGTAAAGTACGCTAAGTTTGTGTTTTAAAAGAGAGGAAGTTCTCTATATATGTATCATTTGTATATGCCTAGTGTGCCTCTGAAAGGCCACATGAGAAACTAATGTCACTGGCTGCCCTTGGGAGAGGATTTTAGGGGACAGAAGTTGGAAGAAGACTTAGGTTTTCACTGTGTTTCTTTTAGTACTATTTGAATATTTTACCGTGAGTATTTTTTAAATAAAAAATTTAACAGTTTAAAACTAATACAGTAAAACAAACAAACAAACAAACCTTTCATCCCCCTCTCTCACTCATAGCTACTATGCTTGTATCAAATTCATTTCTTATCATTTTATTATATGGTCATGGACAACTGTCCTTGGCTGGCATCAGTTCATATTATTAAGTTAAAAAATAATTCAAATGTTATTTCAGTCATACCAGAATCTTGTGCTGGGACTATTTTGCCTAAGCTGAGATTTGCCTTTTACCAGAATCTGCCCTATAATGAACAATACTACAACATCTGAAGAAAAGCTGGAATACAGTGTGGTAATCAAGTTTGGAGCATGATTTTACATTTTCCTATATCACTTTCCCAAAAGATATTTTGAAACAAAACCAAAGCCCACATTTCTCTTGGAGGTTACGCAATTGGTATGGGAAGTTGTGAATGAAGAACATGATATGACAAAATCTTTGTTTTAAAGGACAATCAGAAGCATAACTGATATACTTTTAATGGGATGCCTATTATTTGCACTTATATATTTGGACTTATATATTCTTGGCTCCCATCTGCATCTCGCAACTGAAGGAATCTTAGAGATCAAGAGTGTGTGTGTGTGTGTGTGTGTGTGTGTGTGTGTGTGTGTGTGTGTGTGTGTGTTTAATGTTACAGATGAAAAACTGGGGCCTAGAGAGATTAAATAAATTTCTCAAGGTCACATAGTCAGAATTAAAATCCAATTTTCTCACTTTCTAGCATCAGAGTGTTTAATGTGAGCATGACTCCAGCTTCACAAATGCAGTGTTTCTGACCACACTACCTAGGGCTCAGGAAGTGCTTTAGGTGGGCTTGAAACTAATGTCTCTGGCTGCCCCTGGGAGAGGATTTTAGGGGACAGAAGTTGGAAGGTTTAACTTTTCCCTGTTTCTTTTATGTGTGCTCTCTTTCCCTTCAAGTGCTTAGGCCTTCCCAGAAAGATGACATGTGGGCAAATATTTGTTGGAGAGCCAGATAGCAAGGTTGGCATGAGAACTGAAATTGGTAATTTTTCTTCATTTAAAAATGTATCTTGAGCCTTTTTTCCTTTTCACAACTACCATATGAGTATTGATTTTAATTAGTTCTGTCTATTAAGATTCCCCTTAGGTTCAGAAGCCAGCATGGTAATGAACTGTTCAGCTTTCCTCTTGCTGACAGCATTGTTAGGTGAGTTGCTGCTACCCTCAGTCAAATACTGGGATCAATGTTCCTCTGTGGATCCACCCTTAAGAGTTCAGACTCAGGCTGGGCATGGTGGCTCAAGCCTGTAATCCCAGCACTTTGGGAGGCCAAGGCGGGCGAATCACAAAGTCAAGAGATCGAGACCATCCTGGTCAACATGGTGAAACCCCGTCTCTGCTAAAATACAAAAATTAGCTGGGCTAATTTAAGTTAAAAAATAATTCAAATGTTATTTCAGTCATGCTGGAATCTTGTGCTGGTACAATGTTGCCTAGAGTTCAGAGTCAGATAGAGTTCCTATCTCAGGTGGTTTCCCCTATATTCTTATAGATGTGGGAAGAGAAAAAGGGACTCTTCAGATGGTATGACATTTTCCCTATTCATTATGGCAAATACATTTATACCAAAACATCAAAATGGTGTACCTGTTATAGGCAACAATGTGTTGATGTCCAGATCGATTACTTGAAGCTTGCTTGATGGGCTAATGTCAAATCATTTCCGTTTGCATTTCCTGAATGAATGTGGTACTTCTATTGGGTACAGCAGAGCTGAAATTGTATAGTCAAAGTTTTCTTCTGCTTTCATTTTATTCTGAATTCTGGGAAAGGTAGAGATTGTGCCTCAGTAATTTATTGGATATATGAAATTTAATCTCACAGAAATATATGTGATGTTCAGATTTTAGAATAAAATTTCTGAGACTGAATTCCTGAAGTTCATTTTCTGTATTTATGCAGTTTTTAGTGACCAAATTTGTATTTGAGTTTGTATTTGCAATGTTAATAGGTGTTGGGATAATGATAGTAAATCTGGACTGTGTTTGCAGATAATTAATTAATAATTGGGTGAGCCCCATGACAACAACCTTTTAGATTAAATCAAAATCATTGCCATTTTCTGGGGCGTTTTATTGAGTGCAAGCCATTATTTTTAATGAAACAGCTAAACAGTTTAATGTATCCTTTGTGATGTTCACAGGTTCTGGATTTACTGTGATTAGGATGACACTACAAAATTCTCTGTGTTCAGTCGAACAAAAATTGAAGGTGGAGAGCGTCCAGGCCCATCTGCTCCTTATGTGCCAAGCGCCTTTCCTTTCTGATGGCTCTTCCCTCCCGTGGTGTTCCGTCTGCCTCAGCAGACTCGCTCTTGGGTACCTTGAAACCTTTGCAGTCAAAATTTATTTCCTGAATTTGATAGCCAAGACTGTCAGTCACAGCTGAGGATTTAGTTCCCTTGTGATATTTTTATTCTTGCCTGGTCAACCTGGGAGAGTTAGACTTGAATGAAAGTTAAATCCACATTTTGAGGGCTAGCTGGAACAGAGTACATAGAGTGGTCATTATAAAACAAATCATATAATTAGATGACTATCTTCTCTCATCTACTCCTGAATGATATTTGTAAGCGCCTGTCATATGACAGGCTGAAATGAAGCACATGGTGCCCCTTGTCTTATGCGTAGCAAAGCATCACTGGGCAAGAAAAATATAGGGATGCACTGAGGCAGAACACAGATTTTCAGCAGGGCCATGGACTTCTAGAAAGAAATGACAGATCATCAACCCACGGGTAGTAGAGTTAAACAATTTATTCATTCAGTCATTACTTATTGAGTGTATAGTATTTACATAACATCCTGAGATACATAAACTGTAGATTTCCTGCCCTCGAAGAGAATATATCTAGAAGTGATTTAATCTGATTAAAGATAGTGTGCTATCTGTGAAGCAAATGAACTGAAGTGGGGTGCAATGACAGAGCCTGTGAGCAGCTGTCACATAATTGAGCCAGAGGAGAGGGTATTCCTGTACTCAGCTCTGAAAAGACTTGGGTCACACATAACTATGTGTAGAAACACAACTCACAGCTGGATTTTAAGGGCAATTACGCAACTACGACAATAGTAAGCAAGATCTGATTTCCCTTTAGACTTGACTCCTGCAAAATAGAAATGTGTTATCAATCTTCTTTCACAGCAACACTCAATGATGTGTCTGTGCAGCAACAGAACAGTCCTATAAGTAAGAAAGTGAGTGACAGTCATTGACAAAATTTGCTGGGAATTAATTTTCTGCAGTTCCCTAGTGAGCACATGCATTTTATACTTCCAGATGATTGTTGCAGATGAAAGGAATGTAGAATAAAATGCGGCTATATTCAATACATGTTAAATGTAATACTTTATACTTTCATGAGAATAAATGTTCATATTTCTTCCAAGGAGGGTTATATAGAGGCTAAAGTTGCTGGTGATGAAACATTAAATGTTTGAGTACTAACCCACCTTGAGATTGCTTAATAGTGTTATATTCTGA
This sequence comes from Saguinus oedipus, assembly GCA_031835075.1. NCBI lineage: Eukaryota > Metazoa > Chordata > Mammalia > Primates > Cebidae > Saguinus > Saguinus oedipus. Next base: position 183,560,011 of record CM063170.1, on the reverse strand, counting down.
GGCCATTGCTTCAGGTGTCTGATGTATGGTTATTTCCAATGTTCTTCCTCTGGAAGATGGTGCTTTTGGGAAGAATAAACAGGACTAAGAAATAAGATTATTTTTTAAAGCAGTTTCTTTAAAGTTACTCACAGTTTATCCTCTGAAAAAATTGCTTTATAAGAATCGACAGGATCATATATGCTAAATTCTGTCTAAATGCAAGTTTGCTATTAACACACGCCCCCAAGATAGCATAGAATAAATAAAAGCAAACCTCTGGAATCAGACGTCCAGATTGGTTTGAGTCCTGGCTCCGACACTTATTAGTTGTATGACCTTGGCCAAGTTACTTAACCTCTCTGTGCCTTAAAAAGTACCTAGCTCTTAAAGTTGGACTAATTAAGTTAATAATAACTCGAGTTGTATATCTAAGACATGTTTAATGTGTATTGAAAATTGTCCTGTGTATTCCTGGTGTAGAGCATGGGCTCAAAAGGTGCCTGTGGTTGTATTGTCATTAACTCCAGCCTTAGCCATTTGCTATTGTATCATACCAAGGGCCACCAAGCCTTGTGTCTGTCAGTGACTGCTTGATTTTGTAACCCCAGAAACATTTTTAGTGATCAGAGAATGAGTATGATTCCTTAGCCTAAGGTAATTCCCAAGACCCACTTCTTTTCCAAATGCTACGTGTTGGATAAGTTTCTCTTTATTTACTTTGTATATGATTTGCTCCCTATTTCCTAAAGGGATTCAGTGTTGATTTGAAGTCTGAGTCCTCCAGCTGCACTGGTGTTTTCTGGGGGGTTATTTCAAAGTTTTATACAGAGACCTTATTGTTCTCTGCTACCACATGACTGAACAAATGTGACACAATCATTTTCTTGTTGGAGGCAAATCTGTGATGGGTTTGCTGAGTATGGAATTTCTATTGAAAAATTTAATATAGTATCTAAAGGATCCTCCTTGGCTTCACATAGATTGTAATTGAACTGATGTCACAATGTTCTGATGATACAAGGACTAATTCCCATCCCACCAGGACTGTAAATATTTTCTTAGCACCGCTCTGTGCAGGGTAGAAAATATTAGCTTTTCACTGTCATTTACTTTCACGATATCTATTTCCAAATCAAAAAGCATGGCAGGTCACGTTTTCCAAGTCTCAGGCACCAGAATAGATCCAATGGGAACTTTCTGAGTACTGTGTTGAAAAACAAAACAACAAAATTTAAAAGAGGGTAAATTTCTCTCAGTCTCACCAGCTAGAAAGTATCGAAGTACATCAGTGTACTAACAACAGGGCAGCCTGAGCAAGGAGAAGGAAACGTGGTGTCCAGTCCAGACCGCTGTGAGAGGCTGTGTGAAGGCAGGGAACATGGCTACCCTTCCTTCTTTTCTCCCTGTCTTGTGGCTTCTGTCAGTATTCCCCCTGCCGGGAGGAGGCTAGGGTCTAAGCCCCTGCCTTCCATTCTGCCTCCTGTCTTCACCCCTGCCTTCCATTCTGCCTCCTGTCTTCACCCCTGCTCTTGGGGAACCCAGTGCTTTTAGACTAGTCTTTCTCCATCAATCCAAACCTCCTTAGGCTCAGGCTCTCTGCTGTTTCATTCGCTGGCAATCACCAGAGAAATGAACAATGGTGCTCACTCTGGCTATCTTGGGGTCACGTTAATTCCAGGTCAGCGTGTGTGCATGCATTTGTATGAGCTGGAAGAGGTAAGGATCAATACATATTTAGGAAACAATGTGAGTAACTCTCATGCTGCTTTAATAAATCTAGGCATCTTAGCTATTAATTTGTTTTGTTGAATAAGCCAGGACATGCAATGTTGATTGAATTTTAAAAAATACATATATTTATGTGTTTATTTTGTATGTCTAAATATTTATGTGTAATATAAATATAAAATTATCACCACACTATATATTAATATATATTTTTACATGTATAATGATTAAAGACAGTTTTTTTTTGTTCTACTGAGGGGCTAATTTGCTTTTCAGCAAGAAATGTTTAAAGAAATATGCAGACGAAGTAAAGTACATAAACATGCATAAGTTAAAACACATCACCATCAGAATATTGAAAAAGGAAGAAAAGGGAGAATTGTATCATTATTTGCTTTATTAAAAAATTTTTATAATTTGTAGTAATGTGTGTGAAGATACACGATGGTCTGTATTTCAGCACATCCCCTAGTTTACATTCTTCAGAAGCCATAAAGTTGGGAATCCTGGTCATTCCCTGCACCATCTCTCCTCCTCTAGCCAAGGTGAGACCTTCTCATTGTCAGAGCCACCCAGGGACAGGCTTGTGACCTTCAATTGCTTTAAGGACCCATGTCAAGGGTCTTCTAGCTTCCACTGCTCTGGCAAAGAATTCAAGGGGATTGTCGCACCATGTAAAATCAGAGCTCACCTACAAAATCCAGGGCACAGAGAGCAGAACATGTTGGAATGTACTGTTTAGATGCCCAACAGCCACCAAAGTTGGAGTGGGGAGGAAGGGTACCTGTCCTGTATGTTTTCAGCATAGAGTCCTCCCCTGACAGTGCTTCAATCATGGTGCATTGACAATTCCATGCAGAATTATTTACAGGCGCAAATGACCTCTTTGCTGGCTCATTCATTTTGCTTTGACAGTTGGCTTGTGATATGGATATTATTTTGTAAAAGTACATTACCCAGGCCAGGCGCGGTGGCTCACGCCTGTAATCCCAGCACTTTGGGAGGCCAAGGCGGGTGGATCACGAGGTCAAGAGATCGAGACTATCCTGGTCAACATGGTGAAACCCCGTCTCTACTAAAAATACAAAATTTAGCTGGGCATGGTGGTGTAATCCCAGCTTCTCAGGAGGCTGAGGCAGGAGAATTGCCTGAACCCAGGAGGGTTCGGTGGAGGTTGCGGTGAGCCGAGATCGCGCCATTGCACTCCAGCCTTGGTAACAAGAGTGAAACTCCGTCTCAAAAAAAAGTAAAAAAGTACATTACCCTTTTTTTGTTTAAAGTTAACAGATTTGGTTATTTAATTGCAAACTGTTTTTAGCCTTATCATTAAATGAAGAGAGACAGAATGCAAACCTGAAACAACAGAGGCACATGGAAGCGGGATTTATGGAGGAATAATGGAGAGGGTTGGCCTGAAGTCCCAAAGTTTGGGTTTGAGTCCTGCTGTCCAGGATCCCATCTGCTGCCCTGGCCCAAGAACATCTGAGGCCATGGCCTGTGCTTAACTCATTTTGTGAAGTTCTTGCATATCTCTTCTCTGTTCTCTGCTCAGGCCACATGTTGATCCTCTTCTCTTGATTCCTTATGCTTTTTACAGGCCAGGCAGGGTCAAAGCTATATTTTGGTTTTGGTCTTCTTCTTTCTCAGGGATGCCAAATAGGAGAAGTAAACCAACATTTATTACAAATCTTCCATTTGTCCGGAACTTGATCTATTACCGATTCCTCACTGAATCCTTGCAAAAACCCTGAAAGTTGGGACTGAGTATTTACATTATTTTCAATATTTTCATTTTAAAAATTTTATGGGAGAGGAAACTGAAGATAAGACATGCTCAATAACTTGACAAAGAGCACTTGGTTAATATTGCAAACCTATATCTCTCTGAATCCAAAATCCTATGATTTTCCCATTTCAGAGCATTGGCTCTCCTTGAGAATGTCCTGTCTCATGGAGTCTCCCTTGCTTTGAAGAGGCGACTACCCACACTCAGATAGACGGCTCTGGCTTTCTTTCCAGCCTTTTCGAAATAAATGTGGGTCTCTTCATCTGTAGAGATCAGGACTCTGAACCTTTTAAAGGTCACAGAGTTACAATATCTGATGAAAGTTTTACATTCTCTCTGAAGAATTCATGTACACACATACGCACACACATCTACATATTATATAAGAGGATTCAGAGGCCTCCTAAGTCTAACTCTGGACCCCTGTTAAAAACTACTTGATCTGGAAGATTGCTTTTCACTGGTTAGGGGCTGGGAAAATGTCCAGTTGTCTCCATCCTGGGCAGGCAAAGTATGTCACTTTATAGCACCATGAGAGAACATGGTGCATGCCTCATTCCAGCTGAAGTTTTTCTAGATAGATAATTATGTGTCTGTGCCTGGTTCATTTTGACTGGCTCCTGGAGGGCTCGGTGGAGCAATTAACTAAAAGATGATCAGGAGAGCTGTGTTCCTCATCTGTACCTTGCTTTCTTCACCTGAAATATTGATATGGTTCCTGTTTTCTCTGCTTCTCAGGGTGAAGGTAAAAATGAGATAAGGGAATAAAGTATTTTAAAAGTAAGAGAATACATGTCAGTGAGTCCCAGAGGAAAACCTGCGCTTGGTCATTTTTGCACAGCTGACCGCTTCAGGTCTTCACCTTGGAACAGCCTATAGCTGTAGCTGATATGTCTCAAACTTTCTGAAGGGAGGAAAAACTTGGTATTTTCTGCCTGAGGCTTAGCCGAGGTTGAGCCCCCTGCTGGTGTACTTCTAAACAGCTCAAGCTGTTTTAAATGATCTTTGAGGCTGAAATTGGGCAGATCCTTCTATTTACCATTTTCTCCAAGAGCTGCTCAGTGCTGGTGGTAACTGTAGAGCTGGATGGTTTGATTAATTTGAAAAAGAAACTGATGATTAAAGATTATATAAGCTATGGAGCACTGTAAAGTAAACATCTGCCAGGTTTTACAGTGGACCCAAGAAACAGGACACTTGTCCTTAAAATGACTGACATAGCAATTTTTTATTATCAATTTGAAGTTTGGGATGTGCCATGGCATTCTCCCTCTTCATTTAGGTAGAGACCTGACTCAGTGGTACTCAAGCTATAATATGGTCTTAATGTAGGAAAGGCTCTGGTGTCTTCAGTTGAGTAAGCAATTCTGATTTATCATCTCTGCATGATGCGAAAGACACTTGCAACTTTACTGCTGTCTTTGCTGCTATTGGAGCCTTTTTTTTTTTCCTGGACTAATCATTTGACTTTGCACTAATGAGATTAAACCCAGCAGGGGCAGATATTTTCTTTTTTAATTTTCATTCCTGTTATTTAATTGGCATTACACGCACATAATGAGACCAGAAAAAAACCACCCTGTAGCAATCTGTTCAATACAAATAACTCAGGCAGATGCAGCCAGATGTATCCATGGTGACCTCGTTGACTGTCTTACTACACACACGTTAGAGAAGGTGGCCCAGAATGCTTTAACTCTCTGTTTGCCAAATGAGTCAGAAGTGTACTTTCTCCTCTTCTTCCAGAAGAAAGGACATTTCCTAAGTCCATGCATTTCCCCCATATTGGGAGTTGTCTTCTCAGTATCTGTGCGAGTGACATAGATGTGGATGCTGGTCCCCGGTGTTAGTGCTGGCTCACTGCTCTGTGGCTTCAGTGATGAAGGCAAAGACATTCTCCATCTGCTCCCAAGGCTTCATCTTACAATATTCTCAGTGGAGGAGAAATATTGAGCCATATGAGAGGCCAGCAGAGCAGGTGACAAACAAAGGGAGATTTCCTACCCATGCTCTTTATTTCTATGTCAAAACCAGCCTTCTACTCTGAAAAAAACAATAGTTTTTAGGGTCATCACGAATTTTTAGGGTCATCAGCATCTTTCCCTGGATTCTGACTTGAGGGTCAGATTCTTGATCCGTAAGTGTCCAATAAAGCACTATTGCATGGTCATGACCTCAAGGCTTCTTTCAGTATACTTACAAGAAAAGGTCAATACCCCCTTCCTTTCAAAACATGAGGTGAAAATTACACTAAACCCCATCTCCCATGGAGCAAATTGGGTGATTCTGCTGTGTGTCCTGGAACTTTCCTTTGTTCATGAGGCATGTGGAAAATGAAAGTCTCAATATCCATATTATATAGGACATTAACATGCTATTGTCCATCTACCATTGAAAGAAGGGCCTGGAGAAAGGAAGTCTCACTCCACCTCAGTTATGCTCTGACCTCTCTTATGATTTTCTGTACCTTGAAGCTGGTTGCCTCTCAGCATTCCCTATCTCTGAAATGCACAAGCATCCTGGTATTGTAGAAATCCAGAAGGAATCCATAAAACCTCCCTCCCTCTCTTCACTGCATTTACTTGTCTTCATTTCCATTGCTGCCCCCTTCCAGCCAGCCTCTGCCTATAATACAGGACCAGGGTGATAACCTCTCGATTATCTTCCCCTTTTTTATCTTTCCCTTTTGCCATTCAATCCAACAACTAGATTGTTTCTTTTAAGATGTAAATCCGATCATTTCACTGAGACCTTGAGGTGGTGGTTCACATCACACTTTAGCAAAACAAAACACAAAAACCAAAACCAAAGCCCAAGCCAAACCACATTAAATTCTTTCTGTGGCCTGCAGGCCCTTGTATGATCTGGGATCTGACCATCATCTACTAACATGCCAACGTCTCTTGTCTGGTCCACTTGCAATCACCACCTCTTTATTAGCTTCTTTTCACTCTTAGATGAAGACAAAATGATTAGCATCTTTCATGGCTCTGCAGTGCCTCCAGCTTCATCTTGCTCCATACTTCCCTTCTTTCCCTTTGCTCCACAACCTGCTTTCAGTTCCCAGCCCCGGCCTCTTTCTGCCCCAGGACTCTACACCTGTTAGTTACTTGGTCTGGAACAGCCTTCCATTTCCCCTTTGGTCTTGTCACTACTTAAGTTGCGTTTCTTCAGAGAGCGTTCCTAGATTCCAAGGTCAAGTCATGTTCTTTGTCATTTGGGATCGTGACTCTGATCCTTTCCTACTACCTGTTTACTGTAAGCCCCATCCGTAAAGTGACCTTAATCTTCTGGTTTCCTGATGTGAAGATGGAACAACTTGTTTTTCAAACTTGAATAAATAAACGTTAAGGCATATAGATAAAACAGCCAAAAGCATAGTTGTTATACTTAATTTCGGTGTGCTATGTGTTTAAAATTACATTAGATAAAATAATGTGCATTCTGAGACCTGTTGTTTTTAACTTTCGTTTTTTTCATGCTCTTCACATTCATCATTGACACCCATGTCTTCATCAGTACTATAGCCACTTTTGAATGCTCTAATATAGTTTTGTGAGGCATGTCACCTTCACTTCCGCTGAAGTTGTTTGAGATACAGTACTTTTTGAATCATGCATGATCTTGTCACTGGAAATTTATCCCAAGCCACTAGAATCCATTTGTGTAACATTAGGACAGTTTTTATTTTCATTTGTCCTGAGGGTATATATTTATGATCTCTGCACTCTAACCACTCACTATATTGCTTTAAAAGGAATCTTTAAAATTTAAAAGGCTTGTTTACAATGACATCCGACATTTGTAATTGTTAGGTCATCCCTCAGGGACAATTACTAAATCTTCCTTAAATTTTATTCCTTCTTTATTACCAATTATGTCCATTATGGGTTAATTTGCTGAAAGACAATTCACTGAATGGCCAATTTGCTTAATTTACCTGTTTCTTTTCACTAATTTTAGTCCACTTGGCTATTGTTTTGGCTTCCTAACAGTATTTTTAAAATGTTAATTGTTCTTTGCCTCAGTTCCCTGCTACTCAAACTGAACATTGTGTTTGTCAGTTCTGCACCCATAATCTCCCCTTCCTCCCCACCATGTCTTTCCTAATAAAACCTCCAGTTTCTTTAGGTATCTGTGACTTTCTCACAGCCGTGAAACTCCAAGGAACAAAGACCCCATCTTTTTTTTTTTTTGAGATGGGGTTTTGCTCTTATTGCCCAGGCTGGAGTGCAATAGCACAATCTCGGCTGACTGCAATCTTTGCCTCCTGGATTCAAGTGATTCTCCTACCTCAGCCTCCCAAGTTGCTGGGATTACAGGCACCCACCACCATGCCCAGCTAATTTCAAAAAAACATTTTTAGTAGAGACCGGGTTTCACCATGTTGGTCAGGCTGGTCTCAAACTTCCGACCTCAGGTGCTCTGCACACCTCAGCCTCTCAAAGTGCTGGGATTACAGGCATGAGCCTCTGTGCCCAGCCCCCTGTTATAATCTTATTATCTTGGGAGAGGTATGATGCAGTCGGATGCAGATCAAGAGAGAAACTGAAAAGAGTCTCCCAGTTTTGTTATACTCACAATTCCCCAGGGAGCACAGAGCAGACCATACAGGGTCACTAGGAGGAAATACTGAGGTCTTTCATGAGGCAGAGAGAGGGGACAGGATGATGAGCAAGCACCATTATTGGGGTTTCCATGGAAGGGGCAGGCAACGCAGGGTAGGTGGACTGAGGATTGGCTGGCTATGTTTGAACATGGCACCCCTATGGAATTTGCGATCACTGTGACGTTAAGGTATGTAGTTTGGGGTTATCTGAAGTCTCCAGATATTTTGGGTAAGCCAGCGTTTTGTAACAACTAATAGCTATTTTGTAAAGGTTAAAAGATCAATTTACAGAAATAAAGTGTGGTTACCATAATCCGTACTTCAAGTGTGGGATCTGATGAGTGTAAGCCATACATGGCATGAGTTTGCCCAACCCTACCTTTGTTGCCCTCACACTCTCCACTCCCCAACTGGAGAAAATTTTTATAGAACATCTTGAGGCTCTCTCTATCTTAGGCTTACCTATCCAGCATCTCTTACCCCACTCTACGTCATCCCTGGAAACAGGTTTCCTTTCTCCTGAGCAGCAGGACATATGGTATGTATATCAGAGGAAGGGGTGTTCCTGAGGAGTAATGAGCCTACTCGCTGTACTTTGACTCATGGGGACAAAGTCATGATCCACATCCACATAGAGCTGCAAAGAGCCATTTCAAGCAACTGGAGTCAGATTGTGAGATGAAACATGCTTGCTGTCTCTATGGTTTATCCTCTACTGTTTTCTTCTTTCATATTTGGTGAAGTGTCAGAGATTGGGTCACATTGCCCTAAAGGCTTGGGATACCAATGTGAGGATCCATTGCAGATAAAGGATGGTAGAACCAAACCAGCCATTCAACAAGAGTTCATCTGGGCCCTTGTGTATACGATTATCTGCCGTTTCCTTCAGACTTACTTGTTTGTATTTTTGGACTTTCTGCCTACTTGTCCATCCCAACTTGCTTTGTGCTTTGACTGTTTATAGTCTTTGAATTTATCAACCTTGGTTGGAACATTTCGGCTTTGGGTTTCTGCATGTAGATGTGGTTCTTGCCTCAACTTAGATGCCTAGTTAGCCTATTTACATAGCATAATGCCAAATCCACATATACTGCACCATGTGTCAGGCTAGGAAAGGATTGGCAGAGGGTAAGCAAAAAGAAAACCCAAAACTAGATAGCCATAAACTCTGTAAAATGTAGGGTTCAGAGTAAAAATGAAGTAGTGGCACTCATGTAAGAAAACTCAGAAAATATTTCCTAATATTGAGATGACTGGGTTAAAAGGGTCCCACATTTTTAGACTCTTGATACATGTTGCTAAATAGGTTTCTAGAAAGGTTGCAGGAATTTGCTACTCCACTAACAATGTATAGTACATCTACGGCTGTACAAGCCTATAAGCACCCTGGTGTGAATTAGAAAAGGCACCCAGTTGAATGAAGCCCTGCACCAGGGTACAGCACAGCAAACAGTGGGCAGCTGGATTTCAGCCCCTCTCACCTCCTTGCCCAGGTATCCTTGTCTAGGACACTGCCTGAGTGACAGTCATGACAGCGATGACCTTGCCCCATACTTGTTAGGATGGAGTATTTTTGTATTGTAATCATTTCAGTCAAATTCTTGTTCAATCTGCCTTGCTTTTCTGAATCTTTTTTGTTGTTTTTTGTTTTTTGTTTTTGTTGAGGTGGAGTCTTGCTCTATCACCAGGCTGGAGTGCAGTGGTGCAATCTCCGCTCACTGCAACCTCTGCCTCCTGGGTTCAAGCAATTCTTCCGCCTCAGCTTCCCAAGTAGCTGGGACCACAGGCATGTGCCACCACGGCTGGCTAATTTTTTATTTGTATTCTTAGTAGAGACTGGGTTTCACCGTGTTGGCCAGGATGGTATCGATCTCTGGACCTCATGATCTGCCTGACTTGGCCTCCAAAGGTGCTGGGATTACAGGTGTGAGCCACTGCGCCTGGCCCGCTTTTCTGAATCTTTAACTTAATGATCTCTCCTTTCTTGTCACTGGTAGCTACATTACTCCTTATTTCCCCCTCAAAACAGTCTTATAGAAGCTAGCATACTTCAATAACATGTAAACTCAGTAGGTTAATATTTAGTAAAGTTGCCAGATGTTTTAACCCTATGGTCCTTGGTTCCTTGAATTCTAAGGGCTGCCCCTGCTATTCAGATCTCATTTTGACCGCAGTCCTCTAATCGCCCATTTGTTCCAGCCATGCAGGCCTCCCTGGTGTTCCTTGAACATAACAGGTACCCCATTAGCCTCAGAGCTTTGCACTTGTAGTGTTCTGCTAGGAAGACACTGACCAAAAAAATTAAAATTGTTTACTCCCGCAATCCCTTCAGGTCTCCATACAAACTATTATCTCCTTTGAGAGACATTTTCTCATCACCAGGAACCCCTTCACTGGACACTTTGCTTGATTTGTGTTTCTTCACTTACTACTCTTATATATTTATTTACATACATATTTGTTGCCATTGCCACTCTCCCTCTACCAGGATGTTAGGTCAACATAGGTAAGGGCATATCTTTGTTTATACTTGTATCTGAAACAGTGCCTGACATGAAGTAAGCCCTCCATAAGTATTTGTTGAAGAAAATGGATGGATGAATGAATGGAATATTTGAGCTACTTTCGCTCTTCAGTGTGTAACAATAGCTCACTATTCACACTGCCCTCATAGAAGCCATAATACTGAGATAATAAAAACAAGAGTGTGATTCTTGGCTTTTGAGTTTCTAAAATACATTTTTTGTAAATTTGGGTAGGGAAGATGGCATTAAGAGAAGACACTTATTGAAAATCAAGAATCCTGGCATAAACAATAGGGTTGGAAGACTATCTCTGGCTGACTTTTCCTGCCATTCAGAAAGAAGGTAAAATTGATCAATAGGAGAAGAAAAGTCTAGTGAAAGACAAAGTAATGGAATACGTCCTTGGCCATACTCTCTGTGAAGGGCATCTGGGATCCATTTTTGTTTGTTTGTTTTTTGTTTTTATGTCCCTTTCCCCACCCTCTGGGCTAAAACTGTCAAACAGGTTGAGGGTAGGCAGGGAAGGAACAGAAACCAAAGATTAAATTTGTTGGAGTTTTTCAAGAGTGGAGTAGTTCAGGGATATCCTGGCATATGCAAGCCTCTGAGAGCAGTCACATCTTCACAAGGTCCTGATCAGTGGACTGTCAATGACTGAGGGAGGTGATTTTACACTGAATAACTTGAAGGTCACAAGCTGAGTCCTCCATGCCACTACCAGAGCACCAAGGGAGCAGCTGAGAGTGCCTGTATTAGTTTTCTAGGGTTGCTATAACACAATAGCACAGATTGGGTTGCTTAAGCAACAGAAATTGATTCCCTCACAGTTCTGAAGACTAGAAGTCCAAGAAAGATGTCATCAGGGTTGATTTCTTCTGAGCCCTCTTTCCTGGGCTCATAGATGGCTGTCTTGTCCCTGCATCTTCATGTAGTCTTTCCTCTGTGTCTGTTGTGATCAAATCTCTCCTTTTTCTAAGGCCACCCCAGTCATATCAGATTAGGACCCACCAATATGGCCTCATTTTACCTTAATTCTCTCTTTAAAGACCCTGTCTCCAATACAGTCACATTCTGAGGTACTGGGTGTTAGAACTTGAACCTATGAATTTTGGAGGGACAGAATTCAGCTTGTAACAGTGCCCAAGTGCCCCTATGTGAAGTACAGAACAATCAAAAGAGGACAGCTGGGTTCCATAGATCTCATGATTAGACAGAGACTCAAACAGCATGACCTAGCCATCTGAGGCTACTTGAAGATTGTAGGCTCTAATACTGGATGCCACTGGAGATCCATATGAGGGAAATTACATTTCAATGGAAGCCAGTGTGAACAGGGAATTTTAGTGACCAACATCCCCCATTCCTCCTGATGCTAGGGTTCTACAAAAGTCAACGTGTAGGCAGCCAATAGATCACACCCATGGAGAAAGGAAGAAGGAAGGTTTGAGGGGAAAAGGACTGTGTGTTACCCAAATAAATCTGAGTATGTGGGGAGGAGGGAGAATAAACCTCTGTGAATGGCCTGGTTCACTTGAATTGACATGCTTACATTCCCAGGAGGAAGAGTTGAACTTAGATGTTTAGAAATAAAGAAAGTAAGACTATCAGATTCATCCTTGTGCTGTAGCAAACATTCTATCATGGTATCTTTAAATATCATTTTATGCAGATGTTCATAACCATACTTCTCATATCTAAGTTTGGTTTTTCAGTTTTTCAGTTTGGTTTGACATATTCTTTGGTCTTCTTACTGTTCTTTTAATATAGTACCCCTCATGGGTGCTGTGAAAATGGCAAGGGTCCAAGCCAATTGTGAATTGTGCTACATTGGAGCTACTGGCTTGGATATAATAAATGGAAATTGACTAAAGATGATCGTTTCAAATTACTCATATTTATGTTGGATTATTTGGCATAACATGTCCAATATAAAATGATTTCATCCTTCTAGACTTAAAACTTTTAACCTTCAGGTGGATGTCAGAAGAGATCTACCAATCACTTTGCCAGTATAGGTAATTTCAGTCTCTCTCTCGCCAATGATACCTGAATATTATATAATAATTGACTTCAAATTAGGTATTCCTCTCCACATTTTAAGGTTGTCACTTAAAATTTTCATTGTATATTTAAATGTTCCAAAGGATATAATTTCTATGATAGTATTTGGTTAATACTGACATCTTAAAACAAAATTTTCAGATCACTGTTGTGAATATATTTAACAAATATTTGAATTCCATAGTGACTTGATTTCCACTATCATCTGTTTTAAAACTGCACGAAGAAGCACTTTCTAAATACCAGACACCCTTACATCATTTCTTCTTCTTCCAGAAATCATATTTCTATTTTCCTTCTTTGCAGTAATGCATTCTAATATGATATATTGTTATGTTTGAAAGTCTTTCACTTCATCATAATTTTCTAGAACAAAAATAAATATATAAAGTTAAATTTAAAAAAAATTTTATGATCATAGGGTTCTAAAGTGTGAGCATTTTTCTTTTAAACTGACTTATTACAATTATTTTTCATATACAATGGGTCAAACAACGTACATTTTTAGAAATTATAATAAATTATTACCTATGAAAGTAAAATTGTAGAGAGAATGCATTCCATAATGAATTGGATTGAGAGAGGTTATTAAGATGACTTGCTTACAAGACCATTTATCTTCTCATTTGTACAGCCATGTGAGAAAATACATTAGCATTAAGTTAGAGAAGGTGTATTGTAAAAGGGGTGAGGACCCATATGACCTCAGGCACTGTCTCAAGAAAATCAGTTTTAGGAATGTGTACTGAGAAACTGGGGATCTAAATATAGGCTTCACACTCCCTAGATATTTTTCTGTTACACTCAGAGATGACCATGCCCTATTTAGAAGATCACTATCATTCAGTAGGTAGAGTGGATGTCAGGGGTGTATTTTACCAAACTATCCCCTCAGTTTCAGGCTCACACTTGGGAAAGACACACCAGACTGAACTGTGGTCTGCTCTTCAGTCTGGGAATGTTCATTATGGCAGTTAGATATCTGAAGTATAATGATGATTCTGCTGTGGCTGAAAGCGCAAACATGTATTTTTTTTTAACATAGAAAAAACCTGAAAAGCAAGTTAAACATGATAGATGACCATTCCTTAGAGAGCAACTGAAACTCTCAGGTGCTAGAAAAATCAGCATAATTCAGTGAATGCTAAAATTGAACTTATTTTTAGAGATTTGTTCTGATGCAAAGCGACCTCATTATTATGAAGGGTAAAATGACCCCAGAAATCACAAGATCTTCTGAGGTTCAAATTAACAAAATATCAGAGTAGGCATCAAAGATAAATCTGAAATGATTTATTACAGAAGGTGGGAATACCTTCAGGGAAGGTTTTCCCCCAGGTCAGCTAATATACAAGCCAAGTGGATATGTCAAATGTAAGACAAATAATGGTCTTAATAGAATTGTAGAACTGAACTGCTTTGATGGAATTGGATCAAGAGAAAACAGGAGAGGGAACACATTTGTACAGGGTAAAGTATTGTCTTGGAAAGCAGTGTCTCATGAAATTTGGCTTTCAAAATGGGCTCAATTTAATTTTGAGAATAGTTATTTGAGTTAAAAATAAGCCTTTAGAACCTGAAGAGGAATAATAATAGCACTGAATTGAGCTGCAGACAGTCTAGGGCTTTATTGACATTCGGTGGCAAATGTGGTTTTGTCTGCCCTCTTCTGTTTGCCTGGGGCAGGGCTGGTGTCTCTACCTGTGATTGCGACAGGTACACATCCCGGACCACCATGCTGGACCTCTTCTGCCAGGTCCCAATCACAGGACCAGCCTTGGATAACTTTGCTACTTGGCAAACAATTGCATACCAGCAAAGATCGCCAGTGACTTTCTGCTTTCACCTTGGTCTCTTGGCAGGTGTGATATACCATTTTAATATAGAAAGAGTTAGAGAGTGTGAGGCTCTGGACACTTCAGCACATTATTTTGAGGGCAGGTGCAAGGGTTTTCCTCTGCTTTTATTTATGCTCTGACTTCTTGATGATGTATCTTTATTGAAGATATGTAAATATCTCTGTTTCTGTTAATTTATTTTCTGATATCTCTGGTTGTAGAGAGGTTTGGTTTTTTGTTGTTTTTTTTTTTTGTTTGTTTTTTGTTCTGCCTCTAAAGAAGATAATTGTATTGTGACTGTTATTTTCTATCCTTGGGGTCTCTGGTAATTGCAGTGATATCATTAAGTACTTGGAAGAAAAATAGGTCATTATTCACATTTAAAGGGATATACTTTGAAAAATATAATTCTAGGTAGTTTTTCTTTAACTTGAATGAATATTATATAAAAATTGTCTAAAACTCAGAAGTTTGCAAGTTAGAAAAAATGGGTTTTATTTTCCTGATATTGTATTTTGCAGTCTAAGCTTTTTTTCAGCAATGCCATCAATATTGTATGAAAATATTATTGATACAAATAGTATTTACTGACTAATTTCATGAATATTCTAGCTACATACATGACAGTATATAGTGTCATTATATTTATATTCAAATGAATCATGAAAGTCATATATATATATGTGTATATATATATATATGTGTATATATATATATATATATATATATCCCAAATGACTCCACTCAATATATCACAAATTCACACCTAAAAATCACCTTGAGCAATATAGTCATAAGAACATTTCATTTGCTCTTTCTATAGGTACAGACCACAAGCTCAAGTTATACCAAGAAAAATAAACAGACTGGGGAAAGGGGTAGGGAGAATGGGAGAGCTTACTATTTAGCAAAATGCTTACTTGGGATTAAATGACCTTTCCTATAAATCAGAAGGCAAGCTGTCAGCCAGGTACTTTCTCATTTTCAGCATGTACAAGCAGCAGGAAAATGAGCCAAAGCATCCTTTGAAGCAAAACATTACATACAATGCAATTCGTTCTCACTGTGTCTCTCTCCTCCCGGAAACTATTACTGAAGATAAATCAGGTGAGGCCACAATGCATCTCACTCCTCCACGGGCAGGTCCTATTAGTAGCATCTTTATTTTCTTACCTGAAGCACTCTTGCCCTTCCAAGCAACACGAGTCAGATAAAGTGTGTGCTGAGTTAGCTCCCTGTGATAAAAAAGGGAAACATTTTGCAGTATCAAAATAAGAAGAGTTTGGGCCATACTATTCCAGGGGATGGTTGTGAGATTCATCAACATTTCTCTGAACTAATTCCAGAGGGATGATGCTCTGCTCTTTTGGAAATTCTGCCAATTGCTTTAGTGTCATGGCTACTTTCCTAGTACACTCACAGAATCACATCAACTCTGACCATCTTATAGGAAAATGCCAACAATCCCAATGACATGAGAAATGCCCAGGTCAGATTGCCTCCTTCCTTCTTTGAAAAAAATATTTAAATTATAGTTTACTGCTTGTTTTCCTCTGGCTCTGTCCAAACTTATTTCTCCAGACACCAAATTTATTCCTTGCCAGGCTGTTCTCTTCTGGGTGGTTTGCTTGTCATGTTCTGCCCATCCAGTGCTCTCAGTTATCCAAACGTAATGCCCTGACCCTCTTCTGCTGACTGCTGGTAAGTGCCCAGGGTTGGTATTTTCCTCTCTCAGTAATATTCACTGTCTTTCTCAGTGTGCCTCAGTTCAGGATGTCCAGGGAGAAAAAATACCTCAATACCTAGGGAGTTTCAAATAAATCTTACCAAAAGGGAACAATGATGAGATGTCATAGTGATGGCCAAAATTGGATTTTTCACTTATCCTCCTTGGGTGTCCATTCTGTTTTTGAAATTGTGTCCTTGAGTCCTTGAATCCTTGCTCCAGCAATCCATAAATAGAAAGAACATCTGAATGACACTCTCCTTCTGATGACCCTTAATACCCAGGGTAGCCATTTTGCCTGTATTTTTTGGGCTCTAA
The DNA here is from genome assembly GCA_031835075.1 of Saguinus oedipus. Lineage (NCBI taxonomy): Eukaryota > Metazoa > Chordata > Mammalia > Primates > Cebidae > Saguinus > Saguinus oedipus. The sequence continues at coordinate 183,543,438 of CM063170.1, read as the reverse complement.
TTATTGAATAATATTTGGTAAGAGCACTCATGTCCTGAGATAAGCAAATGCTCAGCAATATAAGAAAATTAAGCCAGGGTCTTATCTCCTAGGAATTCTCTCATCTCATTCCTATAAGTATGTGATCTGTGGTTGGGGCAAAATGAGAGAGGGCCTTCAGGGGTCCTGACTGTGGTCTGGGTGGCATGTGAAGGTCAGAGTGTGTGTTTAGCATGTGGGGAGGTATGCAGCTGAACAGCATGGTTGCGTACTGTAGTTAGAAAACCCCGAAGTTGCTCCCCTCAACTGCTGCTAGCAGGACTTCTGTGATTCCATTTCCTATTTGGTTTGCTTTTGTCCATGGACAGGCCCCCAGTGCTTAAGTTTCTGCCCCATGTTTTTGACAGAAGACTATCTTAATTGTGAATTCCCTTTGCAATAAGGAACTGGCACAAACTTCTAAAAGTGTGGAGTTAAAGAATACCATAGCTCACACATTTTGAGTGTTTATGGTGTAATGACAGACACCTGTTTGCATTTTCTCCTTTCTTGTTCTGAGGCACAGAGAGGATAAGCGATTTGCCCAAGGTCACAGAGCCATGAAGAAGTGCAGCTGGAATCTACCCCAATCAACCTAACCCCAGAACCCCTTGCTCTTACCCACTGAGTGCTTTTCCTGTGTGATGTAGTTGATTGTCAGAATTAGTTTAGTGATTCAGACACTTCAGAGCCAGCACTGCTGCGAGTCTCTTGAGTTTCTCCTCCAAGATGGATGCTAAAGCCTGAACTGCCACATTCTACCTTCAAGACAAGGAAGAAGGGAGAAGGCTGGTACTGTGAAGATTTCCACTTAGATCTCCCTGGCTAGAGTGGTACCCCATGGCTCTCATAGCTATAGGGGCAGCTGGGTTAGTAATGGTTTAGCTTTTGTAGGCTGTGTAGTAGAACAGGCAGAAGAACAGTGGTTTGGGGCTGGGAAGAGGCAGTCAACAGTATCCTTAACAATGAGTGATTTTACGGAGATCTCTCTTATTTGGCTTTGGGGAAGGTGCTGGAAAAGGACATTCTCTTTTGATGAACACTATTATTCTCTAAAGTAGGCTGAGTAATAACCCCCCGAGATATTTAGTTTCTAATCCCAAGAGGCTGTCCTTAAGTCTTTGTAACTTTTATATGGCAAAAGAGATATTGAAGATGTAATTAAGGATCCTGAGATGTGGAGATAATCTGGATTATCTATGTGGGCCCTAAATGTAATCACAAGTGTTCATATAAGGGGGAGAAGAGGAAGGTTTGATTGCAGAGGGAGGGATAATGTGACAACTAAAATGGAGTGATATGTTCCTGGCTTTGAACCTGGAAGACGTGGCCATATGTCTAGCAGTGCAGCTCTAGAAACTGAAAAAGACGAGGAAGCAACTTGTCCCCTAGACCCTCCCGAGGGTGTGCAGCCTGATGACACCTTGATCTTGGTCCAGTGAAATCAGTATTGGGTTTCTGACCTCCAGAAATGCAACAATAAATGGATACTGCTTGAAGCTAACAAGTTTGTAGTAATTTGTTATAGTAGCCCCAGAAAATAAATGAATACATTCCTCCAGCCCAGCTCTCCCTCCCAGTTCTGTTGATATGGTGGCCTTCATTAAGCTGTGTGTGTGACACGTGCATGGATGCATGTGTGTGCATGACAGAGAGAGAGACAGCCAGCCAGACAGGAGAGGAGAGTGGGGAGAGGAGACGAAAGAGAGAGATGGCAAGCTGACCTGGAGCTGGCCACAATAATAGCAGTTCTCTGCACTGATGATGTGAGTTGCTGAGTGCCTTTGTTCATAGCTATAGCCCTCAGTAATCATAGCTGAGGAAACAGAAAAAAAAACCCATTAGATCCTTTTAGCTACCTGTTGCTATACTGTGATATCTGTAATAGGCCTAAAATATTTGGATCAGAGGCCTCTTTAATGACAAGGACTGTCATGTATAAGTAGAAGGGATTGATTATGTGAGTAAGACTTTCTCTTTGTCACTCTTTCTTTGGCTTGAGTAAGGGATCCATTTGATAGCAGAGCCATGCATTGACTGGATAGCCAGCTGTCCAAATGGGATTCTTTCTCGGTTTTGCCAAGGCTGAGAACAAAATAATAGAACTCCTGCATTCCAAGTGAGTGCCAGATTGTGTACACAGAACTGGCAAAGGAAATGGCCAACAGTCAGTTTTGTAACCTTACTTAGAGGACAAGTAAGAGATTAGGGCCGAGAAGGAGAGAATGCCTTGGAAAAAAGATGACTGAAGCACTGTGACTTTCTCCTCCCTTTTCCATGTCGTATTGCCCTCAGCTCAAGCTGAGAGAGGGGCTTTAGGAGGTCCGTTGCAAAATCCACAGCTCTTCGGTAGAGTTTGTAGGGGCATAGGGAGAGATAATAGACACATCTGGGGAGGTGGCTAGCACTATGGGCCTGGCAGCAAAAACAAGAAGAAAAAGAGAAAAGACACTGGCAGCCATCTAATCTCCTTCAATAGCAAGACCAGCATGTTTTGAGACTTCCTGTGGGGGCGTGTGGGTCTGTAATGGTGGTGGTAGAGAGGAGGAGCCGTTCTGGGCTTGGCCCAGGAAACCCACATTGGTGTGACCACTCTGGAGTCCATTCTGATCCTGAGGGTCAGAATAGGCTGGTGGAGGAGGCAGCACCCATGTCCAGGGAGCCTCAGTTGGAGGTCACCAGGAAGGAGTTCTCCAAGTCACCCTACAAAGGCTCTTGAAACAAAGAACTGGGCTGATATTTGCCAAATATCAGACCACAAATCAGCCATGCTAAGATTGTGTCCTTACCCCTAATTCTGTCCCCGTTTAGGCTCAGTCCGGGAGGGGTCAGACCTTGGCTATGAACTAAAGGAGAAGCAATGGAAGAATACAGCTGAGAAAAAAAAGAAGCAACTCAATATGCCTCCTTTTCACATCGTGTTTCTAGGCTTAAAATGGTAACATGCTGGAGGAGGAAAGAAAATCTAATTTAGGCAAGAGTTTGGGCTTTTTATTTTCATCTTTGACTGGGTAATTGTTTCTAAAATGAAACTGTTCTTGTGCCTAAAACCAGCTGAAAGAATTAAGGCATGTGCCAAAGATGTCATCCAAGAGGCATGGAAGAATGAGTCTGCAGATGAAGTCTGAATGGGTAGTAAACAAAAGAGTCAAGTTGTATTCTACTTACACCTTCTGGTGTGTGGCTTGTTCCTTTAAATGATTCAGCGGCTCCTGTCCAACTCCTGGTGGATCACAGTTCTACTCTGGTAAAGCAACTGGGTTGCTTTAGGTAGGATGAGTACTAGGTAACATTAAAAAATATGCTTACTAGTCTTAGCTTAGGTAAAACTGCCATGCATGCTAAAGCTGCCTTAGCTGCACTCCTGCCTAACTTCAGGTTAGAGCAGATCAGAGCCCGTGCAGGGACATTTTGACCCTGCTTCTTCACCAGCCCTCTTACCGGCATCTGGCCTCTTTCCTCCTGGTTTACTGGAATGCAAGCTCATGGTGCGGAATGGGTTGACTGATTCCATTAGCATTCTCCAGGCCCAGTTCCTTAAACATTGCTTTTGTCCTGCCTTCCATTTCACTACATTTTCATCTCCCCACCCTCAATCCTCTCTTCTAGTCACTGTCTGAAATGTTCTTTGGACATACCAGCAGAGATTGCCATGAGAATTGGACATTAGGTCAGAGGTCCCCTTCAAGGCCACAGCCTGAGTGAAAGGTGAATTTCTCTTTCTACTGTTATGGCGGCTCTTACTGAAATAAAGAAGGGTAACTAAGAGGAGAAATTGAAGAGAGATTCAGTATACAAGGGGGATCAATTTTTGGCTCAAATTTTGGGTGCATCCCAGGAAAAGATGAACTCCCCTGTTTTCAAGCTGTACTTTCTGAAGGAAAAGAGATTGATTTAGTGAGTCCTTTTTGAAATCCACTGAAACATGCATTGGTAGGCTCAGAACTGTGCGATGGATTGATCCTGACTTAATGCAGTTCAACAACGCTTGTTGAAGCAGTCACCATTAAAAGGATACGCTAGCAATGCTGAAAAGCTGAGGGGCCAAATGGGTTTCAACTTTCCTCAGCACTGAGCCAGAAACTCCTCATTTGTTTTCCTTTTCTGAGAATCACCTCATGGTATTCAGACAAGGTGACAATCATGCCTGAAGAAGTTCTGTTAAGCCGATTTATGTCAGGCATGCGGGTGCAGATTTTAGAGGAAAGTTATGACTGATGAGAGATTGTTTTCTCAGCTCAACAGAGCTTTCCAGTGACCAAATAACTGAGCTATTCAGGAGGTGACTCTAGCTCCTCTTCTACTACTCACAGGCTGTGGGAACTTGGCCAGTCATTAACCTGACAGATCTTCATTTATAAAATGACAGAATGCAGGCTGAAAGTTGGGGGCCAATGTAAGCTACGATTCTGTTGTTTTCTGAATTTTTTTTCTGTTGGTGGCCAGTTGGTGTGCATATGTGAGTGATTTTAGCCTTTCTCTGAGTCCGGCTTTGTGATGTCACTAACAAGCCCCATTGGCCATAGCGGTCTGATTGCCAGATCTGGCCTTGGCATCTGAAGACAAACCAGACTTCAGCTCCCTTGCCTCTCACTGCTGAAAGATACCAGGGCTATCCTATGATTCCTTATTAAAAGAAATAGAGTGAAGAACACCTTGTTTTGCAATTAAAAATAGATCATAGACTTCTTGTTTCTACGTATTGAGTATTTCAATATAGTAGTATAATTTTTTTGTTTTTTGAAATGGAGTCTCACTCTTGTTGCCCAGGCTGGAGTGCAATGGCATGGTCTTAGCTCACTGCAACTTCTGCTTCCCGGGTTCAAATGATTCTCCTGCCTCAGCGTCTCAGGCAGCTGGGATTACAGGCATGTACCACCATGCCCAGCTAATATTGTATTTTTAGTAGAGACTAAATAAGAATGCCCAATAACGTTTCTCCATGTTGGTCAGGTTGGTCTCGAACTCCTGACCTCAGCTGCTCTACCTGCCTCTGCCTCCCAAAGTGCTGGGATTACAAGCACAAGCCACTGCACCCAGCCTCTATTAATTCTTAAAAAGAATTATATAACTAGACTCAGCTCATTATTCTTAGATAGACTTTGAAGTATGTGTGTATCATTGGCTCTGTGTAATGCACCTTTTGTTCTCAGCCATTTTATTATTTGGGGTGAACGTGGACAAGGGAGACTACTTGCTTCTTTTACTGCATTGGGTTGTGTGGCCTGTGCGGAGAGAGATAAGACATAACCCCTGTTCTAAAAGCATTTACAAGAGAGTTGGAGATATGACATATAAACAAGAAAGAGTTAGATAATGAACACAGGAGCTTCATCATCAATAAATATGAGGCTCCTAGGTGTGGACGTCCTGGGTCAAGACTGGATGGAAGGAAATATACTTTATAGCCTGTGTCATTACACATCGTATTGACTTTGTTGCAAAGCTTTGGTTTCCTCTGCTACTCTGCCTGTTGAGAGTACCTGTGGGCTGTCAGCTCAGTTCAGTCTAGAAGTCTCTACATTTTTATTCCTCATGACCCTCTCTGGATAAGATGAGGTGCTCTTTCTACAAATCACCAGGTACATCTGAGGGGAGCTATATATTCTTAATTCCTTATTCAATTATCTCTCTTCCCAAGTTTCTGGAGGCCCTAGGCAGGCAGGGGTCAGGTCGATTTTGCTTACTATTATTTTCCCAATAATTGGCACTTATTAATTGAAAAATAATGATAATTAAGATAACAATAATCTACCACTCTTGGGAGACTAAAGTTTCCAGTATGAGTTTAATGTCTTTCTTATACTTGGCTACTCTAGTTATAGTCTATTCTCCCATGGTAGATGTGGAACATATTAGATGTTATTTATTAATTCAATGGAAAATGATTTTACATTATTATTTCTATATGTCAAGAATAGTTCTGGGTTCTGAGCTTAGAGGGATAAACATGACAGAAAAGATTCTTGCTGTTCCAGTATGTAGATGCCATAGAAACAAAACAAATCATAAAGACACATGCATGAGTATGTTCATTACAGCACTATTCACAATAGTGTAGACATGGAAACAACCAGAATGCCCAATAAAGACAGACTGAATAAAGAAAATGTGGTGCATATAAAATAAGGAATATTATGCAGCCATCAAAAAGAACAAGATCATATCCTTTGCCTGAACATGGATGGAACTGGAGGCCATTATCTTTAGCAAACTAACAGGAACAGAAAAGCAAATTCTGCATGTTGAGAGCACAAGGACACACAAAGAGGAAGAGCAGACACTGGGGCTTAGTTGAGGGTGGAGGGTGGGAGGAGGGAGAGGATCAGGAAAAATAACTAATGGATACTAGGCTTAATACCCAGGTGACAAAGTAATCTGCACAACAAACCCCTATGACTCATTTACTTATGTAACAAACCTTCACATGTACCCCTGAACTTAAAACAACAGTTGAATAGAAAATAAAAAACAAATAAAAAGGAGGTTTCAGATAGTATTGCATACAGTTAAATAAATGGCAGCATGATGGTCTAGAGATTGGGGTGTCTGATAGGCCCAAGAAGGGACAGTTTTAGCTTCTTCCGGAGAAGGAGCCGGCATGAAAATGGCAGTGGGGAAAGAAGATAATCTGGGCAAAGACAAAAAGCCCAGATATAGGGATGACTTGGTTTATTTGAGGACCAGAGAAAAGGCTGGGGTGTCTGGGGTAAATGAGTGAGAGAGGGCTTAATAAGACAAAGCTGAAGTGGGAGGCAGAAGTCTGATCATTTAGAGGGCCTGTAGGTCACATGCATTGGCCAGAGTTCTAGCAGGAAACCAAAGACATAATCAAATTGGGTTACCTGGAAAGTATTTTGACGTGGGCAGTGCTTAGGAAAAGCAGCAATGGTTAGTGCAGTACCCCAGAGCTGGGGATGGGAAATGGGCAAGGGAAGGAGTCAGTTTCTGACCGTGGAGGAAGACAGCCAAATTGCAGTGAACCAGCAAGGAGGAAGCTGGGAAAATCCATACCTTTATCTCCTCCATGTTGTGGAGCTCCTATAAGGTACCTCCCACTGGCCAAGCCAAACAGAAACAGGAAGGCAGGGGAGCTCACTGATACAGACCTCTGGGACAGCCTACTGGGTTATGGAGAAGCATCCAGCTCATTCTGCTGACAAGTTTGAAGTTTAATCCTAACAATAATGGAAAGCCCCAAATCGCCACTGGGAAATTTTAACAACGGGAGTGGCATGAACTGTGCTATGCTTTGAGTATCGTACTCTGGCTGCTGTGTGGAGACCTGAATGTATGAAACACAAGTGGAAGCAGGATGCCCTCTCAGGAGACCCTGCAGTGTCCATAGCTGTCACTCATCCTCTGCACATGGAATTCAGCCACTGTAGACTGGCTTCTGGCCCTCCCTGGTATGGTAAAGCCAGCTGACCATTTACTCAGGACCACACATGGGTATTCCCTGCCGGGGTGTTGTTTGAGGTTCCCAAGTGTGATGTGTGATATGGTGAGGGTGAGTGGATGTGAGTCTCGCATGTGTGCAAGGGTTTTAGTTTGGTCTGAAATGGAAGCTGGGTTGACTAGCCAAGGATGGCCCTCTGATGTAAGACTGCATCACGTGCTTGAGTCTTGCTATGTGAAGTGAGTCCTACAGGAAAGACTGGCAGTGTTCTTGAGGAGGAGTGTGGCTTGTATGGCTTCCTCTTGTGCTGTATGGAATATTTTCCAGGCCAAAACTGGATCTGAGAGAAACTTTCTAGGAAAGCTTCATAATAGGTTAGTCATCCTGGGAAGAAAGTATATATTTATGTCTATGTACTTGTGTGTGTGTCTGTGTGTGTGTGTGTGTGTGTGTGTGTGTGTGTGTTTCTGTGTTTGGGAGAGTGAGTAGGGAAAGGGAGGGAGAGGAGAAAAGGAAAATGAGAGAAAGTGAGAGATTTTGACAACAGTTTGATAAGCCCAGCATGTCCTCTAAAATATCTTGCAGAAAATGAACTAAGATATATTCTGTCCAAATTGAGGATTAAGGTGGAAGTCCTGAAACTGAAAGAACCCAAGACTTTGCCTTTTTTTGTGTATTACTTGTGTTGACCTTATCAATCTGAGACATTGAGATGCTGTATATACTTCCTGAGGCCTGTATAGTTCTGACCCTGAGTGAGGGTCACACTAAAAGTCTGTAGGAAGAGTGTGGATTTGAGTCAAAACCCGATTTATTTTTTGACCATCTCACATATAGGGCTATATAACATGACTGGATGTTTGAAGCTGGAATCGTATGTTCCTATTGTCTGTCAACTATGCTTTTGAAAGCATGGTAGGGACAGGAATGAATGGTTTTAGTTTTCCAGTAATTGTAAGAAGATGTTTTTAAAAACATAATTTTGCAGTTTGAAATTGCCAAGGAATAAGTCAAATGTTACTGTTGGTTTAATATTCTTTAAAAAAAATTATGTTAGAAGTGCTTTGATCTAAATTGTTCAGAAATCATTGAATTATTAGTTAGTATTCAAGGGATGACTATCATGTAATGAGATGCCTTTTAACAAACTCATTAAAACGCATTCAATTGACAAAAAATAAATTGAATGTGGACTATTCGTAAGGCAAGAGAGGAAAACTAAAATGCATAAGACATAGTCTCTGCCCCCAAGGAGCTTATGTGTTGTAATAATTTTTTCACTTCAGTATAATCAGTTGGGAAGCGATCATCTTTTTCAATGATATCACTCCTGCTAAACATATAGGAGCTTCTTGGAACTGTCTTCAGATCTCGTTTAACACATTTGCATGTGTGCATGCAAATACATGTACACTCATGGTCAGTGTCATATTTTTAGGACAGGGATCAGGAAAATATGGTCTGTGGGTGAATTCCAACCTACTGCCTGTTTGGCATGGTCCCAGAGCTAAGAATGGTTTTTACATTTTTAAATGATTGAAAAACAAAAACGGAGGAGCAATATATGATGACATAAAATTTTATGAAATTCACATTTCAGTGTTCATAAATAATGTTTATTGGGACATAGTATTTACTCATTTATGTGTATGAGAAATAGATGAGACTTAGTTCATTATTATTATTATTTTGAGATAGAGTCTCTCTGTCACCCAGGCTGGAGTACAATCTCACAATCTTGGCTCACTGCAGCCTCTACCCCCTGCACCGGGTTCCAGTGATTCTCCTTCCTCTGCCTCCCAAGTAGCTGGGATTACAGGTGCCTGCCACCATGCTCAGCTAATTTTTGTATTTTTAGCAGAGATGGGGTTTCACCAGATTGGCCAGGTTGGTCTTGAACTCCCGATCTTAGGTGATCCACCCATCTCAGCATTCCAAAGTGCTGGGATTATAGGCATGAGCCACCATGCCCGGCATATTAATCATTTTTTAATAAACTTTTCTTCTTCATTTTTACTGTTCTTGCTTACCTAACTTTGCCTTTGCCATTACATTCTCAAATTAATTCAAACCATATGAATGGCCTTTAAGTGGCCACCACCTTCTGTCTCACTAATTGGTTACTACCCAGTTGATCCTGCTCATGAGAGAATGAAGGCTGGGTGTGGTGGCTCACACCTGTAATCCCAGCACTTTCGGAGGCTAAGGTGGGCAGAATCTACAAGAAATACAAAAGGTAGCTGGGCATGGTGGTACACACCTGTAATCTCAGCTATGTGGGAGGCTAAGGCAGGAGAATTGCTTGAACCAGGAGTTGGAGGCTGCAGGAAGCCGAGATTGTGCCACTGCACTTTAGTCTGGGCAACAGAGTGAGACTACATCTCAAAAAAAAAAAAGAAAGAAAGAAAGAAAGAAAAATGCAAAGGTATCTTGTGTTAGTCAGGGTTCTCTACAGGGACAGAATAGGTAGATGTATATATAAAGGGGAGTTTATTAAGGAGTATTGACTCACATGCTCATAAGGTGAAGTTCCACAATAGGTTGTCTGCAAACTGAGGAGCAAGGAAGCCAGTCCAAGTCCCAAAACCTCAAAAGTAGGGAAGCCAACAGTGCAGCCTTTAGTCTGTGGTCAAAGGTCCAGAGTCTCAAAGATAAAGGATTTGGAGTTCATGTTCAAGAGAAGGAACCATCCAGCATGGAAGAAACATGTAGGCCAGAAAACAAAGTCATCTAGTCTTTCCACATTCTTCTGGATGCTTTTATTCTGGGTGTACTGGGAGCTAATTAGATGATGTCCACCCAGATTGACAGTGGGTCTGCCTTTCCCAGTCCACTGACTCAAATGTGAATCTTCTTTGGCAACACTCTCACAGATTGACAGTCAGTATTAACCATCACAAGTCCACCCCTTGTCAACTTGAAACTGTACACATCTCCTGAAATCATACGTAATCTTCAAATAAAGACAGTAAGGTCATACTTATGCCTAACATAATATACCATCCTTTGTACAACTAGAAGGCCACTAATCCTTAACCTTAATGCTCTTACATAAAATTAACAACACATAAATGGTGATATAAAGTCAATAAATCACTTGATAAAGGCATGATAAAGGAAAAAGAAAGGAAATAAAGAGATTTTATTACAAGTGTATACATGTGCAAACATGTTCTTAACAAAATAAGGAGGAAATATGACAAGGTTCTCGTTTCTGCAGCTGGTCACGTGGCCGTAGCTGGTATTAATGACTACCTTCTACTACCCATTCTGTATTCTCTTTGCCTTCAGTAAGCACCTCAGCAGATCATGGTTTTTTACTTGAAAGAGTGACCCAAACTTTCATCCTGAAGGATTTAAGCCATTTTTAGTTCTGCCTGGATTGGGCTGTTGTAGTTTTCCATTTACTTTAATCACAGGGCACGGTAACACTAAGAGATACCTGGGATCTCCTGTATTCCACACATACTCTTCCTTACCTTCACTGTGGAGCAGTAGACGGATTTCATCTTGACAGTCTGGGTCAGCCACCCCAACTAACACTGTAACTCCCTTCTTAGCCTGTTGTTTTAGAGGAAGGAGGAGCGCAAAGTGGCCTGGTGGCAATCTTAGCTTCCAGTTTAATGAAATCATTGTTGTGTCTCCTGGTGGAAGCATTCCTCCCTCTGGAACTAAGACCTCTAGGCCAGGAGAACATAATATCTAGGGAACAGAAAGGAAAAGTTTTGCTAGTGGGTCACTAGGGGTGATGGTGAGTAGTGCCACTTCTACTTCCCCCGCTTGATTTCTGAACCTGTGAATCCCGGCTATGAGAGAAACAGTACCGTATATTGGACGCTGATTCAGAGCATACACTACCTTTTCCCCAGCCCTGCAAAATGTTGTCACCTAGTTGGCATTGTAATTGTGACTTCAAAAGGCCATTCCACTGTTTTATCAATCAAGCTGCTTCAGGATGATGGGGATCATGGTAAGACCAGTGAACTCCATGAGAATGAGCGCACTGCTACACTTCTTTAGCCGTAAAGTGATGCCCTAGTCAGAGGTTATGCTGTGCGGAATACCATGAAAGTGGATAAGGCATTCCATGAGTCCACAAATGTTAGTCTTGGCAGAAGCACTGCATGCAGGATAGGCAAAAGCATATCCAGAGTAAGTGTCTATTCTGGTGAGGACAAACTGCTGCCCTTTCTGTGATGGAAGAGGTCCAATATCATCAACCTGCCACCAAGTAGCTGGCTGATCACCCCAAAGAATGGTGCTGTATTGAGGGCTCAGTGTTGGTCTCTGCTGCTGGCAAACTGGGCACTAAGCAGTGGCTGTAGCCAGATCAGCCTTGCTGGGTGGAAGTCCATGTTGCTGAGCCCATGTATAACCTCCATCCCTGCCACCATGGCCACTTTGTTCATGGGCCCACTGGGTGATGACAAGGGTGGATGGGGAAAGAGACTGAGTGGGGTCCACAGAACGAGTCATCCTATTCAGTTGATTGTTAACATCCTCTTCTGGTGAGTTCACCTTTTGGTGAGAACTCACATGAGATACAGATATCTTCACAGTTTTTGACCACTCAGAGAGATCCATCCACATAGCTCTTCTCCAAATTTCTTTGTCACCAATTTTGCAATCATGCTGCTTCCAAGTCCCTGATCATCCAGAAAGCCATTGGCTATAGCCCATGAGTCAGGATAATTGCATATCTGGCCATTTCACCTTCCAGGCAAAGTGCACAACCAAGTGCACTGTTGGAAGTTCTGCTCACTGGGAAGAGGTTTCTGCTTCTCCATTGTCCTTCAGGGACGTCCTCGAAAGGAGCTGTAGTGCTGCAGCTGTCCACTTTCAGGTGAGCCATCTGTAAATCAGGCCCTACTATTCTCTTCCTCTGTTGACTGATCATAGGGAACTCTCCATGAGGTCATCAGTGCAGCCTGAGGGAAAGAAGGCAGTGTGTCAGGAGTGGAGACCATGGGCATTTGAGCCACTTCCTTATGTAACTTACTTGTGCCCTCAGGACCTGCTTGAGCCCGATCACGTATATAACACTTCCATTTGATGATGAAATACTGCTGTGCACAACCCACTTTCTGGCTAGATGGATAAGAAAGCATCCAGTTCATGATAGGCAGTTCACTTTACATGGTGTCTTAATGACCCATAATCAACCATTCAGTTTCTACCAAAGCCCAGTAACAGGCCAAAAACTGTCTCTCTAAAGGAGAGTAGTTAACTGCAGAAGGCAGCAGGGCCTTGCTCCAAAATCTTAGATATATCTGTTGTGGTTCACCTATGGGGGCCTTGCAAAGGCTCCAAACAGCATCCTATCTGCCACTGACACCTCAAGTACCACTGGATCTGCTGGGTCATATGGCCCAAGTGGCACAGCAGCTTGCACAGCAGCCTGGACCTGTCACAGAGCCTTCTGTTCTGGACCCCACTCAAAACTGGCAGCCTTTTAGGTCATTTGATAAATGGGCCAGAGTAACACACCCAAATGAGGAATGTGTTGCCTCTAAAATCCAAATAGGCCCACTAGGTGTTGAGCCTCTTTCTTGGTTGTAGGAAGTGCCAAACGCAACAACTTATCCTTTACCTTACAAGAAATACCTTGACAGGCCCCACACCACTGGACTCCTAGAAATTTTGCGTAGGTAGAAGGTCCCTGAAATTTAGTTGGATTTATTTCCCATCATCTGGCAAGCAGATAGTTTACCAATAAATCCAGTGTGTTTCCTGCTTCTTGCTCACTGGGTCCGATCGGCTCATGTCATCAATGTAATGGATGAGTGAGATAGCTTGTGGAAGGAAAAAGTGATTAAGGTCTCTCCAGACAAGATTATGACACAAAGCCAGAGAGTTGATATACCCCTGAGGTGGGACAGTAAATGTATATTTCTGGTCTTGCCAGCTGAAGGCACATTGCTTCTGGAGGGCCTTAAGGACAGAAATGGAGAAAAAGGCATTTGCCAAATCAGGGCTGCATACCAGGTACCAGATGTGTTAATTTGCTCAAGCAATGAAACTACATCTCGAATAATACTTTGCATCCTTCAATCAAGTTGACGCTTAATACTAATCATCACATACCCCCTTGTCCACACCTGTGTGTGTCTATAGGAACATGGTGGAAGGCAGCGGCTGTGGTAAAGCCTGATCCCTAGGTTGTAGCACAGCTTAATAGCATGATGAGTGCAGTTAATTAGCCCATCCAGATAAGAGACAGAAGCAAGAAGCACATTTCTGAGAGCTAGACAGTTTTGAGCATCAGTATAGTTTTAGCGAGAGTAAGGTATTTTGAAATTATACAGTGATCTCTATTAAAGTGATAACAGCTGGTACCGACTTGACAAATCATGGAATTTTCTAAGAAAGATAAACTGCACACTTGTGAAACCCAGCCAGACGAATATCATCAGGGATTAGAGCAGAAGCACTTAATACTGTCAAGTCAACACGTAGCCGAGTTGGCCTTTCATAAATGGATGAAAACAAGTTTATCAAATCCCAGCAAAATATATTGAAAGATAGGCTGGAGGTGAATGGTAGGAGGTCTGAGCAATTTTACTAACCCAGACAATCAGCAGTTATTGGTAAACTGCCTTCTCCCCTGAGAACCTGGGGAGCTGTGTGGCTACCCATTGGTGAGCTGGTGATTGCTCAGAGGGTTTTTATTGACTTTCTTTGCTGATTTTTGGGTGTATTTCTCCCACGAGCTTTAACAATAATACCCATGAATCTGAACCTCGTGACTGGTAAATGTTCACTGGCCTTGGCAATAAGTGTTTCAGCTTTGCTTTAGTGTTTGTTTTCTGCCAATGCTGTGGCCTTGATGCCCTGCAGTATCTATCTGGCAGCCTCAGGCCATTATTGGGCAGCACATTGCCATTTCCTCCAGCATTATTTCTTTTAAATACTTCTTACTGAAAATGAGCCATTTTGAGATGATTACACCATAGTCAACATCTTTCTGTGGAAGCCATAAGCAATTTTGTCTGTGTGTGTCTAGCTTCGGTCCCCCGTTCTTTGTCCTATGTAAGCCACCTCAACAGGGCCCATCTTTCTCTGGTGCTTGGATACAGTTCTTTAACCAGTGATTTTACTTTTACCTCTGCTCACGCCCAGCCAAAAATCATCATTTAATTAGATCCCATGGTATGAAACACGTTTCACAAGTGTGAACCTAAGCTTGGTACTTTAACTGAGCACAGAGCTCACAGAAATCCCTGAGTGACCTCCCAGGAGACTGAAATCCAAGGGCAACAGGATCAAGCCCTCACAATGAAATGGGATGCAGGCTGGTCCGTCTTTCTCTGTGGCTCAGTAATGAGGCTTGTTATTTACAGTGCCCTCTTTACTTGCTGATGCTGTTAGCATTTCTCTTTTCAATTTGGATCTTGGCCCACATTGTGCCCCTCTCACGAGGCACGTGCCATTTTGATTTTAAAATAATAGGAAGAATGCTCCAGCGCTGCCCGTTGGTGATACGACTCTCAAACTGTCTACAGATTGCCGAGTAAGTGAAATGTTTTGACAGAGAGAAATCTGTGTTGTCAACATTGCTTTACCCATGGTTGAGAAGAAAAATGGAAACTGTACTTCAGCAGGGTTCAGACGCTGATGATTGGAATGATCTCCTTGAAACAAATGACTACAGACCATTTTGTTTTCCTTTATGCCTCATTCTTCTCTAATGAAATGCCCAATTAAAAGCATAGCTTATGTGCTTAAAAGAAAAAGCTTAGAAAAGATTCTTGGATGGAGCAGTGACAGCAGCAATCCTTCACCACAGGAGAAAATCGTAGTATCTTTGTGAAGAAACAATATCATGTTGTGAATGCCAGTGGCCTGCATGGCAATTTTAGAGGAGACCCTAAATGAATGGAACCTTTTTAAAATAGAAAGGTTGTGTGTGTATTTCTGTGTGTGCGCGTGTGTATGTGTGTGTGTGTGTGTGTGAGAGAGAGAGAGAGAGAGAGAAACATGATTTATTGGTGATCCATCAAATGGCAGACAATGGCTGGAAACAGAAAATAAAACAGTAGAGTGATACATTTAGGCAATTTGGGAATTTGTCTCTGGGATTAAGTGGAGTATGGAACTGTGCAGCTGTGTGTTCTCTCCTGGCAAAATGAAGTCCCTGTTTCTCTGGCAGGCGTGTTCCTGTTGAGAGCTTATTGGGAGTGGGAACTCAGCTCAAGGAGCCCTGCTGACCATTATCTTCACATTCAGTTCTGCATTGTGGGAGCTGCTCTCTATTTTCTCACTTAGTGAACACTCTTGATAAAAGAAAATGTTGACGGCTTTGTGTTTCTTGAGAATCACTAAGGAAACATTTCATTTTGTCAATCTCCTTTCACGTGCTGTTCAGGAAAAGAGAACGGGAATATTGCTTTGGAGAATAGCCTAGACTTTCAACATGCATTTAACAATCAGTATTTTCTTGAGTACCTACTATGTGCTGGAGTATTTGCTAGTAATTACTAGTCAGATAAAGATGAATGTAGTTAAATCCCTGTCCTTAGAGAGCTTAGCATATTTTCATTGTACACTCCATTGCCTCATTAGAAGGGCTATAAAAGGGATACAGAAAAAGTAATAAGGGAATTTATATCATTTGAAGTTCTTCACGTGGCTCACTCCATGGGTTCTGGAACTAGGCAGATCTGAGTTTGAAGACTATTGCTCATGACATTGGCTGGCACAATGTATTTTAAGCTACAACATTATTTCTCTCAATTTTTAAATGAGGATAATGACACCCACTTTGTAGGGCTGTTGAGAATGAATAAATGAGATACTGTGTGTACAATGTAAGGCAGTGCCTGGTACCATGGTGTAAAAAAAAAAAAAATCAGCCAAATTTGGTGGTGTGTACCTGTAGTCCCAGGTACTTGAGGCTGAGAGGCAGGAGGATTGCTTGAGCCTGTGAGGCAGAGGTTGCAGTGAGCCGAGATCATGACACTGCACTCCAGCCTAGGTGACAGAGGGAGACCCTGTCAAAAAAAAAAAAAAAAAAAAAAGGCTTCTTCAGCTGTGTTGTAGCTCCGGCATGTAAAGAAATTTAACACATCGGAGTGACCATATAATTGTGAAGATTTTTTCTAAACTAATTTTTAAAATTGACATGCAAGTGATTCTTGATTTCTTTAAAGAGTAATAATACAGGAGAGGTGTTAGTCAGATGCTACCCACCAGTATTTTGGCCTTTCTCTTTCCAGGAACCTGGCATGGTCACACTTCTCCAACCCCTTGGAAGTTGGGTATGCCATGTGACTTTATTTAACTAACGGAATGTGAGCAGAAGTGACTTGTGTTACTTCCAGGAGAAAGCTTTAAAATATTCCGCTTGTACTGCCACCACTGTTATGGAAGCACATGTTGAGATGGGGCTTGTGTCAGCCTAGGCCCATGAGATATCACAAGGAATAGAGTCCCTGTGGTAATCCATGTGAAAAATACAGGAGGGGTGAGAAATGGATTTTTTATTGTGCATTGTACCACTGAGATTTTGCAGTACTTTGTTCATGGTCTGCCTAGACTAACATAAGGTATTGCACACCTGTTGCAACAATTCTGTCTTTTCTTAAAACATTTAAGGATTCTTCGGGTGGTATTGCTGTCAGGGGCAGTATCTGACAACCACGCTCTCATTGTAAAGCCATACTTGCTTTCTGCCCTGTAGTAGTAGTGGCAGGCTTGACCCTCTGTTTTATTCATTAGATTTGACTCTGCATCTGGTGAAAAGAATAGATTGACTATCATTGAGCCTATTGGAATGAATATACCCTTCAGAAACAGTGGTATACAGAGGCTGGGGGGTGGGTGATACAGAGGCAGTTTACCCAGGGTACAGGCAATAAAAAGGTATATTGTCTATAGAAATGTTTAAAAAAATAGAACTCATTAAGATACAGTGTCTTTTATATTACCCTCACAAGTCTATAATTCTAAACAATTTTAGGAACAAAATACTCTTCCCTTCCCCACTCCTGTTTCCCCCGCTCCTTGCACATCTACTCAGAAAGCAGTTACAATGAGGAGATTTCAAAACTTTTAAACAACAGAACCGTGAATTAGAATGTGTTGCCTTATTAGGTGAATGTTTTGAAATAGATAATTTTCATTTGAAATATTTATTTAAAAGAAAAAAGAAAAATTATTCTATTTTAGAGTTGTTCTTGGTACATTAATTTGGATGTTGGCTTATGAATTTGTAGCTAGTCATTTGAATGTGTAAAACTTTCTCTCTAAATTGTAATATCCATGAGGGCAGAGCTGGGCCTCGTTCATCCCTAGGTGTCCATGGGGTCTGGCCAATACTCTAGTCCTGTACACATAATTGAGCTCATATACATATACAAACACATATATGTACATATATACACACATGTATACACACACACACATATATATAGACTCAAACTAGGCTAGCAGTGAATGTTTTTTTCTTGTGCTTCTTTTTTCAGTCATGTGTATGAGAAACAGGGCAGTAACTCTGGCCCACTTCTTTGACAGGTCCTCCTGTTGTTAATGCTGAGAAACTCCAGGAGCCTGCTATTTGGAGAGAGAAATGTATTCCAGCTGCTGGTGCTAACCAAGATCTGAGGTTATACACACATGACCTAACACCTACACCCACCCCATTGGGAGGGTCTGCCACTCCCTGTGTCCACACACACCTTGACATGCTCTTCAGTGAATATCACTTTTCCTTTCATGTTCTTTCCACACACTATTATCTGCATGAAATGAAGACCAAAAAAGGATGGGAAGGAGGAGAAGACAAATTTTCATTTGTCTCAGAAACTATTATCTTAAGTGAGAGTCCTAATTGCAGGTAGAATTTTGGTGGAAATCAGCAGAGGGATGGGCAACATTCAAATTGTTTCCTCAGCCCCCATCCCTTTGCTGATTTCCACCAAAATTCTACCTGCAATTAGGACTCTCACTTAAGAGAATTGTTTCTCCAGACTGCAGGCAAAAAGAAGATATATTGACTATAGAAATGTAAATGAATATAACACTTATAAAGAGTATATAGTTGGGACTGGCCCACAATAGTTGATATTCTTGGGAAGTCGTAGGAGACCAGGTCATAGTGAATTTGGCCTTAGGGAAACAATTATCCTCTTGAATTCTGATTGTTTTATGGATCAGGTATGATAGTGAGAGGTGTATGAGAGATGCTTAGGCCAGGAGTCTTAACCATTTTGAATGTCAACCTTAATGTTTCCTAGATGAAGTTCTAAGATTTGAAGGGAGCATGCACGGCTTCTGGCCTAAACGGAGTTCATCCCATCTTCCAGGGGACCTTGTAGATGGAAATTAAACTTGGGTAGGCCATCTTGTGAATTCGAGCCACTGTCCAGTGATGGACAGATGTCATCTGGAACTTCAAATATAGCCCAAGTTCTGGGACTATGAGAAGCCAAACAACCCAGGAATTTTCCTTTGTGCTTTTTTCCAGAAAAGCGTAGAGTTATTTTGAGCTCCTGGGGTAAGATGGTAGAATGCAGAGAAACTAGAAAATATCTACATTTCTCTATTGCAAGCTCTGTATATCTGGATTTGACAGTAAGAACTTGGTTGACTGATAAGTAAGTGCTTTTGCACTCACAGACTTGACATGAGATTCAAATGAAAGAGGGACACAAATGTTTGGTTTTGCTTTGACTCCCAGAAGAATTCCTAGACTTTACAAATATCCTTTCTGGAAAGAAGAACTGAGTGAGAAGCCCTAAAGTGACACTGAATAAAGCAAATATGTCTCACAGAATATCTGATTTATATATATATATATATTATTGTGCTTTAGGTTCTGGATACATGTACAGAACATGCAGGATTGTTGCATAGGTACATACATGGCAATGTGGTTTGCTGCCTCCATCCTCCCGTCACCTATATCTGGCATTTCTCTCCATGTTATCCCTCCCCAACATCCCTACCCCTCTCTGTCCCTCCATTTCCCCCCAACAGACCCCAGTGTGTGATGCTCTCCTCCCTGTGTCCATATGTTCTCATTGTTCAACACCTACCTATGAGTGAGAACATGCGGTGTTTGATTTTCGGTTCTGTGTCAGTTTGCTGAGAATGATGGTTTCCAGATTCATCCATGTCCCTACAAATGACACAAACTCATTGTTTGTTTATGGCTGTATAATATTCCATGGTGTATATGTGCCACATTTTTCTTGTCCAGTCTATTATCAATGGGCATTTGGGTTAGTTCCAGGTCTTTGCTATTGTAAACAGTGCCACAATGAACATACATTTGCATGTATCTTTATAATAGAATGATTTATAATCCTTTGGGTATATACTCAGTAATGGGATTGCCAGGTCAAATGGTATTTCTAGTTTTAGATCCTCGAGGAATTGCCACACTGTCTTCCACAATGGTTGAACTAATTTGCACTCCCACCAACAGTGTGAAACATAGTAGGTACTCAAGAGCCTATTCATTCTAATAGGCTCAATGATAGTCAATCTATTCTTTTCACCAGATGCAGAGTCAAATCTAATGAATAAAACAGAGGGTCAAGCCTGCCACTACTACTACAGGGCAGAAAGCAAGTATGGCTTTACAATGAGAGCGTGGTTGTCAGATACTGCCCCTGACAGCAATACCATCCGAAGAATCCTTAAATGTTTTAAGCAAAGACAGAATTGTTGCAATAGGTGTGCAATACGTTATGTTAGTCTAGGCAGACCATGAACAAAGTACTGCAAAATCTCAGTGGTACAATGCACAATAAAAAATCCATTTCTCACCCCTCCTGTATTTTTCACATGGATTACCACAGGGACTCTATTCCTTGTGATATCTCATGGGCCTAGGCTGACACAAGCCCCATCTCAACATGTGCTTCCATAACAGTGGTGGCAGTACAAGCGGAATATTTTAAAGCTTTCTCCTGGAAGTAACACAAGTCACTTCTGCTCACATTCCGTTAGTTAAATAAAGTCACATGGCATACCCAACTTCCAAGGGGTTGGAGAAGTGTGACCATGCCAGGTTCCTGGAAAGAGAAAGGCCAAAATACTGGTGGGTAGCATCTGACTAACACCTCTCCTGTATTATTATTCTTTAAAGAAATCAATAATCACTTGCTATAATTGTAAGAATCACTTGCAATTATAGGTACCGTAATTACCATCATTTTCCTTATTGAAAACCTTTGAGTAACTTAGGATATGATCATATGATCTCTTTTGTTTTTGCTCATTTGCCATTTGTTATTCAGACAAGACAACTCTAAGTTCAACCTTGGGCTCATTACTTAGCAGTTTTAAACCCGTCATCTATAAATGTCAGGGTTGGACCCAGTGACTTATGAGATCCCCATTTGCTTGCTCAGTCTCTGATTTGGATGCATGGGGAGACAGCTGTCACGGGTGAAGCTATATGTGCCCCCCGCCATATCCTTCCCTTCCTAGAGCTTCCATTTTCCTTAGTGCTGGAGAAATACTGTTTTATAGATGCATGCTTTATAACAGTATTTTCTCTTTTCATTGTAAAGGAAGGTCTTGGACTTTGCAAAAAATGTTCTGGATAGAAAGAACAATTAAGGCCATTATTGAAACATTATGTTTAGATCTGCACATTATTTCACTGGCCCTACTTTGTCTCTACTTTGTAAAAGGATTTAGGCAGCTTGTTTCTTTGTCTTTCATCTAATATCTTTTTTCCTTCCTGTTCAAAATAAGTTCTGTTTCCCTTTTCCTGGCTAGATGAAAACCCGTGGTCTCTGTGCTTCCTGATATCAACCCAACGGTAGTGGTAGAGGGGTTCATATCACTGCAGATAGTCAGTTTCAAAGGGTAGTTTGGAGACTGTGGGATGAAAAACAAGCTTCAGTTTTCCTCTTCAGATCTCTCCAATACAGACTGTCTGTGTATTATTTCAGAGAACCCATTCAGAAGTAGACTGTTTCCTTCCCTGACTCGGCACCAAATCAAGAAGTGGCACATAATGTATTGTTGTGTTTATTATGCGTCATTTTGCTGCTGACACTGTGGCCATCAAATATTGGAAAATTTACAGCCAAGGAGGTCCAGCCATCATGCCTGAAGTGAAGGATGAAGTATTCTGTTATTCATCTTCAGCTCTGGCCCTTTATGATCAGACAGTGAACTATATACTTATCAAAGTCAAAATAACCTTCACTCTAGAAAACATATTTGTCCTTAATTACCAGAAGAGGAATGCATAAACAGCCTCTCTCTTGATAATGGAATGGAGGCTGAGTTGATGTAAGTTTTAAGTATTTTGTAATTTTCCAATTTTGGTGTGCTCAATTAAGTTGTAATTCACAAATTATGTGTGTATGATACTGGCAAAGAGAAAAATATATTTGTAGTTTTAAACTATACAATCTAAATACGTACATCATATTTATGATATAGG
Source organism: Saguinus oedipus (assembly GCA_031835075.1). Taxonomy (NCBI): domain Eukaryota; kingdom Metazoa; phylum Chordata; class Mammalia; order Primates; family Cebidae; genus Saguinus; species Saguinus oedipus. Next base: position 183,521,614 of record CM063170.1, on the reverse strand, counting down.
CATTAGTGCTGTGGGTTTTTTTCTACTGAGTCAAAGCTAAGCCTGGTAGTCCTGTTTCTATGCTCTGTTATACAGCAGTTTAGAACTTGGATGCTGAAACTGGAGAGATGTTAAATCTGAATCCTTAACTATCCCTGGAACACAGGCAGTAGCTTACGTTTATTCCTCTGTAATAATAATTATAGTACCTACCTTCTAGACAGGTGTATTAAGAATTAGGTGAGATTGTATGTGTTGAAAATGCTTAGTACAGTGTCTGGTACATTATGAAAACTCAAGGAATATTTGCCATTGTGATTATTACTCCCTTCTTTCTATTATTGTTAAAAACAGCAGTCCATAGAAAACATATATTTCCAAGTCCTTCATATAAAAGCGGCAGGAATGAAATGTGACCAGTATTTTATGAGTATATAGGTATGTTATGGTACTAGGCAGCTTCTGGGAGACATATAGCTATGAGAGCGAGACAGAGATGACCCAGAAAGCAGAAGGCAGCACTGAAAATGGTTCTTACTTGAACAGGCATTTGTTTAATGAGCTTACTCAAGATATACCTTGTACAATATATAAGATAGATCTTAGAATTAATTAAATCTATATAGTAGCTATATGAGTATTTAAAGTTATGGATGGTAATTTGGAAATAAGCAAGTTTTAGTATGTGAATAGTAATCCCACGTCTACAAGTTGCAGTGTGATCAAATGTAAATGACAGAACAAATTTCAGAAATGATCTATAACTCTGTTTTGGGAAAGAAAAGGAGAATATCTGGAATTCGGTCTTTGTTCCTAGCTAAGACCTGGAGGTGACGTTAATTGACAATTATCTTCTAAGCAGTAAAGTCAGGATGGCAGCATTTGCTTTCTTGGGTTGTCAAAAATCCTCTGTAACAATGGTGGGTGAGTTGTTGGTGAATGGAGAAATGGGCTTCAGAAATACTGGGAAATAAGATGACAGGGAATTTTAGTTTAAGAGTAATAGGCCTGAGAGTTTTCTTTGTTATTTTTGATGTTTTTTCTGGTGTCATTGTCAAATTAAGTATTGGCAAATGTACTGTTAATGGGTTATAATTTCAGACCAATAGTCTATTCAAAACCACAAGACAAGTAATAGAGGGCTCTATTTGATATGAAAATTACAGTAGGGTTATTTTTATCTCTTCCTTTCCCCTGTCTTCAGACTAAGCAGAATAGACAGGTAAAACTGACACCAAAAAACAAGTCTTACCAAAATCCATTGTAAAGTTCCCATTCAGGTGTGTATTACATAAAAATTGCTTGGCTTTCACAAGAACCACCATTCTGAGAAGACGAACCATGATGCATATTAATAGGTGAAGAGAGCTTCCTTGGGAAGGACCATAACCGTGGAGGCCATAAACTCTGGACTTGGATTCCAGAATGAAAGAACTATTAAAGCCCAGAGTTCAGGGTAAGTTGGGACAAGTAAATAAAGAGTTTTGTCCTGAATTGCAAAGTCCAGTCAATGAACTCTCTATTGGGCTCCGTCACCTCCATCCCTACCTCCTTCTTGTAGCCTACTTGTTGCTTTCTGAGTGTGACCCTGTGATTAATGAAGATTATAAAATTTAATGAAATGGGGTAAAATCATGGCTGGATACATTTTTTTTTAAGTTTCATTATAAATTTTAAACAGATGTCCTTGGCCAGCATTTTGAACTGAACGAGAAACTGTCATCAAATTAATGTGTTCACCTTCAGAGGCACAGCTGTCTCTAGAAGGTCATGTCTTGTGGACACAGCTGTTTTGTGGGGGTGTAGGGGAAGCCTCGCTCCGGCTTCTTCTATGGATACTCAAGAAACCTAGAAGCAGTTGAAAGTCAGGAATATGAAAGTCAACTTTCCAAATCGCCTCCCTTTTTCCTAACATTGCAATCTTAAAATGCCTTTGTCTTTCACAGTCTTCATAAGGTCACAAAGGAGTGTTTGTTACCAGATTTATAGCTCTGATATGTTCACATCCACACTGGGTCCCCACTTGAGGTTCAGCCAAGCTCTGGGAGCCCCATGTAGGCCTCCCACAGTGCAGACGCCGCACACATGTTTTCTGAGCGAACTCAGAGCTGCTGTCTATGTGCTCATTTTCAGTCTGTAAATCCTCCGCACTCGGTGACTGTTTGCTAGGCCTCCAGCCAGTACTATATCGTATGTGTGAATGCCACATTTCCCGAGAGAGAGCTGAGCATTCCTGCCTGGATGGTGTGGACAAACCCCCAGGAGCTGAACAGAAATAGGCTTTAGCTTGTACAATGCTTTCCTTTGACCAGTGTCCCAGGGAAGAGCCCAGGCTCTTTGTGTGCAGATGCATTCAACTGCCCTGACAGAGGGTATGTGAATGTTCTGCTTTACCTACAGAAGAGGGCAATGTGTTTAATTTGTTTAGGGCTTAATTAAACTGCAGACACTTAAATAATTTTTTCCTTAGAATGATTGGGCTTCCCACGGTTGGCAATAACACGGTGAAACCATTTTCTCTAGAAAGTCAAGGTGTCACTTTAATAAAGAGTTGACGATTTTGGATGAGTCCTTGGAGACAGAAGAGAGAAAGGCTACATATTAGTTTTAGTCACATGATTCATTTTTCCACTGAGATTTTAACAATTAGTAAGCTCTTCACATTTAACGTTCTGAAAGCAGAACAAGCCAGTAGGGAATTTGGGGGTTGGAAGGGGAAGAAATAGATATACCAGTGTGTCCCATCATCAGTGTAGGACAGGGAAGTTAGTGAAGTGGAGGCAAGGGGTGCTAATCAAGGGAAACGTGAGGCACCCCTGCTTTGAATTCCTCTCTTAGACATAGAGATGCTACCTGTGCAAGCTCAGGAGGGGAAGAGGAGGGCGGAATAGAAATGGGTCTCCAGGATAGACCCTGGACCTATAAACAGAGTGCTTATTACTATTGAGCAAGACGACAGAGCTCCCCTCCTACTTCATTCAACGAGTCCTTATAGATTGCTTGCTGTATGCCACAGGTTGTGTCCTGGAGGTCCTGGCTGATGATTGTCAGCCACATCTGCATCTTCATTAAATCTTTCCATCGGTCCACATGTGCTAGGTGCTCCAAGAGAGTTAACTGGAGCCAGCACTGGCCTCCCTGAATTTTGCATAAAAGACAAGATGCATATACTTCTGTTTCAGTGTTCAGTGTTTAGAAATGAGCAGTCTTGCATTGTTATGCAAATGCAAAGGTAATAGGATGTTTATAAATTACAATAGCTGCAATTACTCACAGGAAAATTTGTTGGCACTTAGTTATGTTATTATGTTCACTGAAGATTATAGCTTGTTACTTTGTGTTCTAATATACTTTACCCACTTAAGTCTTGAAATAGAAATGAAATGCTGTTGTATCATTCTGCAAGAAAGATATATATGTTTCTTATATTGCATTAGACGGGTTAATATGTTTTTGCATTTTATAACAGGGAACTTTATTAGCATGATGAAATTAATGCATGCAGGGCAATATCTTCCGAACCAGTTGTTACCAGTAGATAAAGTCTGCTGTGGTAATTGCTAACTGAATGTCGGATCAGGGTTATTACTGAAGTAAAATCATTCACTGTGGGATGATCAGAGCTACAAAATTGTGAATGATAAAAGAACCACAGCCACTCTCTGGTTTCAATTAGCTAAAGAGGTGTCCTGGGTGGTTTCAAAAGGCTCGTCTTACCAATATTGTTACTTAGAAATGATTTACAATATTGTTACAGGGTCTGCTAATGTTTCTATCATTAAAGGTCTATTGTTTCCATTAAGAATTCTGTTGTTGAAGGCTTTGCAGGGATGGCTTAAATATTTATTTCGATGCTGTGTGTGTGTGTGTGTGTGTGTGTGTGTGTAAAACATTTTCTAGGGTCTTGAAATCCCAGGAGTTGCTGTTTATGGATGTACCATTATTGATCTTATTTATTCATATAACAGTGCCCAGCTTCAGTCCCATAAAAAGATAAAAGCCTAATTTTTCAGAGGAAATGCCTTCTCTGCTTTATTCATTGATTTTCCTTACTGTTTGAAAGTGAGTCTTGATTACCTGAAAATCTGCATGAGTAGATCTGATGTCCTATACCTTCTGCCATTTAACTATTTGGTTTGTTCTAACAGTAGTGCTTCACATGTTAATACAATTTCCAGAAGTACCTAAATTATTATCTGAGGTGGTGCTGAGTGAAATGTTCATATTTCCAATTCCTGAACAAATACAAATGGAAACATTTTTGAAGAAAAAAATGTTCTTTAAAAGGTTACGGCTTATATTACAAGGACTATATGCCTGAGAAAACTTTTGTCAAGTAATATAATCATGTTTCCTGGTCCCTGCATTTATACCATTGTATCATTTCCTAGATGCAACTGAAGGACTGTGGCTATGTTAGCTGCCCGGGAAGACTGGCCATGAGCTTCATTCTCGTGCAGTCCTTGGACTTTTAAATCTACTAGGTACCCATACCTCACAAACTTCTTTTTTAGGGAAGTGATAAACTTTCACAGAAGTTTAGTTTTGAATCTGAAGGGACTATATGAATTACCTATTCTTATTGATGGCACACAAATGAGAAAAATTATACCAAAAGAAGTTGAGTATTTGTCTAAAGACAAGTATCTAGTTAGTCAAAAGACCATGAATCAGAACACAGACTGGCCTGGCAGTGTTTCTTTGTGATAACTATTTGCCTTGCCTTGATATTACATAGATAGGAAGCTGTCTAGTGGCTTTCCGAGCTCTAAGGCCTATCAGAGATTCTTTTGCCCTGATGCTAGCTTTCCCTGACACTGACATAGTGTTGCCATAAAACCTCCTGTTTTCCTTTCTAGTTCTCAGGTAGAACCCTCTCCCAGAAAATGCATCTTATTGGCAGTATATTGAATTTTAATGTGTATATTTTCATATAATTTTTTTCGCATGTGGAGGAGTAACAGAATATGAATCATTTATTTTTTTATAAAATAAATACTGTGTTAAAATGATCCTATGAAAAAATCTGAAAGAATACATATGAGAGAATATATACCATATATAGAACTATAGTGGTGAGCCAATTTCCAGTTAGCAGAATATATAAAACCAAATTTACATTTCGAAACAAGTTAACTCTAATTAATAAACTCAAAATTTACTTTTATAGGAGATTTAAAACATCTGAATAAGAAACACTTTTATTTTCATAAAATATATTTATGCTTCTAAATGTCACCTATTACGAAATATGCTTCCCATTAAATCTCTTATTTACAGTTACTAGAAATCACACGTTTCAGACCAAAGCAACATTTTTGAAGAGGCATCACTGAAAGATTTTTTAATCAGTTGTAATTGGGCCAGATATAGCATTTGCATTGGTGTGATTCTTACTTCTGTAAAAACACTCAACAGGTGGTCCAAATATTATAGAAATGTATTCTCCTTCCATAAAGTCCAAAATAGAGATCTTTGGCTTATAAGTAGCCTTATTCCAAAACAGTGAGTCAGAAAACCTAATCTTTTTCCATCTTGCAGTTCTATCATCTTCAGTATGTAGCTTCCCATGTCTGTGTTCCTGCTCTGTGGAAAGAGTGGTTGGAGAAGTCACATTGACTCCTCAGTAACATTGGCCCCATTGCCTCACACAGAACCCCTTGGCAAGAATGAGCCACAGAGTCCCACAGGGACTCCGGAATGTCATTTTTGGCTAGGTAGCTGCTACTCATTAACAACTCTGTATTTTAGAAAGGGGAGCAAAGATTTGGCCGAGTCAGTTTCCTTTGCTATAATAACTCAACCACAACTGACACTCAAGACACATAATAATTAAGGACTAGTTTTAGAAGCTAAGGAATTGGATAACTTTGTTCTGAAAGTGCACAAATCCATATTCATTTATATGACAGTTTTGGCAATGGCAAAAGGTGGATTGACTCAGATGGACATCCCAGGTAGTGTAATTGTGTGGTGTCCCCTCAGACTGATCATCTTTAAATATTTGTTTAATAATTATTTAGCATGGGTGATGAAAATTGTTTACTTTTAGAAATATACACTTATTTATGTTCAATGTATGAGCCTTACTATATATAATATCCAAAGTAGATAGCTTACTAGAAGTCATATATATAAAATATGTGTTTGAAGACATAAAGTATACACATTATATACATGTTTACTTTTATATATGTATATAATAAAGTAAACAATTAATTCACTCAGGCCAGAGTCAAAATTCCACGCCTTCATTATTCAGTTATGGAATTTGACTGAAGTTGTGACTGCCAGTTTATCTGACTCAGTGGGATAAACTGTCAGCCTTCAGGGATGGTGGCTTTCTATAGGATGGTACAATTTACATCACAGAAACCTCAGAGATAATGGGTTTAAAGGAGGTGAGAAAAGACTTTCTTGCCACTTAAAGGCACTATCAATTTGAGTGTAAACATTTTCATTCCAGTTTAGTAATTATTATATAAAGATGTTGGAAATCCAAAAATAACTTGTACCATAGTTCCATTTCGACACCCTAGAGCTAGGATTGCCCACCAATTATTACAGTTTGGCATTTCATCACTCTTTGCCGAATTATTCTATGGGTTTGCAACTTGTCAGGATTCACTGATGGCTTCTGGAGAGATATATTACTTCTAGTACTGACAGAGCTAATCAATGCCTGAAAGAACTATTAATCTGTCTCTACACAACACAGTAATGCCTGGAAGATGTTTTGATGCCACAGTTCTCTTGAGGTCATAGGGTGCCTAAAGTTATGTTATATTGGTCATTTATATTCTCTAAAGCGTGCTCCTTAACTGTGGTGGTACATTGGAAAAACTTATATAAAGAACTGGAGCCCACACCTCTTTCCACCCCAATGGCTCTGATTATCCTGAAATAAGACCTTGACATTGATAGTTTTTCCCTCCCTCCTTCCCTTCCCTTCCCTTCCCTTCTTCCTTTCCTTCCTTTCTTTCTTTTTGCCTTCCCTTCCTTCCCTTTCTTTTCTTCCTTTATCTTCTTTTAAAAAGCTCTGCAGAAAATTCAGCAAATATTGAGAATCTCTGACCACTAGTGATGAGTGATGGTCCCTTGTACTATTATCTAATGAAAGGAGATCTTTTTAGCAGAAATCATGATTTAGTAGTCTAGGAGCCATCATGGGAAAAGAGTTGGTTGGAGTGGATAGGTTTAATACGCACAGTGTCAATACGATGGCTAAGACTTTCTCTCAGATATTCTGTTCTCACTCCTGGTGACTAACTCTAAATCATAGTTTATATTCAGTCTGACACAAGGGATCAAATGAAAAGCAAGTAAACTCCAGCAATGTATATACTATACAAAGATATGAGAGATTAGTTATTTCTCTTTAGCCAATATAATTTAACCAATGTTGAATGGCCTCTGCTTATGTTGTAAATGAACATTTCAGCATTTAATCATTCATCAATTAAAAATATTTGTTTATTCTTTCATATATCAGGCACCTGAACAGTCTTATAAGCCAACACATCAGTGTCTTTATAACCAAAATTTACTGTGAAAACAGATAAATCATTTTTGAAAAGTTATTGTTTGTACCTCAACATTTTGAGATAAATGCTTTAAGGTGTACTTTTGGATAGGTTTTCTGACAAAGGAAGTCTGCCATTTTTAACATTTTGGGATAACACGTATTTATGAACAGTGACTGTAATTATTCTAGAGCTTCTATCGTAACTACAAAATTCTGATGCAGTGGTTCTAAACCCTTTGTACTTATGACACACAACTTCCAAATCAGAAAATTTCTGGCTGTGTACATGAAAAAATAAAAGATGAACAGTGGATTAAAAAATAAGTACAGAATTATTTATAATAGATAAAATTAAAGAAGCAAACATACCCACAAAAGGGGATTACTTAAAAGGTACGGTACATCCATAGGATGGAATGTTACACAATGGATTAAAGCTTTTTAAAAGAAAATGGAAAAATGCTAAAAAAATATTACTTCCAGAAAAAAGATGAATGTAAAACATTAGCAGTAGTATGATGCTTTTTAAAATGCATCAATATCCACACTGACTGTTTTTCTCCCTCCCTGGGCACTTCACCATGGTAGCAACGTCAGGGAGAGCAATAGATTGCCTCAGTTGTCCTGAATGCTTACCCAGGCACAGGGAGTCTGCATATCTGCCTTTCTCAGGCTTGAGTTTTCAATTTCTGGTGATTTCTTCCAAGTATAATGCTGGAATATACTGGACAAAACAATATGAATGTGTAACTGAAAGATGTACCACCTGGCAATGACTGGAACCAAAGTGATAGGTCAGCAGCTATTTCACTAAGAAGTCATATCCACTTGTCACATCATTCCTGGTGGCACAAACACCTCAGAAGTCCCACAAGAACTTCCTTCCAGGGGAAACTCACTAGATCATGTATACTCCCATTTCTTATTAGTGGTTTTCTCATTTGTGATTGCTTTTTCTCTCATAGAACATAAAGCAGCAGTTCTCAAAGTAGGGTTCCCTGGACCTGCAGCATTAGCATCACTTGTGAATTTTAACATTTCAAAACTTTTACTAGTTAATAATGAGGTCTTTCCTCTTGAATTCTCCTAATACTGTTTTCACTCAAAAATGTATAGGATTATGATAGCCAGAATATACATAGCTTTTAATTTATGTCAGACACTTCTCTACGTGCCTTCCAAATAATAACTTATTTAATCTTCATATTCCCCATATAAAATACAGAGAAAAAAAATTGAACACCAGGAAGATGAGTAACTCATCCAAGGTCCTGCAACTATAAACATACTCACAGGAGAAATACTGGAAGCAAATATAAAATGTCAGCAGTTATTATATCTGGTTGTTTCCAGGTATAGGACCACAGATAGCTTTAAATTTTTATATGCTTTTCTGTATTTTCCAAAACAGATACATATTACAGTTGTTACCAGAAAAAAACCAAAATATTATTGAAAAAATTATGACAGACATGTCAGAGAAGACCGGGAGGAAGGGTGCATCAGAACAGAAGAATAAAGAGCTGTAATTGAAAAAACTTCTCCCTTATGACTGGATCCTGGAAGCTGCTGAGCAAGTGAGGAAATGAAAAACCCCAGGTGCAGATGCAGTGAGCATCCAGACTGGAAATCAAGGGAGAGGGCATGACCTTGAACAATCTGATCTTTCTAAAGTCTTAACAGGTTTTGCAACTTATTATCTTTGTAGGTAGCAGCAGATAAGTGCATTTTATCACAGTATTTCCAGGAGACATTTGATGGAGCAGAACCCAGCTCTCTGTCTCCAGGGTATAAAAAGCATGGCCATAAAATAATGCCCTGACTTATCTTTAATTAGGTGTGCAGTGTGGGAAAGAAATTAGTGTCTTCCTATATATGGGAGGTATGGAGAAAGAGCTATAAGTTTTCAAAATAGTCCATTATTAACAATCTACATTGAATCGATTGGTACTCACAGCTTAGTCAATGCTTAAACAAGCTGGACAATAGCTGAAGTAATTATTTGGGGTAAATTATTGCCATTGTAAAATGTAATCAATGTTTTATTACAACAAATAGATCTTTTTCTTGATTTCTTTTTTCACCCCACCTTTCCTCAGCTTTATCTCCTTGCCAGAGGTCTGGAAGAAAGATTTTTTTGTTTTCTTCCCCATATTGGTAAGAGTGTTTCAGCCATCTGATCATAGAAAGACAGGACACAACTTGAAAAGTTTTTTTATTTTAATATTCCTTAATGACCAATAATGAATTCTTTATAGTTAATCTGCTATTCTCATGAAAACAATTTAGATGGTTAAAAAAATCAATCATTAATGAGCAGTAAATGACAACTCCCCAACAACACAGCTGTATTTTTGTAAAAGTGATTAAACATTGTCTGCATTCATAATTGCATGGTTAATAAGAACGTTGAGCACCGAGTCAAGCATTGTTGCTAATGATGACAGATGACGATGCTACAAATGCTTTGGAGTTATGGAGCTAAATTTTCAAAGGCAGTCCCTGGAACAAAATGCACACAGACCCACTAAGTATTCAATTTGCATGGGCCATGACCAGGTTTGTGCATGGCATTTGGGAGCTTTGCAGTTGAGACTCTTTGGAAAATCTGGCCCGTTATGACAGAAAGCATCTGTAATTAACAGTAACTGAGCCCCCTCTGCCCAGCCTTGGTAAAAGGTATAGAATGTTCTGTGTGTGGTTTCTTGGAGCCCAATGCCCCTTTGATGAAAAGCCCCGAAGCCTGAGAGGAAGGCAAAAAGAGTCTGTAGGGGCATGATTTAGCCTTACAGGCAGGTGTATAAATCTTAGCAGCAGGTAAAAAAGCAGGCAAGTCATTCGGAAGAGGGCTTGGTGAAGGCTCATCTCTGAGCTCCTTGCACTTACTACATGCCCCTCTCATTTTGGCCATAAATATGCTCCTAAATCTTGGAATTCCTGGATGATTCTTTATAGGGTTCATAGGACTAACTACTTAAAATCTGAGATTGTCCCGTGGTCCACTGTGGATTGTTAACTGTGCTGAGGTATGAATTTTAATCTTTATGAAGCTGTGAGCAGAGCGAGTCACTCAGTGACTGAGCATGCCCCATATGCTGCTTCGTTTGTCTGTACTCTGATCAGGTATGAGCCAATTCCATCTATGAAGCTAGGCACAGCTACAGTTTATGAGAAAAACTGCATACTTTGAGAAAATTTCAGAAATTCCTCACATTTTTTCTTGGAAATATCTTGTATCTGTCTGGGATGTTGAGGATCTGTTGTACTGTTTGATGATGTTATATTTTGTGCTGTTATTTAATTATTACAGTTTATATGGAGATCTTACTTTGGTGATACCATGGCCTAGAGAACAGGGATCATTTGTATTATGCCCTCACTCACTGCTGTTTTTTCTGGATCAGCCATCCCTTGTCTGAGTAGAGGATTATAGTGTCTCATAGTCTGCAAATCAGACTGGCATGTGGTTAAGAACATGGTTTTAAGATGCCTCATTTGAAATATCACTCTGTCACCCACTAGTGACATTCTACATTTCTTAAGAGCCTTGTTTTTCTGCATCAGTTAAATAGGAATAAGATTAGTAGTTACATATGAGAGTTTTTTTTTGTGAGAATTCAGTGAGATAAGCATATGAAACTCTTCGCAGAGTGACTAGGACTTAGTATGTGCTCGATAAAAGTTCATTGTTCTTGTCTTTGGTTGTTAAAACCACAGCAGTTAAGTTCTGTAGCTGAGGCCAGAATCTCTTTAGCTGGAATGAGTCATTCTCCACAGAACTAAGAGGCAATAAGGTGCTGCCCTTGATCAGTGACTGTAGCAGGCAAATGGTTACCTATATGTAAGTGGCTGAAATGTGTTCCTCTTCCACCTAGGAAGGTACATGCATATCATATAGAGGAGAAAGAGAGAACACCAACTCAGTCAGACAGGTCAACCCAGAGACATGACATGTGTCACAGTCAGAGGATCCTACAACCCTAGTCCCACCATCAGAATCACATAGAGAGCTGCTACCGTAGGGCCACATTCAGGACAGTGTTTGACGTGTTACTGGGGTAGAACATTTTGGAGCCTATGCTGGCAACAGAGAGACCTGGGATGATGCTTGCTCTGACTTCTACCAGGAACTTCTGCTCTCTTAAGAGGCCCTTTCTATTTCCAGCTCAGGCCTCTGTGTCTGAATCTATGGGCAGTGGAATATTTCTTAATTAAATGGCAGAGCCTGGATTTAATTTAAACATTGTACAGGCTCTGATACTGCCCCGCCCCGCTTCCCCTTAGGTTGTTTGCCCTCTAAAGACTGAGGGCCCTTATCACAGTACACAGTCAAAAAATATGTGCAGAATGAAGATGGACCATGAAGGAAGAATGGACTCGTATTTTTGCTTAGTTATTTCCTCTTCTAACTTAGTATCCTTTGGATTCTTTATTATAAGAACAGAAATGTAAAAAGTATAAGAGAATTAAAACTAAAAGCAGAAATGCAGGTGTTATAAATTTCAAAGATGCAGATGAATGATCAAGACTTTAAAAGCATTTAAAAAATGAAGTGGTAGGGGAGGGTGTGTGGCTTCAGGGATTTAATGAAGAATTTGAAATTATAATTTTAATTTCTATTTTTTATTTAATGCCAAATTCATCTGACAAATGAAAACTATGCTGGTTGTTACCCACTTCCTCTTTGCGGATAAAGAGTAGAAGCTGCTAAATAATTGTCAAATATTTTGGAAATATGAAATGCTGTACAACAGTAGTGATTTGCATGGTAATGGTCAGGAACCAGGTCTTTATACCCCATTACCACAAGTGATTAACAAGATTAGGCAGAATAGCCTGTTTTTGGGAACCACTGCGGATACTGGCAAATGCCTGGGTTTGCAAATCTCCTTTTCTCTGACTGATAATAGAGTAACCTCATGTGTTGTTATATGTGGATTTTGCTGCACGAGATAGAACTTATGATTTGCTGCAACCCAACAGTAACTCTGCTCTTTGAATAGCCCAGGCAGTGCCCCTCCTTAGCCTGCTGCTCCCACCTCCTTTATCCTGCTCCCTGCCACTTCTTGCCTTTTTAAACATTGTCCCCCAAGCTAAGAATGGGCCCTTTGTTGTTCTTAGTTATGGCAGATTCCACACAGAGAACCTATCTCCAAAGTCGGTTCAATCTTGTGCTACAGCTTCTAATGTGGCAACAAAACCATTAAGAATAACTATGGACCTGGAGCCAAGTTTTTAAAACTCTGAGGCTCAGATTTCTGATCTGTGAAACGATGAATGTGATACTTACTGATTGGGATTAATATAAGATTAAGTGAAAGAATGCAAACAATTAAGGGCCAGTACAGTTTCTGAGTCTATGGATTCTCTTTGACTAATCGAACCTTTAAGGATACCTTCTCTGATGAATTCACATTATATTTACAAAATTTCCATGTGTGACACATACCTTGATGCTTGAACAAGAATGGTTTCACATTATCCTCTTATTGTGTTATGTATATAAAAAGCCCTCATCCTGTGTTTCTCAAGGAGAAATTTTAATTGAACATCTACTGGGAATCTAAGTAAGGCTTAGAATCAGATATTTAGAGCTAGAAAGGAATGCAGGGTTATGTTGTGTTTTCCAGATGACCCCCACGATAACTCTTATCCTTCGTGCTTTCCTACAGTATCACCTTGCCACTCCCCTGATCAGAAAGTGAAGGCAAATTATTCTCTTTTGAATCTAACTGAGCTTGTAACTGCTTTAACCAGTAGAATGGAGGGAACACAGTATGACTTTGAACACTATAGAATGCCATGCTCTTTCTGTCCTGTCAAACAGGATCATCACATTTTGGAGTTCTCAATCCCATGTACAAAGTCCAGTGATCTGAGACCACTGTGCACTGGGATGTCCAGTCCATGTGAAGAGGCTATCAGATATGTGAGTGAAGAAGCCATCTTGAAAGTGGATCTTCCAGCCCATGTTGTTCTGGCTATAGCTGTTAGATTGTCCTCATGCAAGCCCTAGTCATCATGGAATAGAGAAGAGCTGACCCACTGTGTCCTCTCAAAATTCTGGATCAACAAAACTCATGAAAATAATAAAATGATTGTTTCTTTGTGCTACTAAATTCGGAGCAGTTATTCAGCAAAGATGATTAGAACAAGAGATCACAATTTGACTATCATATTTTGAAAATTACACAGACCCAGAGAGACTAAGTAAATCATTTTATTCAAATGAAAACTTATTGGTAGAGTCATTCTTAAGTACTGGCTTAAAGATGCATGCGCTATTCACTACATCAAGTGCCTTCCTAGCTCTTGACAGAGCCCTGAATATTTGCATAGTTAAGACTTGACTTCAGGCTTCTGTACTCAAGGGGCACACATTCTAAGAAGTATTGTGCTCATATAGTAAGCTAAGAGGAAATTAATTACATTATAAGCCTAGTGAGAGGATTCTGCTCCAGACTTTTGGTAGTGAGAGATGTTGGAAACTCCCAGAGAAGGGATAGAGATGAAGAAATGGAAATAGAGAGGAAGTGAGGGAGTTCTGCTGAGATTGAAGCCTTGCAGGGGAAGGAGGGGTGGGCAGCAAAGCAGGGGGATAAAAGTCATGAGACACTGATAGAAAAAGAAGGGTTGAAATTGCTTCAACTCTATTCAGGCGAACAACTGTGTGCCAACAAGAAGAAAGCTGATGAGCAGCTTTAGACTGTCTATAGCTAAAGGGGAAGTGAGAGGCGAGCAGCATATGGAGCAGGAAGGAACAGAGGGAGCCAGCATGAGGGGAGAGAGAAAGTTGAGGAGAGAGATGGGGAGCTCAAGTAAAGAAATAGGAAAACAGTTGGCCCTAAGTGTCCAAAGAAATTAGGAAGAATTGGAGACAGTGGGAGGTGATGAGGGAAATAAAATAAAACCACAAAAAGTTAAAGGAAAACATTTGGTATGCAAATGAAAACAATAAAGTATGTGTAGAAGAAATGGAAAAAAATGGAGGTTGAACCACATTATAGGTGAAAACAGTAGGTTGATTCAATTTTCAATAAAAGAAAACAGTTTGGATAAGAGTTTAAGCAGCATGACACATTTTGAGTTATCTGCTTAGCAAGAGGCCATATTGTATTTCTAAGATGTTTCTAAAAGTGGAGTTTGATTTGTCTTTTTATTGTAAGAGAAATTATACATACAGAAACTTAAAAAATGAATGGGCTGGAAATTGGATTTTCTTAGACTCCTGGAAGAAAAAAAAAATGGCATTAAGTAGTTAAAGTCTCTAATTGTAAGGAAGCAATAAATTCAACAGATGAGTGCATATTACTGATGCCTATATTTGAGACAAAAGAACACGAGAAACACCAGATGGTAACTTATTTATTGACACCCTGGAGCTCCTTCCCATACAGAGAGACCTTCTAGCCTTACTATTTGACTTATTAGTGCCTTAAGACTGAAATGCTGATAGTGATGAAGAATAAGATGGCAATGATGGTGACAATGGTGGTAGGTGGTAATGCTAACGTTTTCTATATGCCAGACATTATTCTAAGTGCTTTATATATACATTAACTGATTTAATTCCCCAACAATCATTTGAAGTTAGCTTAGTACCTTTAATTATGACCATTTTGTGAATGAGGATACTGAGACACAGGTCTCTTTCTTTCTCTTCCTTATATCTATGTCTATGTCTTTATAAACAATTGGGAAAAATTAGAAAGAAAACTTATATCATGACCAGTAATAAAAAGTAGCTGTCTGTAATGCCCTGGTCATCCTCAGAACCTTGTCAGCCCCAGTTACCGAGGCTCCGCTTAGCAGTGAACCACATGTCTTTCTCAACGTCCCACATTTTTAGTGTATTTTCTTATTAATGGAAGGATTGCTATTAATGGAATGGTTGATATTTCTGATTGTGAGACAGCAGAACATTATAAGCCCACCTGAGAACAGGGTTTTATTCTTCAGTGGCCATCTGGTATAAAGGACAGAATAGGAAACTTGGAATTGAGCATAGCTTTGAACAGCATCTTGGCTCCACTTCTTGCTATCTATTTGACTTGGCAAAGTTAGTTATCATTGTTTTATTCATTTCTAACATGAGGGTAATACCATTCCCTTTGCAGGGTCATTGTGAAGAGCAACTGAAATGAGAGATATAAAGTGACTGGGAAAGTGTTTGGGAATTAGTTGAGGTTCAGTACTTGTCACTTCCACTTTATTATAAGACTGATAATTGGTGATTACAGATATTCAATATTAAATAAAATGTTGATAAGGTCTTTGTAAGTGAGGCTTAAAATTTCCTCTTTTCATAGGAAAGTTTATATATGTATAATTATACATATACAATAAGTTTATATATGTATATGTATAATTATATGTGTATATATAATTATACATACATATATATATACCATAGAAAATTATATATGTATAATTATATACATGTATATGTATAATTTTTGGATAATTAAAAATTATGTACATATAATTTCTTATTTTCATATACACATGGACTATACATCTCCATTATAAAATGATCACTGGATGAAATACTAGAAAATTGTCACGAGATTTAGGCAAATAAGAAAAACACACCTGAAAGTGAAAACTGTAAAATATTTCAAAAACTCTTCTGTGGTAGACAGAATAATTACTTTCCAAAATATCCGCATCCTAATTTTTGGAATCTGTGACTATGTTACCTTACACAGCAAAAAAAGTCTTGCAGATGTGATTAGGTTAAGGTCCTTGAGATGGAGAGATAACTTGGACTGTCTGAGTAGTCCCAATCTAATCACATGGGCCCTTACAATCAGAGAACTGCTCAGACTGTGGCCAGAGAAAGAGATGTGATGACTGAAGAATGGTCTGAGAGATGCAACTTTGCTGGCTTTGCAGATGGAAGAAGGAGCTATGTGAATGGCCTCTAGAAGCTGGAAAAGGAAAGGAAATATTGTGTATTCTCTCCTAAATATCCTTGTTCCTGCTAAATATCTAGACTTTCTCCCCTGCTAACACCTAGATTTTAGCCCAGTGAGACCCATGTTAGACTTCTGATCTACAGAATTGTAAAGTAATAAATGGGTGTTGTTTTAAGCCATTAACTTTGTGGCAATTCAAGATACCTGTTGGGAAGAGTCCTCACTCTGCTCAGGTGATGGTTTTAATACTGAGTGTCAACTTGATTGGATTGAAGGATGCAAAGTATTAATCCTGGGTGTGTCTGTGTGGATGTTGCCAAAAGAGGTTAAGATTTGAGTCAGTGGGCTGAGGAAAGCAGATTCACGCTTGCTCTGGTGGCATGATCTAATCAGCTTCCAGTGAATATCAAGTAGGAAGAAAAATGTGAAAAGGAGTCAGACAGGCTTAGCCTCCTAGCCTTTGTCTTTCTCCTGTGCTGGATGCTTCTTGCCCTCAAACATTGGACTCCAGTTTCTTCAGTTTGGGACTCAGACTGACTCCCCTTGTTCCTCAGCTTGCAGCCAGCCTATTGTGGGACCTTGTTATGTAAGTTAATATTTAATAAACTTTTTATACATATAAATATATCCTATTTATTATTAACTTACATGATCTGTCATGTAAGTTCTGTCCCTTTAAGAGAACCCTGAATAACACAGGTCATTTGGTAGCCTGTCTGATAAGAGCCTCCCTCCTAATAGAGTCCTTGTGAAGATATTGAAGCTTCTCTTTGGAGTGTCTTCACAGTGACTTTATTTTCCCATGGCTGCCCCTTCTTGACTACAGATGAATCATTCACAGTCATGTTTGCCCACTTGTCACAGTTGATTTGAATAGAGGAGGTTACTTGCCCTCATGTGGGCTGATCAGAATCTCTTTCCCAGGAATTTGGATTTGGTTGATGGGAGTTAGTTTCAGTCTCTACACATAGCTTGAACTGAGATAGTATAAGCCAGAGTGCTGGGTGATGGCCATAGTCAAGGAGAATGTAACAGTCCTTGAGACAGCTAGAGCAGAACAGAGCGGAGAATCTAAGAGCCAAGATCAAGAGAGGAGGTGGCCTTGTTCCTGCTGTCTTTTAGTCAACATTTTTACTCCTACTAGGGCTCAGGCACATTCTTATCCCAGATTCCACAAGATAGCATTATTTCATTATGAAAAATATCCTATTTTCCCTTAACCATGCTAAGAGGGTTTCTGTTACTTGCAAACAAAAGAGTCTTGACTAAGACACCTACTGTGGTGGGGGTTAATCAAGAGGATGGAAAGGAGACTCTATTAATGTCATTTTGGGTCCTTATTCATGCCTCATTTCAAGGAGGCAAATGGAGATTCAGAAAATTCGATTATCCAATAGACCAGGGAGCATTTTGTACATCTTTGACTGTAGCTGGAGCTGCAGGCAGGGCTGCCTTTGTGAGAGTTGAGGTCCTTGACCATATAATGCTTCTTTAGGCTCTGACTAAGGCATCTATTTCTCACATTCAAAATTAATGTTGGCAGAGGAGTATTTTTAAATCAGAATTTTGCAATTCCAGCTGACCCTGCTTCAGCAAGCTTAAACATGCAAGCCTAGCACCACATTCAGCCTTTGTGCTTTTCAGCAGTTTCTTCATTTTGAGAATATGTCTAGTGAATATTATAATTTCTTGGATTTCTTGGATAATTCCTAATTATAATTAACTTATAGAGTTTTAAAAGCAATCATAAAAATTGTTACCCAATTCTTTAATTATACAGACAAGGAAATATGCTAAGTAGGGTTAAATGATCATTCTGTGATCCTTCATTGGGTCCATTTGTGTATTTATGTGAAAAATTCACAAACTTAAAAATTTAGAGAATGGATTATCAGTTAGAGAACACAGAAATCTTCAGAGTAAAATATTTGTATGAATACCAAGTACTTTTTATAATACAATAAAGTTTTTGCCTTTCTCTTTATGAAATGAAATTCTTTCTAAAACCCCAAGTATGCCCAAAAAATATGATTTCCTTGATGGATTGGATGTTATTAATAGGAAGTTAGATAACTCTGAAGATGAAATATCCATGCACCATTAATCTTTTTCTTCCTTCTTCTCTTCCTCCCTTCTTTCCTTCTCCTTCTCTCTCTCTCTCTCTCTCTCTTCTTACCTTCTTTTCTTCCTTCCTTTAAGTTATTATTCACTGAGTACCTACCATGTGCCTAACAATTTCTGAAAGCTGGAGATGCAATAGTAAATGATACACCCTCATGGAATCCTCCTCTTGCAGAGACTGCCTTCATGGTGCTTACATTTGAGTTGAGGAGAATAGAAAATAGATATGTAAATAGATATATATGATAATTGTGGATAATAAAGTGCTATAAAGAAAACAAAACATACTAATGTGAGAGAATAATGGGTTAGGGTGACAGAGTATGATTTCTTAGGGTAAGAAGGTGACATTTGGTTGATCTACTTATTCTACCCATCTATCATCTATATATTCCCTGTATTCTGTGATTGCATAAGACAACAGATGACTCTAACTCACAGAAAACAGTGATTAAGTCACTTTCCCTAATGACAGAGTTCATGATATTAAATCCAGTTTTATTCTGTTGACTCTATTGTCACCTCAAAAGAGGATTGAATTGAAAACTTGTTTTCAAATAATTTGTATTCAACTTGACGAGAGAAAACACAAATTGTGGGGCAATATGTTAAAGTATTAATTGCTTTATTCTCCTTCTCCACAATCCTTACCAAATCCCTCCATTTGTATCTCAAGGACTTCACTGATGGGTTCTGCCTTTTCCCCCGGAGCCCCCGCAACACAGACATGAGACCAATCAGAAACATGTCCTGCGAAAACACAACCATTTTTCTGGGAAGCTGCTGGTTAGTGTAAGAGAAAGATTCAGATACACACTTTCAGCATTAATTTTCTCAAATTGAGGGGCTAGACTACAACACCTAACTGTTTCTGCATTGGACACCTTCAGTCACCAGTTCCAGCTGTAAGGAAATTGAGTCACTGCTTACTGATCTCATTACAAAATGTTGAATATCACCAGTTACCAGGAATCTTCTCTTCTCAAGCATGTGGAAGAAAGGTCCATAGGAAAAATCTGTTCGGGTCTGATCTACTCTGTCTGCTGGCCCAGGGGCATGTAAATCCTACAAATAGGAGGGTGGGAGACTCAGGAACTAGAGAGATGGTGACTTAAAGTGGAAGCTTTGATTATGACCAGGATAGGCAGAATATCTTTTGAAATAATCTTATTGCACTGAAATAATCTAATGGCTATCTGTTGCCACCATAATGTCTCATACCAAATCACCCCACAAACCAGTAGCTTAAAACAGTAAGCATTTATTTAGTCTGTTGGTGATTTAGGCTGGACTTAATTGAATAGTTTTTGTCTCAGCTGGGTTCACTCATGTCTGGTGTTGGGCTTTTGGCTGGTGTAAGGTTGCTCTTGCTGGAATTCCTGGGGCTACTCAGCTCTTCAAATGCTTCTCATATAGTAGGCCAGTCCACAAATGTTCTCATGGCAATTGTAGAAGCACAAGAGAAAGCAAGGTCAGTTTGCAAATCCTACTCAAATAAGCATCTTATTGGCCAAACCAGTCTCATGACCGATTCACATCAGTGTGAAAGGGAATTGCAGATTTACATGGTAAAGGACATGGATTCAAGGGGAGGTGAAGAATTGGGACCTTTAATGTAATCAGTATCATCCACCTCATTCAGGGTTGAAATGTTAATGGTTAGTTATTTACCAAATAGTCTAGGCGTAAAGGGTGCATTAGAGTGATGAGAAACTAGAGGCAGGACTCACAGGCAGGAATCTGTGAGGGTGACAAGGGCAATGCCTGAATCTGGGTGACTAAAGAAATGGGAAGTGGAGGGTTGGGAGACAGCTTGGCTATGCTATGAATGTGGAAGTGTAAAGGAGATGGAGGAGAAAAGGTTGCCTCTGGAGTCAGAGACCTGGAGGGGCAAGTAACCCACCCATGCCTTGTAGATGCAAGATTGGAAATTACTTGTGTAAGAAGAAAGAAGCTTGGTGATGTGGGGAGGTCAGGTATGTGGGAGAAGGAGCAGCAAGAATATAACATGGTGGGGGCAGAGGCAGTTGTCTGAATAGAATTGCAAGGCAGCTGGCAAATAATGGCTGTGAATGCTGGGGGAGGGGGCTGAGGCTATAAACTCGGGAAGATTTCAGCTTGCGGACAATAATTTGGATCCACCATGTTGGAGAATTTGGAGTTTACCAGAGCTCTAAGGAGAGAGTGTGTGTGTTACTGGTTACTCTCCAGTGGTCTTCAGACTGTAGCCTTATCAAAGTGTCATGCTTGTGGAGACCCCTAGGTAGGTGGGAGCATTATGGTGTGCCCAGACCGGAACTCACTCCCCCACCACAGTTGCCAGGCCCTGCCGCAGGCCTAATCAACCACCAAGTTGGTTTTACTTTTATCCCCAGTCTCCTGCCCCAACTCTGGTGCTCTCTGACTGTCTTTTTTCTTTTTAATCCCATCTAGTTCAATGAACAATTGCAAAACCTGGCAATCAAGACGAAGCCAAGCATTCTGAATCTTAATTTATTATTCTGTTTTTCCAATAAAAAGGTCTTATAAAGACTCACAAAGTGGAAAGTATTTTGAATTACTTTCTTTGACTGACTGTTCTTGAATTTCTCAGGATCACCATTGATAATATTTAGAATCATTTCTGGGACACAGAATTGGGCTTAAAATTGTGTGAAGTCTTCTGGGACAACACCCTGATATGAGAAGTGATTTGTTACCTGTGCTAAGGAAGAATCAGATGTCATGTTATACAAGGTTAATGAGTAACAACTGTTTTGTAGCTTGAGTGCAGCCTGTATCTCATGCCCTAGTTTCTCCTTGCTCCAGAGACAGTCACCGTGTTGTAGGTAAAATAGAAGTTATTAAATACAGATATTATTTTTTCTAGGTCTTAGATCTGTCCAATCCATCTTTGTCTCCCTTGTCCTTATGAGGCAACTCCTGCCATTTGAAGTTAGCCGAGTCTCTGTGAAGGCTCAAGTTATTTCTGTGGTGTCAAGGAGACCAGAAAATAGAGCCTAGACAGCAAAACACACCCTTTGTGGGAGTGGGTGTGTGCTTGAATGTGGAAAATCTGAAACCACAAAGATTTCCTGCTCCTTCCTGGAGCTAACTTCTGAAGGGTTTTGTGAGGAGGCTGTTGGATGGCTGATGCATTTCTCCTCTCTCCAGTCTAACATTAAGCAACCATTATATAATCACCAGTCATGAATAACCA
Source organism: Saguinus oedipus (assembly GCA_031835075.1). Lineage (NCBI taxonomy): Eukaryota > Metazoa > Chordata > Mammalia > Primates > Cebidae > Saguinus > Saguinus oedipus. The sequence goes on along the minus strand of CM063170.1, from coordinate 183,499,872 downwards.
TGGTTCTATGCCAGTATTTCACAGAGTAATGGTCTGTGGGCCTGAGGCATCAGAAGCACTTTTATAAAGATTACTGGGTCTGAATCCTGGGAATATTCATTTAAAAAATTTAGTATTCATCTCAGGTAATCTCATATTCCCTAATGGAGAAGAATATACTATCCTTGGGGGCAAATGTACGTTTATTTGTTATTATTTATATACTTTAGAAGGTTATATAACAGCAGCATCAAATAATGTTTAAAAATATTATACTTGCTTATGGCTGTGTAAAACAATTTAAGCTGGCTCCTGACTTTAAGGGTATTATCTCACGGCCATTTTTTGTTTCACATTAGTTATGTTAGTAGGGAATGAAAGATATCACTAGGTATTCACTTATAATTCATGCTCTGCTTTTCACAGTGTAGAGTTGTTCATGTGAAGTGGCCGCACACCCAAGTACTACATGGCCACTGGCATCCTGGACTGGCCTGTGACTAGTGCTCCAAGTAGAATGAAGTGATGTATGTCCATTTCTTTTCCCCTTTGCCTGGGTGCAGAGGCCCAAGTGAAGGCTAAATGAAGCCTGGGTCTTTGAATTACCATATATCTAGCGTACCTGTTTGAGCTTTTACTTGGGTTAAAAGGAAATCTTCATGGTGCGGAGCCATGGAGATTTTGAGCTATCGACAGCTTTTGGTACTCAGATAACTCAGGGCTGTTACTTAGAGGTTCTAGATTGGAACCATGTTTTTTCTAGCTCAAATTTTAAAATGCATGTGGTTGACAAAAATAAATCTAGTTTTCTTTTGAGAAGTTGGAATCATCCCTTTGAGAAAAGAGCACCATTCCCAGTATTTAGGGAAGTGGGTTCAAGTCCCAGTTCTGCCACTTACTAACTGTGCAGTTTTAGACAAATCACTCAATTGCTCTGAGTCTCAGCCTTTTCTGTTACTTAGTGAGCATAATAATATTGTTTTATTTTTCTTTGAAGGTATGTTTGTGAGGGTCAATTTATGGGAACGCCTGTGAAAATACTTTGTAATTTATAAAGTTCTAGTATACAAATGCAATAGATAACTTGTTTCTTTTTTTTTTTTACAGAGTTGGTGCTAAATACTATCTCTGGTTTTAATACTTTCCTCCGCTTCCTAAGTCTCAGCTTTTTCCTCTAGAAAATGGGGATGACAAAGCTTACTTGGATTATTGTGGGATAAAAATGAGACAATGTATGTGATGGTGAAGATCCCAAGACCCAACATATTTCAGGAACTCAGGGGAATATTAATTTTCTTCCCTGTGTGCCCGAGGGAGCCCATTTAGGGAGAGTTCATGTAGGTTGAAGATAAATATGAACAGTGTTCTCTTGTTGCCAGTATTTTACTCACCTCTGTTGATTGGTGGGATGATTTTCACCCATCCTGTCCTTTCCAGAGCCTGAGCATGACTCCACATCAGCAGGAAATATGGCTGCAGAGGAGCTAAGGGCCTCTTTGTGATGTTGTGGGCTTCCATTTCTTCTTCTACAAAGATGGAAACTCGAGTCAGTGTGAGTCTGATGGAGCACTTGCTGGAGGTGCTGGCCAGTCAGTTCCCTGACATTCAGGCACCTGGCGTTCCGGAGTGCTTTGTCAAGAGTAGTCATTCCTTTTGGAACACTTTGTCTTCTTTTCCCTATTTTATACTCATTTGACATATTCTTTGCCCCACAGCCCTCTTTACTTGGCTTGTCCTCATGCTCATTTACTTACTGCAAGTTCAGGGCATGGAAATCTGTTTCTGCAATACATTTTTAACAAAGGTAATGATGATTTCTTCAGTTTATTTGTATACTGTGCTACCCTTTTCAAAGTGCTTTCACTGGAATTACTTTGCTCATTATCGGTTTCATAGTCTTCCAGCAGCCACTCTTCCTTTTGCTTATCCAAGGTGCATTTATTGGGCAGGTAAAGCTGCTGGGAGGATGGGGTAGAGAGGGCAGGGAACAGAGAGCTAATATTTATTAATTGTGCATTTTTGCCAAGTTACCTTTAATGGAAGTTAGTTAATTCTCTCAATTTTTCTGAGGTATCTCTAGTGCCTAGCCAATACTTATGGGTGTTTAAAGGCTTAGCAACTGTAAAGTTCAACAGAAAATTTAAAAAACTTGTTCAAGGCTGGGCGCGGTGGCTCAAGCCTGCAATCCCAGCACTTTGGGAGGCTGAGGCGGGCGGATCACGAGGTCAAGAGATCGAGACCATCCTGGCCAACATGGTGAAACCCGGTCTCTACTAAAAAATACAAAAATTCACTGGGCGTTGTGGCGCATACCTGTAGTCCCAGCTACTTGGGAGGCTGAGGCAGGAGAATTGCTTGAACCCAGGAGGCGGAGGTTGCAGTGAGCCGAGATTGTGCCACTGCACTCCAGCCTGGCACCTGGCAACAAAGTGAGACTCTGTCCTCCCCTCCCCCCCAAAAAAAACTTGCTCAAAGTCAAAAAGCTATTTGGTGATAAAGATGGGATTTAAATCCGGGTATGTGTGTTTCCAAAGCCCCTGCTCTTTTCCTAATGTCACTATCTCTAGCAAATGGATCCGGGGACATAAATAGTTGCTGTCCAATCAGCCTACACATTCAGTTATTTGGGGAGCAAATGCACCAACATTTGAGTGGTAACACAAGGAAAACTTCCTTTTTTCTTTCTCCTTTTCTCCCTTTCTTTCCTCCACAACGTTTTTTGAGTGTCTACTATGTAGCTCTCAGTGTTCCAGGCTCTGAGATGCAACATCCCCATCTTGCAGCTAATGTTCCAATGGGCAAGACAGATAGATAAGTAATCTAATGTGAAGTATTGGTAACTGCTAAGAGGAGCAATGAAGCAAGGGATGACAGTGGTCTGTGGTTAAGGAAGACCTCCCTGAGTAAGAGACATTTGAGCAGAAACCTGAATGAAAGGAAAGCCATGGGTGGGGGCTGGGGTTGGGGTGTGGACAGCAGTGGGAGCTGGCTTAGTGTTTTGTGAGTTCAGAGTATGCCTTGGTTGGAGTAAGCACAAGGAGGGTGATGAGGTGAGTCTGGAAATTTCAGGAAAAGCTTGTGAGGACTTTAGATTTTATTGCAAATGAGGTTGGAAGCCATTTGTGAATTTTAAGCAAAGAAGTGATGGGACTTGACTTACTATTTGAAAAGAACAACTGTGGATATTGTGTCTGGATAAGATTACAAGGGGCAAAAGCCTAAGCTGGGAACCAATTCAGCGTCAATGGCAGTTGCTCACATATGATGATTCTGTGTGGGATCGAAAATGAGTACTTCAACAGCAACATTGCATTCTTTCACTTTTGAGTCTTTGGATTTTTAATTTAAATTTTTATAATTCTCTTTAAATTTATTAAATTCATACTACGTTCAAGAGGTGAATTTATTAAATTCATACTGTATTCAAAAAAAATCCCATTCGAGTCTTTATCTCTTTATTTAAGCCTTTTCCTACAATCTATATTTTTTCTTTCTTTCTTTTTTTTTTTTTTTTTTAACCTAAACCAAATTACACGTTGTTCCACTTATCTAAACAGAAGGAGAAAGGAATCAACTGCTTTGGTCTTCTGATAGCACAAACCTAGCTGCAGATCTGAAACAAAATGAACTGGCAGCAGAGTGATGGCAGGCCAGCCTGCCGACAGCACCCTTTCTCCGTGACAGCTCGCTGGTGCTGGGACTGGTCGGCACAAAGGCCTGAGTTTGCCATCAACTTCAAACTTGGACTCTTTCTATTTGGGTAACACTTGCTCTCCTCCAGCTGAAATAGGTGATTGGGTTGGGACTATTATCTATCAAATGCCACGAAGAGCTATTAATATAGGTGGAATAATTGAGCAAACAGACTTGTTGGAAAATGTAACTACTTTACACATCATTGTAAATTGTTTTCCAGGCTATCCTGGTCTCCCTTCAGCCATGGAAACGTTCAGATGTTTTTTAAAAAAAGATGCTTCTTGAATACTTAACCATAAAAGTAAATGAGATTGCTTTAGACTGCTTTGTTAACACTGGAACCATCCACACGTGGAAATTATTACCTACCCTGTGTTTGCTTGAATGTTGGATTGTCGTGCCAGCTCTGCTGTCTGTTAATGTGAACTTCTGTGAAAACGGTGAACAGTCCAATATCATTTTTCAGGAACATTCTTTCACTAAAAAAATGAGTCTTTTCTAAATACCATTACTACTATTTTGCATTTTCTCTAATTTACGAAGGGGTTTTGAAGCTAGATTGCCTTCACATATAATGACTCTCACATTGCTCTGAAGGGCAAGTTGTAGGAGTGATAGAGCATCTTAAAGCTGGGCCTTAGGTACATCTGGGAAGAGTTTTAAGCAGGTCAGCTGCCTTCATTACAGCTATTTCTCCATATGGATGGCACTTGGTATAAAAATCTATCTGCCCAAATTCTTTTTGCTATTCAAAGTCAAGCTCAAATCTCACCTACTTTAAGCAGTTATACTTGAGTAATTTAGTACATATAATTACTCTCCCATCTCAGTGAAGAGGCATGAGAATAGATATTTTCTTAGCAACTACTGTGATGGACTGTCACATCTCATCTAATGTTTACGCAGCTATTCAGTGAGATAGGCACTATTGGGAAATTAACTGAGGTACATGTGCTTACACAGCTAGGAGCTGAAAGAGTCGGGATGTGAATTCAGGTCTGTCTAACACTAAACTCTTTCTAGCATACCTTGTGACTTCATAGAACTTTCAATGTGGACACAGCATGATAACATATAGTTTAACATTTCTTTTTATATTGTTTCTTTGTTTTATAGTTATTTCATGTATGGGTTTTCTATTCCTAGCAATAGTTTAATGTCCTTGAAGATAATTCTGAGAAATACAGAGAAGAAGATGTGGCCTCTGCTTTATTGTAGGTTAATATAGATTATAGACCTGAAAAGAAAGATATCTACCAATCCATAATAAGAGATCTGATGGTGCCTGGGAGTGGTGGTTCATGCCTATAATCCTATCAATTTAGGAGGCAGAAGTAGGAGGATCACTTGTGTCCAGGAGTTCAAGAGCAGCCTGGACAACATAGTGAGACCTTGTTTCTACCAAAAAAAAAAAATTAAAGATAAAACAATTAGCCAGACGTAGTGGTGGTGTGTGCCTATAGTCCCAACTACTCAGGAGGCTGAGATGTGAGGAGTATTTGAGCCCAGAAGTTTGGGATTACAGTGAGCTATGATGGCACCACTGTACTCCAGCCTGGATGACAAATTGAGACATGATCTCTTAAAAAAGGTCTGACAGAAGGAAGTCTATAGGGGATACCGAGGCAACACAAAGGAGGAGATGGTCTCTTCTACCTGTGGAGACTGGAGTGTATGGGAGTAGAAGAGAAAACATTCCAGGCAACAAGAAGGCATTGGGAGTATGAGAGTATGAAACAGCCAGGTGTGCTGCATAATGGCAAAAAAATTGAGTTTAGTGGGATCATGCATTAAATGGCAGGGCTAGAGGTCTAAAGAGAAGAGGTTAGAGAGAGAGAGGTGGGAAGAAGGCAGGACATGGGTTTCTTTAGTGCTTTTCTGAATTTGAATTTTATTCATTTCTATGCCATCAAATGCTTTTAATCAGGGAAGCAATGTAATCCAAAACAAAGCATTTTGATTAAGACTGTATATGGCAGGGATATTATTTGAAAGGCGTTTGTGTTAGTAGACAGGAGGGCGGTTGAGAGACCCTTGCAGTTGTCCTGGCAAGAGAAGATGAAGGCCTGGATTAGATGAGGATTGGAATCCTCATCTAATTTGACTCACGGACTACCTTCCATTCCCACAGTCAAACTCAGTGTATTGTTCTCCTGTCAACTACCTTGAATACTTCTTGTGGGCAGGAGTCATTTCATATTTTCAGTTAATGTCGCAGCTCAATCCCAAGCACATGAATCCCCCTTTTAAATTTACCCTTTTTAGTGCATTTATTATAAAAATACTGCAAAGAATCTGAGTGGGTATGATTTCAAAGCATACAAATGTTTTTGTATTTGAATTGCTCTATGGTAGGGAGTGAAATTTAGCCCTGTTTCCTGCAATATCCCCATGTGGGCAGAATTACTACCGGAATTATTTGGTATTGGAAGCAGTGATTCACAGATGAAAATAACCTTGGAACTCAGAAGAAAAATCAGGAGGAAAATCAGAAGTATTACCAAAATAACTTTTTCTTCTAGCAGGACTCTAGCTATTTATGTTTTCATATAAGTAAAAGCGAAATATATTAGCAAGTGTTCAAGCAATTTAAGTGTTTCAAGCTCTTAAGTGAGTGTCCTTGAAGCCTATAATGTTTGTGGGAGGTAGATCCATTGCCGTAAATCTGTGTTGACAGGTGTAAATTTATACTAATAAAGTAATAGCACAAGTAAGATAAACAAACCCCAGCTCCAAAAACATTGCATTATCTACAGAATAATAATATCAAGAAAAAAACAGATCAAATGCTTTCTGACTGCTTTCTCTCTTGATTAGACTGAGTGGTGTATAGATGAAAGTAACACTTGGTATTTTCCTCACCTGTGTTTTTCAGTCATGGAATTTATTCATCACATCTCTCTATGATTTGTATATCTAGAGGTAGGTTTTAAAGGTGAACTAAAAAATTAAACAAATATACAGCTATGACAAGGCTTCACATTCCGTCTCTGCACTGTGACACTTTAAACCTCCACAAGCTATTTATCACCCAGTTTCCAGTTTGTAGGTTTCTTCTTAAGACCTGTGATAGCTCCGTAAGTGGACATTTTCTTGTTTTATGTTTTTCATACTAGATCTCTTGAATCTCCTTGAAAGAAGTGATTATATCTTGTTCATCTTTGATTAGTTTCTATTAATAGTAGAAGGTTTTAGCCTCTAATAGGGTCATTTAATCAATACTGATTGAATAAGGACAGATGTCTATTCTTTTGGAAAAAGGAATAGTTGTTTTTGGGTGAAAAATGTAAGTATTAATAAACTAAATTGACAGAAATCATTGAGAAAGTGGGAAAATACCTGGCATGACATATGATATGTTGAATTTTATGTTTGCTGAGTTAGGCAAAAACACCATTAACAAAAGTATTTTGGCATGAAGCTTAAGGTTTTTTTACTTCTTAAGTTTTAGATGAGAAATAATTCTTTTTAAAAAATAATATCACTTAAAAGTTCAGATTTATAAGAGCAACTGCTTATATACTTCTTTACTAAAAAGAGAAAACCTTAATTCTGTGTATATATAACTCTACTCTGATGCCTCACATGCATATCTCACAGGTTTTGTTGTTATCTCTACCTCTGCTAGGTAGAGGTGAATCAGCTAGGACACCAGTCATTCCTACGATCGACTGGACTACACTGTGTTTTCGAGCTGACTAGACAACAACCTCCATCCTCTCCTCCTGCTCTGTGTGCACGCTGCCTGTGCTAGTTACTTCCTGCTTCAGTCACAAATGATCAAAAACACACTGGCTTAAAACAACACCCACAGTTCTGTAGGTCAGAAGTCTTTGTAGGTTTAATAGAGTTCTCTGCTCAGGGTCTCCCAAGGGGCAAATCAAGGTTTCCATCAGGCTGGGCTTTTTCTGGAGGTTCTGGGGATGAATCAGTTTCCAAGCCCATTCAGATTGTTGGCAGAATTTTCTTTTTTCTTTTTTTTCTTTTTGGCAGTGTGGGACTGAGATTTCTATTTCCTTACTGGGCTGTCAGCTAGGATCCACTCTCTGCTACAGGGGTCCCCTGAGTCTTTTCTCATGTGGCCTCCTCCATCTTTCATCCAGCAGTATTACACAGAATTCTTCTGCTCTCTTTCTGAGTTTTCCTTTGTCATCTTCTGTCACAAGCCAGAAAATGTTGTTTAAGAGCTCATGCGATTATATTGTGCCTACCCAGGTAAACCAGTATAATCTTCCCATCTTAAAGTCAACAGATAAGTAGCCTTCATTATGTCTGCAAGATCCCTTTTGTCGGGTAACAAAACATATTCATGTATGCAATATCCTATAGTCACAGTTTCTGGGGACTAGTGCAGAACATTTTTAAAAGAGGCCTTCTTAGAAATCCTGTCTACTGCACCTCCTAAAAAACAGACAAACACACATACACAAACAATACCACCACCACAACAAAAACTTTGCCAGATAGAGGCTAGTCAGTCTTCTATAGAGGGTATCTATAGCTAACAGTTCATTAGCAAAAGGCTGTCATGTTGTAGAATGCCCCAATGAGCTCACCTTAGGTCTATGTTGCAGAGTAGTATCTGGAATTGAGACATTCTATTATATCTTATTAATATCAAATTACTTAGCTAACAATAGGAGGACTACAACTTAGGATACATTTTCTGTAAATATATGAACTTTTCCATGCACAGATGGTATCAGTTAATTTTATGGTCCCTCAGCTACGTTACTGGTACTTGTAACACCATGTACCTTTGTAAATGTCATACCAGGGCATAGCATTGAATAAGAACATGAATATTGACAGTTGTCCAATTCCAGGCAGTAGAATTAGGTAGTGGAAATTACCGCTTTTCATAAAGCTTCCTTTTATTCACTAGCTAGAACTGTTTTCAAGAACAATTAATATTTCATAAAATATCATTGAATATCCACCATCATCATCAGCTTTCAGGTGACAGTCAAGAGAAGTTGTTTGACTTTTGGTAACTAATTCAATAAGGAAAAAAAAACTAACAAATTTGATCACATGGGAAGTGCAGAATAAACACTTGAAATTATACTATCAATACTAAAGTTACTATATAGAAAAAGATTTGAAAGTATGGCTTAAATAGTGTGGTGTCATGATGGTATGGAAATGATTTATGACCAAAAGTGATGATGATGAATCTTTAGACTTTTGGATTGAAAGAACATTTATACTCAAACTGATTTTTTAATGTAAAAGCCATCTTTTTTAGATTTATTTTTATTAAGAGACAGAGCCAATTTATATATAAAATATATACATAGTTCTTTATGAACTGTTTTCTGTTCATTTTCAAATTAGGATTTTTACTACTGATTGAACTAATCTTTATACTGAAGAATAAAAATACTGATTAGTTTTTAATTATGTATTCATTCCCCAAAATGTGTTGCTAAGTTTATGTGTCTTACAGTTGATGGCAACTGAGAAGTGACATAAGAGAACACAGACCCACATGTCAAAAATGCCTGAACACAGATACGGGTAGTATCTGCATGAAATATTTGACACAAAGTAATTTATACTGTTTTATACATTTTCTCCCCATTGTCTGTTTCTCAGGCTTGTTTTGTTTTTAGGGTATATACCTTCTTGGAAGAAAACCATGCAATGGTTTAGAATGAGAAAGGGATTTTATAACAGCAAAGAAGGCATTATCCTGATTTATTAAAATTTAAAAATAAATTGTAAGTGGTATAATATAGATGATTAAATACTGACCTGGGAAGCAGTTTCCGTAGATAACTTTTAATGACATTGATATTATGACTATTGGTGAGATACTATGTTCTGCAGACATTTTTCTCTCTCCATCATTGGAGATAACGGAATCTTCTTTACATCTTCCCCTCTGAGACTACTTGTAAGAGCAAAGGTGGTTGGTGCTTATTTAATGCACTGAGCTCTTTTGTAGGGCACCTTTAAATCACTATTTTGATTTAATTCTGAATCAACTTTATTCTTGAACTGGGAAATCAAATTTCAACATGAACTTGCAAATGCTCCAGTGCTTCACTCCCAATTCATATTTTAGCATCCTTCACTGAAGCAGGAAGCAGAGACAAGCTGTTGCCATGAGTTTGTTTCAAGAGCCCAGAAATCCTCCAGGGATTCCTTTATTACTGCTTTTCAAAGAGGCCTTTTTTCCTTTCTTCTCCTTTCCCTGCAAAGAGTGTTATATCCAGTACTCAAGGACGTGGTAAGACCAACAAGGACTGAATCTCTAGGACTATGATCTCTTGAATTGTGAAATATGACATTCTGATTGCTAGCCTGCCTTTCTTCCCATTCCACCAAATTATAATACTGCTTTTTATTCTGCAGTTTTGTATAATTTTACTGTACAATAAAAATCATCTTTTCGTTTTTAAATAATTACACTCCCAGATCAATGGGCATTTGTTTTGTTTTAAGTCTGCTGAGTAAAGATTCATCAAATTCTCATTCAAGTAACATTTTTGGACTATCTATTCCAAGATCTTAATTGACATAAAAATTTCCTAATTAATGGGCACCAAAAAATTGTCTTAATCTGTCAATAAAGTTGACTTTTACTTCAAATATGTCATGCTTAAATTTTTTTCCTCTGTAAGGTAGGAGCCAAAGATAAAATATTTTTGAAAAAGTTTAAAAAAGCCCATATTGATATTACTACTACTAATTATAGATATGGATGTAGGTCCAAAATTAGTACATGGATTTAATGTATTTTCAGTAAAGTTAGGAATAAAAATAACATCACACATTTCATTTTATTTGAGGTAGCTAGCTAAGAATAGCCATTTTCCTTTAGAAACTTCAACAAAAGGAAGCTTTTCAACTTCACAACATTCTTAGGGAAATATAACTGTCCTCTTTCATAGAGGACATGGAGTAAGAGAAAATAAGCTAGGTTTTTGAGGAGGCCAAAGGAGGCAGACTTGGTCAATTATATGTATGTTCAATCCAATAGATAAGATTTTCCTCTGAAAAGAAAATTAATCTCATTCTACATGCATTATCAACCTAAGGCATGCATAAATGCTGTGGGAACAGAAATATGTGTGAAGGGATGTATGAAATCACAGAGTAAATGGAATCCACATTCTTGAAGTAGCTACAATTCTACTTGAGGGTAAGTAATTAAATATTTAAAAATGCAAAAACAGTATATATTATAAGGTAGAAGCTAAAACTTTATTTTTAGGACAAAACATTCAAATTCAAAGACATTTTCAGCATGTAGGGAAGCAAATCTGACTCAGGAATGATGTATTTTATTGTCCTCTGAAGCAAAGGCTCTTTCAGTGGCAAACCTTAAGAATGCTGACGTGCATGATGGGGAAATTTGGTGTTTGCACAAGAAATTAACTAATATGTTTTTCTATCATTTGAAAAGAAAAATGCTTGGCTTCAGGTATTTGGAAATGCTGCACATTCAGGCTAACAGTAAGATTAGTGTTTTCTCTTTTCAACTAATTATTTCGAGATACAAAAACAACAATTAAACACCATTGGTGAGTACCTGCTATATATAAAATGAGCTGTGTGTAGTAAAGTGGCCAGGAAAGGGAGAATTCACAGCCCTAGTTAGGGCGGGCCCTGGCAACCCTTCCGGGGAGCAAAACAGTTAACCCAGGTGGATGGAACATACTCTCTAGCATATTGTAATTAGCAAGTGGATGCAGGTGGTTTCTTAGCAAGTCAGAGGCATTGGGCTGTCTAAAAGAGGTAAGAAGATTATATTGACAGAGAGGTGGAGCAAACAATGAGGTGCCTGGGAGGAAGCATTTGAAGAACCAAAGAGGTCTGATTTACGGTAGAAAAACAGAGTCCCCAGAAACTGGGGAAGGGACTGGCAAGAAGAGGACAGGGTTTCTAGTCTAGAGGAATCAAGGCATAGGACATATTGCTTACCTAGAGATTCAATCAGGAGTGTGGGATCGAGCCTAGGTAGTGTTTTTGGAAGACTGCTTACTTGATAAGGTTGAAGTTAGACTAATAACAAGTGTGAATTTGACGTTGACCCTTCAGTATGGACCTGAGTAGCTCACAACAGTTGTCCTTTTTGAGAAGGAGATTGATTCCAGAACCCAGAATGAGGCAGAGAATGCAGATGGTGGTCACATGGTTGCAGGTAAGGAGTGAGAAAAGTCACTGGCCCTCCTCTAAACGCCATGCTGGTGCAAAAGTCATTTTATTTTCTGTTTCTCTCTTGAATGAATATGCTACCTATTTGGTGGTATAACACATAAACTCATTCATATTAAATGTCAATACACACTTTAATGTTTTAATCAATGAATGTACTAAATAATTTAAATTTACAAGGGATTTTAGAAACAGATTCCACTTGAAGCATGGCAGAAAATTAATATTTGGACAAAGAATGTTAGCACATTCTTATGTCATACTCAGATTTATGGTAAGACTACTTTATTTTTCAAACCAATCTAGAGATATAAAAGCAAATCTAGTTAGAATGAGAATACTAAATTAAAAATAAGTTTGTTAGAATGGAATTCAGATATTCCATGTAGAACTGTGGGATGAAATGCAATCAGCAGTGACTGGTTGGAATAAGGACCTGCCTTGTCCCAGGGAGAGTTAGAGAATCTGTTCCAACAAGGACAGAAGGTCCAGTCGGGAAGAGCCCTGGAAAACAAAATTCTCTGACAGTACTCTTTAAAGCTCTGCTGGCAGTAAGCATGTACTTGTGTATGCTAGATTTGAGCTTAGTGTGGGAATCAGGATCTGAACACAAGTTACTCCCTTCCCTGTCCCATTCAGTTGCTGCTCTTGGGATGTAGCATGCTGCCTGCTGCACATGGTCTGTGTTTTGCTCATGCCTGGCAATAGCTGCTTGGAAACTTGCCTCTGGAAGCTGATGATTTCAAGTATCCAGACCTGTCATGACGCTGTCCAGGAGAGGGGTCAGGCTGTCATCATCCATTAGGAAGGCCCCAGCTGACACAGACAAGGGCAGTTACTGAGTGCCCTTTTCTCTCAAGCTTTTGATTTGCATCTCTTGGTAGGAATTGGGATAAGACACACATTCAGAATTCAAATTGAGGCATTCAGTTGCTCTCCTATGCACTTGGTTTAATTTGTTTATTCATTATTTTGTAGTTTGGGCAGAATTTGCAAAGTTTTTACAATTTCATGACCTTGCATGGAACCATCACTTTCTTCACAAGGACTTTTCTTTGAGTCATAAAAACTGAGTGGCTGGGCAGTGTTTCCTTATACTCATTGACAAGGAATTGAGTGGATCCAGGGTTTAAGTAAACTGAATGAAGCTAATCTTTCTTCCTTGGGACCCAGTTTGAGTCTACTCCATTCTTCAGCAGAAGAATAGCAGCCCTGCCTCTGAGGTGCCTCTCTTGCCATAAATAGGGTAACATGACCATACCTTACCAGAAACTAGGACAAATCCTGACCTTTACATAATGGAGTTACGGAGTTTTACCTAAGTCATTTATGACTATTACTCTGCTGTTGACTTTTTGTCACTGTTGTAATAACTAGGCTTCAATCTTGTTGAAAATTTTGAGAAAATAATTTTTGTCTTCTGCTCTTCTGGGTGCTCCTATCTTTGTTTTTTTTTGTCCATATACCCACTCTCCCAGACCTGGGGCCCAGTATGCTGTGTAGTGAGTATTTATTTATAGATAATCTCTTACCCACTTTGCATTCTTCAATAACCACATCCCATGCCTTCCCCACTTGCAGGGATGGAACACATGACCCAATTCTGTCATTCATGTTTCACAAGACTTTGTCATTGGTTTAAAGCCAGGCATGTGACACAGGCAATTTCTATCAGAGTCAGAAGGAGAACACTTTTGTAGGATCTACCAGGAAACCCATGCTTTAGTTTATGCAGGCTAAGGTAGAAGAAGGTGCATGGTCGAGAGCTTCAGCAACCATTTCTATGACATTGAAAGTGACTGTTAAAAGGGAGGAAGGCAGCAAAACACACTGCCATGTATGTATCTATGCAACTATCTTGCACGTTCTACACATGTACCCCAAAACCTAAAATGCAATAAAAATTAAAAAATAATAATAATAATAATAAATAAAGAAGGAAAAATAAATAACATCTACTTATGAAAAGAAAAAAAAAATGAAGCCAATATACAGAGGAGAGTAGAGCCAAGAGAGGCGGACAGATGGAGAACATTTGGTAACATCATTTTGGTCCTTTCAAGCAGCCATGTCTTAAGCCAACTCTGAACCAGTTTATTTTCTACTTTGCCTAAACAAATTTGCATTGAATTTTATGTATCTTCAATTTTGAAAAAAGCTTAACTAATGCTCCCTGCCAGTGATTAGAGTCTTGGCTGGGAGTTTCCAAAAAAAAAAAAAAAAAAAAAAAAAAAGTGGCTGGGCTTGGCTACTTGCTGACAGCCTGCTTGATACCACCTGTGGCCTGGATCTCTGACCATCCCCACCCACTTTCATATTTTCTGTGTTGTGTTTATCCCTATTGGGACATCCTAATATTTCATATTCAACCCTGATGCTCTTTCACAGTCTGAATAAAATTCCAAGACATAGTAACTATGTTGCTTCCCATGAGTATTTTAAAAAGGCTTAATGACTCAACCAATAAACTGTCTCTTTAATAACTCAAAGTGGGGAAGTTTCAAGGAATTTCACATAACTAACCCTGGGATACATAAATGTATTAAGGTCAGTGGCTCATTAGTTTTCTCCTTTTCTATTGTGGATGTTGTTATATCATTTTTACTTTCTTTGATAGTGGCTTTTGTGACATTCTACTTGGCTGGCAAGCAACAGAGTTACTGCTTTTAAATAGAAGAGATGGTGAAAGGGATTTCTGTAATAGATTTTACTATAATGCGATCAGAATGGCAGGGAGGGCAGAGAAGTTAGAGGCAAGGCAGCTACGTTGTTCTCATTGCCTACACTGTTTTCTGAGAAACTAAAGATGACCTGAGAAGTAGGATTTAAAGAAAGCATATTAAGCTCAGTAAACTCTTTTTTTTATTTTTTGAGTTGGAGTTTCGCTCTTGTTACCCAGGCTGGAGTGCAATGGTGCGATCTCGGTTCACAGCAACCTCCGCCTCCTGGGTTCAGGCAATTCTCCTGCCTCGGCCTCCTGAGTAGCTGGGATTACAGGCATGCACCACCGTGCCCAGCTAATATTTTGTATTTTTAGTAGAGACGGGGTTTCACCATGTTGACCAGGATGGTCTTGATCTCTCGACCTCGTGAACCACCCACCTTGGCCTCCCAAAGTGCTGGGATTAAGGCTCAGTAAACTCTTAAGAGTCCAGTGATAAGATGAGCAAAGACAGGCCTAAGGATATTCTCCTGTAGACCATGGACTGTGAGAATGGGGGTTGGTTCTGTGTGATGAGCTGAGGCTCAATCTATGTTCCAGACTCAAGGACAACTTTAAAACTTATAGGAATACTTAAAATGCCCTGTAGGAACAGTTTCCATTCTACTCCATATGTTAGAAATGCCTCTCTTGGCTGAGCATGGTGGCTCAAGCCTCTAATCCCAGCACTTTGGGAGGCCAAGGTGAGGTCTGGAGTTCAAGACCAGTCTAGCCAACATTTGTGAAACCCCTGTGTCTACTAAAAATACAAAAATTAGCTGGGCATGGTGGTGGGGCCTATGGTCCCAGCTACTTGGGAGGCTGAGGCAGGAGAATGGCTTAAACCTGGGAGATAGAGATTGCAGTGAGCTGAGATCGGACCACTGCACTCCAGCCTGGGTGAGAGTGAGACTCTGTCTCAAAATAAAAAAACTAATAAGAACAAGTGCCTCTTTTAACCCTAGTCAGACTCTTTTAATTGGAATGATCTTTCCTCAGATTCTTCCTCTTTATGTTTTTTTTTTAATCCTGAGGAGATAAAGAGTCTTCATGGGTTAAAACAAAACCAAACAAAACTCCTCACAGTGAATTGAGAAGCAACTGAAGTCTTTTTCCTTCCCTGACCTCTTTCCTTGATTGCTTCCAGCACTTTCTGTTGCCCTATACCAAAGTCCTCTCCTACTTTTTGATTCTGATCCATTATGTAAAGGTAAAGCATTTAAGCCTCAGTGATAAGAAAGTAACTATGAAAGAAGCTTGCAATATGAGGGGTAGAGGGGTTCCTAGGATAAGTGGAGTGGCAAGGGGTTTGATATTCTTAACTGAGAAAGTCTTAATAGACAAGAGGAGGTATAAAGAGTTTTGAGAAAAGGAGAGTCATCGTCAGTTGAGTAGAGAAAATGAAAAGCATTTTTTGAATGTTTGCATTTTGGAATATTTGCTTATACCTATGATGGATAACTTTGGAATGAGTCCCAAGTCTAAACACAAAATTTATTTATATTTCATATATATCTTATACACAAAGCCTGAAGCTAATTTTATACAGTGAGGTCAGGTGTCAGCTTTTCTACTTGTGGCATCATGTTGGCACACAAAATATTTTGGATTTTGAAGTGTTTCAGATTTTGAAACATTTCAGATATAGGATTTCAAACTAGGGATGCTCAATGTGTATCAGGAAGATGGAATAGGTGGAGATGAGAGTCTACCTTTGTTTAATCTAGCTAAAGTTTTGTCAACCCCTATCTTTTCAAAAAAAAACTTTTCATTTTGTTGATCTTCTAGATTGTGATTTTTAGTCTGTTTTGTTCTCTTGAAAAGACAAACAAAATTGACAAGCCTTTAGTTAGGTTAATAAAAAAAGAGAGATTACCCAAATAAGTAAAGTCAGAAAAAAAAGGAGATATAATAACTGACACCACAGAAATCCAAAGAACCATTAGAGATTATTATACCAACAAACTGGAAAACCTAGAAGAAATTGGTAAATTCTGGTAAACATACAGCTTACTAAGATTGAACCATAAAGGAATAGAAAACCTCAGCAACAATAACGAAAAAATGAGTAACAAGATCAAAATCGTAATAAAAAAATCTCCCATAAAAGAAAAGCCTGGGATAGGATGGCTTCAGTGATGAATTCTATCAAGAATTTAAACAATACCAATTCTACTCAAACTCTTCCAAAAAATTGAACAGGAAGGAATACTTCCAAACTCATTCTACAAGGCCAGCATTACCCTGATACTAAAATCAGACACAGATGCAACAAAAAAGGAAAACTGCAGTAAGTATCACTGATGAACACAGATGCAAATATCCTCAACAAAATACTAGCAATCCAAATCCTGCAACACATCTGATATGGTTTGGATGTTTGTTCCCTCCAAATCTCATGAAATGTGACCTCCATTGTTTGAGGTGGGGCCTAGTGGGAGGTATTGATCATAGGGCAGATTCCTCCTGAATGGCTTAGTGGCCTCACCTTCATGATGAGTCAGTTCTTACTCAGTTAGTTGACTCAATATTTGGTTGTTGAAAAGAGATAAGGATCTCCCACATTACTCTCTCACTTCCACCCTCACCATGTGAGACACCTGCTCCCCCTTTGCCTTCCACCATGATTGGAAGCTTCCTGAGGCCCTTATAAGGAACAGATGCCAGTGCCTTGCTTTCTGTACAGCCTATAGAACCATAATTCAATTAATTTCTTTATTGCAATGCAAAAAAAAAAAAAAAGAGAGAGAAACAAAAAGAAAAGAAAAGAAACAGAGCAATACAACATTAAAAACATCATTCACCGTGAACAAGTGGTATTCAGCCCAGGGATACAAGAATGGTTCAACATATGCGAATCAATAAATGTAACACATCACATTAACAGAACCAAGAATGAAAACCATATGATCATTTCAATATATGCTAAAAAGCATTTGATAAATTTCAACATCGCCTTATAAATAAAAATCCTCAATAAACTACGTATAGAAAAAAACATATCTCAGAGTAATAAAGTCCACATGTGACAAACCCACAGATAACACTGTACCAAAAAGGGGAAAATGGAAAGCCTTTCTTCTAAGATCTGGAGCAAGATAAGCATGCCCACATGTACCACTTTTATTCAACATAGTACTGGAAGTCCTGACCAGAGCAATTAGGCAACCAAATAAAAGGCATCCAAATTGGAAAGAATGATGTCAAATTAGTATTGTTAAAATGACAGTACTAGCCAAAGCAACTTACAGAATCAGTACAATTCCTATCAAAATACTAATGACATGCTTCATTGAAACAGAAAAAATGAAAACAATTCTAAAAATTATATAGAACCACAAAAGACTCTGAATAGCCAAAGCAATCCTGAGCAATCTGGAGGCATCATACTACCTGGCTTCAAAATATACTACAAAGCTATGGTAACCAAATCGGCCTGGTACTGGCATAAAAACACAGATCAATGGAAGAGAATAAAAACCCAGATACAAATCCTTATATTTACGGCCAATGCATTTTGAACAAAGATGCTGAGAACATACGATATGGCAAAGGAGAGTCTATTAAACAAATTGTGCTGAGAAATCTGGTTAACCATATACAGAAGAGTAAGACTGGACCCCTAGCTCTCAGCATATACAAAAATCAAATCAAAATGGGTTACAGACTTAAATCTAAGACCCAAAACTATGAAACTACTAGAAGAAAACATTGAAGAAGTACTCCAGCACATTAGTGTGGGCAGATTTTTTGGGGGGTAAGACCTCAAAAGAACAGACAACTTAACTAAAGCAAAAATAGACAGATGGGACTAGTCAAGCTGAAACTCTTCTGTATAGCAAAAGAATCAGTCAACAAAGTGAGAAGACAGTCCACAGGATGGGAGAAAATATTTGCAAACTACCCATGTGACAAGAGATAAATAACCAGAATATATAAGGAGTTAAAACAACTCAATAGAAGAAAACAATCCAATTTAAAAATAGTCAAGAGATCTGAACAGACATTTTTATTTATTTATTTGAGAAGGAGTCTTGCTCTGTTACCTAGACTGGAGTGCATTGGCCTGATCTTGGCTCACTGCAACCTCCATCTCCTGGGTTCAAGCGATTCTCCTGCCTCAGCCTCCCAAGTAGCTGGGATTACAGGTGCACACCACTACATCCAACTAGTTTTTGTGTTTTTAGTAGAGTTGGCCTTCACGATGTTGGCCAGCCTGGTGTTGAACTCCTGACCTCAAGCGATCTGCCCACCTTGGCCTTCCAAACTGCTAGGATTACAGGCGTGAGCCACTGTGCCTGGTCAGAAGAATTTTTAAAAAGAAGACATACAAATGGCAAACGAGCATGAAAAAATGCTCCACATCACTAATCATAAGAGAAATGCAAATCAAAACTACAATGATATATCATTTCACCCCAATTAAAATAGCTTTTATCAAAAAGACATGCTATGGACAAATGAGAACCCTTATAAACTATTGGTAGATGTGTAAAATTAGCACAGCCACTATGAAATGGAGGTTTTTCAGAAAAGGAAAAATTGAACTACTATATAATCCAGCAATTTCATCATGGGGTATATATTCAAAGGAAAAAAATCAATATATTGAAGCAGTATCTGTACTCTCATGTTTACTATAATCAAAACATGGAGTCAACATAACTGTCCATCAATGGATGAATGGCTAAAAACATGTGGTGTATATAAACAATGGAATGTATACATACAGTGGAATATTATTCAGCCATAAAAAATAAAGTCCTATAATTTGCAGCAGGATGGATGGAACTGAAGGTCATTATGTTAAGAGAAATAAGCCAAACACAGAAAGACAAACATCACATGTTCTCACTCACATGTGGGAGCTAAAAGAGTAATTTCATGAAGATTAAGAGTATATTGGTGGTTACCAGAGGGTGGGAAGGGTGCAGGGAGGGGAGAGGATAAAGAGAGGTTGATTAATGGGTACAATTATACAGTTTGGTAGTAGAAATAGGACCTAGTGTTTGATAGATCTGTAGAGTGACAGTAGTTTACAATAATCCATTATGTATTTCAAATTATCTAGGAGAAAACAATTCAACTGTTTCTAGCATAAAGACAAATTTTAAGGTAATATCTTAGTTTTACTGATTTGATCTTTATATATTATATGAATGTATTAAATAATCACATGTAGATTATGTACCATAATCTACAACTATTATATATTAACTAAAACATTAAAGTAAAAAAAGAGCATCTATAAAGTATAGTTTTTTTAGCTGCTTGCATTGACACCCACAATAAATCTGAGTTTTGTGACTAAGGAAGCAGGAGTGAATGGCTAGTCATTTTTAGTCTCTGTTACAACAATCTTTAAAACCCGATTGCTCTTTAAGAGACTCACTAAGTTGTTAGAAGCTTTATAGACTTATAAGGAATATACATGTTCTTATTTTCAATGTATCAATTGGTTATGGGAAGGTTTAGGAATTATATTCTAAGGTATTCTTTCTTCTTCTAGATATTCTTTACTCTTTTCTAAGATATTCTTTACTTTGTTCTTTCTGGGTATAACAACCTAGCTATAAAAGAATGAAAATTGTAATTTCTGAGAAAGGGTTTATATCATTTGCTTATATATGTATATAGTCTATATTTAATATTATAATATATAATATTCTTCTGGGTGCATCATGGGTGAATGGATATTAGTAAAGCAGCTAACATCTTCACTACAGAAATATTTTATATTTCTTTTTATTTAAATATAAAATACTCTAATGGTTCATTGGTTGTATATCTATTTAATATATATCATATAATTATATATTATGTATTATATTACATATTATATAAATACATATAAATTATATTTATATGTATTTATATAATACTTTACAATATATATTTTATATATAATTATATTTATAAATATAAACATGATTATATCAAATATGATTATATATAATTATAATATATAAAACATATATATTATATGTTTATATAAGTATTATATATTATAAGTATATAAGCTTATATATTATACCATTTGCAATTATGGAGAGAAGTAAAAACAAGATTTTAAAGGTTTGGGGGGTTTAGCTATGATGATAATTTTCAAACAGAATTTAGAAAGGTTTGAGTGGCTCAGTGAAAGAAATGAATTTATTTAATATTGAAAAATTTGAGATAGACTTCAAATATATGCTTATGGTCCTGAACTAGGGTGGGGAGGAAGGCTTAAATATAATAAATTATAAACTACATTTAGAAGTAAAACCAGTGCGTTTGTGTGCTAGAGTTGGCCATCTGATTAAAAGTAAGTCCTGTAAAATAAATGACTCAAGAGGAGCACTTCCAATACAATAGGGTATGTTGGGGATTGTAAGAAACAAGAGAATACAGGCCTTTCCTAAAGGGGTAACTGCTGCTTGGCTGCAGTAAATTATTGCCATCAAATAAATTAGGCTTAGATATTCTACTTTTACAAGACAGAAATCTAGAGTTTTACGTAATCTTCCAGATTTTTAAGTCATTGTGAAGGCAGAGCAAATATGTCTGCATGTTGGATTTGTCCAGTGGACAGTTTGCAACTCTTGATCTAGTTCAACATCTTTATTTTACATAGACAGGGAGAAATTTGTGACATGCTCCTGACCACATAGCTCATCAGGGACAGCTGGGGCAAGAACACTACCCCTTTACTTTCAGTTATCTTCCTACTGCATCACATCTGAATTGCTTTTTGAAAGAGCGTATGAAGTCATGTGGAACCGTTTGGTAGAAAGGAATAATCAAGGAAACTAGGCATATAATGTTTGCTGTTAACTTCAAAAATGCGTAGCACAGAGTTTAGCATTCAGAAGGTATCAATCATTGTTAGCTGAATCTCTATATGAATTGTTAAAATTATATAAGGCACTGGATAAAATAGAAGGGAAGGGAAAGAAGAAAAAGAGTCATTATCAAGCCTTGGGGAGCCCCATAATTAACAGTGGAAGCAAGGTAATGAATTAGCAAAGACAGCATCCAAGGAGCAGTCAGAAGCAGCCAGGATTGCTCTGTGAATCTCTCCTTTACCTTTGCCCTAATTACAGCTCTAGGCTGTAAATGTTTTAATTTGAGGATAATTTCCAGCCCTTTAATAAACTTTTTTCATATTATGCTGCTGCCTTAAACTATAGCCCTGTACGAAAGTGTGGTCTTCACAGAATTTTTTCTTCCTTTAGTAAAAATTAGATAGGTTAATTTTTGACTTAAATTTCTAAAACGGTTCAGTTATATCTTGAGATTTTCCCACTGTTAGTGGTTAAGTGTCTCCATTATAAGTAATTATTGTCATTTAAAATAGTTTAACAAGAAATGTCCTTTGAAAATCCCCTTTTTGGTATGCAAGTGGCCCTGTATGTCACAAAAATTCATTGGATTATCCCAGTACCATAGATCACAGGGTAATTTTGAAGTGACAAATTCTGTTTTTCCTGTTTTAGAGAGATTGGACTTTTATTACTATCTCCGTTGTAGGTTTCAGTGTGCATAGTGAAATGCATTTGTAAGACACTGTTTAAAGTTCTGAGGAGAGAAGTCCCTGGAAACTTAAATTCTTGATTTAATGCTCATGTTAGAATTTTGACTAGTTAACACAATGGAAGGACCTTGGGGAGCCGGTGGATTCCTTAGGTAATTTATCTCAGAACTAACTGCTTTTGCAGTGGATTTTGCTTACAGTAGTAATGACCTATATTTATAATTTGTTCTCCTAGTAATTATCCCACAGAACTGAAATACCTACAAGGTCAGTGATGCTAGGTTAAGGTCACCCACTGGTAATTCTTAAGTATTTGATTGGATTTATCTTTATAAAATAGTCCAACTGAATGCTGAAGAGAGCCAGAATATGGTCATTTGAAACAGAGAAAACAATCCGTTTTCTTTTCCCATCTGTTAAACCATGCTCTTATGCTCTTTTTCTTTTCTTTTTAGTTCCAAGGCACATTGACTGTACCTATACATCTCACCAAGAACATGAATGCTTTTCTGCTATCAGCTAAAGCTGCTGTGACCCCCAAACTGAAAAATCCCATTCTGAATCCTTGGCAATAAAGAATGTCCATCAGAGCATGCCCAGTATCCTATCTCCTCATCCAGACAGTGTTTCTCAGTAAGTACACAGAGCCTGATTTTAATGTCTTCATTCAGCTCTGGTTTCCACCATTTTCAGTGGGAGAAAAATTCTTATGAAAGGCTAATACATGATGTGCAAATGGCTAATCTTCTTGCAATTTGCATTGGTCATCTTTTGGAATCCTTGAGATTATTTTGGGTAGACTGAACATAGCTCTGTACTGCAAGTTGGGGACAGAGGAGTGAAATATATGACCCCACTACCTACATGAGGGTTTCTGGCATTGCAGAGGAAAATATTCTGAAGATCAAAGATATCCTTGATCATAGATATTTGAAAACAAGTCCAAAGCTCTCAGAGTGGATTCCCTACCCACCTGCCGCCGCCAAACCAAAACAAAACCAAAATTATTTTCTATCTCCTCTGGGTCCTAAGAAATGAGATATCTATTTGGGATGCTGCAGGAAATATTCCAGGTTCTTAACATTTTTGGGGTCACATTCCCATTTGATAATATAAAAATTATGAATGTTTTCATCAGAAGAAATATTCATAAAGATACATACACAGAATTTTGCAAATACATGGGTTTTCTTAAAAAACATGGGTATTCCCTAAATAATATCTAGATTATTTAGGGGTCCTGGACTCGGGTTAAGAATCCCTGGGACTTTCAAGATAACTATGGAAACTTGCCTTGGACTTCTATATAATTCATATTCCTCAACTATACCTACCTAATCATATATATAGATATTAACAATATTAATGGTAATAACCTGTGCTGTGTGGCTTTTGGGTCAATCTGCCAATTCAGGAGTCCTGTCTCCAGTGAAGTACTTTCTCTTACCCGATTAGTTATATCTAAAGTCCTCAAGACTCTTCAGTTGTGTTTATGAACAAGCTCAGACAGTGGTCACATAGTGACCTCTGGGTACTGATGCCCCCTCTGCTGGATATCTCTAATTCCTCCGTGTACTGACAACTCTGTCAGGAACCCATCCTGCACTTCTGTACCACTTCTGCTGGGGCCTGTGGTTTTCTCCTTTTGCTGAGGTATCAGAGTTTTGGGGCCAAGGCCATTTTCCCACAATTTCAATAATTTCAGGAATGCTTTTGGAGAGAAAGCTTTTCTCCTCTCTGTGGAACTGCCATCACAAGTAATAATTAAAATTATTTATCTTAACATAAAATAAACCATCTAATAAAAAATTAGTTTCTGATGAGTTCTGATTTGAATGCTTTTAGCAAGACAGGACTTTAGACTTTTATTTCCAATTTGTTCCTCCTTTCCATAGACCCTTATTGCTGGACCGAAGGACAAACCCAAGTGACCTCAGATTGCGCTCAGGATCCTCAATTTTCTCCCATGGTTAAAGTTTGTCTCTGGCCCAGTGGTGTTTGCCTGACTCACACTTTCTTTGGGAGCTCCTCATGCAAATACTGTTCCAGAGATCTGCACATCAGTTTATTGAGAAACTCAGAATTTCTGCCCATCAAGGAATGGACTCAGTATAGTTCAGGAAACTCAGAAACATCAGTACTTAAGCATAATTAGACAATGGTACAACCTGCGGAGCTTAGGCAGATTATTTTTAGGAGGACTTTGCAGAGCTCTTACAGATCTCTGTGGTGTCCTTTCAAAGATAAGTTCTTTGTAATTCTACTCTGTCTTACATCCAAGCCAGCACAGTGCTGAAAAATGGTATCAACAAAACTCTAGGCTCTTACTGGAAACAAACACCTTCTTTATTGTAAATAACTCCATACAGACCTGTAATAAGTTAGAATCAGAATGATCTTTCTGTCATGATTCCATTTTTTGTACAACTCATGTGCCTCAAACTCTATAGGAGTCAATAAAATATGACTGTGAAATAATACTGAATTTCAAAGCTTAGTATGCAGTGTATGGAAAAAATGCCTCACTATTTTTCTTGCTGTCATTTGAAGGCACAGTAGCAGATGCATCACAAAATTGGAGACACATTCTTAAAATGCCAGTATCTCCATCAGTTATAGATATGTCATAATTAATGCTAACGGCTCCTTCTGCCCCATTGTAGTCCTCACTTGCACAATTATTCCTTTCTTTGATGTGCTGGACTGTGTTCAGCCCCCTTGGTGTGGCTCTCTCCTCATGGTTCTACATGCCCTTGCCTTCAGCTTCTTCCAAGTACACTGGCCAGTCCTCAGACCAAGCAGGGAATTTCCAAACCAGCTCCTTTGTCTCATGAACTTTCTTTGGCTCTCTCTTTGCTTTTTCTCTCCCTCTGTGTCAATTGCATTTTCTCTGATAAACAGACATGATAATGTTGATGATATATAACATTTTGAGAGCGTGTTAGAATACAAATTTATGGGATCATCTTGGATGTGAAATTAAAATGAAAATTACGTCTTTCCTACAGTTGATATAATTTTCTCATGAGGCTTGTCCCCTTTGGTGCATGTGTAGAGTGGGGTCAATATTGATGGAAGAGGGGAATTCTGAAGCACCAAAAAAAGCATTTTTCTCCTGAATGATCTCTTTTGCATGTCATTCTCTTTCAGGTAAAAGCTCCATTTTCAGATTTTTTTCTCCCTCTGTCAGCACCTTTCTAAAATGGCATGTTGCTCTATGTAGGAATAGGGTCTTACGTCATTCTGTATTATTGGGACAGGGGACTGCATTGTCTGCCAGGTATCATCTGGATCCTCCCTGTTGTGACTGGCCTGTTGTACACCGAGATGCCTTTCGTGCCACTTGGAGTTTTAGAAATGCGTGTTGTCACTGATTGCTGAAATCTGTGACTGTGGTTGTTTTCTTTTAAGAAATCCTCACCTATTTCAGCATGCCCTGGTTCCATGTCTCTGCCAATCCAGCAGGTCTGTGAGTACCTGGGCATGCTGTCTGCCAGGCATGCAGAATTCCACAATCCCTTGAAGCCATGTGAAGATGGAGGAAAGTCAGGAGCAGAATCTCAGGCTCATCTATTTTGTCACTTCTCTCTGTCGGGACGTTACTCCTGTGCAATGCTGGATGTGGCATGAGTCACATGCCAGGCTGCTCCTAGAAGCCTACAGTTTTCTCGGGCAACCCCAAAGGAGGCCAACTGCTGCCCGAGTGTCCTTGTGTTCCCCCAACCCTCCATCACCTCTGTCTTCTAGGGTTTTCACCTTCAGTTAGGAAGTAGGTCACGTGCCTCTCACTGTGTCTTCCTGCTTAACTTCTCCTCTCTGTTTTCTTCCTGCCATAGAGGGTTTCTTTTATTTTCTCTCCCAGTCTGGAAGAAATTTTCTCTGGGGTGATAATGACAGAGAGGCTTCCAGGCATCATGATTCAAGGTGGGAGAGAATACGAAGAGAGAAAGAAAAACCCTGTTATTTAAAAATTTTCAAAATGGCACCCAAAATAAAATTATATACCTGAAACTAGTGTTCCCCAAACCACTTATCATCCTTGAAGAAAAATGGGGATCATATGAATAGTAATAAGTACTCTTGTTCTGGTTCTCATCTTCATCTTTGATTTGGGGTCTCTAATCCCACTCAAAGTTTTCTGCGTTTATTTCTATGATTATTCCTAACATATTTCTCTAAGCAATGTCAGCATGTGGCCAAACCACCTCCATATCTTTTGCTAACTGAAAAGCCCTGCACATCCTTTCATGCATATGCAGGTGATTGGTGTGATGATGCTCATGTCAGGGACACAGCCTCCAGTCACTTGAGAACAGATTGCCCAGCTGGAAGTGGTGGCTCATGCCTGTAATTTCAGCACTCTGGGAGGCCAAGGCAGGCACATGGCCTGAGGTCAGGAATTTGAGACCACTCTGGCCAACATGGCGAAACCCCGTCTCTACTAAAAATGTAAAAATAAGCTGGACGTGGTAGTGGCTGCCTGTAATCCCAGCTACTTGGGAGGCTGAGGCAGGAGAATCACTTGAACCAAGGAGACAGAGGTTGCAGTGAGCTGAGATTGTGCCACTATACTTCAGCCTGAGTGACAGAGCAAGACTCTGTCTTAAAAAAAAAAATAAGAAAAGAAAAAGGAAGAAAAGAAAGAAAAAAGAGCAGACTGCCCTCTGCTGCTCTGGAAATGCTTGTTGCTGTGTCCGGGGGAACCTGCCTGCTGCAGTCATGCTGCTGTTGCTAATGGGAGGGCCATGCCTTCTCTGGTGGCTGCTTCTTGGCTGTCATGGCTACACTTATGTGTGTGGTCCTGCCCACACTGGGCTATCAGGAAGTAGCAAGAAGGTCTTTCTCTCTAGTGTACTAGTCATCTTTCTCATAAAGTCTCTTGGGAATTTTTGAGTGAAAAATCTTATTTTGTATTAACTTGCCACTCTTATAGTTCCATTTTAGGCTATAATAGAGGGGAAACATAATTTTGTTAAACTAAAAATTTAAGCTTGTTGTTCTTCTTTCAGTGACTGGAGTGTTGCTATTGGGTTAAGCCTATGACCTGTACTTTCTCTTCCAGGATACTGTTTTGTGTGTGTTTGGTCTTGGGAGTGCCCTTTATTTCTTATGCAAATGTGTAATTTGCAGGCTCTTCCAGCCAACTTTTCAGGCACTATCACAGCGGTGGTAAAATTTATGCTTAATATGAAGCTCCTACTTCTACATACAATTTAAAGAATTTAAAGATTTACAGTTTTTTATTTAATTCTGTAAATGAACCAAGTAATATCTCATAAATCTTCTGGTCTCTTGTTTCTTGGGTTGCCAAATAGTTTCTACAAATTATAGAAACCCTTGAAATGTTTGAACCCTTTTTCTGTTTTCCCATTCAATAATAATGGAAGTGGCTGGATATAGATATCTTTTGTGAAAGAGTCTCTTTTAGGTAAATGCTTGTCTTTCAGATATTTTACACCACATTTTATAAGTTTCGTATGACTTTTCAAAAAGTTTTTTGGTTTCAAATTAGAAAAATGTAAGCTAAATATAGTGAGATGCATTGAACTACCCTCCTTGCTATTTAACATCCTAAGTGATCTTTTGGTTGACTTGGCCAGAGCCATTCTCAGCTAATGTGTAGGCTCCTGGCCATAAAAGCAGAAACAAGTAAGAGTCAAATATTCCTTTAGCAAAATGACACCTGTTCTTTCTCAAGGTTCTAAAGAAGTTGCTTTAAAATTATCTAGATATAAGGAGCATATTGTCTTCACGTGAGAGAGTGGTTTGATTTTCTACAAGTCTGACTTATAGCTGGCTAACTTCCTGGCTGGTTACTAGAGATAATAGGTTAGTTTCCTAAGCTGATTTTTTGCAGATTGCAGGTCAGTGTTCTGTTTTATATGTGGTCTGGCCATTGTCTGTTTTTGTATTCAGTTTCTATTCTATTAGTGGGCATCAAAAAAATGAGACTACATACTGTTTCCTTTTACACATTTACAGTACCAGAACTCATCCATCTTCTTTGGAGCCAGCAAAAGCTTCAAACAGAATAACATCTACATGAACTTTTTGTTGAGGGTAAAGCCATCAGAACTTGAAGAAACAATTAGGAACAAAATGTTGATATCACTCAAATAAAGCAGGGTGGGATTTCCTGGCGGAAGGAGATGGAATGCTTGTCAGGAGACAGAGTGCTCATAGAATAGGCTGAGAGAAGATGATGTGAAAGAGTTGGGAAAATGAGGGAGTCAGTGAGGGAAGAAGCATATACAGGGGGAATTATCCCAAGTCTTAAATCCTAACTGGCTGGGTCCTCCTTGAGTTGCTGTGAGAAAATGGGATAGGAATAGAGCTTCTTCCTCTTATTTACTTTGTGATGCTGGTTTAATGCCTTACTACAAAACCTGATCTTTGCATTTCAGCATGATCTCTAAGAGGATAGCTACAGTGATGCTTAAGAAGAAAAATGTCCTGATCAGCTAGATGAGCTCAGATAAGGAAGGATTGAGAGATTTCCTCAGTTCTTCAGCTAATGAAGACTATCAGATGGAAAGGTCTACAGAAAAGCAGGCATCTTTGCTGAGCAGGAGACAGGTTCCTTAGCAAAGCAAGGAGAAGCCAGACCGTGTGGGCAATATTAAGACCACCCTCTAAAACAAGCCAAACCAATAAATAAATAAACAACCTCAGTTAAAGCTAAAGATCAAACTTTCTCATATTGTGACATTGTGACAATATTCTATATTGTGACTCGGCACTTATTGGAGCATAGATTACCCACACACATAGATGATTTCTCAACTCTGGCTTTGGTAGAGGAATTGAAACAAAACATTGAGCCAGATTTATTAACTTTTGATGGCGTGTTAGGCCATTCTTGCATTGCTATAAGGAAATACCGGCCAGGCACGGTGGCTCACGCCTGTAATCCCAGCACTTTGGGAGGCCGAGGCGGGTGGATCACGAGGTCAAGAGATCAAGACCATCCTGGTCAACAAGGTGAAACACCGTCTCTACTAAAATTACAAAAAATTAGCTGGGCATGGTGGCGCATGCCTGTAATCCCAGCTACTCGGGAGGCTGAGGCAGGAGAATTGCCTGAACCCAGGAGGCGGAGATTGCGGTGAGCTGAGATTGCGCCATTGCACTCTAGCCTGGGTAACAAGAGTGAAACTCCCTCTCAAAAAAAAAAAAGAAAAGAAAAGAAAAGAAATACCTGGGATGGGGTAATTTACCAAGGAAAGAGGTTTAATTGGCTTACAGTTCTACGGGCTTTACAGGAAGCATAGTGCTGGCATCAGCTTGGCTTCTGGGGAGGCCTCAGGAAGCTTACAGTTATGGCAGAAGGTGAATGGGTGGGGGGCACTTCACATGGCCAGAACAAAAGCAAGAGAGAGCAAGGGAAGAGGTGCTACACACTTTTAAATGACCATTTCTCAGGAGAACTCACTCACTATTGCGAATACAGCACCAAGCCATAAGGGATCCACTGCCATGACCCAAACACTGGCCCCACCTCCAGCTTTGAGTATTACAATTCATTTGGGCAGGGACAAACACCCAGACTACACCACAAGGGTAGGTTTTCTTTGTTGAATATAGTTTTTGCTGATTGAAAAAGATATTTCCCCAAGTAGAGTAATCCTAATATCGAAAGCACCAAACCTCACAAATAGATTTTGTAGGATAATCTTTTTCATGGTGAAAATATTTATTTGACTTACTTAATCAGAAGAAGATTTCTTGGGATTAGTCAAACTTAACTCTTTAGGATTTGATACAGTGAATTTTTTTAAAAACCCAGTTATTTAGTTATTTAAGGGCTCATGTTTATACTTTCAGTTCTTCTGAAATATGGTTGTTAGTTTATATAGTCCTATTGTGATATGACTAGAGCTTTTATATCAAAAAAGTCATACTATTTTATAACTGAAGGAGTTTTTATACTAAATTAAATAAAGTTTAATTCAGATGACAAAGTTGACAGTGAGGACAATCCTGTTTGAATAGTACTTTTAAAAAGAGAACTATTCCATACATATGTTTGGAATACATAACTGTGAGTCATCAGCACAAGTTATCATAAATACCACACAAATAACTGGGGACAAAGATATAAGGAATTGTGATTAACGCAGAACTTATAGCTCTAAAGAATTTCAACAGGCAAGGAGAAGACAAAACCCCAGGACTAGTGACCTGGCTTGAGTGGCTGAAATCTAAGATGAAAGACAAGAGTACTCTTACTTCAATCTGCACACAAGGTTGAAACAGTATGGACAATATATCTCAGATGTAGTGCTGAACCACAAAATTATTAGCCTGGGGTTCTTTAAACTCTATTGCTTTAAAAATAGTATTGTATCCAGAGGACAAGAAGAAACACATAGATGGGCATAGTAGCCCCTATTTCAAAGCCTAGTGAATATCAGGGCATAGAGCCAAGCAAACTTCAGGGAAGATGGGAGAATGTGAGGAGACCAGGATGCATAGAGGTGTAGCTCAGAGGGATTAACTGCCCAAAACAGTGGTAAATGCCAATCAGAATTGTTCAGAGGACCCTTCTTTGAGTAGAACATTCTAGTTTCTCTAGAAACACAGTATTGTTATTTGCCCCTCTCTAGAAACACAGTATTGTTATTTGCCCCTCATGTATCTATGTTCTATTTTTAAATTAATATGTTGCATTATCGTGCTATGGTATAACTTTGGCTCAAACATTTTCTCTCACTCTCTAAATCTGTGCTCTATGCTACTGTAGTGATGATTGGTTGCATGGCTGTGAGTCTGTGCCTTACTAAATTACCAAACAACACAGGTGCTTGTATGCAGCCAGTGAGTGAGTATGTCAGCATTGCTTTGAATTCGTTGATCATCACCACTAGGTAGGCCAGGACACACTTTTATCCTTTCTCATGTCCAGTTCCACCAGGATGGCTCCCTGATGATTTCAAAATTACAACTTCCCTACCCAAACACATCTCTTCCTTCACTGCCCACCTAATTTTTCAAACTCTGATGTGATAAGCTTAAGAGGTTGATTAATCTTTATTTCTAATTATTTTCACATCTATTTCCTCGTCTATTAATTCCCAATCACTTATTATGTTTTTTAAATTTGTCTTTTGCAATATTCTAATTGTCTCTACTCTGGTAGCTAGTTTAATTACATTAAGATCATTACAGTGGTCTCCTAGCAGGTCCTGCTGCTGGCAGTATCTCCCTAAAATAACTTTTATTAGTACAATTTTCTGCTTAAGGTCCATAACGCTTATAGGTTAAATCAACTGAGCCTGTGTTCTTGATCTCTTGCCAATGAGCCCCACTGTTTAGCTTCCTTTGTTTCCCTGCGCCCTCCATTCTGACCCTGCACCTGGATAAAACTTTTCCTGACTGCATGACTCATAGCTTGATATGTTCTCTTCTATGCTATACTATTCTAATCTCATCAGGCAGGCACAGCCCAACCCAATGCTCCTATGCATCAAAAACTCTTCCCAGTCAAAATCTAGTCCACAGAAGTCTCTTCTGTACTCCAGTTTTTTATTTTAACATAAAACCAGCATTGTCACAGAGTTTCACCAATTTGAAAAACACTTTTATATATGGTCCATGCTACTATCTAGTATTACTAGAATATTTTCAATCAATTTCTTAAGTGTATATTTGACCTGTCTCCACCACTAATGGTCAAACTTTTTTTCCTATATATTAATTTTATCCAAATTGAAGACTTTTTTCCTACACTTTGGGTTGAGATGAGTGGTCAGTGCAAGACTAAATACAGATTAGATTTTTATTTAATATTTCAGGAACAATGAATTCTTCATCTGGAGATAAGGGATTCAGTTGGTGACAGAAATGATAATAAAACAGTTTTATATAATGACAGAAATAAATTAAGCTAAATGATTTTCCTTGAATCAAATCACTGAAACTCAGGGAAAAATATAAACTGTAGTAAATCAACAGTGACAAAATACATCATGTATCATCTATTTCATGGATTAGAAAATGAATCAGTTGGATTATTTTGCTTTGTTTTCAGAATATATGACAAGCAATAATTTTCTATTTATGAGGGATATTCAGCTCTGAACTTTCTGATTTGTGTGTCATACACTAGTAAAAATGTGCTTATTGGCTTGGTTGAAAAAATATTAAAGACATTTTTATTCCAAAAGGGGTTCTTGATAAGACTTTAACACACAAATATATGAAACCATTTTATAGATTTTTAAAAAGCAGCCTGTGGAAATCAAAACATTGCTCAAATGGGAAGGTCTATATTGCAATATTTCTAAAACTTTGTTAGGCTCCTCCACATTACAACGAAGAAAACATTTTCAGTGATCTCTTTAGTGGTGTTCTTTGGGAAGCATAAAAACAGAAGTAAAGGAGGCTATGATTTGTTTCTACAAGTGAAGACAGTTCCAAAGGAGGACCGGGATATTGTATCGTCTCCAGCAACTACAGTCATCCTTGCCGATGCTATGGCGTCTCTGCTACTTCTGTCTGACAGTCACTACTGAACAATATCTCTCAATTCTCGTCTCTACCTTACGGATTCCACTGACTGACAACTTCCGCTGCCAATTGGTCTCTGTTGCCTCCTGACTTCTGTCTACTCCGTTCTTCCTGTATTTCTCCTCTTTCATCTATCTTGGTAGCCATCGACTGTTTTTGAAGTTGTGTTGAAATTCTCTAAGAAAAGTCTGACTGGCTCTTTATTTTATTACCCACTTCTTGTGCTTAGGCCCTTTGTAGCTCAGTAAGATTGGAGTGCCAATCCTCAGTCCAATTAGCTAAGCCCAGAGTGTTAGGGGTCATGATATTCAAAGCAGGTCCTCAGCAGGCTGCATTTTATTGGTACATTTATCCCAGGCTGGATTTTATACTGCTGGCTTTGCAGGCACTGGAACTTTGTCTTACCAGAGAGAATAGATATGGGGATATTGCAACTTCATGCGGAGAAACACGACTGATCTAAAAGCCAGAATATCAAGTGATTAATTTAAAATAAGAAAGGTAGCTATCATACAAATCAGATATTTATGACTGCCTGGTAAATTCATTTTTCCATCTGTAGGTAGAGCTGGACAACAGGCAGATTAGTTAGACAACTGGCCAGAGTTCCAAGCTATGCAGTGGCCTAAACAGCGTTGGAATAAACTGGAAGTGTGGTCCCTCTCAGTCAGATCAGCTTTCTGCACATGACTCCTCAGGTTAAGTGGCCAAATGGAAATTGGCTCCACGTCTGATTCAGTAGGCTGGTCCTCAGTAGAGATTTATTGAATGTGAAAGTTCTCTCTCTACTGAACCGTTTGGTAGAAATAAAAATTGGTTTCAGAAAATGAAATATCGCATGTTCTCACTTATAAGTGGGAGCTAAATGATGAGAACACATGGACACATAGAAGGGAACAACACACACTGTGACCCGTCAGAGGGTGGAGGATGGAGGGTAGGAGGAGGGACAGAATCAGAAAATATAGCTAATGGATACTGGGCTTAATACCTGGGTGATCAAATAATTGGTACAGCAAATCCCTGTGACACAGGTTTACCTATGTAACCAACCTATACATGTACTACTGATCTTAAAATAGAAGTTAAAATAAATCAGTTCTTGCCATCACCAATCTATTTCTTTTGAGTTCTTTTTATTTTTATTTTTTAATTATTTATTTGTTTATTTATTTATTTTTGAGACGGAGTTTTGCTCTTGTTACCCAGGCTGGAGTGCAATGGCGTGATCTCGGCTCACTGCAACCTCCGCCTCCTGGGTTCAGGCAATTCCCCTGCCTCAGCCTTATTTTAGGTTTGAGGGTACACGGGAAGGTTTGTTACATAGGTAAATACGTGTCATGGGGATTTGTTGTACAGATTGTTGCATTGTCCAGGTATTAAACCCAATACCCAATAGTTATCTTTATTCTCTCTCCCTCCTCCCAACCTCCCCCCTCAAATAAACATCTATGTTGCATTGTGAACTTACAGATGGAATCTCAAACTCTGGGAGCTCCCAATCTCTTAAGGTGTGTGGAATTAACCATTTATTTCTGACCCTTCACCTTCTCTTATCCTTTTTCTTTCCTCTGTCCTATGCCTCCTGGCTTAAGATATGTTAATACCTTAATTCAAATAAAATGAAGCTGCCTAAAGGTCTGCTGTAGGATGGCAATGGTGGATGGCAATGGTGGCACTTTCAAAATCAATCTCTTCCTGAAATGCTTGCCATTAATTTAATACCACCATTAATTTAATGCTAATCTGATTTGAGGCATTAATTTATGATTTTGATTCTCTCACAATAACTTAAATCAGTCATGCATTTCTAGCCTGGAATCCTTTCTGACATTTTAAGAGGATTTGACATATTTCTGATCTGACAATTTAGTATTAACATAGTGCTAAAAACAATGTTCAAATATGAGACCCTGTGTTGATTTCAAGGTCTAATTTTTGGATACAAAAACTATTTCCCACTTTTTCACGATAACCCTTATCTGTCTCTCAGTAACTTGAGGTCTCGGTGGACTCTTAGTGCTGGGATGGAACATTATGTCTGTGACACATTGCTGTTACTATAGTAGAGCATGGGCCAGGTGGGTTGAGGTTGGTGTGGCCTTGGACATGGCTGGTATTTAGTTGAGGTTTACTGAATGTGAAAGTTCTCTGTTTTCAGTAGATACTGGCAATTTTTTATAACTGCCTGTAAATGCAGATTACAGATTGATTTAAGGAGTTAGTGAATTCAACGGAAGAGTTAGCTTAAATCCTTAATGTGTGGACCTAACACTGTCACTGTGAGAAACACATCTTTCTTTTTTTATGTTGAGCATACGATTTCAATATTGATTCAGTTTCATATCTGAGAGTAAATTGACAGAGTATCAGCCTACATTACAAGACAATGTTATAATGTTTTCCTTAAGTATTTTGATTTTTACTTTTGTCGAAAAATATGAAATGATCACCAGGCCAGCTAATGCCATGCTATGTCTGCTTACCGTGGTTGAACACAAACCAAAAAATAAATAATGCTCCTTTTGACATATTTACTTTATGTGTGTGTTCCATTGTCCTAGTGCCTTTTCTCAAATATTAAGCAGTATTAGTTTTCTGTTACAAATTTGAGAACTTAGGTTCTAAGAAGTTGGCAAGGTTGGGCGCGGTGGCTCACGCTTGTAATCTCACACTTTGGGAGGCAGAAGCAGGCAGATCACAAGGTCAGGAGTTTGAAACCAGCCTGGCTAATATGGTGAAATCCCGTCTCTACTAAAAATATCAAAATTTATCCCAATTTGGGATTATCTTTAATTTCTAAGGAGACATGATCTTTTCTTATGAGAGAACTGCTTCTTGATACCTTTGTATGAAGTCAAGTGTGTATGTGTGTGTATGTGTGTGTGTGTGTGTGTATTTTTCTGCATAGCCATCACAGAGTGAGGCAACTGCTCTCATTCTAAGAGCGATTATCTACTATTAGCTGCAGTGTAAGTATGCTCTTCTATATTATCTGGTACACTAATTAAATTGAATGGGGTAGTGAGAACCTATTCACAGTGTTGGAGCTAATGACCCAGTGAATTAGTAGTGATAGGGAAGACACATTCAAAGATAATGTCTTGTTTTAATTGCACTATTGTAGCATTTGAATAAAGAGAGTGACATTTCTTTCAAATTGTCTGTGAGGAAAGTCTGTCATTATATAAATGGTAACGTATCATCTATGTCTTCAGACTAAAGTTTAGTAAACACTTTTCCTTTGTTGATTATATCCATTTGGGGACTGTAAAATCAGGGCTGCTAATGTAATTCTGAATTAGGATTGATACCAATTACATTTATTATACCACTGAAAGATTAGGCAATATGGGAGCCTTAGAATTACATTCGAAAAGATAGTCTATACATACTTTCACAAAGTAGTGGTGCCAGTTAACAACAAGTACAATCTGCACTCAAGAGCTCATGACAAAATACACATACAAATAACTTATCATTCAAGAATGTGAGTTCCCCAAGAGGGGGATTTTGTTTTCTTTGTTTAAAGCTGTATCTTTGGGACCTAGAAGAATGGCTGGCCCATAGCATTTTTAATAAATATTTGTTGAGTGAATAGAAGTCATAAACATTATCCTATGACCTATCTTCTCATGGGTACTTAAAGTTTATTTCCAAACTATTTACTGGCTTAGTTTGTTAGGATAGGGCCTAAAATATAATATTAAAAATCTATGTATTCCATGGTCCTAGTGCCTTTTCTCAAATATTAAGCAGTATTAGTTTTCTGTTACAAATTTGAGAACTTAGGTTCTAAGAAGTTAGCAAGGTTTGGCGCAATGGCTCACTCTTGTAATCCCAGCACTTTGGGAGGCCGAAGCAGGCAGATCACAAGGTCAGGAGTTTGAGACCAGCCTGGCTAATATGGTGAAATCCCGTCTCTATTAAAAATATCAAAAATAGCCCCCCAAAATGTGGAAGTTTCCTGTAGTCCCAGATACTCAGCAGGCTGAGGCCAAAGAATTGCTGGAACCCAGGAGGCGGAGGCTGCAGTGAGCCAAGATTGTACCAGTGCACTCCAGCCTGGGTGTCAGAGCGAGACTCCATCTCAAAAAAAAAGAAGAAAAAAAGGCTAGAAAATGTGGCCACTGTCATATGCCTGTGAAATCACATAACTATCCTGAGGTCTTCTCATAACTTTTAGCTGTTACCTCTGTGCACACCATCTCCAACCCACAGCTAAGAGAAGTAACACTATCTTGGCTCTCTTTGTGTAAGAAATAGAATTAGAACATTACACCAGTAACATAGGAAATAAATAGATTTAATAGAAATGTAAGCTAGGTTAGTATTATTGAAATTTTATACAGTAAAAATATGGGTAGTTTGCAATATGCAACTGAGTACCAGGACACTGTGAAAAGAGACTTTAAATGCCAATGTTTAGAGCACCCTTCATAGATAGAATTATTTTAATGATCACGATGTCAGTCTACTAACAAAAACACTAGCTTTGATGGAGAGAAAATCATTTTGTCTGAATTGATTTGAGACCTTAGCTTTGCTAGGTTTTGTTGCAGTAAGAAACCACTACGAATCTCTCAATAATGATTTCAATAATGCTAATGTGGCATGTGAGCTGGTTGTATCTCTGCTATACATTGGCTAAAGGACTGATCCCTCCCTGGAAGCTTCCATTCTCCTGGCAGAAGAAAAGAGACTTAACAGAAATACCCAGTGGTTCTTAAAACTTTTACTAGTGTATGATGTACATCACTTCCATTCCCATTCTGTTAGCCAGAGCAAATCATGTGGTCAGACTCAACTCCAGTGGAGCAATGAGATGTATTCATTCCCATAGGTATGAAAGCCAAATAGCCATAGGAGGGGAGGTAGGATTCATTTTATGAAAAGGAGGTGACTGAGTTATTAGAAACATAATATATTCTACTGCTCCATCTCTATTTGTTCCCTTGGGATGCCTAACAAAATACCATGAGCTGGGTGGCTTAAAACAAAAGAAGTTTGTTCTATTACTGTTCTGGAGACCAAAAGTCAGAAATTAGAGTGTTAACCGGGTCCTGTTACCTCTAAGACTATGGGTAAAATTCTTCCTTACCTCTTGGTGGTGGCCATGAATCCTTAGTGTTTTTTTGGCTTGCAGCTGCATAACTCCAGTCTCTCCTTCTCACATGGTGTTCTCCCTGTGTGTCACACTCCATATGGCATTTTCCTCTTCTTATAAGGACACCAGTCTTACTGGATTAGGGGCCTATTTTATACAGTATGACTTCATTTGAATTAAATTCCATGTTTGTAGAATGTATTTCCAAATAAGTTCACATTCACAGGTGCCAGATTTAAGACTTAAGCATATCTCTTATAAAGGCACAATGTAATCCATTACACTATCTCAGACTGCTTCCCACCTCTTGTAGTATATCCAGGATCTTCTGCACATTCTCATTCCAATGTTGTAGAATTTTAGAGACTGGAGAAACCATCAAGGTTGCAGAAGGAGTTTATTTTAGGTGTACACTGGCCCAGCCTGGATTTTGATCCAAAATGGCTGAGCCCACAAAGACAGGGCTTAACTTTTTAATACATGAAGTACACAGTGGCGCTAAAACAAGTGTGCAGGTGTAGAACAAAGGCAATTTATTAAGCAAAGACAGGCACCTAACTTAGGCTTACATATGAATGTTGCTATGTGACCCAGATTTTCACTATCTGTAGACCTCAAGGATTTTAGCATGGGCCTTACCTATTGCCTTCTGCTACAGTGCCCAGAAAGCTGGAGTCCTGCCTTCTTGGGCATTTCTTAAGACCTTCGCTGTGTTGCAGAAAATTACAGTTATCATCTATAGAGAACAAAAATACAATAATTTATAAACTTATAAAACTTTCAAAGCAAGATACAGTTTCACGGGAGGGGGAAGGATTTAGGGAAGCTTGCTTATAAAAGAAAAATTTAATGTCTGCTTTTCTTTCCTGCATTAATTTTATTTTTATATTATGTTGTTTTATCAATTTACCCCTCCGCACTAATATACATACTTTGTTTTGCTATCTCTAATTTCTGTTTTATTGTAGATTGATATCTTGTTTTCATCTTTGCCAGTATCTTCAATTTCATCATCTGATTGGACAGTGTTGATCAAAGTATAAGCATTTAGTAAAATATATTCTTATCCTTACATAATTTAACAGGACTAGATGCAAGGTAGATCAATGGATTTTAAAAGAATATGGAAAGTATATTGACATGATTTCAGATTCCTCATTGAAACTAATCTTTGAGAATCTACCACTTGTCCAGTTGTGGTTATGTCAGATATCAATATCTAGTTACCTGGCAAGGCTAGTAAAATATTTATTTTCCCAATTGTACTATCTGTGTAAGGCTGGGTTTTCTTCACGTATTTCAACCAAATCAGAGTATTGCAATAAACTAAATGCAGAAGCTGATATGAGAATCCAGCTGTCTTATATTAAGCCCAATATTTTAAAAGCTATGCAAAAAAAAAAAAAAAAAAAAAAAAAAAGTAAAACTGCACTCTTGTCAGTGAATTTTTTTTGGTATAGAAAGTATATATTTTTCATAAAATATGTTCTTATGTTAACACATAGCAGGTTTACTAGTTATTTTAAATAAAGTAGTAATGTTTTTCAATGTTTCAGGTTTAATCTCTTATGTGGTAAATACAGATAGATACCCACATAAATAACTAAAAGCTGTTTGGAATCATCAATATCAAAAAGTTTGAGAATCATTGATGTGGAAAATCAAGGGGGCATTAGGCATGAGACGGGACTGATAGCCCATTTTCAAGATTCTTGCTCAGGAAACCTCTTAATAGAACGATAGAAATCATTAGGTCAAAATATTCACCACCAAATATGGAAATCTTTCTACAACTGTCCCCTTCAATCCTCCTTCCCCTTTTAAATAAGGTATGAGGTATCCTGTTTCCTACATAGGCTCTTCCTCTACTCATGCTGGGAAACCAGCAGACTGCCATGGGCCTGCATTGCTTGTCTCCTCTCTCCTTTATCTTGCTTGACCCACTCTTCTCTACCAGCTGTATTTTTACCAGCCTTTACATGGGTTTAGTTCATTCACACTGAAAACAATGGCCACTTTTAAATTCTCACAGTCATACCCACCCCAAGATTTTGTCCTATTCGTATCAGTCAATGTCAGTTGTTACTTTCTACTCTGTTGCTCCAACAAGAACCCTGGGTGCCATTCTTAAAATTCCTAACACCCTCCCATTTACATCCAATTAATCATCAAATTTTAGTAATTTTTCTGACAGAAGATTTAAAAAATCTACTCATGTACCACCATTGGCATTACTGCAACCTTGAGTCCATGCTTAAGCGGAACATAATGCCACTAACTGATTTTCCTAGTCTATTCCTGTCTCTTCCTAGCCCTTTTCCACAGTATAGATCAAACTGTTAGGAACAACAAGCTGATCATGGAACCATCATTCACAAAGCCCATCAGTGGCTCACTCATTAGTGCTAGTTGGGGGCTGAGCTCTTCCAATAAGCAGACAAAGAGAAGAAAGACACTGGAAGCCACTGTTGCTGATCTGCTGCAGGATTCCCCCAGAGAGAGAAGTAGGGAAAGCATCTGATTTGATCCACAATCTCAGCTTGGGTTTTCTTACATCTGAGGAGGAGAATCTGTCTTATATTATATTTTCTGATTATTTCTTTAAGGAAGTTCAGAAACTCTGCATGGGAGCTTGGAATAATTATAGGATGTCAAAACAGAAACACTCCGATAACCAGGTGGAAGGATGTGGTCTGGGGAAACAAGAAAGTTAAAGGTTAATTATATTATCTTTTTTCAAGATTCTTCCTCAATGATAGGATTGCCAGTGTCACTGTGGGCAGAACTTAAATTGAAAGACTGTTTTCTAATTTTTATTTGGTTAAATGTTAGCATTGTAAAAGAAAATAAAGCAGAATTTAAAAAGGGGTTTCAGCTGAGAATTTTACCTAAAATCTTGTGTCCACTCAAGAGAAATACTTCAGAATGAAATAGACCAAAGTGTTTGGCTTCCTGGCATGCTTTCCTAACAATTAAATTGGGCTGCTGTAGCAAGCCATTTCAAAAAACATTTCCTGTTTGAAGCAGTCTGCCCCCTTAGTGTGAGAGGATGTTGCTGATTATCTTTCTATAAACAAGGAAAAGACCTTCACATGGTCTGACTTGGATGGCCTGGCTCTGGGAGAGAGAAAATGCTTTGGGGCTAAGAGGAAAAGGCATGGGACAAAGCCAGGAGAAGGAAATTTAGAACATACAATGAACTGGAAAAAACTCAGACAAGGTGCAGTGGGAAAGTACTGCTGGCATTATTTATTCTGGGAACACTGGCCCCTTCTCTGGGTGAAAGACTGAAACCACTCACCTCATCGAAACAAGCCAAGATCGTGTGCTTCTCAGGGAAATGTCAGACTAAAGGTATACTAACTAAACACCTTTCATTATGAAAGACTTAAATATTTTCTCTAGTGCCTGGTTTTCTAAAGCAGAATGTAGAGAGGAGGAGATCCTGAGACATTATCAAAGAAAAATTGCACTTTATGGCACTAAACAGGCAGAGAAGACTTTATTCAAGGCCCTAGCAATAAGGAAGACTGAACTCAACTCCTCTGGAACAAAAGAGAGAGGGTTCTTTAAGCACTGCAGTGAGCTGGTGGAGAGTACTGAAGGACATTGGTGGGGAAATTGGCTCATGTGATGAGGCCAACTCTGCTTGCTAATTATCCATTACTGAAGTTGGGCTCCTAGCCTTTAGGCAGCCTAGGAGATAGGGGCTCTACCACCTTTAAAGGTTATATTTTACAGGATGGCTCCAGTTCCTTGAGAAAGACATTCCTTTGTTGTAAAAGTGACGTTTTAAAAGACTTACTTCTCAAAGGGGAAGAGAAAAAATTTATAACTGAAAGTCCCCCCCCCCCCAAAAAAAATGCTCTAAGAAGAAAAGGGAAGTCAGAGGAAGAAGCCTGTCTAAATTTTAGTGAAGGTGAATGGAACACTAAGGACATCTTTGCCAATATAGGTTACAACTAAGCTAATGTGTTTAAGACATCAGTGAGATTAACGATTCAAAT
The DNA here is from genome assembly GCA_031835075.1 of Saguinus oedipus. Taxonomy (NCBI): domain Eukaryota; kingdom Metazoa; phylum Chordata; class Mammalia; order Primates; family Cebidae; genus Saguinus; species Saguinus oedipus. The sequence goes on along the minus strand of CM063170.1, from coordinate 183,458,191 downwards.
CATTGCTTTTCTACTAGAGACAGAAAACTCTTCAATAATATGAATAATATGTAATATAAAAGATAAATGATAAATAATATGAATAAATAACTGGCTTAAATAATAAAAGGAATATATTGGTTCATGTAACTGAAATTTTGAGGTAAAGTGTACAAAGGATTTGATCCAGGCAGAAGAATTTTCTTTTTTTTTTTTAAAGACTATTTTTATTTTTATTTTATTTTATTTTGTATTTCCATAAGTTATTGGGGTATAGGTGGTGTTTGGTTACATGATAAGTTTTTTAGCGGTGATTTGTGAAATTTTGGTGCAATCATCACCTGAGTTTATACACTGCACCATATTTGTAGTCTTTTATCCCTCACCTGCCTCCCACTCTTCCTGTCAAGTCCCCACAGTCCATTATATCATTCTTACGCCTTTGCGTCCTCATAGTTTAGCTCCGACATATCAGTGAGAACATACGATGTTTGGTTTTCCATTCCTCAATTACTTCACTTAGTCTCCAATCTCATCCAGGTCACTGCAAATGCTGTTAATTCATTTCTTTTTATGGCTGAGTAGTATTCCATCGCATATACATTCCACAATTTCTTTACTCATTGATTGATAGGCATTTGGGTTGGTTTTGTGAATTGTGCTGCTATAAATATGTGTGTGCAAGTATCTATTTTGTATAATGACTTCTTTTCCTTTGGGTAGATACCCACTAATGGGACTGCTGGATCAAATAGTAGTTCTACTTTTTGTTCCTGAAGGAATGTCCACACTGTTTTCCATAGTGGCTGTACTAGTTAACATTTCCACCAGCAGTGCAGAAGTGCTTCCTAATCACTGAATCCATGCCAACATCTACTGTTTTATTTTTTTATTATGGCCATTATTGCAAGAGTAACGTGATTCAGCATTGTGGTTTTGGTTTGTATTTCCCTGATCATTAGTGATGTTGAGCATTTTTTTCATGTTTGTTGGCCATTTGTGTATCTTATTTTGAGAATTTTCTATTCATGTTTTTAGTTCAGTTTCTGATGGGATTGTTTGTGTTTTTCTTACTCGTTTGAGTTCATTGTGGATATTAGTCCTTTGTCAGATGTATCGATTGTGAACATTTCTCTTATTTTGTTAGTTGTCTGTTTACTCTGCTGACTGTTCCTTTTGACATACAAAAGCTCTTTAGTTTAATTAAGTCCCAACGATTTGCCTTTGTTTTTATTGCATTTGCTTTTGGGTTCTTAGTCATGAAATGCTTGCCTAAGCCAATGTCTAGAAGGGTTTTTCCAACGTTATCTTCTAGAATTTTTATAGTTTCAGGTCTTAGATTTCAGTCTTCATTCACCTTGAGTTGATTTTTTTCTTTTTTGAGATGGAGTCTTGCTCTGTCTCCAGGCTGCAGTGCACAATCTTGGCTCACTGCAACCTCTGCCTCTGGGGTTCAAGCAATTCTCGTGCCTCAGTCTCCCAAGTAGCTGGGACTACAGGTGTGCACTACCACACCCAGCTAATTTTTGTATTTTTATTTTTTTAAGCAGAGACAGAGTTTCACCATGTTGACCAGGATGGTCTTGATCTCTTGCCCTCATGATCTGCCCACCTTGGCCTTCCGAAGTGCTGAGATTACAGGTGTGAAGCACCACGCCTGGCCTTTGAGTTGATTTTTATGTAAGGTGAGAGATGAGGATCCAGTTTCACTGTCCTACATTTGGCTAGCCAATTATCCCAGCACCGTTTGTTAAAAAGGGTCTCCTTTTTCCACTTTGTTATGTTTACTTTGCTGAAGACCAGATGGCTCAGTCTTGCTTTGGTTATGTGGGCTCTCTTTTAGTTCCATAGGAATTTTTGAATTTTTTTTTTAATTCTGTGAAGAGTGATAGTGGTATTTTGATGGGGATTGCACTGAATTTGTAGATTGCTTTTGGCAGTATTTCCTTTTTCACAATGTTGCTTCTACCCGTCCAGGAGCATGGGATGTGTTTCCATTTGTTTGTGTCATCTATAATTTATTTCAGCAATGTTTTGTAGTTTTCCTTGTAGAGGTCTTTTGACTCCTTGGTTAGGTTTATCTCTAAGTATTTTATTTAATTTTTTGCAGCTATTATGAAAGGGATTGAGTTCTTGTTTTGATTCTTTCTTGGTCATTGTTGGTATATAGAAGAGTGACTGATTCGTGTACATTAATCTTGTATCTGGAAACTGCTGAATTCTTTTCTTGGTGTTGGGAGCTTTCTGGAGGAGTCTCTAGGGTTTTCAGGGTAAATAATCATATCATCAGCCAACAGTGATAGTTTGACTTTCTATTTACTGATTTGGATGCCCTTTATTTATTTCTCTTGTCTTATTGTTTTGGCCAGGACTTCCAGCACTATGTTGAAGAGGATGGTGAGACTAGGCATCCTTGTCTTGTTCCACTTCTCAGAGAGAATGCTTTCAACTTTTCCCCATTTAGAATTATGTTGGCTGTGGGTTTGTCATAGAGGGCTTTTATTGCATTGAGGTATGTCCTTTGTATACTGATTTTGCTGAGAGTTGTAATCATAAAGGGATGCTGGATTTTGTCAAATGCTTTTTCTGCATCTATTGAGATTATTGATATGGTTTGGCTATGTCTCCACCAAAATCTCAACTTGAATTATATCTTCCAGAATTCCCATCTGTTGTGGGAGGGACCTAGGGGGAGTTAATTGAATTATGGGGGCTGGTCTTTCTTATGCTATTCTCGTTATAGTGAATAAATCTCACAAGATATGATGGGTTTATCAGGTGGTTTCTACTTTTGCTTCTTCTTCATTTCCTCTTGCCACTGCCATGTAAGAAGTGCCTTTTGCCTCCTGCCATGATTCTGAGGCCTCCCCAGCCATGTGGAACTATAAGTCCAATTAAACTTGTTTTTATTCTCAGTATCAGGTATGTCTTTATCAGCAGTATGAAAACAGACTAATACAGTAGATTAGTACCAGAGGTGGGGTATTGCTGAAAATATACCCCAAAATGTGGAAGCAACTGTGGAACTGGGTAACAGGCAGAGATTGGAACTGCTTGGAGGGCTCAGAAGGAGATAGGAAAATGTGGGAAAGTTTGAAACTTCCTAGAGACTTACTGAATGGCTTTGCCTAAAATGCTGATAATGATATGGACAATTAGGTCCAGCCTGAGGTGGTCTCAGATAGAGATGAGGGACTTGTTGGAAACTGCAGTAATGGTAACTCTTGCTATGTTTTGGCAAAGAAACTGGCAGCATTTTGCCCCTGTCGTAGAGATTTGTGGAACTTTGAACTTAAGAAAGATAATTTAGTGTATCTGGCAGAAGAAATTTCCAAGCAGAAAATTATTTAAGTGGTGACTTGGGTGGGTACTGTTAAAGGCATTCAGTTTTATAAGGAAAGAGCATAAAAGGAAAATTGGAAGCCTGGCTATGCAATAGAAAAGAAAAACTCATTTCCTGGGGAGAAATTCAAGCCGGCTGCAGAAGTTTGCATAAGTAGCAAGGAGCCTAATGTTAATTCCCAAGACCGTGGTGAAAATGTCCCCAGGCCATGTGAGAGACCTTCATGGCAGCCCTTCCCATCACAGGCCCAGAGGCCCAAAAGGCAAAAGTGGTTTTGTTGGCCAGGCCCAGAGTCTTCATGCTGTGTGCAGCTTAGGGACTTGGTCCCCTGTTTTCCAGCCACTCCAATTGTGGCTGAAAGGGGCCAATATACAGATCAGACTGTGGCTTTAGAGGGTGCAAGCTCCAAGCCTTGGCAACTTCCACATGGTGTTGAGCTTGCAGGTGCCCATAAGTCAAGAATTGAGGTTTAGGAACCTCTGCCAAGATTTCAGTAAATGTATGGAAATGCCTGGATGCCCAGGCAAAAGTATGCTGCAGGGGTGGGGGCCTTCATGGAGAACCTCTGCTAGGCAGTGCATCACGGAGTCCCTACTGGGGCACTGCCTAGTAGACCTGTGAGGAGAGGGCAACCATCCTCCAGACCCCAGAATAGAAGATCTACTGACAGCTTGCACTGTGGGCCTGGAAAAGGCACAGACATTCAGCGCCAGTCCTTTAAATCAGCTGTGGGGGCAGACTGTACCTTGCATGGCCACAGGGTGGAGCTGCCCAAGACCATGGGAACCCACCTACCCACCTCTTGCATCAGCATAAACCGGATGTGAAACCTGGAGACCTGGAATCAAAGGAGATCATTTCGGAGTTTTAAAATTTGACTGCCCTGCTGGATTTTGGACTTGCACAGGCTTTGTAATGTTGAGAAATATTAAGTTTATGAATATTGATGTTGAGAAATGTTGTTTATGAATATTGAGAAATGCTGAGTGTATGATAAAATATATTGTTAGCTAGGAAGAACAATGTCAAGGAAAACCTAGCTGCCCCTTCTCAAGTAGAAAACTACTTGGAGCATTCCAAACTGGTAGTACAATGTATAAATATACACCAGTTAAAACAATTCTTTTAGGTATCTGACCCTGTCCCCATGGCTCCTTCATGGAGAATGCTTTTTAGTTTGTCTGCCTACTTGGCATATTTTGTGTAATGAGAAAATACCAAACATCTGTTTGTTAATAATGGTCACCTGTTCAGAGAGGATAAATGCATAGGTCAGTCTACTCAAGGCCCATCAGCCCGGAATGCTGTCAGCCCTTGAGGCTCTCAGCTCAGAAGGCTATTGGCCCCCTGTGTAGACCTCCCTTGCTGGTCTATCTGGTGTCTGCCTCTGAGTTCCTTCAGTGCTGCCTGGATGGGAGTTTCTACGGCCAAGCTGGTACTTGGTACTGTAACTCCTTTATTCTGGCCAATTTCTCCCATTTGGAATGGCTGTATTTACCCAATGCCTGTAGTCTCATTGTATCTAGGAAGTAACTATCTTGCTTTTGATTTTCCAGGCTCATAGGTGCAAGGGACTTGCCTTGTCTCAGATGAGATTTTGGACAGTGGACTTTTGGGTTAATGCTGAAATGAGTTAAGACTTTGGAGGATTGTTGAGAAGGCATGATTGTTTTTAAAATTGGAGGACATGAGATTTGGAGGGGCCAGGCATGGAATGATATGCTTTGGCTGTGTTCCCACCCTAATCTTAACTTGAATTATATCTCCCAGAATTCTCACATGTTTTGGGAGAGACCCAGGGGGAGAAAATTGAATCAAGGGGGCCCATCTTTCCTGTGCTATTCTTGTGATAGTGAATAATTGCCTTTTACCTCCCACCGTGATTCTGAGGCCTCCCAAGCCATGTGGAACTGTAAGTACTATTAAAACTCTTTTTCTTCCCAGTCTCAGATATACCTTTATCAGCAGCATGAAAACAGACTAATACATTGATCACATGATGTTTTAAAAAATTCTGTTTATGTGATCTATTATATTTACTCCCTTGTTTATGTTAAACCATCCCTGCATCCCTGGTATGAAACCCACTCTATCACAGTGGATTATCTTTTTGAAATATTGTTGGATTTCAGTTAGCTAGTATTTTGTTAAGAATTTTAGCATCTATGTTCATCAAGGTTATCGGTCTGTAGTTTTCTTTTTTGGTTATGTCTTTTCTTGGTTTTGGTATTAGGGTGATGCTGGCTTCATAGAATGAATTAGGGAGGGTTCGTTCTTTCTCTATCATGTGGAATAGTGTCAAAAGGATTGGTACCAATTCTTCTTTGAATGTTGGGTAGAATTATGCTGAGAATTTGTCTGGTCCTGGATGTTTTTTAATTGTTATTTTTAAAATTACTACTTCTATCTCACTGCTTGTTCTTGGGTCTGTTGAGAGTATCTAATTCTTTCTGATTTAAGCTAGGAAGGTTGTATTTTTCCAGGAATTTATCCTCTGAGTTTTCTAGTTTATGCATGTAAAGGTATTCATAGTAGCCTTGAATAATCTTTTGTATTTCATTGGTATCAGTTGTAATTTCTCCTGTTTCATTTCTTAATGAGGTTATTTGGATTTTCTCTCTTCTTTCCTTGGTTAATCTTGCTAACGGTCTATCAATTTTATTTATTTCTTCAAAGAACCAGATTTTTGCTTCATTGATCTTTTGTATTTATTTTTGTTGTTGTTGTTTCAATTCCATTTAATTCTGTTCTGATTTTGGTTATTTCCTTTCTTCTGCTGGGTTTGGGTTTAGTTTGCTCTTGTTTCTCTAGTTCCTTGAGGTGTGACATTAGAATGTCAGTTTGTGCTCTTTCAGTATTTTTGATGTCGGTATTTAGGGCTATGAACTCTCCTCTTAGCACTGCCTTTGCTGTATCCCAGAGGTTTTAATAGGTTGTGTCATTATTGTCATTCTGTTCAAAAAATTTTTAAATGTTTATCTTGATTTTGTTTTTGACCCAATGCTCATCCAGGGGTAGTTATTTAATTTTCATGTATTTGCATGTTTTTGAAGGTTCCTTTCTAAGTTGTTTCCAGTTTTATAATTTCAATTTTCTTAAATTTGTTGAGGGTCATTTTATGGCCTATCATATGGTCTGTCTTGGAGAAAGTTGCATGCACTGTTGTTTAGAATATGTATTCTGTGGTTGTTGGATGAAATCTTCTATATATGTGTGTTAAGTCCATTTGTTCCAAGATATAGTTTAAATCTACTGTTTCTTTGCTTTCTGTTTTGATGTCCTGTGTAGTGCTGTCAGTAGATTATTGAAGTCCCCCACTATTATTGTGTTGCTTTCTATCTCATTTCTTAGGTCTGTTAGTAATTGGTTTACAAATTTTGGATCTCCAGTGTTAGGTGCATATATGCTTAAGATTGTGATCTTTTCCTGTTGAACAAGAACTTTTACCATTATGTAATGTCCCTCTTTGTCTCTTTTAACTCCTGTTGCTTTAAAGTTTTTTTTTTTTTTTTCCTAATATAAGAATAGCTTTCCCTGCTGGCTTTTGATGTCCATTTGCATGAAATGTCTTTTTACACCCCTTTAAGTTTTTGTGAGTCCTAATGTGTTAGGTGAATCTCCTGAAGCCAGTAGATAGATAGTTGATTAGTGAGTTCTTATCCATTCTGTGGTTCTATAACTTTTAACTGCAGCATTTAGTCCATTTACATTTAATGTTAATATTGAGGTGTGAGGCACCATTGCATTCATCATGCAAGTTATTGCCCGTGTACTTTTTGTTTGTTTTTTGTTTTTGCTTTTATCTTGTATTTTTGTTTTATAGGTCTTGTGTAATTTATGCTTTAAAGAAGTCTTGTTTTGATGTGTTCTTAGAATTTGTTTCAAGATTTAGAGCTCCTTTTAGCAGTTCTATAGTGGTGACTTGCTAGTGGTGAATCATCTCAGCATTTGTTTGTCTGAAAAAGACTATATCTTTCCTTCATATATGATGCTTAGTTTCACTGGATACAAAATTCTTGGCTGATAATTATTTCATTTGAGGAGGTTAAAGATAGGTCCCCATTTCTTTCTGGCTTTCACATTTTCTACTGACAAATCTGTTAATCCAATATAGGTTTTCTTTATAGGTTACCTCGTGATTTTGTCTCACAGCTCTTAAGATTCTTTTCTTCATCTTAACTTTGGGTAACCTGATAAAAATGTTCCTAGGTAATTATCTTTTTGTGATGAATTTCCCAGGTGTTCTTGTGCTTCATGTATTTGAATGCAAGACCAGGAAAGTTATCCTCGATTATTCCATCAAATGTTTTCCAAGCTTTTAGAATTCTCTTCTTCCTCAGGAACACCAATTATTATTAGGTCTGGTAGTTTAACATAATCCCAAACTCTTTGGAGGCTTTGTTCATATTTTCTTATTCTTTGTATTTGTTGGATTGGGTTAATTTGAAGACCTTGTCTTTGAGCTCTGAATTTCTTTCTTCTAATGTTTAATTCGATTGCTGAGATGTTCCAGAGCATTTTGCATTGCTATAAGTGTGTCCAGTGTTTCCTGAATTTTTGATTGCGTTTTCTGGAAGCTCTGTATTTCCTTAAATATTTCTCCCTTCACTTCATATATGTATATGTATATATATAATATATGTTTGTATATATACATATATATTATAAATCTACAAATAGGACATATATGTATATATATCTTAAATACACATATATGATATATACAGGAGTATATTTATATTACATGTAATATATATTTTATATTACAATTATATATATAATAATCATATAATTATATATAATACATTATATATAATATAATATATATTATATAAAATTATGTATTATATATTTATTATAATTAATAAATATATCTAAATATATTTTAATGTAATTATATAATTATAATATAATATATAATATATATTATAGAATACATAACATATATATTATATGTATTTTATACATATTATATGCACATATATTTATATATCATATATAGCAAAAATATATATGGAAATAAATAATATATATCTATAAAATATGTATATATTTTATATATATTTTTTATGTACATATTTTTTTTAGGTAACCTCCTGAATTCTTTTTTAGGTAAATCTGGGATATCTTCTTGGTTTCGATCCATTGCTGGTGAACTAGTGTGATTTTTCAGGGTGTTAAAAGCCTTGTTTTTGTCCTATTACCAGAGTAGGTTTTCTGGTTTCTTCTCATTTGGGTAGTCTCTGTCAGAGGGAAGGTCTAGGGCTATAGGCTCTTGTTCCTATTATTTTGTCCCATGGGGTGTTCCCTTGATGTAGTACTCTACCTCCACCCCTTTTTTTTTTTTTAATGGATGTAGCTTCCTGTGAGCTGAACTGCAGTGTTTGCTGTCTCTCTTCTGGGTGTAGCCACCCAGAAAGTTGACCCAGCTCTGGGCTAGTACTGGGGTTTGTCTGCACAGAGTCCTGTGACGTGAACCCTCTATGGGTCTCTTAGACATAGATACCAGCACCTGTTCAGGTGGGTGTAATGAACTCTATGAAGGTTCTTAGCTTTGGTGGCTTAATGCTCTATTTTTGTTCTGATTGGCCTCCTGCCAGAAGGTCACACTTTGCAGAGAGCATCAGCTATGGCAGTATGGAGAGTAACCAGTGGTGGGTGGGTTCCCAGAACTCCCAATATTTTATTCCCTTTGTCTTCACCTACTAGTGTGGATAGGGAAAGACCATCAGGTGGGGTCAGGGCTAGGTGTGTCTGATCTCAGACTCTCCTTGGGTGGACCTTGTTATGGCTGCTGTGGGGGATGCGGTGAGGTTCTCAGGTCAATGGAGTTGTGTACCTAGGTGGATTATCGCTGCCTTTGCTGAGTCATGCAGGTTGTCAGGGAAGTTGGGGAAAGCAGGCAGTCATAGGCTTTACACAGCTCCCATGCAAACCGAAACACCAGTCTCACTCCCACTATGTGCCCACAACAGCCCTGAGTCTGTTTCCAGGTAGTGGGCGAGCTGAGTTTGACAACTTGCCTAGGCTTCCTGCCTCCCGGTTGTGGAAGAAAAGGGCTTGGTTCTTCTTCTGCCTGTGGAGTCTGCACACCAGATTTGTGCCCTTCCCCCAAATTCTGGCCAAGAGGCTTCTTGCCCTGTTCAAATTGTTATAGAGTGCAGCTGGAAATTTTCTGCTCCCTGTGGTGTCTCCCCCTCACTCTCCTGGCTGCCCTCTGGATGAATCCCTATGGTGGCAGGCAGGAATAGCCTACTTGGGGACCCAGCAAGCTTCCAGGGTCTTTCTGCTGCTTTCTCTACCCTTGTATTTCACTTGGCTCTCTAAATTGACTCAGCTCCAGGTAAAGTTGGAAACTTCTCCTGCAAACATACATTCATTTGCTTCAATGTGTGTGTTTGTTCAGGAGAGGAGGCTCTCCCTTTTCCAGTTCCACAGTTCAGCACTCACAGTATTTGGGGTTTCTCCCAGGTCCCGCTGGAGCAGTCCACTTCCTTCAGAGGGTCTGTGGGTTCTCTCCAGGTTCAGAAGTTCCTTTTTCTCAATATTTCCACTTTGTTTCATTGGACACCAGTGTGTAGGAGGTTCTCCGGTTGTAAGATGGCTGCCAGCAGTTTCCAGTGCTAAAATATTCTTTTTCACAACCAATAAGAAAATACAGTTCTGAAAGCAACTCAGGTAAAGGAAGAGTCTTTTTTTCCCCCTAGAAGCCGAAATATCTCCTGAAGTCCTACTGGCTCTTATTGAGTCACATGTTTATCCCTAAAGTGATTACGTGACTAGGGATATGGACTATACTGATAAAAGATTACATCTTGACCTACTGGTGAGTTTTATTCTACCTGATAATAAACAAGGTGTGTGTAGTAGTTTGCTGGGGAAGGTATAAAAAAGTACCGCAAACTGTGTGGCTTAAAACAGAAATTTATTCTCTCATAGTTCTGGAGGCTAGAAGTAGAAAATCAGTGGGTCAGCTGGCTCTGTTAAAACCTCTAGGGGATAATTCATTGCATGTCTTTCTTTTAAATTCAGTTGCCACCAGGAATCCTTGACATTTTTTGGCTTGTAGGTGCCTAATTCCAATCTCTGCTTCTTTCTCATATGGCATTCTCCTTCATGTGTCTGTGTCCAAATTTCCCTCTTCTTATAATAACAGTAGTCATATTGAATTAGGGCATAATTACTTGATTATACCTCACTTAATTATATCTGCAAAGACTCTATTTCCAAATAAACTAATATTTGCAGATATTGGGGATTAGGACTTCAGCATACGTTTTTTTTTGGACACAATTTAACCCATAATATGGTGACTGTCCTTCTCAATATTTTTTTTTGTTGTTAGAAGGAGGAAACGCATGCTGTAGAGGCAATTGAAAATAGTTATACATTGTTAAAAATAATGATTTTAGACATCCTGCAGTCTGATTCCCATCTCCTACCTCAGAAGCTCCTTTTCTCTAACTTACCCACTCTGTTTTCCTATAGGACCTCCCATTAATTGACTCCACAACCTCAACCCCTTTCTTATGGCCTGAATTCCCTCCCTATTTGGCATGGATTGCAAGGTTTGCATTATATTCACTCTCTTGTACATACTCTTAGCATTCTTGTCCTCCTGCCCTTGGTGAAACTCATTGTACAAAACCATGACCCTGGATAAATCTCACTCTTGGTTAGCATTTTGTATATGCCAGTACTGTCCTTAATGCACCACATGGAGGATTTCATTTGGTAATAATAACAACCCTATATGTTATGGGAGTTCAGTGAGGGTGGTCGCAAAAATATTAACAGAAAAATATTAGGGAAAGTTATAGACTATAGTCACAAACCTTCTTGGAAGGCTGAGAAGTTTGCATAGTTTCAGTAAACATTTCAGCTGAAGGTAGCCTTATCGTTTTTACTTTTAGTTGATAAGAAAAGCAAATAGGAAATGTGGAAATGTTTATCTGAATAACTTGTTTACTCATGTAGTCTTTTAAAGTAACTTTTGATCATTCCAGATAGCTCTCTTAAGAGGAAGTCGACTAAAGATATTTACTTATGAATAGTGTTTGTTTTAGGCCTCAGAACCTGTCCTTTAATCTCTTCACTCTAGTGGTGTTGACTCAAAGCTTTCGTCATTTAATGTGTGCTCAACAAAGGCCAGAGAGGCCAGTGTGTCAAGGCCAGTGGCTGCTATGTCTTTACAGCACTTTCCTTGAGTGTCTGTTAGTGTCCCAGACACCCCAACCTGCTCATTCACTGTATTCTGTATGTAAGAGAATTTATTCATCTGTGGTTGAATCAAGGTCTGCAAGAAAGACCTTCCCAGGTAGCGACCCCAACAATATGGTATATGTTAGGTTCAAACATTTCTCCTGTTTCAGAGATTAGGAAACTGGTGACACAATTTCACAAAGCTACTCAGTGGTAAAGAATGAATTTAAACCCTGGATGCTGGTCTTCAGAGCCTTGCTCTTGATGATTCTGCCTTTTCTTGTACCATACTGTCGATCCTAATTTCAAACCCTACTACAAAGTCAAAGAAATTTTCTGGTCTATTTTGGAGGTGAAAGTAGAGGCTAGTCATGCAAGTGTACCGGAACATTCTGGGCACCATCTCCACCTCCAAAACCCAATTTTCAGGTCTCTCTTCTTGCATTACTTTCAGAAAATGTTTCTCCTTTGCATTTTACATTTGTTCCCAGCTGTGTCTGATGGGGGTCTATTGACTCTTTGGAGAGGTTTTGTGCGTTTCATCTTCTCATTATTTTCAAGTTAAAGACCAGTGCTCAGTGTCCTACTCTTATGGTTTGATTGCCATAAAATGCAAATGTATGCTTTTAGGTATATGTGAATGGACTTAGATAAAAGAAATTAAGTTGCCATAAAATAATATGTTGGATATAACTAACAAGACATCAGGTCTCTATTAGTATATTACAAATATTTTAAAAATTTCTGTTACTGGCTGGGTGCAGTGGCTCATGCCTATAATCCCAGACTTTGACAGGCTGAGGCAGGTGGATCACAATGTCAAGGACTGAGACCATCCTGGCCAACATGATGAAACCCTGTCTCTACTAAAAATACAAAAATTAGCTGGGCATGGTGGCACATGCCTGTACTTCCAGCTACTTGGGAGGCTGAGGCAGAAGAATTGTTTGAACCTAGGAGGCGGAGGTTGCAGTGAGCTGAGATTGTGCCACTGCACTCCAGCCTGGGCAACAGAGACTCCATTTCAAAAAAAAACCGTATCATGATGTTTCAACATCTTAAAAAGCCTTCCTTTGTGGCTAGGGAGACACTGTATGTGTTGTGGCTAGCCAATTCTTAAGATAACAATAAATTGTTAAGAATTTAACAATACTTAAAGAAAACATATAAAATTTATCTATATATTCTAATTGTGAGACATGCTCTTTGAGACACGTTCCCAGCCAGGAACATGTCTTTGATATGCAGCTAACCAATCCAGAGTCATACCTCCTATATCTGGTCCAGATATACCAAGAGGCAATATTCCTGTGCCCGAATCATCCTAGAGCCATGAGCCAGGCCACTAGGGATGATAGCCCAAAGGCCACTAAAATTGTTCAAACTAGTCAATCCTAATCCTGCCCTGGTTGGCTTTTCGTATAGATCTCCCAATAAAAGCAGTGGCCTAAACCTTCCCCTTGCTCTTGTCTTCTGCCTCCTGATCACCCTAGTGTCTATCCCATGAGGCCCTGTGTGGCATGCTATGCATCTTGTTTCTGCAGCAACTATGAATATTAAAAATATTTTAATGGCATTAGACTCTATGTTATCCCTCAGTCATCTTTGTAAATTAAGACCTGGGCACAATACAATTGGAGATTCAACCACTATTTGATTAATTAGAAAAGGACTATCCAAAATATGAGTATTCCTATGTTTCCTTTTAAAAGTTGCATTTGATATAGTTAGTTGTTGCTTTAAGAATAACTATACCTATGTTTAATGGAACTTAATTTATGTGTACTAATTGAAAATCTTAGTGGAACTTAATCTATATGTTTTAATTGCAAAAAGTTCTCTTTGTGACTCTTACTCAGAAGTAGACACAGGGGGTAATTTGGAGGATATTTCCTCTCCAATGTGTGTCTGAAGTTTTATTTTTAAGGAAAAGCTAGAAGTAGAATAATTAACCATTTTATTATAAGAGCTAGTCAGCATTGCATCCTTTACTCCTTGTATTCTTACAGTATAAGTTGTAGATATTGCTCTATGCTGGTCTAAGTGTTCACCTTTATTCTGCTTAACGTTCTGCAGAATGTTCACTAGATGTGTGTTTAGCTTCATAGATGGAAAACAAACCTTTAGGCTATGTAAAAAAATAACACATTCATTTTTCACTTAAAGATGGCTCATGTACCCTTGTTTCTCCTGAAAAACCTCTTCTTTCGTAGCACTTTTTCTTGATTTTCCTTGGGTGATTAAATAATTGTTCTCACTCCCTGCTTTTGGACTGAGAGGCAAGCCCTGTTTCTAGAGCAGCTTTTGTTGCAGATTATGAGATAAAACCACTTTTCCATTCTTCTTTCTTGTTTCCTTAGATAATACATGTGAAGAACCAGTGCATCCCACTGTGTGAGTCAATTGTCAAGTCAACTAAAATGCTAAATGGGGTCTTCTGTGTTATTCATCCATAAAGAGGACACATTGCAAATACAGTAACTTTCCCTTCTAAAAATGATTCTCTTGGCTTATTTTTCAGGACTGTCCATTATTTTCCCACTTCATTTCCTAAAAGAATGAAATTCTTATGTCCTTCTTGTAACAGAGTCACGTCAAGTGCACATCATTTTACACACACATTCATACTCTCAAGAATATGGCTGTCCTTCTGACACTTTCTGTGGGCCAAAGTTGAGCGTGAATTACTTGCTATCAGTCTTGCAGCAGCAGCAACTACATATCTGCTGATTCACTCATTTCTTAAAGAAAAATCAATTGTGTCAAATCATCTTGTGGTATGATAGGAAACATCATGAGCACAAGTCACTTCAATATTAATATAGTACCTTGTATTTCACACTGTTTGGCACTGAGCTAAATCTGAATTTCTTGTCCCATAAAACAGTCATAATGGGCTGCACTTCTGTCATTTTACTGCTTACTACGGTTTGTATCACTCCCACCACTGCCACCACTATAAGGACTACTGCTGCTTCTACAACACTAAGTAATATAGGGCACTCAGTATGTAACAGACAGTTTCTTATTATTTTTATTTAATACTCAAAATAGCTCTTATGCTATAAGAACAATTAATATGGCTGTTTTATAAATGTACAAATGAAAGCACAAAGCAGCTAAGTAATTTGCCAAAGTCACATGGCTACTAAGTGGCAGAATGAGAATACAAATTCTGGCTTTGTAGCTCCAGAACTATGCACTACCCTGTCTAACCACTCTTAATTTAATTAACAACATCAGATACAAGGATTGATGCATAAAGGAGCATTTACTTTGTGTATTTTAATGTGTTAATGTAAGAAATGTGAATTTCTTTGCCAGTATAGCTGCAAATATCATATCTTTTTATTTTTCTAATTAATTGCAAGAGATCCACCTATTTTATTAGAAGTGCTATCTTTTTCTTGAGGTCTTCCCTCCTAACTCTCCCTAATTCCTAAAGAACCTGGTGGGGGGGGGGGTCTTCTCAGTCCCATGGGGTTGCTTCATCTTTCAAACACCAGATGGACAGCTGGGTTACTGGCTAAGTGCCCTCCTGCTTGCCTTTCATCCTCAGTGTCACAGCTTCCCCATCATCACCGATTCTCCATTGCTCCACAGTGCCCATTTACTGTGGTAATTACGTCAGCAAATATTTTTAGTGACCACCTAGTATAGGCAGGCCCTGTGCTTCCCTACTAGCCGGACTACAAAGAAGATCAAGAGAGACATAAACAGCTCCTCTTTAAGGATCTTACATTCTGGTGGGAGAGGCAGACAACAAGCAAGGAGGCCAATAACTAAGAAAAATAACTGCAGATTGCTATGAGTGTCCAAAGGAAAGAAGCAGGAAATAAAAAGTGTAGTTCTATTACAGATAGGCAGGCAGAACATCTGTTAGGAGGTGTCATTTAAGACCCACAATTACAATGATGTCTTAAAATCAGAATGTAATGATGGTGCACAACTCTGAATATACTAAAAGTATCTTTGAATTGCTCATTTTAATCAGGTAAATGTTATGGTATATAAGTTACCTATCAATAAAGCTGTCAAAAAAATATAACTAGGTACTGATATCCTCCGCAGAGGTATGACCAGAAGTAGACTGTTTTGTATTTTCTGTTTTTGTGCCTATTGAAAATTCTGTTATATAAATAGGGTAAATTCTCAGTTTTGATCCGAGATTTGGCTCTCTTGGGTGGATTATCACTTGTTCATCTGTATTACAATATTTATACTTACACTGGTGTTTTCCCCTTCATTGTTTCCCACCCTTGTGAGTTTAAACCTTAAAAAAAATCCCCTTGCTATAATTTTGGTAGAGTTTAGGAGGAAGGAAACTGAGATCTTCTTACTCAAGGAATGGATAGTAATTAGTTTAATCAAAGCATTGTAATTCCAGGTGCTGTATATTTTCAATAATCTAAGCTTAAGCCAATCAGTACATTTCTCTAGGTGACCTTCATTAGTAAAGAGTGTCCACATGGCCTAACAACCCAATCAGAGTTAACAGGTTCTTTTATTTCATGATTGGTAATGAGGTTTGGCTGCGCTCCTACCCAAACTCTCATCTTGAATTGTAATCACCCAGGTGTCAAGGGAGAGACCAGCTGGAGGTAATTGAATCCCTGGGGCAGTTTCCCCTGTGCTGGTCTCAAGCTATTGAGAGAGTTCTCACGAGATCTGAAGGTTCTATAAGTGTTTAGTAGTTCCTCCTGCCTTCTTTCTCCCTCCTACCACCTTATGACGAAGGTGCTTTGCTTCCCTGTTATCACTCACCACGATTTGAAGACTGCCGAGTTTTCTCCAGTTATGAAAATTGTGAGTCAGTCAAACCTTTTTTCTTTATAAATTACCCAGTCTCAGGCAGTTTTTTACAGCACTGTGAGAACAGACTGATACAATTGGTAAAGTTTCCTCTCTCTCTCCTTTCAGATATGACTAGGAAGATTTCAACTCCAGTTGCTTCTGAAAGCCTTCCTGTGACTAAGGTAAGGCAGCTTTGGGAAAAAGCAAGTTCTGTTTGTGACATAAAAGGGAGAGAGAAGAGTCTTGGGTACATCAAATACTTCTGACGTCTCCTTTACATCTGAACTTATGAAAATGTGAAAAAGTACATTTCCCAGTTGCTCAAGCCAATTTGAGACAAGATTTATGTATGTTTGGCTTTTTCCAGCACAAGTCCTTTATCTGGTACAAATGGGTTGGAGAGATTATTAATTGTAATTGCTGTTCCTATAAGAGATGCTGAAATAATAAATTAGCAAGGAGTATGAAAAGATTATCTGGAGAACAGGATAAAGTGGAGGTGGGTGCAAAGGGCACCTTGTGTCTCAAGAACTTTAGCAACAGTTGGTCAGTATACTTTCACGGTTGCAGTGGCCGGGGAAAGGGTAAGCATATGTAATGTTTGGGTTGAGGGTGGAGAAGACATGCAAGTAACTTTTATTGAGAACTTAGGTTCTTGGCACTGTTTCCATTTCAGATGTATTACTACATTTTGCCTCTCAATTGTACTAAGAAATAGATATTTAAAGAGATAGAAACCTGAGATGGAGATAGTAATAGTCCTACAATTACTCAGTATAGAACTCCTCTGCCAGCCACAGTACCTGTAAGTCCCTCACCATTTATAGCATAGTTTAATAATTTAAGAAGTCAGAAAGTACAGAATACATGTTTGAAAGGGGTCCATCAAGGTAATGTATTGTTGTGTCCTAACTCTAAGGAACATTTGCTAATTCAGAATCGATTCAGAAAAAATCATTTCTGAAGGTTTCAGGGTATTTGTGCTAGTTGTTTCAATGTACTCATACCAGAACACTCCAGAGATTTTAAATACTTATCTCAGGACTGAGGACACAACTTGGATATCTGAAAGATCTCATCACGAAGATCTGTACATGTTAATGCTTGGTAGCTCTGGGAAGTCGTCTTACGTGACCAATGAATACCACAAAGCCAGGTGAAAAATATCTCAGAGGGCTCTGGTGCTTGACGTGTTTCTCTAAGTTTTGCTGAAATAATTTAAAGTTAGATGAAGTGGGAGAATTTAAAGATTATTATTTATATGACATTGTAATTTCTCCCCTTTGCCAGTATCCTCCTCCTCTTCAAAGCAAAGCCTTTTGAAGATGAGTGAATGAAGATTGATTATATAAGGTTCTGGGGAAGGAGGGTTAAGATGGTATGGTTTGCATTTTGCATCACTTTTTCCCCTGCAGAATCATTTTCTTTACTTCTAGGAATCTGGGAATGTGATCCTAGAACAACACAGATTTGAACTGTGATCCCACTTACATGCAGATTTTTTTTTCTAAGTGATACGCTGTGTGCCTGCCCCCCTCCCCCCGCCTTCTTTTCTGCCACCTCTGTGTCTTCTGCCTTTGCAACCCGAGGCAGTAAGACCAAAGCTTCCTCTTCCTCCTCATCCTTAGCCTATGTAATGGAAAGATGAGGATAAAGACCTTTCTGATGATCCACTTCCACTTAATAGTAAATATATTCTATCTTCCTTATGATTTTTAAAATTCTGGTTTTCTTTTTCTGGCTTGCTTTATTGTATGACCACAGTATATAATACATACACAGATGATGTGTTAATTGACTGTTTATGTTATTGGTAAGGCTTGTTAACAGTTGGCTGTTAGCAGTTAAATTTTTGGGGAGTCAGAAATTGTACACAAGTTTTCAACTGTGCAGGGAGACAGTGGTCCCATCCCCCAACTGTAAGAAGGTCAATGGTATTTTCTTTATTCCATAAAATGTCTGGCAAAAGAAAAATTTAAAAATATAAATATTTGGGTATTTAATCATTGGCATTGTAGGGGGAGAAAACTTCCTCCAAAGTTTGATGATTAAGTTTATGAAATAAACTGAAAGTAGATAGACTAACAGAATAAAAGGCGTCCAAATATATTATGTGCCTAAGGGCATCAAAGGAAAGAAAAGTCGGTACCCCATAACCTAATACAATTTAAAAGCTTATATGCTTTCCTCATAGGGAAGGCGGGGGGGGGGGGGGGGATGTAAGCAACAGAGAAAATTAACAATTTAGGGGGAAGATAAATAGGTAATAGTTTGTGACAAAGATTGGGTTGTGATACCCACCTCCAAACTCTATTCTTGTGATACAATTAATCTTCTCTGCTTGAGATTCCTGGGGGAGACACTCATGACAATTGAGGTTTTTGGAGGATCGATCTTTAGGCAGCTAAAGAAGTTCAGAGAAAGCTCCTTCCTGTACTTTGGAGGAGAAAAGAAAGGCAAGAGACCTTGGTTTTCCTTTAGTTTCAAGCACTATTGTATTCTGAGTCCCAATAACATTAAATATTTCTTTGCAAATGAATTATCTGATGCGTTTTCATTCTGGTGTTCTGTTTTTAAGCACATCTTCCTAATATGTTATTTTCTTTCAAAAATGTCATGGTGCAATTGCATGATGAATTAAAATAACAATAAAATATTTCTCCCTGATAAATATATTTGTTGTTGAGATGGGGGTCTCACTGTGTTACCCAGGCTGGTCTTGAACTCCTGGCCTCAAGCAATTTTCCAGCTTTGGCCTCCCAAAGTGTTGGAATTACAGGCATGAGTCACTGTGCCCAGGCTCCTTGATTTTTTTTTTTAAGGAGCATTAGTAGAATTAAATTTTGAATGCACTGAAAAGTTGTCCTAATTAATATGGATTGTGTATAATATGTCCTAATTGTCTGATTGTATATAAATAACCTCATACTTTGTTTAAATTATGTTAAAAACTTACTATAAGTAAATCATGGCTTATTAGATAAAGTAGTATGATGTCAAAATAAAAATAATGTAAAACAACTACAAAACAGATTTTAATTATGGTTTAAATGTGCTTTTTAAATACACTGGGAGTAGGCACTTAGCAATTTTTAGCCCTCTGGAATAAAATATAATTCATTTAATCACACGTTTTTATTGAAGTCTATAAAATGTAGAATACTTGATCAATACTTTTAAAATTGGTTCTTTTTAAGTGTTTAAAAAGAAGGTTTAAAACATTACTATCTATGATGATAAACACAGGTCTTGCCATCATCTTGATAGTGTTTCAGTGGAAGTGGGTGGATTGTCTGGTAGGTTACTGAAAATGAGGCAATAGCAAGGGCCACCTGCCCTCAAAGGATACAGACAGTTGGAAATCCTTCTGGGGTGCATTCAACATATCCATCTCTTAAAAGTCTGCTTCCACCCTGACCTCCCTGAGGGGCTGACAGTTGTGATGCTTCTGTGTGGGAATAGTATTCCATCTTCCTTTCTGATGACTCCTCCCCTTCCCTTGGCCACTTAAGATGGAGGTGCAGGACATTGCTGAAGTGAGCATGCTCACTGGTTGGTACAGCATAAGTTTCCAGGAGCATAGAGAATTTGAACAAAATTTTAAGATTTTTTCTATGCTAAAGTCACATTTAGATCATGAGGATCTTCATTTTTTTCTTTTTTCCCTTACTCTTTATATTTTCTTCTCTTTTATTGCCATCCACCTCATTCCACCTTTCCTAATTTCCTTGAAATTACTTGATAAGGCAGTTAGTACATGGAATATATATTTTATAATGAAACATTATAAATGGTGGTTAAATTCCTTACTAGTTCATAAACATGGATTTTTTCAACGTTTTTTCAAAGTGAGACTTATTTAGTTAAACTTGAAAATTAATTCTATGCCAATACGTATATCTCAGTTACTAGCTGGCTGGTAATTTTAGGTATACAGACATCCTAGAAAGTGCTAGTTCCATGGGGAAGTAAATAGCTTTGTCAAATATGAGTAAACTGTCTTCAGCAAAGGAGAGAAGGCATGGAGGAAAATGTTGCAAATAAAAGCAGGTAAGATTTTTAGGATTAATGGTACGTTCATAGAAGGTGTTAAGGTCTTCAGAAGCCTATGTAACTATAATAACCTCCTTAGTAGTGCTGCTGAAATATTATATTATAAAACATTATAATACTAGTAATTAAACAGAAAACATTTAATTAAAAATAGTTTTCAAAGATAATTTTAATTTTTATCATATTTTATAATTCTTAATAAGTTCTCATTTTAAGTTAGTTTTAGGGTTCACTAACACTTCTAATTTAATACTGAGGTTTTAATTTGTTATATTATTTAATTCACCTTTTTCCCACTTGATTTACAAAAAAAAGTCCATGAGGGAAATTTTACCAATAGTCTTTCATTGAAGAAATAGGGAAAGAAATTAAGAAGAGTAATTTCTTAAATTATTGCCATCATTAATTAAATGACAGATAATTTTTAAAAATTCTGCTAGGCTGGTAATTTTCTCCTTCTCCGTTTGTGTTACCTGTCATATTACTAGAATCTTTTCATGTCTCCTGGGCTAGAGATTCAGAGATACTATGTGGTGATTTGGTTACCACATAATGTTAAAATTTTAGCATGTAAAGTTAAAATTTTTTAACTTTTTCTACAACTGAACTTCATGTTTATTCTGAACAACTATTTCCCTGGAGTGGCAGAAAACTATTCTCTAACTAGGGTGTCTCTCTTTTTTCTGCTGAATCTACAAGTGCCTAGTGCTAGTGGTGAGGTGGATTTCTCTGACTCACTATCTGATCTGGCAGAGTTAAATCTGTAGTCATACCCATCCTGTTGGGTAGTTGGTCACTGGCACAAGCAAGTTATCCGACAAAGTCCCAAGCTCTTGTTTGGAAGGCCCTTGCCAGATGCCACTTCTCTCTGCTACTTCTTTGTATTCTTGGGTTCGTGGGAATCCCTCAGCTGCTTTTGCCCAGACTGAATCATGATGAACCCTTGCAGCTGATTAAGAGCTTGTTGGTCCTGCAAGGCTATGCTTCTATTTCTCATCTGCAGATTATCTACATTCTACTGCCTTGGAAAAGGGCCACAGGTTCTTGGAAGTTCTTGGGACAGCCACAGTGCAGGGTCCATTTATCAGAGACCAGTTTCTAGGTTCCAATGGATAACACTTTTTTCTCTTCTCCCAGTCCAGTAGAATCTTGGGTGTGTTTTCATGATGGAGTGTGGGAGGGTGATAGCCTGACTTTTTCTCTTGGCGATTTCTTCCACATCTATTTTTCTTCCCCAAGTTTTGAGTTTCTCATGCCTCAGGTTTTTGAAACTCCAGCAAAGAACAATCTAACTGGCTGAATGAGAGAAGCAGGAATAAGAAAGGGCCAAAAGATGACAGAAAATATGAGTGGAGACCAATGTTAGTTACTTCAAAAACTATCCCACCATTTATCATCAATTCATTTCCCTTACTAACCATATCTAGTCAGTCATATTCCTATGGATATGAAGACTGTTACTTCACTTGTGTTCATTCTGTCCATTGCAAGGCAGATTTAGGGAAACCTTCAGTGGCTTCACATTTTCTGCAGAATAAACTCTAAAGTTCTCAGAACAGCATTAAAATTTCTCCCAAATTAGATTCCAAATTAGAACCTTTATTTCAGCTTTCCCTACATCCTATCTACCTAACACTTCATACTTTCTTACTTTCGAAAGTGTCATTCATATATTTGTATATTTGCTCATGCTAATTTCTTTACCTAGAACTCTTTGTTGCCTTTTAAAAGACTACTTAATGTCTACCATGCAAGGCTCCGGCCATATGCTGCCTGATCCAAGAAGGCTTCTTAGGTTTCTCAGGGAAAATCTACACTTTTTTTTTTTCAAGTTTCCTAGCTTTTTTTGTGGGTGGTGGGGTAGATTCTGCCTTGATTAAAATTATCTGTTGAAATGTTCAATATCTCACTAGATTTGAACACCTTGAAGGGAATAATTCTGTATCATTTTAACATTTAACAAGATTTCTAATATTTTTCTGTTAATTTTACATCGCCCTTTCAGATGCTCTAAAATGGCCAGAATAGCAGTGACTCCTATTTTGTAACTTGGTCTCTCTTAATACAGTTTCCATCTAATGGTCTAAGATTAGGGGACCACAAGAGAAACAAATGTGGGTGTCCTAGATAAACCAGGCCATATGGTCACCCATACGCTCTTTTTAAAGAGATGAAAAGTAGGATGGGGGAAGGGAAGAGGAAGAACATATTCCTGTCTTACAAAGTCAATGCCTGCAAGTTGTCCTCATCACTTTCATTACATTCTAAAAGACAGAATGCAATCACATGGCCACATTTAACTGCAAAAGAAGCTGGAAACATATGGCTAGGTGCCATGTTTCTAGTTAAACTCAGGGTTTATTACTAACAAGGTAGGGAGACTAGGTATGGTGGGCAGCCAGTATTCTCTGCTAGACAGACTGAATTTGAGCATTTAGTTTATTCCTGAGATAGTATATACCTAAAATGTCTCCAAACTCATAGAATGGAGTGGTTTATTTTGGGATACCAGGGAATTAATCTTTTTTTCACACTAATAGTAACAAGTAGATCATTGCCTTTTCAAGACAAGGTACATAATACAAATTTCGGAGGGAAGTGTTTTTTAGAAAGCAGCTCAGAGTGTAATAGGTTTGTCTTTTGAGTGTAGTTTTGTTATACAGTTAATGGAAAGATGATATTCAATAGATGTTCTCAGTAAATATAGTTTAGAAGAAATTGGTGAGGAAAACTTACTGTTAAACTGAGGATTCTACATCAAAGAATTGCCAACTTGCTCTTCTAGCTCTGCTCCAGCAGATTTGATGTAAGAGAGTGAGCTTCCCTGCTTTTCCTACTGGCATTACATCAAGGAGGACTAAGTCTTCAGCTTCCTTCATTAATTAGCCATGCCATCCAGTGGGCAAACCCAGCTTAGAGAAATTTAGCCGTAGGCACCCATGGTGTGTCCACAGCAGGAAGGTGTAGGCCGGTGTGTCTCCAAGTGGTTTCTCTGATGATTTCACAGGAGGTGAAATGCTCCCTTACAGATCTATCTCTTTAATCAACGGTGACCTCAATATGTCATCGCACATTCTTTTTGAAAAGAATCTGAAGTGCAAGAGCCATTCCTTAAATTCAAATGTATACTTTTTCCTCTTTCTGCAACCCCCAATTTTGCTATCAGTCATGGTTGCTAATATCCCTGCTGTCTTCAGCAGAGCTGCCAACTCTGTCAGTTTCTGAAATATTGTTTATGCAGGAGCAATTTATTTTTTAGAGAGATGAAAAGCAGATTGCAAAAGCAGTCTATTGCCAACTTGTTAGAATGTATGTATTCCAGTTCAGAACACTTCCATATAACTATTGAATTATTATTTACATTGATTGGTAAAGTGCTTCTCAAACAATTAATTCATAAAACAATCCGTCCATGCTTGACATAATTAGCAATGTTTATTTGCATTTATAGGAAATTTAATTATGTTTAAAATACGGGACATATGGAGGATGAATTATGACAGTGCTTCATGGTGACATTTTTTGTCATGTGACACATACGTGCTATGCGTAATTTTTGTGGAGAACCATATTTTTCCTTGATTTTCTCATTTAAAATAGTTTATTATTTGTTTCAAAACAACTTTTTACATTTGCTGCTATTTAAAAAAGTACTCGTGGGAATGCAGGTAAGGCAAAATAGCTCTTGTTTTATTTTGTGGTCTTATTTTTAAGAAAAGGCAAACAATTACAAACATTTCTAAACATGTTGAGTATTGCAGGGAAGAAAATATACTTAAAAGTGGACTTTCTAAGGAATGCTTATACACTGTTGGTGGCAGTATAAATTAGTTCAGCCATTGTGGAAGACAGAATGACAATTGCTCAAAGACATAGAGACAGAAATACCATTCAACCCAGCAATCCCATTACATACCCAGAGGAACATAAATCATTGTATTACAGAGACACATGCACACACATGTTCACTGCAGCACTTCACAATAGCAAAGGCATGGACTAAACCTAAATGCTGATGCTGATTAATTATAGACTGGATAAAGAAAACATGGCACATTTACACCATGGAATACTATGCAGCCATAAAAAGAACTAGGTCATGCCTTTGCAGGGACATGGATGGAGCAGGAGGCCATTATCCTTACCAAGCTAACACAAGAACCGAAAACTAATACCTTACGTTCTCACTTATAAGTGGGAGCTAAATGGTGAGAACATATGAACACATAGAAGGAAACAACACACACTGGGACCTTTTTTGGAGGGTAGAGGGTGAGAGGATTAGAAAAGTAACTAATGGGTATTAGGCTTAACATGTGGATGATGAGATAATCGGTACAACAAACCCTCATGGCACAAGTTTACCTTTGTAACAAACCTGCACTTATATCCCTGAACTTGAAAGTTTAAAAAAGTGGACTTTCTGCCTTTAATTTTTTCTTTCTTTCTTAATATCACACTGTGTTCTAACTTTCTATCTCTCCCTTTTATTCTCTCCCCTTACTTTTAAAAAAAAGAATGTCTAATCTTTTATTTTTAAATTCCTCTGTTCTCTCTCTCTCTCTCTCTCTCTCTCTCTCTCTCTCTCTCTCTCTCTCTCTCTCTCTCTCTCTCTCTCTCTCCATCTTGTAGAACTTAGGGAGGTTATAAGTTTTTCTTTTTCAGAATTGATTTTCCTGGGAAACAGTTCCCTTACTCTGACTGCTATTCTGTATGCAGAAAATCCAAAATGTTAATGAGTTTTAACCTGGGTGGGATAACTGGAAAGTCAGTGACTTTCTAGCTCTTTCTCATTCTCTATTACTCTCTTCTATTATACATTTTATAAACAGATTAATATCAAACATTATTGTAAATTTTCTTGAGTGAAGACAAACAACAGCCAGGGCCTCGTATTTCATAACGGCAGTTATTTCTGCTTCTGCATAGTGACCATTGTTCAGTCTGACCTCCATTAACTTGTTGAATAATTCTATCGAAAAGTTATGTTTTTTATTTCCTGACTCAAAATGCAATTAACCTACATGCTATTTGAGAATAAA
The DNA here is from genome assembly GCA_031835075.1 of Saguinus oedipus. Classification (NCBI taxonomy): domain Eukaryota; kingdom Metazoa; phylum Chordata; class Mammalia; order Primates; family Cebidae; genus Saguinus; species Saguinus oedipus. Next base: position 183,432,778 of record CM063170.1, on the reverse strand, counting down.
CCTCTATTTTTCATTGTGATTATACCAAATGGTAAAGTGTATGGTTCCCCTTTCTCTCTCTGGACAGAATGAGAAAGGCATACTTTTTGTTTTTTAAAGTAAGTGTTTTTTAAAAATAGTAAAAGGAATAAAGCAACTGCTTGAATAAAAGACATAACTCAAACATTTCAGTAAGTTTTCGATCCTAGTTTTTGCCATAAGTTTTCTCAGGATTGCATAGTAATCAGCACCGTGGTTACAAAGAACTAGTTATAGTTGGTTCTATGTGTTTGTAATTCTTATTGTTTAAAGTAATTACAGAATTTTACTTTTTATGTATTGAGAAATTTATATAAAATAAAATAAGTATCTTATAATGTTCACCATTTGGTTTTTTATTAGTTGTTTTATTTGCCATGTAAAACATTGCCTATATTAGCAAGCAATATTTTAGCAATGGTGTGCAGATCACTTTACTACATATGATATAATTTAGTCTCTGGATTTGTTCATGAATCAGATAGATGATTAAATAGCTATTAAAAAGAATAAATACATTCTTATTTTTCTGATTATGCATTTCACATTATTTTGCTTACTTTTCAAACCACAAATTATTTTATTTCAAATGGTCATTTTGGACATTTACAAAATTAACATCTAATGCTAGAAAGAGCTATATGAAATTACCTTTTTATATTTTCATATCAGATATTGTGCAGTGCTTCCCGATCATGTAGTGTGTATGCTATGAAATAAAGTTTGGGATGGATGATAATAAGACTACTGTAAAAATGAACATGAGTGGTAATCATGCTTTTTTTTTTGAAAGTGAGACTTAAGCTTAAATTGATTACATGCATATATATACACATATACATATATATGTGTATATATGTCAATTACTGGCTGGCTAGTAATTTTAAATACATGGACACCCCAGAAAGCGCCAATTCTGTGGAGCAATAAATAACTTGACCAAATATCTGAGTAAACTCTTAAGCAAAGGAGAGATGAAATTGAGGAAAATGCTCCAAACAAAATGGGGTAAGATTTTTAGGATTAATGATACATTAATCCTAGTAGTAGGCATTTGTTAAGGTCCTAGGAATTTGTTGCCTAGGTAACTGTAATAACCTCCTAAACTAGTTTATCTGCCCACAGTCTGCCCTCTCTAATACATTCTTCCCATGCATTTTGTCCTTGAATGCAAACAACTATAACGTGCTCTTATTTGGAATTTCTCATTGATTCTCTTTCACCTGTAAGATAGTCTGTGCTCTTTGGTGTGATGTTTGAGGACCCCTTTGTCTAGTCCTGGTTAATAGCATCATCAGTTTTACCCTGGCTAGCTCACCCTCTCTGCCCAGTCTACTGAATAATTTGCCTGGATACTCCAGGCTTTCCCTTGCCTCTGAGCTTTTAATGTGTCTCTTCTCCCATCTCAAACTGTCACTGATGTTTGCTGTGCTCTTGTGCTTCTGGGCCAAGCTGTAGGTATTAACACTTCTGGGAGGACTTCTCCAATCCTAAACCTACAAAATACCTGGGCTAGCATCCTTATACCCTTCTAAATACTCTGTGCATAATGTTACCCTATCACTCATTTACTTGTCTGTCTTGCCACTAGACTGAATGACTGGGACTGACTAAATGTGTATCACGGTTAGGAAACAAAATGGCATTGAAGTTCCAACAAATTTGCTTCTTTCAGAAGATACATTGGGAGCTCTATTCCTTCTAGTCTCAAACATTCTAGTAGATATATCTTTCACCTTACTACTCTTCTTTGGTATTGAGATGGGTTATTAGTCATTTCTGGATTTACTCTTTCACTGCAAAAGGAAAGATTATTTTCCTATGGATATAAATTATCCTATACGATATAGATGGCAATGATAACTATAGTCTGTTTTATTGGAGAAAACAATTAGTCTCTTTATAATAAAGGCATGCATGAATAAATGGATTCATAAATGCTTTAGGGAATCTCTGAATCATTACATTGATTAGAATATACACATCCTATCAGAAACCTATTCAGTTCTGGCTAGAATATAAAAAAGTTACATTGTTAATTCTCATGGATATCTTTAATTTTATTCATTGATCACACAATTATTGATTTCTTACTATGTGCCAAGAATTGTGCTAGATACTGACAGTGACTAAAACATGATCTCTGCTCCCAGAGAGCTTGTAGATGTAGAGGCAGAAGCTTCATCTCCCTTCGAAGGACTGGAACATAATTAAAATAGATCTGATAATAATTGTTCTGAGAAGTGCTTTATATTTTTACAGAAGACCTGTTTTGAAAATATTTGTTGAATAAATAAGGGGATCTTAAAAGTTTTAACTTGAAAACAAAATTTTGGTTGGTAAATCTTTCTCCATCCCTTTGTTTTGAGTTTTTGTGTATTCTTGCATGTGAAATGGGTCTGGATGTAGCATACTGATGGGTTTTGGCTGTATCTTTTGATTGGGGGATTTAGTCGATTTAAATTTAAGATTACTGCCATTTGATGTTAACTGGCTGTTTTATCCATTCATTGATGTAAATTCTTCTTTATGTTGAAGCTCTTTACTTTTTGGTATGTTTTTAGAAAGGCTAATATTGGTTGTTTCTTTCTATGTGTAATGCTTCTTTCAGAAGCTCTTGTAAAGCAGGCCTGGTGGTAATAAAATCTCTGAGTACTTGCTTGTTCATAAAACATTTTATTTTTCCTTCAATTGTGAAGCTTAGTTTGGCAGGATATGAAATTCTGGGCTGAAAGTTCTTTTATTTAAGGATGCTGAATACTGGCCCCCACTCTCTTCTGGCTTATAGGGTTTCTGCTGAGAGATCTGCTGTAAGTCTAAGAGGCTTCCCTTTGTGGGTAACCTGACCTTTCTCTCTGGCTGCCCTTAGTATTTTCTCCTTCATTTCAACCCTGATGAATCTAACAATTATGTGCCTTGGGGTTGCTCTTCTTGAGGAATATCTTTGTGGTGTTCTTTGTATTACCTGGGGTTGAATATTGTCCTGCTTTGCTAGGTTGGGAAAGTTTTCCTGAATAATATCCTGAAGAGTATTTTCCAGCTTGGATTCATTCTCTCTGTCACATTCAGGTACACCTATCAAACGTAAATTAGGTCTTTTCACATAATCCCATATTTCTTGGAGACTTTGCCCATTCCTTTTTATCCTTTTTTCTCTATTCTTCTCTTCTCATTTTATTTCATTAAGTAGGTCTTCAACCTCTGATATCCTTTCTTCTGCTTGATCAATTTGAGTGTTTAAACCTGTGCATACTTCTAGGAGTTCCCTTATTGTATTCTTCAGTTCCATTAATTCACTTATATTCCTCTCTAAATTGTCTATTCTCATTAGGATTTCCTCAAACCTTTTTTCAAAGTTCGTAGTTTCTTTACATTGGGTTACAACATGTTCTTTTAACTCACAGAAGTTTCTTATTATCCACCTTCTGAAGCCTGATTCCATTAATGGAATGTACTCATTCTCCATCAAGCCTTGTTCCCTTGTTGATGAGGAACTGTGATCCTCTTTAGAGGGAGAGGCATTCTGATTTTGAGCATTCTCAGCCTTTTTATGCTGGTTTCTTCCCATCATTGTAAATTTATCCACCTGTCGTCTTTGTAATTACCAACTTTCAAATTAGGTCTCTGAGTGGACGTCCAAGTTGTTAATTCCCAGGGCCGAAATTTGAGCAACCCACTGCGCCAGCAAAAACAGTGGTGTTAAGACTGATGGTGCTTTTCTGCCCAGGAATCTTCAGTCTGGCTTTCTTCTTGAGTCTGTAATAGGTGACTCTCCCTTCCCGGAGCTCCAAACGTCGGTCAGAAGGGGAACCAGTCTGGTTTACTCTGCACCAAGAGTTGCCGCGCCGAGGTGCCAGCAAAACTGCTGCGCCAGCCACAAGAGTCCCGCTGGTGACCCGTGGGGCTCCTCCACTGGGAATTTTCTGGTCCGTGAGTGACAAAAATTTGTCTGAAAGTGTGGCATCCTCTCGTTCTCTGTGCTTTCACTGGGAGCTGCAATCCGGAGATGTTAGCGATCAGCCATCTTGGATCGTCTACATAAGACCTATAAAGAGACTTAGACTCAATGAGACAGAAAATTAATAAGGATATCCAGGACTTGAACTCAGATCCAGAACAAGTAAACTTAATATTTATAGAGTGCTCCACTTTAAATATACAAAATATACATTCTTGTCAATACCACATCACACCTACTCATAGGTTTAAATGAAATATTGATTGGCCCTTATTAATACCCATTTTTAGAATAAAGCAACATTTCCATTCCCTCTTCCTTTTTCTTCCTCTCCTTCACTCCTTTTTTTCTTTTCCTTCTAAAAAAAAAATTAAGGAAAACCAATTGCCAAAAAACAACGAACACTTTGATAGTATCATGGCAAAAGCTATGTCCTATTTTCCTTTGATCAGTAAAAATATCCCCTAAAAGGGAATTTCTACAGAACAAAAAATTTGAACTTCATTCTCACTTGATTATTTTTTCTTAATAGCTTCATATTTCACATGGTACCACAGGATATTACAGTGGTGGCATTCAATACATCTGAGGCAGCAATAGAAATAATAATCTATTCATATACATCATATAATACTAATAAAACACAATCTTAGTGTGTAGTAATAGAAAATAAAATGGTATGAGCTGTGTATGGTGGTGTGAGCCTATAGTCCCAGCTACTTGGGAGGCATGGTATGAAGATAGTGACGGATGAATAAAGAATTATATGTGCCTTGTATTTCCAATCTTTATTTTTGAGTTTCTTTAAAATAGTTGTATTTAGTTCTAGAAAATACATCTTAAAAATTTTATGACTAAAATACTTAGCTTTTTATTTACCAAATTCTAGAGTAAGCATGCTTTGCTTTATGACTCATTTTGCTCACAAAGCAAAATTTCTAAATACTGGATGAATTAGAATTCAGGAAGTAACCTTAAAAGTCTGACCCTTGCCTATATCGGTTTGTATTTTATTTCCACTTGATGTTAAAGGAAGAAACATGTATGAATTCATTCTCACCACTGCATGTGTGATCCTGATTGACGTTTAAAAATTTCAGACGTAGCTTAATTCTTTTGTCACTGGGAAAGATTTTTGGGTCTGTTTTTGATTTTCTACTTCTTGTAAGCTATTAACCTCTTATTAAACTACAGGAAGGATGGGGGCAGGAGGAGGGTGTTGGGAACAGGAAGGGGCATGGGGTGGGAAGAGGTTTTAACTGGGGTTATGGACATGATTCTGGGCTTCAAGTGTTTTCTTAGTCACTGTTCAACAAGCACTCAAGAAGTACATTGTGCTTCTTTGACAAAAAGTGCAGATTGATGTCTTCCTGTGAATGCTGTGCTTTGTAATAGGCACTGATGGTTGGTTAAAGGTATCTGTGTTTCTAAAGAGACTGTTTGATTTGAAGCCAGTGGAGTCATGGAAGTAGATGGTAGCTGCCACTTCTTTATAGGCTTGGGAGAAACTTAGTTCCAAGAATTCTGAAATCTGAGTTAGTTCACAGGAGTTGCTTGCAAAAGATTTTCTGAACGAATTTGAATGGTCTCTGTCAAAGGAATTGGGCCCTGTGGATCCGTTAACAGAAAATTGCACAGTTGCATAGTAATTTGGGTAGATTGATATAGAAAGGAAAGTGGAAAGAATCATGGACACTTCTAAGAACAAAATTATTACACAGTTTCTTTGTTTCTGCAGTAGTGTCAGCTGGTATCAGGTTTCTTATTATCTCTGATGTTAAGAAGGCTCCAGAGAGGTTGTGTGGAAGAATCTGTACTACAAGTAGTTTATTTTCTTTAAAAGAGAAGATTTTATAGAGAAATATGTGAAAGGATATATATCACACTTTGATCACTAATTACCTTGCTAGCGGAGTGGTAGTGGGAATATAAAACAGTTGGCGTGGTGATGGTGACAAGCTCTTAGGCTTTTTTAAATTTACACATTTCTTATTTGAATACCAAGAACATTAATTAAAAATTAAACAAAAGATAATCGGTTTTCTTCCAAGAAGATTTATTTTTAAGTTTATTATTGGGATTATACATCTTTAACTGTTTCAACCAAAAAAGAGTGGGATACAGAAACGTATAGATATAAAATAAAAATTTAAAAGAAACTAAGTAATCCTCTCAATGAATAGAACAGAGCCATCTGTGGAGTGCCAGCCTTCTAGCAAGTTCTTAGTGCTCTGTAGTCTTGTCTTTTGGGTTGTTAATTCATTCCTGAGCACAGGGAAAAGGGGCAGATATGCTTGTTTCCGTTTAAGAAAGGGAAATTTCAAGATAGAAGGTTGCCCACTGAGAATAGTTGAATAAGTTTTGAAACATTCACATAATGCATTAAAAAAGATGGGTATGTTTTGGAAAAATTATCCACAATATGCTGTTAAGTTAAAAAATGGATTAAAAATGTCACACAAACACACATAGAAACACTATTGTGATAAGAGGGATTATATGCGTGATTGGTTTATTAATGATTTCCACTTGTTTTAATGTTGGTTGAAAAATTTAACATGTAGAAAAGTATAATGCACATATATACCTACATGCATTCATATGCATTAGTCCATTCTTACACTGCTATAAAGAACTACCTGAGACTGGGTAATTTATGAAGAAAAGTTTTAACTGACTCACAATCACAGATCTACAGTCTTAATAGGAAGCATGACTGAGAGGCCTCAAGAAACTTAGAGTCATGGTGAAAGGCAAAAGGTAAGCCTTATTCATGTGGTGCCAGGAGAGAGAGAGCATGCTAAGAAAGCCACACACTTTTAAACCATCAGATCTCAGTTAGAACTCATTATGAGAAGGGCAAAAGGGAAACCACCCTCATGGTCCAATCACCTCCCACTTGGGCTCTCCTTCAACATGTGGGGATTACAATTTGGCATGAGATTTGGGTGGGGATACAGAGCAAAACCATATCAACATATGTATGCACACACCATATATATATATTTAAAATTCCAAAAGGCTTGTGTGCCCACCCAACCTTTAAAGCTCTCTGTTATGTCCTTTTCCAAATGCATCTGCTCTCTTCCTGTCCCCTCTTTTCCAGGTAGCCACTATCTGTCTTTTGCCTGACTCATTCCCTGGCTTCAAAAAATGATTTACTTTCTATGTGTTTTCTCTAAATAGTATGTTGCTTGGTGTGGAAAAACAGAGCAGTGAGCACAAATTTATTACCTTTAGATGAAGACTCCCAGGTGAAGATAGTAAGCAGTCTCTGATTCATTGGCTTTAGGCACCTTTACCATTTCCAAGAGTACCTTCTTGGAGTAGTCAGTCTACAAAGTTCTGACTGAGGCCTTCAAGGCAATCACTGTATCCATCATTACTGATATTGAATACCTGATAGCAATGTAATCAGAGAGAGGAGACTATGTTCTGTTTTCTTTCAAGGTCACCGGTTTGCTTTGCAGGTCTCAAGTTTAACCAAAGACAAAACATGTTGTGAAATGGGTGAAGTTAGCTGCTTCAGAAGACAGAGTCAGGGCATTTAGAGAAGAGTGAGAGCATCATCAGTACATAATCAAGGATAACAAGGAAAATGTGTAAGAATTTCTGCTGGCCTGATTCTGACACCTGTCCTTAGGGAAAATAGAACTGTTTAATTAGGACTCTTAGGTATCTCTCTCGAGTGATGCTTTTTCTTTTCTTTTCTTTCTTTTTTTTTTTTTTTTGGAGAAGGAGTTTGCTCTTGTTGCCCAGGCTGGAGTGCAGTGGTACAATCTCAGCTCACCACAATGTCTGCCTCCCAGGTTCAAGCGATTCTCCTGACTCAGCCTCCCAGTAGCTGGGATTACAGGCATGTGCCACTATGCCCAGCTAATTTTGTATTTTTAGTAGAGATGGGGTTCCTCCATATTGGTCAGGCTGGTCTTGAACTCCCGAGCTCAGGTGATCTTCCTGCCTCAGTTTCCCAAAGTGCTAGGATTACAGGTGTGAGCTACTGCACCCAGGTGAGTGATTCTAGCTACTGCTGCTTGTCATAAAGGCCTGTGCATGGCTGACACCCTGGGATTTCTCTTCTCTATCTTGAGGATTTTTCTGGCCTTTTGCCTCTTTCCTGGACTCCTATTTTCTAATACTCAAGTGTTTTTGTTTGTTTGCTTACTTACCCTTTCTTATTTTATTAGTATATATCCTCTAGTAGCTTTTTGTGAATGAGTGGGTGGAATATATACTTTAAGAATGTTTTTCTGAAATGTCTTTACTTGACAGATAAATTGGCTCAGCATAGTATTCTATTAGAAATTATTATCCTTTTGAATTTTGAGGTATTTCTTCACTGTCATCTTGCTTTCAGGGTTGCTATTGAGAATTGCAAAGCCATTCTGATTTCTCATACTGTCTATATGATGGGTTTTTCCCCATTCTTCCTCACAGTTCTGTTAACAAGTAGAATTTTCACTTTGTCATCATTCTGAAAAAAATAAGTTATGCTTTATAATAAGTATCTTTTGATCTGCTGTGCTGGGCATTCAATGTGCTATTTCAATCTTGCATTTTAGGCTGAATGATGATGTTGGTCATTGCCTTTATTCTGCTTTCTTTGTTCTCTTTAAAAAACCTATTTGGATGCAGCATTTCAGGAACTGCTCCTTCTAAGTCTCTTATCTTTTAAAGCTATTTTTCATTTCTTGGTCTTTTTTCTACTTTCTAGAAAAGTTTCTTCTTCTTGATCTATTAATACTTATATTGAGTTTTCATTTCAGCCATCATGCTTTTTTAAACTTTCATGAATACTATTTTTACTGGATGCTTCTTTGTATAATACTCAGTTTGTGCTGCAATATCTTTTTTTCATTTCTTTGAGAATGTTAATGAAAACAATTTAAGAGTTTCTTCTCCTGTCAAGTTTCCTCCTGTTTTCTTAGTCTTTTTTTTTTTTTTTTTGAGACAGAGTCTCGTTCTTGTTGCCCAGGCTGTAGTGCAATGGCGCAATCTTGGCTCACTGCAACCTCTGCCTCCCAGGTTCAAGCTATTCAACTGCCTCAGCTTCCCGAGTAGCTGAGATTACAGGCATCTGCCACCATGCCCAGCTAATTTTTGTACTTTTATTAGAGACAGAGTTTCGGCATGTTGGCCAGGTTGGTCTCGAACTCCTGACCTCAGGTGATCTGCCCACTTCAGTTTCCCAAAGTGCTGGGATTACAGGTGTGATCCACCATGCCCGGCCCTTAAATTAATTTTTAAATGTAAGTTTGTTTGGTTTCTTTCTTTCTTTCTTTTTGAGGCGGAGTTTCGCTCTTATTACCCAGGCTGGAGTGCAATGGCGCGATCTCGGCTCACTGCAACCTCCGCCTCCTGGGTTCAAGCAATTCTCCTGCCTCAGCCTCCTGAGTAGCTGGGATTACAGGCATGCGCCACCATGCCCAGCTAAGTTTTTGTATTTTTAGTCGAGACAGGGTTTCACCATGTTGACCAGGATGGTCTCGATCTGTTGACCTCGTGATCCACCCGCCTCGGCCTCCCAAAGTGCTGGGATTACAGGCTTGAGCCACCGTGCCCCGCCAGTTTGTTTGGTTTCTACCTTCCAGGTTAGAGCTTTTCTTCAGATGTCTGATCATCCTTGAGTATCTGCTAATGATTGAGATGACCATCCCGCCCTTTCCCCCACCAAGTATAGGCCTTGTTACCATTATGCTTTATTGTAAGGAGACTTGGGTGGGCTGTTTGTGGGGGCAATATCTAATTATAGTATCTCTGATTTTTTCCTCTTGTGCTGGTCAGATCATATAGAAAAAAGCTTTCCATCAGTTGTTGGGATTCTGGAGGCGAAGTTATTTTTTGCTTTTACAATTGGAAATGAATATAAATACACAGTTTGAAATTACAAATAGGCACTTATACTCTCAACTGTACATAGTGTCCCTCCAGCCAGAAAGCCTCAGAGATTTTATTCAGAAATTTGAGCCGAGGGGGGTGACAGAAGTTGCCCAGCACCATGGATTAGAAGATCTGATTATCAATCTACTGCTTCTCAGTCTTTCTACAGTCCTTTTGATGATAGTCCCATTTCGCTAATTCTTCCTTGGTTCCAGAGCTATTGAATGATACAGTATCTTGAACTTGTAGAGCTTCTGTGGTCTAAATAAGGCTGTTACAAAATTTTCTTCTCCATTGGCTTGGGACTTAGCTTTCTTCCATCAGTAAGTCCGTTACTACACGTCCATCTCCTTTGAACTATCCAAATCCACTGGTTTATTGTTGTCCTTTTCTTTTCTTTTTCTCTTTATTTTATTTTGCTTGAAGTTCTGGGATACATGTGCAGAATGTGCAGGTTTGTTACATAGGTATACATATGCCATGGTGGTTTGCTGTACCCATCAACCCGTCATCTAAGTTTTTTTTTCCATTTATTTTTATTTATTTATTTTTTTTGTCCTTTTCACTCTGTCCTTATGGGTTTGTCTTTTTAAAAGATAACTCCTTTTACTCTGGTTTTAGTGAAGTTTGGGGAGAAAGCAGATTTTGAGAGATGATTTTGGCCCTCATAAACCAAAATAACTTTAAAATTTTTTGGGCTTACGTATATGTTTAACAGTTAATATATCTAATGCTATTAAAGCCATGTTCATTTTGACAAAAATGTTAAAATAAATATGATAATAAGCAAAAAGGAACCAGACATCTAAATAAAAAATAGAGAAAAGTAGAAACTTCTTCAAATTCCTGATGGACTAGTTAAATCTTTCCATCAGAAGACTGTTCTATGTGTGGCTAAGGCAGGAGAATCACGTGAACATGGGAGTTGTAGATTGCAGTGAGCCGAGATTCTGCCACTGCACCACTCCAGCCTGAATGACACAGCAAGACTCTATCTCAAAAGCAAAACAAGAGGCTGGTCTAGTTGTGAGTGGCCTGGACAGTAAATGTTGTACCAACTGACAGACACATGCTTATAATAGTTAAGTAAATATATATGTATTATAAACATATATTTCCAAGAATAGGTAATATGAAAGTAAAGAATGGACTTGTAGAATAAGCTTATAGGAAGCTAAATCAAATCTAGGAGTAGAGACTTAGAGACTCCATGTGCAGCTCTTGTGTCTTGCTGGCCTGCAAAGTACACACTTTCTATATGTGAATTAGGGCTACTCTCTCCAGCACATACTCTACTTCCTCATATAATCCCATATCTCATTGCTTCTGATCTTCTTTTCTGCCTGACCACTTGGAAATAAATGTTGCTAAGATCTTGAGGGTTGTCAGTGATTTAATATATTACTATTTGTGGTTTACACATTTGGAAATTTCCAGGGATTTCCTGGAAATGATACTTTATTATTATCTCTGATAATATTCATGTCAGGAGGCAATATGGGAGAAATTAAATTGGGCTAACTTGTGCTGTGAGGACTAATTCCAACAGGTCTAGAATTAGACTTCTAATGGATTAAAATATGTACCTAAATAGCATTGACCCCTAGTAAAGGCATAAAACATTGACTCTAAGTATTGCTTTGTAATTAAGGGTCAGTATTCAGGGAGGTTTATACCAGCTTGTCAGCATTTTTTGTTGAAAACAATGAGATTCTGATTTCTTCCCAGGGGATTCTACTCTTGTGACTGCATATTCCACAATTTATATATTATACTAATTATGGCCATTTGGAGAGTTTCCAGCTTGGGGTTATTATGAAAGAAGTACTCTGAGCATTCTAGTACATGTGTTTTGGTGAATAAATATGTTTATTTTTGTTGGGTATATACTTGGTGGGGTGGCAAGTGTTTGATAATAAGAGAGGCATGTTTTCAGCCTTAGAAGATTTTGCTCAAGAGTTTTCTGAGGTGGTTGTACCAATTTACACTTCCATGCAGATGAGCTTTAGATGGTTAAAAAATGTTGTAGACTTCCTTGGAAAATGAGAAAACTCCTTTCTTGATGACTCTATATATAAATCAACTAAATATATTATTTTTTAAATTTCTTTATAATTTTCATAGGCTCACTTTTTTTGTTAGATAGATATGTTGCATAGTGGTGAACATTGGGCTTCTAGTGTGCCTGTCGCTTAAATAGTGAACATTATGCCCAATAGGTATTGTTCAACACTCATCCTCCCCGCCATGCCTCCCCACTTTTGAAGTCCCCATTGTCTATTAATTACTTCTGTATGTCTGTGTGTACCCATTTAGCTCCCTCTTATAAGCGAGAACATGTAGTATTTAATACTTTGTTTCTGAGTTATTTCACTTAAGATTATGTCCTCTGGAGTTAATTTTTGTGTAAGGTATAAGGAAGGGGTCTAGTTTCAGCTTTCTGCACATGGCTAACCAGTTTTCCCACCATCTATTAAATAGGTAATCCTTTCCCCATTGCTTGCTTTTGTCAGGTTTGTCAAAGACTGGATGGTTGTAGATGTATGGTGTTAATTCCGAGGCCTCTGTTCTGTTCCATTGATCTATATCTCTGTTTTGGTACCAGTACCATGCTGTTTTGATTACTGAGCCTTGTAGTATAGTTTGAAGTCAGCATGATGCCTCCAGATTTGTTCTTTTCGCTTAGGATTGTCTTGGCTATGTGGGCTGTTTTTTGGTTTCATATGAAGTTTAAGGTGTTTTTTTTTCCCAGTTGTATGAAGAAGGTCAATGGGAGCTTCATGGGAACAGCATTGAATCTATAAATTACTTTGGGCAGTATGGCCATTTTCACAAGATTATTCCTACTCATGGAATGTCTTTTCATCTGTTTGTGTCCTCTCTTACTTCCCTGATCAGTGGTTTGTAGTTCTCCTTAAAGAGTTCCTTCACATCCTTTGTTAGCTGTATTCCTAGGTATTTTATTCTCTTTGTAGCAATTGTGAACGGGAGTTCACTCATGATTTGGCGCTCTGTCTGTTATTGGTGTATAGGAATGCTTGTTATTTTTGCACATTCTTTTTGTATGTTGAGACTTTACTGAAGTTGCTTATCAGTTTAAGGAGATTTTGGGCTGAGACGATGGGGACTTCTCAATGTACAATCATGTTGTCTGCAAATAAAGACAATTTGACTTCCTCTTTTCCTAATTGAATATGCTTTATTTCTATTTCTTGCCTGATTGCTCTGGCTGGAACTTCCAATATTATGTTGAATAGGAATGGTGAGAGATAGGGTACCCTTGTCTAGTGCCGGTTTTCAAAGGGAATGCTTCCAGCTTTTGCCTTTGATATTGGCTGTGGGTTTGTTGTAAATAGCTTTTATTATTTTGAAATATGTTTCGTCGATACCTAGTTTGAGAGTTTTTGCATAAAGGGCTGTTGAATTTTGTCGAAGGCCTCTGCATCTATTGAGATGATCATTTGGTTTTTGTCTTTTGTTCTGTTTATGTGATGGAATATGTTTTTAGATTTGTATATGTTTGGATTAAAGATTTAAACATAAGACCCAACACCATAAAAACCCTAGAAGAAAACCTAGGCAACATCATTCAGGACATAGGCATAGGCAAGGACTTCATGACTAAAACGCCAAAAGCAATGGCAACAAAAGCCAAAATAGACAAACAGGATCTAATTAAACTTAAGAGCTTCTGCATAGCAGAAGAAACAATCATTAGAGTGAACTGGCAACCAAAAGAATGAAAAAAAATTTTCTCAAGCTATCCATCTGACAAAGAGCTAATATCCAGAATCGATAAAGAACTAAAGCAGATTTACAAGAAAAAACAACCCCATCAAAAAGTGAATGGAGGATATGAACAGACACTTTTCAAAAGAGGACATTTATGCAGTCAACAAACATGTAAAAAAAAATGCTCGTCATCAATGGTCTTTAGAGAAATGCAAATCAAAACCACATTGAGATACCATCTAATGCCGGTTAGAATGGCAATCATTAAAAAATCCAGAGACAACATGCTGGAGAGGATGTGGAGAAATAGGAACACTTTTACGCTGTTGATGGGAATGTAAACTAGTTCAACCATTGTGGAAGACAGTGTGGTGATTTGCTCAGGGATCTAGAAATAGAAATATCATTTGACCCAGCAATCCCATTACTGGGTATATACCCAAAGGATTATAAATTGTTCTATTATAAAGTCACATGCACACATATGTTCACTGAGGCACTGTTTACAATAGCAAAGACCTAGAACTAACCCAAATGCCCATCAATGATATACTGGACAAAGAAAATGTGACACATATACACTATGGAATACTATGCAGCTATGAAAAAGGATGAGTTCATTTCCTTGCAGGAACATGGATGAATCTGGAAACCGTAGTTCTCAGCAAGCTGACACAAGAACAGAAAACCCAACACTGCATGTTCTCACTCATAGGTGGGTGTTGAACAATGAGAACAGATGGACACAGGGAAGGGCACATCACATGCTGGGGTCAGTTGGGGCAGTGGGGAGCTGGGGAGGGATAGTAGGGGGCGGGGAGGTTGAGGAGGGATAACATTGGGAGAAAAGCCTGTTCTAGATGATGGGGGGATGGAGGCAGCAAACCACCATGGCATGTGTGTACCTATGCAACAATCCTGCAAGTTCTGCACATGTACCCCAGAATATAATGTATAATAAAAAGAAAAAAGAAATGCTTAGGACTTCTAGGCAGAAAAAAAAAGATATCCTCTAACTTCATCCATGTTTCTGTAAAAGACATGATTTTATTCTTTTTTGTTGCTGCATTTTATTCCGCGGCACATCTATACCACATATTCTTTATCCAGTCATCCATTGAGGGACCCTTAAGCTGATTCTATTACTTTGCTATTGTAAATAGTGATTCAATAAACATAAGAGTGTAGGTGTCTTTTTGATATAATGATTTTCTCTCCTTTGTGTAGATACGTAGTAGTGGGGTTGCTGGGCCTAATAGAGTTATATTTTAGTTCCCTGAGAAATCTCCATGCTGTTTTCCATAGAGGTTGTATGAATTTACATTCACCAAAATAGTGTATAAGTGTTCCCTTTTCTGTACATCCTCATCAACATCTATGGTTTTTTGATGTCTCAAAAATAGCTGTCTGGTGTGACATGGTTTCTCATTTTGGTTTTAATTTGCATTTCTCTGATGATTAGTGATGTTCATCATTTTTATCATATATTTGTTGGCTACTTGTGTGTTGTCTTTTGAGCCCAAATAGCCAAAGCAGTCCCAAGCAGAAATAACAAAGATGAGGGAATCATATTAGCTGAGTTCACCTTGTACTAAAATGCTATAGTAACCAAAGTAGTATGGTGCTGGTATAAGAATAGGCACATAGATCCATGGAACAGGGCAGAGAACTCAGAAATAAAGCCACATAACTGTAAACAGCTGAATCTTCGACAAAGTCAACAAAAACATACAACAGGGGAAGGACTCCCTTTTCAATAAATGGTGCTGGGATAACTGGATAGACATATATAGAAGAATAAAGCTGAACCCCTATTTCTTACCAATAGAAAAATTAACTCAAGACAGATTAAAGACTTAAACATAAAACTATAAAAATCCTAAAAGAAAACCTCAGTAAAACTCTTCTGGACATTGGTCTCGGCAAATTTTGACTAAGACTCAAAAGCAAATGCAACAACAAAAATAAACAAATGTTACTTAAACTGAAAAGCTTCTCCACAGCCATATAAACAATCAACAGTGTAAACAGAGAACCTACAGAATGAGAAAAATTGTTTGCAAACTAATATATGCAACAAAGGACTAATGTCCAGAATCTACAAGGCACTCAAACAACTCAAAAACTCCAAAACAAATAACCCCATTAAAAGTGGGCAAACAACATGAACTGACATTTCTTAAATCAACTAATTGTTTTAAGTAGTATTTAACTATAGATTTTACCTGATGGAAGACACTAGCTTATTTAAATTATACCTATGACTCATTTACTTTTCTTAATTTAATCTTAATAATAATTTGTGTCTAAATTCTTTCACTTTTTTGTTCATTTTGGAAACAATTCCTAGAAGAAGGTGCAGTATAATCTTGCCACTGTTCATTGCTATAGATTTTTGTGATCAAAATTGGTAAAATCTTAGTCCATAAGCTATTTTGGAATCTTCTGGTTATTGTAGATTTGCAATATTTTAAAGAACATTTCCTCTTCACCCACCTTACACTAGCTCTTTTGTAAATTCCTGTGAGAGAGAGAATAAAGAAATTTCTACAGAGCCATGGAGTTTATTTTTCCAAGAGAAGCATGATTAAGACAAAATTTGAAGTATATCCAAATCACTTTGTAATCTCAAGGAAGTTTAGATAAGTATGAGAACGTTTAGAAAGTTAGACTTGTAATATGACAATTAAATTTAAATAAGATGACTCATTTGGAATAAAAAATAAAGGTATGCTTAAATTGAGAGCCAGTTTAGCTGTTGGGGCACACCAGAAGGGCAGACAGGGTAAGGCAGCTTAAAGCAAGGGGCTGGAAATACTCACTGGAAAAACTATTCCTTCGTCTCTGTAAATGGATGTTCCTTTGAAATGCACAGCTATCAAATACGAATTAGTGCATTTGATTCAGTTTTATCAGTAGCAACCCCATGTGCTGAGTAGGCAGGAAAAGTAATGAGGAGACTGGGTTTGCTTGTATGCGCTTTTACCTTTTTCTACACTTCTACAAATACAACATTTTGTCCTTGACCTCCTGTGATCTGCAAATCACAGGGCTTGGCACGGCAAGCTACTAATTCACAGACCTTGTTTGTTTTAATCTCTGAAAGATTATTCATTTTGGAAACTTTTAAACATTTATGGAAGTAGAGAGACTCTGAGTATAACATATCTGATGTACTTATCACCCAGTCTCAGCAATTATCATGATTGACAAATCTTATTTTATCTGTATAGACACTTCATCCCTCTTCCACTCACATTATGGTGAAGCAAAGCCCAGACGCCATAATTATTTCATTTTGAAATGTTTCAGAATATGTCTAAAAAGTAAAGTCTCTTCTTTTAAAATATAATGCCATTATCACATCTAAAACAAATTTTCTTGATTTGTGTTTAATACTTTTCTGTTGTATTGACTGGGGAAAATTTAAACACAAGACTTGAATCAAATAATTATATTCCTTTTCTTAAAGTTCCCGTTATATATTATCAAAAAAGAGCATGAATTATTTTATGTTCAAGCCTGTTTAAGCTCATGGCATATTTTTTGTTCAATAATTCCTTCTTTTATCTTATTATATCAGTATTTTTTTTTTACTAAAATCAGCATTTCTCCATCAAATGACTTTGCCTCAGGAAACAGATATCTGAATGAATTCTTTTCTATCACCACATACATGTCTTAATTGGAGTATGGCATCCTCTAGCTACAAGTATTTAGAAGAGAATACAGATACGGCATTTTGTTAAACATTTGAATTATTCTCACCATAAAATCAGTTAAACCTCTGACAGTGGTACCTAGTGTTTTTGTGTTTGAAATAAATATCTTAAAGCCTAGATTAGATTTTCTGAGCCCAGCTATAGTCCTTTGACCCTATGAGAGGCATGGTTGATATCACTAGCTATGGTGCAGTACCATTTAGTGCTTTAAAAAATGAGGGTAAGCTGCAGATCTACTTCTGCCTCTGGTAAAAGTCAGTGAGTGGTGGTTAATGAGTAATCAATGAAAACTAGTATGCATAACTGTACTCTTACTATACAGGTATATTCATGTTGTATAGGAAAAGCATCATCTCCAGTGATCCTGGAGAAACCTGTAGAAATCCTTGCTTTATAGAAAAACATCAGAAACAGAAGGGTAAATTTGTAATGAATACAAAGTAGTATATTTGGGTACTTTTAAGAAAAAGAGAAGGTTCTGAATTATATTAGGGCCTCTTCATTCTTCCCTAAACCAAGAAAGAACTATTGTCCTATTTCTAACAAGCTTTAAATCAAGATACTGTATTGCATTATGGAGCTGTGCCATTCCAAATGTGAAGGTTACAGAAAATTTTCAAGTTATACTAGATATTATGGTGACATGGATGCTTTTAAGGAGATGCTGAACTATGCCTATATAAGCTCCTTAGCCCTCTATTGTTCAATGGGCAATGATTGCTTTTCTCTGCTTCATTTTACTTATAATTTGCCAGTTGTATTAGTCAGAAGTGAGGTTATGCTGCACTAATAAAGCTCCAACATTTCAGAGGCTTATGTCTCATTCACTTAAAACACCCTGAGGGTCACCCTTGAGGCAGCTGTCCTCCATTTGTTGGCAGAGTTACTTTCTAATTTATTTATTTGAACATTGTTAAAACTCCTGATTTTATGTTGACTACTTTGGTAAGGAGCCAAAAAATGGCACTACTATTTATTTTGCATGTTATAGCACCTCCACATCAACATAGACTTCCATGAACACCTTGGCAGTAGAAGCAAGAGCAAGGGGAATGGTGTACCAATCCTAAATGCTTTCGCTTGGAAGTGGCACATGTCCCTTTAATTCTCATTTCAGTAGCCAAAGCAAGCCATCCAGGTATACTCAAGCTGTGGAAGCAAGGAAATGCAGTTTTTCCATATACCGGAAATGAGAGACTTGGGAGTTTTAGTGGACCTTATTGATGTCTATTAGACAGTTCTATTCTGATGTATTTCTCTGAATATTGCTGAGAAACTCTACACTTTAGAGTTTTGGTGAGGAAACAAAGACAATGTTTTCCTGCCAAATATGTATTATCAAAGGTATTTCGATAATTTTATATCATTGGTTTTCAAGCTTTAATGTATATATAAATCCCCCATGACCTTGTTAAAGTTCAGATTCTGGTTCAATCAGGCTGAAGAGGGGCCCAGATTCTGCATTCTTAAAGAGCTCCCAGGTAATACTAATGCCGCTGGCCTGAGGAGCATGCCTTTGGTCTATCATTCTATTTTGAGAGCAAAAGGCATCATGATTTTAGTTGTATTCAAACAGAAACTTAGGCCATTCTTCCTCCCCACCCCCATCTGAATTGAGGACAGTGTCTGGGGCGATAGTTGTCAAACATGTAGGAAGAATGTCAGTGCAACTCAAAGCATGCTTCTGAACGATAATTGGCTTTGTGTTCATTCATATTAAAATAAGACTGCTAGGAAGAAAAGAAACCTAATTGAACACTGAAAGCATCTCACTAAAATCCAGCTTCTAATTATGGTGGGGCTCACACAGCAGGGACACTGAAAGGAAGAGGAGCTACTGAAAACATCTTTATACTCTTTTGCTCTTAAGAGCCCTTCCTGAGATCAAATGCAATTTGTGTTAAGGAGGCAACAACTGACAAGCTTTTTACTCCCAGCAAGCATCGCAGAGACCGGGCGTCAGAGCACTTGTCATCATGGTTTGAGTTTATCTAATTATTAATAGAGCACTTTTTTTTTCTCTGATCCTTTACTAATTAAGATTCTTGCATGTTTTAAACATTTCACTTAGCATTTAGGATTCCAAATCAGTTGGCATTTGGCTCCAAGATGCAGATTGGCTTCAGAGGGTTGTATTAGAATCTGTATGAATTGAATGCGCATTTGGGTAGAAACAAGGCTGGATTGTGTAAGAACCCTCACAGGCAGTTCTCATTTTACCCAGAGGCTGTTTTTTTCCTTTGCTCATTTGTAATGCTAACCCATGATGGTGGAATGGGTGTATTGCTATAAATTAACAGCAATGCCTCATACTTCTTTTTCTGCAGGTGTAATTCAAAGAACTGTCACAAGAAATAGCAAAGCTATATATTCTTTATAGTAACTGTCATAAAAAATCCCAATTACTTTAAATTACCACAAAATGATTTCAAAATCAACCTCAGAACTACTGCCCTTGATTTTCTTGCAGTGAGTTTAAAGGGCAGGAGATAGAGCAGTAACTTTTGGGGTATATTATATAGTAGTTACATTTTTCATGATCAAGGAACTTTTAGTTTACAGCTTCTTTCCTTTGAACTAATTTATTGAATGAGATAATAATTCTAGGTCCATTTCCTTATTATGCTGACACTCAATTTCTGGGGCTTGGGCATATTTTACTTCCCTTTTATCATTAAAATATTTAAAACTATCATTTAAAATCTTAGCAAGTGCTAATTTTTTCATGTGATAAACTGAAACTTCTTGCTTTTATCCCAGGGAATCCAGCCATGCCTGAATCCTGCCTAGGGAAAGCTGCTCTTCTTTAGGAGGCTCTGATGAAGGCAGATGCACAATAGACAATGACAAAGGCAAATTCCCACTGAGTCCTCATACTCGGTTTCCCAATGCAGGATTCTTTGTTAAACTAAGCTGCAACAGGAAGCTCCGGCTGGAGGCTTAAGAATATTTCTCTTTATACCATCAAGACTAAATCCTTATTTTACCATCTGCAGATTGACATAGAGCAACCAAAGAGATCAGATAATTTAAGAATGTACCTGGGAAGTTGAGGCAGGAGAAGTGCTTGAATCCGGGAGGTGGAGGTTGCAGTGAGCCCCGATCACGCCACTTGCCCTCCAGCCTGGCGCCTGGTAACAGAGCAAGACTCTGTCTCAAAAAAAAAATGTGTGAGTACATCCAATGATGTGTCAAGGACTACCCACTGGGAAAGGATCTAGCACACTTATTTCCTCTATGGAGGGGAGTGGGTGATTCCCCTAGCTTAGGCACCTTGGGAGGTTAAATTACTTTCTGGAAAATGTTCCTTATTGATCAACATGATACACTAAACGGAGTTGTTCATAGACCCTGGGGACGATAGGGAAATAGCAGCCTTATATCGCAGCGTTCTCTAAGGTCTAGGAATCAAGGAGGCAGAGAAAGAGGTTTAGGGCCCTGGAAAATTTAGTTGGCAATATATTTTGAGCCTTAGTTATAGACCCAGGGGTAGTGATAGGTCTGGGATATGTTCTGTGGATGCCTCTCGAGTTCTGTAGAGTGAATGCTGAGGTAGTAGTATGCCCTAAAGGTTTAGTAGGAGCTGAGAGCATTTAGTATGAGTCGTTGGGGGAGAAAGAGCAAAGATGTAGACAACTGACATATGAATTGAGGGATGGTGAAGCCAGGAATACTGGCAGCTGCACAGCTATAAATTTATGGCTCTCACTCATAATCTTTTAATCTCTTTTTTACCATTTGCCAATTGCAAATAAGACACATCAAGTTCTAGTGCAAATACAGAAACTCTATCCATGGATTCATCTGTTATTCCACTGATCACTCTATTCATCCATCTAATCTATCAAGAGAAAAAGAGTGAGAAGTGATCATTTCTGTTTTCTCTTCTCTGGCTAGAATCTCTGTTCATGTGCCTTTTCCATCATTCTCACAATGAGCAGTCAGGTATGCAGCAATTGCTTTAGAAATTACAAATATATTAAAATGGGAGACGATGAATGGAGTCATGCAAAGACCCCTATATCGAACAAAGTTATCTGAAGACCCGGTATTTCTCAATGCCAAAGCAGTTGATTTTACCCTGTATTTGGAGTACTGGACATATTATCCATGGATGCAGTTTTTAAGAATTATTCCAGCTTATAATGGACTGAATGTTTGTGTCCCCTGTAAAATTAATATTTTGAAGTCCTAACCCCCAGTGTAACAGTATTTGGAAATAGGGCCTTTATGGAAGTAATTAAGGTTAAGTGAGGTCAGAGGGGTGGGGTCTTGATCTGGTAGAATTTGTGTTACTTATAAGAA
Source organism: Saguinus oedipus (assembly GCA_031835075.1). NCBI lineage: Eukaryota > Metazoa > Chordata > Mammalia > Primates > Cebidae > Saguinus > Saguinus oedipus. The sequence continues at coordinate 183,411,163 of CM063170.1, read as the reverse complement.
GAGACACCAGAGAGCTAATTTTTCTCACGACGTTTGTGCAAAAATGAGCTCACAAGCACTCACAGTGAGATGGTAGCCACCACCAAGCCAAAAGGAGAGGTCTCAAATGACCCCTGCCTTGCTTGCACCTTGATCTTGAACTTTCCAGCCTCCAGAACCTTGAAAAATAAATTTATATTGTTTAAGCCATCCATTCTATGCTAATTTGTTATGGCAGCCTGAGCTGATTAATATACCACTCTTAATTTCCACTTATATGAAAGGCATATGGATATAGTTTATAAATTTAAAGTTTTTTTTTTTCTTAATGGAAAAATTTCCAAAAATTTCAAAGATATTTCTCCTTAAATATTGTGAAATACCTAATCTGATGCAAGTTATCTCAGGACAGGTTGCTTTCAGTTATTTTCTAGATTCTATCTTGGTCATTCTGTCCATCACCACATTTCGGTATCTCCAATCAGCTAGAGACTCCTGCTGAGAGCATTTCTAACACTAACATTACTCAGAGTAGTTGACTTTCTCAGAAAACTTTCACACTTCGTTGTATCTTCTCTCTGATGTGTAGTCAACCTCTTCTTGCCAACAGAGTTCTTCTCTTTGACTTAGCTGTTATTTGACCTCCTCCCTCATTCCTGTTTAGCTACTATACTATTTTTCTTTTCCACTTGCTTTTGTACAAAGTCTCAATTTTATGACCTGACACTCATCCAGTCGCCTAATGTAATCAGCCTCTAGTCCCATTACTCTACTGAAATAGCTCTTTCTAAACTCATTAATGTGGTTTTATAGCTAAACCTTAAGGATGTTTTTTGGTCTTTCATACATGACTTTGAATTGCATTCAACACTTAGTCACTGTCTCTTCTTGACCCAGTGTCTTAGCTTGCTTTTCACCATATAAATGTTGCCTATTTGCACCTCACTTCTCTGTGTGTGCTTCTCATTTGCAGACTACTTCTTCGCCACTTTTTTCGCCTGGATTGTAGAGCTTCTCTAAGCTTGTTCCAGAATCTGCTCGTCTTTTCACTCTGTAGTCTTTCCCTAGGCAATGGTATTTTTGCTTAAGGTTTTAATCACTTCCTATAAGTGAGTGACTAACAAATTGATATTTTGGGGAGAAACAACTCTTTTTGGCTCCAGGGTATGCACTCTCTCTTTCTTGGCTGCTCTGTTAGGTGACTTAAAGACACTTCAAGATGAACAGATTAAAATTAAACTCATGAACTCTTACCTCAATCCTGGCCTTCTTTGTGGATGTTTTATCTTTGCCATGGAATCACCATTTATATAAGATATGCTACCTACAATAGCAGCAGTCATTCTTGACACCTCATTTCCCTCATTCTTGTATTTACTCATTTAATATTTATTCCGCAAATATTTATTAAGTGCAGCTATGTACCAGACATTGTACTTAGTGCCAGATATACATCATCAAATAAGTTTGTCTAATTCATTACCCAGTCTTGACAATTTTATATCCTATATATAGCTAACTCCCTTCATTTCATCCTAAGTTATTATCATTTCATCCATTCCTCTAAGTTATTATCATTTCTCTGCTGCAGTAACTTCCTAGATAGTCTATCCACATAGTTACTAGAACAAGCTTTCCAAAGGCTGTTAATGCCACTTCAGTTAACCCCTTCCCACTGCTCTTGCTTGAAACCTCCCAGTTCTTTTAGAATGAAAAAAGTCATTAGTGTCACTTAATGGACCATGGCAGCTCTTGTCCCTGCTATCACTCCAGTCCCATCTATCATTACACTTCCACATTCTTCTTGTACTTCAGCTACTTTGCATTCCTTTTGCCACACATTTTTTGAATATGATTCTTCCCATTTTATTCATAGTTAATATCATTTCATAGCTCAACACAATTTTCACTTATACAGAGATACTCTCCTTGTCTTCCCAGACTAGATCTGACCTTACTACTGTACACACCCGTGGAGCAGGTCCAGGTCTTTATTTTCTCCCCACAGGATCTGCAGTACTCAGTGCAATGCCTGGCATATATTAGAGGTTAATTAATATTTATAAATGAGCAAATAGGTTTTTTCACTGATTTCTTTTTTTTTTTTTTGTATTATCTAAGCCTTTTGCTCACAATAATGGAGTCCTTTGGTTTGCACGGGCCTTTGCTGCTGCTTTTCTTAGGCTCTACTTAGATTATTTATCTCTGTCCTAAAATGACCTTTTAACCAGCTCCACGTAGGCACTGTCATCTCTGATTAAGATGCAGCAGAGAATCTCAGACTGTTTACCCTAAACCAATGACAATCATTGGGGAATATGTAAATTAACATCAATTACTTGCATTTATCAAAATTTTCATTTAAATCTCATAGCTGAGCTATACACAGTCACATAAATGATTTTTAAAACTGGTGTTCATAGGAGAAAACCTTGTAATTATTATGCTGGGGTGGAAAAATGACTGACAGAGAGGAAGATGGAACTATTTCTGTTGCTTAAAGTAATTTAGAAAAGTGCCCAAGCAGTTTGGTTATGGTGTTGTGACTCTGCCAAAATCAGATGCTAAAACTTGGCATGTTTAAATTTACATTTTCTTTTGTTTTCTTTATTCTGCATGTTTTCTGCAGTGCTATTGAGGGGTAAAGAGGAGAAAAAAGTGGGTCAAAGAAGAATGTGGAGCCTGGATAAACCATCAAATTAAAAGTGAACCCAAAGATTAACAAAAGTTAGCAAAAAAATAAAAAAATAAAAAATACTCAGCTGCTGCTTTTATTCACCTGTATTGAGCACCCAATCTTGGGACAACCTCTTGACTTCTTAATAACATGGGGTCAATAATACATGTCTCATGGGAAGGTCAAATGGATCAAATGAGGTCATACACATGAATAATCCATGAAGTGCTATGCCACATAGTTGGCTTATATGATAATTATTAATTTTTATTGCTGATAACCAGGACTCCTTGGTGTTATGTCCAAGATTTCTTACATAGCCAACTCTTTGTAGTGCGTTCTATGTGCCACACACTAAGCACCTTACACTAATTTAATCCCTATGACTGTGTGTGTGTGTGTCTGTCACTAAGTCTCGTATGATCCTGGCTCACTGTAACCTCCACTTCCCAGGTTCAAGTAGTTCTCCTGCTTCAGCCTCCTGAGTAGCTGGGACTATAGGCACAGGCCACCATGCCCAGCTAATTTTTTTGTCTTTTTAGTGGAGACAGGGTTTCACCATCTTGGCCAGCATGGTCTCCATCTCTTGACTTTGTAATTCACCCGCCTCAGCCTCCCAAAGTGCTGGGATTACAGTTGTGATCCACCGTGCCTGGCCAACAATTTTATTATAAAATAAATACTGTTATTTTCTCACAGATTAAAAACTGAGGCAAAGGAAGATTTATGAGTTTGCTAGAAATTAATGTCACATGACTAGGACATGTCTCATCTTCTATTTGGAAAATAATGACCTTATTCTGAAAAAATTCCACCTCTTGGCTTAAATGCTACCTCTTTAACTTACCTTTTGCCCATGGAGTGCATGGAAGTTGTGCACTCTATGCGTAGGACTTAGCTGCCATGAAGGAAAGTTATTTTCTCCACTTTCTGTTTGAGTGTCCCACTGGCTTTGCTTTGTATCTCACGTCAGGACTGAGATACAGGCTTTTACTTCAAGACAGGATTTACTGTTTTACTTTAATTTCCTCTCAGGATACCATGCCAGAGTGCTTGTGAAATTTTGTTATTCTCTGCATCGATGATTTGTCCTTTGAAATAGAGAAATAACATTTGTCATTCTGACATTTGGAGATCTAGGCTGTGCCATTTGTCCCTTCTTAGCCTTGTTTTAGGTAGTAAATCAGGCAAGGTATTGGGGGTGTCTTGCTTAGAGAAGAGATGGTATCCATAATAAGAGTTTCTCAGTGTCAGGATGCTGTGGATACAAGATTTGGGATCTTTTGTTTCAGAACATTTTTACCTCATGCAGAAATACTGTTCTTTATTGTTCTTTTCTTTTTATGGGTGAAGTTTTTTTTTTTTTTTTTTTTTAACCTCTTTCCTTCTTACATAGCAAGGAGTTCAGTTTGGCATTTTTCTTTTTTGGTATTTGTGGTGGATGTTGGAGCCCTAGTACTTCTGACAGAATGTCAAGATTATCCACACTTATTATCTCGATTTTCTTCAAGGTAACTTTGGGGATACAACACTTAGAGCTGGTAATTTGATCTGCTTTTTAGAATGATGTGTTTGAATTATCTTTTGGTTAATTTTTGCTGTGTAAACTATAGAGTTAACTTTTTATGTATGTGGGTGACTGTGTCTAATTCAAATTTAGGAAACAGTTTGGAAAGTCTATCCACTTAAACTTGAAATGATTTTGAATGTCAAGGTAAAACCCTACAGGTGCGAATAAAAGAATAGTGAGACATTTTGTCAACATTAGTTTTGAATTGTTGTAAGAGTCATCTTTTTAGCTATGTAGAAAAAATGTTTAGAAATGGAAAATGGTTAACTTTGTCTAGTATTCTGGTTCTTTTTCTGTGCCTTGCATACATTTGAATTATACCATTTTGACATAATTAGATTGGTGAATATAATGGAAGAAAATTCTTTTATGTTATACATTTAAAATCAGTGGCAAACAATGAGAGGTAAATAATGTGTTGCTCTTTCAGAGTTTCTGAAGCCCTAAACTATGTTTGCCAGATAAGTACAGAACAGCCAGTTACATTTGAATTTCAGATAAACAGTGAATGATTTTCTAAATATAAGCATGTACCAAATATTGATTGGAATATATTTACACTAAAAAATGTTTTTGGGTTGGGCATGGTGGCTCACGTCTGTAATCCCAGCACTTTGGGAGGCCTAGGCAGGTGGATCATCTGAGGTTAGGAGTTTGATACCAGCTTGACTAACATGGTGAAACCCTGTCTCTACTAAAAATACAAAAATTAGCCGGACATAGTGGCAAACACCTGTAATCCCAGCTAATTAGGAATCTGAGTCGGGAGAATCATTTGAACCCAGAAGCGGAGGTTTCAGTGAGCCAAGATCTTGCCACTGTACCCCAACTGGGTGACAGAGAGAGACTCTGTCTCTAAATAAATAAAGTTTACCATGTAACAGGGCATCCTGAATTGTTATTTGCTAAATTTGGCAACTTTGTCCTAGGTCTGGTTAGTATACATTGACCCTGATTGGACACTGATTTTCATCTCTGGTCTTAATTGTAGCTAAGAAGTTATATGTCAAAGTCAAATCTGTCCAGTATTGGGATTTTATGTCATTATGAAAGTAATCAGACAGATAAATAGGTAAAAGAGGACCATGCAAGGATTAAGATTATCCCATTTCCATCCACTTATGGCTTATAAAGGAAAGCAGTAAAATCACCCCTCCTGCAAATCTGTCCTAGAAACAGGTAGCAGGCTAGAAGGGAGTCCATTAAATTTTATCCCAGCAGTGTGACAGCCCCTCATCCTGTCTTTTCTACAGCTCTCAGAATGAGTGAGGCTTTATTTATTTTTTTGGGACAGAATCTCATTCTGTTGCCTAGGCTTGTAGTGCAGTGGCCGGATCTCAGTTCACTGCAACCTCAACCTCCCGGGTCCAAGCAGTTCTCCTGCCTCAGCCTCCTGAGTAGCTAGGATTACAAGTGTGAACCACAACGTCTGTCTAATTTTTGTATTTTTAGTAGAGACAGGGTTTCACCACGTTGGCCAGGCTGGTCTCAAATGCCTGACCTCGTGATCCACCTGTCTCAGCCTCCCAAAGGGTTGGGATTACAGGCATGAGCCACTGAGCATGGCCAAGGCTTCTTGAGGGTTGACAGCAATACTGCACAGATGTGAAAGCAGCTGAGAAGCACCACAGGGCTTCAGCTAATTCCTTATTCAGTGCAGGCTCTGTGTGTCCTCAATCTTGCTTCCTGGCTTCCTTCCTGTCCTGCCTTATGTCCCTCCCAGCTCTGAACAACTACTTTCTGCCTCAGTCATCAAACCCTGTTGAGGTGCTCCCCGCTTACTCGTTAAACTCATTCCCTATACTTAGCACAATATTTTGGACCATGTAGGTATTTAAAAAATTGTCACACAGAGCAAAATTCTGTAATGCTATAGAACAAAGTTTTATAATTCAATCACAGTAAAGGCAAGTGAAACTCCAAACTGCTCAGATCCTAGCTTGCTAGATTTTTAAAAAATTATTTGAGAAATCTTATTTGAAGAATTTTGTTCACTGGGCTTATCATGGAATTTTCTGTAATGGAATTGAACTCTATCATGGGCATGCATATTTTCTGTGAACTTAGATTATCAATCCATCCCCATGCTAATTTATGTAAATGGTATTATTAAAATACCATTGTGAAAAATATTCACTTTCCCTCTTAATCATGAATTACACATAATAAAAGTTTCTTCATCAGGAATAATAAATCAGGTGAATCCTGTTTAATTTGATTCACTTTCTCTATTTCTTTTTCGTTTACATAGCATAGATTTTTTTGTAAGTTTTCCAGGTATTGTCTTTCAGTATTCCTAGTTGTTGACATAACTTCTTGTTGAGTAAACTGAAATTAATCTTGATATAAAAAGTATAATTTCATGTGATGGTTTTTATTTTATTCATCTCTTTATATTTCATAAAGTGTCATTTTTCTGTGGCTACAGAAAACATATGGTTGTTTCTACAAAGTGTTGTTTGAGCTTGGATTTAGAGACTTGCTCATTCAAACCTTTATATTCTTAATGACTTCTAGAGAGATGGTTGTTACCAGGAAGGCTTCTGCCTCCTGCCTTATACACTTCTCATCTTCAGGAATATCATTGATCTAGATATTCAAATCATCTGTAACCCTTTCTTAAAAATGGAAAGTGTGTTGATGCAAGAAGAAAATTCTCAGAAAACTGGGTCTCATTTTTGTCCCAGAAATGAATAATCACTTATTGAAAAAACTAGAACTAAGGAAAATATACTCAAAACACTGACAGTTCAATCAGGATTGTTATTCTAACAGAAAAATATTTGAACTCCAGGCAAGGGTTTTGACCTTTGTGTTCTTCCCCAGAATGGGCTGTCTGGCTGTCAAGCACTCAGATAACTTTTTGCATCCTATGACAGCTTCTGCAGTGAAAGTGACACTCTGCCTATCGTGGGACAACATGTGGCTGCTTGATGTAGTGTAGCAGAGGGGGACGTCACTATTTTTCTAAGGCTTTCATATGTGACTGATTAAGTTAATAGCGAGAGTAAGGTAGATTTGGTCACTCCCCAGGGACCAGAGAGTTTAAGGCAACACACTTTTGTTCAAATCAGCTGATGTAATGACAAGCAGGGTATTTTTTTTTTAATTTTAGTTATTCTCAAATGCCTCTTCACAAGGTTACCTTGTGCCAGACACCTGAGTGAGCAGCATTTCCATCTTGCTTCCTCATCATAAATCAAAGTTATAGGAAGTCTCTCTAATCAAACAAAGGCAACTGGAAGAAAGATAATTATCATAGCCAGTATTCTACTGATTTCATTTTTGGTTAGAAATTCACTGCATTTGAATGTTTTTAGATCCTTTTCATCTTAAGAACAATATGGAAACCTTATTGCCTATAATTATCATCTTTGTCAACAAATTTGTGTGATTAATTTGTAAAACATATGGTTGGTTCTTCATAAGTTTTACCATTCTACTTGCATCGTCTTTAGGAAGCCCAGATTAAAGCTGAATATAGCTGAGCCGACTTCTGATTCTGAGTAGAGACAGGCTGGTAAATGACAGAAGATTCATAACTGGATACCAGACTCCCCACCCAGGATAGAGGTTCCTGTTCTAGTTCTGTCACACATCTCATGTTTAATCCTGAGGAAGTTATTTAACTATGGCTCTGAATTTTCTCATGATTAACAAGCAAGAGGGGTTAACTGAATGCTCCTTAAAGACTATTCCAACTACAGTTTAGTGATGGTAGATAACCTTTCAGTCAAAGGGCTTCTTGTGATCATGAGAGTGTGGTGACCTTCACTTCGGGCCCCTGTGTGTGTTATTCTTCATATATGACTTTTTTTCTCTCTTGTTCTTTAGGGTTTGTGCTGTGTCTGCACAACATTCTCTTTCAAACATAACAGCCATTTATCAGTTTTAGTCTAGAGACACTATTTTCCAAGCATAGTATTTGTGGCTTTCTCTCAAGCTCCAAAGTATAACATTACTCAGAATTGTCTGCTCATAAATAGGCAGGGTTCAAAAGATATAGATTTTTATTTTTAATAGAAAATGCCTCGATGTGGTTTCAGACTGCTCTCAAGTGTTTGTCTTGAGAGCAAGTGACATCGAGTCTCTTTTTGTTCCCCTCAAATGGCCTTACTCTCCTTGTTGCTATTTTGGATAAACAATCACAGATTAGAGTGCTTCATTTTTGGAGGCAAGGGAGGGGGACAGAGAAGGATAAGGATATGTGGGAGTATGTTTGTGTGCACTTGGGGAGGTTCAGGGAGGAATATCATTTGCAAAATGGTTTCCTGAAGGAACAGTTTAGATTTGTTTTGGTGTAAATTGAGCCAGAAGTTTGAAAATAAAAAGAGATTTCATACATTCTTGCTCTCTGTATAACCACCTTGTTAAATAAATGCAACATTTGGACCAATTCTGTTTTTCTAATTCCATTGCACACTTGGGAAAGCAGAAGGCATTTTGCATTATGCAGAATCTGGTGTTTGGTTATTTGGAGAAGAGGGTTGCTTTACCCACTAGGTCACAGTAAATGACTACAGATGCTAAGGATATGTTGATGGTGTCAGCAGTAAAATCTTTGCCACACAGATTGTGAAAAATTACAGGAGGGCAGGAAATAATTTATTTCACCAACAGTCTATTTCCCATCTGCAATTTGTACCTGTTGAAGCTGAAAGTGCTCTCCTTGTTTCGAGGCTGTCTTTGCTTTCCCTCCTCGCTCTCTGTCTCCTTTATCTGACAGACGTACAAGTCTTAAAGCCTTAAGTTCAGATGAGTGTTATTAACAGCAACCTTTACAGTCCACTGGGGATTAATTTCATTGTTTTGTTCTGCGTTTTTACAATAGTTTCAAGATGCTGGAATGTAGATATAGTTATTGTTTAAAAAAATGTTTAGACAGGTTGATTCATGTAGCTACCCAGCAGGATCTGAACACTTTTTCTAAAGTTAAATTCCAAAGAAGAAAATTGATTACACATCCTTATTCACCACCCAAAACACACAGGTACAAACAGTGTGATAGTGATCTGCAGATCAGTCAAGATGTGCTTTCTTAGGTATAAAAAGATTGGATATTATTGGTAATACTTAATAAAATATTTTATTTTATAATAAAATATAGCACTTTTACTTTATTTTTCCCTTATGTGAGACATTAAGTAGATGTTTATATGATCCTATTCTTACAGAATCTTCATTTTTCACAAATTGAACCCTCCAGATTCCAGTGGTAATTAAGAGGTTGTTTATATGTTGAGGGTGGGTGGTTATATTTTATTTTACTTGTTTGATTGTAGCTGACACAGTTAAAAAAACCCTCTTTTGTCCTTTTCTTTCGAGCAGTATGGGAACCCTATTTCAACGTTGAATAGGTAGGTAAAGCTGTAAATTATATGTGTTGTAGATGTGCTAATAACAAGTCATTCTTTTCTCATGGCCTTTACAAGAAATCATTCTGAAAGAGAGGCAGCGGGAAGTATGTCTTTCTGTTTCCGGAGCAGACAGAGTGACTGATACCCAGAAGAAGATGAAAATGTTTAATTAGTATACTTCACCTCAGTCTGAAATGCAGACAAAAGTTGTACTTGTATATGTGGCTTGAAGGATAGCAGGGCCTGATAACAAATCATAAAAAAAGATGGAAGCCCCAATGGCAAATTTTATGCTGAAAATTTCATCACTTGTCACATATCAGTTGTAAAAATGAAGAAGAAACATCTCAAATTTGTGCAATCTCAAACTCCAAACTGGTTAGCCAAAATTAGCTAGAATTCTGATGTATTGTTAGGTCATTCAAAGAGCATATGCACCGATCTGGGCTCCTCTTTTTTAAAGCACAGGGTAGAAAAGTTGAGTACCTTGTGTATGTCCTTTCTTTTTAAATTTTTATATATTTAAGATACAAATGTACTTTGTTACATGCATATGTTGCCTGGTGGTGGCTTTTAATGTAGGTTTTCCCTAATACCCAATGTCCATTTGGCTGTATGATGACTCAAGCTTTGTACAGAAAGATAGGGGTCAAGAAGATCTCTGAGGATATTGAATTAGTGCATTTGGTGGTGTGGAGGTTAGAGGGCAAGTGGCCTCATGATTTCTACAGTCACCTAATAGCTTTAATGCTCTGCAAAATGAACTCAATTTAGAGCAGCTAGACTCAAGTCAAATGATAAAAAGTAGGGGACCTTTATACTCTGTATTCCATTTCAGTAACTTCAGGCTACTTTTTTCCTTCCAACCTCCAAATAATACTCTGTACTTTTGCCTGCCATACACAAACACAAAAAAAACACAATGAGGCATACCCTAACATCTAATTCTGTTTGAGATCTTAGCAGCTTTGCTAGCTGATTATCTGTTAACTTCCTTCCCTAAAATATTAGCTGATATTAGTTAGGGTAACCCATTTCTTATGGTGGCTGCATTACACAAGATTATATGTTAGGTAAAGAAGTGATAGGCAATGAGGAAGATATTCTGGGCTGGGGGTCTTTTCAAATACTATCACACACACAATTACCTTCTCTAGTTACAGAAAGACACTGGTCACACAATCAGCAGTTAATGGAGATACAAAAAATGCTGGGTAAATAAGATGTGACTTTTGACTTATTAATTAAATGTAGGCTTATATAAAGTCCTTTTTTGAGTCATATTTTTTTTAGACTTAAACTGAGCAGTATCGGAAGAACTGAATAATTAGAAGTGAATTGAAAATACTTTAAATGTTAGTTTTTATGGCTATGACATAAGTTGAAACAGTTGGAGTATTATAAGAACAAGAACACTCAAATAAGATGACTTAGGCTTTTATATTAGTTATACCCTTAATTTACTGGGTATATTAATCATGAGCAAGGTACGTAGTCTCTCTGAATATTTTCTTTTTGATTATAAGAAAACTATCAAAAGATCCCAGTGAGGCCCGGCGTGGTGGCTCACGCCTATAATCCCAGCACTTTGGGAGGCCGAGGCAGGCAGATCATGAGGTCAAGAGATCAAGACTATTCTGGCCAATGTGGTGAAACCCCATCTCTACTAAAAATACAAAAATTAGCTAGGCATGGTGGCACGTGCCTGTAGTACCAGATACTCAGGAGGCTGAGGCAAGAGAATTGCTCGAACCTGGGAGGCAGAGGTTGCAATAAGCTGAGATCACACCACTGCACTCCAGCCTGGCACCTGGCAACAGAGTGAGACTCTGTCTCGGGAAAAAAAAAAAAAATCCCAGTGAGATGGTATGTCTCTGGAAACATGGAAGGTGTGATTGAATGTCAGATATTATTACTAACAAGTAGTTCCCAAACTTTTTTAGAAAAATTACTTGCATATTAATTAAAAACCTATTAGCTATGACATGTGTAGTGGGAAAAAAAAGGGAACAGGGAGCAGCAAAGCAGACTTCTAAGAGATTGAGACAGTTTTGTACATAGCTTGAATTTATTGGTTTAATGCTAATTATTTTTAGCTTGAGTTTTTTTAGACATATTATTTCTACAGTCACCTAATAGTTTTAGATATATACACTGATATATCTTAGCTAGTTGGATTAGTTTATTTTCCATGTAATTTTCAAGGCAGTATTAAACCATCGGTAGCTATCATATGTGATATTAGGGAATATTACAGTTACTTTAAAGTATTATCATTTTGAGCAATGCTTTTAGAGAAAGGTATAGTAATAAATGCATTCTTAGATTTGTATTTTTAATCCATTAGAAGAGATTGAAAGAAAAATAAATATCAGCAACGCTAATGAAGTCGGTTTTATTTCAGTGCTTTACACATATTCATGTTTAATACTGTAATGGACAGAATAGTAGACTGTCATTCCACTCAAGAAGAGTTAGAGTGGTATAAAATCCCTATTTGTTGAAAACAGAAGAACCACTCATCATTTATAAGGCTTGTACCCAGTATATTTCTGACCAATATACATAGAACCTAGTGATTGAAATTCATTGCTGGAATAGTACATTTTTAATAAAATATTGTAAATCCCTGGACTTCTTGGCAGCATATGTAGCCTAAGAGGAATAAGAAATGTAAGTAAACTATTTTCTGCATCTATTTTAAAAGGTGGTGTTAGGGAAGACCATGAAAGGCTATAATTGATCATGAGACACCAACTGGGGGTACCCAGGGAATTGCTCTGGTGACCTCCGACGTACATGTTGTGTTTACCTTTCTGCGAGAAACTCCCAATTACGTGCAATGGCATATGGCTGGATTCCTGTAGAAGGCGGTGAAGGGAACATGCCTTAATCTCACAGTCTTAGAAATTCAAGGCGCTTTAACATTATCTGCTTTAACCTTCTTGCTTTTGGTGGATGATTTAAGTAGGTCAAAGTAGTTGTTTGAATTCTACAAACATTGATTGCCCCAAGGAAACAGGGTGAGGGTGATTAACATATATTGAATATCTGTTTTTTTCCAGATTGTGCATTCTATATCATAAATCTACCTTTGGATGTTATTATATCTGTTTTACAGGTCAGACAATTGAGGTTTAATAAGGATAAGAAACTTTCATAAAATTCACTTGCTTGTTACTTGCAGTATTTAGGCCCATAATGATCTCACCTTTTCACTGGTCACACTCCCTCCTCAGAACTATAATAATAAAACTCTGACCTTGCTCTTGGAACAGTGGTTTCTTTTTCTTTTGTATTATGATTTGCCACTTTCAAAAGTGTTGAATATGTTTAGACGAGGTGTAATAAATAATCCAAGAAGGGAGATAGGAAGAAAAAAATTTTTTTTTTTTTTTTTTTTTTTTGAGACTGAGAGTCACTTTGTTGCCCAGGCTGGAGGGCAGTCCCACAATCTCGGCTCACTGCAACCTCAGCCTCCTGGGTTCAAGCAATTCTCTTGTCTCAGTCTCTGGAGAAGCTGGGATTACAGGTGTCCACCACCATGCCTAGCTAATTTTTTGTATTTTAATAGAGACAGGGCTTCACTGTGTTGCCCAGGCTGTTCTTGAACTCCTAACCTCATGATTCGCCCACCTCAGCCTCCCAAAGTGCTGGGATTACAGGCGTGAGCCACCTCCAGAAAAAAACTTTATAAAGATGAAGCAAAATCAGCGCCAAGATGAAGAAAGTGGTAAGTGGATAAATGTGGCAAAGCAGCATGAGAGAAGAAAAGTAAATTCACTACCTTTGGAGCTATATGAAGGTTTGAAAACCTAGAAAATGAAGCTGTACCTTTATCAGGAGATTGCAAAAATTAGACTACACAAAATCCTAAGATGCAAGAAATGGGTAAGTTGAATACTACTACACATGTTAGAATTAATGGTAGTTAATAGCTTTAAACTGAGGACTCCAGAAAAAAAGTAAATTGACATGCCTGTCCAGGGATGAAGCTGTTTTCATGGGAGCATACATCTAAGCCGTAAATTAGACCTGGTTAGTCTCATTAAACCCACTAATCAATTAAGTGCAGGTGGGATTGAAGAAACAAACAAAATCTGTTTCCAAGCTATGTTCTAAATGAAACTTCCATAAAATGGGAAGAAAATAATGTGCTGAAATAAACTTAGACACCGTCACGAGCTAACCGTTTGCTCTTAGGGAATCTCAGGAGAGAAACTTGGTAGATTTTGTTTAGTCCAAATTTTCCAAAGACCATGGAATCTTTTTTTTGGTGACATGTACATTAATGTATGTAGATACCAATTGATTTATCAAGTGATGTGTTATTTACAAAGAAAAAAAGGAAAGAAATATTTATATATGTATTTTGAACCTTTAAAATATAAGATTATCAGATTTTCAGAAATTCCATTACTTTCTTACAATCTTATTAAGTGCAATACATACTAGGTTGGGCAGTTTGTCCTGTCTTGTATTTAGTTTTTAAGGGACAGCTTGTTTTGATTAAAATCTTGGTGTATAATTTGCTTATTGGCTTTCTAAGTTCTTATTCTATTATTATAGTTGTTTTGCATTTTAGTCCCAACTCCTGAAACATGGATCAAAGTGTTTTATAAAAGCATAAAAGCAATGATAACTACTGTCAGATAATGCATCATTTAAGAATAATCATGTGCCTGGCTAACATGGTGAAACCCTGTCTCTACTAAAAAATACAAAAATTCGCTGAGTGTGGTGGTGCATGTGCCTGTAGTCCCAGCTACTCTGGAGGCTGAGGCAGGAGAATCACTTGAGTCCGGGAGGTGGAGGTTGCACTGAGGAGAGATTGTGCCACTGCACTCCAGCCTGGTGACAGAGAGCGATTCCATCTCAAAAAAAAATAATTTTGTGAATACAGAATATAAATCTGAATAGTTTCATAAAAATAGCTAACCAAGTATAATAGATTAACATAAGGAGTCAAAATAGAAAACTGTATGTAAGAAATACAATAGATTATTCAGATGAATATGTGAAAATTAAATTTTATAGAATGTGCAAGTTTATTTTGAAAACTTCATCAAACAAAGACTGAAAGCCATATTTGTCATGATGCTATTTTCAGATTATTGGCAAATCAAATCTAAAGTTTTCTAGAGTAAGAATAAGAATAAAGTTATGCTTTTCATAAAAAGTTATTGAATCTCATTATTTAATTTAACAACAAAAACAAAAATTACTCTGGAAGTTTTTGAGATTTTATTGTTAAAAAGTGTTAGTTCTGATATTGCCAAAAGATTATAAACTAGTGTAATTACTGAAGAAAGAACGTTATTTTAAGTGTGACTTTAAAATCAAACAACGCTGTTAGATATTGCCTAATACCAAGGATATTTGATTTAGAAAAGCAATTATGTTCATGTGCTTACTAAATATTAAGCACTTTCATGAGGACAAGTGATGTGCCTAACATGAAGGCATTTTTGGTAAATATGCCGAGTATAAGAGAGGAAAGTACTCAATACTTTATGCTTTGGCTATCACTAAATCTTATGCCATAGAAGAGATTTTTTAAAGTGTTAATTATATTTGAGTTGTGCTAAATATAAAAGTGTTTTAAGATCGGTATGGCAAAGTGTGAGCTATTTCTACAGGAAAAAGCAGTGTTACTGTGTGGATCAAACGTATTGCCTTGAATACCATGAAACATACTGCTTTATTCGTAGTTAACTTTTGATTGGAAACAATTTGTCTTCATTAAACAAAATGAAATAGTGAATATTACGAATGTGATGAAATTATTGTTTTTATACTTTTTCCTTGAACTTACATAATTGCAGATTTTTCAGGGTGTTTTAAGAAATAGTCAAAACTTATAACACAGGTTGTAAGTGGTTATATACTCTGGCTGTTAATGGGAAACAGTAGTTTTCAGAGAGTATATTGTCTTCATGTACAATATACTCTCTGAAATTTAAATTTAAATTACTCAGATTTTGAAGTGAAGATGATAATTATTTCTTGATACTTAGTATGTTGATACCTTCAGTGGCTTATTCAAATGATAAATCTTAGTGATATGTTTGAATCTTGAAAAGGCGAAATTTACTGCTTAAAAATAGAAATATTATGACTTTGTTATTTTTTTGATTAAAGTATGCCAGGATTTAAAGTAAGGCTAAATTATGGAGCAAATGGCTCAAACCATGAGTTTGATTCTTACCCAGTGCTTGATGATTTTATTCACCCATCAGAAAAAAATGCATTGATAATATATCATGGTTACATTTACATTGTTATCTAAGTTACTACAAAAATACTTTTCAGGACTGCGTTCAGTGTAGCAAATGAAAATAAATTTATTTGCTACAATCTTCCAAATTAAAATATTTTAAAGTGATGTGGTTGCCAATGTATATTCTAAAGGATCATTGAAAATAGTTTTTTTCAAGTAATCCTCTTGCCTTAGCATCCTAAGTAGCCAGAACTACAGACACCATGCCCAGCTACATTTAAATTTTTTGTAGAGATAAGGTCTTCCTATGTTGCCCAGGCTGATCTCAAACTCTGCCTAAACAATCCTCCCACCTTAGCCTTCCAGAGTGCTGGGATTATGGGCATGAATCATTGTGCCCAGCTCTGAAAATTGTTTTTGATGTGAAACTTATTCATACGTTTTTATCAGTGTTTAATGTTCTAGCCGAAAATATCTAAATTTGTTATCATTCTGTTTGATCTTTAAGACAGAAAATAAATCAGCACAGACATGTACCTAACCGATAGCTATTTTTTACTAAATATCATTGGTATCCTGCAGAGATCTTAGTAAAATGTTAGAAATATTATCCCCATTGTTGATAGAAACAATGAAAATACTGATTTTAACATGTTTTATTTCTATAACTAAAAATACAGCAATTAATTTTTACCTGAAATCAGTGATACTGACTTATGTTCAATAACTAAGAAGTGTTTCATAGATAAAATGTTTGAGAAACATTGATATAGAAGAAAATTTTAAAAACTGCTAGATGAGAAACTCAAGGGTGTGGCGGTAGGAACAGAGAAAATATCAGCAAGAGAAATTCAATGGCTTCATAAATAATTACAAATTTATTTAATATATATTTATTTATTTTACAATGGAATTTCACTATGTTGCCCAGACTGGTCTTGAACTCTTGGACTCATAATATCTTCTCACCTTGGCCTCCATGTGACTTTGGTGCTATTAAAAGTATTCAGTTTTATGTATTCACAAAGATGTGGTGTGGAATTGGAACTTATATTTAAAAGGAAACTTCTATTTAGCTGAGACAACATGCTGTACTCACCATACTTGGCTCCAGAAATCCTATGGTTTCTACTGCCAAAATTGAAATGAGAGGAAGGAGTCAGATGCTCAGGTTATTATATAAAAACAGAGCTCTGTTCCTGAGAACAGATGTGACAGAGAAAAAATATTGGAAAAAACACTAGTAGGGTTTGGGAAATAAGAAAGCATGGAGGGAACAACACACATGGATGTGGATTATCAGTTCGTTCATTTGATTAATCATGACAGTGTTTTCTGGAGATAGGTTAGGTAACAAGTTGACATGGAACTGTGTTAAGTGTCTGATATGGCTCTCGCCCCTACCCAAATCTCACTTTGGTTTGTAATAATCCCCACATGTTATGGGAGGGACCCAGTGGGAGATAATTCAATCATGGGGGCAGTTTTTTCCTGTTCTGTTCTCCTGATAGTGAATAAGTCTCACAAGACCTGATGCTTTTATAAAGGGGAGTTCCCCTACACATGCCCTCTTGCCTGCTGCCATGTAAGACATGCCTTTGCTCTTCCTTTGCCTTCTGCCATGATTATGAGGCCTCCCCAGCCATGTGGAACTGTGAGTGTCTTATACCTCTTTCATTTATAAATTACCCAATCTTGACTGTGTCTTTATTAGCAGCATGAGAATGAACTGACACAGTGTTTGATGTAAGATTAGAGCCTAAATCAGTTAAAATTATAACTGGTGCTCTGAATCCATGGTGACTGCTGCTGGCGGAATAATACAGTGGACACAAAGGCTTTTTTTTTTTTTTGAGGAAATATCATGAGTTGCATTTTGCTTGTGTAAAATCAAAGACCTGTGAATTTTCTTGCTGGGATATTAATTATGTGGTTGGATATGAGGGTTTGGGGCTCATAGGAGCTGTGTGAGCAGGGCATATCAGATTAGGTGGCATTACATTACATACAAATGCAAGAATCTGAGTTTTCTGAAGAAAAAAGTCGAGGGTGCAAAGAGAAGAGAGTCTAGAAAAACATACTTAAGAATCTAAATTTAAAGACTCAGAGGAGAAGCAATTAGAAAAGACCAAGGAAAAACCACTAGTAAGGTAAAAGGAAAACCAGCTGAGTGTGAAGTCATAGAATTCATGAGGAAGACAGTCAACTTTGTGGAAATCATCTGAGAAGTCAAGGAAAAGAGGAAAAATTTCACATAAGCTTTAATGTATAGATGTATTATTCAGGTTCATAAGTCACTGGAGTCCTTATAACAAAGCACTGCATATTGGTACTAAAAAGGAAGTATATGTAATTAATGACAATTTAGAATCTGGATTCTAGCAAAATTTATCCATGGAATCTGCATAGAGGTAGGTTTAAATGAATTTGGATTGTTACATGCACCTTCTAAGGTCCTCCATTTAAGAGTGATTGGGGAAGTAAGATCAGCAGAATCTTCATATGTGTAGAATACCCAACGTTTATATTCTGGGTCTACAAGTACAAAGTTTAAATTTGGTTGGTTTACCCTTTGTTTATATCCCTTTTATATACCAGTATGTTCCTAAAGGTCACTTTTCTGTCGTAGCGAAAGGAGAGAGAGAGAGAGAGAGGGAGACAGAGAGGGAGAGAGAGAGAGAGAGTGTGTGTGTGTGTGTGTGTGTTTGTGTTTGGGTGGACAAAGTTGAGGGAATCCTGTGATAATCTTAGTGTTGGAATATGGAATTAGGAAAACAGAAAGGCCTCCAAGTTATTCTGTGAGGCAGTAAAATGATTTAACCATATTTAAAAGGAGATTTGAGTTACTGTCACAAACGAATAATATGTTTATAATTTGATAAGGAAAGTGTTTAATTTTATTCTGAGGTTATAAACAATCCTTTGAAGCTTGGATTTCATGAAAGTATTTTAGGAAAAATTACAAAAGTCTATTTCTATGAAAATTTTATATGGAAAAGAGCTTAAAGAAAAACCTTCACTTTTTGAACATTTTACTAGTTACGTATATAAGTGCTTATTCTATATTATGTTTTACAAAATGATATTGCAAAAGAAAGAAATGATTGGGGAAAAATTGTAATATTTATTAGAAATTTTTTTTCTTAAAAAGTCATGAGGCGGGGTGTGGTGGCTCGTGCCTGTAATTCCAGCACTTTGGGAGGCTGAGGCAGGCAGATCACATGAGGTCAGGAATTTGAGATCAGCCAGGCTAACACGGTGAAACCTCGTCTCTACTAAAAATACAAAAATTAGCCTGGTGTTGTGACATGAGCCTGTAGTCTCAGCTACTTGGGAGACTGAGGCAGGAGAACTGCTTGAACCTGGGAGACAGAGGTTATAGAGAGCCAAAATCTCATCACTGTGCTCCAGCCTGGCCGACAGAGCGAGACACTGTCTCAAAAGAAAAAAAGTCGCGGATCCCTCATTAGCTCTTTTTGAAGTGTAACATTTATACCATAGAAGAAGTGTCATCTAGGTCTTAAGGGTACTAACTGGAAGCTTGTTTATTTTGTCTTTATTTATAATTACTGAACCTGGTTTATGCAGTAGTAAAATTTATAGAGTTTGCAAGGGATTTTTTAAAAAATAAATTTTATTTCATATGTTTAAGGTATTGCATATGTTTAAGGTATTACATATGCTTAAGTTTGCATATGTTTAAGGCAAAGTATGTTTATTGCATATGTTTAAGGTATTGTATATGTTTAAGTTAAGCATGATATAATGAAATACATATATCGAGTAAAATGATAACCATAGTGAAAGAAAGGAACATATCCACTATCTCACATAGTTATTTAATTTCCCCCTGTCACAAGAGCAACTAAAATTTACTTACTTAGCAAAAATCCTGCATACCCTTTATATACCCAGGTTCTGCATTTGTGGTTTAAACCAAACCTGTCTCAAAACTATAAACAAATAAGAAATAAATAACAAAAATAGTGCAACAATAAAAAGTTGTACAAATAATACAGCACTACAGCTACTTACATAGCATTTATTTTATCTTAGATATTATAGTTATATGTAATTTAGAGATAATTTCAAGTATATCAGAGTATGTGAATATTTTTCTGTCTGGCTTATTTCACTTGACAGAATAACTTTCAAGTTTTCCAGGTTCATTCATGCTATGACAATGGCAGGGTCTTCTCCTTTTCAAAGTCTGAGTAATATTTCCATGTGTGTGTGATAGACACATACACCACACACGTGCGTGCACACACACACACGCATGCTGCAGTTTCTTTATTCGTTTGTCCATCCACAGACACCTAGGTTGTTTTTCTATCTTGGCTAATGTAAATAATGCTGCAATTAACAGGGAGTATAGATTTTCTAATGAGATGATTTCTAATGATTTCACTTACTTTGGTTATATATGCCCAGAAGAGGGCTGGCTAAATCACATGGAAATTCTATTTTTAATTTTTTTCAGAAACCTCTTAATGATTTCCTAAATGGATGCACCGATCTACATTTCCACCAACAGTGCATGAGGGTTTCCTTTTCTCCACACCCTTGTCTTAACTTATCTTTTGTCTATTTGTTAATAGGTATCCTAATGGGAATGAGATGATATCTCAGTTGTTTCTTTTACTGTTTTGTAATTGAGCTATGTATGAGTTCTTTATAAAATCTGAATATTAACTCCTTATCAGATAAGTGATTTGCAAATGCTCTTTCCCGATCTGTAGGTTGCCTTTTCATTTTATGGATTGTTTACTTTGCTGTGCAGAAGGCTTTTGGTTCGATGTAGCCCCATTTATTTATTGTTGCTTTTGTAACCTAAGCGTTTGATGTGATTCCAAGAAATCATTAGGAAGGCCAATGTCAAGGAGCTTTTACTGTGTGTGTGTGTGTGTGTGTGTGTGTGTGTGTGTGTGTGTGTGTGTGGTTTCTAGGACTTTTATGGTTTCAGGTCTTAGGTTAAATCTTCATCCTTTTAAACATGATTTTTGTTTATGGTGTAAGTAAGGGTTTAATTTCATTCTTTTGCATGGGATAGGTAGTTTTCTCAACATCATTGATTGAAGAGACTATCTTTCCTTCATTGTGTCTTCTTGTTGGAATTTTCAAATATTAGTTGACCATATACGTTTGAGGCCATTCCTGGGCTCTCTATTCTGTTCCATTGGCATATGTGCATATTTTCATGCCAGTATGGTTTTATGTCAAAACCATACCGTTTTGATTGCTAGAGATTTGTAATATAGTTTTAAATAGGTGTGTTGCCTCTACTTTTGTTCTTCTTTCTTATTGCTTTTGCTATTGTTTGATTGCCCTTGAATAGTACTTCTAGTACTATTTTAAATAGAAGTGGTGAGAGTAGGCATTTTTGCCTTGTACCAGGTTTTAAAGGAAAAGTTTTCAATTTCTCTGCATTGATTATGTTAGCCATGGGTTCTGCATATATGGCCTTTCAATGTTGAGGATCTTCCCTTCTGTACCAAAACTGATAAGAGTTTTTATCAATAAAAGGATATTGACTTTGTTAAGTGCTTTTACCGTATGAGTTGAGATGATCATGTGGATTTTGGCTCTCAGTCTGTTAATGTTATATATCAAATTGATAGATTGTGTATGTTAAGCTGGCCTTGCATGCCAGGGATAAATCCCACTTGATTATGATGTGCAGTATTTTTGATTTGCTAATATTTTATTTGTTTTTGCATCAATGTTCATCAGAGATACTGGTCCATAGCCACCTGTGTGTGTGTGTGTGTGTGTGTGTGTGTGTGTGTGTGTGTGTGTGTGTCTGTGTGTGTGTGTGTTATCTTTGTCTGGCTTAGGTTATGCTGGCCTCATAAAATGTGTTAGAAAGTATTCCCTCCAGCTGTATTTTTTGGAAGAGTTTAAGACATATTAGTATGAATTTTTCTTTAAGAGTTTGATAGAATTCAGCATCAAGCCATCTGGTCCTGGGTTTTTTTCTTTGGCGGGGGAGGGAGGTTTTAAATTATTGTCTTTTTGTTATTATTCTATTCAGGCTTTCTATTTTCCTGATTCAACCTTGTTAGATTATATTTTTCTCTGAACTTATCCATTCCCTTTAGATTACCAAATGTGTTGATATATTGTTTTTCTTTCTTTTCCAGACAAAAAGTAATATTACTATTTTTTTTTCCTTTAAGTTCCAGCGTAAATGTGCAAGATGTGCAGGTTTGTTACATGGGTATGGTGATCTGTTGCACCTATCAACCCATCACATAGATATAAACCCAGCATGCATTAGCTATTCTTCCTGATGCTCTCCCTTCCCCAGACCCCCCAAGAGGCCCTAGTGTGTTATTCTCCTCCCTGTGTCTATGTGTTCATGTTGTTCCATGCCCATTTATAAGTGAGAACATGCAGTGTTTGGTTCTCTGTTCCTGTGTTAGTTTGCTGATAGTAACGGCATCCAGATTCAATCATGCCAATGCAAAGGATATAATCTTGTTTCTTTTTATGGCTGCATAGTATTCCATGGTATATATGTAAGACATTTTCTTTACCCAGTCTATCATTCCTGGACATTTGAGGTGATTCTATATGTCTGCTGTTGAGAATAGTGCTGCAGTGAACATACCCATGCATGTACCTTTATAATAGAAGGATTTATACTTTTGGGGTATATAAAACCATTAATGAGATTGCTGAGTCAAATGGTATTTCTGGTTCTAGGTCTTTGAGAAATTGCCACACTGTCTTCCACAATGGTTGAACTAATTTACATTTCCATCAGCAGTGTGAAAGCGTTTCTATTTCTCCACAACCTCACAAGCATCTGTTGTTTCCTGACTTTTTTTTTTTTGAGATGGAGTGTCGCTCTTGTTACCCAGGCTGGAGTGCAGTGGCGTGGTCTCAGATCACCGCAACCTCCGCCTCCTGGGTTCAGCCAATTCTTCCACCTCAGACTCCTGAGTAGCTGGGATTACAGGCATGCACCACCATGCCCAGCTAATTTTTTGTAGTTTTAGTAGAGACAGGGTTTCACCATGTTGACCAGGATGGTCTCGATCTCTTGACCTCGTGATCCACCTGCCTCAGCCTCCCAAGTTTCTTGACTTTTTAATAATCACCATTCTGACTGGCATGAGATGGTATCTTATTAAAGTTTTGATTTGGGTTTTTCTAATGATCAGTGGTTAACTTTTTTTTGTATGTCTGTTGGCTGCATACATGTCTTATTTTCAGAAGTGTCTGTTAATGTCCTTTGTCCACTTTTTAATGGGGTTATTTTTTCTTGTAAATTTGTTAAGTTACTCATAGATTTTGAATATTACACCGTTGTCAGATGGATAGATTGCAAAAATTTTCTCCCATTCTGTTCACTCTGATGGTAGTTTTCTTTTACTGTGCAGAAGGTCTTTAGTTTAATTAGATCCCATTTGTCAATTTTTGCTTTTGCTGCAATTGCTGTTGATATTGTCAACAAAGATTTCATCATGAAAGCTTTGCCCATGCCTATGTTCTGAATGGTATTGCCTAGTTTTCTTCTAGAGTTTTTTATAGTTTTGAGTTTTACATTTAAGTCTTTAATCCATCTTGAGTTACTTTTTGTGTAAAGTATAAGGAAGGGGTCCACTCTCAATTTTCTTCATGTGGCTAGCAAGCCCTCCCAGCACCATTTATTAAATAGGAACTCCTTTTTCCATGGCGTGATTTTGTCAAGTTTGTTGAAGATCAGATGGTTAGATATGTGGTCTTGAATCTGAAATCTCTGTTGTGTTTTGTTGGTCTGTGTCTGTTTTTGTACTGGTACCATGCTGTTTTAGTTACTGTAGCCTTGTATAGTTTCAAGTTGAGTAGCGCCATGCCTCCAGCTTTGTTCTTTTGCTTAGGATTGCCTTGGGTTTACAGGCTCTTTCTTTGGTTCCATATGAATTTTAAAATAGCCTTTTCTAATTATGTGAAGAACATCAATGGTAGTTTAATGAGAATAACATTGATTCTGTAAATTACTTTGAGCAGTGTGGCCATTTTCATGATATTGATTCTTCCTATCCATGAGCATGGAATGTTTTTTCAGTTGTTTGTGTCACCTCTGATTTTTCTGAACAGTGGTTTGTAGTTCACCTTGAAGAGGTCCTTCAGTTTTCTTATTGGCTATATTCCAGGGTATATTATTCTCTTTGTAGCAATTGTGATTAGAAGTTCATTTATAATTTGGCTCTCTCTTTCTCTGTTGTTAGTGTATAGGAATGCTTGTTGTTTTTGCACATTGATTTTGCATCCTGGGACTTTGTTGAACTTATTAGCTTAAGAAGCTTTTGGGCTGAGAGGATGGTGTTTTCTAAATATACAATCATATCATCTGCAAACAGAGACAATTTGACTTCCTCTCTTACTATTCAAATACAACTTATTTCTTTCTCTGGCCTGATTGCCTTGGCCAGAATTTCAAATCTTATGTTGAATAGGAGTGGTAAGAGAGGGCATTCTTGTCTTGTGCTAGTTTTTAAGGGGATGCTTCCAGCTTTTGGTCATTCTGTATGATTTTGGCTGTTGGTTTGTTATAAATGGCTCTTATTATTTTGAGGCAATATACCTAGCTTAGTGAATGTTTTTAACTTAAAGGGATGTTGAATTTTATTAAAGGCCTTTTCTGCATCTAGTAAAATAATCATGTGGTTTTTGTCTTTAGATCTGTTTATGTGATGAATTACATTTATTGATTTGTATATTGTGAATCAGTCATACATCCTGGGAATGAAGCTGAGTTGATTGTGGTAGATAAGCTTTTTGATGTGCTGCTGAATTCAGTTTGCCAGTATTTTATTGTGGTTTTTTGCATTGATGTTCATCAGGGATATTGGCCTGAAGTTTTCTTTCTTTATTTATTTTTTTATTGTATCTCTGCCAGGTTTTGGTATCAGGGTGATGCTGGCCTTATAAAATGAGTTAGTGAGGTGTGCCTCCTCTTCAACTGTTTGGCATAGTTTTAGAAGAAATGGTACCAGCTCCTTTTTCTACCTGTGGTGTAATTCAGCTATAAATCTGTCTTGTCCTGGACTTGTTTGTTTGGTAGCCTATTTATTACTGCCTCAATTTCAGAACTTATTTGTCTATTCAGGGATTTAACTTCTTCCTGATTTTGTCTTGGGAGGTGTATATGTCTAGCAATCTATCCATTTCTTCTATATTTTCTAGTTTATTTACCTAGAGGTGCTTATAGTGTTATTTAACAGTTTGTATTTCTGTGGAGTAAGTGGTGATATCCATATCCCTTTCATCATTTTATTATGTCTAGTTGATTCTTCTCCTTTTTCTTTATTAGTCTATCTAGTGGTCTATTTATTTTATTAACTTTTACAAAGAGCCACCTCCTGGATTTGCTGATTTTCTTTGAAGGGTGTTTTGTGTATGTTTTCTTTGGATCTACTCTGATCTTGGTTATTTCTTGTCTTCTACTAGCTTTGGGGTTTGTTTACTCTTGGTTCTTAGGTTCTTTTAGTTGTGATGTTTGGATGTTGATTAGAGATCTTCTAGTTTTGTGATGTGAGCATTTAGTGCTATAAATTTTTCTCTTAACACTGCTTTAGGTGCATCCCAGGGATTCTGGTATGTTGTCACTTTAGTTTCAAAGAACTTCTTGATTTCTGCCTTAGTGATTCTCCTGCCTCTGCCTCCCAAGTAGCTGGGACTACAGGTATACCGACTATAGGCTTTTCAAGCCTGGCTAATTTTTGTATTTTATTTTATTTATTTTACTTTTTTAGTAGAGGTGGGATTTTAACATGCTGGCCAGGCTGGTCTCAAACTCCTGACCACAAGTGACCCACCTGCCTAGGCCTCCTGAAGTGAGTTGTGTGGTTTTGAGTGAGTTTCTTAATCTTGAGTTCTAATTTGATTGTGCTGTTGTCTGAGAGTCTGTTATGATTTCAGTTCTTTTGCATTTTCTGAATGTTTTACTTCCAATTATGTAATTGATTTTAGAGTAAGTGCCATGAGGTGCTGACAGTAATGTATATTGTTTGTTTGTTTGTTTGTTTTTTTAATGTGGAGAGTTTTGTGAATATCAGGTCCATTTGATCCAGAGTTGAGTACAAGTCCTCGTTTCTTTGTTAATTTTCTGTCCTGATGATCTAATATTGACAATGGGGTGTAGTGTCTTGTGCTATTATTGTATGGACATCAAATTCTCTTTGTAGGTCTCTAAAAACTAGTTTTAGGAATCTACGTGCTCCTGTATTGAGTGCATATATATTTAGGATAGTTAGCTCTTCTTGTTGAATTGAGCCCTCTACAATTATGTAATGCCCTTCTTTGCCTTTTTAATCATTTGTTGGTTTAAAGTCTCTTTTGTCAGAAACTAGGATTATGAACCCTACTTTTTTTGGTTTTGATTTGCTTGGCAAACTTTCCTCCCTCCCTTTATTTTGAGCCTATGTATGTCTTTGACCATGACATGGGTCTCTTGAATACAGCACACTGATGTGTCTTAACTCCTCATCCATCTTACCATTTTGTGCCTTTTAATTGGGGAATTCAGCTCATTTATATTTAAGATTAATAGTGTTATGTGTGAATATGATCTTATCATCATGAAGCTAGCTGGTTATTTTGCAGACTTGTTAATGTAATTACCTCATAGTGTCATTGGTCTACATACTTCAGTGTGATTTTTGTAGTCACTAGTAATGATTTTCCTTTCCAGATTTAGTGCTTCCTTCTGGAGTTCTTGCAAGGCAGGCCTGGTAATGATGAATTCCCTCAGCATTTGCTTATTAAAAAAGTATTTTATTTCTCCTTCACTTAAGAAGCTTAGTTTGGCTAGATATGAAATTCTGGGTTGGAAATTCTTTTCTTTAAAAATGTTTATAATGGCCCCTAATCTCTTCTGGTTTCTGGATGAAAGGCTTCCCTTTGTAGGTGACCTGGCCTTTCTCTTTACATACCTTTAACATTTTTTTCCTTTATTTCAACCTTGGAGAATCAGATAATTATGTCTGTTGGAGTTGATCTTCTCATGTAGTATTTTACTGGGGTTCTCTGAATTTCCTGAATTTGATTGTGACCCTTTCTTAGTAGGTTGGAGAAGTTCTCCTGGATGATGTCCTCAAGTATGTTTTCCAATTTGGTTCTGTTCTCCCCATCTCTTTACGGTACCCCAATCAGTCATAGGTTTGGTCTCTTAACATAATTCCATGGTGCTCAGAGATTTTTGTTCCTTTTCATTTTGTTTTCCGCTAATCTTGTCTGTCTGTCTTATTTCAGCAAGATAGTCTTCAAACTCTGAGATTCTTTCCCCAACTTGGTCTATTCAGCTAGTAATACTTATGATTGCATTGTGAAGTTCTTGTGTTTTTTAGCTCTATCAGCTTATTTATGTTTCTGTCTAAACTGGTTATTCTAGATAACAGCTCCTGTAGCATTTTATTATGGTTCTTAGCTTCTTTGCATTGAGTTAGGACATACTGCTTTAGCTCAGCAAAGTTTATTTTCCACCTTCTGAAGCCTACTTCTGTCAGTTCATTCATCTCAGCCACTGCCCAGTTGTGTGCCATTGCTGGAGAGGTGTTGTGATCATTTGGACTTTATCTACCTTTGATTTTTGAGGCTGCTGATCTTTGAATGGGGTTTTCATGGGGACTTTTTTTTTATGCTCTTGTTACTGTTGCTCTGTTTTTCTTTAAGCAGCCAGGCTCCTCTTCTGTAGGGCTGCTGCAGTTTGCTGGGGGTATACTCCAGACCCTTTTCTCCTGAGTTCCTTCTGCACCTGGAGGTATCACCCATGGAGGCTACAGAGCAGTCTACCATTGATGGACATTTGGGTTGGTTCCAAGTCTTTGTTATTGTGTAGAGTGCGGCAGTGCTGCAATAAACATGTGTGCATGTGTCTTTCTAACAGAATGGTTTATAATTCTTTGGGTATATGCTCAGTAATGGGATTGCTGGGTCAAATGGTATTTCTGGTTCTAGATCCTTAGTAATACCTATATACACGATGGGTTGATGGGTGCAGCAAACCACCATGGCACCTATATACTTATGTAACAAATCTACACATTCTGCACATGTATCCCAGAACTTAAAGAGCATAATAAAAAATGTAAATTATTGAAATGAACTAATCTATGGATTTTCTAATATTATCTTTGCAAACTCAAAATAGACTCTTATATGTGATTTGCTGTTATTTTTAGATTTTTGCATCTCTTGCTGAGTGCATTAAGCCTGTAATATTTTTGTCTGATATTGGTATCACAGTCATATTGTCTTCATATAATGAGTTTGAAATAATGCATTTTGTTTCTACTGTATAAAATTGATGTACTTTGTATTCTTTAAACATTTGTTGTAAATTGCTTATAAAATCATCTGGGCCTGTTTACATTATAGATATTTTCTTCAAATAAATTTTACAATAGTTATTGGACTGTTGAAGCTATTTTATTTCTTTATTGAGTCAGTATTGTAAGTCATATTTTTCTAAAATGTGTCCATTTTTTCTAAATGTTCTGAATTCTTGGCTTATAGTTCTTGGTAGTATCTTTTATTATCTTTCTAACATATAAATATCTTTTTGTAGTTAGTAATATTGTTTTATTATGTCTTGTTTCTTATTCTCTTGATTAATTTTGCCAAAGTTTTCTTTATTCTTTTGAGACAAGGTCTTGCTGTGTCACTCAGGCTGGAGTGCAGTGGTGCATTCTTAGCGCACTGCATTCCTCGACTCCTGGGTTAAAGCAATTCTCATGCCTCAGCCTTACAAGTAGCTGGGATTACAGTTATGCATCACCATGCATGGCTAATGTTTGTACTTTTATTAGATGGCGTTTCACCACGTTAGCCAGGCTGGTCTTGAACTCTTGACCTCAGGTGATCCACCTGCCTTGGCTTCTCAAAGTGCACCTCGCCTGGCTTTCTGTTTTTATTTGTTTGTGTTTTGTTTTTTTGGTCTTTGCTAATCTAGTATATTTTCCAATATGTCCTTGCTTATTGTTATTTTCTACTGTTTTAGTTTTATTCTGTCTTTGTTATGATGCTATCATACTGGGGATTTCACAATTACCTATATTTTGGTTCTACAGTTCTTTCAGCATTGACTTAGGCCAAGGGATTCAATATTAGTAAGTTTACCCTGAATTACATTAACTTACATTCATAAATTATTTTGAAGATGTCTTTTTCTAACAGGTGTTTATAACTATTAACACTCCAACTATTGCTTTTGCCTCATTTCCTAATTTTTTATCAAAAGGGTTTTTATTAGTTAAAATATTTTAAAATTTTTATGATTTTTTGAAAAGTTCATGAGTTATTTAGCATTGCATTTTTAAATTGTCAGTTATGTGGAAATTTTTTATTTTGTTCTTTCTACATTTGAGTTAGTGTGATTTTTAAGATGTTTATTTAAAATAATTTAAAAAATATTTATCTTCTATTAATAGTTTCATTAGGCCAAACTTGTTTATCGTTTTGTATGCTGTCTACCAATAATTGAGAGAGATTTGTTGAAGTCTTTCACCATGAGAGTGAGTCTATGAACTTGTTCCTGAAAGTTTACAATTTTTGTATTTTGAGGCTAATATATTAGATACTAACATATATGTTTTAAATTTTTAAATCCTTTGGCAAATTAAGGTTTTTATCAGTATGTAATGATTCTCTTAAGTCTTAAAAAAATGATATCTCTAAGAGTCTACTTTATGTGTCATTATAATAATATAACCATATGGTTTTATTTTGATATTTTGCCGATTTACCATTTGCTCCCAATATTTAACATCATTATGTTTCTAATGTATTACTTATAAGTAGTATGGCTTTCTCAGTTGTTATAATGTTTTAGTTTGTTACGTATATTTTATTACATATGTATGTATGTATTTTTGAGATAGGGTCTCACTCTGTTGCCCAGGCTGGAGTGCTGTGGTGCAATCTTGGCTCACTGCAACCTCTGCATCCTGAGTTCAAGCAATTCTCCTGCTTCAACTACCCAAGTAGCAGGGTTTACAGGTGCCCACCACCACACTAGCTAATTTTTGTGGTTTTAGTAGAGACAGAGTTTTGCCATGTTGGCCAGGCTGGTCTCAAACTCGTGAACTCAAGTGATCCACCCACCTTGGCCTTACAAAGTTCTGGGATTACAGGCATGAGCCACCAGGCCCAGTCTATTACATAGATTTTAATTATTTGATTTACTTGAATCAACTTTTTTTTTTTTTTTTACCAATTTTACTAATTTATTGTTTGTTTCATTTTCTGTTTCTTTTAAATTCTTGATTACTTAAGCATTTGAGTTGTTATTTATACCTCTTTCCCAGTAAGAGAAAACCTCAGCACTTTCTCCATTGATGAGCTTCCCACTCCTAAACCCAGAAGAAAGCCACCTGCTTTCCTGTGTCTTCCACTGACATACATAAACACTAGTTCAGAATAGCTCATAATTGTTTGGCTGATATCACAGTTTTCTGCATTTTCATTTTTGAGGGCCTTCAGGATTGATCTTGGGCTAAAGATTCAACGGTTTTATTGGATTTATATATTATCAAAATTAAAGCCCTATTTTTAGAGTCAATATTCGTTCTGCAATCATTGTCAACTGAAATTTGTGTTATTTTGCATAGCTAGTTTGCTGAGATTTCTTCTTCCACAGTTACATAGATTTGGAATTAGAATGTTTGGCTTTATATGAGGCCCTTTTAATGGAAGGTCGAAGTAGTTGAATTTTTCTTTTTTGGGGGACGGCAGGTTAAAGTTTAATATAAGCTATTTTTTCAGGTTAAAGTTTAAAATTTGTTCCTATTGGTGAAATTCATAATTTTAAAAAAATGATCTTTATTTCAAATGTTGAAGGGATAAGGATTTACTATTTCTAAATTGGCCAGTCTATTCTCACCCCATTTGGAGAAATATTTCCACCTGCTCAAAAGTATTGGTGTAGTTTAGATGCACAAATGCTTCTCAGCTCAGAGTTATCCAGAAGCACGGTAATTAATACATTGAATAGATACCAATAAGGATTTTTTTTTCAATCTCAAGGCCATATTTAGGTGTTGAGATCCATTACCTTGGACTTTTTCTACTTTTCATGATCTAGTGTTTGATTCTGTGGATCCTTAAATCTGACTTTTTCTATCTTCTAAGCACTTTTCTCAGAAGTGAACTCACTTTAACACCTTAACTCCAGACTGATATTTTAAATCAGATTATCTATTATATCTATTTTAAGGAAATATTACTGCTATAAAGATGAGGTTACACTAAGGTATTTGGATCGTATAATCTTAAAATCTTTTCAGAAAATATTGAGAGTTTAATATGTATTAGATTTTGTCCAGGTAATGGAAGAGGTAATAATATACAAGTACAATTATTTCTTTCTCTTTAAATAACATAAACTTAGGGGACAGAGGTTATATCCTAAAAGATTAAGAAAATTTATTCACTATAAAAATTTACTACAAAAGCATAGGAACTTTGAGATCTGAGATCCTTCCATTCTCCTTTAGGTGAGCACTTCAGCATTATCAGCAAATATTTTGTATGCATTGATTCAGAAAAGAGACTTTGCCTATATGACAGCTGTAGGCTAATGCATATTGATTGCAATAGGAATTGTCCTGTAATTTGCTGTTTTTTCATGTAAAAATGGCCATTGTCAACATGTACTTTGATCAACCCTCAAACAGAGAAACATTTTCCTTAGATACCAAATCAGGTGATAGCTCAGTCTTACTGGCATTGGAGCCATTCTGCTTCATTTAGATGAATTTGTATCTGAATTTTTGATCATTTTGTTATGAGTTATTACTGAATGGCAAGATTAATTCTTAAGAGAGTATTCTTATTCCTATTTTCCAGGGTTCTTTGAAGGGAGGGAAAAATCCCAAGTAGAGGTTATAAATTGTATTTTCTTTATTATTTCAGAAGTGCTAGTAATTTTAGCTTAATTAATAATAGAGTTTCTTCAAACAGTATTGTTACTTTACTTTTAATTACTTTGGTGTTTTAAATTTATTGTTGTCCTTAAATTTTATAAGCTGATAGAGTATCCTATGTAGAGAGTTTTGGGTGTGCCAGTCTTCTGTTAAAGTATTTGCAATTGGGAAACTTTTAAATATGGACCATAATTTAGAGTTAATTTCCTTCCATACAGTCATTGTAGAAGCTACATGTGTAGAATATTTGGTATATCTAGGCTCTTGTTTGTAGGCATATTGTGGTCCACCTTGCTATATGAATATCCTAGCTAGTATTAGAACATAGAAATAAATATTAAGAAAATTCATATGAACTAAGGCTTTGAGAACTGTAGTAAAAATTAATCTTAGGAACTTTTGTAATTTCAATAATTTTTTTGGTGTCCAATCTTTATTTCAGTCTTCTTCACTTCAACAGTGTCATATGTGTGCTCCTTCTTTATCACTAAAAAAACCCAGTATCTCAAACATGCAGATTAAAAAATTAATACAGAATAAAACACGTGCTAGAATACTGTGACATAAAATTGGTCTGTGACCATCACATAATGTTTCTGTTACACTATTTTTAGTTAGGTTAAAAATATATGTGAACACTTTTGGTATAGAGCAAATGGTGTTTTATTTTATTCGGCTGAAATCAGTGGCTGAACTGTTAAGGAAGAAACTTTGACAGAGCATCAGATTTGGTGGTACTGTCAGAAGCTGTCCTCTGGCAGGGTGAAAGCCTGATTTATTAGCTGCAACGAGATCCTAAAGAACACATAACAGATACAGTAGAACCAAAACCTGTCAAGATTTGATGGCTAAGCTCATGAAGTTCCAAAGTAACCTGTGGATAAAAGTTTAATTTTTCCCCAAAAATGGACTTATTTTGTGCGTCTAACTTTAGTAGTAGATCAAAGGGAAAATTGATTATTTTTCTGCATGAGTGAAATAGAAAATACAAGTTATGGAATTTCATAGAGTGAAAAATTTTATAAGAGGAATGAAATTGAGGTTGGTGTTCCTCATTTACACTATCTCAGAAAGACTGTAGAGAAGAGGAAACAAAAGAAATGAGTGAAGCTCCCCTCAGAAAAGCCAGAATGCACTGAACTTCCACATTTGCTGCCAGGAGTAAACTTCACTTTGACTTTCTGAGTCTCAATCTTTCTTTATCTTTTCTGCTGATGCTTTATTGGTAAGCTATGTTCTTAAAATTCAGTTTAAATGTAATCTCTTGGTCAAAGTGTCTAAACAGAACAGCAATTGATGTCACAAAATGCAGAGATGGACACTGGTAGTAAATCTATCAGGAATTGCAGAGCTGTTTTTCAGGCCAGATAGTCTAAAAGGGAAGTCCATTCTAAAGTTGCAAACTGCAAGATGAAGTGAGGCTTTAAGTAGTCAATATTCTCCCTATTTGCCCTCATTTGTTTTACGTGAAAACATCTGCATCGACATGAAAATGACTATCTGGAGAAACATGCCGTGTGTGTGCGTGTGTGCGTGTGTGCGTGTGTGCGTGTGTGTGCGCGTGTGTGCGCACGCGCGAAATGGTAGATTGATCAAAACCAAGAAAAGGAGAAGGAACTTAAATGTTTATCTTTTGATAAGTACTTGCTTGTTTTTGGAGAAGAATGTGATATATGTCATGTTCAAATGCTGGAGAGATGGAGATTGTGTGATTTGGGTTTATGAAAAGATTTGTCAGTGGAAGCTTTGGTCTGTGAAAAGAATCTACAGCATTCTTCGATCAAAATAGCCCCTTAGTCACTCTGAACCTCGGTTTTCTTGACTTCAGCCATTTAATTCCCCAAATTTAGACCTCCAGGAACAGCTAATGCATTCTAATGCATGGCTACTGTCTATAGGCCCATCTGTTGTGGAATATGTCGTCTGTTAATCGAGGGAATGTCCCCACCTTTTCCATGAATACACAGCTCTCTCCACATCTTCTACTTTAGAGACTTCAAGCTCAATTTTAATATGCAGAAGCTAGCCAAACAATCCAAAGCATCCTATATCTGCACCTGCTGTAGGAACTTAGGGTCCAGAATATCCATGGGAAACATCTGGTAGCAAAGATGAGCACCACTTGTTCTGGATGTTTCCAATTTTAGGAGGTGCAGAGATTGAAAGAGGCTGATAAGAACTGTAAGGAAAACCTTGGAAGCTAGTGAATATAGTGAAATAAAATCTGGGTATCCAAAAATTTCTGTTCTTTAGATGGAAAGGACAGTAATAAAGGGAAATAAAGAAGCATTATCTATGAGATGATGGAGCCAGTGGGTATGAAAGAAGAAGAAAGGAAAAGGAGGCTGGGAAGAGTGGCTCATGCCTATAATCCCAGCACTTTGGGAGTCCGAGGCAGGTGGATCTCAAGGTCAGGAGATTGAGACCATCCTGGCTAACACAGTGAAACCCTGTCTCTACAAAAAATACAAACAAATAGCCAAGCATGGTGGCACCCGCCTATAGTCCTAACTAGTCGAGAGGCTGAGGCCGGAGAATCACTTGAACCCAGGAGGTGGAGGTTGCAGTGAGCCGAGATTGTGCCACTGTACTCTAGCCTGGGCAACAGAGCAAGACTCCTTCTCAAAAAAACAACAACAACAAAAAAAAAGAAAAGAAAGACACTGAGCTGTCCAAAGGCTTAGCCAGAAGCAGGGGGTGAGACTTGGCTTTGTGGAGGACATGGACAAACTGAGAGCAAGGCAAGTTCTTCCCCAAATTGGCAGCTTCCAAATGCTCCCTGTGGAATGATGAAAATGTGCCTTGCGATAGCCTTAGAATGTGACTTCTGAGCCACTCTTGCTTCACTGGGGGAGTGCGGACATCACAGACTGACAGCTGCCATGTAACCAGGACTAGGGAGAAAGCATTTATGGGAAGGTCATTCTAGGATATAAAATAGATATGAAACTCTCTAGTACCATGGTCCTTTATTCTTAATATGTGATGAGACTGTTGGACCTACAATGAAACCTAATGAGCAGATTTGGTAGGTTTCGTTCAGACACAGCATTTTAACTTTAATTATAAATTATTCCCATTTGTTATACAAAATCATTGTACAGAATTCAGTAACATTTCTATACCTCAAATGTTTAAGCTGAGAGTCAAATCAAGAACACAGTCTCATTTACAATTGCTACAATAAAATGAGGTATCCAGAATACAGCTAACCGAGAAGGTGAAATATGTCTGCAAGGAGAACTATGAAATACGGCTGAAAAAAATCAAATGACACAAATAAATGAGAAAACATTTCATGCTCATGGATTGGAAGAATCAACACTGCTAAAATGGCCATACTGCCCAAAGCAATCTACAGATTAAAAACTTGTCCTATCAAACTACCAATGTCATTTTTCACAGAATTAGATAATACTGTTCTAAAATACATATGTGATACAGTGTGAATGTTGTCCCCTCTAAATCTCACACTGAATTAAAATCCTCAGCATTGGGAGGTGACTGGATCAGGGGGCCAGATTTCTCATGGATGGTTTAGTGCCATTTTCATGGTGCTGTCCTTTCAATAGTTAGTAAGTTCTCACAAGATCTGGCTATTTAAAAGTTTTTGGTATCTTCCCCTTCTTACTCTGGTTCCTGTCTCACCATGTGAAGTGTCTGCTCTCACTTTGCTTTCTGTAATGCTCCCAGAGGCCTGCCGGAAGCTGAGCACATGCTAGCACCATGCATATACAGCCTGCAGAAACTGTGAGCCAATTAAGCCTTTTTTCTTTATAAATTACCCAGTCTCAGGTATTTCTTTATAGCAATACAGGAATGGCTTAACACAATATGGAACCACAAAGACCCCAAATAGGCAAAGTATGCGTAAGCAAAAAGAGCAAAGTGCAGGCATCATACTACCAGACTTCAAACTATACTATAAGGTGACAATAATCAAAACAGCTTGGTACTGGTACAAAAGCAGACACATAGACTAGTGAAACAGAATAGAGAACCCAGAAGTAAAGCCACACACTACAAATATCTGATCTTCAACAAAGTTAACAGAAACAATCAATGAAGAAAGGACTTTCTATTCAATAAATAGTGCTGGGGCAACTAGTTGGCCATATGCAGAAGAACAAAACTGGATCCCTACCTTTCACCTTATATGAAAGTTAATTTAAGGTAGATTAAAGATTTAAATGTAAGAGCTCAAACTGTAGAGGAGGGGCCAAGATGGCCAACTAGAAACAGCTGCGGTCAGTGGCTCCTATCAAGAAGAACAAAAACAGTGAGAATCCCACACTGGCAATTGAGGTATGTGGGTTCTCTCATTGAGACTGTCTAGACAATTGGCACAGGCCCTGGAGATTGAGGAAAAGCAGGGTAGAGAGATGACTCACTCAGCAGCCCTATGGGGCAAAAGGGAGTCCCCATCCCCAGCCAAGAGAGGTGGTGAGTGATTGTGCTATTATGCTGGACGTTGGGAAACCATGCTTTTCCCATGGATCTGTATAACCCATGGATCAGGAGATCCCCCTTGTGAGCCCATGCCACTAGGGCCTCTGGCTCGCAAGCACAGAGCTGTGCAGATTCTCCGTGGCTGCTCGGCTAGAGACTGCCAAAGACCATCAAGTTCCTGGGGGGAAGAGTGGCCATCATCGCTGCAGCTGTCTGCAGCCTAAGATGACTGAACTCCCAGGGAGAGGGGCTGCTGCCTAAGCTGACTGAACTCTGGGGGAGAGGGCGGCTGCTACTACTGCAGCTCCAGTCTGCTGTTTTCCCTGCTTGTGCAGGGGAGACTGGGCAGTTTAGACCCAGGAGAAATTCCCCACAGTGCAGCACAGCAGCTGTGGCAGATTGTAGCAAGACTGTCTCTTTGGGCTGAACTCGGGCGGTGGCTTGGGCCTGTAATCCCAGCACTTTGAGAGGCCTGGGTGGGGGTCAGATAACTTGAGGTCAGGAGTTCAAGACCAGCCTGACAAACATGGTAAAACCTCGTCTTTACTAAAAATACAAAAATAGGTGGGCCTGGTGGCATGCAGTTGTAATCCCAGTTAGGAGGCTGAGAGAATCGCTTGAATTTGGGGGACCAGGGTTGCAGTGAGCTGAGATCAGGCACTGCACTCTAGTCTGGGCAACAGAGCCTAGACTCCGCCTCAGAAACAAGGAAACATAAAAGAACTTGGACTCATCCCTCCTCACCAGGCAGGGGCCTCCTGGTGGGGATTTCAGCAATCTAGCCAGGGTTTAGGGGCAGAACTCTGATCTCTCTGGGATGGAGCCCCTGGGGGAAGGGACAGCCGCAGTCTCTGTGGATCAGCTGACTTAGGATTTCTCACCTGTTTCCTGCCTGCTGGCTCTGAAGAGGATGGGCAGTGTGGACGAGGGAGATTTACTGCAGCACGGGGTATCCCCTATGCTAAGGGGAAGACAGAGTGCTTCCTTAAGCAAGTCCCTGATCCTGTGACTCTTGACAGGGTGAGACACCCCAAGAGGGTTCGCCAGACACCTTATACAGCAGTGTTGCTGCCAGCATCACCTTGGTGCCCCTCCGGCATCCTAGAGGAAGGAGCAGGTAGCCATCTTGTTCTGCAGCCTCCAAAGGGGACACCTCCAGATGGAGAAACCCAGGAGAATAGGGCCTGGAGTGAACCTCTAGCAAACTGCAGCAGCCCTATGGAAGAGGAGTCTGACTGCTAAAAGAAAAATAGAAAGCAACAACAACATCATCAACAACAAAGTTCCCACAAAAACCCCACCCAGAAGTCAACAGCATCAAAGATCAAAGGTAGATAAAGTCATAAAAATGAGAAAGGGTCAATGAAAAAATGCTGAAATCTTAAAAAACCAGAGTGCCTGTTTTCCAAATGATCATAACACCTCTCCAGCAAGGGCACAGAACTGTGCTAATGCTGAGATGGATAAATTGAAAGAAGTGGGTTTCAGAATGACATGGGTAATAACAAACTTTGCTCAGCTAAAGAAGGATGTTCTAACCCAATGCAAAGAAACTAATAAACAGGATAAAATGCTACAGGAGCTGTTAACCAGAATAACCAGTTTAGAGAGGAACACAAATGACCTGATGGAGCTAAAAACACAACAGGAGAGCTTCAAAATGCAACCATAAGTATCAGTGGCCAAATAGATCAAGTAGAGGAAAGAATTTCAGAGCTGGAAGACTATCTTGCTGAAATAAGATAAGATTAGAGTACAAAGAATGAAAAGGTATGAACAAAATCACTGAGAACTATGGAAATACGTAAAAAGACTTCACCTAAGGCTAGTTGGGGTACCTGAACCCAACAGGGAGAATAGAACCCAAGTTGGAAAATTCAGTTCAGGATATCATCCAGGAGAACTTCCCCAACCTAGAAAGACAGGCCAACATTCAAATTCAGAAAATCCAGAGAACCCCAGTAAAATTCTCTATAAGATTAACTCCAAGGCACATAACTCTCAGATTCTCCAAAGTCAGAATGAAAGAAAAAGTGTTAAGGGCAGCCAGAGAAAAAGGCCAGGTCATCTACAAAGGGAAGCCCATCAGACTAATGGTAGACCTCTCAGCAGAAAATCAACAAGACAGAAAAGATTCAGGGCCAATATTCAACATTCTTAAAAAAACGTTGAACAGTGCACTCTGTGGTCTGCTGGGGGTGTGTGTGTGGGAGGAGGAAGAGCGTCAGGAATAATAGGTAAGGCATGCTCGGCTTTATACCTAGATTATGGGTTGATAGGTACTGCAAACCACCATGGCACATGTTTACCTAGGTAACAAATCTGCATGTCCTGCACATGTGTTCTGGAACTTAAAAAAACTCAAGTCATAAAAATCCTAGAAGAAAACCTAGGGAATACCTGCTTTGACATTGTCCTTGGAAAATAAATTTTGGCTATGTCCTCAAAAGCAATTGTAACAAAAAAGTTGACAAGTTGACCTAATTGAACTAAAGAATTTCTACACAGCCAAATTAGGCATGAGATAAAATATTCACAAACTATGCCTGTGGCAAAGGTCCAATATCCACAACATATAAGGAATATAAACAAATCAATGAATAAAAAATAACCCTCTTACAAATGGGCTCAGTACCTAAGTGATGGGTTGATAGATGCAGCAAACCACCATGACACGTTTACCTGTGTAACAAACCTGCACATCCTGCACATGAATAGGCACTTCTTAAAGTATGACATTTTGTACC
This sequence comes from Saguinus oedipus, assembly GCA_031835075.1. NCBI lineage: Eukaryota > Metazoa > Chordata > Mammalia > Primates > Cebidae > Saguinus > Saguinus oedipus. The sequence goes on along the minus strand of CM063170.1, from coordinate 183,372,250 downwards.
TCAGAACTTACAAATTAAAATAATTAATGAAAAAGGCAAACATGAACATGGACTTCTCAAAAGAAGATATGCAAGTGAACAACAAACACATAAAAAAAAATGCTCATCACTAATCATCAGAGAAATGCAAATCAAAACCACAATGAGATGCCTTCTCACACCAGTCGATATGGCTATTAAGTCAAAACATAACAGATGTTGGCAAGGCTGTGGACAGAAGAGAACGTTTATACACTGTTGTTGGGGATGTAAATTAGTTCAGTCACCCTGGAAGGAAATCTGGAGATTTCTCAAAGAACTTAAAACGGAGCTGCCATTTAAGCCAGCAATATCCATGGTGGTGTATACTCCCAAAAAAATAAATTGTTCTATAAAAAAGACACATGAACTTGTATGTTCATAGCAGTGCAATTCACAGTAGCAAAGACATGGAATCAATCAAGGTGTCCGTCAGTGGTGTGTTGGATAAAGAAAATGTGGTATATCTATACTATGGAATAACATGCAGCCATATAAAAGAGCAAAATGTATCCTTGGCAGCAACATGGATGTAGCTAGAGGCCATTATTCTAGGGAAATTAATGCAGGAACAGAAAACCAACCACATGTTCTCACTTATAAGTGGTAGCTAAACATTGAGTACTGAGACATAAAGATGAGAACAGTAGACTTCGGTGGCTACTATAGGGACAGAAAGGGAGAAGGGTGTGAGTTGAAAAACTACCTACTGGCACTATGTTCACTTACCTGAGTATTGGATCACTATCCCACTGCAGGAGCATGTGATACCCAGGTAACAAACCTGCAGCTGGACATGTACCCGCAGCATCTAAAATAAATGTGATGTTTTTTAAAAAGTTACTCCCATTTGTTCTTCAAGTCTTTATTATACTTACGTTTTTTAATACTGAATTTATATAAATTATTCCATAAAACCCAACTGACATGTTTCTTTTTTTTTTTGAGACGGAGTTTCGCTCTTGTTACCCAGGCTGGAGTGCAATGGCGCGACCTCGGCTCACCGCAACCTCCGCCTCCTGGGTTCAGGCAATTCTCCTGCCTCAGCCTCCTGAGTAGCTGGGATTACAGGCACGCGCCACCATGCCCAGCTAATTTTTTGTATCTTTAGTAGAGGCGGGGTTTCACCATGTTGACCAGGATGGTCTCGATCTCTTGACCTCGTGATCCACCCGCCTTGGCCTCCCAAAGTGCTGGGATTACAGGCTTGAGCCACCGCGCCTGGCCCTGACATGTTTCTTGAATCAATTTATCTACATGAATTCTCAGTGAATGCTCTATAACAACATGCAATCCCAATGTTTGTCCCACTTTTAGATTATCTTCTATTATATACTGAGTGAGCCAAGGTAAAATGAGTTGTTGTTAAAAATAAGTAATCAGTTGGAGCTCCTATTGTGAAACAAGTCAGTTTTTTAAATATAATCTATTTCTGGGAAGGAAAAAAGTATATCCTGGGGTGATAGGAAGGGGATTTTCATCTGGTGGTCAGGGGTTTCCCTATACTTCTGTATCAACACCAGTGGCCTGGATAAACTGCCTTTGAACTACAAGCTCCCCATCACTCCTATAGTCTAGTGTCTGTTTACTGTAATTTGAGAGTGGGATGGGTCCTTGAAGACCCATATGCATCTTACCAAACATCCTGATGGATGCCATGGGCTGTCCCTTGCTCCCTACATCTCCTGCTGCAAGCATTTTAGCAGAATGACTTGCATGCCTTTTGAGTTTTGATTCCTATACTCAGTTATCTGTCTTCCAGTTTTTAGGATTTTCTCATAATTTTTAGGTCCTTTTTGACACTTCTTGATTTGGGGGCTATTATAGATTGAACTTATATATAATTTAGTGTCATTTCTAGGGACTTTGATGACATGTGGGTGTGGTTAGTCCATTATTTTACTCTTCTCTTGCAGGTAAGGTGGATTGTTTTTCTCTAGGTGGAAATCAACTTTTGGTAAAATAGGTTTAAATTTCTAATAATATCCATGTGGTTTCACATACACGTGTCACTGCGTTACTTTATTTTGTGTTAGTTTGGCACCCTTCTCAATTCTGACTGGAAGAAGAATTATCTACATTAGCTGTACTTCTCCAAGGAAGAGAAGGTCCAGTAAAGAAATAGAACTGAGAGACCAGATGGCCATTTGTCTTCTGAATCACTTGCATTCTATTTATTTCTTCATTTCCTGAATTTATTTGATAACACATGAGGGTGTATTGGCATGTCATCAGGTAAACAGCCTCAGAAATACAGATGCGATTTCCATTTGGGGTCAGCAGAAATATACATTCTAGATTAGCAGCCTGGAGTCCAATAGTATGATGTTAGGATTGATAGTAGTATTCAAAGCAAAAGAGCCCTTTGCATATTGAACCCAGACTATTGAATGAGAGCAGAACGAGCAGAAGTCATTCGTTTTAGCCTCTCTCTGTTTTATTTTGTTTTTTTTTGTCTTTACCAAGAGACCCAGTTTGCTTACAACTAAATTTTCTGTGACCTAGAAAGCATCTCATTGTATGCATTTATACACTAGCAATTGGCATTTTAGATTTATCTGGGACTAAGCTACTTTGTTTTCAGCCTTTCGCTAAATCTATAAAAATATATTTTCTCTAATCCATTTTCTTAATATACTTCAGGTAGCAGTAGAGAAATAGAGTTATAGAAACACTAAGCTAGATGTATCTGTTGGTTTGAATACTCAAGTTCTTTCTTTTTTTTGCTACATATCAAATTGTGGGAAGTGAAATAAACAAGGAACTTTTTATTCCTGTATTTCTGGGGAAAAATAAAACTAAGATTGGCAGCAAAATTATTTGTCTATTATTTTAAAATTTATGGTTTTTGAAATCATGATAGAAAAGCTTTATTTTGACTTCTTTTTTTAGTGTTAGAAAGTACTTCACTAGGATGGGTATATACCTTTCAGATCTGTGATTTTGTATGTGATCATTTTTTATTGTCTTTTAACTGCGTATTTGAAAACATAAGGAAATTTGATCAAAGAATTAATATGTGAAGGAATTTTACACTTGGTAACAACAACAAAAATAAATGTAATACTGGAATAAGGGAAAAGAAAATTGGTAATATTTTTACATAAGCAAATATTTATTGGGTGTGTCCCTTTGGCAAGGTCCTGTTGTAAAAGTTAAAAACAGAAGCATAAGAAAATGTACTTGTACCTTAATAACCTAATGCTCCATAGAGAAGAAGTGAAAAATAAACATATGAAAAATGAGGGTACTAATAACATAAAACAAATACATTTATCAAAAAGTAGATACTGACTTCATTAAGTTGAGGACAGTCTTTACTTCCGTTTCTAGGAAACCTCTTGCTTGTATATCAGAATTCTATAGCTGTCTTAAGGGTTTTACACACTACTGACATCTTTCTTGGAGAAAAAAAAATTTCCTGAATAAGCATATTAAGAAGTGCTTCATAAATTTTAAAAACAATAATGAATTGGTATTAGGCTTTTTGACTTATAAGTCTCCTAAAATTTTGTTGTATGTCTCGCTTTTTAACCATCTTCTAACATCCAACCTTTTGAAAGTATCTCTCTCATACTTGTAATAATAACTAATATTTGCTTGGTGCTTACTACAAGCCACACAGTATGTTAGAAGCTTTATATACTTAATCTCACATAATCTTTGTGCATAATTATACACAAAAGATGGGCAACATTGGGAATTTAATCACGGAAGCTTTCTATATGCTGTTTCAAGAGTCCTGACGATGACTCCAATTACATTTTAGTTGACTATGCTGCTGTATAACATGTGGATGCTCAGTGCCCACTTGATGATTGACACACTGATGACTGCTGATGACTCAAAGTCCAATCCAACTTTCAAATAATGTTTCCATTTTAACACTTCATCTGTGTTTATTTTAGCACAAGAAGTCTTACTGACTAGCCTTGGCAGACCCTGAAAATCAAATTGGAGAGCAAGCCTGAGAGATATCTAGTTTTAAGTTGTTGGAACTATGTACAAATGATTGAAAGTGATACCTTTCCCCATTTTCAGCATCCTAGTTCCCTTTTGAAATGCCTCTAAATCTCATCTCAGGAGATGTGGCTTCTTAAAATCGGTTGATTCTTCTATATTAACCAATCTGTCCTGAGGCTCAGTTAATAGTCAGTTCAGTCATAACAAATTTTTGCTTGATAATCTGTGAGTTCAGTCAGAAAAGTCAAGATGAGTGTACAACTGACTTATATCATTTTGAATATATATTCACATGATCTTTCATGTGAGCCATGGGCTTTTCATTAAAATGTAACTCTAATCCTATCACAGCTTGTCCATTGTGTATTTAGAAGTAAAAAATCACCAGATTCCTAAAGTAGATTGAATTCATGATGTAGATGTATATGTCTTTCTTTTCCTGAAATATTCAGTGACACAGCAGTGGAAATGGCATAGTCAGAATAGAATGCAAGTACAGATTCTTACTAAATATTATCAAAATAGAGTATTTCTTCCAGGCCACATTTTCCCATTCATCCTGAACTGCTAAACATACAAGACAGCATGTGAAGTGTATTTATGCAGCTGGATTTGTGATGATTGTCATTTTTCCCCTAATGCCTGCTGTGCAATCAGTCTTTTTAGAGAAACTACAATCACCTGCTTTTTTTTATCAACATATTGCAGAATCTGACTTAAAGTTATTGAAGTAGATATACTGACTCAGTTTAATCATATGGGAATATGATCTTCTTAATTTAATGAAGATTTTCTGAAGTCAAAAATCTGAAAATAAAGATAGAAGCTGTAATATATCTTAGAGCTAAAGAGATCACTTCTTGAAGGCTGGCCAGTGGTTTGCCAGTGAGGGTTCAATTTCTCTCAAGCCTAACCACATGTCATCATGATGTGAAATCAAAACAATAAGCACAATTCAGGTTCAGATGTACTTTTGCTTAATCATTGTGTTATTTTGTTATTGTGATAATTTATAAATTTTTCCAAAAAGACATCATGGTGATCAAAGAGTGTGGTTTGGTTTTAAGAATCGTAGTTAGTAGATATAAGGCAGTTTGAAGACAAATAGAACCTTTGAATTCCCAGTATAAAATTTCTACCACAATCTTAACATTTTCAATATAGACTGAATAATGTTAGTAGCAGCTCAACACACCACAGAAATAACTACACACTCTCTCTCTCTCTCTCTCTCTCTCTCTCTCTCTCTCTCTCTCTCTCTCTCTCTCTCTCACACTCTCACACTCTCACACTCCCTTCCCTATCTGTACTCCCCATCATCAAAATTGGAGTTTTTAGATTGACTTGATGCTATTTTTGAGCATCTCATGTTGTCGAGGAGCTTCTTCCCCTGAAAACAAGATATCTGTTTCATTTAAGTTTAGGACAATCAATTTTATTAGGGTCTGAATTTCAACAAATTTGGGGTCCACTTGGAATCATGTAATCACTTAAAACATTTTTTTTAATTTTACTTTTTTTAAAAATTGTACTTTAGGTTCTGGGGTACATGTGCAGATCATGCAGGATTGCTGCAAAGGTACACACATGGCGATGTGGTTTACTGCCTCCATGTGCCCGTCATCTACATCTGGCATTTCTCCCCATGTTATCCCTCTCTGACCCCACTCCCCTGCTGTCCCTCTCTTGGCCCCCCCAATAGACCCCATTGTGTGATGCTCCCCTCCCTGTGTCCATGTGTTCTCACTGTACAACACCTGCCTATGAGGGAGAATATGCGGTGTTTGATTTTCTGTTCTTGTGTCAGTTTGCTGAGAATGATGGTTTCCAGATTCATCCATGTACCTACAAAGGACATGAACTCATCGTATTTTATGGCTGCATAGTATTCCATGGAGTATATGTACAACATTTCCCTTGTCCAGTCTATCATTAATGGGCATTTGGGTTGGTTCCAGGTCTTTGCTATTGTAAACAGTGCCGCAGTGAACATAGGCTGCATGTGTCTTTATAATAGAATGATTTATAATCCTTTGGGAATATACTCAGTATTGGAATTGCTGGGTCAAATGGAATTTGTATTTCTAGATCCTTGAGGAATTGCCACACTGTCTTCCACAATGGTTGAACTAGTTTACACTCACACCAACAGTGTAAAAGTGTTCCTGTTTCACCACACTCTCTTCCACAATGGTTGAACTAATTTACACTCACACCAACAGTGTAAAAGTGTTCCTATTTCTCCACATCCTCTCCAGCATACATTGTCTCCAGATTTTTTAATGATCTCCATTCTAACTGGTGTGAGGTGGTATCTCAATGTGGTTTTGATTTGCATTTCTCTAGTAATCAGTGATAAGCATTTTTTTCATATGTCCATTGGCCTCATATATGTCTTCTTTTGAAAAGTGTCTCTTCATATCCTTCTACCACTTTTGAATGGGTTTGTTTTATTTTCTTGTAAATCTGTTTTAGTTCTTTGTAGATTCTGGATATTAGCTCTTTGTCAGATGAGTAGATTGCAAATTTTTTTTCCCATTCTCCTGGTTGCCAGTTCACTCTAATGATTGTTTCTTTTGCTGTGCAGAAGCTCTGGAGTTTAATTAGATCCCATTTGTCTATTTTGGCTTTTGTTGCCAATGCTTTCGGTGTTTCAGTCATGAAGTCCTTGCCTACTCCTATGTCCTGAATGGTTTTGCCTAGGTTTTCTTCTACTAGGAATACAACTAACAAAGGATGTAAAGGACCTCTTCAAGGAGAACTACAAACACTGCTCAAGGAAATAAAATAGGACACAAACAAATGGAGAAACATTCCATGCTCATGGTTAGGAAGAATCAATATTGTAATCACTATTACATTTCAACTAGTGTTATATAATTGTGCATGCATAGTCATATTGTTGTAGGATTGCTTCTATCTAGAACATATCATTTATTTAATCTACATTCCTGTTTCTTGAAAAATCGGAGTAATAACTGTACTTAGCTAATAGAGTTGAGAGGATTTAAAGAGTTAAACAATAATGTATTCGCAGAGTATAAGTGCAAAATAGATAATAGTGATTGGTCTTGTTTCTGTGGTCCCAGCCATCAATTTAGGGAAGCTCTTTCTATAATTTTCATGCCATTAGGTGACTATTTTATTGAACTTGTACCAAAGAGTACATTAAAAGAGATTTCAGAGCTCTTCTGATACATTATCTTATTTAATCCCAGATTTTATTTCTGAGGTTACAGACAATATTAACATTGGGTCTTGAACTTATGTGGTTGGGGAAAAGTACCAAAGAAGCCAAGGTTTAAGATTTAATTTCTCTTTTGATTGGTTGCCCATGAGAACATAATTAAAATTTATCAGTCAATCATCTATTATGTGTCAGCAATTGCCTAAGGAATTTTATTTGTGCACATTATCCCAGGTAAGCCTCACCATTATCTTGCAGTCTGAAGCTCAGAAATGTGAAATGAACTCTACGAAGTCAAGCAGATAATGAGCAGAGAACCTTAAATTAAAACCTGGATCTTACTAATTTTTAAGAGCCCATATTTGTTGTAGTCTAGACTTCTAGGTTTATGTCCTCAGTCCAAAATTACAAACTATATGAATTTGAAAATTTATTTTACAAATGCAAGTTATTTAGCACAGAAGTGACCATGAGAGGATTTGAATGGATATTTAGATTTTTTAATTTAAAATAGATTTAAAGAGCCCATCCTAGACAAGCAACTGCCATCAATTTGTTCTCTGATTCTCTTCTCTTTGTCAGAGAACAATTCAATGCTGTGTTTGTTGATAATAGCCTATATTAAAAGTCAGGAAACAACTGATGCTAGAGCATATATGAAGAAATAAAAATGCTTTTACACTGTTGGTGGGAGTGAAAATTAGTTCAACCATTGCGGAAAACAGTGTGGCAATTCCTCAAGGATCTAGAACTAGAAATACCTTTTGACCCAGCAATCCCATTACTGGGTATATACCCAAAGGATTATAAAGCATTCTCCTATAAAGACATGCACACGTATGCTTATTGAGGCACTATTCACAATAGCAAAGACTTGGAACCAACCTAAATGTCCATCAGTGATAGACTGGATAAAGAAAATGTTGCACATATACACCATGAAATACTATGCAGCCTTAAAAAAGGATGATTTCATGTCCTTTGTAGGGATGTGGATGAAGCTGGAAACCATAGTTCTCAACAAACTAACACAAGAACAGAAAACCAAACACCATATGTTCTCACTCATAAGTGGGTGTTGAGCAGTGACAACACATGGACACAGGGAGGAGATCATCTATCTCGCACCCAGGACTGTTGGGGGTCAGGAGGCTAGGGGAGGGATAGCATTAGGAGAAATATCTAATGTAGATGATGGGTTGATGGGTGCAGCCAACCACCATGGCACATGTATACATAAGTAACACACCTGTACATTCTGTACATATATCCCAGAACTTAAAGTATAATAATAAAAAAAGAAAGTAAAAGAAAAATCTGGAAGTGACTCTAAATTTAATTATTTAAACAATCTATTTAAATTGTAAAATGCTTGCTCAAGTTTTAAGAGATTTTGTTCAAGGTTGGGGTAATTTCTTCCTATATTATAAATATTTGGGGTTCTTTTGTGAAAATGGTATTCCTTTAAATTAGGTATAAAAGAATATTTGCTGTTAGTATAAATTAATAAGAAATATAAAGACACACACACACACAAACTTCTTTTTTTTACATTTGTTTCTCATTTCAAATTTTAGATCAAGTGTATTCTTCATGAGCTCTCAAATTTTATAGATGAAATAGTTCTCTGTCTTTGGACTCTGTTTTTCATCAGGGATCACCAACCATATGGAAAGGTTTCCACCCATTGAAAGAATCATCCCAGACTCAGAGCTTTGCTTCAGTAAAGGGCACCCATCCTGTCCCTTCACTGTGGTTTCACTCCGACATTCTGTCCAGTATTGCATCTAACAAATGCATATGCAACCTCTCTTTACTTAGGAGATTGCAAGTGAGGTGTGTGAAGTAAATACAGTATTCAGAGCTGATATTGCCTGTCTTGCCATGTGGTCTACCATCTGATTTTCTTATTCTGCTTTATTTCTTTTTTTTTATGCTCACACTAAGGCATTTTATTAACTGGCTTTAAAACTTAACTAATATCTTGGCTATCAAAGGAACAGCTTCCACTAATTCCAAATTAAAGTTTCACAAGTTTACTTGTTTGGGGAGGGACATTCTTATGCTCACCACAAAATACCTTTATTATAACCTTCCGCAAATCTTTTCATAGATTTAACTTAAAAAAAAAAAGTTTAGGTCAAATATCAACTGTCTGAAAAACTCAATTAAGTTACTTTTCCTTAAAACATGTGCAGTACAATTGAAACGAGAAACTGCAAATACATTGTGCTTTGGCTGGACTTAGAGTTCATTTCATGATGATTCGGTATCTTCGGATACTATTTTTGACATGACATAAATCTCAGCAAAGTAAATTAATTTACTAACATTTCCAAGGAAGAGTTGTTTTTAATACTAGCCTTTCTTTGCCAGTTGGCAACTTAGAATTTTTGCAGAGGTGATTATTAATACTTCTTTGCAGCTAATTTTAGCTTTAATCTTTCTCTCTCATCTAAAAAAAATATCAATTGTACATTGTTATTTTGACTTAATAACTGGATTCTTGGAAACATGGCAGAAATTCTGACCCATCATTCTTTTATCTCAGTGACCACACCAGCAGCTACTGTAGAACCACCACAATGTAGCATAAAGCTCCCCAGCTCTTTAAAGTCTTTACATGGCTCAAGAGCTATTGGTCTTTGTGTCTGTAGCTCCACCAGTGCATTCTGGCCTTTAGTTAAAAACTTAGGCTTTTTCTTTGTGACTTCATTCGTGCTTTTGTTTAGGACACTAATCAATCGTTTAATAACGGCGGGTTCACTGGCACTTTGGTAGTGTAACAGCACAGGAAATCCTTTAGTGATAGGAATTTAAATATTAAAGATGAGGATTCGGGCTCTGAAACGAGTGCAAGCTTTAATGGGTTCTTTGGGGCCCCAAAATACACAGCCAACATTGATTTTGATGATCTCCGTCACGACCGAAGTAAGACTAACATGATCGCCTGCTGCTGCCCAGTCGACAGGTTCGTCATGCAGAGTGATTCCTTTTACGGTACAAGTTTCATTAGGAGGCATTGCCAGTAGTTGGTCACCAGTTTGAATATAACCAGCTTCAATTTTACCAGTTATGCAAAATCCAGATTCCTGATCTTTGAAAACATTGGATACACATAATCTAAAATCTGCTTTATTTCTTAAGAAAAAGACCTCTCTAAATGTTACCAGAGCCCTGCTTAGTTGAGATACACGTAGATGGGAATAATATGTGAGCAATTTCCAAAGCCAAGAGATGTACCAGTAGGGTGCCTATTATAAGGAAAAGTCTGAAATCTTGAAAGAAATAAGAAATGAAAATGATATTTAAATGAGATTTTTCATTTTTGTCTTTGATATTAAACTGATGAGTTAAATTGCCTTCAGAAGTTAAAATAGAGATCTAAAGGTTGTAATAATATCAATGCAAAAATAGCCCAGAGAGAGTAAGATGGAGATTTCATTTAAATATGTGAATGATTTGTGGATATGTAATGGCTTTATTAATATTAATTATGCCATTATCATTCACTGCTCTCCAAATGGAAAATTGCTAATCTATATCTTACTGGCAGAAGTACTAAAATGTAAATAGAAGTTGACAAGCTTGCTTCTATGCATACAAGTTGTTCATGATTTCTAGTTTAAAAAATTCTGGCCAATCTAATATTTAAAGTCTAAAATACTCTGAATATGAAGAATTTACCTCTAAGTATTGCTTTCCATTGGTATCTTGTGCTTGGGCTTCAATTAGTTTTTTTTTTTTTTTTTTTTTTTTTTTTAGATTCCTTATTTTATATTTTATTTCTTACCAATACGTAATAGTTGTACCCATTGATGTGGTAAAAGCTGCCTTGTCTCAGGTTTTGGTTTATCCCTCACACATTTATGTAAACTCCTTGGGAAGGGACAAAAGAAGAAAGAGCTTCCTGAAACCTTATGGGGGAGGGCTTTTTATAGCAAGGAGACGGCAAAAGGGACTAACAGTTTCTGACTAGCTGGGATAGAGGAAGTGGCTCATTTTAAGAGCCATTTCTTAGACCAAAAGTTTTTCTTTTTTTTGCCAATTAATGAGAGCTTGTGAGGTTGCTGAGGTTGGTTGGCCTTGAACTCTTGGCCTCGCCTTTGCAAGCACCACGACATCCGGCCGGAGCCACTTTGGGCCCCAAAAGTTTTTCTTTATTTGGAAATGGGTGAGGGTGGAGATAAAAACTTTTATGTCCGAAAAACTATTCCGTCAGGGATAAGATTGTCTTTTAACACTACACATTGGTGTTTACTTCTTGAAGCAATTGACATTTAATGAGGAAGAAAACAACACTTTGAAGGTTGTATTTATTTTTTTAATTGTGTGACTATCTTAATGTTTGGAAGATAATGTTTTTATGTGCAGTTTAAAATGTTTGATATCAGTTTGAGTCCTAAACAGATACATTTCATTAAATTCTCGAGACTGGTTTTCACCCCATTAGGTTCTATTATCAAAATTACCGGCAATATCTTAAAGGCTTAAAAGTTATATCACTGATAATTGCACAGGTCTCTTCTTTCTTTTTAGATGTAAAATGCTATTTTAAATGAATCATAGTGTGTGTTTTGCTGCCAATTTTAATCCTACATCTGGGAATCGTCCCAAGATTATCTACTTCCTGTCTGTAGGAGGTAGCATCCTCATGATGAGCATCAACAGCAGTGATTTGGTGCAGCAGTAAAAAGAGGCACCCCAAGTGAGTTCATGTGACTAAATATGGAAAAAGGGGGTATGGATGTCTTCGGTCCTCAACACAGGAAGATAATTAAATCTCCAAACTATAATTTCTTGTCTTCTTTTTATAACTATGCCTGGCCTCCTAAAGACTAAAGAAAAAAAACACACGAAAGATTTGAAATATGGGCAGAGGGGTGTGGTGCCATATGGCAGCACAAACGAAATTACCCATACACTTCAGAAACAAGCAGGGCACGTTCCTCCCTCTGTTCATAACCATATGTGAGCTCCACACGTGAGAAACTGCCTTCAGGTTCATTCAAACAGACTCTTTGTCTTTGGGCCTCCAGTGCGTTTCCTTGGGGAAAAAAAAAAAGCCAAGGATTCTTGGAGGGGAGTAGCAAGGAGATCTGTGCAGGATCTGATCCCAATATTACCAGTGTTGTAGAACTATTTTTGAATTGAAAGGACGCTGTGAAGAAGGAATATGGTATACAATAAAAGAATCCTTGTCACTAAGTAAAAGCAAGCTTATTTCTGGCATTGGACTGCTTTGGGAGTTGTTGAGAGTGAATTAAAAAGACATATTCTTGCCCTAATAGGATTTATCATTAGAGAAGAACAGTTTTGGCTATTACACACAATGGGCACACAGACATCGTTATAAAATCATGAGAATAAATTGATTAAATGAAAAAGGAGTGAACTATACAGGGAGTATTAGTAAAATGTGGTTATAGATTATTGGTGGATCCTTGACTCCTAACCTTTTGAACCCAACCTTTCATTTTCTTCTTGCATGGTCTATAATTGCACGTATTTTCTCACTGACTTCCATCACAACACCTCCTTTGACGTTTTACTTTGAAGTTACACATTTGGCTTATTTAAAACATACATATTGCCTTAGGGCCAGGAAACCTTGTGCCGTCTGTGGGATTATACACAATATATAAACTAAATACATAACATTGAATTGAGAGTTTAATATAAATCATAGGAAGGAAAATCCTAAAAAATATTTATTAGAAGACATTAGAGCAAAAAGGTCATTTCTGGAAGTCTAGAAATAAACCTTAGAAAGCTGAGGAGATAAAAAACCCTATTTCTACATTCCAGTTCGTGTGGCCAATATAAAACTGAGTTTTAGTTAAAGTAATTATGTAGAAGTGAATATTTGATGAAAGCTTTCAAAGGCCAAGTTAATGGATGACATTTATTCTGGAAACACTTTTGAAAACCTAATGTCTACTAAGAAAGCAGTTTGGTAAATACTTTTAGTGGCCTCACTCCTGGGCAATTTGAACTGAATGAAAATACTAGTTACTAATTTTTGTTAGCTGCATAATTACCTATGTATTTAATTATATTTGGAGTTTTTATTATAAATGGTTAATCCCTAGTTCTTTAAGACATTTAGTGTATATAGCATCATGCTAGTTACTAAAATAATAATTGAATTATGGTAACACATTGAAAGACTAGACTCTTGGCAACCTCAACTCTATTTAGGTTTGTAATAGGTTAAATAAAAAAATATACCATACACTGACACACAACACTATATATGTTCTTGGGTCCAAAAGTCCACTGATGTGTTTCGTATTATTAACTGCTTTAAGATGACTTTATTTAAAAATTAAGAGCAATAGACTGGAATATCTGCTAGTCCAGATTATTAATCACTAAATGCACATTTTCTTTTCTAAATTTCTTGCCTATTAGTTGTAATTTTTGTTGACCCTGAGCTTTTGAACCATTTTGGCTTTTGTAGCATGACCTACCCCTAAACTCTCTGAGAACACAGAGTGAAGCATTCTGTGATGCAAAAAAAGCAAGTTTGACTTTGAATCCTTGATGTGCACCCTGAGGATTCAGAAGCAGAAAGGGTCTTTCTTTCCTTGCCTGTTAATTTTTAAATTCCTTTTGTAAAATCAAAATTTGCAACCACCAAAGTAGTTCAACAGCTAACTAATCCATAGTTCATTTCAATTGATCTTAAAGTTCACAAAGATTTGCTTTTCTAAGTGACTGGTCCCCATTTACATGTCAGCACAAATCAGTGTAGATCAGACAAGTGAACCAGAGCTCCCATGGAAACGCTCCGTATTGGCCATCTAAAAAGTTACTGGAACAGACTTGCCCTTTGGTAGAAATGCATTGGAATGGAATAATATTTCTTTTGCCTGAAGACAAGCACTCAAGTGATGTGAGCTGTGCTTGAAGAAAACATTAAAGTATCTTCCATGTGAACAAATAGGGCAACAGATTCTAATAGCAAAGTAAAGTAACTTTCTATGACTCTAATGTGCTTTATTAATGGATGCTCCACAATTTGTTTCCCTTCAGATTAGTTACTGATACAACTTTCAGTATGACTTTAAAATGTCCATACTTATTAACTGATGTTTTAAATGATACATTTTACACATAATTTTTTTTTTGGAAAAAGCGATATAAAACAAAGACATTCTATTGATCAACTCTGGAAGGCCTATAGCAATAAAATAATAAGCTAAATGCTGTTTCTCAGAAAAAGACTTAAGAGACAAACACAATTAAGCAATAATAATCATGATGAGTTGTAGTTGATAAGGTAGAAGGGTTACCTAAATGAGTAAGTAGTACAACACAGGTGACATAGATCTTATCTGCAAGTTTACTGTATGACAACATCATCTGTATAAATTGATACTATAATGGCCTATTTAAAAATAAATATTATTGCCAAGGTAGTCAAAAGAAGTATCATGTGCCTATCTCAAGCATTGGCCATGTACTGAGAACTTTGATAGTAGGATACAAATTCTCTCTTGGAGTACTCATTAAGTTATGCTCATTTTTGCTAACCTCATCAAGGCTATTCCCTCTTGGTTAGAATTTAAGGAAAATACATTTTGAAATATTTTAGTTACCTTATAAATGAATAAAATTTAAAAATATCAGGTAAAAAGGATAAAAGTAAAGGTATTAGAAGTTATACATGACATTTACCCTTGCTTTGTTGGTGTAAAAGAAAAAAATGAGACATGACAAAAGACCTAAAATCTCAGCCCTGTATTTATTATGTGCCTGCTGGTTGTACCTTTAAAACATATTGCTCTAATGCTGGGTTTTAAACTTATATGTCTTTGTGACTGCTGTCTTGAAAGTAGTTTAATATGCACTGAATTAGCCTGACCCATAGAGTTTTACTTACATATTTATACAGGTGGGGGACTATAACCCCTAAGTCTCTGCACATGAAGAATCTTAGGCTTACTGTTAATTTACTTTGAATTCTTAAAATAAGTTCATTTCTGCTTTGCTTTTTCTCATAAAAGCAACCTTTCTCAGTGAAGGGAGAAAGAAACCACAACCAGAGAGAAGAAACCAGTTTCCCCTTTTAGCATAGTAGAAAAGGTGGCTGGTGACTGCCCTGTATCAAGATTGCTGAGTGAGGGAATTGAATGGGGAAAAAAGAAATTATGTTGTTTAGTAAGTAGTTAATGAAGCAGTGGTGGTCTTAGATAAAAACATTATCTTTCATTCTGATCCTTTTTCTATTTGCAGTGGGATGTGTCCCTAAAGTATTCAGTGTATTAAGTTCCTAGTTTTTCCTCTGTGGATCTGATCTTCCTCCAGGCTTCCTCAATGGAGTAAATATATTCTCGATTAACCCACTTGTCTAAGCCAGAAATATGGAAGTGATCCTAAAATATCTAGGCCTCAAAATATATTTTGAATTGATCTATTTTTCTTCATCCAATCTGCAGTCTTTTTTATTAGGACTACTTCAGTAGCCTTGTAACTGATCTCTCTACATTGCTCTAAATTCCTTCCAATCCATTCGTTATGAAGAAGCTAGGATAATTTTTTAAACAATAAAAAAATCTTAAAATTTCCCAGTGATTTTCTGTTGTATTTGGAATGCATAGAAAGTAGAATTATATTTAACACAGCTTTTTAGGCTATGACAATTTAGTCCGTAGTTACTTGTGTGCTTATCTTGAGCCATTCATTCTCTTCTTTGATTAATTACCTTCTTTTTGATACACTGGCCTTAATTTAGTTCCCTAAAGGGCCATCTAAGAAAGTTTACACTTGCTCCCACTGGTTAAAACCCTCTTGTACTTTTTGCCTGCTCATCCTTGAAGTCTCAAATAAGATGTTATTTCCTTATTGAGGGGATCCCTGAAGGACCAATTTAAACTAGATATACCTCGTTACTCTCTTTCATGGTGTGCAGGAAAGGGTTAATTCAGCAGGCTTGAGGTGCTCACATCCTGCACATTCCAAAGAAAGGTATGTTTTTAGACTATCTCCTGGAAGATAACGTCTTAGCCTTTGGAATATTCTGCCTGATATGAGAATATTCGTATGCCTGACACCTCATGCCACACAGTGCTTATGCTAACTGTGATTTATGTTGAGTGCCTGTTTTTGCTAAGGGAACTAGAGTCTGAGTAGTTGAGGCCAGTTGCAAGGGAGCTACATGTCTTTGTTTCTGGCTCCTGAATGAAAACCCTGGACACCAAGCCTCAGGTGAGCATCCCTGGTTGGTGACACCTCATATGGGTTGTTGCACATCATTCCTGGGAGAGGTTAGTGTGTCCTCATGTGACTTCACTGGGAGAGACACCTGGAAGTTTGTGCTTGGTTCCTCATGGACATTATCCCAGGCGCTTTTTCCCTTCCTTGGATTCTTTCTCTGTAACAAACCACAACTGTGAGTGGAAATGCTTTTTCACCTTATTTGTTTCCTTAAAAGTAACTATGTTCATTTGTCATTCTATATAAGTGTTTATTTTTTTATTTTATCTACATCAAGACAGTCTAGAAATGTGGAAATTAGGCAGTTATTCTACATTTTTTTTCTCATTGTATTCTAGTTCCTAGCATAGCATGGTAGGTGCTCAGTAAATATTTGGGGGAAATAAAAAAATACATGGAAGAAATTAAGTGAAAGAAGCCAATTTGAAAAGGTTAAATACCATATGATTCCAGTTATATGAGATTCTGGAAAAAGCAGAAATATGAAGACAGAAAGAATATTAATTGCCAGGGGTTGGAGAGAGGGAGCAATCAATAGGAGGAGCTCAGAGGATTTTTAGAGCAGTGAAGCTATACTGTATAATACTGTAATGCTGGATACATGCCATTACACATTTGTACAAACCCATAGAAGGTACAATACCAAGAGTGAACCTTCATGTAAACTATGGACTTCTGAGTGATTACATGTCAGTGTAGGTTTGTCCATTGTAATAAATGTACCACTCTGGAGGGGAATGGTGATAATGGCAGTGTGTATGTGTGTGTGGGGTCGGTTGCACATGTAGGGTGAATAGTATAGTATATTGGACTGTGTTCTGTGCCTTCTGCTCCATTTTGCTGTGAACTTCTCTAAAAAGTAAAGTATATTTAAAAACCGAATGTACAGTATTTGGTGAAAATAAATAGCTCTGAAGAACTTTAAGAAAAGATTTGATAACACTGTCTTCCAATTTGATTTCAACTTTTAAATATTATAATTTAGCTTTACCACCTGAATAATTACAGTTTTTATTGAAAATATAAAGTCACAATATTTCAGTTGGTATTACAGATTTGTAATAATTCTAATAACTGTTGTCACTCAGTTTTCTAAGTTAATATTTACTTGTCACATTTGTATAAAATTCCTACTATAATCTTTAAATTTGATACAGAGAATTTTGGGGTGTCTGATGGGTCATAAGGAAGAGGCAAAATGCAAGCAGAATTATTCGGGTTAGCTTAAGAAAATAAAGTGAAGCAGAAGGTGATGAGCTGTCACTGGAAGGAGAATTCTAAAGCTGTGAAGAGCCTAATTAATTAAAGGACTTTGCAGCTTGCTCTTGACCCACATTTTAAATTACAGAGAGTTAGTAAACCAGGACTAGAAATCTCTAAAGATATAAAGCAGAATAGAACATAGTTTGACTTATAAATAGGAAGAACAGGGTAATGAAAAATTAATCTAAAAGTCTAAAATATCTGTTGTAGTGATTGATAAGAAGTAGCCCACTGTTTTCTATATGTCCTTTAATTTATTGCTGTATTCTGAGAAACTCGAAGTTATTTTTCCCTGGTCCTATGACACTGTCTTCCTTTGATGGAAACTGATGTTGGAGAAAGTAGTGGAAAGAAATTAGGAGCTATCAGAAACCAGTCATGATACAAGGCTGGTAGCTGAAAGTGAGCACTCATTTGCAAAGGTTTTAGATCTGACTCCTCAGGATATATCCTGAAATGATAATATCACTCATCTTCCTAATTCTAAATTAGATATGCTCTGTTGCATTGGTTGAAATTCTTATTTTCTGTCTGTCAAGGTGGAGGGTACTGAAGTGGTCTTGTTTTTCTTTTATTTTTGTATTTCTGGCACATGTTCCTCTTCGTCTTATTAAACATCTGGTTTTCCCATTGAGGATCTATTCTTTGGCCACAGCCCAGGTATGCGACACTTGCTGACCCAATCAGATTTGCACCTGGGAATGTAAATCTAGAGCAGAAATATCAGCCAGAAACTGGTTGTCCTAGTTGGTAAACCTTGAAGACACAGCCATTAAATTCTACTGTCTATATTCTCAGTCATGTCATAATTCTCTATTTTTTCTAAGGCAATTTCGATTCTTTGAGTCTGTGAGATACCGAATACAGACAGAGCTGGAGCCTCAGGGTTAAGGAGTGTTAATCTCTTATTGCCAGGAAGAGCCACCCAGGGGATGACACATGGCTTGGGAAGTACTTTTAGGCTGGTGGAGATGTGTTTAAACAGATATATTTTTAGGGCCCTCTTGTAATGTCTCTTCTGGCAATGATCCTTTTATTCTAATTAATACATAATCTAACACTGAAGAAAATGCTTTTTAGAATACTTTTCACTCAAAACTTGGATCTGGTTACTGTTGTTCCACAGTAGAGTGAATTCAGTGAAATAAGCTTGTGGATTTTGGCTACTGCACTACTCCTTTTTCTATTCACTCATTGTCATTCAATAAATATTTACAGAGTGTACACTATATATAACACACTGTGCTAGGGGCTGAGGGAACTGCTGCTGAGAACATTTTATGTGACTAAGATGATCAGCTTTGCTAGTTGGACACTGAAGAGACTTGAAAAAACCATTTCACACAGATAGGAATCCATGAAGTTTTGAAGACTTTCAAGAGATTGCAATTATTTTTTGAAACTATTACCTTTTATAACATTTCCAAAATACAGTTTAGAAGTTAACCGCAAAAGACATCAGAAAATTCCCCTGCTAACTAACCCTAATTCTTTTCCTTAAATCCATTATGCCTTCTCTTTCATCATTGTATCTAAAGAATAGCTGATTCCTTATAATAACCCTTCATAGAGTTAATAGTGTTAAAGAAAAAAATCCTTTACATGGTGAAGGCAGTTACTGAGTCACTTTTCAGCCTTTTTTCCCCTCCAGGCTAAGTAATCCAATTATGTTAACTTTATGCCATAATTAAACTAAAGATTGCTTTAGGAAAGTTTAATCACATCACTGAAATACCCCCAAACAAACCAGGTACTTGTCAAGAAGTGTGGCTAGTGGCCTTGTAAAAGCCAAAGAAGTTTCATATTACTTGTTATTTTGTGCTATAAACTTCCATCTGGCAGAGACCTTGAGGAAACAAACCAGAACAACAGAATCACAACCATCGTCTCTCAGTGGGGCTTGACATTTAAGTGGACTATCCAAAGCAAGTATGAAGCATGACTTACTGCTTAAAAAAAATCCCGAGTGCAGCACACTCAGTAGTTTGGCAATAATGTGTTAAAAAATTAACATCCACATCAAATAGGTTTGAATCTGATGCATGCCCAGTGAAAGTGTAGAAGAAACTTGGAATTATTAAACTAAGTGATGTCATGTTTACCTTACTTTCCTATGTCCTCTACCCTCTGCTAGATGTTGGGGGTTGGGGGGTGGTCCACTTGTGGTACTACTTGACCACCTTGTTATGATCAAGGTATGTGTTTGCCATAAGCATATCTATGGCCATAGTTTTTCATCTATGCTTTTTTCAAGCTACACAATTTTCCTTTAAAATAGCAGGTAAGATTTAACATATCCTCTATATAAATTAGACAGCATACATATTTCAATAGGTTTATGTCCCTCAGCCTTCTTTCACCATCTTTTTAAACTTCCTTTTTTGGTTGCTATTCAAAATAAGGAAGAAGGAAATTGCTTTTTTTCCTTCTGACATAAACATGAGGCTGACCTGGAATTTGTATCAGAAGCTCTGTGACCTCTCAGTTTCAGCTCTTTTAGCTCTTAATAATTTGATGTCCTGAATGTGAAGACTAGGATGAATCAAGAGAGATGCCCAAAGGGCAATATTTAAGAAGGTCCTCACTCTCAGTGTTCTGCAAAGGCTGACTTTGAGGGCTTCCTAGCCTGGGCCTTCCTAATTTTTTTGTACACATTAAGTGTGCAGTGGGTATACAGATATACTGGAATGTGGTTGGAGGTGAAGAATTACATTTTTTCTGTGATTCTGAGGAAGCCTGACTCATGTAGTAGTGGGATAAGGGTTCTTTGGATCAAGCAGTGGGATCCTGTGTCTCCACTCTGTGGCTAAATCAAGGTCTGTATTCTGGTCCTTCTGATTTTTTTTCTCTTCTCTTTTGACTTGTGCAGATGTTATGGACTAACTTGTGTCTTCATCAAATTTCATATATTGAACTCCTCATCTCCAGTACCTCAGAATGTGACTTTATTTATTTATTTACGAATGACAGAATCTCACTCTGTAACCCAGGCTGGAGGGCAGTAGCAAAATCTCAGATCACTGCAATGCCTCCCATATTCAAGTGATTCTCCCACCTTAGCCTCCTGAATAGCTGGCAGGTGCCTACCACCATGCTCGCCTAATTTTTGTATTTTTAGTAGAGAAGGGGTTTTGCCATGTTGGCCAGGCTGGGTCTTGAAATCCTGACCTCGAGTGATCTACCCAATTCTGCCTCTCAAAATACTGGGATTATAGGAGTGAGCCACTGTTCCTGGCCAGAATGTGGCTATATTTTAGATTTAGGGTCTTTAAAGAGGTAAAGTTAAGCAAGGTCAGATGGGTGAGCCCTGATTCAATATGACTAGTGTACTTATGAAAAAAAAAAAAGAGGCATCAGGATTGCTTCCACACAGAGAAAAGGCCATGTGAGGACACTGAGCAGGCAGCCTCTGCATGCCAAGGTGAGATGCCTCAGGAGAAATCAAACCTGTCAACACCTTGATCTGGGATCTTCAGCCTCTAGAACTGTGAGAAAATAAATTTCTGTTGTTTAAGCCACACAGTCTGTGGTATCTTTTTATGGAAGCCCTAGCAACTAATATAGTTGATTATATGGTCAATATTACTCCAGGAAAGTCCCAGCATATGAATGTTTCCCCTTCGTAGCCTTGACATGACCTTCCTAGGTACTCACACATGAACACTTAGTTTATTTCATTCTTTACTCTTTAACTTCAAAGAAGCTATTCTAGGATTAAGGAATCCCTTTATGGGTTATAATTAGAATTTGAGGCCAAGCCAGAAAGAACTCTGGAGGCCTTTCTTTGCTCCAGGAATAGGATTGTAAATTTTAATGGATTGGCTCATTGTTCTTTAAGTTCGAGGCCATGCTCAGTCCCTGCCATTTTTACCTATGGTAGAAAAAATGTTGACTTAATGTCATTCTTGAAGGATGAACCATGCCTTTCTTAAAAAAAAAAGCTCACTAATTTCTAGAATGTACATTTAATGATTGGAACCATTTATTTGTCTTTTGAATTCTTGTACTTAATTTAAGGTTAAACTACATCTCTTTTCTCTTAAACACACACAATATATAAACTCCAGTAACAGTAAGTTAAAATGTTTAAGAATGGACTAAAAATACACTTCTTTGAGGAGGAGATTCTTGAAAATAAGGCAGAAGTTTGAGAGCTGGTAATGTAGGAAAAAACCTAAGACTAGTGACTGTTATCCCAGGACTGACTCCACTGTCGATTGGCTCAAGTATTCGTATCTCTGAAAGGAGAGTATTGCCTAGATCATTTCTAGTTCTGTTATGGAACAAAAAGTAAATGAAAATACTGAAAAGCTAAGATGATGTGTTCAAAGAGTAGGTGGCTGGCTACATTATCTGAACTTCCACTTTTTCCTAGCTGAGTTGAAAAACTCCAACAGAACCTGTAACTGATCCAGTAACAATCTGAGCGATCCTGCCCAAGTAATCTATATTTAGCGTTTTAACTTTTATCTTAAACTAAGTTTTTTCAACTCAAATCCTGTGGGCCTGGAAGGGGGTTTGGTAGGAATGGTGGACAGCTGAAGAACAGAGCCCTTAGATTGTCTTACAGGGGACACCAGGTGTCTGCCTTCTTGGATATGGCTGTCCTATGGAAGTATGGGCTCTATAGTTTCCAGATGTTTGTATTTTCTAGGAGAAACTAGGTGTTCTAATTTTAAAATGTTGGCACCAGTACATTTTTTTTAATATTGTGCAGGGAAAATAGGTCTATCTGTTGTTCACTAATATTCTCATAATTCCCAAAGTAGGAGCTATGCAAACATTCTCTGACACTGCGTTCATGGTGCATGGTGTCCATTTCTGTGGGAAGCCTGCAACAGTTTTTTTCAAACTGCATTCCTTCAGAGCCTAGCAGATCTTCGATGGCTCTGCAAGGCTACCCATGTGTTTGTTTCCTTTTTTTTTTGAACTGGGTTTACAATTTTATTTGAACAGAAGTTTGTTTTGATCAATACGTGTAACATGTTTACAGTACGGGGCATATAGCAAGCACTGTTATGTGTTAGCTACTATTATTAGTAAGGGGTTTGTAAGACATTTTCTGTAGGAATAATAAGTTAATGTCCTAATTATTATGTTGTTCCAAAGAAATACCATCCTTCAATTTCATGAAATTCAAAAGCTTTTTAATGAATCCTGAAAGTTTTTATGATATTCAGAAGTAACTGTATTTTATGTAAGACTTTAATGTGCAAAAATCCAGTTAGAGTCTTTGCTAGTTTGCAACCTTACTTTTGCTATTTTTGCTTTTAAATTTAAAGAGTTTTACAGTTTCATTTCTTATCTAGGTTACTCAGAACTAGGCTGACTTGTGAGATTTTACCTTTGGATCTGAGAGTACAAATACATCCATCAATATTCTATTTCCCAAAGGTATGCTAATTCTCATGAATAAATACAACAATCATGGAAAATTTTTAGAGATAACTGAATCATTCCTCTGCAACTGCTATACAGAAGGACTGTGTTAGAAGCAGGTTAACTTGATGATCTCTTACACTGGTCCCTCACCTATCTTTGGAGTCTTGTACTCCAGCAATGAGGAATACGTCATTTTTGTACCTTTCTTGCATTATGGCCTCTGCCCGTAATGCCTCTCAAATCCCTTTGATTGTCAAAATTCATCCCATCTTTCAGTGATGGTTTCAAATCTTGCCTTCTCCAGGAAACCTTTCTTCCTCCCTCAATATTACAGTCACTTGTGCCAATCCTGCTATTTTCTTACTTTGAGACCTCTTAATAGTTCATGCTTGTGTATTTAAAGGTACTTACCAAGTTCTTATGATGCTGTTTGTATAACTTCTGTAGCTCTCTATTCAACCTTATGAAGGAATGTAGATAAACCATATGTTGTGAAGTAATATTGCACATATAATTAAATCGTAAACATCCCTGTATTTTGGCATGAAGTATAGACACTTGGTGCCTTTCCCTCTCAGATGTAAAGCCCTTTCATGGTCAGTGGTTGCAGTATCGCCTCCTAGAGTTTTCCTTGAACCACATTTGAACTAAACATGCAAATAGTATAAACTCTACTTTCAAACTTGTCTCAGCAGTTCAACATGCTTTTCTCTTTTGTTCTTATAGACGGTGCCTTTTTCTTGGCTCTATAAAATATGATATTCTTAGTGATATCTTGAGTCTTTGGTTAGTTTATAATTCTTAATAAATTCCTTTCACAATTAAAGTAAATTTAGATTGTGAATCCTACCATTCTTTAACATTGCCATAGTTTCCCACAGAAGGCTGTGTGAACCTTCATTTCATTTTGCTTTCATATTTAAAGATGAAGCCGACAGTCTACCAGACTCCCAGCTTTGATTCCCAGTGGTACCTCGTTACCTCCCAAGAGGAGGGGCCCCAGGGGGAAGCACCTGGGTCACTCAGAAGGCAGAGGGAGTAAGGGGGAAATATAGGTGGGCTAGACTTGGACGTTTGGGAGGACTCTGACGCAGTCACATAATCACAAAATAGCTTTCAAATGGTGATGGCCTGATGTCCACTAAAAACTCACAGTTGATAGATGAGGTAAAACATCTCTATAGCCTGTGTCATAGCATGTCATAGTTAGCTGTGTCTTCTCTTTCCCAGTGCTCAGATGCTCATACAATCCTGTTTGTCTGAGATTTAAGCCATTTACACCTTATGTCACTTTATAATTAGTAAGTGACCCTTTCACCCTCAAAAGTGTCCCAGTGTAGATAATTAATTATATGGTCCCTCTACTCATAATAGCCCTCTATTTCCTAATTTATTTTCCTTACTATACCTGTAATATAATAAAAACCTACATTTTCTGATAGTATGATCAGATGTTAACACAGAGGACTTAAAACCTATTGATTACCTAAAAAGCTATAGCTAAAAACTTCTACATTGTTTTCATATAGATAATTTCTCAAGATAGAAACTGCCCCCCAATTTTATCTTCGCTTTAAAAATTGGAGAACTTAGAAGCCGGAAGATTTGAATTCTAAATTTAAATCTGTCACGTACTTTTTTCGACAAATTTTCTCCTCTTTTTAGAATAATGAATTACTTTTAAAATAAATAAAATAACACAAGATTCATGAAAACATGATTATTAGAAGGATAAAATACCAATGTAAAGGGAAGGGTTTTGAAAATAAAAGACAGGAAGTACTATTATGTTATATAGGAAAATTAGTGACCCAATTTGACAAAGAAAAAGGAGTCATTCTATTTTCACTGATAGACATGCATAATCATTTTATGCAGAAAAAAATAGCGAGGCAAAGCTAATATAGAGACCACATCTAGGGAAATACATGCTAAATATAAATGAACAGTGCATGTAATGAATTATGCATGATTTTAAATTAGTTAATGAAATAGATTCATTATAGATGATAATGCAGGATTTCTGATCCTGGTTTTGAATTTGTTACTGAAGTAAATCATTGTGTTGGAATTCCCACTGACAGCCATTGCAGTGTAAATCTCTCCATGTAGCTTGTTCAATGCATCCTTCCTAATGAGGAGGGAGGAAGGAGAACATTGGCAGCATTACAACAAAGGAGTATGAAAGTGGGGCTATAGGTGAATAAGGGATTAAAATATGGAGAAAGAGCATAGCATGTGTGCATTTGCTTATGACTGAACATTTTTTAGCAAAAGCCACTTACAGTCAGTGTCTACATGGCCTTGCAGAATAGGGGTTCTGTTTTATTGTTGACTGATTTGACCCTTTCCAGTCAGTTTTCCCATATGTTCTACTTTTTTGATGTTTCTTTAGTTATCTAGCATTTTGGCTTGGATGTTTTCTATTTTCTTTCTTTTGTGGCCAGTTAGACCAGCTGGTGGTAATCAGGTCATTGGCCAGTCCTAGAGGCAGCCGGGAGGGTCATTTGGCAGAATGTTTTCCATAGCTGGAGCCTGCCTTTAGGATTAATGATAAGAATAGCAGCCAGTTTTTGTTTTAAGTACCTACTAAATATCAGGTGCTTCACAAGCACTATCTAATTGGATCCTTATAATTCTTTGAGTTGAGTGTTTACCTCTCACATTTCACTGATCAGGAGACCAAGCTTATGGAGAGCAAATAATTTGGATCATGTCTTATGCCTAGTAAGTGACTAAGCTAGAAAGTGCAATCAGAGTTTTTTTTACTCTATAGCCTGTGCTCTTCACCAGCAATTACTTCTCAAATGTTTACCTGTTCACAAGGAGCAGTGGGCAACAATAGAATTAAATGAGTCAGAAACACCTGTCCCCATAGAGAATAAAAGCTAGGTATCTGGTCAGCTGATGGCTTCATTTTTGTATTTGAAAGACTACGTTCTTATTTAGCACCATATATTTGTGTCTAGATTTCTTTATTTACCTTTCTAGAGGCTAAAACAAATAAAGAATCAACTGCTAATCCACTAAATTATAAGGAATCTTTGTGAAAGGAACAATGCCTCAAGGCCACCTACTTTCTTCTGGCTGTCATTGGAATATTATTTACTTCTTCAGGGATGTGTCATTTTCTCTACCCCAAATGTGGACACAGCTTACAGATTAGGAACTCCTTGGTTGTGTCTTTGGATCCTCCGACAGGTGCTTCAGGACTAAGTTAAGTGTCTTTACCTAATCTAACTAAAGTATTGACCTGACAAGTGGAAATTCCTATAATTTTTCTGAACCATGCATTTGGCAGTTTACATTTAAGGAAGTTTATTCCTCACTAAACATTTCTGCCTCAACACTGAGTCCTGTAAAACCTTTGAGGAAAAGGGCCATGTCGTGTTCTTTTTGTATCTCTAACATATCAGATAAATGCTTGGTACCTAGGAGGTGCTCAGTGTATACTGATTACTTTGGTCTACCTGACACCCCATGGAGAGATCTGGAGAGTTCTGTAAACTTGTCAGTTGATGTATGCCTAAGTGCTAATTTGTCATAGATAACAAATTTCATGTTACCATAAATTTAAGACTATTTCATAACATTATGCATGAGTAACTGAAACTGTAGAAGCTGTTCCTAACTGTATGAATTACAAAATACCTTGTTTTAGTTGAGGAGGCTGATAACAATTGAATGAAAGCATAAAAAGGACTTGGGACTGATGGTGAGAAAAATCTCAAACTTCTTAGCTCCTCTGTCTTCTTTGTCCCAATATGTGTTTCTTCCCAGATGTGCTGCACGTTAAACCTCTTAGGGATTAAGCAAAGTACATTTGTTTGCATTTACTTGGGAGTATGATAACCTCAAACTTTTATGTTTAGTGTGTTTTAATCCTCTAAATTCTTTATTGTTTGTATGTACACAAGCAGAAATATAAACAGCTTATTTGAGGAGCAAATGATTTGGTTTCTGTATTTTCCCCCTGTCAATATGAGGAAGTCAGGTACAAGCTTATAGAAGATTATGCTAGAAGTCAAATCACTACCATCAGAAATTACAGGCCAGACATTGTGGCTTATACTTGTAATCCCGGCACTTTGGGAGGCCAAGGCAGGCAGACAGCTAGTGTCCAGGAGTTTGAGACCAGCCTAGGCAACATGGCAAAACACCATCTTTACAAAAATAAGCCTGGCCTTGTGGTGCACGCCTGTAGTCCCAGCTACTTCGTAGGCTAAAGTGGGAGGATTGCTTGAGCCTGGGGAAGTCAAGGCTGCAGTAAGCTGTGAGTGCACCACTCCAGCCTAGATGACAGAGCAAGACCCTGTCTCAAAAAGAAAAACATTAATCAAATTACAATAATTAAATGATTTTTCCATTAGATCAATGAATTCAGGGAAGGGTCTACTTTGATTTGTTACCCTGTTGTTAAATTGTTTCCTGTAATTCAACCTATAGAAATAGATTGTTTTTCACAGGGCTTCCTGAATGACACTTGGCAGATAGAAGCTTACTTTTTCCTCTCTGGTTTATTACTAATATTGTTTGTGTACTTTTCCTTCTTAGTCCTTCATAAAAATCTATTAACTGATTCACTATTGTACCCTGGTAAAAGAATATAATTGGAATAATTTAAAAAATTAATGGAACAGAAATACTATGTCCCAGTTTGTTGTTTCCTTCTCATAACCTTCAGTTATAAATCTATTTCCCATGCACCATTACTAGAATCATACATTGTGAAACTTATGACTTCATCTTAGGATGATTTCTTTAAGATGTTCTATTAGAAACCTCTAAAAACATGCCTCTGAGCATAATGTTTTCACACAGCATGTGTATTATTAATTTTTGAAAATACAACCTCAAAAACCGATTACATTTGTCACACTGTGATGGAAACATTTACTCCTGGAAATGGTGTTAAGGCCGTCAAGGCAAGCTGCCTCAGAAGCTAAGCCATTATCATTACTTTATCTGTGTGTACATCCTCTCCTGCCAGCTACCAGCTTTCATTAGGTTAGCAAGTACATGAGAAGTCAGTGACATTAGCTTTGCAAAGGTTCATTTGGAAGATAGTATTTTGTTTGAGTCCTTCTCTACTCTATTAAAGCCAACATATACAGCTGATATTTCAAGGACACATAAATGTGATCTTGGCTCCAACCGTTCCTCTGGGCCTGGCCTCCTCAGGTCTTTTCAGTCTATAGTCCCACTTGTTTCGACCTGTGCTCAGGCAATTTCTTCAGCTGACCCCTCCTCCTATCCCTCCATGCAACATATATCCACATTTTGGATATGTGCCTGTCATTCAACATGCATCTCAATTGCTTCACCTCCTGAGAAGCGATTTCTGATTCTCACAGCCAGAAATCATTCATTCATTCACATTCTAGTGTCTTTGGCTTCTTTAATCTGTGCCCTTAAGCTGTTACAAAGTATGTATCAGTGTTACCTACAGGAGAGTCTTGCCTTTTGTTTTAATGGCACCCAGTATTTGGATTAATAATACATAGCAAGACACTCCAATGCAGAAAATATTTTCATGAAGGAAGAAGTTTCTATTATACTCACAGTTCCCCAGAAATAGGAGGCACAGCCTTCCATGCAGGGCCACATGGGGAAGCACCAAGGAGAGATGAGCAGCCAGAAGGTTGTGGGGAGGGACATTAGCGGGCCAAAGCCTCTATTGTGGTTTTCTTGGGAATAAAGAAGTAAAGCAAGGTGAGCAGCCACAGGATTGGATAGTTGGAATGATTTCAGTGGGCTCTGGGCTGTAAGGGCTGTCATAGCTGTTACCTTGCCCTTCAGTGACTAGGTCGGGGGAGAGAGGTACAAGAGCTGATAAAGGAGGTAGTTGGAGGTAAGGGCTCTGGACTGGTTGGTTAATGTATCAAAGAGTGATTACGGATAAGTCCTTTACTATCTCTAGGAATAAGCTAGCCCTTTGAGGTTCTTCCTGAGGTCAGCAAGGACCCGGATGCCAGGTGGTTAAAAATATGAAAAAATAAGAAAACAAACAATACACCTTTCTTTCTTAGAAATCTCTCACACATAATCCATTAACATGGGTGCTTATTGGGAGGAGGATTCTCAGGATATAAAACCTTATATAAAATAAAAATGCCAGGCATTGGTAAATGTCCTCCAAATGCTAGAGCTGAGGGGCTGGGATTGGAGGTCATTGGAGACATTCTCAGTGCTTTCTTTTGTTTTTCTTACCCTGTCTTCCTCACTCTGCCTTTTCTCTTCCCACTTCTCATAGACTGCCTTGCCCTCTGCTCTAGATTTTCTCTTTCTTGTAACTTTTTCTTACGTTTCTCTGTCATAATTTCTACATGAATTCCTGCTCTGACCCCTCTTCTATTGGTATCATCTCCTGATGTAATGTCTCAGTAGCTGCTGGCCCCCTGATTCTCTCCAAATTACAAAATTCACATTCCTGGAAGAGGAACTGTATTTGGCTTCACAATCTGTTAGAACAAACCTTAAGATACCTCAACAGGGGTCAGGTGGACTGGGAAGTTACCCCAGGAGAGGTTTGTGGGTCTAGCAGCGACCACGATTATTGTGTGTGATTGGTATTGAGTTTAGTAAGAAGGGAATTGGGCTGAGGATCCAAGATGGCTGATCGTTAACAGCTTGGGAATGTAGCTCCCAGTGAAAGCACAGAGAACGAGAGGATGCCACACTTTCAGATGAATTTTCATCACCCACAGATCAGAAGATTCCCAGTGGAGGAGCCCCACGGGTCACCAGCGCAACTCTTGTGGCTGGCGTAGCAGCTCTTCGTGCAGAGTAAATGGGACTGGTTCCCTTTCTGACCGACATTTGGAGCTCTGAGAAGGCAGAGCCACTTATTACGGACTCAAGAAGAAAGCCAGACCAGAGATTCCCGGGCAGAAGAGCACCATCAATCTTAACACCACTGTTTTAGCTGGCGCAGTGGGTTGCTTGGATTCCAGCACTGGGAATCAATAAACTGGACATCCACTCAAAAACCTATTTAGAAAGGCGGTAATCGTAAAGATGACAGATGGATAAATTTATAACAAAGGGAAGAAACCAGCCTAAAAAGGCTGAGAATACCCAAAATCAGAACCCTTCTTTCTCTACAGGAGATTATAGTTCCTCATCAGCAGTGGAACAAGCCCTGAGGGAGAAGGACTATGTACCATTAACAGAAGTAGGCTTCAGAAGGTGGCTGATAAGAAACTTCTGGGAGTTAAAAGAACTTGTTCTAACCCAATGTAAAGAAACTAAGAACTATGAAAAAAGGTTTGACGAAATGCTAACAAGAATAGACAATATAGAGAGGAATATAAATGAACTAACAGAGTTGAAAAACACAACATGACAACTTAGCGAAATATATACAAGTTTGAATAGCCGAATTGATCAAGCAGAAGAAAGGATATCAGAGGTCGAAGACCTACTTAATGAAATAAAATGAGAAGACAAGAATAGAGAAAAAAGGATAAAAAGGAATGAGCAAAGTCTCCAAGAAATATGGGACTATGTGAAAAGAACTAATTTACATTGATAGGTGTACCTGAATGTGATGGAGAGAATGAATCAAAGCTGGAAAATATTCTTCAGGATATTATTCAGGAAAACTTTACCAATCTAGCAAAGCAGGACAATATTCAACCCCTGGTAATACAGAGAACACCACAAAGATATTCCTCAAGAACAGCAACCTCAAGGCACATAATCGTCATATTCACCAGGGTTGAAATGAAGGAGAAAATACTAAGGGCAGCCAGAGAGAAAGGTCAGGTTACCCACAAAGGGAAGCCTATTAGACTTGCAGCAGATCTCTCAGCAGAAACCCTACAAGCCAGAAGAGAGTGGGGGCCAGTATTCAACATCCTTAAATAAAAGAACTTTCAGCCCAGAATTTCATATCCTGCCAAACTAAGCTTCACAATTGAAGGAAAAATAAAATGTTTTATGAACAAGCAAGTACTCAGAGATTTTATTACCACCAGGCCTGCTTTGCAAAAAAGCATTATACATAGAAAGGAACAACCAGTATTAGCCTTTCTAAAAATATAAGTAAAGAGCATCAACATAAAGAAGAATTTAAATAAATGAATGGATAAAATAGCCAGTTAACATCAAATGGCAGTAACCCTAAATTTAAGCCAACTAAATTCTTCAATCAAAAGATACAGCCAAAACCTAAGAGTGTGCTGCATCCAGACCCATTTCACATCCAAAGATACACAAAGACTCAAAACAAAGGGATGGAGAAAGACTTACCAACCAAATGGAGAGCAAAATCAAATAAATAAATAAAAAGCAGGAGTTGCAATTCTCGTATCTGATGAAATAGATTTCAAAACAACAAAGATATAGTGGTAAAAGGATCAATGCAATAATAAGAGCTAACGATCCTAACACCCAGATTCTTAAGACCCATAAAGAGATTTAGACTCAACGAGACAGAAAATTGATGAGGACAACCAGGATTGGAACTCAGATCCGGAACAAGTAAACTTAATAAATATTTATAGAGCTCTCCATTTTAAATACACAAAATATACATTCTCCACTTTAAATACACAAAATATTGATCGGCCATTGTTAACACCCATTTTTAGAATAAAGCATTATTCCCATTCTCTCTCCCTCTTTTTCTTCCTCTTTCTTCCTCTCCTTTACTCCTTTTTTTCTCTTTGTTTTCTTCTTTCCTTTAAAAAAAAAAAAAGGGGAAAAGATGGGCTGGGCCCAGTGGCTTATGCCTGTAATCCCAGCATTTTGGGAGGCAGAAGCAGGTGGATCACCTGAAGTCACAAGTTTGAAACCACACTGGCCAACATGGCAAAACCCTGTGTCTACTAAAAATACAAAAATTAGCTGGGCATGGTGCCACATGCCTGTGGTCTAAGTTACTCGAGAGGCTGAGGCAGAGAATCGCTTGAACCTGGAAAGTGGAGGTTGCAGTGAGCTACGATGATGCTACTGCACTCCAGCCTAGGTGACAGAGCAAGACTCCACCAAAAAAAAAAAAAAAAAAAGGAAAAGATGTGACTCTTCACCCTCAAAGAGTTTCCCATATAAAAGAGAAAAAAAGTTCATATGAAGAGTATAATTCATTTGAGAAAGCTTTGTACAAACAGCAAAGTAATATATCAATATAAAGATATTTTAAAATTTTAATGATAATAGCAATACTTAACAGGTACATACTACTTATTAAAATCCAGAAAATTTTTCCAAGTGCTATATACGTATATTCTTATTTAATCCTGCGAACAACCCTGTTAGGAGGGTTTTATGATTATCATCATTTTATATATTTTTTAGAATTATAAATTGTTTTATAATTATAATCATTTTATAGATGATAAAACTGAATGACAGAAAGGTTAAGTAACTTGCTCAAGGATACATGGATCATGACAGAGCTGAGACTGAAACCCAGCATTTTGATGATTGTGCTGATAGGCAGTATGCTATTCTTCTACTGCGAGTGGACAATATGTTCCATATTCTCAGGATGTGACATATGAGACTTTTTATAAGACTAGCTAAAAGCCTGTACATTAAGCCTTTCAGAAGTACCTGCAAATCATTTTATTTGGTATGTGTTATGAACTGTATGCTTGTGTCCCCCTCCAAATAAATTCATATACTGAAAACTTAACCCCCAATGTGTTGATATCTGGAGTTGAGGCTTTCAGGAGGCAATTAGGTCATGAAGGTGAAGCCCTTATGATAAGATTAGTGCCTTATAAGAAGAGATGGAGGGAGATTTCTTTCTTCCTCACTCTCTGCTATGTGGAGATGTAACCAGGAAGAGGGCCCTTGCCAGATACCAAATATGTTGGCATTTTGATCTTGGACTTCCCAGACCTGTGAGAAATAGATGCTTATGTGACCAGTCTCTGATATATGTTATAGCAGCCTAAACTGATTAAGACGCTATGTAATTTATCTATATATTACTGACATTATTACTCCTGCCAAATGACTTTAGTTCAAGGAAGATTATACATGTATAGGTTGAGTATCTCTAATCCAAAAATCCTAAATCTGTAATCTTCCAAAATTGAACACTTTTGAGCACCAACATGATGCTCAAAGTGAATATTCATTGGAGCATTTCAGATTTTGGATGCTTAATTGGTTAACTATAATGCCTTAAAATGCTTTTGAATTTAATGAAATTAAAGGTTGGTGTTTGGATTGTCTTCAGGTTTTCGGATTAAAGGTACTAAATGGATTTAATATAATGCAAATTTCCAAATTTCCAAAAATTTGAAATCTGAAATATTTGTGTTTCTGACCATTTTGGATAAGAGATGTTCAACCTGTGTAATAATGCAAAGATAATGTAGTTCATATGCTTGGATGACATTTTTAGACACATTCCTAGCCTTCAGGGTGAATGGGCATTTGAGGAAATACACAGTTTTCCTAATGACCTGGACTTACTCTTCCCAGGAAGGCTGATACTGCCACGTAACCAGGATTCACTTGCTTCTTATAAGGAAGCAACATATCCTTCATTACATTAACATGCAATGGAAAGTTTCACTTAGTGATATTTCGCTGAACCAGTCACAATCTCAGCCCTGCCTTGCTCAAACAAAAGAACTCTCTCCGGCATAAAACCCAAATAACCAGATGGTGAACTAGTACATTCTATACATGTTGCTACTCAAGTATGTTTTCCAACATCTTGGCTGCCAGCGAATGCCACTGATAGCGTAAATATGTCAGTGATAATTTGTCAGTATGGCCTACTAATGACAGAAACTGTGACTTCAAAATGATTTAAAAGATTGTCTAAGCAGTAGCTAGCTGTCAGCCCAGAAAGTGTGAATGGTATCTTTGCTGTAGAAGCATGAAGACAGCAAGTGAGTATGAATTCTTCTAGATTTTAGTAGGTACCCTCTTAAGTACATGGAAGCCAGAGAAGTGCCATTAATGACTTGCAAAAACAACCCTGTGAGTTATGGCTGTTTATTTAAGGAAAACAAGACAGGACTTTCATCAACATTTTGTAATATTCTACAAGTACACATTTTTATTGCTGTTTTTTTCTTTATTCTTATTTGTATGCACATCCCAAATCTAATATTGTATATTATTGTTTGAAAAGCAGAACTATTTCCTTGTTTGAACTAAGATGTATGTGACCTTTTAGAAGAAAACAGAGTCCATTGCATATTTTGATTGTATGCTTCTTATACAAAATGAATGCAGTCATGTGCCTTGAACAAAGTGAAGGATATATATATATATATATATATATATATATATATATATATATATAATAACCTTAAGGAATACACTGTGATGAAAGATTCGCAAATAGGAATACAGGGAAGATATTGCTGATTATGCACTTTTAGAGGCAAGGCCAAGAAAGAGTGAGTAAAAGAAAGATATACATATATAGTAGAAAGCAAACAAAATCTCCATCATGAAAATCACTTCCAAATCATTTCCCCACAATATAGGGAAATTGGTGACACTAATCTACTAGCTGTGGCTTTCAATTCTTTGGCAATATTTTTATATATTCTGAAGAAAATCAGTGAGATTTGCTTTGCATGCAATTCTACGTCAGCTCCTAACTGGCCAAATCTATCCCTTTTATTTATGAGTTTGATTATAATGTTAACAACCACAACTAAACCCAAATAATGT
Source organism: Saguinus oedipus (assembly GCA_031835075.1). Classification (NCBI taxonomy): domain Eukaryota; kingdom Metazoa; phylum Chordata; class Mammalia; order Primates; family Cebidae; genus Saguinus; species Saguinus oedipus. The sequence goes on along the minus strand of CM063170.1, from coordinate 183,337,563 downwards.
ACTGGTCTGTGAATAAGGCATAGAAACTGCAAACAATGTATTTAGGAAAATATTAGTATCTTGAATCAGAAGTACATGTTAAAGTATTATTGGACTGCCTCTTTGAAAAGAAAGTTGGTTTTGTTACTTTATTTACTTATTGGGTTTTATTGCAGGCCGTATTACATTTTGACAGTTCTGTAGTGAAAGTGTATTCTGAACTGCAGAGTGGTGCTACATTCTCAAATAATGGAATAAAACTGCTTGGAAAAATAAATTTAAGTCAAGTATAGTTTGTTCAGTTTGACTTAGAAATTACTTTGCCTGAAAAGGAAATCATGCAATTCTAGGAAAGAGTAAAGATTTTTCAAAAATGGAGAAAAGGAGTTGAAAACCTTGCTTTTACTTTTAGGAAGTGTGGCAGGCCATGAGAGAAATCAAAGGCTGGACAGCAGTCATTGTCCTGCAGAAAGTGCAGGTAGGTGAGCAGAGAGTGCTGTAGAAAGACGAGAGAAACCAAGGGCTGGACAGCAGTCATTCTCCTGCAGAAAGTGTAGGTAGGTGAGCAGAGAGTGCTGCGGAAAGTGCCATCTTGTTTTCCTCAGGTCACCTGCTGGGCTTGGGAGAGAGTTCCATCACTACCAAAGTACTTCAGTTATTTCTCTCAGGTCCCAGACCTGTCTGTGGTAACATCTAATACAAATCTGGAATGCTTCCATGGAGAGAATTCTTGTCTAACTCTTAATGGACCTTAACATTTCAGCAGGCTAGGAGCAGGAAGTAGAGTCTTGAGTCTAGAGTCTTGAGTACACCTCCCTTGTCTACGATATACTCCTGTTCTCCTCCTCATTGTGTCCTCAGAAGTTTGCATTTGGACTGTTAGTTTTGGTCTTTGGATCTTTTAAAGTCTGTGAGAATAAGGTCATTACTCTTGGTTTTTAAATCCACTCCTAACTCCTCAAACCTGATCTACAAAGTGTGATTAGAAGGTGACATTCTTAGTCTTGTTGTGAAATAAAAGTTCATATTTATCACATAAAATTCTTATCCATTACTCTAAATACATTTTCTCTTCCGGTATTAAACTCTTGCCCTGAAATTTAACAACTGTGAAACTTTCGTGAACATGAGAAAGCCGTATATGTTATCACTTACTGACAAGTAATAATGATAATAATGGAAATTGAAATTAGTTTAAAAATAAATGTATTTGGCAATGAACATATAATTGTGACACAGTAACTGAGATCGCTGACAATGATTCTTAATTATTCTTGATGATACATGGGAATTCTTTTGAAAGACTACTGAGAAGGGAGAGATTAAAGGATCATGAGATGAACCCCTGAAGTTTACTTTGTAGAATTTCTGTTTTTAAAACCATATCCAAATTATTAGTACTTTAAAAAATACCATCAGTCAAAGTAAATTGGCTAGGTTAAAACAGAAAAAAAAGCCATCAATAATTAAAATTTTGGGTAATATGTGAAAGTTATGATCAATAGTTTCTCTTCCAGACATATCTGACTTATTTGGTTCATTGTTTTGGCCACTGGGGTACTGGTATAGGAAAGAGTGGTGTGTTTTCAGTGTGGAAAATATTTATGGTATAGTTATGTTATATTGGCCAAAAAATGGTTTTTAAATAAATAGTTTACCTGACTGAGGCCTTATTCATCTCTACTGTAGATAGATGGTCTTGAGAGACATTTGACAGTTGAGTTTGACATGGAGGCAGGCATTTGAGGTTAGGTTAAATATATAAATACATGAGGCCAACAAACATATGAAAAAATGCTCTTCATCACTGGTCATTAGAGAGAAGCAAATCAAAACCACATTGAGATACCATCTCACGCCAGTTAGAATGGTGATCATTAAAAAATCTAAAGACAACAGATGCTGGAGAGGATATGGAGAAATAGGAACACTTTTACGCTGCTGGTGGGAGTGTAAATTAGTTCAACCATTGTGGAAGACAGTGTGGCAAGTCCTCAAGGACCTAGAAATAGAAATTCCATTTGACCCAGCAATCCCATTACTGGGTATATATCCAAAGGAATATAAATTGTTCTACTATAAGGACACATGCACATGAATGTTCATTGCAGCACTGTTTACAATAGCAAAGACCTGGAACCAACCCAAATGCCCATCGATGATAGACTGGTCTGGGAAAATGTGGCACATATACACCATGGAATATTATGCAGCAATCAAAAGTGATGAGTTCATGTCCTTTGTAGGGACATGGATGAATGGAGAACATCATTCTCAGCAAACTGACACAAGAACAGAAAATGAAACACCGCATATTCTCACTCATAGGCAGGTGATGAACATTGAGAACACATGGACACAGGGAAGGGAGTACTACACACTGGGGTCTATTGGGGGAAATAGGGGCGGGACAGCAGCCGGGTGGGGGAGCTGAGGAGGGATAGCATGGGGAGAAATGCCAAATGTGGGAGAAGGGGCGGAAGGCAGCAAAACATACTGCCATGTGTGTACCTATGCAACTGTCTTGCATGTTCTGCACATGTACCCCAAAACCTAAAACAATAAAAAATAAAAAAATTTAAAAAAAGAAAAAAAGAATGTTAATCTCAGACAGTCCGACCCCTCCCTAACTGCTAATAAAGATATGAGGACGCAGAAGAGGGCCACGGGAAAAAAAAAAAAATATATATATATATATATATATATATATCTCCACAGATATTAGTGATGGGAAAAGCAAAAACACTGGTATTCAATTATAGGGAAACCATTATTTCCATTTCTTGCTTGAATTGTGTGCACAGTGTAGAACTTAATAGCAAGCAGAGATTTCCTATGGAGGGTTCATGACAGGGCAACAAGTTAGTGGGAGAGACATAGCTTGCATTCCTTGAGCAGTTTGATGAGGAGATTCCTTACACTCTCAAATGCTCAAGAGGATGATGAACTGACTGGCATAGCAACATAGAAATCCAGACGATTATATACAAATATAAAATTGCTATGCTACACTGTTTGAGCTAAGCCTCCTGGAAAGACTCATATTAGGTGGCACAGATGAAGGACATCATGGTGTTCTGCAAAATGATGATACACAAGTGTGTTATGTCACACAGTGGCAAAACTTGGCCACCTTAAATTGTGAAATAGAAAATAGGCTTTCCTTTTCTTACAAAAATTTGGCTGCCTGATGTTGGTAAGTCCATCCTGTAAGGTCTTTCTCCTTTTATCAAGCCCAGAGTTGGAGGATTGGCATACCCTTTGCCTGAAGATTCCTCTCCACACCAAGAGGGTAAGTAGAAATCTAGTAATGTTACAAAAGTGTTCTGGAGTTTTCAGAGTATACAGCCTTCTCTGAATCTGAGTGGACTCTGCAGTTGTTGGAACAAATACACATATCCTTAGTCTCTTTTTGGATTCTCTTTCCAAAGGCTTGGCTGTGAAGCACTGTGCTGCCTGGGTCCCCTAAAGTCTGTTCTAGCAACTGGTCTCTCTATCCTGCAGAGCATGAGCTGTGCAAATATGGTACAGGCAGAGATGACCCCTACAAGGAAAATGAGGGATGTTGGCAGCCTAAGAGTAGTAGAAGCTATTAAGCCTGGAGATGTTGGGAAGCTGGAAGTAGGTCAGCAATCCAGATCACTGAGGAGACGAATAGACCCAGGAGGCAGGAAGTAGGGATGGGTTTACACTTGACTGGGAAAGACTCAACTAGAGGCATATCACTGGACTCAGAGTTGCTTTAGAGAAGAAAGTACATAACAGTTATAAGCAAAGAAATATAGGAAATATAGCTAGATCGAAGTGTGTCAAAGTGAAAAGGACAGGAATAGAATTTTTTGATACAATGGATTGCTTAAAAAGTGCTAGGTAGTCTGACAAGGAGATGTGACTGGAAGTAGTATCACAAAGAGCATTTAGGACTAACAAGACAACTGACGTGTTCGTGAAAAAATACTAGAATAAAACAAAAGATCCCACATTGAAGGGAATACTTTTTTTTTTCTTTATCCCTGTGACATTTTAAGTTCTGGGGTACATGTTCAGGATGTGCAGGTTTGCTATGTAGGTAAATGTGTGCCATAACTGTTTGCTGCACAGATCAAGTTATGACCTAGGTATTAAGCCCCACATCCATTAGCTATTCTTTCTAATGCTCTCCCTTCCCCGCTACACTGACAGCCCCCAGTGTATGTTGTTCCCTCCCCGGGTGTCCATGTGTTCTCATTTTTCAGCTCCCACTTATACATGAGAACATGTGGTGTTTGGTTTTCTCTTTCTGTGTTTGCTGAGGATAATGGTTTCCAGTTTCATCCTACATCCATGCAAAAGATATGATCTCATTCATTTTTATGGCTGCATGGTATTCCATGGTGTATATGTACCACATTTTCTTTATCCAGTCTATCATTGATGGGCATTTGGATTTAATCTAAGTCTTTGCTGTTATGCATAGTGCTGCAATGGACATATGCATGCATGTATCTATATAATAGAATGAGTTCTATATTTTTGGGTACATATCCAGTAATGGAATTGTGGGGTCAAATGGTATTTCTGATATTAGATCTTTGAGGAGTTGCCATACTGTCTTCCACAATGGTTAAACTAATTTATACTCCCACCAACAGTGTAAAAGTGTTTCTTTTTCTCTGCAACCTCACCAGCATCTGTTCTTTCTTGACTTTTTAATAATTGCCATTCTGAGTGGCATGAGATGGTATCTCATTGAGGTTTTGATTTGCATTTCTCTAATGATCAGTGAGGTTGAGCTTTCTTTAATGTTTTTTGACCACATGAATGTCTTATTTTGGGAAGTGTCTGTTCATGTCCTTTGCCCATTTATTTTTTTCCCTGAGATGGAGTCTTGCTTTGTAACCTAGGCTAGAGTACTGTGGTGCAGGTTGACCTACTGCCACTTTTGCCTCCCAGGTTCAAGCAATTCTCCTGTCTCAGTCTCCCTAGTAGCTGGGATTACAGGCACTTGCTACCTAATTTTTGTAGTTTTAATAGAGATGGGGTTTTACCAGGTTGGCCAGGCTGGTGTTGAACTCCTGATCTTGTGATCCACCCTCCTCGGTCTCTTTAAAGTGCTGGGATTCCAGGCATGAAGCACTGTGCCTGGCCCTTTGCCTACTTTTTAATAAGTTTGCTTTTTTTTTTTTTGTATATTTGTTTAAGCTCCTTGTAGACTCTGGATATTAGACCTTTGTCAGATAGGTAGATTACAAACATTATCTCCCATTCTGTAGGTTGTTCATTCATTCTGATAGTTTTCTTTTGTTGTGCAAACTTCTTTAGTTTAATTAGATCCCATTTGTCAGTTTTTGCTATTGTTGCAATTGTTTTGGGAATCTTTGTCATGAAATATTTACCCATGCCTATGTCCTGAATGTAATTGCCTACATTTTCTTCTAGGGTTTTTATAGTTTGGGGATTTACATTTAAGTCTTTAATCTATCTTAAGTTAATTTTTGCATAAGGTGTAAGGAAAAGGTCCAGTCTGAATTTTCTGCTTATGGCTAGCCAGTTCTTCTAGCACCAAATTAAATAGGAGTTATTTCCTTATTGCTTTTGTTTTGTCAGGTTTGCAGAAGATAAGATGGTTGTAGGTGTGTAGTCTTATTTATGAGATTGGTATTTTGTTCCACTGCTCTATGTATCTGTATTTTGCGCCAATTTCATACTGTTTGGGCCACTGTAGCATTGTAATTTAATTTGTAGTTAGGTAGTGTGATGCCTCAAACTTTGTTCTTTTTGCTTAGGATTGTCTTGGCTATTCAGGCTTATTTTTGGTTCCATATTTTAAAATAGTTTTTTTTTTCTAACTCTATGAAGAATGTCAATGGTAGTTTAATAGGAATAGCATTGAATCTGTAAATTAGTTTGGGCGGTATGGCCATTTTCATATTTCATCTTCCTATCCATGAGCATGGAATGTTTTTTCATTAGTTCCTGTCCTGTCTGATCTCCTTTAGCAGTGGTTTATGGTTCTCAAAGAGGTTCTTTGCTTCCCTTGTTAGCTGTATTCCTAAGTATATTATTATTTTTGTAGCAATGGTGAATGGGATTTGATATGGTTAGGCTGTGTCCCCACTGAAATCTCATCTTGAATTGTAATCCCCATAATCCCCATATGTCAAGGGAAAGACCAGGTGGAGGTAATTGAATCATCGGGGCAGTTTCCCCCATGCTGTTCTTGTGAATGAGTTCTCATGGGTCCAATGGTTTTATAAGGAGCTCTTCCCCAGCAGCTCAGTACTACTTTTTCCTGCCAGCTTGTGAAGAGGTACCTTGCTTCTCTCTTGATTTCTGCCATGGTTGTGAGTTTCCAGAGGCCTCCTCAGCTATGCAGAACCATGAGTCAATTAAATCTCTGTCCTTTATAAATTACCCAGTCTTGGGCAGTTCTTTATAGCAGTGTGGGAAAGAGCTAATGCAATTAATTGGTACCAAGGTAGTGGGGTACTGCTATAAAGATACTTGAAAATGTGGAAGTGACTTTGGAACTGGGTAGCAGGCAGAGGTTGCTACAGTTTGGAGGACTCAAGAGAAGACAGGAAGATATGGAGCATTTGGAACTTTGCAGAGACTTGTTGAATTACTATGACCAACATGCTGGTAGTATTATGGACAACGAAGTTCAGGCTAAGGTGTTCTCAGATGGAAATGAGGAACTTGTTGGGAACTGGCATAAAGGTGACTCTTGCTGTACCTCAGCAAAGAAATTGGTGGCATTTTGCCCTAGAGATCTGTAGAACTTTGAACTTAAGAGAGGTGATTTAGGTTATCTGGTTGAGAAATTTGTATGTAAAATATTCAAGAGGTGACCTGGGTGCTCTTAAATGTGTTTATTTTATGCATTCACAAAGAGATGGTTTGGAATTGGAACTTATGTATTAAAGGGAAGCACAGCATAAAAGTTTAGAAAACTGAAGTTTGATGATGCAATAAATAGAAAAGAAAAACCTTTTTTGGGGGGAGAAATTCTTAAGCTGGCTGCAGGAATTTGCAAAGTATTGAGGAGAGAAATGTTAATAGCCAAGACAATGGAGAAGATGTCTCCAGGGTATGTCAGAGCTCTTCATGGAAGCCTTTCCCATCACAGGCAAAAAGGCATAGGAGAAAAAATGGTTTTGTGGGCCAAGGCCAGGGCCTTGCTGCTTTTTGCAGCCTTGGAACTTAGTGCCCTGTATCCCAACCAAGGCTAAAATGGGCCAACGTACAGCTCAGACCATTGTTTCAGAGGGCTGTTAGAGTCTTTCACTAATATTGTGTGGTAGTATAAGTCTCTTTGTAGGTCTCTGAGAACTTTATGAATCTGAGTGCTCCTGTATTGCGTGCATATATATTTAGGATAGCTAGCTCTTTCTGTTGAATTGAACCCCTTACAATTAGGCTCTTCTTTGTCATTCTGTCTTGTCTAAAGTCTGTTTTGTCAGAAAGTAGGACTGGGACCCCCTAGTTTTTTTCTGTTTTCCATCTGCTTGGTAAATTTTCTTCATACCATTTATTTTGAGCTTATGTGTATCTTGCACATGAGATGGGTCTCTTGAATACAGCACACACACAATGACACTCTATTCAGCTTGCCATTCTGTATCATTTAATTGGGACATTTAGCCCATTTACATGTAAGGTTAATATTGTTATGTGTGAATTTGATCCTGTTGTCATGATGCTAGCTGGTTATTTTGCAGACTTGTTAATGTAGTTGCTTTATAGTGTTACTGGTCTGTATATATCAGTGTGTTCTTCTAGTGGCTGGGAATAGTTTTTCGTTTCCATATTTATTGCTTCAGTCAGGAGCTCTTGCAAGGAAGGCCTTGTGGTGGCAAATTCCTTCTGCATTTGATCATCTGAAAAACATTTTATTTCTCCTTTGCTTATGAAGCTTTATTTAGCCAGGTATGAGATTCTGGATTGGAAATTCTTTTCCATAAGAATGTTGAACATTGGCCCCTAATCTATTCTGACTTTAAGCGTTTCTTTTGAGAAGTCCATTTCTAGTCTGATGGGCTTCACTTTGTTGGTGAGCTGGCCTTTCTCTCTGGCTGTCCTTAGCATATTTTACTTTGTTTTGACCTTGGAGAATCTGATGATTATGTATCTTGGATTTGATCATCTCATGGAATAACTTACTGAGGTTCTTTGGATTTCTTCAATTTGAAGGTTGGCCTGGATTGCTAGATTGAGGAAGTTCTCCTGGCTGATATCCTAAAGTATGTTTTCCAGTTTGATTCCTTTTTCCCCTCGCCCTCTTTCCATCAGTTGTAGGTTCACTCCTTTTACATAATCCCTTAGTTCTCGGAGGTTTCGATCATTCCTTTTTATTCTTTTTTCTCTAATCTTGTCTGCCTGTCTTATTTCAGCAAGATAGTCTTCAAGCTCTGAGATTATTTCCTCTGCTTGTTTTATTTGACTATTGATACTTGTGGTTGCATTGGGAAGTTCTCAAGTTGTGATTTTCAGCCCATCAGTTCATTTATGTTCTTCTCTAACTTGGTTATTCTGGGTTACCAGCTGCTGTAATGTTTTATAGTGGTTCTTAGCTTCTTAGAACATACACCTTTAGCTCAGTGAAATTCATTATTTCCCACCTTGGGAAGCCTACCTCTGTCAGTTTATCATCTCAGCCTTAGCCCAGTTCTGTGCCCTTGCTGGAAAGGTGGTGCAATCATTTGGAGAAGAATAGGCACTCTGGATTTTTGAGTTTTCTGTATTTTTGCATTGATTCTTATCTTCATGACTTTATCTTTGATCTTTGAGGCTGCTGACCTTTGGTTAGGGTTTGGGTGGGGTCATTATTGTTAATGCTGTTGTCATTGTCTTCTGTTTGTTTTTCTTTTCAAGCCCCTCTTCTGTAGGGCTGCTGTGGTTTTCTGGGGGTCCATTCCAGACCTTTGTCACTTCACTCCCTCCTGCACCTGGAGGTATCACCCATGAAGCCTGCAAAACAGCAAAGATGGTAACTTGATCCTTCCTTTTGGAGGTGCTCCACCCCATGGGGGCACAACATAATGCTGGCCAGAATGCTCCTGTAGGAAGTATCTGGAGACCCCTCTTGGGTGGTCTCACCTAGCCGGAAGAAATATATCAGGGACCCACTTAAAGAAGTAGGCTGGCTGCCTCCTTGGCAGAGCAGTGTGCTGTGCTTGAGGGAATACCCTCTTGTTCATACTGCCTGGACTCTCTAGAGCCAGTAGGCTGAAAAGTCCAAGTCCTCTAAGCTGCAGAGACTGTGGCTGCCCAACCTTCAAGGGGCTATGTTTTAGGGAGAGATCAGAGTTCTTGGCTGGACCATGTAGACTCTCCAGAGCTAGCAGGCTAGAATGACTGACTTGAACTACAGAGATGGTAGCCGCCCCTTGCCACCCAGAACCCAATATGGCTCAGGCAGTCTCCAGCCTGCTGCCACTGGCTGGCTGGAATTCCAAGCCAGTGAGTCTTGCAAGATGCCCTGGGAGTGGTGCCTGCAGATGCTGCTTGGCTCACTGGATTCAGCTCCCTTCCTAGGGAAATGCACAGATGGATCTCCTGCCTCACTGGAATTAAGGGAATACTTTTAATCAAAGACTATATTGCTTAAGTTTCTCCCCCAGAAATACACAGAAAATTACTTAAAAGTTAAATCACTCATGTTCATATATAATTACTATTAACATTCTGGTATATTTTCTTCTATTTTGCAGTGCATACTCTTTTTCTTTGATATTCTACTATGCAAATAATTTGGTATCACACCCTTTTTGTATCCCATATTATGTAATTTTTCTACATAAAGTATGTGTAAACATCATTTTAAATAACACATTATACTGAATCATGAATGTACAGCATTTATTTAGGTATTATCCTGTTTTTTGATATTTGCATTGTTTTCTATTTTATGCTTCTATCACGAATGCCATGGTAAAGATATCTTTGTTGAAATAACTACGTTTTGAAATGATTTTCTTGGGTGTGATTTCTAGATATAGAATACTAAGGCAGAAAATTTACTGTAAAAGCTCTTGGTTTATCTGACAATTTTTACACTTCTTTCTTCAGAGAATCCTTCCCACTGATGTTTATAGGAGGCTCTACAGCTTTCTTTGTTTAACCATGTTGAGTATTTAAATTTCAAAGTCTTTGTTATTTAAGAGAAGAAAAATGATATCTCATTTGAAGTGTTTCCTTGACTATCAATAAGGTTGAGAATTTCTCACATATTTTATTCATACATTCAGCACACTTTTATGAGGATCTACTGTGTCTCAGGTAGTGAATCAGGATCTAGGGACACAGCAGAAAATCATAAAGTCCTACATCTGTGGAACTTACATTCTAGAGAATGTATGCCACAAAGAAAAATGAAGCATAGTAATGAGATTTAAAAAATACTGGTGATGAGTAATTTTGAAAGTTTGATCAATGAAGACTACCAGAAATGTGATATTTGAACCACTGATAAATTAATATAGTGAGCAGACAGGCCATGGGAGTATTGAGGGGCAAAGCATGCTGTGCAGAAGAGCCAGTAGGGCACAACACCTGAGACAGACATACACTTGGTATATTTGAGCAACTGCTGAGGAGGAGAGCATAGCGGAAAGTGAGGGGGATGGAACATGGTAGAAAGTGACTCTAGAGAAGTTGCTGGAGGCAAGATGGTATGGACAGTGATAAGGACTCAGAATGTAATTGAAAAGCCTATTCTTTCCCATTGATCTGCAGTGCTGCTTCTCTCATAGATTGAGTTCATATATATGTGAATCTGTTTCTAAATTCAATCTGTCCTAATTCTCTATTTTCATTTGTCTTTCTGTTGTTGCTGTTAAAAAGACAGGATCTCTCTTTGCCACCCAGTCTAAAGTATAGTGGTGAAATCATGGCTCACTGCAGCATTGAATTCCTGGGCTCAAATGATCCTTCCACCTCAGCCTTCTAAGTACCTGAGACTACAGGCATGTGCTAACATACCAAGCTACTTTTCCTTTTTTTTTTTTTGGTAGAGACTGGGTGTTGCTATGTTGCCCAGGCTGGTCTTGAATCCCTGGCCTCAAGCAGTCCTCACATTTGGGCCTCTCAAAGTGCTGGATTACAGGCATGAGCCATCATGCCTGGCCTATTCCTGCATTAATACCACATTGTTTTATTTATTTTTGCTTTAAATACATTTTGATATTTGGTGTTGTAAATTACATTTTCTTCTGTTTCTTCCAGTATGTGTTGAAGATACTACGTGTTCTTTAGAAACTAACTCGTCAGATCAGAAATTATAAAGGTACAAATAAAAATTGGCTGGAATTTGGTAGGGAATAAACTGAAAGTATAAATTGGTTTGGGAAGAGTTGAAATTTTTTAAAATAGTAGTTCTTCCAATTTACAAATATAGTACCTGTCACAATTTATTGAGAATTTTCTTAATCAAATCAGTTTCTCAGTCAAGTTTCATATATTTTCCTGAAGAGAGAGGTCTTACATGTGTTTTGCTATGTTCCAAGTTAAGATATATCTTATACCATCTTAAATGGTATCACTTGATATTTCTTTTTCTGTTTATTACTTGTTTTATTACTTGAATATAGAAATAAAATTTATTTTTGTGAACTGAAAACATTTTCCTACTAATCTATTTGTAGATTTTGAAAATTCTACATAAACAATCATTATCCAGTAATAATGAGACTTTTATTTTTCCTCATTATTATACCTTGTATTTCCTATTCTCCCATCATGGAACTGAGCAGGACCTCTAGTACCATATCCTCATCTTGTACATACAAAGGAAGTAGTTTTAATGTTTAATCATTAAATATATAGTTTTTTTGAAAATAGATGCTTTTTATTAGATTAAGGAACTGGCTTCTATTCCTAGTTGTTAAAAAGTAATATTTTCCATTTAATAGCAATTTACTATAATTTTAAATTTTAAATTTTACTATGATAAATTATATGTTATGATAATATAAATTTATCTTCAATAAAGTAATTTTTGACCTTCTAATATTTAAACCAACCTTGTATTCTTGTTACAGCCATTTGGTTTTGTTGTATTATACTGTCAAATTTAACTTGTCTTTTTTCTTTTCTTTTTTTTTTTTTTTGAGATGACGCCTTGCTTCATCACCTAGGCTGGAGTGCAATAGCTTAATCATAGTCCACTGCAGCCTCACATTCCTGGTCTTAGGTCATCCTCCTGTCTCAGCCTCCTCAGTGGCCAGGACTTTTTCTTTTCTTATATTATTGTAGAGAAAGGTTCTTGCTATGTTGCCCAGACTGGTCTCAAACTCCCCGAGTTCAAGTGATTCTCCTACCTTAGCCTCCAGAATTATTGGGATTACAGGCATAAGCCATTGCCCTGGCTTATTTTTTGAGTTTAAGATTTTTTTTTTTTTACATATATGTTGTAAATGAAAATGTCAAGTAATTTAACTTTTTAATTTTTTTCCGTTTTGGATTTTGGTTTCAAGATTATGTTGGCCTTCTAACATGAGTTGGGTTTATTAACTCTTTTTTTCTGATAAGATCATGTAGCAGGAAATTTTTATATCCATTAATTTTTGGAAGAGCTTTCCAGTGAGGCCATATAAGACTAAAGATTTCTTTGTAAAAAAGGCTTAATTAAACAAACTACTAATTCCATTTCTTTAATGATTACAGAAATATTCAGGATCTCATTCAATCTGTTGCCCACCTTCTCTCTCTTTTGAGTTTTTTGTAAGACATCTTTTTAGGGAAAATAGTCCATTTCATTCAAAATTCTGAATTTATTATAAAGTTTTAAAAATATCCAATATTTTAGCTTCTATAGCATTGAGGCTGATAATCCATTTTTCATTACTGATATTTGTTACTTGTGTCTCTTCCCTTTTTTATCACTCCCCCCAAATTTTTTATAATTATTTTGAATTAACCACTTTTTGTTATTCTCTGTTTTCTATTTGTTCTCTTCTGTTATAATTAGCATTTCCTTTCTTCTATAATCTTTAAAATTATGTCACTGCTCTTTAATTTACCTTCCTGAGATAAATACTTAACCTATTAATCTTTTGACCTTCTTTATTTCTAATATATTCATTAAAGGCTATACATTTTTATCTAGAAAAAATTCTTTGAAAAAGTCCTACTTTAAAGCTTCATCCCAACATTGAGTTCAAATTATTTTCTTTTTTCTTTTATAATTTCTTGACCAATGGATTACCTATGAGTAGTTTTGTAATTTCCAAATATGTAGATGTATTCTAGATATCTTTTTCAAAAATTAATTTCTGTCTCAATTATATAATGGCCAGAAGCCATTCTTGGTGTGATTTTTCAGTGTTTTGAAATTTGTTGGATTTTGCTTTATAACTGAATATTGTCAATATAAAAAAACTGTTTCGCATGTCCTCTTATGTTTATTTTGCAACTGTAAACTATAGGGTTCCATATATATCTAGTAGGTCAATATACTTGTTGTTTTTGCTCCCCTTATATCTTTACTTATTTTTTCTTTCTTTTCTATAAGTTACTGAAAATTCTGTATTAAAATCCTCACTGATTATGAATTTGTCTGTTTTTCTTATGTAAATCTGTCAATTTAACTTTGTATATTTTGAAGCACTGCCATTAGAAATAAGAATATATATAAATGTTACATATTCCTGGAGAACTGAACCTTTTATAATTATTAATACAGGGACACCCATTTTCCCTTCAGTTTAATAATCCTTGTTACTCAACTAAAACATTTAGATCATTTATATTTATTGTAATTACTGATATATTTGTAATTAAGTCTGGCATCTTATTTTATGTTCTCCAATGGCACTCAAACTATTTTCTTCTTTGTTGCTTATAGATTATTTATTATTTTTTCCTCTGAACTAGTTTAGGTATTACACACTTAGCAGTTAATCTAAATTTACAACATGTATCTCAAGTCTTAATTTATCAGAGTCTACAGTCAATCTGTACCTTTATTCTCCTTTTGGGTAACACAACGACCATTTTACTTTGAGTATCTAGCCCCTTAGGGTCTCAGCTGAATCCAGGGTGTATTTTTCCTGTGGTGCTTACCACCTTGAACAGACTCTAGGTCATTATTTCTGCCCTTAGAAGTTTATGATGCTGCCTAAATTTAGTCAAAGTTTGTAGATTTATGCAAGTCCCCTCAGGTCAAAAACAGATGTGTTTCTCTTAGAATTTGGTCCTCCTGGAATTTGGCCTGTTAGTTGTCTGCTATCTGGGCAGCTCTTCAAAGCTTTTAAAGTATATTAAAAAAATCCTGGACTTAACAATTTTAATTGACTTTAGGAGGAAAGTTGATATAAAAAACGTATCCCATTAAAATGAAAGAAAGATTTTATTTTTCTTTTCTTGTATTAAAGATGGTAACTTTCTTCTTTCATATTTGTGGCAACTTTTGGAATTTTCATTGAACTTGTTCTTTGGGGATTCTGCCTTTCTACATATTCTCAGAAAGATTATTTCATCTCATAATCAGACAAATATATTTTCTTCTAATTTGTTCCAGGTTTTGATTTACACTAAATCTTTAAACCAAGCGTATTTTTTGGTATAAGATATTTCATATAGAAGAATATGAATTTTTTCCCCCAAAAATAGCCTAAGGTGTTATCAGAATAATCTTTGAAGTTACCTTTTAATAGTCTATTCACTTGCAATGCCTTCTTTAATTTCACGTGTTATTTTCTCCCATTAATATAATAGTCTATACTTTTATTAGAAGCATAGTAACTTAACTGTTATAATCCTATAGCGTATTTTAATCTCTTTAAGGCCAACCTCCATTTAATACTCGGTTGAAAATCAGTATGAGTAATTTAAAATGGGCAAGTTTTAAATGTTAATTTAGTAAGAAATAATAGGAACATATTTATTCATAATTATGGTACAAAATAATGCAATTTATTTATGCTTATGGACAGTGAAATCAGTAATAACACTTTTCAATGTCTATAATTTACAGCATATTATTAGTTTAATGCTATCAATATTGTTGGGCTAGAGCGGACTAGAGGCACACACTGAAGCACATAAATTTATAAGCTGTATACACTTCATTCATTTGTTCTGAGCATCTTGAAATGATAAAAATTATAGTTTTCTCATTGTTTGGATGTGTTAAACTAGAAAAATATGGGTTATACAAACTTAATTTTAAGTAAATTTTGCATTACAAATACCAGTAAAGAAGGCTTCTACCATCTAGTTTTAAGTTCAGCAATAGAATGCATTTCCTGAAGTTTTGATTATTTTCAGAAGGTGTGATGTATCACTCAGAGAACCTATTTATTTTGTAATGGACAATAAAAATGTATTAAATGAAGAAAGTCAAATACAGATAATTTTAAAAATCAATTGACTGGTTTTGGCAGAAGGTTAATTAAGAAATCTTGTATGTTGGTAGCACATATACTAAAATTGCAAAAAATCTATTAATGCTAATGTGATTAAAGAAGATACATTCTTTTTATTCATGCTGACAATTCTGACATAATATTTTAAGATATGAAAACATAGCATAGAACTCGGCCTTCATAATAATGTTTAATTCAAGACCAAATGTGTTCCAGGTTGCTTTAGATGTTAGCTGATGATAAAGGATCTAGTAAAAGTTATGATGGATATGTAGCCAAGTTTACATCATCATTTAATATCTTTTCCATTAAGTTGTTTGTCTGCCATTAGTCTTAGAGTTTCAATCAATTTAAGAGCTCTGTTAGGAAAGTCAGAAATTCTCTTCTTGATATTAAATTTCTTCAAAGATGTTTAAGGTAGTCATTTAAACAAAGGCTTTCTGCATTGGCCCTGCAGTGACTGCGCTGTGGCTACTGTGGAGAAATATGGCAGTGATAAAGGAAAAAGTTTTCTTCAAGGATTGGTATATTCGTTATTTGTGACAATCAGTACTTCTAAGAAAATGTGTTCCAACAGATAACATTGAGGTGAAAATTATTTCTAAGAAAATGAGATAACCAAACAGCTGTCCTGTAGATCAGAAAGTGTATTTATTGTTCCTTATAAAGCTTGGAAACCAAATAATACTTTTAAAATCCCCCAGTTAAATAGCATTCTATAGAAATTTGGAAAAACAAATTATTGAGAAATCAATACTTTAATTTTTATATTGGGGATGAGAACTCATTTTGAGGAAGTATATGCTGCACCACAAATTTTTGTATTTGAAGTAATTAACATCAAGGCACATACAGATAGGAAAGAAGAAAGTCTTCCATCAACTGAAAAATTTAGAAAAATATATAACCATAGTTTTAATCATATAGTATCTTCCTGAGTGAGACCAATTAGTTCTTTTGAACGATACTGTCTTTGCTTTTCTCAACTGCATATGTCAGAAAAACCTGATGCTCTTAATTTTTAAGAGATCTCAGTTACATAATGCAGCTTAGAAATAAGCAATATGTAAACTGACATCCTGAAGCTCCCAGGGCTTCAGGGAGGTAGTTTTTACTGCAGAGGAAATCGTTTTTATCATCCACCACACTCGATGCTGTATTCCTTTTATACTTTCCCTTTGACTGGACTTTATATACATCCAGCTATCTCTCTATGCAGGGTGTCAAACTCTCAGATAGCCACAATGAGTGTGAATCATGTCCTGTAGATAATAAAAAGGCCATTTTAAAATAGTGAAACCAAGGTGATGTTGATGGAAATGCTATAAGGAATCATAAAAAATATGAACAAAGAGAGAGAATTGAGGCTTGGAGCATAGAACTTGTATCTTTGAACTTACCGAGCATGGTCTGTGGCAATTTATTGAAAAATCAGAGATGCTGTGGAAAGGCATGATCTTAGTTTACTGGATGTAGAACTACAGAAAAGACATTTATTATAATATTTTAAATGGATAAAACTATCCATGCTAGTTTATCAAAAGTATATATTTGAAAATTGAATACCTTGCTATTAACAGAGATGTATTTAAGACATAAAAACCATTAGTTAGAAACTTACCCGATTCCCTACTGATTTAAAAATATCAGAGTAAATAGTAAAATATGTACATATATGCATGGTAAGACCTGAAATTCCATGCATTGCCCTGACATTTTGAGCCTCACAAGGCTCCAAGAGCTAGCTATGAGTTCCGTGGTCTTGCCAGATATGCCTTGCTAGCCAGCAAGATTATTCAAACAAGCCATGGACATTCTCCAATGGGAACCGAAGGTTATCTTACCCTCTTTGTCACTGCGAAGCCTGCTTCCCACAGCTCCTGCTGGTTCACTTTGCTTGAATGTAACCTCCAGGTGGTGCTTCATGGCACACAGTGTTCTCCCTGAGTCTGTGAGTACATGGGACGAATAGATTGCTGTTGATGTCATCTGTCCAATGCTGGGTGTTAACGTGCTTGGACACCTGGAGATTTATAGGGCATGGTATCCATCCTTCACCAATGGGGTAAATAGGAGGTAATCAAATTAGCTTGTAGATAGAAGCTTTGGTGTTTCTCTTATCCTTTCCTAAATGCATATTGGCGGCCCTTTCAGCTTTAGCCAACGCCAAATATAGAGCCTCTTAGGAAGTTTTTGTTTTGTTGCTACTTTTTGCAATGACTTGTATTAAATTCCCCAAATGCATTGCACCATACTATTCTTTTTCTGTTTATAATCCATAGCTCATTACGTTCTAATTCAATAGTTCAGCAAAAACAAAACAGAGACAAAAAAGTTGCAGAAATGATAATGCTTTTTCTAATTTGTTCCTTGAATCCAGTCCAAATTAGACTGGTTAGAAATCAGTTTCTAAGAAGAAAGACTACTTTTTAAAAAGTAATTTTTATGAATGCTTGTTAGTATTCAGTGGAGCAGAACTCTTGTGACACTATATGAAGAAAATCATTCTATATTTACTAAAGCTATAGTTACCAGTGACAATGAGAGTGGGAGTTAAGTCCATAGATTACAGGTTGCAAACTCAAATAATGACAGGAACCAGGCAGGTAATTAAATGGGTGAAGCAGAGTAGATGGTGATCTAATTTTAAATGTTGGCAACTAATTAAGATGTTTAATAATACTGTATTAGCCAAACAAAACACATCTGGGGACCACATGTCCAAGGGTGACCCTAAAGCAATTTTTGAAATCCCACTCATTCTTCAAGGCCTGCATTGTATGCCTGCCTTTTCAAGAATTCTATTATAGCAAAGGCAGTCTAAGTTAATCCTGACCTTCTTGGAGTTTTTATTGAGTTAGTAGTTAGAAATGCGACCATAGTGCCTTTACTCTCTTACTGTTTTCTCAGTGAATCTTTTATTCCCCATGAGATTGAAGGTTTTTGGGAACAGAGACCATGTATGATGTTGCTTTCATTCTCTTCATGTTGGCAGTACTTTAACGAGTAATCAGTAAATAATGATGATAATTATCCTAATGGTAGCTAACATTAAATACGGCTCTTTTCATGAGTCAAACACATTTGCAGTGGCTTTTCCATATCTCAATCCTCACAGTAGTCCTGTAAGAGCAGTGCTACTATTACCCCATTTTATGGAGAAACACTTGAGGCACAGAGAAGTGAAGTGATTGGCCAAAGCCTTAGAGCTGCTGACAGGTAGAGCTAGTAAACCAGGTCAGGCTAGTGCTAGAGCCGTGTTCTCTTAGCCACTATGCTACCAATGTTAATTAATCCAACATAATTGACTCTAGCTAAGAGTTTTAAACCTTTTTGTACCAAAATATTTACCATAGTTATTAATAAGTCTTCAGATGGCAGGCTAAAACATTATCCTGTTTTATTTTCATTCTTATTCTCTTTTATCAATTTTTGAATCATAATAAGAAGTGGAATATTAGAATTAACGTAACACAGTCATGCTTATATGATGTCAAAAAAGCTTGGTAATTTGTTCAAACTCTCTTCAAAATTAAGCGTAGCGTCAGTTAAATTCACCAGTCTCAATTTTATGTGAGCAATTGGCAGTTTAACAACCAAGGAGGAAATACTCAAGTTTTGTGAAAAGAACTTATGAGGAAAAAAGTAATGGCTTTGATGGTGAGGAAATGTCTCTTCTGCAGTTGGCTGCTGTGAATAAATTACCGGTGGGAGGAACTGAGCAATAGTCTCAGGATTTTGGCACTGTGGGTATATCAGTGTTTGACTCTTCCTTTGTTAGTGTATCTTCTCTGCATGGAAAAAAAAAACTATGCATTGAACAATTCCAGTGTGCATTCAGGGTTATACAAATATTTGATAATGACTTACTACAGTAAGTTATTCTAAGAGATGGCTTTAATAATTTTTACTAACTATTCTTTGATCACACAATAGAGTTCATACGATCATACTTGAACAATGACTGTGTTTTTCCTCTCTGAATTTATGATGAAAATTTGCCCTTTATATATTTGTTCATTTTCCGGCATGTTCTGACAGGACTTGAAAACTGGGTGTCTGACTGCTGAGAAAAGTCTTAACAGTTTGATTTTCAGTGCTAGGATGGATACACTGTAGGGAACCATAGAAAAGCACAAAGGTAAAATCTTTGGTCTTATCTATCCCAATTCCTTTCCTGGCCAGAATAACTGTAAATCTGTCTGTGCAACTGCAGACACATGAGGCACATGGCCTTTGGACACAGCCCTTTGCATGGCTGTGTCATCAATGAAGCTTCTTTGATGTCTGTCTTCAAGGCTTCTCACTGGTGCTCAGGCTGAAATCCCATTTCCCATCCCACTTCGTATATCTACAGTGAACATTTCACCATCAACAACACAGATTTTCAGCCCTTCTGCCAGCAATCAAACCTTGTCTGTCTTAAGTCCCATTCCCTCAGGACTGTGCATTCTTTTAAATGATAATAGGTGCTAATGGAATAATTTGATAGACTAATGTCTGATAATGTTACTCTTTTCAGGTAAAAGTCAATTTTAGCCTAGTTGAAATGCACATCACCTTTAGATGGTCTTTAAGGAGTGACAAGAAAATTAGAAATAACTGATATCTGACAGGCCAATCAAGAGGAGATATTTTGGTGAGTGAGGCCTTTTATAACTCTACAATTTATGCCAGCTAAGTGTACAGCAGCTCCTCAAAACTCTGGATTGAATATTCCCTGATTCATATAACAGTGAATTGGTCATTAATTTCTCTTTCTCTCTCTCTCTCTCTCTCTCTCTCTCTCTCTCTCTCTCTCTCTCTCTCTCTCTCTCCCTCCCTCCCCCCTCCCTCCCTCCCTCCCTCCCTCTCCCTCTCCCTCTCCCTCTCCCTCTCCCTTTCTCTTCTCCTCAGGGTATGTAAACATTAACATGCTACATATTTGCAGACTGTCTGAACACATAACAATGAAAATATGTGATTTCAAATAGCATAAGAAAAAGTGAATATTTTATTCAGTGTCATTTGGTATTAAAAAAAAATAAAAGCTTTTACTGGGCACAGTGGCTAATGCTTGTAATCCTAGAGACTGGGGAGTCTGAGACAAGAAAATCGTATGAGACCAGGAGTTTGAGACCAACCTGGGCAACATAGCAAGACCTCATCTCGTAAAAAAAAAAAAAAATTAAAACAAAACAACAAAAAAAAAACCTTTTAAAAATTAATAACTGAAAGCTAGTATTAATCTATGGTGTTATCAAGGAATATCTATGGAATTCAAAATCTGTGTATACAGAGAAGGGAAACTATCATGTATTGTGATTCAACTATGTGCCATGCCTTCCGCAAGTAAGTGCCTGTTATAACATTTTATGTAATCCCATGCATTAATTTTGTGTGACAGATATTGTTATATGCATTTTTGATAAGATGGAACTGAGACCTATGGAGATATAGCAACATGTAAGATCATATAAAGAAAGATTATGTTCAAGATTTGAACACGGATGAATCTTCCAGTAATATGCTGACAGAATAATCAAGGGTGTTTTCAGAATGTGAAGAAAACACATTAGTTAAAGAAATGTGTCATATTTATAACACAGACTACGCAGATGTGGAAAACATAAACAACCCTTACAGACAGATAAACATTAAAGTCCAAAATAAAATAGGCAAAGAAAGAAAACTGATGGATCATAAAATAAAATAGGCAATATCTGAACCACACATTCTACTTTAGTAGTAGGCAAAGAAATTCATGTTAGTGATAAATCACAACTTTAACCAATTAAATTGATAGAATTAAGATTATATATTTAAAATTCTGGAAGGAATATGATAAATTATGCATAAATGCTAATGGATAATTTGGTACCTCTATCAATATGAATTTGTCAACATATATCAAAAGCAGATGATCAAATTTTCATGCTCAGATAAATCTATTCTATGAAAATAAGGAATCACACAAAGTTTATATATAAAGATGGATAATCTGATGAGGCCTTGAAACTTTCAACAGCCAAATTATTTTACTGTTGATGAATGGTTGCATATAATTCACTATGCCCATCAATGAATGTTATGCCATTATTTAAATGGTCACGAAACAAGTTTGAATAAAAAAGAAAAGTTTGGTAATATACATCTGGATGTACACACACATATTGTGTCAAATGCTAGATATTCCTGTATAAGACAGGAATCCTATGAAATGTTATTTGAACAATGTTCATGTGTCTGAAGATGCTTTTGACATTCAACTTTACATTATTTGAATTTTTGACAATTACCATGAATTATTTTAAAAGTGTTTGATAGATAAATATGATGCTAATGAAAGGAATAAGTCTACATGTGCCATGACCACATCCCCCCTAAGTTTTCTGCAAGATAAAGTGGTAAACAGATCTCCAGTCCTACTTCTTTTCAACTACCAGGTATGCTGCAACAACATGACCCTGGCAAGGAAGACCCCATATTTCTTTGCACTGACAGGAAAAGGAAGCACGTGAGTGCCTGCTGAAGCTGGAAAACCAAGATTGATATTGAGGCTCAGTTGAGGGAATACAAAGCCACTCACACAAGAAGCCATGGTTTAGGAGTACATCTCAATGCTACCCTAGCTTGGGAACAGCATGTTCTGCTGCATTTGCCTGCCCAAGGCACTGCTTCTTCTAAGCCAAATCCCAGAAACTCTGTATAGCTTTATTTCCCGTAGGAAGGTAGAAAGGCATCACAAATAGCTGAATGTCCTTTAGGCCTATTGGGCAAATAAACATAGATGAGCGTCACTTTCAAGTGGCTTCTTCAAGTGAAGGTCTTTTGTGTTGGGGCAGCTGCAAACTGGCCTCTTTGGCCATCGCAGAACCCTCTAAGTCCAAGGAGCTTTCAACCTCTGTGAGGTTCGATCTTTGTAAAGTTGTGTAATGGGGGATAAATATTAAAGTTTTTTCACATTAAAAAAAAAGTGAGAGAATTTTGCTTCTGACCCCAGTGGAGTAACAGAGACAGGATTTGCCCATTTACCCTAACTAAAAATCCAGACAAAATACATCTAACAGTGGGTTGTAGAGATAGGACACCAAGCACAACAGGGTATTGATTCCTGAGAGCGGGGAAACAAACAATGTAGGTATAAATGACTGTCTCATTTTTCCACTGGAGAAAGTCTTCATGTCGCTGTGCAGAAAGAGGGAAGGCAAGTGAAATACAGTAGTTTCTGTGAGTTGGAGAGGCAGACTGCCAGATTCTATGAGACTTAGGTGGTGGCAAGTTTTGGAGCAGAATACTAAACAGGGAGGAACTTCACGTGTAATAGCACAAAACCAAAACTAATTTTCCAAAGAGAGAGTTTTTTTTGAGTCTTCAGCTGATGCTGATCAATGCATGCTTTTGAGGAAACTACTTGAGTTCAGGGAAAGAACTACTAGAAAGACAGGCAAACAATCTGCAAGGCTTGCAGAGGGCCATGACTAGTTCAAGTTTTTAGAAACAGAAAGGAGAGACTTTGCAATGCATAGGATATAAGGTAGAGTATTCAGAATGGCCCTTGATAGTTGACCAAGTTGTTTAGAATAAAACTCATTTTGATCTCATCTAACAAAACTTAAAGTCTTGGAAAATTAAACGGTTTCTCAGTAACGTAACTGCATTCCAGAAAAAAAGTTCAAAAATGTTTAAAGGAATACAGAAAGTCCAATATTCAATAAGGTAAAAATTATGTGATTTCAGCCAAAATCACACAAGAAACAATGAGAAAAAAACAGAGAAATGACAGAGATGGTAAAATTAATAGACACAGAAATTAAGAGTTACTAGAAATAGATTGTACATATTCAAGAAGGTAAAAGAGAATGAGCATACTGAGAAGATATATAAAAGATATAAAACAGATGCTATTTTAGAGATTAAAAGCTACATATCAGAAATAAAAAATATAAATGGAATTAATAGCAGATTATCTGAAGATTAGACAGTATAGAAGAATAATTACTAGATATGAGGATATTATAACAAGTACTATCCAAACAAATATAGAGGGAAAAAGACAAAAAAAGTCACATTAGTGAGCTGAGACAACTTCAGATTTTTTTCATGTATGTGTAACGAGGAGTTCCGCAAAGAGAAAAATGCAAAGAAATTATTTGAAAAATAATAGCTCAAGAGACTGAGGCAAGCCAAAAACTTGGAGAAAATAGTTGCAAAAGACATATCTGATAAAGGACTATATAAAAAATGCACAGAGAACTCTTAAAACTTAACAGGAAAACAATCCAATTAAAAAATGGGCCAAGGACCTTAATTGACACCTCACCACAGAAAATATACAAATGGCAAAAAGCATGCACAAAGATGGTTAACATCATATATCATTAGGGAAATGCAAATTAAAACAAAAATGTGTTACCAACAATAAGATACCACTACACACCTATTAGAATAACCAAAATCTAGCAAATGACAACACCAAATGCTGGTGAGGATGTGGAACAACAGGAACTCTTATTTATTGCTGATGGAAATGCAAATGGTATAGAAATCTCGAATAGCAGATAGGCTGTTGCTTAAAAACTAAACATACTTTTACCATATAATACAGGAGTCACACTCATTATTTACCCAAATAAATTAAAAACTGATTTCCATACAAAATCTGTACATGAATGTTTATAGCAGTTTTATTAATAATTGCCAAAAATTGGAAGAAACCAAGATGTCTTGCAGTAGGTGAATGGATGAATAAGGGATGGTACATCCAGGTAACTGAGTGTTATTTAGCACAAAGAAAACGACATACCATGCCATGAAAAGATATGGAGGAAACTTAAAGCTACATTAGTAAGTTAAAGAAGCCAATATGGAAAGACTGTATGATTCCAGTATTCCACCATATTGTATGATTTCAAGTATATGACATTCTTGGAAAGGCAAAACTAGCAAGGCAGTAAAAAAAGGTTAGTGACTGCCAGGAGCTGGGGACAGGAAGGAATGCATAGGTGTAGCAGAAAGGTTTTTAGGGTAGTGGAAATACTCTGTGTGATACTACTTTGGTGCATACATGCCATTATACTTTTGTAAAAACCCATAGAATGTACTCCACCCAAAGTGAACCCTGATGTAAACCATGGACTTTGTGTGATAAAGGTGAGATTTATTGATTGTAGCAAATGTACCACTGTGACAAGGGATGTCTGTAGTCGGAAAGGTTGTTATGTATTGTGGGGGCAACAAGAGATGTATGGAAATTCTCTGCATTTTCTGCTCAATTGTTCAATTTTCTGTGGACCTAAAATTTATCCAAAAAATTAAAGTTTACTAATTTAAAAAATCATGACCAAATTTTTTCCCAAATTTGATAAAAGTGATAGACTCAGAGATCTAAGAAATTCAACAAAACACAAAAACTAAACCATGAAAATTCTAATAAAATTGCTTATAACCAGTGATAAAGAGAAAATCTTGAAGCACTCAGAAAAAATAAAGATACATTATTTACAAAGGCACAAGATAAGAATAAAAGCAGAATTTTTCTTAGCAGTAATGAAAGCCAGAAAAAAGTGAAGTAACATCTTTAAAGCATTGAAAGAAACAAAACCCTATCTTGTAGAATTCTATATCCAGAGAATATATCTTTCAAGAAGAAAGATAAAATGAAGACTCCTTCAGAAACACAAAAGCTGAAAGAATTCATCAGTAGCAACTTGGACTTCAAGAAATGATAAAGGAAGTCTTCAGGCAGAAGGAAAATGCTGCTAGACACACACGACTGAGTATACATAAAGGGAGGAAAAGCACTGGAAGTGATAAAGGGGGTAGATAAAAGACTTCTCTGTGTTTTCTGTTATTTAAGATCTCTTTAAAATAGAGTATTTCAAATTAACAAGAGTTGTAATAATAGTTAATGAGTTGTGGAGTTTATAATCCATGTAGAAGTGAAATGAATGACTGCAATAGGACAAAGTCTGGAAGAGGAAAAATGGAAGTGTGCTATGGCTCTTTTACTGATTATGAAATACGTTCACTTTAATTAAACTGGTTTGTCCACTGCATGTTCTTGTAAGTGGATGTTGAACAATGAGAAAACATGGACACAGGGAGGGGAATATCACAAACCAAGGCCTCTTGGGGGGTGTTAAGTGAGGTTGTCAAGATTTGTGAAGCTGGACACCAAATGCATGAACTATTGGAAAAAATTATTAAATTCTACTTTATTAAAATTAAATTGTTTTTCAAAAGACATTGTTACAGAAATTAAGAGGCAAGTTATGACTATGAAAAATATTTTCAAAACATATATCTGACAAAGGACTTGTATCTAGACTACATTAAGAACTCTTACAACTCAATAAGACAAAAATCCAATTTCCAAATGGCTGAAAGATTTGAACAGACACTTTACCAAAGAAGATATATGGATATTAGATTAGTGCTTTCAGAGTTGCTCGCTTTCAGGGTTGCTCAATATCAATTGTACTTCATGGAAATGTAAATTAAAATCACAAGTAGCTACTCATACATACCCTCTAGTATCACTAATATTAAAAAGAATTATTTCAAGTGTTGGCAGGAGCACAGAAGTGGTACTCATACATTTCTGGTGGAACTGTGACATGGTAAGCCATTTGAAAAAGTTTTACAGTTTCTTCAAAAGCAAAACATACACTTAAGCAAATGACCCATTCTCCTAAGCATTTATCCAAGATAAAAGAAAGATTTATCTATATAAAGATGTACATAAGTATTTATAACAGCTTCATTTATAACAGCTGAAAACTGGAGACAATCTGAATATTCATCAAGTGGTGAAGGGATAAATGCTCTATGCAGTGGGAAACTAATCGATGATAAAAATGAAATTCTAGGCCGGGCACGGTGGCTCAAGCCTGTAATCCCAGCATTTTGGGAGGCCGAGGCGGGTGGATCACCAGGTCAACAGATCGAGACCATCCTGGTCAACAGATCCAGACCATCCTGGTCAACATGGTGAAACCCTGTCTCTACTAAAAATACAAAAAATTAGCTGGGCATGGTGGCACCTGCCTGTAATCCCAGCTACTCAGGAGGCTGAGGCAGGAGAATTGCCTGAACCCAGGAGGCGGAGGTTGCGGTGAGCCGAGATCGTGCCATTGCACTCCAGCCTGGGTAACAAGAGCTAAACTCCGTCTCAAAAAAAAAAAAAAAAAAAAAAAAAAAAAGAAATTCTAAAACACAACATCTTAGATGAATCTTAAAATGATATACTGCATGAAAAAAATCAGATGCTGCTTGCTTTCAAAAATATATTAATATTGTATGATTCTACTTATATAAAACTTGAGAGAATGAAAACCAGTCTATAGGACATAAAGCAAATGAAGAGTTGCCTGGAGAAACAAGGGGGTCATAGAAGTGTGGAGAGATGGATAATCAAAGGAACAAAGGAACATTGGAGGTGATAGATATATTTATCATCTTGATTGTATTAATACTTTCATGAGCATGTACACATGTCAAAATCAAATTGTAGTCTTTCAATAGGTATAGTTTTTTAATATGTCAATTATACCTCAACCAAACTGTAAAGTTTTAAGGTGCCAGATAAGACTTTCATAGATTGAGGTGATTCTTCCAGAATATAGCAGCCTGAATACACTGTAAAATTCCCCTGAAGCTTCTGTGTTGGGTTGGACTTTTCAGGCTTATAACAAGGGATGCCCAGTGAGAGACCTTCTTTATTAGGAATACTTAGACTCTCTGCTTTTAGCATTGCCCAGAATCTGACTTCTTGAAGCAATCTATCCTACTATTTAGTTTAATATGCACCACATTCCAATGCATTGCAATGTAGATTACCAGAAGGAAATAAGGAGGATCATTTGTAGATTAAACAGCAAGGTAGCAGAATATAGCTACCAGGCACTAATTTTGATAGTCATGACTTAAATCCTAGAACGTAGATTAAATAAAAAGTGTGAGAAATAATCTAGAACCAAAAATTATGAAGAATGGTTTTCTAGAGCCACATATAAAATTAACCTCATTTAAAAATATCTGAGTATGTCCATATGGAGCCACAGTGTGCTAGTTGTATTAACGTGGAATAAAGAACAAATATTCTATTTGGAGTAGATTTATTTTATCTAACAGTTTTTACAAATAATTTCTAAAATATTATAATAATAGCTATTGTAATAATTATAATAATAATTGTAATACGTTCTTCTAAGAAAATTACAATGTTTTTGTTACCTTGGAGAAGATACTGAGGGGAGAGTTAAGCCATTGTTGCTTATTTAACTTTACTAGTAGAACAGAACTTAAGGAGGGATACCTTGAATTTGGCAAGTGAAACGTGAATGCTAGTTTCTTTTATTATGTCCTGTGTTTCCAGAGTCTTCAGAGCTATACATTATAATCTTAAATCCTCACAAAAGTAATTGAACAAAGAGCCCCTAAACATATGGAAAAACCTAAGTAACAATAAAAATTACTGTGGGTATTATTGCTATTAAAAAATGGGAATGGAAGTAAGTGTAGTATATTCCCCAAGACTATTGGGAATGTTTACAACTGCCTTTAACACACTACTAAATATGAAATATGTTATTCAGTTTGTTATTTCATAAATATGAAATATGTTATTCAATTTGTTATTTCATAAATATGAAATGTGTTATTCAGTTTGTATGAAATTATAGAAATTAAACATTTTTACTCAGGAAAATAACCACAACACTACCGTGTACAAATCTTAAATATTTTGTACATATTTCACCCTTGTATGTGTCATGCCATGAGCTGTGGGTTTATGGCAACTGAAAGCAAGCACTTCTGTACAAAATATAATTCACTTATGTTGATTTTATTAATTTTGATATTTGATGAAAATTTATATTTTTTAATAGCAAAAACATATTAGGTTGCATAAGAGGAATTTATTATAATTTCTTTGTTGGAAATTCTCTGTTCAAATTTATGGCATAGGTCAAAAATCTAGAAATGACTTAGTAGGGAGATATGCTTCCTGTGTAAGACAGTAATCTCAGGTAGTTGAGCTCCATATATCTTATTAAATCATTCTTTATAAAATGACTCTCAGCTATTTCTTACAAAAAATATAATCAGGGATCTTTACTATAAATTTTTTATCCCATTACAGTAAATTATAACTAACTGGCTTAAATTTTATCAAGGGAATTTATAAGATCTCTTAACTTTGTTGTAGAACATCCTTAAAATGCATTTGTAATTATAAATATATGCTCGAGAACATAACAGTGAATTCATGGAATATCAAAGCCATATCAAAATACATTTTAAGGTAAAAACTGTAATGTGCTCCATGGAACAAAACTCTGCTCCTGCCCACCATGATATT
Organism: Saguinus oedipus; assembly: GCA_031835075.1. Lineage (NCBI taxonomy): Eukaryota > Metazoa > Chordata > Mammalia > Primates > Cebidae > Saguinus > Saguinus oedipus. The sequence goes on along the minus strand of CM063170.1, from coordinate 183,308,892 downwards.
GAGTACAATGTCATCCAAATATATAGGCGAGTACAGTGTAAACATGCTTGCTTTGTACACCATGAATTGTCCTGGTTTTCTAATCATTTATCACGTCCATGGATGTGTTCAGAAATAACAGTTAAACAATGTATTCATATAGACTACTGTAGAAGATTTTAATGAGGCAGAAAAATGTCAACATCTCAATGGGTGATAGGTTTTGTTCTGAGTAGCTAGAAGTTATGATTTACCAATTAGGAAAACTTTGGTAATCTGGGTAATCTATGTTGCCTGTCCAGGATTTATCTGAGTTTGGCAGCCATAAATTTGGAAATAGAATAATGACCTGGAGGGTTCCCTTAGGTTGTATAATATCTTTGTATAAAATTTCCAATTTCCTGTTTTACAGATTAAATGAACTAGTATAAAACTCAACATTAAAAAGGTGAATCTTTATTATTTTATTGGTAAAACTCACTATTTTGGTTTATCAATTTCTTTTTTTTTTTTTTTTGCTTTCTGCACAATGAGGTGAAGAAGAGAATTAAAATAAACAGTTGACCAGTTAGTTTAAACAGTGTAGACAGTAGTTAATCTAGGTTTCATAACAAATTGTTGTCTACCAAAGAAGTGAATGGCTTGATGGTTTGTATGACGATGGACTGTATAAATGTGAAATAAGTTAAGTTTGGGTTGTTTGAACCTGATTTCACCAGTTGTACATTGAACAACCAATTTTGCAGAATCCACATGAAAAACAAGTGTTCACTGAAGAACTTACATGTAGAAAATGTGTAAAAACTTTCTTTACATGGATAAATTATTTTGGTAAAAATTTTTCCTAAATGGAGAATAAGGGCATTTGGAAAGTTTTGCTTCTGTGATGGCGATTTATGGGTGCAGCTGTTAACATTGCAACGAGACCCATAACATTTTTGATCCTTTTAGACCTGGAAGACATCTTATTTGATTTCTATGTAAAATTCTGGTTTTAGTTTAACAGAATATAAAGGTAGAAGGAACAGAAGACACTTTGGGAGAAAGTATATTACTCATAATATTCAAAATGACAATTTTTTCTTATTAACTAAATTGCAGCAATTAAAATGCATAAACTCTGACATTAAAATTCTGTTCTCCACATGGAAAGTATTTCTGTCCTCGGACCTTGATCCAGTTTTTACAAAAGAATACTATAAAAAGATAGTAATTATCTACTATGCTTTGTCTCAGTGTCCATTTTGCCTACCGAGGGAATGGCTCCAGTGTCACCTGAGAATAAAAACTTTCTTATTTACTAATGAGGCCTGTATTTTTCCCTTTTGTAGTTCTCTCCCTTACATATTTGGCACCTCAATTTTTTTATGCTTCCATGCTATCCTGCTGTGAGAAAGAATAGTAATTACATCTAATTAGAAAAGATTAAAATGCTATGACTCACGGAAATAATGAGACTTGATTATGTTTTATACAAGGCATAAATCCCAAACCTACATTTTACACTTGAAATTAGCATACAACCTGATCAGCAGCATAAAAGCAGTTCTGTGAATGTTCATTACTGTGCTTGTTTTGCTAAATGTACTTTTTCTCATGTCTCAGCCTTATCATGAAGGACCCATCTTCCCTTAGGCAAAAAGAGAAAGGCCAGTTTAAAAAAACAAAAACAAAAACAAAAAAAACCCTGAGTTTGCTTTATAACATATTTATTTATGTGGGGCATGTTAAGTCCAGGTAACATGTGGAAACTAGATAGCATATTCGATTAATAAAGAACTAACAAACACACAAATGCCTTTGATTTCCCAGTACCAAACATTAGCAGGCCCCCGGACCAAAACATTGTTTTCAATTTCATTAAGGTTTTCCAGGTTAAGAAAGGTAAAATGCAACCTAGAGATAATTTGATTGTTTTCTTTTAAACATGGATTATTTAAGGATTTATTTTCTTTTTCTGCAGCATGGACTCAGCATGAATGTTCATTTCAGTTACAGTCCACTTCACAAAGATCCCTCCTGCATGCAGGCACTGTAATGCAGTTTTATAATGTAACAGAGGGAGACATTACATGCAGATAGATTTGTGCCATAAACACATGGGCATGAGGGATTGTCTAGATATAGAAAAAGAATCCAGCATAAAAACTTCAAAAGGATTGAATTGTAACTTCAGAAGGCAGGAAGTTCTCATTTATCTGTCTACCTATCTGACATGGAGATCTAACTTTCCGAAATATAAGGTATTAATGTTTTTTAAGTCCAATGATAAGGTAATTCTGATAACTTGGCATAGCATGAACATTGCCCCATTAATTTCAATCAAATATCCCCTTGGGGAGATAAGCTGCTTTTACCCCACTGGTAGGTGTGTGTGATCTGCAGCCACGTTATGTGGAACCAAGTCCGTGGTTGTGTTAACTATGAAAATGAATAAGATTTGACACTAGGAGGTGTAGTTGTGTGATTGGTCAGTGTTTCTGGGATCTGTTATCAGCATGTAATGAAGAAGAGTTATTGAAACATCTGTTATCCACTTTGTGGGAACAAATAAGATCAAAAGCATGGAAAATGAATGTACAGAGATTTGTGTTACCTTTAGGGGCACACATTGATAATATTATTTCACTCGAAATGAAAAGATGAAAAACATGTGCCTTCGTGCAGTTGGGTAAAGGCCATTTTAAAAACAAGCAGTTCTTCTAATGTAATATTAGTATGTTTGCTGCTTTTTCTGTTGCTTCTTTTGTATGGGATTTCATTGGAAATAAATGCATATCATAATCACAAACCAAGATTAGCATTTCAAAATGGATCGTGTGAAGGCCATACTATAGGAATAACATTTTATTTTTGAAAAAAATGAGTAAATATTTGCTTTCAAGTACTCTCCTATAATAGTAGTTAAAGTGCTTCCTATAGCATGTGTTTATTTACTTGAATCTCTCTCAATGTTCTCCCTTCCACGTAAATTTCAAATACATTTTATGGTCTGTCATTACAACCATTCCTTTACAATCACCCCTAATTCCCTTGTCCTTCTCTTGCTATATTGTACTCATCTGACAAAACTACAATGCTGGCAAAATCCAACTCTTGCCCTGTTATTCCTCTGTACCTGTACAGATAAATGAGGCTGGGAAAACAAAGAATGAAAAACACAACTCTGCTGCTTTTCCCAGTGACCACATAGGTCAATGCTCATGCCTGGGTCCAGTCCTCTTTCCACTCCTGTTTATCATTCCACACTTTTTCCTTCCTCAAACCTCCAAATTTTATGCCATCCCAGATGATTACATTGCTTCCTGTTTTCCTGAGAAAACTGAATAATCAAAAGAGATATCCCACAGCCTTTCTATACCACTCATTACCTTCTTTTGGTAAGGTAAACTATCCGAATTGTTTGGTACATTTTATCCTTTAAATTTTTGTGCATATGTATTCCTTCTTACCTACTCAAAGACATGTCCCCAACAATTCTCCCCACCTCTCCTATATCATAAAATTTCCTCTCTCTACTGGATCATTCCTACAGGAATGCACTATTCCTATAATTTTACCAATTTTATAAAATCTCCTTACGTCATTTTTTTCCACCAGTTAACATCTTATTTTTTTGCTCCCCTTAATAGCAAAATTTCTTGAACAAGCTACCTACACACGTAGTGTACAATTCTGTACACTAAAGCTTTCCAACAGAGCAAATGTGTGTTTGCTCCAGGTGTCTTCCATCTGCTGAGCTCCTGTCTTAGTCAGTTCATGTTGTTACAACAAAATACCATGAGCTGTGTGGTTATAATCCTCAGAAATTTATTTCTTACAGTTCTGAAGGCTGAGAAGTCCAAGATCAAGTCTCTAGCAGACTCCGTATCTGGTGAGGGCCCACTTTCTGGTTCATAGATGGTGCCTTCTCCCTATGTCCTCACATGGTAAAAGGGGTGAAGGGTCATTAGTGGCTCTTTTATAAGGACACTAATCTCATTCATGAGGGCTCTGCCCTTATGACCTAGTCACCTCCCAAAGTCTTCACCTCCTAATAACATCTCCTTGAGAGTTAGAGTTTAGTATATGATTTTTGAGGGGACACAAACATGCAGACTGTAGCAGCCTCTTGCCCACATTTAGCTTTGGTTCTTATATCTGCACTATCTGCAGAAGGCTGATGTGTCAGGGAGAAAGGAAAGCACATTTGCCCTATATCCTGATTGTTAACAGACTCCATCTCTTTCTTCTTGCTTCATTATATGTTTTAATGGATTCAGTAAAGCATGAGCTTTGAACATCTTCATCTGGTTGTGAGCCTTCCTGTTTCAAAATATTTGGAATAACTGACTGGCACTGTGCTTGGAGGCTACCACTACTTTAGAGTGATTTCTCTCCTGTAAACAAACAAAAAACCTCAACAACCTTATTCTACCTAATCTTTTGTTGTTGAAGGCCCTTAAGTCTCACTTCTTTATGTTTTTCTGTAACTACGCTCATTGCCTTGGTGATCTCATTCATTCTTGCAAGTTTAAGAACCATTTACATACTGACGCCTCCCAAGCACACAGTTGCAGTTCAGACTCCTTTATTGTACATTCCAACTTCCTATTATACATCTCTTCAGTGTCTAGTAAACATCTCAAACCCTACATGTTAACTGATTTCTAATCCATCTTCAAATACCTATTTGATCTATAGCCTTTCAACCTCAATTAATGGCAACTCTTGTCTTTTCAATTCCCCATGCTGAGAACCTCAGAGTCACTGTTCTCTCTCATCGTTTTCTTATAATTGACCTCCAGTCATCACCACATTGTGATTACCCAGATCTAAGCCACCAGAAATTCTCTTCTGGATTACTCGAACCTACCATGGCTGGCTTCCCGGCATTTCCTCTTCCTTAACACCACCATAGTCATTTTCAATGTAGTAAACAGGGATTTTAAAAAATGCAAGACAGGTAATCTACAACTCTCTGTGCTGAAGCACTCAAGAGGTGCCCCATTTTGTTGAGGGTAAAGTCAAAATCTTTTCAAGCCTCTACACAATTTTGCCCCTGAACTATAACCTTTCTGATATCATCTTCAATATCTTCCCCTTTCTAACTCTGCTCTTTATCTTTTCTTTGATTTTCATTATGATTCCTCAAGTGCTCAAGGTCCTGCATTGGTTGTTTCTCTATCTCCAGTGCTCTTCTTTCCAGATAACTACGTGGCTAAGTCTCATCTTTCTCCAGCCATTGGTTCAAAATATTCTTTCTCAATGACATCACCCCTAAACACCCTGTCTTAAATTATAACTTGGTTTTTGCCTTCATATTCCCAGTCTCTCTATCCTGTTATATTTTTTATTGCTCTGATCAAAATATATCATTAACTCATCTTAATTTTTGTTTCTTGCCTGTCTTACCTCTTGCCCTAGAATAAAGCTCCTAAAGAGATCTTTGTTTTGTTCACCAAACCCAAAGGTTCTCTTAATTTAGTGGACAACAGAATCACCTGGAAGGCTTATTAAATCATACATTGCTGGACCCTAATACCGGAGTTTCTTACTCAAAATTATTCTGTGGGGCCCAATACTTTGCATTTCTATCAATCTCCTAGATGGTACTAGTGCTGTTGGTATAGGGACCACACTTGGAAAACCACTGACCTAAAAATTTCCAAACACATGCCAAGTGCTTAATGAAAGGCTTTCAAATAAATCAAGTTGTATCTTATTTTAATTTATACTTTTGAGTACTGTTGGGATTGAATACTTCTAATACACCAATTTGCTATTCATGCTTCTTTGTTTGTAAATTTCCTATTCATGGCCATTATCAGTTTCTTATTAGGATGATTATCATTATTTATTTATTGATGGTAGTAACTTTTATTTGCCACATTTTTAGAAAATTTTCTAACTTCAGCTTCTGTCAGTTAACATTGTTTATGACTTTTATGATGGCACTTCAAAATTTATGCCATCACAATTATTAGTATGCATAAATTTTCACTTTACATGACTTTATATCTTTGCCCTTCCCAAGCTAAGATTAGGTACATATTTACCAACAGTTTCTTTTAGTTTTTTCATGGCTTTTCATTTTTAATTCAACTCTTTAATTCACGTCCTATTTCATATACAGCGCTTCAAAGGTCGATTAGTCTTAACTTTCTATATATAAGACAATAACTGAAAGTTATATTTTTATATCTTTATGGTAGTTTTTACTACCATATGGCCCAAATAATATACATTGTATCTGTTATGTAATTTATCATCCCTCTTCCCCCTCCTACTTTCCCACACTCCTGAGTCTGCAGTGTCTATTATTCCACACTCTATGTCTATATATACACATTATTTATTTAATGGGATTATTATTATTTAGCTTCCACTCATAAGTGAGAATTTTATTTTCTGTGTCTGAGTTGTTTTACTTAAGATAATGTCCTCTGGTTCCATCCATGTTGTTGCAAAAGACATCATTTTATTCTTTTTTACAGCTGAATAGTATTTTGTTGTATATGTGTGTGCATTTGTGTATATGTATGTATATCACATTTTCTTCATCCATTGATGGACACTTAAGTTGATTCTGTATCTTTTTGATTTAGTGATTTCTTTTCTTTTGGGTAGATAAGCAGTAGCGGGATTGCTGAGTCAAATGGTACTTTTTAGTTCTTTGAGAAATCTCCATACTGTTTTATAGAGGTCGTACTGATGTACACTCCCACCAACAGTGTACAAGCACTCTTGCTAACATCTGTTATTGTTTGACTTTTTAATAGTAGCCATTCTGACGAATGTAAGATAACATCCCATTGTGATTTAATTAGGATTTCTCTGATGCTTAGTGGTGTTGAGTAGTTTTTCATATGCTTATGCGCCATAGGTATGTCTTCTTTTGGGGAAAAAAAAAAAAGTCCATTAATGCCATTTGCCCACTTTTTAATGGGATTATTTGTGACTTTGTTTTTGTTGAGTTCCTTATAAATTCTGGATATTAGTTCCCCGTCAGGTGTTTAGTTTGCGAATATTGTCTCTCATTCTGCAGGTTGTCTGTTCACTCTGTTGATTATGTCCTTTGCTGTGTAGTAGCTTTTTAATTCAAGTAAGTCCCATTTTTCTATTTTTCTGTTATTTGTGCTTTTGAGGTGTCAGTCATAAATTCTTTGCCCACACTACTGTCCAGAAGCATTTTCCTTAGGTGTTCTAGTATATTTATGGTTTTGGGTTTTATATTTAAGTCTTTAGTTCACGTCGAGTTGATTTTTTGTATATGGTGAAAAATAGAGGTCTAGTTTTATTTGTCCACATATGGCAATCCACTTTTCTCAGCATTGTTTTTTTTAAAAGATGCCCTTTCCCCGTTAATGGCAAAAACTACAATTACATTTGCACCAATCTAATATAGATTGCCAATTTTGTCAAAGATCAACTGGTTGTCGATATGTGGCTTTATTTTGGAGTTCTCTATTGTGTCCCATTGATATATGTCTGTTTTTATACCAGTACAATGCTGTTTTGGCTACCCTTGTACAATTTGAGGACAGTTAATGTGATACCGTGTGCTTTGTTCTTATGTTTAGAATTGCTGTGCTATTCAGGCTTTTCTTTTCTTTTCTTTTTTTTTGGATCTGTGTGAATTTTTAGGATTGTTTTCTCTAATACTTTTAAGAACGATGCTTGTTTTTTGATAGAGATTACTTTAAAATTATAGATTGCCTTGGACAGTGTAGTCATTTTACTCATATTGTTTCTTCTAATTTATGAGCATGGGGTGTTTTTCCCTTTCTTTGTCATCTACAATTTTTTTTTATTAGTATTTTTAAAAGATCTTCCAGCTCCCTGGTTAAATAGAAGCCTTGGAATTTTTTTGTAGCTCTCGTAATTGGGATTGAATTTTTGATTTGATTCTCAGCTTAATTGTTATTAGTGTATAAATACATAATTTTTTGTAAATTAATTTTATAACCTGAAATTTTGCTGAATTTATCAAATTTAAGAGAATTTTAGAGGAGTCTTTGGGGTTTTCTAGGTATAAGATTATATCATCAGCCAACAGATAATTTGACTTTGTCTTTTCTAATTTGGATGCCTTTTATTTATTTATTTTTCATTTGACTGATTGCTCTGGCTAGAAATTTCCAGTATTATGTTGAATAGGAATGGTGAAAGTTGTCCAGTTTTTAGAAGGAATGCTTTCAACTTTTCCTCTGTCAGGGAAAATGATGTTGGCTGTGGGTTTGTCATATATGGACTTTATTATTTAAAGTTACATTCCCTTTATGCCCAGTTTGTCGAGGGTTCTTATCATGAGATGATACTAAATTTTGTCAAATGCTTTTTCTGCATCTATTGAGACAATTACATGGTTTTTGATTTTATTTTTGTTTTTGTGATGAATCGCATTTATTTATTTGTGTATGCAGAACCATCCTTGCCTCCCTAGACTGAAAAACAGTTTGCCATGCTGTATAACATTTTACTTTTTTGATGTGCTGTTGGATTTGGTTTGCTACTATTTTGTTCAGAATTTTTACACCTATGTTCATCAGAGATATTGGTCTGCAGTTCTCTTTATTTGTCTGGCTTTGGTATCAGAATGATATTCACTTCAGAGAGTGAATTAGGAAGGATTCCCTTCTCTTCAATTTTTTGGAATGGTTTCAGGACTACTGGTGCCGGTTCTTCTTTGTATATCTGGTAGAATTCATCTGTGATTCTACCTGATTCGGGGCTTTCTTTTGTTGGGAGATTTTTTATTGCTTTAATCTCACTACTCATTATTAGTCTGTTGAGGATTTTTATTTCTTTCTGATTCAATCTTGGGAGATTGTCTTTTCCAAGAATTTGTTCATTTCCTCTAGATTTTAAGCTTATGAGATAGAGTTTTTCACAGTAATCTCTGATGATATTTTATATTTCTCAGGTATCAGTTGTCATGTCCCCTTTTTCATTTCTGATTATGTTTATTTAGCTTTTCTTTCTCCTCTTCTTGGTTAGTCTCACTAGTTACCATTCTTTTTTTTTTCATCTCTTCAAAGAACTAAATTTTAATTTCATTAATTCATTTTATTGTATTTTTGCTCTTGATTTTATTTAGTTCTGCTCTTTGTTATTTATTTTTTTCTGCTAGCTATGGATTTCATTTACTCTTGTTTTTCTAGTTCCTTGAGGAGTAATGTTTAGTTGTTATTTTGTGATCTTTCCATTATTTTACATAGACATTTAATGCTATAACTTTCCTCTTAGCACCTATTTTGCTGTATCCCAGATGTTTTAGTATGTTGTGTCATCATTTTCATTTGTTTCAAAAAATTTTAAATTTTCATCTTACTTTTGTCATTGACCCATTGACTGTTCAGGAGTATGTTGTTTAATTTCTTTGTATTTGTATAGTTTTCAAAGTTTCTCTTGGTATCGATTTCTGGTTTTACTCCACTGTTGTATGAGAAATTACTTGGCATGATTTCAATTTTAAAAAGTTTACTGAGACTTGTTATGTGGCCTGATATATGGACTATCTTAGAGAATATTCCATGTACTCATAAGAAAAATGTATATTCTATGGTTGTTGAATAGAATCTTCTGTAAATGTTAGGTTTACTTAGGTCTATTGTTTACCTGCTTTTTGGTGTTAGGTCCATATATATATACTTAGAATTGTTATATTCTCTTGTTTAAGGGATTCCTTTATCATTATATAATGACTTTTTCTCTCTCTTTTTATTTTTAACTGGTTTTGATTCAAAGTGTCTCTTATTGAATAGAAGTATAGCTACTCCTGTTTACTTCTGGTTTCTGTTTGTGTGGTATATCTTTTATCTTTTTACCCTCAGTTTGTAAGTGTCTTTACTAGTGAGGTGAGTTTCTTATAAGCAGCATATAGTTGGTCAACATTTTTTATTCATTCCATCAATCTATATCTTTTAAATGGAGCACTTAGTCCATTTATGTTCAAGGTTAGTATTGATATGTGAGGTTTTATTCCTGTCATAATGTTAACTGCCAACTAGTGGTTTTGTGGGTTCTTTGTTTCTTCCTATTTTATTTCTCTTTCTCCTTGTCTGTGTCATTTAGTGGAGTTCTGCCATGTTTCCACATAATTTCTTTCTATTTTTCTGGGTGTAAATGTTCTATAAAACCTGTGAGCTGTATAGTTTGGTGTATTTTTATGATAGTGAATATTAACCTTTCATTATTATATTTAGAAGTCCTTTGAGCATTCTTTGTAGGATTCCTCTAGTAGGGCCAAATTTCCTCAGTCTTTGATTTTCTGGTAAATAATTTTTATCTCCTCCATTTATCAAGCTGCTTGTAGCAGGATATAAGAGTTGTGTGTAATAGTCTTTTTTGTTCAAGCTTTGAAAATAGGACCTAAATCTCCTCTGGTTTGTATAGTTTCTGTTGATCAATCCACTGTTACATGAATGGTTTTCCTTTATAGGCGATGATATGGTTAGGCTTTGTGTACCCATCCAAATCTCATCTTGAATTGTAATTACCAGGTGTTGACGCAGAGACCTGGTGGAAAGTGATTGAATTATGGGGGTTGTTTCCCCCATGCTGTTGTTGTAATAGTGACCGAATTCTCAGGAGATCTGATGGTTTTAGAAACAGTAGTTTTCCTTTGCTCTTGCTTGCTCTCTCTCACCTGCCACCATGTAAGATGTACTTGCTTCCTCTTTTTCCATGATTATAAGTTTTCTGAGGCCTCCCTAGCCATGCAGAGCTATGAGTCAAAACTCTTTCCTTTATGAATTACCCATTCTCAGGAATTTCTTTATAGCAGTGTGAAAAAATGGACTAATAGAGGTGTCTAGACACTTTTCTCTTGCTAATTTTAGAATTTTTTCATTCATATTCACTTTAGAAAGTGTGATAACAGTATATGTTGGTGAACTTCTTTGCAATGTATTTCCTAGATTTCACAGAGCCTCTTGTATGTGGATGCCTAAGTCTTTTGAAAGACTAGAGAAGTATTCATCAAGTATTTCCTTAAATAGGTTTTTCAAACTTACTGTTTTTTCTTCACCCTCAGATAACCCTAGTATGGTGGCTTTCTCCAATTCTAGTTGTAGTAGTAATGTACTGGATGGGTGAGTTCCGGGACCAAGGCCTCCTCAGAACCTGGGGTGGCATGAACAATTGTGGTATCAGAGGTCATGCAAAGCTTGTCTCCTTCCTGAGTGCTGTGAAATTGTTTCAAAAGATGTTACGGGCTGTGCAGGTTGACCTCCTGGCCAGTGGGTGGTGCTTGCAGGTAAGAGCCAGCTGTAGTAGTGCACTAGTGTTTACGTATGACCTTTGTTAACCAGGAAGAGTACTTGGGTGTTCCAGGCAATGGGCTGGTCCATGGAACTCCGTCATCCTGGTCCTGTGTTCTGCTTCTGAGTGTATGGGTGGGGCAAAGCCAAGTGGGGCTGGGCCTGGCAAGCCCATGCTTGAGCCCTCCAATGGCAGGCACAAACATTGTCCCTGATATGGGCCAGAAGGCAGTCCTTGGGCCCCTGGAGCAACACTCCAAGGAAGAGCAGAGCAACTGCTACTGTGCCCAAGAACCAACACAGGGAAAGAGGGGAAGCTCAGGCTCTGCAGTTTAGTAGGTGGTAGTGGAACCCATCTCTTATGCTCTTTAATCTGTCAGGGCTTCCACCCACTGTTGGCAGCATGCTGAAGCACTGAATCAAGTCATAAGTAATTGATCTTCAGGCTAAGAAATTGCCCCAGGACACAAAACTCCCTGCATGGGACCAGAACCCATGAATCCCAGGACACACCCTTCCTGGTCTGATCCCCCAAGGTAAGGCTAGGGATGGGGTAGGCACTCAATTTTTAAGCCTGTGGCTGAAGCCCATGTCACACTCACCCCTCGGTTCTGACTGTGCGATTCTGGCTCCTCCCTTGCTTGAGACTAGATCACAGATCTCTGGAGACTCTTCAAACACTGACTGCCTGTCATGCTGGCTGACAAGCTCCTTTGCAGCCCACTATGAATTAAGATCAAGAATGACATTCTTGTATCAGCTTTGGTTTGTGGGAGCACAAACAATGTACTTCCCACTGCTGCTCCTTCTCAGTCTCTTGACTAATGCCTGAGTCAGATCCAGCACAGGGGTCAAGGAGCTCCCCTGTGGCCTAGATTTCTGGGCTCCCCAGTGGGAATGTGTACTGTGTGGAGATATTTCTCCCCTGTCTCATGCCCTGGGGTCCCACTCACAGTTTTCTGCCTGATCAGCCATGCAGACTACTGCTTGCTACATATTTCAAAGCATCCAAAGTCTTTTTCACTCTTATGTTGTATTCCCATTTTCCTTCTTGAAAAAAAGTTCAGAGTATGAATCTCTACATGTTGTTTTGCAATTCTCAAGTGAGTGAGGTGTGCTAATAAAGCCCTTAGTCTGCCATCAGCAGCAGATGGCCCTTTTCTCTGGGGAGACTTTTAGAGACAGGCTGGTGCTGTGAAGGTGCTGGGAACGCCCATGATGCCAGGCTTGAGAGATGAGGGCAGAAAGAAGAAGTGTACGAACTTGAAAAACTTGTCCACTTCAGGGTACACCTGCTTCTGCACCTCTGACACACCTGCAGAACCACTCGTCCTGCACTGTTCACTCTCCCTTTATTTATTTTTGAATTGTTTGATAATTCTTTTTCTTCAGAAGAAGCTTTGTTAAATTTTAAAGTCTTGGAAGTTTTTCTGGAAATGTATTCAAATTGTAAGTTAACATTTGGAGAATTAGCAATTATTTAATGTATGAAAATTAAATTTGCTATTTAGGATCATAGATTAATCCTTAATTAAGTTACCATTTTTGCATCTTTCAGTATATTTTTTTGTAGTTTTTAAAATATTTACTAGACTCTATAATTCTTAGTTTATTCCCCAAACCTTGTATAGCTATGTGCATTAGTTTTTATGTTCTAATTATCTATTACTTGTATGTATCTAATTTCAATAACAGAAAACCGTATTGAACTATTAATTTTATTTGTTTTTCTCTCGTCTCTTCTGTGCCCAGAAATAACATCATAACATCTATCCATACTATTTTATCCTTCTGTTATTTAATTTTTCATATTTATATATTTTTTTGTCATATTGTTCTAGCCAGAAACACCATTGCTTAACATAATACTAGTATTAGTGTCTGTCCTTTCTGACATTAATTATTTGATTAAGGATATTGTTTATTTTTGTTATCCAACTACATGTATGTTGGTTCAGAGAGATATTACAATCAGAAATAAAACTTAAATGTTATTATACTATAAATTCAGAAAGCCGAATACTTGGAAAATGTGAGGGAATGCATAGACTAAACAAACTAGCATCAGTGATGGTATAGAAACTTAATTTCTGTAGTGTGCAATGGTGAAAATAACAATGAGTGATAAATTTATCAATTTCTAAGATTAAGTTTATTCAACAAATATGTGCCATGTAGACATATGTATGTTTATTAAATATTAAATACATATATATTTGTGAAATATGCACATATATATTTGTTAAATACGTATGCATACATATACAGTTCAGACTCTATGAAAAAGAAAAATAATTATATACTATCTATCACTATTACTTCTTAAACTCTTACCACATGCTATGTGTGCTATCCTATGGTATGTAAGATAAGAAGAAGAGACTGAATTAACTCTACCATGAAGGAACTCCTATTTATGATGAAAATAAATAACAGAGCAATAAACAAATAGCAAAGTAATAAACAGAAAGAAATAGAGAAAATATGAGTAACTGTATAGTACAGACTATAAATGCCAACCATTTGCAGGCAGAGATAAAAATCAGCACACTGAAATATACTCAAAACGTAAGATTTTTGTAAAGATACTCTATTTTATCATGAGACTCATAATTCTCTAAAATATTTAGGGTTACATAAGCTAATTTTTGGGGCAGCTAGACTGACTTTAAAATGAAGGGTATTTATAAAGTTAATTATCCTGTGTACCAAGCAGAAGCAGAGGGAAGTCAGAATTTTGGGCAACTCAGTGGGACCCTCTGGATCTTTGGCTTGGTGGATAGTTTCTTTCTGCCTGATAGTACTTATTCATTCTTATATGCAGTATATAAACAAAATTGACCCAGTGTGTTTGTTTGAAACACTGTTTTAGTTAAAACATATCATCAGCCAGCAAGGATCAGTAGAGTTCTTTGTGGAGCACCGGAATGCAGAGTTGTTGGGATGGTGGCATCTTGCCTTTTTCTTCCCCCAAGTTTGTCGTTTCTTAATCTAGTACATACAACCAGCATCTCAGTCCACAGGTGACTTTTACACATTTTGAGAACACTCCCCCTACCCTCTGCTATTCCTCCTCTAGCCCCCCAAGCCTGCAACAGGTTACAGTGTGTGATATTCCCCTCCCTGTGTCCATGTGTTCTCATTGTTCAGCACCCACTTATGAGTGAGAACATGTAGTGTTAGGTTTTCTGTTCTTGTGTCAGTTTGCTGAGAATGATGGTTTCCAGCTTCATCCATGTCCCTGCAAAGGACAGGAACTCATCCTTTTTATGACTGCATAGTATTCCATGGTGTATATGTGCCACATTTTATCTAGCCTAACATTGATGGTCATTTGGTTTGGTTCCAAGTCTTTGCTATTGTAAACAGTGCCACAATGAACATACATGTGCATATGTTTTTATAATAGAATGATTTGTAATCCTTTGGGTATATACCCAGTAATGGGATCGCTGGGTCAAATGATATTTCTATTTCTAGATCCTTGAAGAATCATCACACTGTCTTCCACAATGGTTGAACTAATGGGTTCTGAAGAAGATGATAAAGAATTGATCCACAGCTTCAAAACAAAATTTGTACCAAAATAATGCTACCTGCTTCCACCAAGCTTCTACCAAGCAGGTAGCATTTTTTTGGTATAAATTGTGGTTTGAACTTGTGGATCAATTCTTTATCATCTTCTTCAGAACCCTCTGTATAGTCTACATGTAACATTGCAGGTTTCAAATGTGACACTTACCCTAGCCAGATCTTCTTTTTCTGTTGTCCTGTTCTGGAATTCTGTGAATGAAAAAATACAAATTGTGCTCTCCCTCTGGCTGTTAATATGGTAAGCAGGCAAAAGAGAACTCGGAACGTCACAGAATATCACTTTCAGCCCCGATATTATTAATCCTTATTATTTATCCCAGAATGCTAATTGAAATGTTTACTCTAGGTGAAAATCTGTAGAAGTTTCTACTCCCATTTAGTTAAAATGTTGACAAGTTGATGACACTTCAAAAACAAGTCATTGCTGCCAGGAGAGATGGAATTTTCTCAAGGAAATTTTAATGAGAAATATCTCTTACTTAAATCTATTATCGTTAAGTAGGAATGACTGCAAACCTAAGCTCTCCCAAGGATTTTGCTCGTTGTTCTGTTTCTCAGAGTCACTCATAGAGTGTCTAGCACAAAGAACGTGCCATAATGACTCTCATTTCTGAAACTCTTCCTTCATGGAAACAGTGAAGCAGGTATACTGAAGCCAATGAGATGACAGCATACAGGGAGGGGCCCCAGGTTCTGGGGTTGCATTGATTTCTATGTGCAGAATTCATGCCAATTATGAGTGTAAGCTGGTTGAGATAATAAATCCAATTTTTTTTTCTCCTTGAAAAGATTCCAAAAAATTGATGGAGGAGGATGAAGACTTTTTGAGAGCCATATACAGAGTGTCCTTACATTCAAATAATAGACAAAAAAATTGCAGCCATAGCAACTCTACTATTGCAAAGCAAAGTTCTGTTTTTGTTTTTTTTTTTAATGAATACTATATTAAAAGATGTAGCTTGTTCAGGATTAAGGCCCTCCTTTCGCTCATAAACTGCTACAGTAGCCTCTTCTGTGCTGCTGCTCTCATCTCTACCCTATCCATTTCCCACATACATAGTAACCTAATACTCTTATTCTAAAAAAGAAAAAAATCAGATCATTGCCACTTTAAACTCCATAGGTTTAAACCTGCTACCTTAGCTTACAAGGCCTTGAAGAGTCTGCCTCCTTCTGAAGTGGCTGACTTGATGTTTACCACCACGGGCCTTGCTCATTGTCATCTACCTATCCTGACCTCCTCGTTTACTCCAGGAAACTTAAGTTTGTTTCTACCTCTGACTTGTTCTTCTCTTGTTTGAAATACCTCCTTCCACCCCACTTCACCTACTCAAAAAAAAAGAAAAAATCCTCTTTGCTTTGGTAGTTCTTCATAGTTCAAACCTCAGCTCAAACACTTCTTTTTGAGATGTACTTTCCTGACTACCCCTTTTAATTAGCCTCTCCTGTTCACACTCTATCATAATACCTGGTTTTATCACCTCCATACCTTTTTACATAGGAATTATATGTGAGCAAAATACATGTCTCTTGTTCAGGCTAGTACTGTAGCATCAAGAACAGTGCCCGGTACACAGACAGCACTTCATAAATGTTTGCCAAATGCCTAACTGAATAAAACAATTATGTGTAAATATAGTGATATTTGATAGCCATGTTATGTGAGCAGTGTAGAAATTTCTGTGTGCCAGTCACTGACTCTGGCATGCCGAAGGTATCTGTTGTTTAAATAAGCCCAAACTTATTTGTTGGTTTATATTAGGAAAATCTTAGAAAAAAACAAAAGGAATTACTCATCTGTTTATTAATTCAAAACAAATTTATGGTTCAGCAGCAATATATATATATGTATATGCTGTTATATATATAAAATATGTTATACATAAAATATATATATAATACACACTTAATATAAAAAAATATAAATCCTATTTTTTGTATCCACCCTCAGTTGTTTTACATATATAATATGTTATATATATAATATATTATATATATCAACTGGGTACAAAAAATAGGATACACACACACACACGTGTGTGTGTGTGTGTGTGTGTGTGTGTGTGTGTGTGTATAAAAGCCACCACAATTGAGGGTGGCTACAAAGAATAGGATTTATTTATATATATACACATATACACGTAAATCCTATTATCTCTATATATTCTATATATAAATCCTGTGTGTGTGTGTGTGTGTGTGTGTGTATGTATGTGTGTATATATATATATATATATATATATATATATATATATATATATATATATATATCTTACTCTTTGTAACCACACTCAGTTGTGGTGGCTTTGAGAGATATCTTGAATGAGAGCAGCTAACCACTGCAGATCAAAGGTCAACTCAGGAAGAAGTTATAGGTGTATAATGCAGCAAAAAGAGAGAAAAAGCATTTTTGGAATTTAGGATGAACTTTGGAGACATCAGGAATCAAGGTGGTACGTGAGAATGGTTGTGAAGCAGTGGTAGGTTTGGAAAGATGGAAAGGAATTAGACTATTAGAACCAATCTCCAACCCAGCATATATTTTAGTAACAAATATCAAGGTTTTGGAACTGTGGTATCATGAGCAAGGGCTATGCAGAGCAGAGATGGAAGTGAGGATGAGAAGTGTAGAATACAGGGAAAGCTTGGTAGGACATTGGAGGGAAGTTCCCTGAACAGCTGAGGAGACTGGTGTGCACTTGGCAAAGTACAGTGTACGGGTTCAGGAGTCCCAGCTCTGTGGCTTACTGGCTATGTGACCTTTGTCAAATTGTTAACCTGTGCAATCCCTAGTATCCAGGGCAAGGCTACCTAAGATTGGTTCCAAGTACACCGTTTGTATAGCTAATAGGAGCTGTGTTAGAGAAATGCCTAGGATATGAGTAATACGCTGCAATGGCATTTTAAATCACTCTTGAAAGCTGTGTAAAGAAAATATTGACATTACTTGCTAGAGCTGTGCTGTGAATGAGCCGTGAAAGAAATTGGCTGAGATGTTAGAGTAGGCACTGCAGAAAATCTGAGATGAAGGTATACAGGGGCTGCACAGGAAAAGACAATTGTGGTCATCCACAGTAGCAGAGAAAAATGTGTCCCTCTGTGCGTCATTAATGTAATTAAAAACCTGATTTCTGCCTGACATTTCATGCATCTTTTGAGACACAATAGATGTCTATGGGAAGTGGCCTTGTTTTCAAAGAGGATCAGCTAGTTTGCAGTGGCTACCTGACTCACAAAAAGGATCATGAAGCCCTCCAGCTGTGCCTCCTTAAGTAATGTACTGGATTAACAGTTGCTATTATTTATAAAGCACTTAGAATGTGCAAGATATTCTTCTCAGGACATATACTTTCATTTGTCCTCGTAAGAACTTGTGATACAGATATTATTAATTACCCCCATTTCTCAGGTGAGAAAACTGATTCAGAAAAAGATAAAATAACTTGCCTAAGGTGGCACATTCCACACATGCTGAAGCAGGAATTCAGTTCCAGGCATTCCAGCTTGACTAGGTTGCTTGAGCATTATTTTACATTGAGACAACCCCATTTTAGTAGAACTGAATTGTAAGAGGCACTTGGAGATTTTCCACAACTACACATAAACATACATGGACCCTTTCTCAAAGAACTATCTTATTGGCCCAAGTATCTGTATGTTTTCCTGGATTCTTAGAAGGTTCTGGTATACATCCAAGTTTAAGGACTTTTGTTTTTGTCTGTGGGTCAGATTACCTTGAACTGGAATATATTCTCTTTCTTAAAATAGTAATGATAATAAAGCTTAGTCAGGAGGTACTGACAAACTAATGGGAGAACTTTTCTGAAAATATTTGGCAAATCACTGACTACCAGACTGGCCAGAAACACCTGCTTAGGTAATTACAGTAAAATCCCTGGTCCTCATCTATACCTATCTGATACATAGTACTAATTTTTACAAAAGGTAGTATGATTTGGCAGCATGCAGTGTTTGAGCAATAATAATCTTAGTTCAAATTTTATGCATATGGCTTACACTTTGTAGTACATTGAATATTACCGAACTTCTCTGGGTTATAATTTTCTCCTCAGAAAAGTGCAGGTGATAATTTCTTTGTAACCCTCCGTGAAGATCAAATGAAGCGGTACCTCTGAGGCTCTTGTAGATGTGCATCACTCATTAGTTGCTTTCCTTTAGAAGTGAACAGAAATCCCACATGCCTTTTAAAGTCCAGAGCATTTGTTTTCCATGATAAAATATGCATTAGTTTTTATTCTCCTGCTGTTATAATATTCAGTCATTATAATCTTACAAAAAGACATTTTCTTGTATAGATTTTAATGGTTATCTCTCAAACTGCCAGATGGTTCCATCAACAACTTAAGAAATTTATGAAATTAATCCCTTCTAAACTTCACATGTAATTCTGTTTCAGTGGCTTCAAACCACAGCTTTCATTTGAATTCTGAAAAGAATTAGAGAATGATTTTCTTCATAAACTCCAAAATGCTATTTTGCTTGTCTCTTTTGAGCAGCGTCTGATATTGCCACAAAGGGATAAATGAGTAAGTCTGTAGCACAGTTTTACATTAGGCTCTGAGAGATTTTATTTTTCTTCATAATCTTAAGGAAATTAAAATATCAGAACAGAGGAGGGTTGGGTGAGAAAGGTGGAATTTTTTTCTGTTTGGTGCTATGTTTTAGTTCTTCTTCTTTTTTTATTTTGTTGGACTTTTTTTATTAGCATTTATCAACCAAGAACTGAAAAAGGGTTAGAAAGCTCACAGCATTTCCCCAGTGCCACCCCTATAGTTCCACTGTAAAAGTCATTTATTTTTATTTTAATTTAGACTAACGGTTATAGATCTCCACCTTAATGGTCCAAGAGATATAGGTGGTTCGGAGGCCTATATTCATGCCATTCTGATTCACATATATCTTCAGTGTAGAAGGATTTTTTATCCTGAATCATTATTGATATGGCTTGGCTCTGTGTCCCTGCCCATATCTCATCTAAAATTAGAATCCCATAATCCCAATGTGTTGAAAGAGGGACGTTGTGGGAGGTGGAAGGTGATTGGATGATGATGGCAATTTTCCCCATGCTGTTGTTGTGATAGCGAGTCAGTTATCATGAGATCTGATTTTTTTTGAGACGGAGTTTTACTCTTGTTGCCTAGGCTAGAGTGCGGTGGTGTGATCTTGGCTCACTGCAACCTCCATCTACCAGCTTTAAGCAATTCTGCCACCTCAGCCTCCCGAGTAGCTAAGATTACAGATGTACACCACCCTACCCGGCTACTTTTTATATTTTTAGTAGAGATGGAGTTTCAACATGTTAGACAGGCTGGTCTTCACCTGTTGATGTCAGATGACTTGCCTGCCTTGGCTTCCCAAAGTGTTGGGATTACAGGCATGAGCCACCTTTCCTTGGCATCAGATGGTGTTTTAAGGCAATATTCCCTGCTTTTGCTCTCTGTTGCCTGCTGCCATATAAGATGTGCCTCTTCTCCTTCTACCATGATTGTAAGTTTTATGAGTCCTCCATTGCCATGAGGAAGTATGAGTCAATTAAACCTCTTTTCTTTATATATTACCCTGTCTTGGACAGTTCTTTATAGCAGGTGAGAGTGGACTAATATAGTTAATTGGTACAGAGGTAGTGGGTTCCTGCTTTAAAGATCTTTGAACATGTGAAAGAGGTAGTGGGTTACTGCTCTACAGTAAACCCACTTCTAAAGTAAAGACTTTAGAAGTCTTTACTCTTCTAAAGACTTTGGAACTGGGTAATAGGCAGAGATTACAACAGTTTGGAGAGCTGAGAAGACAGAAAGATGTGGGAAAGTTTGGAACTTCCTAGAGACTTGTTCAATGGTTTTGACCAAAATACTAATACTGATATAGACAATAAAGTCCAGGCCGAGGTGTTCTCAGATGGAGATGAGGAACATCTTGGGAACTGGAGCAAAGGTCACTCTTGCTATGCTTTAGCAAAGAGACTGGTAGCATTTTGCCCCTGCCCTAGAGATTTGTGGAACTTTAAACTTGAGAGAGATGATTTTAGGGTGTCTGGTGCAAGAAATATTTAAGGAGAAAAACATGCCAAAGGTGACCTAGTTAATTCTGAAAGCATTCGGTCTAACGCATTTA
Organism: Saguinus oedipus; assembly: GCA_031835075.1. Lineage (NCBI taxonomy): Eukaryota > Metazoa > Chordata > Mammalia > Primates > Cebidae > Saguinus > Saguinus oedipus. Next base: position 183,287,944 of record CM063170.1, on the reverse strand, counting down.
CATAGAGATGGTTTGAAATTGGAACTTATGTTCAAAAGAAAAGCATAGCATAAAAGTATGGAAAATGTGCAACCAAGCCATATAGCAGAAAAGAAAAACCCATTTTCTGGAGAGGAATTCAAGCCAGCTGCAGAAATTTGCATGAGTAATGAAGTGTCTACTCTTAATAGCCCAGAAGATAAGAAAAAAGTCTTCAGGGTATATCAGAGACCTTCAGGCAGCCCATTCTATCACAGGCTCTGAAACCCAGGAGGAAAAAAATGGTTTCATGGGTTGGGCCCCGGGCTCCACTGTTTCTCCATGCAGCTTCAGGACTTGGTTCCCAGCATCCCAGCTGTGGCTAAAAAAGGGCCAATGCACAGCTCAGGGTGTTACTTCTGAGGGTGCAAGGCCCAAGTCTTGGCAGCTTCCACATGGCGTTGGTCCTGTGGGTGCCCAGAAGTCAAGAAGAGAGGTTTGAGAACCTCCACCTAGACATCAGAAGATATATGAAAATGCCTGGATTTCTAGGCAGAAGTCTGCTGCAGGGGTGGAGCTCTCATGAAGAACCTATTGCTAAGGCAGTGTGGAAGGGAAGTACGGGGTCAGAGCCCCCACACAGAGTTTCCAACTGGGGCACTGCCTAGTGGAGCTGTTAGAAGAAAGGCACTGTCTTCCAGACACCAGAATGGTATATCCACCAACAGTTTGAACCATGCACCCAGAAAAGCTGAAGACACCTGATGCCAGCCATAAAAGCAGCCAGACTGAGGAGCTGTACTCTGCAGAGCCACAGGAGAAGAGCTGCCCAAGGCTGTGGGAGCCTACTTTATGCATGAGGGGTGACCTGGATGGGAGGAGTGGAGTCAAAGGAGGTCATTTTGGAGCTTTAAGATTTAGTGACTGCCCTGTTAAATTTTGGACTTGCATGGGCCTATAGCTCCTTCATTTTGGCCAATTTCTCCCATTTAGAATGGGGACATTTGTCCATTGCTTGTACCCCCATTGAATCTAGGAAGGAAGTAACTTGATTTTGACTTTACAGATTCACAGACAGAAGTGATTTACCTTGTCTCAGATGAGACTTTGGATTGTGGACTTCTGAGTTAATGCTGAAATAAGAGTTAAGACTTTGAGGGACTGCTTAGAAAACATGAATGGTTTTGAAATGTGAAAGACATGACATTTGGAAGGGGCTAGTGGCAGAATTATATGGTTTGGCTCTGTATCACCACCTATATCTCATCTTAAATTATAATTCCCATAATCCCCTAATGTAGATGAAGGGATCTTGTGGGAGGTGATTGCATCATGGGGCGATTTTCCCCATGCTCTCCTCTGGATAGTGAGTTCTGATGAGATCTGATAGTTTTATAAGGCAGTTTTCCCTGCTCTTACTCAATCTCTCTCACCTGCTGCCATGTAACATGTGCTACTTTCCCTTCTGCAATGATTTTGTTTCCTGAGGACTCCCCAGCTATGTGTAACTGAGTCAATTAAACCTCTTTTCTTTATAAATTATCCAGTCTTGGGTAGTTCTTTATAACAGTGTGAAAATGGGCTAATCCAATTATATAATTTACTAAAATAATATAATCATCTACAATTCCCTCTTTTATATTTTATATAAGTGGGTTTACAGTCACCATTAGTTGTTGTGCTTATTTCTGAGAAATACTATTTCTTATTCTGGACTTGGCAAATAAAGACTGAGCTTCATTCTTGGCTGTGTAATTTATTACCTATGAAGCCTTAAGTCGGGGATCCTCCCTTTATTGAACTATTAAGTAGTGTATAATTTACAGTGTTTTCCTGACAAATTCATTAAAGGTAATACAAATGTAACTTGTTAACTAGGTACCTACAGTCCCAGAATCCTTACTAGAGAGTCACAGGTTACCTAAAGAATGACGTGGAGTTGTCAATGAATTCTCGATGATAACTCAGTTGATATTTAAACCAGGTCAGTCACTGGGACTGAATGAACAGGACATTGAGTGAATAATTATTTATTATAATATAGTATGTAGTTGTACATACTATAGTATGTAGTTGTACCTCATACTGTTTCATCAGTATGAGGTACAACTACAGAACCAGTACTCAGTGGACTGACCACACTTATATCTTCTTTCCCCTGGTGGTGGGATCCACATCACACTCCCTGAAACAGCTCCCCCAAACCTTCTCATTTGAGGCCCGTTTCCTCCTTTCTTTTTCAGAAAGGTCTGACCTCCTACTTTAATGAGAAGACAAGGTCCTCCAAGCTGACCTTATTGAAGGTGTTTCCTCTCCATTAGACTTCAATGTCTCTCTCTCATCTGAGGTGAATGCTGCAACCTGTTCCCTGACCTTACCTCCTTTCAGCTCTCTGGGATATTTCTCTCTTTCCTTCTTGTGCCTTTTTATCTTTCCCTCTCTATTGACAGTTTCTCTTCTACTTCAAAACAGACTTAGGCTTTTCTTTATTTTATAAACAAATAAAAACGCTTTCTTTATTCCCAAAATATTTGTGTTGCATCCTCCTATCACAAACTTCCCAACAGAATAGTCTCCATGTTCTGGTCTTGTTTCTAGCTGTCCTTTACTGACTTGCTGTGTCCTGACACCGTGGCTCCCCACCACAGATCTCTTCTTTCATGGATGGTAGATGGTCTCTCAGACAAAATCTTCTTGTTTATTTTAGTTCATCCTTCTCTACCTCCTCTTGCTCATCCCTCTACATACACAGTTTGGGGATGTTGGAAGCTTTTTTTTTTCTTTCCCTCTCCATACTTTTTATGATATTTGTTTTTCTATATTTCTATAAATCATGTTACTCTCTCTTTAGTGGCTTTTCATCTGTGCCTTCTAAACAGATTTTTTCAGGGAGTTTATAACCACAGAAGTTGTTGCCCTTCAAAGATTAACTGTAACTTGTTTCTTGTGGTCACTCACGGGTACAATCTGACAGACAGAGACACACCTTAACTCATACTTCTCAAATTTCTAAAGCAGGGGAGGAAACTGTGGTTAACTACAAAATGGTGGTTAAAATTTCCAACCAGAAGAGATTCTTATCACTTCCTATCACTTCTGGGCTTATTTCACTGATCAAAGTAAGTCACATGGTGAAGCCCAACTTCTGAGGGACAGGAAAGTGCAATCCTGTGTATATCCTAAGAAAGGTCACGGAATATGTTTAATCAGTAGCCCTAATTAGTGCCACACTAATCAAGACAAATATGCACTCATGCTTCTGTGAATCCTTTTAAAGGGTTTTTATCTTCTTCTCATCAGCTAATTCCCCCCCTTTTTTTTCCAAATATTGTTTTCATGAAGAAGGAAGGCTTTGAGATTTAGATTTGCTGTTTTGTCCTGTTGAATGGTCCCTTCTTTAAATTATTACAAGTCTTCTGTAGAATTAAATTGAAACTTATACTATTCTAATAATATAGCAATTATAATTTTTGTCCTTGACTGGTGTCTGATATTATAGATTATGATCTTTGAGCATCTCTGGGTCTAAGTTATCTTTTTATAGATAACTTGTTCACATTAAATGCTAAGTTTGTTGAAAGTTTATACTTTAAAAGGCACTTTATGTGCTGGGCATGGTGGCTCATGCCTGTAATCCCAGCACTTTAGGAGTCCAATATAGGTAAATCACTTGAGGTCAGGAATCTGAGACCAGACTTGCCAACATGGTGAAACCTGTCTCTACTAAAAATACCTGGGCGTGGTAGTGTACTCCTGTAATCCCAGCTACTCAGGAGGCTGAGGCAGGAGAATTGCCTGAACCTGGTGGGTGGAAGTTACAGTCAGCTAAGATCATACCATTGTACTCCAGCCTGGGTGACAGAGTGAGGCTGTCTGAAAAAGAAAAAAAGCCTGACACTTTACTACATATTATACAGTAAATACTTATAAAACTTGCTGAATTAAATTGAGTGTATTGTGAATCAGTTTTAAAATTTTAAGGTATATATCCAGAGATAAAAATGTTTTTAAAATAACATATTTATTTGTATTTTTTTATATTCTATAATGAATTCATGTGAACAGGGGGAGGCAAGAAGAAATAAGTATAATAGGTTTAGTGAACTTGTATTTTTACCAAAGTGGCCCAAAGGTGTTGTGAAATATACCAATGCTGATATGGATTAGCTGGACCTTTACTTCTTCTGCCTTAAGTCCTATTCTCAACAATCTTCTACTTCTCCAACTGATCTTAACACCTTCTTACTAAAATTCTTCCTTGAAGGAATGTAGAAAGCAAAAGGAAGTGAAATTCAGCATTATAGTTGTCCTATAAATCATGTATAAACAGTATTTGCTGTCCTATTTTACATTGTGTGGATACTTTATGCATACCTCATTCTATAATCACTTCCAACCTACTGCCTCTTCTCCTTTGGTCTAACCCCTTAAGAAAGCATTAAGACTATATTGTATTATATACTATAAATAGGGATAATACACAGTAATAAACATATTTCAGGCTCTGTTGAAATTGACAAAAATATCAACTTATAGTAAGTATTTTATAACCACCTCAAGTTTATTGTGGAATGAAATGGAACTAAAGTAAATCAAATAAAGCTCTTAGGTATACAAATTCACACACTACTCTCTGAGCTGTGCCTCAGTGAAACTAGATATAGGGATCAAATGCTTTAAAAATCTAAACAAAAAGATTTAGATAAATGAATCAGAATCAAGAGTGGCATAAGTAGAGATGCCTCAATAAGAATATAAAGTATGATGAGTATCACAAGAGGCACAATTCAGTACATAGAAGACACAGAATAGAAAATGGTTCAAGAAGACATATAAGCTGAGCTGAAAGAAGGTTGGGGAAGAGTTATTTGACCTTTGAAAATAAAAATAACAGTTAATTTTTTTCCTCACCATTAGATGATTAGCCTTATAAACAAAAGAAATTTTCTCATATTATTTCTTATAGTTCTGGAGGTTGGAAAGTCCTAAATCAAACCACAGGCAGATTCAGTGTCTAGTGAGAGACTACCTCCTGCTTCATAGACATCTGTCTTCTCCATGTGTCCTCATATGGATAAAGGGGTGAGGGAGCTCTCCAGAGTCATTTTTACAAAGATATTAATCCCATTTATGAGGGCCCGACTTCATGACCTAATCACCTCCCAATAGCCCTCAACCCCACAAATACCATTACATTGGTGATTTGATCTGAGCATATAAATTTGGGGGAGACACAAATATTCAGTCTATAGTACTGTCTCTCTCTCTTAACCTATTGACTCCACCTATGGATAATTTGTTATAAAAAATTTTCTTACCACTGTTAATGAAGTTCACCAAAGTCCTCCAGTTTATGAAGAAAATCCTTAGATATGACTGACACAAACTTTGCTAAGTTACAATGACTTCCTTTAGTTCTTTATAAAAGTCACTTTTTAGGGGGAGGATTCAGGGAATAACTTACTCAGTAAAATGGTTGGTTAGTTAACTTGGCTAATTTGTATCTTATCTGTATTTAATAATAATAATTAGTTTTTTTCAATTACTTATTAGGTAAGGTTTATAACCTATGTCATTTCATGTCTATTTCTCTGTTACCTCAAACTTGGTTTCTCTATTCTTTATGTTAAAGTTAGCAGTATTTTAGTCCATACAACAGTCTAGTTTTGACATGCAAACCAGTGTGAATTCCTTTTAAAACAAGACCAGAGTGATTCAAATTTAACAGAAAAGAGAAATTTGATTATATTTTTTCCAAAATAACTTCTGAAACCATCATCATTCCTCGATGATTGGATAACTCCCTATTCAGCAGAATCTTTTACAGATAAACATGAATTTCATTGTAAGATTACCATACTTCACAGTTATAAAATTGAGTTCATAAATTTGCATTTTTTTGCAGTTTTCTTAGTGTGACTTTTCAGTAGTTAGCCATCTCCAAAATGTTCAGTTCTGTGATGTATGAACAACTATAAAATATAATTTATTGGCCGGGTGTGGTGGCTCAGGCCTGTAATCCCAGCACTTTGGGAGGCCGAGGTGGGCGGATCACGAGGTCAAGAGATCAAGACCATCCTGGCCAACATAGTGAAACCCCGTCTCTTCTAAAATATAAAAAATTAGCTGGGCATGGTGGCGGGCATCTGTAGTCCCAGCTGCTTGGGAGGCTGAGGCAGGAGAATTGCTTGAACCTGGGAGGTGGAGGTTGCAATGAGCGGAGATCGCCACTGCCTCCAGCCTGGCGCCTGGCGACAGAATGAGACTGTCTCAAAAAAAAAATATATATATATATATATATATATATATATATATATAATTTTTTCTTTTCCTTCCAATTCAAAAAAGATTTAAGCAAAATAGAATTGATTTAACTGTGAATGTTTCACCTTTGTTTACTAGTCAAAAATGAAAGGATCTGAAAATACGCCACTTCCACCTTTTGCTTATTTCCAAAAAGATGTACCTAATGTCTGTCTGTGATTGTAGGTTAGCAAGGGTTGATTTATGTGTAAGTCAAACAAAAAGCTATCAGAAATTGCTGTCATAGCAAGTGATTGTTCTCCATAGTCAAAATTAACAGTTATATGATCCACTCTTGGACCTTTGATTATTCAAAGGTAATAATATTTCTGATAATAAATATATATGATAATCCTGCATTTTTTTTTAAAAAAGTTAAGAATCCTTTTACTTTTCTTTGACTTTTTATTTTGTTGTGTTTCAGCCAGCATTTGACTTGTAGTAAGACAGTGAGGAAGAGTTATTACTTGTTAGTACATTGCGCATGGAAAGTCAATTTTTCTTTTGCATGCAAATAGGAAGTAAATCAGTTTGTGTCACTTCACTTAGAGTGAGAAAACTATTCAAACAACGCTGTCAATACTACACAGTACTTTTCAATTCCATTAATTCTTCATGTCACTTTGGATAATATGTTATTATAAGATGGTTTTGAAATAAAGTGATTTGCGAGCCTCATTTCTTTTCTTGTCCGATGAAAGACTTGTAAATGGTGGCTTGGTACATTAGATTTATTCTGATCTCAAAGACACTAGGTTGCTATATAAGGTAGATGACAATAATTTCTTTTCCTAAACTATTAGTTTAACACAGTATTAACAAAAATGGTTTGTTTTCAGTATTGAAATAATAACTCAAAATCTGGGATTTTAATTTTATTAGCTAACTGTATTTTCCAATGAGGAAGCAAACAGATGGATTCTGTTATTTTAAAAAAAAACAAAACTTGCCTTCAGATAAATTGTCTTTAGGCTCTCTCCTTGCTTTATCTATAACTCGTGGGGGTATTGTAAGTCTGTGCTAAACTCTACCACTAGCCATTCTATGTGTTTTACGAAAGAATCATCTTTTCAACCACATTCAAAGAAACATTTTTGATGCTTGGTAAAACCCGATTCTGATTATGTAGCCTGCAAAATTCAAGGGATCAAATCACTAGCAATTTGCTTTCCTAAGTTGCTTTCTTAAATCAGCTTTTAAATAGATTTATGTTGCCTGTGGATATAAAGCAGTGGAGTAAAACTAAACTTTCCTGATTTCCAAATCAGCATTTAAAGAGCTATAATTCATATTTAATGAAGAAAAACAGCTAAATAAGCATCCACAGCATTTAAATAGAGACTTTTTGCTCATAAAGTTTTTATCCCCTGTTAAAAGCCCCTTTACCATATCTTTTTATTATACTTTGTTGCAAAATGCTAAAAGGAAGTTGGATATTGTTAAATTGCTATTAAATTATAAGTGAACAAATATTAAGAATAAATTTCAGCTCAGTTAACAAAGACTAGCTTGGCAATTTTCCTAACTTGTGCTCAACGTTTCAGTTTTCAAACAGAGAAAATGTTTTACTGCTAACAGAACATGAAACAATATTGAGGCCAGATGTCTTTGGCCTTTTGTGTAAGGGAAAAAGCACTTTCCATTTCATGGCTAGGCATCCTGCTTATAAATGCCTATATTGTGGTGAAAACCAACTTTGTTTTACCTGTGAAATTGGGTTTGACCATTTTTCCTGAAATAAAGATGGGCTATTGAGATCCACTTGCCTGAAGGCAAAGTAATATAAAATTGATAGCATAATGTGTGTGTATCTGGGGCCTCATCACTGTTCAGGTATACAAGCCTTGAATTCTCCATCATCAAATAACATCTCATCTCTATGTCAAAGCCAACAGCAGGTCCAACTGAAATAACAATACACTGTGTGTACACTAGCTGATTCAGAAATTTTTTTCATTGGGTAAAGGTCTCAATTTTGCCTCATATTTGGTCTTGTTCTTTATGCCTGACCAGTATTGAGGAGGAATAAGTCATGTCTAGAGAGTGTAAACTATTAAGAACATTACTGTAAATAGACACACATTTCAGCATGTGTATTTGGATATCATTTCTAACTACACTTACAAAGGCACCACCTTTTCTTCCAGGAATGACTGTCTTTCATGTTTCATTATTCTAGGCAAAGAAAATATTTTCATTGGCCTCAAACAAATTCACTCAGTTGTCTAATTAGTTTTAGCTCAAAAACAGTCCTACTATAATATTAAAAGGCATTTATTGAGCTTTTACTTATGTATCCAACTGTTTATTAAGCTCTTGCATGTGGATATTTGTAAATTTAATCTCTTACAAGAACAGGAATAAAAGGCTTAAGTATTTGTTTGTATTTCTGTCGTCTTCTGAAATATACTTGCTTTTCCATAGAGATTATCAGTGTCCATGGCAGTACATTTTCCTTTCTGTAGGAAGTTTTGATCAGTGCCAAACACTAGCTCCTCCTGAAGATATGAATCTCTGTATGCTTGGGAGTAAAATATAAACTGACTACTGACTCAATGTCTTATGTAAAAGAAGGATGACTGTGAAAGAAGGATGATTGTGAATTTCTTTGGGATTGAATGGAGTGTTCTATTGATCTCTGAAATGAAATATAAGTGGTACCCAATGGACTGCCTATTTTAATGCAGCAGAGCAAATTCAATGTATTGCCTAATTCTCTAGGGCCCTGTAGAAAACTACACAGAGCATGGTTTTAATGGAGAAATGACACAAGGAAATTAAGTACAGGGCCTCCTAGTACTCATCAATTAAGGCCATGACATCTGAATCATTGCCTCAGAATTACACAGGGCCTTGATAGAATTTAAGAGTGTAGTGGGGTCTGGTATTCAGGCCAAGGGTTGTTTTTATAGAATGATTCACCCTATATCTGAAAGACGTCTACATCTATTGACTTGTTTACTGGTTTACGAAGATGATAGAATCCTGTGAGTTTCAGAATTTTCAATAGAAATTTTTTATATACTCAGCTACTGTTGAAATTATACACAGCATAATTTAGATGACAGTTAGCTTTGGGCAGTTGGCTTCAGTGTGTCAGCCTAGCATTTGTTGGTTTACCTTCCATCTACCTGGTGCTCATCATTAGCTTGAGGTGGACCTTTCATATAAATGGGAAGAGGGCAATTCCGATTATCCAAAATGTAAGTACATTGATTTGGCATAGCATTCCCATAAAAACATTAAATTACAAGAGAGTAGAATACACATAATGTACATGTAACTGTGGCTTTGATTCTCCTCGAGTATAGGTGATGATATGCTATATATGCCTTGAACTGATTATGAAAACTATACATGTTCATTATAGAAATTTAGAATTTGCAAGAAAAGTACGAAGTAAAAATATATACATTAACTTTCATATATGTCAGAAATACTTATGTAATGTTATGATATAACTTTATATCACAAATGTACACATGTATAACATTTAAATCAATATGTACATATATATAATATACATCACAACATGTACACGTATGTAACATATATCACAATACATACATATAGGTAACATCTTTATATCACAATGTTATATATAATATGTAACACAATATGTATATATACAAAATTATGATTTTTCTTTAATATTTATGTTTCACATGTTAATATATACTACTTTGTTTCATAGCATTCTATATTGATGTAACATTATTTATCATAGACATTTAGATTGTTTCCAAATTCACAGTACAATAATTAGATAATCTGAATAACTCTTCATAGAAATCATTGTACAATCTCTTCTTTTTCAGAATAACTTTTGAGTAGAAGATAACTGAGGTGTTCATTATAATTCCTGTATGTATTGCCAACTTGCCTTCTAGAAAATTTTGCCAACTTTCATTCCCACAAACATCTTATAAGAATTTCTATTGTCTCATTCTATAATTAATACTAAGAATTCTTATTTAAAAAAAACTCTTGACACAGATACAGAAAACCAAACACTACATGTTCTTACTCATAATTGGAAGTTGAACAATGAGAACGTATGGAAACAGGGAGCGGAACATCACACACTGGCATCTATTAGGGGCAGGGGGGCAAGTGGAGGGAGAGCACTGGACTAACAGTTAATGCATGCAGGGCTTAAAAGCTGGGTGATGGGTTGATGGGTGCAGTAAACCACCATGACACATGTATACCTATGTAACAAACTGCAATTTCTGCACAAGTATCCCAGAATTTGAAGTATAATATACAAAAAAAATCACCAATTCATAGATAAAAAAACATTTCATCTTTAAATGTGTATTTTTGATTATTTAAAATGTCAAATGCTTTTTACATGTTCTCAGCAATTTATGCATCTTATTTAGTGCACTATCTGGTTCTGTAATCTACCAAAGTCTTTCCTACAGAATGTTTACTTTATTCTTATTAACTTTATGATCTGTTTGCATATTAATATCAACACTTTTTTTTTTTTTTTTGGTCATATGTGGTAACACTTTTTTTCTCCTCAGTTTGTGGTTTAGAAGAGGCATTTTCCAGTGGATTTTTAATTCTGTATTTCATTTTTGGTAGCCGTCAGTGGGTAGGCTTGGGAGAAGGAAGTCAAAGAATGTGCTGGACATTAAAGAAGAGTGAAGGGAAGAGAGGTGATAGCAGACTGCAGTTCATGTTTTTATATCGCAAACTCATATGGAAGCAAGGAGTTTACTATAGATTCTTACATAACCATTTGAGAGCCATTAAGAATCTTTTCCTACAAGCAGTAATTTGTGATGAGCCAGATTAACAGGCAAGTGATACGTCAGGTTAAGATGAATAAGCTATTCTATATGATTGAGGTGATAATTATAGAGGTACATTAACTCTCAAGGTCATTAAGCTCCCACAGGACACACTGCAGTTTAATTTACTAGTGACCTTTAGAGCTGGTAAACTTTCAAATGTAATTTTTTGGAGAGATATGTTCAAAGGAAGCCACTTAATGGGGCTTGGGGTGAGTCTGTGGTTTGTAACACACTGTCTTATTGGATCCCATATCCTGAACTGACATCATTAATAATGATCAGATTACTGAAGATGGTGCCTTTGGCCACCAAAGTGGTGTGTCTGTCCGGTATGTGTTAAAAAGTTGTTTTTTTTTTTTTTTTTTTTTCTCCAGAGTTACCCTGACTCTAGCCAGAAAAAACCTTCCCCATCCTGGGAAACTTGTTTATTTACTTTAACTGCCTTATCTACTATTCCAAGGACTTTAGAACCATTAGGGAGATGGATATTCCATGTTCTTCCATGGCAAAGAAATTAATTTTAATCAAGAGAATGTCACTTTTTATTCCATGCATTGAAGACTGCAATATTGAAGTGACTTCACTGACAGCTTTCACAAGCCCATCATTTAAAGTAATGGATAAAATGAAACATTTTACTAAAGCAAGGTTCATTTCGTAGCATGGCATCACTACACTTACATCACTCGTGCTAAGGATACAAATGTATAATAAAAGTGATAGATTAACAGATGCATTGTGATATATTTATGGTAACACTTTAGTAATTTTAATTTCATCTCTCTTCCTCCTTATTATGGGAGATTCCTTTTTTGATTACAGCATGCAACCCTGAAGAAACATCCTCAGTAGCTGAAGTATGAATCCTATAAGGATGTTGTGAGGATTGAAAATGATAAAACTTGGGAAAGGGCTTCGAAAAAACTGTAAAGCACTTTATAAATCCTAAGTGCAGAGATGATTATAGGCAAAATGCAACATCTTGGCCTTTACTCCCAACTTTTGAAGAGATCATGACCACTGATAGAGATAGAATGAATAATAACACTGATAAGGGTGAAGATAAAGGATAAAAACCTTAGGAAAGTAGAAGAATGTCTGCTATAATCATTGAACATAGAGGAAGAGAAATTCTGGAGGGTGAGAAAGGGCAGCGAGGTTGCTTTGTTTTTGCTTGGACATCTGTATAGATCCTTAATCACTACATGGAGCCGAGAAGTGCAATAAGTTTTTAATGTTGCCCCATTTATCATGCTTTTCCTTCATGCTGTTGAGTCAGCATGATGCACAGGAAATAGCCTGTGCTGCAAGGCAAGAGAATTGTGTGTGAGTCCCAGCCGTGCCACTGACTAGATTAGTGACACTGGGAAATTTACTTATCTCATTAGTTTCTCCATCTAAAAATGGGTGTTTGAGGAGATTAGTATTTTCTAAGGTGAGATATGTACACAGTGATGGCAGTTAAGATTATTTTAAGTGGTATATTCGACCTGTTTTTTATGTATTTATTTCAATGCATATTCAAAAATATAATGCATATAATTTTCTGGATGTTAACGCTAAGTTAAAAAAAGTGAAAAATGTTTAGCAAATAATAGTACTGATGGGATGCAGATATAGCAAGATTCATGAAGGAAAGGCATTTAGGAAATACTGGGTTAGCTTATCTGTAATTTTACATTCAGCTCTGCCATTTATGGTTATTTAATTCTTAATTGAGAATAGAAGGTCAATGGCAACTCTTGGAATGATATCTTTCTGTTCATGTCTATAGACTTCTGGATCACACTAGGCCAGTTAGACTCCTCTATGTGGTCACCAATTACTCCAGGAATTGCAATATAATTTTATACTACAATAAGTATAATGGGCATGATTATTAATACAGATCAGATTTAAGGCAAGCAAAAAGGAAGGAACTGGACCTGGTGATAGGCCACAGCTGGAACACACTTCAAATGTACAGGCTGGTTCAGGACTGCTGACCTCTGGTCACTTTTATCACATCCTCCCTTGCATTATCTCTGCAGACAAGGTTGCCTTGTATACTGTGTGATTTTTACCCATCAAGTGGGCTTTAAAAAGTCTATCCATTCCATTCTGGAAAATGGAATAGAAAGGGGCACGTGAAGACTCTTCCTTTGCCTTCTTGTGCCATGTTATTAATTTTAGATAATCTCTACCCAAAGGAGAGGATTCTTAAACCTTTTTGGGTACACTTATAGGAAAAAAATCATGGGAACTGCTTCAGAATCTCCTGAGCATCTGATTGTATTGCTTTATTATTCAGTGATGAGAAAACAATGATTTTGCATTGCCTCCTGCCGAATCTGTGAAAGAAATGAGATGTGATACCCACTGCGTTTGCATTCTACTTATCAATAGTAGTCAGGTATTTTATAGAACCCTTACCAAAAATAACAAAGTTACTTATATCCCATAGGTATTTCTTTTTGGGAAATACAATTATAATTGGACAGTTTCTTGTTTTGCTGTTTCTCTTGGGTCTATCAGGCCCATTAGCAGCAGTTAGTGCTGTAGGTTCTAGAATTCCAATGCCCCTTTAATGTTTCTCAAATGAAACATAGAATAAAATGTGACAAGAAATGTGAGTTTTCTGAGAATTAGAGCAGCTTTGGCAAAATCTCTGTCAGTCTGGTTGGGTTAGTGGTAAGAGGTTTGTTGCATTACAGAGTTGTTCAGTTTATCTTACTGCTTATGAATAGTATGATAACTTGCTAAGAATCAAGTAGGAATAGCAATATTTTTCAGGTTTGGGAAAGAATAGCAATTCTGGATCAGATTAGGCTAGTTCAGCTCCTCTACTGTTTCTGCTGTCAAGGGAAGTACCTTTAAAATTGACATGTTCAGCTCACTGCCTTTATTATGTTGGAAGACAGTGTAGGTTGTTGGTTAAGATGCCACAGAGTCAAATTCACCTCTACTACTTACACTTAGCCTGGGTTAAATGGATTTCCTTGTGTCTGCTTCTTGACTTGTAAGATGTGGCTAACAAGAGTATCTAACACATAGGCTTACTGTGAGAATCAAATGAAGTATCAGATTCCTCTTAGATCCCACTTTGAATCCTTAACTCCATTTCTTACTCCTGTCTTTGGGCAGGTTCTGTACTGATAAACTTTACTTCCTGGTTGGGAGTTACTCTGATGCCTAAGACGTATAGAACCCATAGAGCTTACTTGGCACTTATACCTGCACAATCTGGGGTTATGACTTGATACACCTAAGATATTGTTGAGCAATATGGAATTATAGCCATGGATAAGTGCATTCCAAATTATCTTTTGGGCAAGCAGTTTTGAGTTATATTCCATAAGACACTTCAGAGGGTCATGCAGTGGTGGCCTTAGTAACAAATTCTTGTATTAGCTTTTCCTTATTTTTCTTTTTTACTTTCTCTGCCCTTAACTCCAGATAAGCTAACTGCACATGATTCTTTGCCTCAGTATCTGTTTTCAGGGGGAGCTGTGATAGTGCCAGGAGTAGCCAGTAAAAACAGACTGTGGGCTTCTGAAGTTGGATTGCTTGGTCATCGTTACAGAGGCTCTCCCAGTGATGTTTTGAGATTAGGGCCATGTAGAAGGTAATGTTTTGGGTTACATAGTAACTATGGCACTTTGATAGTCTGGGAGTCATGGTAATTACAAGAACTGTGAAGTCCACCAGGCACAGTGACTCATGCCTGTAATCCTAACACTGGGAGGCTGAGGCGGGTGGATTGCCTGAGATCAGGAGTACAACACCAGCCTGGGCAACACGGTAAAACCCCATCTCTACATAAATACAAAAAATTAGCTGGGTGTGGCAGCATGTGCCTGTAGTCCTAGCTACTGGGGAGGCTGAGGTAGGAGAATTGCTTGAACCTGGGAGGCAGAGGTTGCAGTGAGCCAAGATTGCACCACTGTACTCCAGTCTGGGCAACAGAGAAAGACTCTGTGTTGAAAAAAAAAAGAGAATTGTGATGTTCACTGGCTTTTGTTAACTGCTCTGGAAGTCTTGAAAAAAGAAGTAAAGAAATGAGAGTTTTAGATCAGCTAATTACCAAATCAAGGTCAGTTCTGAAAGCTAGAGGTCTTTCATGACAGGATTAAAGAGATTATCATTGCTTAAGGCAAATGACATTTTGGGTTGAAAACCAGGTTGAAGATCCTCTTGTAAGAATAGCACAGGTGAAAAAGAGACCTAATTCACATTGTCCCAGATTTTCTATGTAAAGTGATAGTCCTAATAAGAAAATAATGGTACCCTGAGGCATGGAGTGGAAAACTCTGGGCAAATAAGTGCAAGACTCTTGAAAGATGAAATACTTCTGAATACTCATGAATACTCCTGGATAGGAGAGATGGCTTTCCTTGTCTATCAAATGGGAAAGCTTCCATTTTACTGAAAATTCTCTATAAACCATGCATGGGGGAGGTGTCTTGAAATTTATTGCTCATCTTCCTCAAATTGTTTGCCACCCCTCTTTGCTTCCAAGGGAGTTATAAGAGTTGAGACTCAGCAGAGCCTGAGCAAGAAATTGCAGTTTCTGCTCAGAAAGAAATTAGCTTACACACTGAAGGAAATTAAGGACTCAGCTCATATGTAGCATTTACAAATGGGAAAACCTGTATGAGAATAGATCATGATGGTGTTGTATTGTGGGATACAAAATATAAGGCTGAATTGTGGAGAATTCATTAATATGAGAGTGCTAACCCACATCTTGAAATTCATTGTCTTCAGTAAAGATAAGCTATTGGATAGCTCCTTGAAGCTTGGACATGATATAGTTGCCATCTGTGTCCCTGGCAACTGGCAGCAAAGGAGTTCCAGCATAAATAATCAGCATTCTAGACAAAAACCATAGCTTCTAAAAGTTCAATTTGAAACAGAATGCTTAGAAGACTAATAGGCTTTAGTGAAATTGAATACTTGGCCATGGGAAAAGTGGCCACATAGCTAGAGCTTCTCTCATGAGCTAGACATTATCAGTTGTACTAAATCATAAGATGGGCAGATATAACTCCAACCAATTGTGAGAAGGAAATAATAAATTTGTAATTGAGCCAAGCAGGCCCAGTAGGCACAGTAAATTGCATGGGCCTTTGGTGTAAACTCCCATGCACATATGTCTCAGCTCACAATTGATAATGGAGATGTTCCTAGAATCAACGGATAGAGGAGAAAAATCCTGGGCTTGAGTGGCCATACTGACAGGGGTAAGGTACAACACTATGAACTCTCTCTAATGGTGATCTAGATCCTATTACTGTTCAGAACTCTGTCTGCTAGGAATAGGAATTGATGTTGAGCCCTGGACTTACCACCATTCTTCAAGAAGACTGCCAACCACTTGGGAGTAGGTTAACTAAATGCAACCTTTATAAGGACGTATGGCAATGGGCAAAGGACTCTCGGATTTATGAGTTTTACCATGTGCCTCATCTTCCTAAGGCAGCCAACCCAATAGAATGTTAGAATGGCTGGTTAGAAGGTTAGATAGGTCCACACTCAGGGATAAAACCACCTCCATTTGGGAGACCACCCTTTAGAATGAGGCATGAATATTGAGCCAATAATCAATGATGATTAGAAATTTAAATGGGATATATAGTCAGTGAAAGATTTGAGTCCTGGATGTTCTACCAACATTTCTTAGGAAGGTCAACTATCTTCACCTTCCTTTTCTGCAGATCAAAATTCTTTCTACTGTAAAATGTAATCATTCATTAATGAAGCTATTCTTAAAAATGTAGTGTTTTTGATTATCAATTTTGTGAAAGGAGAAATAAGCAATAATGTCTTATTCCTGAAGTAATTTCCTTTGACATACAAAAGAAAGTAAAACATTTTTATGGCAGAATTTAAATCACACTGAAAGACATAAAATGAAAAAGAAAAAAATGCTTCCTTCTTAACCCAATTCTTTCCCCAAAAGACAATTCCTTAACAGTGTCTAACAGCTCATGTATTTTCTATCAGAAAAAATTATGCATATCAATATCCCCAGTGGTGAATGTGTCTTTTAAGAAAAAATTTAATTAGAAAAGAGTTATACCACATACTGTTTTGTACTTTGCCGTTTTCATATATCTAGGAGATAGTATGTCAGTGCATTTACTTTCACAAAACTGTATAATATTTTATTGCATGTTGTATTATAATTTATTAAGTCAATTCCTATGAATAGACATTTAGACTATTTTGTGGTTTTGTTTTTTTTTAATAATTCTACAATCAGCATCCTTACACAAATATATTATTTTGTAATTTTTAAATCAAAGGGTAAGCAAAGTTTAAAATTTGATAGGTATTGATTAAGTGCCTATCCAACAAGTTTTCATCAATTTTATCTTTTTACTACATGTAAATTATCTCTTCAACCACACCATTGCCGGTATAGGGATATTAAGAAAAAAATGGATGTCATTTATACCTGTATATGTTTACTGGAACTTTCTTACTGGCCTTTCTCCCTCCCCTCCTTTCCTTCTTCCATTCCTTCATCCCTTCCTCCTTCCCTCCATCTCTTCCTTCATTGCATCCTTCTTTACTTCCAAGTTAAACAGTCTATTAATAGATGTTTCTTTGCACACTTACATTTGGTAGGTAGGCCATTCTTTTATTAAGTTAAATAAGTTGTATAAATTTTAAAAACTAGTCTTTTGTTATTTGTATGTCCTATCAGTATTTTGGCCCTAATTGACCCCTGTTCTCTCTATGGTATTTTTGCTGCATTAAGAAAAAGAAAACTTTAAGAATAATTGTTATATAGGAAACTTCCCATATTTAAAACATACAATTTGTGAAGTTTTGACTTATCTGGACATCCATGAAACTATCACAATATGAGTGAGAACATGCGGTGTTTGGTTTTCTGTTCTTGTGTCAGTTTGCTGAGAATGATGGTTTCCAGCTTTATCCATGTCCCTGCAAAGGGCATGAACTCATCCTTTTTGTATGGCTGCATAGTACTCCATGGTGTATATGCCACATTTTCTTTATCCAGTCTATCATTGATGGGCATTTGAGTTGGTTCCAAGTCTTTGCTATTGTGAGCAGTGCAGCAATAAACATATGTGTGCATGTGTCTTTATAATAGAATGATTTAAAATTCTTTGGATATATATCCAGTAATGGGATTGTTGGGTCAAATAATACATCTATTTCTAGATTTTTGAGGAATTACCACAGTGTCTTCCACAATGGTCGAACTAATTTTCACTCCCACCAACAGTGTAAAAGTGTTCCTATTTCTTCACATTCTCTCCAACATCTGTTGTCACCTGACTTTTTTTCCCTTTTTTTTTTTTTTGAGATTTAGTCTGGCTCTGTTGCCCAGGTTAGAGTGTAGCCATGCAATCTCAGCTCACTACAACCTCCACTTCCAGGGTTCAAGAGATTCTCCTGCCTCAGCCTCCCAGGTAGCTGGGATTACAGGTGCCCACCACCATGCCCAGCTTATTTTTTTATTTTTAGTAGAGAAGGGTTTTCACTGTGTTGGCTAGGCTGGTCTTGAACTCCTGACCTCACGATCCACCTACCTCGGCCTGCCAAAGTGCTGGAATTACAAATGTGAGCGACTGCACCTGGCCTGTCACCTGATTTTTTAATGATTGCCATTCTAACTGGCATGAGATGGTATATCAATGTAGTTTTGATTTGTATTTCTCTAATGACCAGTGATAATGAGCTTTTTTTCATGTTTGTTGGCTACAAAAATGTCTTCTTTTGAGAATTGTCTGTTCATATCCTTTGGCCACTTTTTTATGGGGTTGATTTCTTTCTTGTAAATTTAAGTTCTTGTATATCCTGGATATAAGCCCTTTGTTATATGGGTAGATTGCACAAATATTTTCTCATTGTGTTGGTTGCTGGTTCACTCTAATGATAGTTTCTTTTGCTGTGCAGAAGCTGTTCAGTTTAATTAGATCCCATTTGTCTATTTTGGCTTTCATTGCCATTGCTTTTGGTGTTTTAGTCATTAAGTCCTTGCCCATGCCTATGTCTTGAATGGTATTGCCGAAGTTTTCTCCTGGGGTTTTTATGGTGTTAGGTCTTATGTTTAAATCTTTAATCCATCTGGAGTTAATTTTTGTGTAAGGCATATGGAAGGGATCCAGTTTCAGCTTTCTGCATAGGGCTAGCCAGTTTTCCCAACACCATTTATTACATAGGGAATCCTTTACCCATTGCATTTTTTTTAATCAGGTTTGTCAAAGATGAAATGGTTGTAGATGTGTGGAGTTATTTCTGAGGCCTCTGTTCTGTTCTTTGGTCTATATATCTGTTTTGATACCAGTACCATGCTGTTTTGATTACTGTAGCCTTGTAGTATAGTTTAAAGTTAGGTAGCATGATGCCTCCAGCTTTGTTTTTGTTATTGTTGTTGTTTAGGATTGTCTTGGCTATGCAGGCTCTCTTTTGGTTCCATATGAAGTTTAAGGTGATTTTTTTTTCCAATTCTGTGAAGAAACTCAATTGTAGCTTGATAGGCACAGCATTAAATGGGAAAATTACTTTGGCAGTATGTCCATTTTCATGATATTGATTTTTCCTAACCATGAACATGGAATTTTTTTACATCTGATTGTGTTCTCTCCTATTTCCTTGAGCCAGTGACTTTACTTCTCCTTGAAGAGGTCCTTCACATCTCTTGTTACATCTTCACATCTTTGGGCTTCCACAGTTAATTTATACACGAATTCCTTTTCAGGGATTAAACTTCTTGTTAGTTGTAATTTTAGGTATTTTATTCTCTTTGTAGCAGTTGTGAATGGGAGTTTAGAAACATAGAAACAGATTTAAAAAATCAAGAGTTCAAAGTACATGAGTTAAAAGCACACAAATTTTATCACCTGTCCTGGATTTATTAAAAAGATTTAAACATTTTCAAACAACAATTCAGTAATGTATAATAGCAATGGGCATATTCATTTATTGATAATAATCTTAAAACTAAAATACAGAAGATGTGTTAACTTTTACTGTAAAATATACTTAGTGTAATTGTCATAGCCCTCTAAGGGCCTTCCAGACAGTAACAATGAAGCTACACACAAACACATACACACACACACACACACACAAGCACACACACACACAAACACACACACCCCATATGCACATGAATACATATATACATTTATATATACATGAATATATTGTTGTCAGTTTTTTTGTTTATTATACTTTACATTCTGGGGTACAAGTGTCAGATGTGCAGGTTTGTTACATAGGTATACACGTGCCATGGTGGCTTACTGCATCCATCACCCTGTCATCTACATTAGGTATTTCTTCTAATGTTATTCCTCCTGTAGCCCCTTACCCCTCGACAGGCCCTGGTGTGTGATGTTCCCCTTTCTGTGTCCATGTGTTCTCATTGTTCAATACCCACTTATGAGATAGAACATGCAGTGTACGGTTTTCTGTTCTTGTGTCAGTTTCCTGAGAATGATGGTTTCCAGTTTCATCCATGTACCTGCAAAGAATATGAACTAATCTTCTTTTTATGGCTTCATACCATTTCATGGCATATATGTGCCACATTTTCTTTATCCAGTTTATCATTGATGAGCATTTGGGTTGGTTCCAAGTCTTTGCTATTGTAAACAATGCTACAATAAACATAGGTGTGCTTATGTCTTTATAATAGAATGATTTATAATCCTTTTATGCCCAGTAATGAGATTGCTGGGTCAAATAGTATTTGTATTTCTAGATCCACTGTCTTCCACAATGGTTAAACTAATTGTACTCTTACCAATAGTGTAGAAGTGCTCCTATTTATCCACATCCTCTGCAGCGTCTGTTGTCTCCTGATTTTTTAATAATCACCATTCTATTTGGCTTGAAATGGTATCTCAGTGTAGTTTTGATTTGCATTTCTCTAATGACCAATGATGATGAGCTTTTTTTTCATATGTTTGTTGGCCTCATTGATGTCTTCTTTTGAAAAGTGTCTGTTCATATCCTTTATCGACTTTTTGATGGGGTTTTTTTTTCTTATAAATTTCTTTAAGTTCTTTGTAGATTCTGGGTATTAGCCATTTGTCACATGGGTAGATTTCAAAAATTTTTTTCCCATTCTGTTTGTTGCCAGTTCACTCTAATGATAGTTTTGTCTGCTTTGCAGAAGCTCTTAAGTTTAATTAGATCCCATTTGTCTGTTTTGGCTGTTGTTGCCATTGTTTCTTGCTGTTTTAGTCATGAAGTCCTTGCCTATGTCCTGAATGGTGTTGCCTATGTTTTCTTCAAGGGTGTTTATGGTATTAGATCTTATGTTTAAATCTTTAATCCAACTAGAGTTAATTTTTGCATAAAGTGTTAGAAAGGGGTCCAGTTTCAGCATTCTGCAGATGGCTAGCCAGTTTTCCCAATAACATTTATTAAATAGGGAATCCTTTCCCCATTGCTTGTTTTTGTCAGGTTTGTCAAAGATCAGATGCTTGTATTTGTGTGGCATGAGTTCTGAGGCATCTGTTCTGTTCCATTGGTCTATATCTCTGTTTTGGTACCAACACCATGCTGTTTTGCTTACTGTGGCCTTGTAGTATTGTTTGAAGTCAGATAGCATGATGCCTCCAACTATGGTTATTTTTTGTTTGTTTGTTTGTTTGTTTGTTTTTGCTTAGAATTGTCTTGGCTATGGTTCCATGTGAAGTTTAAGATTTTTTTTTTTTCCAATTCTGTGAAGAAAGTCAATGGTATCTTGGTGGGGATAGCATTGAATCTATAGTTTACTTTGGGCTCTATTGTCATTTTCATGATATTGATTCTTCATAACCATGAGCATGGAATGTTTCTCCATTTGTTTGTTTCCTCTCTTATTTCCTTGAACATTGTTTTGTATTCTCCTTGAAGAGGTCCTTCACATTCCTTGTTAGTTGTATTCCCAGCTATTTGATTCTCTTTGTAACAATTGTGAATGGGAGTTGCTCATGATTTGGCTCCCTGTTTGTCTATTGGTGTATAAGAATGCTTGTGGTTTCTGCATATTGATTTTTTATCCTGAGGATTTTCTGAATTTGCTTATCAGATTAAGGAGATTTGGTGCTGAGATGATGGGGTCTTCTAAATATAAAATCATGTCATCTGCAAATAGAGACAATTTGACTTCCTCTTTTGCTAATTAAATACTCTTCATTTCTTTTTCTTGCCTGATTGTCGTGGCCAGAACTTCCAATACTAGGTTGAATAGGAGTGGTGAAAGAGGGTAACCTTGTCTTGTGCCAGTTTTTAAAGGAAATGATTCCAGTTTTTGCCCATTCACTATAATATTGGCTGTGGTTTTGTCATAAAAAGCTCTTATTATTTTGAGATACGTTCCATCTATACCTAGTTTATTGAGAGTATTTAGCATAAAGGACTGTTGAATTTTGTCTAAGGCCTTCTCTGCTTCTATTGAAATAACCATGTGGTTTTTGTCTTTGGTTCTGTTTATGTGATAGATTATGTTTATAGATTTGCATATGTTGAACCAGCCTTGCATCCCAGGGATGAAGCCTACTTGACATGATGGATAAGCTGTTTGATGTGCTGTTGCATTCAGTTTGCCAGTATTTTGTTGAAGATTTTCATATCACTGTTCATCATGGACATTGTCTTGAAATTTTCTTTTTTAGTTGTGTCTCTGCCAGGTTTGGGTATCAGGATAATATTGGTCTCATAAAAATCCTCTCTTCTCCTTTTTAGTTGAAATGTATTATCAGTTGAGTTCTTGTATGTATTTATATTCCTCCACATCTTAAGAAAAGTCTGGTTCCAAAATCTTTTAATAATGAAGAAATTATGTAATTTATAATAACCATTTTTCATAATGGCATACTTAAAATTAATTTTTTATTTGTTTCATTGCTATTTTGTTTCACAGATGTACTAGTCTTTCACAGATGTGCTAGTTTGAGTATTAAGACTTCATTGCCATTCAGCAAATAATTTTCTTTTTCTTAGATATGGATACACCTTGAGATTTATGCATTGGTGTGGTACAGGCTTTGTTATATCAAAGGCACAAATAATGACCAGTAGTTCCCTTTGTATCAGTATAATACCTTTGCATTAGTATTGCTTATATTGGTACCAATGGAGGATAGGGAAGCATTTTAGAGAATTCCTGAAATTATGTTACTTGACAGAAAGCCACCTAACAAGTCTAAGGTTTACAGCAGGATAAAGAAATCACTGTGTAAAGGTCATGCCTCATATAGTCAGATGCAGATCAGGCTGTATACCACAGCCTGATCATAAACGAATCACACATAATGTTTTTAATTAATTAGTGTTTGCTGAAAGGCTAAGGAATGTTTTATGTGAGTAGTTTCACTTAGAATAGTTGAATATTATTGCTAAGAGGGAGAAGGAAAATTATAATTTCTAAGTTTTTATAGTTGTGGGCACCATGCCAGCTACTTTAGCGGCACACTTCATTTAATCTTTACAACAGATCTATTAAATGGCAATATTAGCAACATTTTACAGATAAATTACAGGCTAAAAGATGCACAGTAAGAAAAATGCCCAAGGTCTTAACAATATTTTATTTTGGACTAGAATCTTCAATCCCATACTCTTAGATTTCTAGCTGCTTTAGAGGACATCTAGAACAAGATTTTTATTATTATCATAAAAGGAATGAGTTTGGAAGAGTTGTTTCCTGCACAGTTTTGTGAAGCAAATTCATGGCAGACTCAGGAGAGAAACTCACTTTTCTGGTTCTTAGTTCCTTATATTTTTACATTGTCTATTTTGCATAGGCTATTACAACATGGACTCACCGTATGATTTTGAATCAAGCTTCATCATTTACTGGATATGTGATTTCGGAAATCTGTGAAATGGAGGTATAAGCAGAATCTACCTCTTTGTGATATTGGAACTAAGGATATGTAAAAGGCTTGTATACGTGGTAAGGGCTCCATAATAAATGCATTATACCACTGATAGCAGACCTACAATCATATTCTACCTCCTCACTTATCAGTTATATCACTGGAATAAATCAGCTATCACTGTTTAATATACCAGTATGAATTCACTTTATTAAAATTTCTATGAAATATTTTTATGCTTTACATCTTATTTGTCATTCTATCAATTTGCAAGATAAAGTGAGAAGATCGAAAACATTGTTTAGAACCTATATTAATATGAAGGGAGTATAGGAAAGCATTTTAGAGAATTTCTGAAATTATGCTACTTGACACAAAGCCACCCGTACCAAGTGTAAGTTTTACAGCAGGATAAAGAAAATTATTGTGTAAAGGTCATGCCTCATATAGTCAGGGGCTGATATACTTAGAGTCACATACTTATAACTGTGTAGCGAATGGCAAAAGTTACTTTGGCATACTAGTGCAGAATCTAGCAGCATTTCTGTATAAAGCAGTAGTACTAGAAGAAAACAGATGTTACTATTCCTATGTGTATAAGGATAAGAGCCAATTTGATCTGTATTCTAAGGAAACTTGGAAAATAAGTTGAGATTTAGAGGAACTGCTTTTGAATCTTGACCTTGATGCTATTTTTATTCCTTTGGGAAACCATTCAAACCTATGTTGTCCAATGCATTCGTTACCAGTCACATGAGAATATTGATTATAAATTAAGATGAAGTAAAATTAAAACTCAGTTTCTCAGTTGCCTATATAGCCTTTTCACATTATTCCACCATACCAAAAGTGCTCATTAAGGCACAGAAATAATGGCTATACTGACTACCCTGAACAGTACAGAATATCATTTCTATCACTAGAGAAAGCTCTATTTCACAGCACTGAAAAACCTTTCTGGCCTTGATTTCTTTCTTTATAAAATAAGAATGTGGCTTCCTTGATCTCTCCTAGTCCAACATTCTAAGTCTTACATGATGACACTTATGCTGGCATACGTAAGCTCAGGTTGTGTTGTACTGTCATCTCCATGATGATTCTATTAACACCTGGGAATGTATTTGGAGAATACTCTTATCACTATACTGCCAGTGTTAACGATGATCACTGCCTTTAGTTGCCTTCTTCTCCTCTTCTTCTTTCTTCTTTGTTCTTCCGTTTTCACTTTCAAGGTATAGGCTAGGCTATTCTGAACATTAAAGGTGAGCCAGTACATTCAACAGGCAGCAGAGGACTGGTTTTGCAAAGTTGACATAATCTGCAACTTATAATGTGCGTGTGTGTGTGTGTGTGTGTGTGTGTGTGTGTGAGAGAGAGAGAGAGAGAGAGAGAGAGAGAGAGAGAAAGAACAAAGCTAAGTATTTTAGATTGGTTCCAATAGTTTAGGGAATTACCTAGAGTAACAGTCAAAGTTGTTCCCCTGTCTTTTTGCTCCTAATAATGCAAATTTGATAAAATTTACATCATAATTCCTTTCTCCATTCATTTAGAAACTGGAAAAAGAGACGAGTAATATGAGAGGAGACATAGGTTCCACAGAAATATCGATACTCTAGACGCAAATTTTAGAGCTGTACTAGGACAGTATGGTTTCTAAAACCCTAGTTTACAGGAAAATCATGACTTGTGTAGTTTATTGAATAATGGGGTAGTTAATAGATTGAAAGCTTTGACTTTGGTATTAGACAGATTTGGGCCTAAATTGCGCTCTCTTAGTTACTAACTGTGTGACCTGATCTGATCACTGGAGCTTCTCTGCCTCAGTTTCTTCATCCATAAGATTGGAATGATAAATCATGATATTTACTTCATAGAACTTTTGGGAAGGTTACATTAAATAATACATATAAAGTGACTACTATTTTAGATTTCCAGGCTACTTACTCTGACTTATTCTCTAGTGCTACCCTCCCACTCATGATATTTCTGGAACAAAAACATGTAATCCCACAGCTTTTACTGAAAAGGTGCTGAGTATACAACAAAAGCTGCTGAGTTTACCGCTTCTTGTTTTTTATCCAGTCAGATCTTAAGCACATGTGACTTTGAGTTTCTGCAATCAGGAACCCAGGAAAAGATGACTTTAGGTGATTATTGTCTTGGACTTGTTTTGTATAAAAGTGTTAGTTTAAAAATTACATCAATATTAATCAGAAGTAATTTTTATTTTACTGCATGTCTGGTAAAAACCATAAATAGCTGCTTAGAGTTTTCAGTACCATTGATGTGAATCCAATTGGCATAAATAACTCAGGCTAGAAAAATTTTTCTTCAAACTCTGCGTCTTCACAGAAAATTTGACACGTGCTGGAAATAGCAAAAGTAAATATTTCTTGAAATTGACTGAGGTTGTATTTTTCTTGTGAAGAATTCGGAGACCAGTGGAGACCAATGTTAATTGAAATCATTTCAACTTCAAAGTACATTAGCTTGGATTTAAGACTTTGAAAACCCTCTGAAATTTAAGCTACCGTGTCATCATTTTATTGAGTGTTTATCTATGTTATCAATTGTAGGTTTCAGAGTTGATCACTGTGTAACTGAGTATCCAGAAAATAATTAAATATGTCATAACTATGATCACAGGCAAAGTTTATTTTCACTGGAAAAGATTCATTGTATACGTTACATTATACTCTAGTAGAAGTTCTTCAAATGTCTGTTACATACACTGTATGATTCTGGAAACTACTTACTTTGAAGATGACTTTGACTTCTTGAATTTTATTTTTCAATCATGAACACTCTACTCATCTATTAAAACATTTGGCTTTTATTATATTCATTTTGTCTGTGGAGAAAACCTACTTTGTATCTCAAAGGCAAAATGGTGCTTTTTTTTTTTTTTACTGCTTCAAGTATATCCTGTCATAAATGCTAGATATAAAATTCAAAAGGAACATACACTTTTAGAATCCAGTAGAGTTTTAGTTGTACTTTGTTGGAACTGTTATACCCAGACAAAATTTATGTAAGTCTTTTATGCAAGGACAATATGTTCTCAAAGTGTCTTACTGTGTTTTCACCCTGATTTTAAAATTATATTTGTTCATATTAAATATGTAGATGTATGTGACATTACCTTTCCATGTAGAAATAACACTTAATTTTTTGAAATTTTACCTTTTTTTGTCTTTCATCATGCACATAGAGCATAAAAGTTACAGTCCCAAATGATTACAAATTACTTATAACACAACTTTAAAAATGTGACCAAATTTTAGTTTACTTTTTCAAGTATCTAGATTTCTAGTTACAAAAGGCACTTGCTGGCAGAAACTTTAATCCCTTTAGCTTAAATGCTCAGGGATAAAAATTAAGTTGATACATTTCTTTACCTGTTACTTGTATTTACTCATTTAAACTGACAAGCTGTGGTTTACTAGGGGTTGGCCAGAGAGAAAAGACACTGAATGTCACATAAGTCAGTTTGCTCCTGTTCAGAGGCCAGATACTGGGGAGATGGAGGACAGATATTAGACACCAATTGAACAGTTTAATATAGAAGTAGGTGACAGCATTAAAAAAATAACAAAAGTAATGTCTGTAATATAGCTGTACTTTTTCTAAATTGGACAATCAGTTTAAACTCCTAATATACCAATACAATACCAACCATGTTTTAATTGTAAGCAATATAGTGAACCATGTTAAAAATGTAGTCTTGGGGGCCCAAAGTGGCTCCGGCCGGATGTCATGGCGCTTGCGAAGGTGAGGCCAAGAGTTCAAGGCCAACCAACCTCAGCAACCTTACAAGCTCTCAATGATTGGCAAAAAAAAAAAAAAAAAAAAAAAAAAAAAAAAAAAAAAAAGAAAATGTAGTCTTGAATCTAAATTTGTTCAATATTTATATTATAGCTTTCCTGGAACTAGTTGTATTTATAGAGGTTTGATTTTTCTTCACCAGAGTGCTTATTCCTTATTCAAAATTTTCTAAATTCTGTTCCTATATTTTTTGTATATCATTGTATTTTTAGAGTACTCAGAGATATCACCTTACCTGAACTTCTACCATTATCTAAAAGGAATTTTACCTTTCTTTTGGAATCAAACAGGTGGCTCTGTATTTAAAGTATCTTAAGAAGGAGATTATTACCCTTGTCTGTTACTTAGAGATCCGTAGAGTCCAACATGAGCCAAAGAAAATAAAACCTAGAGAGTATGGTATAACACTGGGCGAGAATTCACTGAACTCATTGAGGGAATAAGACAGCTTCTCTCTGTTGTCCGTAGCGGGTGACTACACTGTTCATGCTTTCATGCTTTTCTTTGTTGGGGAGAACAGCCTTTTTTTTCAGTTTGCTACCCTGGGTTGCTTAACTGTTGCCTTGGCATAAAGTAAGTACGTAGGAAACTTCATTTGATTGCTTGACTAATTTCAGGATCTTGTATTAATACAGTCACAAACAAGGCCAATTATTTCAATGTCCAACGTTAGTAGGAGGCTCAGAAATGAAGACTGTAATGAAATTTGTAATATTCAAATCCATTTCATCTTATCATGGTAGAGGCACCTCCTTGATGCCTGCTGGGCAATCTTCCCAGTTCCTCTGCTTGATTTTCTTTCTTTCTTTCTTTCTTTTTTAATTGCATTTTAGGTTTTGGGATACATGTGCAGAACTTGCAAGATAGTAGCATAGGTACACAGGTGGCAGTGTGATTTGCTGCCTTCCTCCCCTTCACCGTTTTCAAATGGCTAAAGCTAGGAATGATTTTGCTTTGACAATCAGCTAATGAGCCCTTGAATCATCTTTCAAGCTGCCTTACACTCAGTGGAAGTGATCAAAACACCTAAAGAAGATTCGCATATCCAAAGTGTCTTACAATTTCTACTTTATGTAGGTTACTTTGAGATGAATATGGCTCTTTCCTACTCTCCGTTTCCATATAGCATCTCCAAATAGGTAGTAAACTCCCTTTAAGTTTCTGTCTCTTACTTTATGTATCCCCCACAATACAATGAATTCATGCAAAATGAACACATGAATATATAAGGAGTTCTTATTTAAAGAAGAGAGGTATAAATTAAGATGCATTGTGCTCATCTGGAAAAGCACAAGAAGCCATTCCTAAAGAAATACTGAAGCAAAGATATCATGGCAGAAAAGTCTGGAATACCATTAAGGAACAAAACGTTTCCCATTTTGACCAATGGTAGAAGTGGTTCAGGGGAAAAAAGACTGGAGGCTTTGGTTTACTACATATTTGCACAATTTCTGTTTTAACTTTATTATTTGATAAAATTTTCCAGTATTGGATTTTACATTTACCATTCATACCAGAATATTAGAAAGAGGTATTACACAAATGAAACCCACATAAGCCTAGAGTCCATGTGGTCTAAACTTAGTATGGAACCAAAGTAATAGCAGTTCAGTAAGCAAAATGGAATACATTTATTTCATTTTGGAACTAAATATATTACATATATATATTCCAAAAGTATGGCAACATCTACTTTAAAAAATGGAGTATTACATTAATGCTGAATGCCGCTTCCTAAAATTTATGCAGAATTTGTTTCAGACACTCTTACAGTAGGAAAAGAATTCTTTGTCGCCCTCAAATTGCCTTCTGAGCTGAGCCAATATAGCTCCTGTTTCCCTCCCATAGTCCCTAACCTTTGTTTTTTATTATGTAGATCTTTGTAACCACTGGGAATCTTAAGGCTTTCTTTCTCCTCTGCATTTCTAGGGAGCATC
This sequence comes from Saguinus oedipus, assembly GCA_031835075.1. Classification (NCBI taxonomy): domain Eukaryota; kingdom Metazoa; phylum Chordata; class Mammalia; order Primates; family Cebidae; genus Saguinus; species Saguinus oedipus. Next base: position 183,258,280 of record CM063170.1, on the reverse strand, counting down.
TTTAATCTGTTCCAGCAAAAGTATCCTTACTCCTTAGCAGGGGAAAGGCAGAAAAAGCAATCACTTTTGTTCTTTCTCTTGCCACACAAACAGTTGCTAATTAAGAATAACCAGGTATAATGGAAAGAAAAACAAAAACATGATACTTGCTATCAGCAGACCAGAGCTCAAGCCAGAATTTTAATTCTTACTAGCTGAGTTAACTTGTGCAAATAAACTGATCACTAATAACTGGGCTTCTCATTTTTTAAATGGGGATGATAATTATATTAATTTCTTAATGAGGATTGTGTATATGTGTGTGTGAGTGTGTGTGTGTTTAACTGCAAGAGCTATATGAATGATAGTTACTAGTGAGTTCTCATGCAGGAAGAAAATTATGTTCTCATTTTCCTAGGAGATCCTATTCTCACATTTTCAGTTTATTCTGTAGTACTTCTACTGAACCCTGGAAGAGGAAATGAGGGCTCAGGACAGCCTGAACATTTCCCTATTTTAGCCCCTCTCTAATACTTTGCTATTTGGCTCCCTTTTCTTTTCCAAGGCATGCCACTTAATTTAATGCCTATTTTTTCTCTTTATAATACAGCCATTATATCTTTTCTTGAGATGATTTCACATTGTCTCTTTTATGTTAGGGACTATTTTATTTATAAGCATCTGTTACCCCTGAAAACTTAGTCTTATACTGTTGCTTTTCTTTCAGCATACTCTAACAAAGTTTAAATCAAAGATTTGTTAAAAAAACAAAACCAATGCAAAAAAAACCAGAGACATGTCTGTGAGCTTCTCTTATAAAAAAATACTAGCAGAAGTGATTGGAATATACAGTTTACTCTACTGCTTTTCTTCCATTGCATGGTGAAGGCAATTTGGCATGAAGAATTATATTTTAAAGTGACATGGTATACCCTTGTGCCCTCTGACATCCATATTAAAAAGGTCAAAACCAAACTAGTAATGAGGCAATGCTCATAATGGGGCTAAAAGTGATTTGGTCTCTGACCTTATGCATCAATTGTTATTAACTGTATTAGTTATCATTTTATCTATTGATATTTTTCAAGGAAAAGATCCATTTTGAGTCACTAAAATGGCTAAATCCATAACTCTGATGGCATTATTCTTTAATAACTGATATTTTAATTTATATACTACTTTAGTTAAGGAAATTAACCAATGAGTCAATTTGTTTTAGACAAATAATTGTAAAGCACAGATGTGTAGCAAGGCTTTTGAATTAAAAAGAATATTACTTCGTTTCATCTCCTTTTGAGAGTTGGCATTTTATTAACATTGTAGATGCAACATCCTATTACATGAGATTACCAAGATGTAAGACACTTTAAGTGAATGATAGCTGCTGACTAGGTCTTGGGGACCTCTGCATTAAGCACATGGAGAAGAGCAAAGCAGTCATTCACAAAGCCTCATTTCTTCTCATAATTTGTGGAATGGCTTTACTTAGGCTGTCTGCAAATAGGATGTGATTGCCAGGGCAAGAGGACAGGGAGCTGCATTAAGCTCTTATCTGCCTACTGAAGACAATTCTCAGCTTGATGGTAATTCTGTTCTGAAAATATGCCTGCCTTCTATTCACATCTTGGGAAAACTGTGGCTGTCAGGACTGGCTGTCTTTCTCAAAACATTCATAACACTTTCTATTTCTTTAACCTACTGCAAAGTGGTCACTACACTGAATGTATATTTCAGTTGGAATATTCCTGGTAAAGGTCTGGAAATATTCTTTATACTTCCTTACTATTTTGTTCCTTCCCCAAATCATTGACTTTGGAGTCAGTATGACTTGCACTAGTTTTCTAGATCAATCTCTTAATAGTTGTATACCCAGGAGATATTGCTTAAATTCTCTGAGCCCAGTTTACCTTTCATTTTTTTTAAATAGCACCCTTATCTACTTGATGTTACTATATTAGTCTGTTCTCACACTGCTATAAAGACACTACCTGAGACTGCGGAGTTTGTAAAGAAAAGAGGTTTAATTGACTCAGTTCCAGATGGCTGGGGAGGCCTCAGGAGACTTACACTCATGGTAGAAGGGGGAGAAGGCATGTCTTACATGGCAGCAGGCATGAGAGAGCATGTGAAGGAGGAGCTACCAAACACTTACAAAACTATCAGATCTCTTGAGAACTTGCTACCATGAGAACAGCATGGGGAAAACTACCCCATAATCTAATCACCTCCCAGTGGGTCCCTCCCTCTGGGGATAATGGGGATTACAATTCAATATGAGATTTGGGTGGGGATGTAGCCAAACTGTGTGTGTGTGTGTGTGTGTGTGTGTGTGTGTGTGTGTGTGTGTGTGTATTCATGTATGTTAAATAAGACAACAAGTCTCAATTAGAGCCTGACATGCAAGAGGTTTCAATATGAGTAGTACTTTTCCACCTCTAATGAATCTCATCTTTTCTGAGTGGTTTGATTTGACCCTGCAAAACTGTTTAGAACACATTTGCTGTAAGCAGAGTATATTTCCTAGGCTACAGCATCATGATTAACAGGAGCTTTGAATCAAAGATTACTTACACAAGATTAGAAAGGGACAGACTCAGAGCTGAGAGGAAACAGATTAATTTCAGCTTCAATTTCTACAACTGTATTGGTGTGACATAGTACAAATAGGCTGCAAAAGCTAAAAATTAAGTATTTGTGTTGAGAGACATATTTTAAACTGTGTCTCTCTCTGTCTCATTAGGTGTCATCTCCTTCTGCACACCCTACCAAAGTCAGTTTTAATTCTAGATGTTTGGCTGCTTTTGATTTTGAGGGACTGAGTTTCTGTCTTCAGTGAGGAGCATTTCTTCCAAATTTAAAGAATCTGGAGTGAGACATAGAGAGCTGAAATGTCTCAAAGAAAGGTGATGAAAATGAAGAATTGAATAAGTAGATCTATAATCTATAAAGAAATTCCAATTACTGAATCTCAAGAGAGGAGTTTGAGGGTGATAGGGAGACATAATAAGCTTACAACAGATGATACACAGGTGCCAGTATGTATGTAGATGTTTCTTTTTCCACTTCAAGAGAAAGGGAAAGGGGCTTCTTTTCAATACTAACAATAATCTGGATGATGTAACTTTAAGAGGTATTCTTGTCTGTAGTGGCTGGCAGATACTGCAATAAGTGAGGGATTTTCTGTGAAAATTCTTTTTCAAAAGAATTATGTTCCCCTTCACCATCAGCACCACCACTGCAAAGGCATGCACTGAAACTGGTAGCCCTGTGCCTGCTAGTGCCCCACCCTGCCTCCACCACCACCACCTGTGTAAGCAAGTAGGAATGTGGCAGCTACATCCCATTGGCACCCGAGCCCAGCTGACCTGGGTACCCTGCTGTACTGCCACTACTCACACACCAACTAAGTGCTTTGCTTTGACTGGCACCACTCATCAGAGTACCAAGGCCAGTGGTCTGGAAACACCTCACTGCCTGCCTCACTCTCCCTGCTGGCTGCCCCAATGCAGCAGGTTCCTAACCTCAAGGGGCTAGAGAGCAAAGCTAGGGGCTTAATACCAACCTCTCAGAGTTAAAGGATGTATCCCAGGAATGCAGAGCTGAGCTTTGGCCCTCTAAAATCTTCTAGAATCAAAGCCGGTTGACTGAACCCAACTTCTACCACAAAAAAATCCCAAGTGCATCAAAAATGATAAAATATAAACAAAGCAAAGCAAAACAAAACAAAATCATCCAAAGGACAGAAGGACAGCAACTTCAAAGACTGAAGGAACATCAGTCCACACAGATGAGGAAGAACAAGAGCAAGAACTCTGGCAACTCAAGAAGCCAGAGTGTTTTCTTACCTCCAAACAACTACATTAGTTCCCCATGGTTGAAATGACAGAAATAGAACTCATAGTATGGATAGAAGTGAAGACCATTGAGATTCAAGAGAAAGTCAAAACCCAATCCACAGATTATAAAGAACAGAAGAAAATGATACAGGAGATGAAAGACAAAATGGCTATTTTATGAAAGCACCAAACTGATCTGATAGAGCTGAAACACTCATTTCAAGAATTTCAGAATTACAATCTCAAGTATTAACAGCAGAATCAACCAAGCAGAGGAAAGAATCTCAGAGCTTGAAGACTGGTTCTCTGAAATAAGTCAGACAAAAATAAAGTAAAAAGATGAAAGAATAAAAACCTCCAAGAAATACAGAAATACATAAACAGATGAAATCTATGTCTCATTAACATCCCTGAAAGAGAGGGAAGGAAAGCAAGCAACTTGAAAAACATATTTGAGGATATTGTCCATAAAATATATCCCCAACCTCATTAGGGAAGACAGCATTCAAATTTAGGAAAAGCAAAGAAACACTTCACATACTATTCAGTATGACCATCCTCAAGACACAGAATCATCAGATTCTCCAAGGTTGAAATGAAAGAAAAAAATGTTCATGGCAGTTAGAAGAGGCAGATCACTTACAAAGAGGGCTCCATTAGGCTAACAGTGGATAGTTCTTCAGAAATTCTCAAGACAGGCAAGATTGGAGGGCCTATATTCAGCATTTTTAAAGAAAAGAAATTACAACCAGGAATTCCTTATTTAGCCAAGCTAAGCTTTATAAGCAGAGAAGAAATAAAATTATTTTCAGACAAGCAAGTACTAAGAGAATTTGCTACCAACAGACCTGTCTTATAGGAGGCCCTGTAGGGGTTGCTAAATACAGACGTGAAAGACCAATACCAGCCACCACAAGAACACACTTAAGTAGACCAGTGACACTATAATGTAAACTACACAAGCAGGTCTGCTTAATTATCAGCTAACAACACTACAACAGGATCAAATCTGCATATATCAATATTAACCTTGAACATAAATTGGTTAATACCCCAATTAAAAAACACAGAGTGAAACATTGCATAAAGAACAAGACCCAGTGTTATAATATCTTTGAGAGATCCATTTCATATGTAATGAATTCCATAGGCTCAAAGTAAAAGAATGGAGCGAAATCTACCAAGCAAATAGAATAAAACCAGGATTTATTATTCTAGTTTTACACAAAACAGATTTCCACCAACAAAGATAAAAAAGTCAAATAATGGCATTACATTTTGGGAAAGGATTCAATTCAACAAGAAGACCTAACTATCTAAATATATGTGTATCCAACAAAGGAGCACCCAGATTTATAAAGCTAGTTCTTAGAGGACTATGAAGTAACTTAGATAACAATGTAATAATAATGAGTGACTTCAACACCCTACTGACAGTGTTAGACAGATCACTGAGGCAGAAAACTAACAAAGATATTCTGGACCTGAACTTGACACTTGACCAAATGAACCTAATATATATCTACAGAACTCTTTACACCAAAACAACAGAATATACATTCTTCTCATCTGCATATAACACATACACTGAAATCAACCTTATAATTGGCATAAAACAACCCTTAGCAAATTAAAAAGAAATTATACCAACCACACCCTGAGATCACAGTGCAATAAAAATAGAGATAAATACTAAAAAAGTTGCACAAAACCATATAATTATATAGAAATTAAGCTACCTGTTCCTGAATGACTTTTGGGTAAACAATGAAATTAAGGCAGGAATCAAGAAATTCTTAAAAACTAGTGAGAACAAATATACAACATACCAGAATCTTTTGGACACAACTAAATCAATGTTAAGAATGAAGTTTATAATGTTAAAAAGCCACATCAGAAACTGTAAAGATCTCAAATTAACATCACACCTAGAGGAACTAAAGAAATAAGCTCAAACTGACCCCACAGCTAGCAAAAAGACAAGAAATAACCAAAGTTAGAGCTGAACTCAAGGAAGCTGAGACACAAAAACCGTACAAAATATCCACACGTCCAATAGTTCTCTGAAAGAATGCATATGATAAACAGACTGCAGACTAGACTAATAAAGAGAAGATCCCAATAAACACAATCAGAAATGACAAAGGAGACATTACCATCGACCTCACAGAAACACAAAACCCTCTGAAACTACTATGAACACCTCTATGCATACAAGCTAGAAATCCTAGAAGAAATAGATAAATTCCTAGAAATATAAAACCTTCCAACATTGAACTAGAAAAAAGTTGAATTATTGAACAGACCAATAGTGAGTTCTGAAAATGAATCAGCAATAAAAACCCTACCAACCGGAAAAAGCCCAAGACCAGGCAGATTCACAGCTGAATTCTAGGAGATACACGAAGAAGAGCTGGTATAATTTCTACTGAAACGATTTATCATGGTTTTCTCCCTAACTCATTCTTTGAGGCCAGCATCATCCTGATACCAAAACCTGTCAGAGATACAACTACAAAAGAAAACTACAGGAAACATCCTTGATGAACATAGATGTAAAAATCCTCAACAAAATACTTGCCAACAAAATTCAAGAGCACATCAAAAAGCTAGTCTGTCACAATCCAGCAGGCTTTATTCCCAGGATGCAGGGTTGGTTGAACATACCCAGATCAGTAAATGTAATTCATCGTATAAATAGAACTAAAAACAAAAACCACATAATTATCTCAATAGAAGCAGAAAAGGCTTTTGATGAAATTCAACATCCTTTGTGTTAAAATAAATTAGGCCTTGAAGGGAAATACTTCAAAACAATAAGCATCATCTATGGCAAGCCCATAGCCAACATCATACTAATCAGGCAAAAGCTGGAAGCACTCCCCTTCCAGAAGAAGACACAGATGCCCTCTCTCACCGTTCCTTTTCAGAGTAATACTGGATGTTGAAGCCAGAGTAATCAGGCAAGAGAAAGAAATGAAAGGCATCCAAGTAGGAGGAGAGGGAGTCAAACTATCTCTGTTTGGAGACAATGTGATTCTATATCTAGAAAATTTCCTAGTCTTTGCCCCAAAGCTCCTTGATCTGGTAAAGCACTTTAGGAGTTTCAGGATACAAAATTAATGGAGAAAAATCAGTAGCAATTCTATACATAAGCAATATCCAAACTGAGAGCCAAATCAAGATCACAATCCCATTCACAAGTGCCACAAAAAGAATAAAGTACCTAGGAATATAGCTAATCATGGAGGTGAAAGATCTCCACAATGAGAATCTTAGAGAACTATGGAGGTGAAAGATCTCTACAATGAGAATGAGATTTGTAGAGATCTTTTACCACAGTCTTTCACTGCTCAAAGAAATCAGAGATGACCAACTAATGGAAAAACATTCTATGCTTGTCAATAGGAAAAATCAGCATTGTTAACATGGCCACACTACCCAAAACAATTTACATATTCAATTCTATTTCTATCAAACAAACAATGACATTGTTCACATAATTAGAAAAAACTAATTTAAAATTCACGTGAAACAAATAAAAGAGCCAAAATAGCCAAGGTAATTCTAAGCAAAAAGAACAACCTGGCGGTATCATACTACCTAACTTCAAAATATACTACAAGGGTACAGTAACCCAAACTGCATGGTACTAGTACAAAAACACATAAAACTCATGGAACATAGTAACCCAGACATAAGACCACACACCTACAACTATCTAATCTTCAACAAAGTCAACAAAAGCAACAGGGAAAGGAATTCATATTCAACAAATTGTGCTGGGATGATTGGGTAGCCATACACAGAAGATTGAAACCTGACCCCTTCCTTAAACCATATTAAAAAAAATCAATGCAAGATAGATTAAAGACTTAAGTGTAAAACCTAAAACTATAAAAACTCTGAAAGGTAACCTAGGAAATACCATTCTGGACATGGGACCTGGCAAAGATCTCATGATAAATATGGCAAGAGTAATTGCAACAAAAATAAAAATTGACAAATTGGACCCAATTAAATGAATGAGCTTCTGCACAGCAAAATAAACTATCAACAGAGTAAACAGATAACCTAAAGAAAGGGAGAACATATTTGCAAATTGTGCATCCATCAAAGATCTAATATCCAGAATCTATAAGGGATTAAACAAATCTACAAACAAAAAACAATACCATTACAAAATGGGCAGAGGAAGGATAGACACTTCAAATAAGGCATACGTGCAGTCAATAAACATATGAAAAATGACTAACATCCCTACTCATTAGAAAAATGCAAACCAAAACCACGAGATACTATCTCACACCAGTCAGAATGGCTATTATTAAAGAATCATATAAACACTGGTGAGCTTGTGGAGAAAAGGAAATTCTTCCACACTGCTGGTGGGAATATATATATTACTTCAGTCATTGTGGAGGCAGTTTGGTGATTTCTTAGAGAATTTAACAGAACTACCTTTTGACCCAGAAATCCCATGATTAGATATATATACAAAGGAATATAAATCATTCTGTCATAAAAACACATGCATATTATACATTCATTGCCGTGGTATTCACAATAGAAAAGACATGGAATCGACCTAAATGCCTACTGATGGTAGAATGGATAAGAAAAATGTGGTACATATATACCACGAAATAGTACACAGCCACAAAAAGGAATAGGATTATGTCCTTTGCAGCAACATGGATGGAGATAGAGGCCATTATATTAAGTGAACTGGCACAGGAACAGAAAACCAAATACTACATATTGTCACATAAAGTGGAAGCTAGACATTGTGTACACATGGACACAAAGATGAGAGCCATAGATACCAGAAAGGTGGAGGGTGGGAGGATAGTGAGGATCAAAAATCTACCTATCTGGTACTCTGCTTATTACCTACGTGGTAAAAAATCTGTATACCAAACTCTCATGACATACAATTTACCCATATTGAAAACATGCATATGTACCCTGAACCTAAAATAAAGTTTAAAAAAAAATAGAATTTTGTTGAAAAGAAGGCTTACAATTTTTTTCTGAAATGCATGGAGTATCTTGCTCAGTGGTAAAGAATTTGGCTATTTTCATCCACTATGATCTATAAAAGAACCATTTCAGTATGTATTCCCAACTACACCTTGCTTTAAACTAATTAAATTGCTTATAGTTTTTATTTTCAACATTTCATTTGATAAAAAGGCTGTTCTGATAAAAGTGCTTAAAAACTGCTGATCTCATGGGAGATGGAACAATGTTCCTACCATTGGCTAAAGGAAATGAAAACTGCAGCTGCTCTGGGGGCTCTCCACATCAGCTCTTCACCACAGTCGTATGAGGTTGGCATTATTATTCCCATTTTCTAGATGAGAAAATTGAAGCTCATGGAAATTAGATTACTTATCCAAGCTGGTGCCTGCTGCTTTGAAAGCCTGTTTTGGCTCCGTAGCTCCATGCAGCCCCCATGCTCCTCCTGAGCATGAGTGACTGGAAGCATAAAGGCAGGGGCTGTCTTTATTTTTGCTGAGGACACCGTGGTGTATGTAGAACAGAGAACATGTTTAGAACGCAAATTTGAAAAATTTACTTTCTTACTCTTTCCTATTTATTTTGAAAAAGACTGTCTTGTGACAGTGATACTTTAATCAGAAACTCATCTTTCAGAAATTAACCATAAACATTCAAATACTTTGGAATGTTGGATAATTTAGTAAAGTAGCATTCATGCTGATTTTTCTTTCATTTTATCATTTATTCTGTGGTTTATTCTTCTTCATTTTATGAATGATAAACTTAACTGTCATTGTTAAAATATGATCACTGCTCTTTCTTTTTTTGGCAAGGTTCCACTCTGTCACCAAGCCTGGCACTCAGTGGTGTGAACATGGCTCACTGCAACCTCAACTTCCTGGGCTCAAGCAATTCTCTCACCTCAGACTTCTGAGTAGCTGGGACTAGAAGCGCACACAATCATGCCAGCCAATTTTTTTTCGTAGTATTATTGTGTGTAGAGACAAGGTCTCTCTTGTTGCCCACGCTGTTCTCAAGCTCCTGGCTCAAACAATTCTTCCACCTCTGGCTTCTCATATTGTTGAGACTACAGGTGTGAGCCACCATGCCCAGCACTGTTCTTTCTCAATCCATCAAATCCTGTATTTTCAGATACAGATTTTTAAATCTCAGGAACATTTCACCACTAAATTAAACAGCTTGAGGACACTTTAAGGTGATAGTATTATTGGGAAAATAAAGGAGACAATGGAGGAAAAAAAAAACAAATAGAGAAGCTCAAAAAGAAATCTGTGGTGGTGACATTTAGTGTCTGAAGTAAGAAATCCCTCTGATTCCATGCAATATTTAGAAAGGAAGCCTCTTCAGTTCATGACATTACTCAGACTAATCCATAGCTTTGCATGTATTCTCTTCTTGATCTTGGGAAACAAATGTGTGTGTGTGTGTGTGTGTGTGTGTGTGTGTGTGTGTGTGTGTGTGTGTGTGTCACCATTGTTATATACCAAGATAAAATTTTGGAACAAAATTAATCTGTGTTAAAATATTTTTGCATGTTTTATTTCTTAAGCATATAACAAGGTAATAATTTATTTCTAGTCATTTTCCAAGAAAGTCAGTACTTCATAAATACAACATGTAAACATAGAAATTACCCAAATGCCCAACAATAGTGCAATAGATAAATATGTTACTATACAGTAGAATATTATGCTGTGGAATATCACACCCCAATTAGAATGAAGCCCTATGTCTCTCTACAACAAAAGAATGAATCACACAAACCTAATGTTGAGCAAACAAAGCTAGATCTTAAAGAGTACACAGTGTACAAATGTGTATGTTTTACAGTGCCGTTCATACCAGGTCAAAAACCAGCAAAACTAATCTGTGACTGTTAGCAGTCAGTGTAGGAATTTGCCTTAGGAGAATAGTGAATAGTAGGAGGCACAAAGAGAGTTTCTGAAGTGTTGGTAATGTTCTGATCCTTGGTTTGGGTGCTTTTTATAAAGGTGTGTTCAGTTTGTGATAATTCATTGAGTTGTGCAGTTAGGATTTTTGAATGTTTGTGTATCTACTGTTCTTCAAATAAATGTTCACTAGTAGTCAAATCTAAATAAGACAAGCCACTTAACATGTAAGAATCTAAGTGATAGCAAGTTTAGGCACCAGAAATAATCCTTATGGATTAGAACATCATGAAGACAAGAATTACTGTATTTCACTGATTTTATGATGTACTTATTTTAAATTTTATCATCTTTGAAATTAAAATAGATGCAATAATTTATAGTATCTCATAAACAGTGGTTTCTCTTTTCAAATTGTATATAAAATAATGATCCCTTACTATTAATATTAACAATGTATTAGGTTTGATGAAATATGATTTTACAAACTGTACTATATGACATAAACAAATACCTAAATAAATGGAAGATGGATATTTGTAGGGAGATGAATGGATTGTTTTTATTTAGAAAATACTAAAAAAAAGTTTTCTGGCATTTTATGTGTTTATGAAATTGTTTGGAGTAACTAATGTGTAAGAAACCCCAAGCATATTTTAATAAGAAAAATGAAGAAAGATCTAATTTACCAGATTCCAAAATGTATTCTAAATAGGCAGAATTCAACTGGAATGGACAAGTAAAATAGAGTAGTGTCGTCACAAAAATATCCAAAGACATATAAAAATGCAGTTATATTAAAAGTGACATTTGAAATCAAGGTGGAAAGTTCAGAGGGAAAAATGAAAATGAATGAAATATGGCTGGCCCTTCAATCTGTCACTTTTTGTCTATGTTTCTAAGGATTATGCATGAGAGACAAGTGATATCTGGGTTTTGGCTTGTGACAGACAAGACTGTCAACTTCCTTGCATCAAGGATAACTATCTTTCTCCTTAGAAGTGCTTGTGTTTGCCTGAAAACCATTTTTAGTTCCTTTTAACTCAAGGCATAGGAGAATAGAAAACAGTCCAGTTTTCTATATTAATATAAACATATTAATCCATCAACAGAAAAATCTCAACACCAAACAGTGGCTTAAAAGGTAAAAAATATTTTGTAAAAGTCAGCTTACTACATATGCTATGTATAACAATCCAAAAAATCTGAAGGGATCTCCTACTCTAAATGCTAGAATTAACCCATACTCTAAAATAAATGTGACAAAGGAAGGGGTTACTTTGGATTTTTAAAAACATATAACTTGTTAAAGGAAAACAATAGGGAAGTCTGTTTCCAAAAGAAACTATTTCTTATTAATTGAGTATATAAAACTCATAGGACATTGTACTGATTGCTGTCTTGTCAGTTAAAAACAAAAGGTCAGGAGAAAAAAAAAACAAAAAATTTCAATTACATTTATAGCAGTAGCTGAAGGGGAACAAAATCAATGAAGGGAGCATACTTATTAGAGACCTGCAGTTGCCATAAAACTGAAACTAAATCACAGTGACTGTGTCTGAACTTCAGATAAATTGCTTGGAATTCAGAATGGGAGCCTGGAGAAATAATGGAAATGATATTGCAGTTGGTGAAAAAAAAGGTTAAAACTTTTTATAATCATTGCTTCTTGAGATCTTGGAGATATTGTCAGGATCAAACACTGATTTCTTATGTTATTTTTTTTAATAGAGAGGATTGTCTTATTTCTCCAGCATGTAATTCCACCTTCTATGTTGTAATGTTATCCAAAGGATAGAGAATTATAATACTGAGATGTTCAGAGTGGAAGCACAGCTTGCTGAGAACCCAAAGCAAAGTGACTCTTATGAAGAAAACTATTGTCTCTGAAGGGAGACAGGCAGGATGGAAGGAGAGGGTGAAAGGCCAGCCAGCTCTTCTCTGCTCTGTCAATAGAGACATAAATCATCTTGGCACAGAGGTCTCTCTTAGCTTGGTTCTGGTGTCAAGAGGTGTGAGACTTTTTTTTTTTTTTTTGCCAACTGTGGTGTTTCCCCATTTTCCTGAGCTGTGTGCTTTTTCTGGCTTGCTGCATATGCCTACAGTGAGTTTCCAAGCAAATGACAATTAGAGGCTGTCTTTGACTTTACTGAACACAAACAGCTTATCAGAACTAACAGGACAGCACCAGGGATTTTCTTACAACAAACAATGCTAGATAAAAGTGTAAACGAATCACTGAGATTGTCATGCTACCATGTATAAATATTATACCAATGTAGAATGAGCATTCACAAAGAGCTTTTGACTTTCATGATCCCTCACAAGGCCTCCTTGGATACTGGGCATTTTACAGTTTTGCTTCGTTAATGGTTCTCTTAATTTACTGGTTTTTAAGAGGAGAAAATAGAATGCTAAGTAGAGAAACAATTCAGAACAAGGGGATTTTATTTTTATTTTTCTAGATAAAAGAGACTTAAACATGTTCACTTGCAAAGGAGAAAGACTCATCATAGAGGTTGAAGGCACAAAACAAGACATGATGATTAGTTAATAGAGCAAGATCTTTAAGGAAGTAGGAGAGGGCAGGATCTGAAACATGATGGAGGGTATCAAGGGGATTACCTTACAAGGAGACCAAGCCGATACCGGGAGGGGATGAATGCAAGGAAAAGCAGCAGCAGGTGAGGAAATTGTTACAAGATGGACTTGTTTTTCTTAGTGAAAAAAGGGTCAAGGCCATTTGCCAAGGGTGGGAGACTGGGGAGTAAATGATTTGAGAAGAGGAAACATTTGGAATAAAGAACAGAGAGGGAATTCACAAAGAGATCATGAGTTTATTTAAAGTCTGGGTTAGGTAGGAGATGATGCATTTCTAATGGCATCATTATATGCTACTGTGTGATTTTTTTTTCCTTATCAGAGTTGTCAGGGTGTAAAAGAGAAGCTGAGGGGTTGGCTTGATTTACAACCATGTAAGCTTCATGGGACAGTGGTTTCATTTACAGCTCCAGCCCCAGTGCACAGCATAGCACTTATACAAAGCAAGTGTTAACTATGTATTTGTTGATTGATTAAATAAATGAATAGAACAAAAAGAAGACCAAGATAATTGAGGGTAATCTGAGTAACTGGTGTTTTGGCATGGGGCACAGGCAGGACAAGAAATGAAAGGTGACATCCAGTAGGCTGGAATAAAATGTAATGGAACATTCAATAATAAAAATATGAGGTACATTAAAGGTAAGAAAGTGAGAGTTATATAAGGATAGGAGTTTGAGGTCCAAGAGTAGGATAATGGAATTTAAGATTTCAAAAATGGTGTGTATGCCTATGGCGGCTTCCAAGCAAAGGGTTTTGTTCAAAAATATTTTGTCTTTTAATTAATTTATACATATCTTTCTCTCCACTAACTTATGAGTGAGTACTTTAAAGAGACTCTTTTATTTCTTGGTAACTTCATAGAACCATAACACATGGCCAATAAAGAATAAATAAATGTATTAAAAATATACACATAAAATTAAGATTCAGCTTTGTAGCTTTTTTTTCAATCCCATGTAATTCTCTTTGCACCACTGTACCTCAGTTTTATTGCCAGTTAAATAGGTAAGGTGCTTTTTTTCATCCACATATTCTGTGAGGAATGATTCAATAACAGTGGTAAATAACTCTCTAAGTTTCTAGCATTTTTAATACTTAAGTATGAAAACTCCATATTTATTTCTTGAATATCCTTTATCTCAACCAATATATTTCATATTTTCATATCACTTTCAAATATGCAGTTTCTTGGATCCTATTTCAGAAAAGGCTGTAGAAATATGTTTGTGAATTTTCTGTAAGTAAATTAGATTTTATTGAAGACTTATCGTGTTATTGTGTGTGTAGGAGGTGCTGACAATAGAGTAGCATTTAGAAGTATTAGTTATGGGCAGGGTGCAGTGGCTCATGCCTGTAATCCCACAACTTTGGGAAGCCGAGGCTGGTGGGTCACCTAAGGTCAGGAGTTAGAGACCAGCCTGACCAATATGGTGAAACCCCACCTCTACTAAAAATATGAAAATCAGCTGGGCATGGTGGTGTGTGCCTGTAGTCAGTCTCAGCTATTCTGGAGGCTGAGACAGGAAAATTGCTTAAATCCAGGAGGCGGAGGTTATAGTGAGCCGAGATTGCTTGACTGCACTCCAGCCTGGGCGACAGAGTGAGACTCCTCAAAAAAGAAAAAGTATTAGTGAGCCAACACTAAGAAATGTAAAATAATAGTGAACTATACTTGGCAATGCATCATTACATCTTAAATGACCTAGTGCATAGGAATTTTGGAGACTGGAATATAGGGATAGGGATTCGCGGAGGAGGTGGGACTGGAATAAGCATTAAAGAATAGTGGAATCTGAAAACATGGCAAGAGCTAGTCAAAACAGAATAAACAGAAAGTTCTAATGTTACAAACTTCTTGCTCCTCTTAACAGTGAAGACATATTGGACTTTTCAAACATGTTTTGTGGGTACTTTTTGGAGTATTTGTCGAGCCCCACAATGCCCATCTCTCACCTCCTTCAGCTATATATGTGCCAAAGGCCCTCACCTTTCTGGTGTTCATTGATTGGACCAAGAATGGGCAGTTGTACCAGTCTGAGTGGCATTCATTCTCCTATATATTTGTGGTTAGACTTAGCAGACTAAAGTTTGGTTATAGAAACAGAGAATATGTAAACTCAGACCTTATGGATTTCCTCTTCAGAGAGAAAAAAAATGAGGTAGTTTTGCAGAGAAAAGGATGAAATAGATCTTGGAACTTCGAGAAGAATAAAGCAGCTGACTTGTTTTTTCAAGTTTTTTTTTTTTTTTTTTTTTTTTTCCCTTGAGCTTATCCTTTGCATAGTCGGACTGAGTGTGCTGTCTTTGGAGTCCATGAAATACCCCTGTGTCATATAAAACAGCCCTACTTTTATGCATGCTGACTAGGATGAGTTTCTCTAATGGTTAAAAAGCAAACTTAACGAAGGTAAGAGAAGCTAACAGGTTTTAGACACTGCATATTTGCTCTGATACAATGTGTAGGAATTAAAACTGAGATGACATTGCTTTACTAGATAATCTTTTCTCATGCCTAGTAATTCGTCAAATGCTTTTTCTGCATTAATTAATATGGTTGTTTAAGTTTTCTTTGTAGCCTGTTGTTATGGTAGATTACGTTAGTTGATTTTCAAATATTGAATCAGCCTTGCATCCATGGTATGAAACTTACTTATTCATGAGGTATGATTTTTTTTATGTATTGCTGAGTTCTATATGGTCATGTTTTATTAATGATTTTTGCATATATATTCATGAAGAATATTGGTCTTTGGTTTTATCTTTTGATATTTTCTTTCTGTTTCTTTTTTGATATCAGAGTAACATTAGTTTCATTAAATGATTTGGGAAGTATTTCCTTTTACCCTACTTTCTGAAAGATATTATGTAGAATTAGTGTTAATTGTTCTTTAAACATTTGGTAGAATTCTCCAAACATCTGGGCCTAGAGATGTCATTCATGGAAGTTTTAAAATTGTCAATTTAATTTCCTTAATAGTTATAGGGATATTCAAATTATATATTTGATAATGAGTGAATTTTCACAGTTTATTATATGGTCATAGTTTATGACCAATATTGGGGAACTGGTGTCTTTTATCAAAGTTGTTAAATTTATGTATATAGATTTGTTCACAGTATTCTTTATTATCTTTTTGATGTCTGAAGGGTTTATACTGATATTAGTAATTTGCTCTCTCTAGCCTTTTTCTTTGTCATCTTTAAAATGTTTGTCAATTTCACTGATCTTTTCAAAGGACCAGTTCTTTTATTTTGTTTCCTCTATCATTTTTCTCTTTCACTTATTTATGCTCTTATTTTTATTGTTTATGTTGTTTTCTTTGGATTTATTTTGCTCTTACTTGTTCTTAAGGTGAGATGTTAGATTATTGATTTTAGACTTTTGTTCTTTTCTAATGTATGTATTTAGTGCTATAAATTTTCTTTTCAGTACTGCTTTAGCTGTGTCCCCCAAATTTTGACATGTATTTTAGTTTTCATTTTTAATGTCGTTTTTAAACATTTATTTGAGTTTTATTTTTTGACCAATATGTTAGTGTGAAATGGGGCTATGTCACTTGTTTTCTTTCCAAGTGCTTGTAGGTTTTTCTGTTATTTCATTATTTCTAATTTGATTCCATTCAGGTTAAGTAATACACTCTGCATTACATCAATTCTTTTAATTACTTTAGACTTGTTCTGTGACCCAGGATGGGGCCTATCTTGGCATATGTTCTATGGACATTTGAAAACAATGTATATTGTGTTGCTTTGAAGAGCATTCTGTAAACAGTGATTAGATCCTATTTGTTGCTGGTGGTTCAGTGGTGTTGAATTCTTTTATATTTTTGAGGATTTTATGTCTATTCTATAAATTGTTGAGAGAAGTATGTAGAGTCTTCAACTATAATTGTGAATTTGACTATTTCTCCTTTCAGTTCTGTCAGTTTGCTTTGTAGATTTGGTAGCTTTGTTGTTTGGCTTATACATATTTAGAATTACTATTTATATGTGTGTGAGTTGACCCTTTTATCATTACATGACGCCACTTGTGTCTCTGGTTATTATTTTGTTTTGGTCTTAGGCCTATGTCATTTAATATTAATATGTACTCCTGCTTTATGTTGATAGATGTTTGTAGGATAGAACATTTTGTCCTTTTACTTTGCCTGTATATATAAAGTGAGATTTCTTAGACAGTGCAAAGCTGTGTCATGTTTTTTAATCCACTTTATCCCTGTTTTGTAATTTGGGTATTTGAACAATTTATATTTAATGTAATTATTGATATGTTAGGGTTTATGTTGTCATTTAACTTTTTTTGTGTGTTTGTCTTTTTTGTTTTTTATTACTTTCTCCAGTGTTTCTGTGTATTACAGAATACTTTTAAAATTTAATTTTTTTTTTTTTTTTTAGAACCAGAATAGATACAGAGAGGACAGTTAAGAGGTGTTAATTAAAAAAAAAAAAAAAAAAAATACAAGATCTATAAATTTAGAAGAGAAAAAAGGATTTTTTTTTTTTTTTTTTTTTTTTTTTTTGGAAAAGAGGAAGAAAAAGAGGGAGAGAGAACAGGAATATTGCTTTTAATGGATATTAATAATGGCTGATCATTATTTTGTGTATTTAAAGTGGAGAATGTATATTTTATTTATCTAAAGTGAAGAGCTCTACAAGTGCTTATTAAGGTTACTTGTTACTGATCTGAGTTCAGATTCTAGATATCCTTATTAATTTTCTGTTTCGTTGAGTCTGAATCTCTTTATGGGTCTTATGTATAGGATGTATTAATCCTTATACCACTCTACCTTTGTCGGTTTGAAATCTGTTTTATCAAATGCATGAATTACAACTCCTTTTTGTTTATTTATTTGTTTTTGTTCTCTATTTGGTTGGTAAATCTTTCTCCAACCCTTTGTTTTTAGTCTTTGTATATCTTTGGATGTGAAATGGGTCTGGATATAGTATACCATTAGGTTTTGGCTGTATCTTTTAATTAGAAAATTTAGTCGATTTCAATTTAAGATTACTGCCATTTGATGTTAACTGGCTATTTTATTTATTTGTTGATGTAAATTCTTCTTTATGTTGATGCTCTTTACTTTTTGGTATATTTTTAGAAAGGCTAATACTGGTTATTCCTTTCTGTGTGTAATGCTTCTTTCAGAAGTTTTTGTAAAGCAGGCCTGGTGGTAATAAAATCTGAGTACTTGCTTGTTCATAAAAGATTTTATTTTTCCTTCAATTGTGAAGCTTAGTTTGGCAGGATATGAAATTCTGGGCTGAAAGTTCTGTTCTTTAAGGATGTTGAATATCGGCCCCCACTCTCTTCTGGCTTGTAGGGTTTCTATTGAGAGATCAGCTGTAAGTCTAATAGGCTTCCCTTTGTGGGTAACCTGACCTTTCTCTCTGGCTGCCCTTAGTATTTTCTTCTTTGTTTCAACCCTGGTGAATCTAATGATTATGTGTCTTGGGGTTGCTCTTCTTAAGGAATATCTTTGTGGTGTTCTCTGTATTACCTGAGGTTGAATAGTGTCCTGCTTTGCTAAATTGGGAAAATTCTCCTGGATAATATCCTGAAGAGTATTTTCCAGCTGGGATTCATTCTCTCCATCACATTCAGGTATACCTATCAAATGTAGATTAGGTCTTTTCACGTAGTCCCATAATTCTTGCAGACTTTGCTCATTCCTTTTTATCCTTTTTTCTCTATTCTTGTCTTCTCATTCCATTTCATTAAGTTGGTCTTCGACCTCTGATATCCTTTTTTCTGCTTGATCAGTTCGGCTATTCAAACTTGTGCATATTTCACTAAGTTCTCATGTTGTATTTTTCAACTCCATTAGTTCATTTATATTCCTCTCTATATTGTCCATTCTTTTTAACATTTTGTCTAATCTTTTTTCAAAGTTCTTAGTTTCTTTACATTGGGTTAGAACAAGTTGTTTCAATTCCCAGAAGTTTTTTACCATCCACCTTCTAAAGCCTCCTTCAGATACTGGAACACAGTCCTCTTCCATTAGGGCTTGTTCCGTTGATGAGGAATTGCTATCCCCTGTAGAGGAAGAGGGGTTCTGATTTTCGGTATTCTCTGCCTTTTTAGGCTGTTTTTTTCCCTTTATTGTGATTTTATCCATCTGTTGTCTTTACAATTAGCACCGTTCTGATTAGGTTCCTGAGAGGAAGTCCAATTTATTGATTCCCAGTGCTGGAATCTGAGCAACCCACTGCGCCAGCCAAAACAGCAGCGATAAGACTGATGGTGCTCTTCTGCCTGGGAATCTCCGGTCTGGCTTCCTTCTTGAGTCCGCAACAGGCGGCTCTGCCTTCCCGGAGCTCCAAACACCAGTCAGTAGGGGAACCAGTCCCGCTCACTGTTCACAAAGAGCTGCCGCACCTAGGCGACGACAAAACCGCTGCGCCGGCCACAGAAGTCACGCTGGCGACCTGCGGGGCTCCTCCACTGGAAATCTGGTCCATGGGTGACAAAAATTCCTCTGAAAATGTGGCGTCCTCACGTTTTCCGAGCTTTCGCTGGGAGCTACAATCCCAAGCTGTTAGCGATCAGCCATCTTGGATCTCTCCCCTAAAATTTCATTTTTATGTATCTATAGTACCTCTTTTTTTTTTTTGAGTAGGAGTTTCGCTCTTGTTACCCAGGCTGGAGTGCAATGGCGTGATCTCGGCTCACCGCAGCCTCCGCCTCCTGGGTTCAGACAATTCTCAGCCTCCTGAGTAACTGGGATTACAGGCATGCGCCACCATGCCCAGCTCTTTTTTTTTTTTTTTTTTTTTTTGTATCTTTAGTAGAGACGGGGTTTCACCATTTTGACCAGGATGGTCTTGATCCTTTGACCTCGTGATCCACCCGCCTCGGCCTCCCAAAGTGCTGGGATTACAGGCTTGAGCCACCGCGCCCGGCCTGTAGTACCTCTTAATGTTTCCCTTTTTATAGTTTTTTTTAAGTAATTACTAGTTATTATATATATTTATCATGAGTCTACTAGTGATATCATGTTACCAGTTTGTGAGAAGTATACAGAGTTTATTTTCTTTGATGTCACTTTATCCTCTCCTATTTATGAAATAATTGTTTTAAATATTTTATTTACATGTACTTAAAACTACATCAGATATTATTATAGTTTCTGCTTCAACAGTCAATATAATTTAGAAAATTCAAGAGGAGAAGGAAAGTCTATTATGTTTACTCATATTTTTGCCTTCTCTATTCTTTCTGATACCTCAGAGTTTTCTCTATCACAATTTTTTCTGTTGACAATTTTTTTTTTTACCCATTATTTTAGGGTAGGTATGCTGGCAACAAGTTTGCTTAGTTTTTATTTATCTGAAAATGTTAATTTTCCCTTTATTCCTATAGAATATTTTTTGCTGGATAAAGTTATCAGTTGACAGTTTGTTTTATTTTTAATATCAGCACTTGAGAAATATGCCACTTTTTTCTGACTGCTATGGTTTCTGTGAGAAATCCATTGTTATTCAAATAGTTTTTTTTCCCACAGGTAAGGTTTTATTTATCTCTGGCTGCTTTCAAAAATGAAACTATTTTTTAATGTCTAATTTTAAAGCTTAATTACAGTGTATCTTGGCATAGATTTTTTTTTTTTAATTTAGCCTATTTAGGATTAATGCTGTTTACTGATCTGTATAGATTTGTGTCTTGCTAAATTTGAAAGTTTTTAAACATGATTTCTTTGGGTGTTTTTAACTCCACCTTTTATCCTCTTGACTGCTAGATCTTTTAAGACCCACAGGTCCCTGAAACTCATTTTTTTTCCCTAGTCAATTTCCTCTACATCGTTTGGACTGGGTAATTTCTATTGTTCTGCTTTGCAGTTCACTGGCTCTTTCATCCCTTCCGTTCTATGTTGAACTCTTCCACTAAGCTTTTTATTGCAGTTACTTATTTTCTAATTTAAAAATTTCTATTGGTTCTTTTTTGTTAATACTGTCTGCTTCTTTGCTGAGGCTTTCTATTTTTTTCTCTTTTTTCAAATATATTGGTAATCACTTGGTGAAGCAGTTTTTAAAAATCATGCTGCCTTAAAATCTTTGATGGATAATTCTAACAGCTTTCCATCTCAGTGTTGGCATTTATTTTTTATTGTTAAGTTTGAGACCTTCCTGATTCTTGGTAAGATGTGTGATTTGGGGTTAAAGGCAAGACAATTTTGTAAGTTCCTAGATCTTATTTAAATCTTTCATTTTAACTGGATTACCTTAAATTTAACTCTGACATCACTCTAGCAGGGAATGGTGGTGTGCCACCTCATTCTTGTCAGGTGAGGGTAAAAGACCATACGTCCCACTCAGCCTCTGTTGACATCCAAGGGTGAGAATTGTGTGGGTTGGGGTGGGGGGAGCCTTCATTAGTGCCAGATAGGGGTGGAAGTCCAGTATCTACACATGGTCTCCACTGACATTGTGGAGAATGGGATCATTACCCCACAGTAGGAATGAAAGTCCCAACTCAGCATTCTCTGACATAATCCCCAGTGTGGGGTGGGTATGATGCCTCATTACAACCTGCCCTTAGTGGAAGTCTAAGCATTGTACTCAATCTCAGCTGGAATGTATGGGTATGGGGGCCACAGGTTTTTCTGTTGTACTTGGCTGTAGGAGGGTAGCTATTTTCTGAGGTTTACTGTTTTACTAGGCTGCCATTTCCCTCATTGTTTAGCTGGAGAGAGCAGGCTTTTGTCTATGCTTGTTAGATTTTCTGGCTCTGAGGTTTCTAGCCGTTCTACCTACTCCTATCCACCTTTCAGAGTCTTCTGATGTTTGTTTCATATATTAATATAATGACCAGGGCTTTTAATTATACTTAGCTATAGAAATGGGGAAAAGTATTTTCTCCATCTTTCCCCTGTAATACATTTTGTTGCAATTTTTTTTGCCATTTTTTTAATCTCTGTTGTTTGTGCCTTGCTAATTACACACCAAATTTGTGCTGTATTTAAAATGAAAAATGTAATTAATGCAGATGCCATTCGTAAGTTATTTCTAAGAATAAATTCATTTTGTTACCTTGCCAAATGGAAATATAAATAATTGGCTCATGGGCTTCTAATACAAGTCTGTGTAAAGTCAGATAGCACTTGAGAGTATATATGAAAAAGTAGTATTTATTATCAGCCTAATGTAAAACTGGGTACAGTGACAGATTCCTGCTAACTCATTAAAGACTGCCATTGCCTGAACTTAGCAATTATCAATGTTGACACTTTTAAGAATGATTTAGTAGAATGATAGCCTTGGGAGTAACTTGTTGGGTGACTGTCAATTTGGGACCTTTCTCTAGATCCTGCTTGGAGGGTGTAGTAGGTCTTGTTATAATACATGTTTCTGTATATTTCTGGGACCATCTTGTGTGAAATAATTACCTTCATGTGTTCCTAAAAGTTGAATATAATTTTCAGTTTTTTCTGTACTTTATTTTACATATCTTTTATATTCCTGGTTGGTTTTCACTTGATGTTAAGCAAGAGTAAATATGCATATTTTATTCTTTTAAGAGGCAAGTTCTAGTGAACTCTTAAAACTTATTTGCAAATTTACTTCCCTAGGCTATATTCTCCAAGAAAGTTTACTTAAATTTACATAAGTCCATAATGTTTGTCTTGAAACATCTCAAGTCTTCCTAGAATTGCTAAGAACAGATTCACTGAATTTCCCCCAAGAG
Organism: Saguinus oedipus; assembly: GCA_031835075.1. Taxonomy (NCBI): domain Eukaryota; kingdom Metazoa; phylum Chordata; class Mammalia; order Primates; family Cebidae; genus Saguinus; species Saguinus oedipus. Next base: position 183,235,265 of record CM063170.1, on the reverse strand, counting down.
GAATTAGCTCTAGGTAAAATTCCTAAACCAAAAGACTCAAATTTTTCCTCTTAGTTCATTTTTCTCTGGAGGTAGACTTCTAACTATTTTCCATCTGGAAGACTTTCTGAGATGAAGTTTATAGCAGTGCATCCTCATGGCATATATCAGTGTCCTGGCACATAACCTGACTGCAGATAGATTTCATAGAACTAATGAGAAGATGAATGTGTTTACCAGAGCTGTGCCTTACCAAAATTGCTATCATTTAAACACAAGTCAAAGGGTAAAAGTGGACCGTGGACAGATTTGAGGGTAACCAGAATGCAAGTTTATTAATTATGTCTTCTATAATTAAAATGAGATTATCAGGAAAATATATCAAGCTTATACTAGAATAAACAACCTCTACAAACTGCAATTTGTTTTCTGTGATATTAGCTGTATCTTAGGCATAAATGGAATGATGATTTTACTAGTTGTGTAGAAAGCTCTGAGTATAAAAAGTAGTAGATAGTGTTTGAGCTTTGTGCAAGGTGCATGGTAACCCACACCACTATTGACATGGTGTACTAGCCATAATAAGATTTATTGATGACAACTTAGAAGCAGAGAATTAGCAGAAGGCATGAGATACCCTGTTTCCAGGGAGTTGTTCAACCAAGAATGTTGCCCTTCAGAGGGGAGACCCCCTTGCCTCCTTCAGTTTCACCTCCTCCTTCCCCCACTTGCAGATGGGAAGTGGGGGGAAGAAGGAAAAAAAATACCAAAGAGTGGGAAAATGACTCCCTTTTTAGTTCCTGGTGTCTCTGCTATCTGTTAACCTTGAAAGTGCTGCAAATGAATGTTATCCCTGCCGGCTGGAGACCGGCACTGGGTCACACCCCCACATCTCCACCGGCCAATCTCCCTCCTGGAAACACCTCTGCCAACAAACAACTTGTTGCTTTTGTCTTGTCTCTGTAAACCCCCTCCCCTGCTGGTCTCTGCTCATGCTGCATATGAATTAGCAAATCAATAAAGCCAAAAGATTGTAAGATCAGACATCCAGCAAATGGATAATGACATAGTTCCACCTCAGTTTCCCCTTTAGCGTTGTAAGCCTATAAAAGGGGAGAGAAGCTACAGCTTGGGGAGCTTGGTGGATGAGGCTATAACCCCCGCAGTTCCGGCTGAATAAAAAGCCACTTCCTTCCTCAGTTCAGTGTTCAAAAGGTTTGTTCCCCGCTGCTCCTGCTACACCAATAGCAGACTGGATGTGCTACACGGGCTCTTCAGTGGGGGAAACTTCACCTCTGAACCAACTTACATATACTTAGGCTAGTCCAAGTATGTGAGAAGGACATCATTTATTAAGTGAAACAAAACAAAACAGTTGTGGGCATATTTAGGCCCATAAAATAATATTAGGGGAAGTTGGGAGCTCATCTTGGGAGTTTGCACACCAAAGGCACTGACATTAACCAGAAGGCTTACTACCTTTCCCTAGCTGTTCAGTCTAGCTTTACCAGCAATTCCAGACTTCAAGAAAGGAAGATAGCATGGAGGCCTTACAACTTCTTTTGTGAGACCAAAGTTTCATATGTTTTAGTGGATAAAATGCATAATCCACAATGAAGACTCAGAAAATCTCAGGTTTCTGACAGGTTGGACCTGTTTCCTCCTTCACTCATGAAAGGTGTTCTCAGAGCATCTTTCTCTGAGTATCAGGTTAACGTCCCATCAGTCTCCCCTTTTAATAAGGTCTCACATCAGATATGGATTGGCTTTATACAACACATTTCATTTAGTTTTTCTTTTAAAAAAGTCAGTGTCCTTTGTAAGGACATGGATGAATCTGGAGAACATCATTCTCAGCAAACTGACACAAGAACAGAAAAAGAAATACCGCATATACTCACTCATAGGTGGGTGAGAAAAATGAGAACACATGGACACAGAGAGGCGGTCTACTATACACTGGGGACTGTTGGGGGAAATGGGGGAGGGACAGCAGGGGGGGTTGGGGGGGATGGCCTGGGGATGAATACCAAGTGTGGGTGAAGGGGAGGAAGGCAGCAAAGCACACTGCCATGTGTGTACCTATGCAACTATCTTGCACGTTCTGCACGTGTACCCCCAAACCTACAATGCAATAAAAATTAAAAAAAAAAAGTCAGTGTGGCTGGGTACAGTGGCTTATACCTGTAATCCCAGCACTTTGGGAGGCTGAGGTGGGTGGATCATGAGGTTAGGAGTTTGAGACCAGTGCGGCCCATATAGTGAAACCCCGTCTACTAAAAATACAAAAATTAGCTGGGTGCAATGATGGGCACCTGTAATCCCAGTTACTTGGGAGGCTGAGGCAGGAGAATTGCTTGAACCCAAGAGGTGGATGTTGCAATGAGCCAAGATCATGCCACAGCACTCTAGCCTGGGTGACAGAGCGAGACTCACTATCAAAAAAAAAAAAAAAAAAAAAAAAAAATCAGTGTGTGATAATCACTTATTTGTGAGGCACTCCTAGATACTTCACATGCATTAACTACTTCAACTTTCATAATTCTATAATTTATAATGGAGGTATAAATTTACCCAGTTTACATATAGAGGATCTGTGACACACAGTGATTAAATACTTGCCCAAAGTCAGATGGCTGGTAACAACAACATGCCCTGATTTCAGCCAGTGACATGGAGATGAAGATGATGAAGAAATTTAGAGATTAAAAAGTGCTATGAAGGAAATAAAGCAGGGTGATGTGCTAATTTTACTTTGGGTGGTCAGGGCACGTCTCATTAGGAAGTGTCACAGGATCTGAGACTTGGAAAATAAAAAGCAAGAAGCCAAAACAGAAGGTTGGGTGCTGATGGTTACTGGAAGGACAGAAGGTTCAAGGCCTCAAGAAGGAAATGAGTCTAATGTGCTTGAGAAACACAAATGAGACCAGACCAGTGAAGGAATGGGACAGTGGTAAGAGATGAAGTGGAAGAGGAGGGAGAGGGTCAGACCTGGTAAGGGGTTTACATTTGAGTTGTAAACAAGAGCAACTCCGCTCTATGTGGCATTGCCTATGTGCCAAGCACTGTTCTAATAGCTTTACCCATCTTCATTTTATCTTCATAGCTATTGTAGGAGGTAGAATCATTATTAGTCTCATTTTATAGAGGAGAAAACTGAAGTGTAGAGAGTAAAGTATCTAGTAGTTGAAATGAAATGGGAAATGATTGTAAGAATTAAAGCAGGGTAGTAACATACTCTGATTTACATTTAAGAAGTGGCACAGGAGCTGAGACTTGGGAAAGAAACTTCTTTGTGGCTGTGTGGAAAATAGATCAGGGACTGTTAGAGAACCAACTAAAGAACGAGGTAGGAGATCATAGTAGCTTCTTCAAGATATTACTGGTGAATGGGAAAATTGGACTAAAGGATTTTGGTATATTTTGTACTGATGCTAGAGGATATGCAGGAGCTGAAATTAAATAAGAAATTAAGACAGATTCCTAGGTTTCTTGTTTGTACAGCTGAGTGGATGGCAATGTCATATATAACAGTAAATGATAAGGAAGATAAGAGGACTGGGTTAGAACACAGTGATTTGGCCATATTAAGTTATTGGCACTTGCTAGACATCCGAGGATAGATAAGTAGAAAGATGGATATATGGAGTTTGAGTGTCAGTGGAGAGGTTACATATTGTTTTATTGCATACAAGGCAAAAGCTTTGGAAGAGGCATATTTCCATAAATAAATTTGGGACCCAAGTTTGTTTTTGTAGAAACCTAAGCAGGGAATTTGTGTTCTTTGTTTAAAGCTTTGTTTGGGATTTATGTGTTTCTTCTAAGAGAAAAAATAATATTTAAGTTTCTAATAAAATGTTCTTCCCAGTGACAGAAGCAGCAGCTGTTTTTTTCTTTTGGATATTTTTATATATAGGGTCCCCTATTCCAAGACTCCATTGCCTCTGACATCAGTCAGCGCATATCTACAGAAGTTCAAGGGGACTGTTGTTCTAAAAGCATGCTCATCTTACTTTGCCCATGGGAACAGGAAAGGTACAAAGTGAATATGAACTTCTAAAAGATGACAGCTGCCCAAACACATGTGGTATTTTCAAAGAAAGTTCAAACCAAGCACATTTAAAATGGACAGTGCTACATTGGAGATTTTTTTTGTGTGCTCTGCAGCATGAATAGTTCAATGATTATTTTCATTAGGACATAGTTGATTGCTTGTTTATTTATGCGTGGATGTTTTTTTCCTTAATCTGAATTTGTTTTTCAAACATTTAGCAAAATCCTAGCATAGTAAAGATAGGAGGTGGTGGGTTTGCCTCACATTACCTACTCTTTTCATGAAAAGCAGATATCAGATTAACATGGTTTTCTGAACTCCAATATAGGAGTTCACTTTGATATGAGAAATAGCCAGAATATGTCAGCTACTGAACTCCATCATATGCCCTTAGCTGCCTGCTACCAATAATAATGTTCTGTAAAGAATTAGAGATTTCCCCTGAAATCTTCCCTCAAATCAGTTCTGTGATGTACATTTTTTACTACTGTAATATTTCTGAAATCAAAATGCTTCTTACAATTATAATTAGTAATGTGTTTTGTTTCTAGGTGGTACATAAAATAACAATGTATTTTACAATGGATCATTTTGTATTGATGATTGTTAAGTAGTGAATGGGGTTAACATCCAGAAACTGATGGAAGATCAACCTGTGGATAAGGAATATCAATGTTCTAGTGTAAATATTGGAATTAGGATTATAAAATGAGACTGTTGGCTGCTGGATATTCATTGATTTTGATGCTTCTTTAAGAGATAAACTATTACCTTTTATTAGGGAGTCCCAAAGTAATGTTTTCCAATGGCATTAATATAATTTTCCTAAAATATTTATATTAAATTTGAATTCTAAGGAGATGTATTTCAAGGTTATGATTCTGATACATATTTGATATAGTTTATTCTCTGTTACTAACCCACTTTGACAAATGAAGCAAAGGTACAAATAAAAAGTTCCATCTTTCAAAATCTGTATATCTAAAGTGACCTCTGCTTACTAGTCAGTCAAGCATTATTGGCACACTTGGGCAAACAATGAGGAGAGAATCTTCTTATAGCAATTTATGCTACTTAAATGTTCATTAACATTTCTTTTTATTAATGAAGAAAGCTGAGAAGCCAGTTACTTAGCTTGGTAACTGGCTTCTCAGTGCTAGTCAATTATTTTCCATATCCTATGCTATACAACTATGACTTGATAAAGGCAATTTAACAAATAGAAACATCTGGATTGGTTAGGACATTTGTCAATATTGGATTTATGGTTTATAGTGTCTGCCCCAGTCATGCTGCTGTTCTAAAACTTTGACACCTAGTCCATCAATCTGCCTATAAAAGGAAAACCCTATTTCTAAAGTGACAGAATCTATTTGTAGTAATGTAGTCAGTTCACAAAGCTGCCTGTGAAATACACCAGGGAGGAAGAGGTGAGAGGTAGGGGCATAAATTTGTTAAGATCCTCAAAAGATCTGTTTGCTGAACAGAGCTAGATATTATCCTACCTCTTAAGACAATAAAAATACTTCTTCCTTCTCTACAAAACCAAAAGCAACTTGGTAATTTATTTACAAATGTACTCCTGTCACCACTTGACTAGAGAAAAACTTTTCAGGGAGCAGCAGGCCAAGGTGGTGTTTCTCCCACATTGATTTTATGGTATGTTTGATGGATTTTACATATGTTGCTATTGTGGTAAGACCCATATTTTCTCAATACCCCTTCCTTCCTGGATCAAGACACTTTTCTACCATTCTCCTGGGGTCACAGTTCATATCAACATACGGAGCTGTTGCTAAAAAGAAAAAAAATAGATTCTTTAAGGATAATATACCAGAATCCTACAGAAATTAATAAACAATGTTAAGAAGAAAATGTTAGGTTCTCTAGAAGCTGTTATACCTTGGGTTTAGTCCTAGAAGGACAATTTTTCCTTTATTTCCTCCTCCTGTAGGTGGAACTTGAGTGGTGGACTATTTTCTCTCTGTTAGCAGCACGAAAAGGGTGAGGGCATTAGTAAAGCCCACCAGCCCCTACTCCCAAAGCCAGAATAAACCACCACACACACACAAAAAAATTTGTGTTCATTAACAAAATGCTCACTCAATAAATGAATTTTTAGTCTGTCTCCTAACCTCCACTTCCTACTTCATCTCATTTGACAGATTACTGCTCCTAAATGCTATCTGTGTAGAAATTCTGGAGCAGCCCCATCTCCTGCCATTTCCATGGGGCAAAAACACAGCACTAATGGTAGCCTGGGACAATAACCATGAACAAAAAGCTCTGGGGTGGGTAGACAAGTGATCAGTCTGAGAGTACCTTATAGGAAACACAGATTCGAAGGTGAGATCTGAGAGAAGCTTCTTTTATGTCTGCTAAAGTAAGCTCCGTATAGACAAAGCCATAACTGCATTTGGAAAGAAAAATATGTTCTTTGCAGGGACATGGTTGGACCTGGAAGTCATCATCCTTGGCTAACGAATGCAGGAACAGAAAACCAAACACTGAATGTCCTCACTCATAAATGGAGCAGAACAATGAGAACCTGTGAACACCGGGAGGGAGCATTACACACTGGGACCTGTCATGGGCATTGGGTAGCAGGGAATAGGAGAGCATCAGGATAAATAGCTAATGCATGCTGGGCTTAATGTTTAGGTGATGGGTTGATAGGTACAGCAAATCACCATGACACATGTTTACCTATGTAACAAACTTGCACATCCTGCACATGTATCCTGGAACTTAAAAAAGATGTGGTATACATACACCATGGAATACTATGTAGCCATTTAGAAGAACAAGATCATATCCTTTGAGGAACATGCATGGAAGCCATTATTTTTAGGAAATTACCTCAGGAACAGAAAACCAAATACCTCATGCTGTCACTTATAAGTGGGAACCAAATGATGAGAACATATGGACACATAGAGAGGAACAACAGACACTGGGCCTACTTGAGGGTGGAGGGTAGGAGGAGAGAAAGGATCAGAAAATACAATTAATGGATACTAGGCTTAATATCTGGGTGACAAAATAGTCTATACAAGAAGCCCCCATGACATAAGTTTACCTAATAACAAACCTGTACTTAATACAAGTTCAAAAAAAAAAAAAAAGGAAAAATAAAGGAACTGTTTTGCATATCCCTTAAAATTCTGTGTATATTTCATATTTAATGGTAGTAATTGTTAAATAGTGGGCTAACACATCTTTTCCAAATGGTAACGTCATGGCTAAGGAGTTACATCATCTTAGGAAATGAACTTGACTCAAAACAAATTTTCTTTGGTTGCCATGATGGCCTTATGGTTTGTTGAATTACTTCGTGTTGTGTTCTGAATGATTGTGCCCTCCCTGCCACAAATTCATATGTTGAAACCTAATCACTAATATAATGGCATTAGAAAGTGGGGACTTTGGGAGGTAAACTGGTCATGGGGCAGAGCCCTCATGAATGAAATTAGTGTCCTTATAAGAAAAGATCTAGGTCTGGTGCAGTGGCTCATACCTGTAATTCCAGCAGTTTGGCAGGCTAAGGCAGGTGGATCATGATGTCAGGAGTTTGAGACCGGTCTGGCCAACATAGTGAAACCCCATCTCTACTAAAAATACAAAAAAAAAAAAAATTAGCCTGGCATAGTGGTGGCCACCTGTAATCTCAGCTAGTTGTGGGGCTGAGGTAGGAGAATGGCTTGAACCAGGGAGGTGGAAGTTGCAATGAGCCGAGATTGCCCCATTGCACTCCATCCGGGGCAGCAGTGCAAGACTGGGTCTCAAAAAAAAAAAAAAAGTCTCTACTGCTCTTTGCCTTTTCCTCCACTTGAGGACACAGGGAAAAGTTGCCATCTTTGAACCAGGTAATGGGCCGTCACACTAAATCTGTCAGTGCCTTGATTATGGTCTTCCCAGCCCTCAGAGCTGTCAGAAATAAATCTGTTTACAAGCTACCCAGTTACGATATTTTGTTTTAGGAGACCAAATGGACTAAAATAGTAACAATACTTAAAAGTTGAGAGATTGCAAGCAAAAGTAGATTTCTGCCTGCTCTTTAAAAAGCATCCTCATGGCCAGTCTCTGTTAGAGCCAACCCATGGCTGCCCTGTGAACAGTATTTATGGTCTGCGGACAGTTACGGTTTTCACTACTACCTGGTATTTTTTAGTTGATTTTGCTCTGTTGCCATTTTTAAGTTGCTCTTGCTCTGTTATTAATCTTACAACTGGGTCATTTCATTTTACTCATCTATATTACCTTCTTAGCTTCTATAGGAATTTGTGTTTTCAGCATCACCAAAAATGGCTTATCTAATTTTTTATGTTGATTTTTGGAAGATTCTTTCATGCTTTTTTTGTGCATTTCTTCATTGAAATACTATTTTCAATGAAAATAGGGAAATAGTGAAGGTTGCTGTTCAGTGATACATGCATTTTCAAGAAGAGGGTGGTCTTAGTAGAATAACTAATAATGATACAAATTCAGATGAGCATCCTTTGGGCATTACCAATATTTTTTCCTAAACCATTTCTGTTGTATACATAGCTTCATCTAGTCTCATTTAAGTGGCTCAAACTCCAGTATGGTTTTTCAAGTTAAATTGTCTATATTGCCTTAAAGATCTTGAAACAAGAATTTTATTTTTAGCATGCCCTCACATTTGTCCTTCTAGCTGAGAGGAATGAAGTAAGTTATAGATAGCAAGAAAAAGAAACAATACTTAGGGGCATTGTTTCTGGTGTGAAAAAGGTTTCAGTGTATCAACTAATCAATCCATAGATATGTGCCCAATGGCTATTCTGTAGCCAACTCTGACTGTTAGTTATGCACGTAGTAATATAATGAAGAAGAATGTGTTATCTTTTGATTATAAAAAAGAATTAATGAAATTAAATTGTTTATTTTTTAACCAGATATTCTTAATGACCAAATGATAAAGGTAATATTTTCTATGAAATATTTTTATTTATAAAATCAGATTTACTTTTTACTTGTCAATAGTTTTAGACCTCCCACAGTACTTTATCTTCAGCAGGGGTATATTTTTAACTTTCAGAAACAAGTTTTATAATAAAGGAGAACTGTCCTTTCATTTTTCTACTTTACAAATGAAAAAAGAAGGTGAACTTCCATGGAAGCTAATTTATTGGCTTAGTCAGTTATGACACATAGGGGTATGAGCAGAGAGTTTGTGCTTCAGAGAAAAAACACAATTGTAAGAAAACCTATCCCAAGTGTCACCTCCATCAAACAGTGCTTTCCTGCTTTATGCTATTCCGTATTGGTCTATTTGTTCTTTAAAATGTCATCAATAACTGCTAGAAGGGAACTAATCTATTTTAACTAGTCTCTTAGGTAGTCATTTTAATCTTGGGTTCATGTTATTTTTTTATCTCTGTATGCATTTTACCTCTGAATTTATAGTTACCAGACTTATGAAAATGACCCGGAGGCCTGGTTATTACAAGTGAAACCATGGGGTTTGGTATTGAGTTCGTCATCAGATCTTTCTCTATAAATATTTCACATTTCTGTTCTTAAATAAATTTAGCTACAAGTATTAAATATTAAAAATTCATTTGGCTATAGACAAAATTAAATGTAGGGTAACTCGTTCTTCATACAATAAACTAAGCATTTTATATAGGGAAATATTTTCTAATAATTTTTTACCATATTAAAAATTTTTATACTTGTTTAATTAAATTTAGAGTCACTTTCAGATTTCTTTCTTTTTCCTTTTGTTTATTATTATTATTATTATTATACTTTAAGTTCTGGGGTACATGTATGGAACGTTTAGGTATGTTACATAGGTATACATGTGCCATGGTGGTTTGCTGCACCCATCAACCCGTATGTCCATTAGGTATTTCTCCTAATGCTATTCCTCCCCTAGCCCCCATCACCCAACAGACGCTGGTGTATGATGCTCCCCTCACTGTGTCCATGTGTTCTCATTATTCAACTCCCACTTATGAGTGAGAACATATATGTGGGGTTTGGTTTTTTTGTTCTTGTGTTAGTTTACTGAGAATGATGGTTTCCAGCTTTATTCAGGTCCCTGTAAAGGACATAATCTCATCTTTTTTATGGCTTTATAGTATTCCATGAGGTATATGTGCCAAATTTTCTTTATCCAGTCTATCATCAATGGGCATTTGGGATTGTGAACCATGTCTTTGTTATTGTGAACACTGCCACAATAAACATACATGTGCATGTGTCTTTATAAAATGATTTATAATCCTTTGAGTATATACCCAGTAAGGGGATTGCAGGATCAAATGATATTTCTAGTTCTAGATCCTTGAGGAACCTCCAAACTGTCTTCCACAATAGTTGAACTAATTTACACTCTAACCAACAGTGTAAAAGCATTCCTATCTCTCCACATCCTCTCCAGAAATGTTGTCTCCTGATTTTTTGATGGTGGCCATTCTAACTAGCATGAGATGGTATCTCATTGTGGTTTTGATTTGCATTTCTCTAATGATCATTGATGAGAAGCTTTTTTAATATGTTTGTTGCCTGCATAAATGTCTCCTTTTGAAAAGTATCTGTTTGCATCCTTCACCTACTTATTGATAGGGTTGTTTTTTCTTGTAAATTTAAGTTTTTTGTAGATTCTGGATATGATCCCTTTGTCAGACAGGTAGATTGCAAAAAATTTTCTCCCATTCTGTAGGTTGCCTGTTTACTCTGATGATAGTTTCTTTTGCTCTGCAGAAGCTGTTTAGTTTAATTAGATCTCATTTGTCTATTATGGCTTTTATTACCATTGCTTTTAGTGTTTTAGTCATGATGTCTTTGCCCAAGCCTATGTCCTGAATAGTATTGCTTAGGTTTTCTTCTAGGGTTTTTATAGTTTTATATCTCATGTTTAAGTCTTTATTCCACCTTGACTTAATTTTTCTATGGGGTGTAAGGAAGGGATCCAGTTTCAGCTTTCTGCATATGGCTAGCCAGTTTTTCCAAAACCATTTATTAAATAGGGAATCCTTTCTCCATTTTTTTTTTGTCAGGTTTCTGAAAGACCACACGGTTGTAGATCTGTGGTGTTATTTCTGAGGCCTCTGTTCTGTTCCATTGGTCGATATTTTTGTTTTGGAACCCATATCATGCTGTTTTGATTACTGTAGACTTGCAGTATGGTGTGTTGTCCGGTAGTGTGATACCTCCAGCTTTGTTCTTTTTGCTTAGGATTGTCTTGGCTATGCAGTCTCCTTTTTGGTTCTGTATGAAATTTGCAGCAATTTTTTCCAATTCTGTGAAGAAAGTCAATGGTAGCTTGATGGGGATAGCATTGAATCTATAAGTTACTTTAGTCAGTATGGCCATTTTCACAATATTGATTCTTCCTAACCATGAGCATGAAATGTTTTTCCATTTTCCTCTTATTATTTGTTTGTGTCCTCTCTTATTTCCTTGAGCAGTGGTTTGTAGTTCTTCTTGAAGAGGTCCTTCACCTACCTTGTAAGTTGTATTCCTAGGTATTCAATTCTCTTTGTAGCAATTGTGAATGGGAGTTCACTCATGATTTGGCTCTCTGTCTGTTATTGGTGTATAGGAATGCTGTGATTTTTCACATTGATTTTGTATCCTGAGACTTTACTGAAGTTGCTTATCAGTTTCAGGAGATTTTGTGCTGAGACGATGGGGTCTTCTAAATATACAATCTCATCTGCAAATAAAGATAATTTGACTTCCTCTTTTCCTAACTGAATACCCATTATTTCTTTCTCTTAAATATGAGTTGTGAGAGAGGGCTTCCTTGTATTATGCCAGTTTTCAAAGGGAATGTTTCCAGTTTTTGCCCATTCAGTATGATATTGGCTATGGGTTTGTCATAAATAGCTCTTATTTTGAGATACGTTCCATCAATACCTAGTTTATTAAGAGTTCTGTTGAATTTTGTCAAAGGCCTTCTCTGCATCTATTGAGATAATCATGTGGTTTTTGTCTTTGGTTCTGTTTATGTGATGGACTATGTTTATTGATTTGCGTATGTTGAACTGCATCCTGAAGATGAAGCCAACTTGATCGTGGTGGATAAGCTTTTTGATGTGCTGTAGGATTTGTTTTGCCAGTATTTTATTGAGGATTTTCACATCGATGTTCATCATGGATATTGGCCTGAATTTTTCTTTTTTTGTTGTGTCTCTGCCAGGTTTTGGTATTAGGATGATACTGGCCTTATAAAATGAGTTAGGGAGGATTCCTTCTTTTTCTGTTGTTTGGGGTAGTTTCAGAAGGAATGATACCAGCTCCTCTTTGTACCTCTGATATAATTCGGCTATGAAACTATCTGGTCCTGGACATTTTTTTGGTTGGTAGGCTATTAATTGCTACCTCAATTTCAGACCTTGTTATTGGTCTATTCGAGGATTTGACTTATTCCTAGTTTAGATAAATTTATTTACTCCATATTATCTCAAAGGAAAGCAAGCATAAACATACACTTGGGTAGATAATAGTTTAAGGAGAACAAGTATAAAAAATATGGTTGGGGAGATACCAATCTCTCTTATTCCCCAAACATTCTAATTTTAGGTTTATTTGAAATAGTGATTAATTCATTCTTTCATCTTACCCTTACTTTTGATAGTTTTTCATGCCTCATCTTGATTGCATGGTACCATTGGAATCTCATGTTATAGGACTCAGGTTTCTTCCAATATTGTCTTGGCATCAGAAGAGAAGAAATTCTACCATCAGTAATAGCCTCCCTGACATATACATACATTGTCCTCGCACAAAGTGTTTGATTTAACTGTTTATAAACATTGAAGGAACAAGAACAAGCATATTGCATTTTATTTGGTAAAGCAGTGTGTCTTTATGTGTTTACACCTGACAATGCTCATCTTAAAAAAGCAAAATTATTTGGAAGAGAATATCAAAGTGAAAAAAAATCATATGTGACAGGTATCTTGTTCATAAGGATAGTATAAACAATTCGTTGTGGACATCTGTAAAATAGTTAAGGAGCATCTAGAAAAAATAAGGTTTCGTCTGGTCTAAATAATAATCAGTACTTATAAAGATCCAGCCAGTCTTCAGCATGTGGAGTCAGTGGGCACCAGCCTATTTTCTTCACTCAGTCCAGTTCTTTCAATGTTCTGTGGTCATGATGGAGACCAGATTTAAGTAAAATCCAGTGGAGATTCAGTTTCTATCATAAGAGTGTACAATCTTAGTTATTGGTATTGGCAAGAAAGACATAAGTCTTTTTTGGTTTACTACATATTATAAAAATTATCCTAAAATTTGATGTAATTGTGATACAAAAAGAGAATAGCATTTTTGCATTTTTTAATCTTTGGGAGAAAAGGTTCCTGGGGCTCAGAGTCACTATGTTCCATAAGTCCAGGGGGCTCCAGTCACATGGTATTCTACCTATTATCATTTTGTAGAGAGAAGGTTGTCTCAGGGAATAATGAAGGACCACTCTTGATGCATCTGCAAGAAATCTTTTTAATAGGGACCCCTTGGGGATTGTTTTCTTTAAAATTACTAAAACATCACTGCTATTCCTAAAATATCTGAAAATTAAACACTAAATAGTGTCAGAACCAAGTAGTCAGAGGTCTTCAATATTGTTAATAATTAGGGCATTTTTTGTTAATGTAAAGAAAAACATAAGCTTATATAAGAGGAGTTATTGTAAATTAAATATTCACTAATTAAGATTTCATTTAATCAATTATAAAAACATCTTAGTAAACTCTTAGTATAATACTGCTTATATGTGTAAAATATTATAGTGGTTACACACACGGTTCATTTCATGGCTGCATGATTTTTTCTGTGACTTTTCAAAGGTTCAGTATCCACAGATTGGAACCTGTTGAGATAACATATCACATAAGCAGAGGTTTCTTCACAGACATAATTGTGTTTCATTTATTTTAATTGTGAAGAAAATATAAAATCTATTTATGTAATATTATTTAATGGATTAAGAAAGCATACGAAGCAGAACATATTGAAACGCTGCCTGTAAATGTACCAGGTCTGATGAAAGAATAAATTTCACTTAAAAAAAGAACAATAAAAATTTTTAATGATATGAATCACTTGCTGAAGAATACAGTTTCTGCAATGTTTGCACAAGGGGGCAGTAACTAGTAGTTATAAGATAGAAGTGACCAGAATCAATAAATTAAAAACAGTTTTTAAAAAATATCTTACTCTTTTTTGGCATTTTTTAAAAATTATACTTAAATTCTGGGGTACATGTGCAGATTGTGCAAGTTTCTTATATAGGTATACATGAACCAACCCAAATGCCCATCAATGGTAGACTAGATAAAGAAAATGTGACACATAAAAAGTTTTTTATCATGGTATTTTTTCAAACAAAAGTAGAAAATAAATAACATAATAAGCTATCCATCATTTACTTCAATAAATGTTATTTTGCAATTTTATTTCATGTATCTTCCTCATTTTTATAAAGTATTTAAAAAAGAAATCAGAGAAACTATAAATTCTTCAAAATAGATTTCTAATAGCTAATGATTTTTCATATTTACAATATCACAACTAATATTAACAATATCATCTAGTAACCAGTCAATGCTCAAATTTGGCAAATTATCTAAAAAATATCTTTACAGTTGTTCAAATTAAAATTTCAACAAGGTCTATACATATGATTTGTTAATGTTTGTAAATTCTTTTCCTCTATAGCAGTTTCTTGTTTTTTTTTCCCCCTCCTTGAGATTAATTTATTAAAAATAAAACTAGGTCTGGCAGGATTTTTTCACATTCTGGATTTGGCTGGTTGCTTCTTTTTGGCATCATTTACTCATTTACTTAATTTGTTTATGCCCCATATTTATTGTAAAATTTCAATCTGAAGCATTTTATTAAGCTTCACTTTTTTTGTTGTAGTTAAGCAAAAAACCTTCAAAAGACACTTTAGGAGGTGCTGTGAAACATCTAGTGCATCATATCAGGAGGAGGCCCCACTTTTAGTCATGTGGCTTCAGAGTTGTAAGCCCCGTCAGTCTATTTCAGGGTTCTCCATAAGACTTTCACAAAATAGTTACCCATTGGTAATCAGTGCTAAGATCTTTTCTTTCCTTAGAGGTCACAGTATTGTGATTTAATTTTTTTATTCTTCTGCATTTGTAGCTGAAGTACTTCTATAAAAATAGTTTTCATTTCATTACTATTGTTACCTCCAAACATAATTTGTAAAATGGTGCTAAAAGTTTATTTGCCTTTATTCATTAATTTGCAGAATAAGTTGATATTTTAGCAACTTCACAGTTAACCAATGATTTTTAAAGAAATGTTCAGTGTGTTCTATCAATTGCAAATGTTATTCTTTCTGATGCTCAAATAACTCAATTTTTAACTAATCAGAGTTTATTGTCTCTTGTACCTTTTTTAAAATACAACTCTAATAGTCTGAAATCCTTCTTGCTTTTTGGTACAAGATGTTTCATGCTCATTTTGAATATTCCAAGAGCTGGAATCAGCCATAGCTCCAAAAAGCCTTTGTTCATTTAGTAGAAAATGACAATTGGATTCCAAAACAGTATTCTACCTTTGCCTGTTTTTACTGAATTACCATTTCTTTTTCATCTTTCAGAAAATGAAAATTCATTATTCTTTATACAGGGAAAATATTTTGTGACTTCACAGAGATATTGGAAACTCAGATATTGTAGGGTACTTATTTAAATTGTTTTACGTTCACATCTCTTTCTCTTTATCCAAAAATCTTGCTTTCTACTGGAGTTAACATATTTACTTAATTCTTTTATCCTACAATGCATTCTTAATAGTTTCAAAATAACAGTGCCAGAATTTGAATTTATGATGGAATCTCTGAGTACAATTTAAGATTTGTCATTCATTTTGTCCTTAGGATATATCCCACAAGGACTATAATGAAAATATTGTTTTTTAAGTCCTTCAACATTATTATTTATGTAGTTATGTTACCAACTTAATATACCCTTAGATTCATCTTCTTGAATTAATTTTCAAAATATAGGGATGCTTTTTGTTACTTATCTTTACTTTTGTTTATTTGAAATGTAAAGCATTTACAAGACTCCAAAGCCAAAAATCAAAATGAGTTTAACTTTCATCTCTATCTCTGCCTCCGTTAATAGGTGATGTTTTTTGCTAGTTATTAGTGTATCTTTCTGTTTTATTGTAATATATATATATATATATATATATATATATATATACACACACACACACACACACACCACACACACACACATGCATGTACCTATATATGTAAATGTATATATGCATGAGTGTATATCTATACCAACATATGTAAGTGTACTTGTGCTTACATACGCACATACACACATACCTCTATCTCCTCTTTTTATGTAATAGTAATAAAATTGTTCTGTACCTTGTTTTTTTTTAAACCTAACAGTTTATCCCCAGGATCACTATACAACAGCAGAGTGAGATTGTCCTCATTCAATTTTACAGCTGCAAAATACTCCATTAAAGTTTATTTAAGCAGTCCTATAATTATGCACATTGATTTTTCCCAGTGCTATTACAAATACTAATATGATGAATAATTTTTGTGTATCACATTTTGTACTGTTGCCAGTGTATTTTTGGGAAGGTTCCTAGTAGTAGGATTGCTGAGATAAAGGGTAATAATGGATGTAATTTTGCAAGACATCAAATTCCCTTGGGTTGAGTCACTTTACATTCCCACCAGTAATGCATGAGAATGACTGACTCCCCACAGGCCAATTATAGAATATGCTGTCAAACTTTTAGATGTTTGCCAATTGGATAGATGAGAAATGGTATCTGATAATAGGTTTAATTTGCATTTTTTTATTATGAGTGAGTATCTTCATATGTTATTTATGTTTCTTTGTAAATTTGTCATTGGGCAATTGGTCTTTTTGTTCTCAAATAATTTTTTTTTTGTATTTCTTAGGGTATAGACTTATTTGTAAAGCATTATTGATAACTCTTTTGTAGTTCACAGTTTGTCTTTTTACTCTTCTCCTGTGTGTCTGTTTGACAAAGATTTTTTTATTATACAAAAATGTATCAGCCCTTTTCTTTATTGCTTCTTGATTTTGAATCATAATTAAGAAAGTGTTTTCTACTCTGATTTATAGTGGAATTTACCCATTTTATCCTAGTACCTGTATGGTGATATTTTCTGTTTCAACCTCTGATGTATTTGAAATTTATCCTTATATATGTTGTGAGGAATGATTCAAAATTACGCTATTCCATATGACTATACAATTTTCTTACACTGATTTGAGATGCTGTGCTAATTATATTCCAAATTTCCCAATGGACTAGGATCCATTTTCTGAATTTCTTACTCTCTTTTACTAGTGTGTCTGATCACTCAGCTGTCCATAGCATATTGTTTAATTATAGAGACTTTATAGTATATTTTAGTAACTGGATGAATTAGTTCCCTCATACATTTTAATATTTCTCTGGATATTGCTATTATTAGTTTTCTATATGAGCTTTAAAATGAACTTGTATGATGCTAGAAACAATTCTTTTGATATTTGTGTTGGGATTGTATTGAATGTGTTATATAGTTTGGAGGAAATTCTAATGTTTAGAATGCTGTGTCTTCTCAAGCAAGAACACAGAATGTATTTCCACTTCTTCGAGTCTATTTTTGTGTCTTTCAGAAATGTTTCACAGAAAAAAAAATCATTTAATAAAACATGGTCTATTATGGGCAAATTTAGTTATGACTAGTAGGCTAAACTTTCTAACTTGAAATATGTAGTCTGGTTAATATGGAATTGATGAATGTCTTTGTCATGGTAAATTTCTGCTGAAAAGTATATATAAGTTACTAAATCTATCCTGATTTATAAACAAAATTGGTTTCTATTCTTTTTATCAGACAATTTTAAATGAAGCTGATAAAACTTTTATTTGAATCTACTGAATAATATATTTACCTCATAACAAAATGCTTCTTGCCATCAATTCTAATTTATAAATAAGGTGGTCTTAGGGTTAGGTAAGACTGTATTGCAGTCTCCTTATTTCAGTTTTAATTTAGCTGTATATATAGTTAAATAAAAGCAGACATAAATTCTCTACTAATTGAAAAGCATCTGAATCCAAGAAAAAATTGATACTTAGCTTTATTTTCTTTACCTTTTATTTGTGTGTACATGATCCTTTTTGATTTTTTGATCAAGGTAAATAAATTGAATATTTAATAATGCAACAAGTCAGTCTATACATCCAATACAACAGAAAAATTATCTAAAACACATGCAGGCCCTTTGGTTTAACTCAATATTTACTTTTTTTTTTTTAAATTTTTATTGCATTATAGGTTTTGGGGTACATGTGCAGAACGTGCAAGATAGTTGCATAGGTACACACATGGCAGTGTGTTTTGCTGCCTTCCTCCCCTTCACCCACACTTGGCATTTATCCCCAGGCTATCCCTCCCCAGCCCCCCCCGGCTGTCCCTCCCCCATTCCCCCCAATAGACCCCAGTGTATGTAGTAGACCCCCTCCCTGTGTCCATGTGTTCTCATTTTTCTCACCCACCTATGAGTGAGAATATGCGGTATTTCTTTTTCTGTTCTTGTGTCAGTTTGCTGAGAATGATGTTCTCCAGATTCATCCATGTCCTTACAAAGGACACAAACTCATCATTTTTGATTGCTGCATAATATTCCATGGTGTATATGTGCCACATTTTCCCAGTCCAGTCTATCATCGTTGGGCATTTGGGTTGGTTCCAGTTCTTTGCTATTGTAAACAGTGCTGCAATGAACATTCCTGTGCATGTGTCCTTATACTAGAACGGATTTACTTTTTATTTTCATTTCTTATGAGACAAAGTTTTGCTCTGTCGCCCAGGCTGGAGTGCAGTGGCCTACTGCAACGTCTGCCTCCTGGCTTCAAGCAGTTCTCCTCCCTCAGCCTCCTGAGTAGCTGGGACTATAACATGTGCCACTATGCCTGGTAATTATTGTATTTTTTTTTTTTTTTAGTAGAGATAGGGTTTCACCATATTGGCCAGGCTGATCTCGAATTCCTGACCTCATGATCTGCCCGCCTCAGCTTCCCAAAGTGCTAGGATTGCAGGCATGCCACTTCGCCCAGCCTGAACTCAATATTTTAATTTGTCTCTTTGGAGTTCTAGGTTTGAAGAATTTCCAAGCCAATATTGTGTGTTAAGTGGTTCTCAAATGGGGGCTGTCAGTATCTTGCCATCTATGTGGTATCTGAGAGTACTTAGGGATATTTTTTTCTGACCTTTTAACTGAGGGGAAGAAAACTATTGGCATTTTGTAGGGAGGACCAGGAAAGCAAATGCCTTGTTATAAAGGCAGAATTCTCTGTGGTAAAGAATTGACTTGCCCAAGTTCTGGGTGAGGTATTAGAAATCTCCTGTGAGACCTGAAATGCTTAATTTTGTTTTTCATGGTTAGAACTCCATTAATTTTGCATTCAGAATTTCCACCGATTCAGATTCCTATTGTGCGACGACATAATATTTAAGGCTGCAGAGAAGATTAGAATCATACTGGTTGCTTGTTTTATTATTTGTGTATGACTAGGAGCAAAACTGTGTGCCTTTTTATAGTAGAATTCATACATTAATAGACATCATATAGTTTGACAGATAATAAAATTTGATATGTAGATACAATAGATTAATTTATACTTACAAAGCTCTATTTGTGAAGATCCATTCTTCTTGTGCTGATGCTTGTATATTCCTGTCCTGAGATTGTAAGTTGTGTAGAAATTAATTAGAATGATGTTTTCCTCAATACATCTTCCTATGAGAGAAAAAAAAGGTATAATCAAGGGAAACTGAGGCACTGGGAAGATGTTATTATTTTTGGTTTTTACAGTGCCATAGTTATATGATGGAAAAATGTACTTTCCTTAACAATGCCAATTAATGTTTCACTTTTGGCGTAAGATTGTACTTTTAACAGCCTTGATTTACTAGAGCATCCTAAATAGCCAAACTATGCTGTGGCAAAATTGTCCTACCTTTTCTGAACAGGAATTGTTTATCTAAGCTTAAGCTTATGGATCTAACGAACTGAAATGAATCCTTTCTTTTCCAGGAGCCATTTCCAGAAACAAGTTTATTAAACTCCAATTGAGAGAGTAGATCTTACTCTTTTAGTGGTAATGCTTGGCAAGATGTTCTTTCAAAAAAAAAAAAAAAAATAGAAATCTTTGTTATCATGAGTACTAGGTCAGGGAAAAACAAACAATAAAAAGTAAAAGAAAATATTAGGTAATCTTTTAACTCTTCTAAGAAACAGGTAACTTCAAAGGTAAATGGAGTCATTAAAACATACCAAG
The DNA here is from genome assembly GCA_031835075.1 of Saguinus oedipus. Lineage (NCBI taxonomy): Eukaryota > Metazoa > Chordata > Mammalia > Primates > Cebidae > Saguinus > Saguinus oedipus. The sequence goes on along the minus strand of CM063170.1, from coordinate 183,214,882 downwards.
ATAGAAAACAAATGTAAGAAAATCAATGCTAAGTATCAACAGAAACTTTTTTCTTTAAATTCCAACCACCAGAGCATACCCCAACTAAAAAGCCTGCAGCCCTGCAAATCACTACCACAATCTTGCTTAAATATGTCAGAAGCAGGCACAGGAAATAAGAGCTGGCAGTTTTCCTACCTGTTATAAAAAAGACGGAAGCCCGTCATGAATGAAAGCATACAACACTACATTTGCCATCTGCATAGCTTCCAAATCTCTTGTATTTTATAGCAGTAGCTTGCCAAAACTCTGGCAAGCCAAAACCAGAATAAAACTCCCAATCTGAAAGAGAGAATATGGCAAATAATAAAATCATCCAGACAGCAGAGAAATAGAATTGCAGAAAATCAGACTAAAATAACAAAACTGTCAAGCAGTGTTGAGAGAGCTAAGAAATGCCTACGAAAGAGGATTTAGAAGAAAACCGAAGGCTGAGGATAATGGAAACCATTGTTCAGTTGAAAGGTTTTTCCAAAGCAAATGTATTCACTGGTAATAAAATGCTAAGCCTTTCCAGAAAATGTTACTTCTTCCTTATTTCTAAAATTCTCGCTATGTTTGTTTGAGATAAAGCAAACCTTATGTCTTTGAGCAGTTGGGTCCCATTCCATTTTGATAAAAGAACAGACTGTAAGAGGGACTCAAACTAAGCCAGGGTTAAATAGCTCTTAATTTGTCATTTGGGATATATTCAAAATTAGAAGCCAAATAAACACAGCTTTGCAACATTTAAAGCTAATAACATTTAAGACATTTTTAGGCAGTTGCTAAGGGGATTTGTGACTGATTTTCTGTAAGTCCAGTGCAACTCTAGCAACCAAAATATATTAGGTGCTTGCAACACATATTAATAAATTCATTAGGAACAAACAAGTTTATATACGTTTTTGCATTTTTAGTGACACAATATATTTTACATATTTATGGGGTACATGTATTTGTTACATGCATAGAATGTGTAATGATCAAGCTAGGGTATTTGAGGTATCCCTCACCTTGAGTATTTGTCATTTATATGTGTTGGTAACATTTCACGTCTTCTGTTCTAGCTACTTTGAAATATGAAGTATGTTGTTAGTAACTATAATCATCTTACTCTGTTACTGGTTATTGGGACTTGTTTCTTCTATCTAATTATATATTTGATATGTTTTACCCACTAATCAACCTCTCTCTGTCCCCATTCCCATTCACATACCCTACTCACCTTCTGGTACCTATCATTGGATTCTCTATCTCAATTAGATTGGCTTTTTTAGCTTTCATGTGGAAGAACTTGTAGTATCTGTCTTTCTGTCACTCAACAAAATGACCTCCAGTTCCATCCACATTGCTGAAAATGACATGATTTCATTCCTTTTTAATGACTGTATAGTATTTCATTGCTTCCACCCACATTACTGAAAATGACATGATTTCATTCCTTTTTTATGACTGTATAGTATTTCATTGCATATATGTACCACATCGTCTGTTTGTCCATTGATGGTCAACTAGGTTGATTCTATATCTTCACCATTGTGAATAGTGTTGCAATAAACATTTGAGTTCAGATATCTTTTTGAAAAATATATTTATTTTTCTTTGGATAAATACCCAGTAGTGGGATTGCTGGATTGTATAGCAGTTCAATTTTTTTTTTTTGAGAAATCTCCATACCATTTTCCATATTGGTTTTACTAATGTAAAATCAATACATTAGTTACATACTGCCACCAGCAGTGTATGAGTTATGTTTTCTTCACATCCTGACTAGCACCTGTTATTTTTTTGTCTTTGTAATAACAGTCATTCTAACTGGGGTGAGATTATGTCTCATTGTGATTTTTGATTTACATTTCTCTAATGCTTAGCGATGTTGAGCATTTTTTCATATACCTGATGGTCATTTATATGTCTTCTTTTGAGAAATGTTTGTGTGTTTTGTTTGAGTTCCTCATATATTCTGGATATTAGTCACTTGTCAGATATATTGTTTGTAAATATATTCTGTAATTCAACAGGTTGTCACTTCACTTTGTTGACTGTTTCTTTTGCTTTCTTTACTTTTGAGGTCTTAGCCATGATATCTTTGCCTAGACCAAATTCTTGAGGTCTTTTTCTTAGAAGTTTTATGGAAACTTAATAATTTAAGTTTCATTAACTTTAATGGTCAACATTAAGAAGACTTGATGATTAAGTCTTCAAGCCATATTGAGTTGAATTTTGTTTATGAGGAGTAATAGGGGTCCCGGTTTATTCTTCTGCTTATGGTTCTCTAATTTTCCCCGCACCACTTAGTGAAGAGGGTGTCCGCTGCCCAGTGAATGTTGCTGCCTTTGTCAAAAATCAGTTGACAGTGAATACATGGATTTCCTTATTGAATTGCTATTCTGTTCTGTTGGTTTATGCACATAGTTTATGCTAATACCATGCTGTTTTGGTTACTATAGCCTTGTAGTATATTTTGGAGTCAGATAGTAGGATGCTCCCAGCTTCATTCATTTTGATGAGTTTTACTTTGACCAATCCAGCTTTTTTTTGGTTCTATAAGAATTTTAGGATTTTTTTTTTCTATTTCTATGAAAAATGGCATTGCTATTTTGATGGGGGATTACAATGAACTTACAGATTGCTTTGGGAAATATGATCGTTTTAATGATATTAATTCTTCTAAGCCATGAGCATGAGGTATGTTTCCATTTGTTTGTATCCTCTTCAATTTTAAGGTGTGCTTGTTTGTCTGTTTTGATAGAGGTCTTTCGCTGTTTTGGTTAAATTTATTTTTAGGTATTTTATTTTTTTCACTTATATATGGGATTAACTTTTTATTGTTTCTTAGCTGATTGATTACTGATGTATAAAAAGTACTAATTTTTGTATGTTGATTTTGTATCATGCCACCTTTCTGAATTTATGAAATTTAGGAGTTTTTTCCTAGAGTCTTTAGTTTTTTCTTAATATAAGATTATATCATAAGCAAAAATGGACAACTTGACCTAGTATTTTTCAGTTTGGATGCTTTTAATTTTCTTTTCTTGCCTTTTGGCTCTGGCTAGGACTTCCAGTACTGTGTCGAATATGAATGAAGAGTGTGGGCATCTTTGTTTTGTTCCAGATCTTAGAGGAAAGATTTTTCTTTCAGTTTTCCCCCATTATATATGTTAACTCTGGGTTTGTCCTGTATGGCCTTTATTATTTTGAGGTATGTTTCTTCTCTTCCTAATTTTTTGAGAGTTTTTATTATACAAGGATACTGAATTTCATCAAGTAAATGTTCTGATTCTATTAAGGTGATCATATGATTTGTGATTTTATTTTTCTTTCCTTTTTTCCTAGTCTAGCAATTTATTTTTTATAACCAATTTCTTGTTATCTTGATGTCTTTTATTGTTTTTTAGTATCTGTTTCATTTAACTCTTCTCTGATCTTTTTATTTTTTTCTCCTGCTAGGTCTTGGTTTGTTTTTGTTTTCACTTTTATAGTTCCTTCATGTGCTTTACGCTATTCATGTTGTCTTTCTCCTTTTTGAGGTAGATATTTATTGTTATAAATTTCCATTTTAGCACTGCTTTTCCAGTGTCCCACTGGTTTAGGTATATTGTATTTCATTTTATTTGTTTGAAGAAATTATTAAATTTCCTTCTTAAGTTCAAGGACTCAGTAATTGTTCAGGAGCATGTTGTTTAATTTTCATGTTTGTATAGTTTTGAAATTTCTACTTTTTTTTTTTAGTTTTTCATTATGTTCAGAAAATATATTTGATATAATTTCATTTCTATTTTTTGAATTTTTTGAGATTTGTCTTGAGGTCAAACATGTTGTCTATCCTAGAAAAATGTTTCATGTGCTAAAGAGAAGAATGTGTATTCTGCAGCTATTGAAAAAATGTTCTATAAATGTCTATTAGGTCTATTGGTCTATAGTATAAACTAAAGTCTGGTGTTTCTTTTTAGATTTTCTGTCCAGATGATCTGTCAAAATCTGAAAGTGGGGTATTAAAGTCCAACGCTATTATTGTATTTGGGTCTTTCTCTCTCTTTGGCTCTTAGAATATTTCCATCATATATCTAGGTGCTCTAGTGTTGAATGCATATGTATTTACAATCCTCTTGCTGAATTGATGCCTTGATCATTATATAATGACTTTGTCTCTTTTTAAAGCTTTTGTCTTAAAATATATTTTGTCTGTCTTCTATAAGCATAGCAGCTTCTTCCTAATTGTAGTTTCTGTTTGCAAGGAATATATTTTTCTCTTTGTTTACTTTGAGTCTGTATGTGTCTTTACAGCTAAAGTACATTTCTGGCAGGCAACATATAGGTGAATCATGTTTTTTGTTTTTGTTTTTTTTAATTCATTTACCTAGTGTATATCTTCTAAGTGGAAAGTTAACCCATTTATATTCAAGATTATTATTGATATGAGACATTCTGTTTATGTCATATTGCTACTTGTTTTCTGGCTATTTTGTTGTTGTTCTTTTTCTTTTCTCTTGTTGTTTGTCATAGTGGTTTTGTGATTTTCTGTAGTGATACCATTAGAGCCCTTTCTCTTCATTTGTGTATTTGGTTTCCTAGTGAGCTTTATATTTTCATGTGCTTTGGAGATGGTAAATGTACTTTTGCTTCTGGTTGTAGCATCCCCTTGAGCAGTTTTTATAGGACTGGCCTAGTGGTGATGAAGTCTCTCATTATTTGCTTGTGTGGAACTTGATTATTTTTTTATTTCTGAAGGATAATTTTGCTGGATATAGTATTCTTGGGTAACATTTCTACTGTTTCAGCACTTTGACAATGTCACTGTGCCAAGGCAGAAGTGTCATTCCATGTTTTACTGGCTCGTAAGGCTTCTGCTGATAAATTTGCTATTAGTCTGATGGGGATTCCTTGATAGTTCCTCTTGCTATTTTCAGAATTCTTTTTTTTTATGTATTTTACTTTAGACTGTTTGACTATAATCTTCTACGAAGAATATCTTATTTCATTGTGTCAGTTTGGAAATCTCTGAACCTCCTGTATTTGGATGTCTTATTCTCACTATATTTGGGACATTTTCAGCTATTATTTTGTCAAATAGCTTTTCTAACTCTTTTGTTCTCTCTTCACCCTTGGGAACACTGATAATTTGAATATCTGGTTGCTTTATGTTGTTCCAAAATGTCATGGAGGCTTTACTCATGTTTTAAATTCTATTTTTCTTTATTTTTTCCTGATTGGATTATTTCAAAAGACATGTCTTCAAATTCTGAGTTTCTTTCTTCTGCTTGATCCAGTCTATTGTTCATGCTTTGAATATACTTTGTATTTTCTTTGATGAATTCTTTAGATCCAGAATTTCTTGTATGGTTCTTTTTAAAAATCTGTCTTTTTGGTATATTTCTCATTTATGTTCCAATATGTTTTTTTTTATTTTTATTTTATTTTTTTTTTTAGCATTTTCTTATATCTCACTGAGCTTCTTTAAAATTAGTATTTTGATTTCCTTATCCAGATTTCACAAATCTTTTTTATTGGGATATACTGGAAATCTGTTTTTCTTTTGAGTTGATTGTTTTTCATTTTCTTGCTTTTTCTTGTTTCCTGTGTCCTTACATTTATATCCCTGCATCTGGTGTAACAGTTACTTTTTCCAAGTTTTGAAATTTGCTTTTATAGAGGAGTACTTTTTCTGAAGCTCTACCTATGGTGTTGGTTGGGTATCCTCTTTGACTTCTCTTTTGGGTTTATGCAGTAGGGTAGTCTCAGTATAATTTCTTTGGCTGCAAATAGCATCCATGGTGTCTGTGATTTTTCAATGACTTAGAGTGCAGTTATTAATGGAGGCTATGGTGAAGTTTTGCTGGAGATTGAAATGCCAGATGGGCCAGTCTCTGGGCCTCATGTTTGCAACAGTGAGTGTGCCTGTCCTTGAGCCCTGGAGCAGTGTGTACTGGCTCTAGTGTTAGTCTATGTAAGCTGATTGTTAGGCCTCCAGGAGGCTTGCTTGGATGCTCATAGTGGCTGTGGTGAGCCAAGTGTATTGGTGGTAATATTACAGGATGGGTCAGCCTGACCTCAGATTCCAGAAGAAGTGTTCAGGTGCTGACTGTAGTGGACTGGACTGGACTGGCCAATCTCCAGGTCTCCGGACAGCATGTTAAAATATTTGGGTGACAGGGCAAGGCTGGTGGACTTGTCCTTAGGCTTCTGGTAGTGTGTTCAAGTGCTGGCTGTGATAAGCAGGAGTGGGGCATTCCCCAGGCTGCTAGCAGAATGTTCAGGTAGAGGCAGCAGCAACTGCACTGCAGGTCTACCCCAGGGGAGGGCGGGGCCACTCTTAATGCTAGCAGTGTAGGCAGACAGCTCAGGGACATGTGTTTTGTTCACTCCTTAGTTCCACAGCAATCCACAGCAAGAGCATTGGGTTTTTCCTTGGTGTGTGTAAAGGTGCCTGGCCTTTTCTCTTCCTGCTTGGCCTGGCAGCAGCAGTGGTGTCAATCCCAGGGCAGGAAGCTGGCCTTTGTGAGATGGGCTCTCTGAATGGTGCTGTGCTCCAGCTGTCCAAGGGCAGGGGCCTGTGGGTAATAGTGTGGGCTCCCTCTCTGAAGCAGTGACTCTGTGCAATCTCTACCCAGCTCCCTGTGTTAGTCTTGAGACCCTGAGCACTGAGGAGTTCTCTAGTAGCTAGGTTTATAAAAGATCATGGTGGGAATGTGGAAACTTAGATGTCTCTCACTTACCCTCTCCCTGCATCCTATACAATTTTAAAAAATAACATAAACTTCACCTAAGGGAATAAAGAGGAAAATTTAAATTGATTCTTTTTTAGGGTATAGGCCACATATATTCCTATTTCCAGCCATCTGTACATACCTCTTATATTCTAATAGAAATATTAATTGCCTGTCCCATTACACTGAAAAGCAGAACAGAAAAACAGGAACAATAAGATGTTTGCCATTATCACAGAATAAAAACGTGTGTGGGGGTGTGTGTGTGGGGGTGTGTGTGTCTCTCTGTCTGTCTGTCTTATCAAATACTCAGTTCATGTTATCTTTTCCTAGTGTCTTGTTAAGGCAATTCTTCTAAAATTCAGATGAAGATATTATGGGATAATTTGGCTTTCTATCCAATTAATAACTGTACTACAGGGGAAGTATTCTATAGAAATCAACCCTGGTAATGATCATCTAAAACTGGAAGCACCTTTATATTTTGTCACTAGTCCCTGAGGCCTGGATATTCCTTATGATCAATGTTCAAATATATGGACAAAACTTGTTTGAGGGGAAACAATTTTTGAGCTATTTCTCTGGGCATACACTAATTTCAGCATGCAGTAAGAAGGCTCCCTCATAGTGGAGGAGATGGGTAAGCTCTGCAATGCTAGAAAACACAACAACTTGTCTACTTTTGAATTCCTGAGAATATGGGCAGTTTGTTTTATGTTTTAGTACAGCGAGAAGAATGAAAATAAAGAATTGTGGGAATGCATTGTTGGAGACAAAGAGAAGGTAAAAGAGAAGAAAGCTATGGGGAGATATTACTCAACTCTTGCATCTAAGAGCTTGGTAGGCAAGGGGAAGAAAGGAAGCTGTACCTTTCCTGGGCATCATTAACTCTCCCTGGTAAAAGAAAGGAGAACAGATTAGAATGCCTCTGCTCCTGAGCATACATCCAAGATGCCCATGGTCTATGAAGGAAACTTGAATATTATGATACTGAGTTTGGGCTTCCTCCTGGGGCAGTGGAAGCATCTTCAAGATAGGACCTTATTTTAGCTGTTGTTTTCAGACAGCCCTGTGCTGGGTTCCTACTTGTACTGGAATAATCCTTGTTGCAAAGAGGATTCAGTGGAGAATAGGAGCCAGTTTAACTGGTCCTTATAAAGATGAACTCACAGGGTACCTTGCAGAGCAAAAACCAGTGCAGGAAGTAAAAAAGGCAGGCAAAGGTTATTGTATATCAGCTTGGAGGCTCACTGTCTCCTCACCTAACCCAAGAGTCATCCACCAGACTCCTTATAGATAGTGATTAGTTTCAACTATAGTCTTTGATACCCAGTGAGTGCTCAATAAATGCTTTTAGGATATATCACTATCCCAGTATAATATGGCTTTGAAATTATTCATACTAGAGTTTGAGAGCAGTTTATTTATTTATTAGGTGTGTAACTAAGACAAGTTAATAATTACATGTGTAACATTGGACAAAAAAAGTTAATCTTACCTTATAATTCAAAGCCAGTGTGGCTGTGTTTTATTTAATGACTCATATTTGAGGTATAGGTTGTATTTCTTTCTTATAAAATATCTTTTGCATATGAAAGAATATGTAAGTAAAAGTAACAAACAAAAACAATCACTTGGTTTTAATCAGGAAAAATGTCCTGCCCTGTTGGAAATACCTTTCTGCTAAGTAAGTCACTTCACTGTCTGAGATGAATGAGGACAATAATTTAAAGATGAATGAGGACAATTTAAAAGGATTGGCATTTAAAATGCCCTGATTCTTTTTCTGCTGCCCACCTGCAGCTTCTGTCAATACATTTTTGTACAATATATCATTTGACAAGTCTCAGGAAACAAAATTATGAAAGCTCTCATTCAAATGCACAAATTGGAAGAATAGATGGAGTTTTTAGTTCAATAAATGAGTCAACCTAATTCTCCTTTCATGGCTAGTATTGTTTTAAGATGATATACTAACAGCTTTTCTGATAGAATATTTTCTGTTCATATTTAGAAAGAGCTCCTTAATTAAAAGGGTCCTTACAAATAATCCAAACCAGTGCTCACAATTGTTTAAAGAGACAGGACCAGATCTAGAGAAGAGATTTGCTTTAATCACAAATCCAGTATTTAGCAAAGAGCAGAGTAGATTCCAGTTCTGGCTCTCTGTCCCCAATATAGACTAACATTATTTTTATTTCTTGTTGTTTTACTACTGCTCTGACTTAAAAAGTTATTATCCCTAGTTGTGTTTTAAGCTGTGTCCATCTGATGCTAAGAGAATAGGCTAAAGAATAGAATATTCAGATACTGTTTGTTTTGGTGGTCTCAGTCAGTTTATGTCTTCAGTGATATTTGTTTATGATGCTATAACAAATCACGATAGATGTGGTGGCTTACATAGCAAGCTTTTTTTTTTTTTTCTTTCTCTCACAGTTCTAGATATTAGAAGTCCAAGTTGAGAATACCAGCATGGTCTGGTTCTGGTGAGGGCCCTTTTCCTGGCTTGTAGATGGTCAACATCTCCTTGTGTCCTCACATGGAAGACATAGGAAGAGAAAACAAGTTCTTTGTGTCTTTTATGATAAAGTTACTAATTCGATCATTAGATTTCCACACTCATGACCTAATTACCCCTCAAAGGCCTCATCTCCAAATACCACACATCACATTGGGCATACCATCACATAGGGCTCCAAAATATAAATTTAGTAGGAATATGGGCTACAAACATGCAGTTCATAACAGGGAAAAATAGTTAATCATCGTTAGTAAAATGGGATTACTGTTAAAATATTTGGGACAGGGGACTAATAGATTCAACACTTCCATCTTCAAAGAAAGTACATGAAGAAGCATTTAGGAGTCAGTACATTTGCATAAATTTCTTACTGTGGATATATGCAGCAGAAAGGTTATTACTCTATCATGAAATAGAAATTTGAAGACTATAGAGTATTTACATTGCAAATAAAATATTTTATCCGTTTTCTTAAATATTGCTTAATTCAGAGTCATTACTATACTCCTATGAGGAGAGAGTCTCAGCACTTATTTATTACCTTTAGTTTCAAGTAATGAATCAGTAATTACATAATAAAGAGATAAAATTGAGTGTTTAGCACAAAAGTATGTAGGACTACCACATTCCTCTGCTGTAATCAGCTCTTGATTGTGATTTCAAAAGAGGGGAAGGTTAGCATGCCATCCCCCAGGGACACCCTGAGAAGTTCAAGTGAGCAGGAGGTGGAGCATGCATGTCTACTCCTTGTTTTTTTTTTTTTTTTTTTTTTCTCTAATGTGGTAGTGAAATTGATAGAATTCTGTTAACTCCTTATTGTCAGTGATTATGTCACACAATTATTTTAACTTACCAAGCTACATCCTTTAATATAGGACATACTCACTCTATGAAAAATGAAATGCTTTCATCTCCCTTTCCATGAGGCAGATAACTAAAGATTTCAAAGGCAGAAAAAATTTTAACATGACTGGATATTTGATAATATTAAGAAATCACTGACATTTTTTAAAGAATTGATAGTGTATTGTGGGTTAAAAATGTTTTTTAAAAAGAGTTCGTGAACATTTAGATCTAGCCATAAATATACGTATGAATAAACTAATATGACATCTCTAATTTGCTTCAAAATAACTTGAAAATGGGGAGGTAAGTAGAAATATATGTGTGAGACAAGATTGGGGTATGAGTTGGTGATGAAGAGGGACATTTATTATAATTTTATCATTACTTTCATTAATGATTGAAATTTTTACAATAAAAATTCAAAAAATAAAATAGGTAGTACAATTCCTTTTTCTCTTTAGGAAAGGCTGCTAAAGTGGTCAATCAAGCTCTACCAGTTAATACATGATAGGATCACAAATTAAAAACTCAAGTAAATCCAATGAAGTCAAATGTGAATACAACATAAGGTTGGAGGGTGGAGGAGGGAGGAAAATTTAAAAATACAAAACAAAACCTACCTGTAAATTCTGGACACACATTCACTTCATTATTATTATTTGATAATATGGGAGAGAAAATATTCAGTAAGAATGTAGATGGAACTCTATGGGCCAAGCACCATGCCAAATACTAGGGAAAAAAAAAATGCTTAGATACCATTTAAAACTATAACAACATGTTTTACAGAGCAGAGTAGAGTTAGAATAAAATGCTTTGGAAATCCAAGTGAAAGAACAATTAATTCTGCAAGGGTTGAGAATAGGAGCATGAAAAGATAATGACTAAACTAGACTTTGAATAAGCAGAAGTTTGCTACATGGAAAATGAGTCTCTTTCTAAATAGGTTTGTCAAGGCATCTGATACAGTATCTCTAAAGCCATGGTTCCGAAAGAAGCATTCCTCACCTTTCTCAATAAAAGGCTCAGATAGTCTCCATTGAAGTGATGCTGACAGGGAACTCATGTAGTTTGTTCACTTATTTATGCAACCAGAATGATTGCTTTGGGAGAAATACGTAGAAAAAACAACAGGAATGGCCTTTCACATGGGCAAAATGACATTATCAGAAACTCAAAAGCTGATCTGTTAATGGCACTGGTTAAGTTCTGTCAGAACACAGGGAGCAGGGGTGTGTGGCTAGAGGCAATGCTGGCAGATAAAAAGTGACCAGGCTGTGAAGGATCACATAAAATAAGGAGTTTGATATTTTATATATGGCAAAATGGTAGCCATTGAACATTTTTAAGCAAAGGATTGATGCAGAGGTAATTCATTGATGCAGATAATTCATTAAGAAAACTCTGACATCATCCTGAGTGATTGGAAAAAGAAACACTTCAAAACAGGGATAATAACAAGTTATTTTAATTGCCCTAAGCAAGAGTTAATAAAATGAGTGTCTTTGAGGACAAAGAAGAAAAGGCAGATGGAAGTCAGCAGTGGAATTAGAATTGATAAGACTTAGTCACTATATGGACATTGGCACAGTGATTAAAAAAAAAAAAATCCTGACAAAACAAAACTCGTGTACTACCCTCCTCTAACAAGGGTGGCATAATCAGATCAAGGTTTGGGTTTCCAAATATCAACGTCAATTAGTCACAGTTGAATAGTTCAAAATGCTTCCCAATGTTTGATTATCTGAACGTGTCATAGATCTTTTGAGCAAGGACTAGGGGATGCATTACTATTTATTCTTGCTTTAGTTTTTCAGGCTCCTTCCTGCTAGGGACTCAACCTATTCTTCAGATGATGGGTTTTGGGTTGAGAACTTCCTGAGAACGTCAATCTGTGCCAGGATCATTATTTTCCATCTGGGACACAAAAGTGAGACTGGGCCTCAGTCTTCTGTTTGTTCGTTCTTGATTTCTTTGGATTATATACTCTTATATTAAGCAATACTCTCATTGGCTGTTGATGTATCTTGCCCTGAGGAAACCCATGTTGTATTAACCACTTGCATAGCTCTCTGCAGGTGAAACTTCCCTCCCTGTTATGCCGACCTCGTTGCTTATTGCACTTTACTTCTGGCAATTAACTACTGCCATATTTCCTTTGCTGTTCAAGGATCACCTCATCTTGACTGCTATTAGGAGGCTCAGTTCTATAACAGCCCAGACTGTAGAGGACAGCAACTATGAGATTTTCAATGATACTGTGACCTCCTTCATCAGCTCATTCCATTTTGGTAAATGGGGTATCCTTTAGGTCTTCTCAAGAAGTATAGTTGGCAGGTAATTATTTTAGTCTTAGATAGTTGGTCTATTCTAACATGCTCCTACTAGTGAGTCTTTTGATCTCTTTCTCTAGTGCCCATCACAATAGTTCAGACATCTCTATGTTTTTTCAAGTTTCTGAGTCATACTAATAGCACATCAGAACTGTCCTACAGGGTTTTGTCAGGTATAAAATTCTGTGTCATGAGAGAATTTCCCTGAAATTGACAGTCTTTGATACCCAGCTTTACCTTCACTCTTGATGTGGCATCCCAGAGATCCAATCATAGAGCTACTCTCCTGGTTCCTGTTGGTGGAAAATAATTAGGTCCTGTGGGTTCTTCAACACGTAATTTCTCTCCTTTCTTAGCAGACTCAGCTGTTCCGCGTTGCAGCTATGTTGTAACTTGACCCTCTTTATTGATAGGATGGCCAGGAGGGGAGCAACAGGGCAAATCCTGCAGATTATAAGCATTGTGTCATGAGCAACCTTGCTTCACTTGAGGCATCTGCATAGTCTGGAAACAAGGATGAGATGGGAGAGGATGTTATCCTCTAATAGGAGTGATGGTCTACTTTTGCAGGACGAGGGGATTCAAGGGAATGCAGGGCTTAAGTTTCTCAAGAACATTTTCTTATATAACACTTTCCTAAATTTCAGAGTCCACTTCTTTACTACCAGTGCCCTGTTAGCCCTCAAGATAAAAGAAGTGAGGGAAGTATATGACATAGCATGGCAAGTTACTAAACACAGATGATATTTCATTTGGAATCTAGCTTTAGCTAGACACCCTGGGGTGCTCTGGGCATAAGTCACACCTCAGTGTTGTTCTTACCTATAAGCACAAGGACAAAGCCCTTGCTGTAGGCTGTCCTGGCATAGGAGAAGTAACTTCTTGAGTGAGGTGGCTCCCATTTAATCAAAGCTAATTTCTTGAAAAGAGGAAGTTATGAGCTACAAGCAGTCAAGATTTATAGCAGCTGAGAGATGGGTGTACTGGCTGGGTAGAGAGAGTCTGGCTAGGGCACAATATCATCCATCATCCACAACACTTGTCCTCTGCAGAACTAGCCCCATCTACCACTCCAGTCCTTACCATCAGGTCACTCAAGGGGGTCAAGTTACAACATGGCCCAACTCAGAAGAGGTGGGCCTGCTATGTAAGGAGACAAATTGCATATTGAATGTTGAAAACCTCATTCTAGCGTTCATTTTTTCCTGCTGTTATTCTTTCCATTTTCTAAATTATTTTTATCAATTTATTAGATTATTTCTAACCCTTCACTATTACAAAGAGTACTGTCATGAATATTTTTGAACACATGCATGTGTGTATCTTTGTAGGCACATTTGTGAGATACATTTCTAGAAATGAAATGTTGGGTAAATTTAAAATTCATAAAATTTTGCCTAACAGCCCTTCTGATTTTGTAACAATGTATATATTTCACCAACAGGATATGAGAATACCTTTTTCTTACATCTTAACTAGCAGTGTTAACAGATTTTTTAATGGCAAAAGATTTATTATCAGACTTTTCCAATCTGAATTAGGTATATATTAAATAGTATATCATTTTAATTTGAATCTGTAAAATTATGAATAATTTGAGTACATTTTCATAGGTTTAAAAGCCATATGTATTTCAGAAGAGTATTTTTCAGAGATTTAGAAGGTAGACTCATACTATCAAAGGACATCTCTGGTGTTAATAAGAGGATCACATCTGAATCCCTATTCCAAATCATAAATGAATGTAAGATGCATTTCTGTGTTTTTTTCAATATTTAGCTCAAAGGCCCCTCCCCATGGTAACCTCTGGCTGCTCTGGTAAACTAACTGGCCCCTCAAATGTGCTGCATTATTTCTGTGCACATCTTTCCTAAAATCCTCACTACAGTGTGTGCAGGTATGTCTTGCTCAATGATTTGAAAATTAGAGCATTAACACTTGTAAAGCAAAAAGGCAAATAGTATAGGAACATCAAATGTAAACAGATAATTTTCATTTTAATTTTCTAATCTTACCTCTGTAATGGAATCCCTTAGGTATTTATTTGTATGAATCCCAAAACTTCCATTACTGTATTCTTTGTTTATACACATAAAAAACATATTTATACATATAGTTAAAAACAATATTGTGACTATATATATATATATATATATATATATATATATATGTATATGTATGTATACACACACACATACATAGACACATTATTAGGGATCCTGTTTATTTCAACAATAATATGTTAATTTTTTCAAGTTAACATATAAATATGTTTTATTCTTTTTAGGAGCTGATAGAGAAATACTTTGATTGGATATAACATAATTGATAAAAACATGTCTTTATATATGGACATTTCAGGCTGTTCCAAGTATTTTGTTCTACTGCACATAATTCTGCCATACATAAATCTATCTAAATATGTCCTGAAGTACATGCACTTTTATTTCAGTTGGATACGTTCCCAGAGTAAGATTTTGAGGTTAAAGTTTATGTGATTTAAACTTTAATAAATATTTCCAGATTACTCTTTCCAAAATTTGCCATAATTTACAATCTTACCAACTGCGTATGAGAAGAATTGTTTTCCTATCCCTTTGTCAGTGGGGGATACTGTCAGTCTTTAAAGATTGAGTCAAATTAATGACAAAAGTTTGGTACTTTCTTGTTTTTATAATTTGCATAGTTTTCTGCTACTACTGACATTGTGTTTCTTTTGCATTTTCTGATATGTGGAACACCTTTTTAGACTTTTTTCATTTTATAATGAGTAGTTTATCAGTTTCAGAACTTTATTGCAAATTTGGGGTATTGTATGTTTTTCAAATGTTTTCTCTCAATCTTTTATGTATCCTTTGACTTTTTTTGAGTGGGGGCATCTGTGGCCGTATAGTTGTTTTTGTTTTTGTTTTGGAATTGACTATGTCAATGTATTTTTTTGAATTACAAGTGTATTCTCTTATTTAAGCTCTCCCTAAGCACTAGGTTGAAAAAAAATTCTCCAATTTTCTAAAAATTTCATAATTTTTTTAATTTAGTTTTTTTGATACATTTGTAGTAAATGCTTGATATATTAGGTTAACCTAATAGTAGGTATTATTAATACCACATAATACCTACCATTATTTATCTAAAATTCATTGAGTGCTTGTTGTATAGAATGGTTTCACTAACTCTGGTTTCAGAATCTTTATCTCACATAATTTTTAAAACAACTCCATGAGGGAGGTGCTCATGTACAATTTGTAAGTGAAAAAACTTTTGTTTACTAAAATTTTTCCACTACTTTAGTTTTCTACTACTTTAGTTAACCACTAAAGTTAACTACTAAAGTATATATATATACTTGGGATCACTTAACCAGTAAGTAGCAGCATGACGTTTGTTTTCCCAGGTGTGTCTGACTCTCCAAGATCTGCAATCTCTATAGTTCTAATACAGGAAGTTGGCACCAGGTGAGATAAACTGCAGAGTCATTCCTTGTCTCAATATAGGCAAGAGTCCCTTAGAGGAATCAATCTCTTTAAACGCTTAAGCACAGTCACTGCATAGTAAACTTTTCATAGTTCAACTGTCCCAAAATGTGATTCTCTTTCAGGCTTCTCTACTTGTGGTCTTGAGGAACTGGAAACTACAGCTAATTCTAATACTATTGAGATGTTGGCAGCTAAAGAAAATAATGGTTTGTTAGCAAGTGCTTCGTAGTGGTGATTCTCCTTTTACTTCTTTATTAAAGCAGACAATAGAATAGCCATGCATGGTTGAGAGGGTTGGACATCACTGTTTATTACAAAACTTGAAGTCAAATGTGGTAATCAGCAACCTAAAAGTATTGAACCTACAAATACCTTCACCAGAGACTAATGTTTTCCGTCTATAGCAAGGAAGGGAGAATATTCAGGTACATAAACTCATTCCTAATCATTTAGATATTAAGATTTAATTTTGTCATTATTAAAATAATGAATTCTGAAGCACTGGGAAGCTTTTACATACTTTTATTGGGTTCTTTCTGTGCCTTCTGATGTTGCCACGATTTTGTCTACACTTAACTGTGAATTGTGGAATTCATGGTCCTAGTAGAAAACTTAATCCAAATGTGTAAGCTGCCATCAAAATCGATTCTGAAATGCTGTGATTTAAAACAGCAGCTGGCAAATCATCAATCATCTATCCCAATGGACTCACCGAAACAAATTAATATGCTTAATTTCTTTAGAACTGTAGCTTTGGTGTTCTCAAACATGCTGCTAAAGCATCATTGTCAAATCCTACTCAATTGCATTCTGCTTAATCAGAGATTACCTGCTTATTTTGATTTTGAGTAATTAAGTAGAAAACCTATACTTTTGACTGGTACTTTATCTTTGTTCTGAATATGAGACAGAGACATCTTTTTCTAAAGTGTTCAGATATATTTACCTGAAATTGTTTTATTTATTTCTGAAGTATTGTTGACAACTTCCTCTGCCCCAAACTTCCCCAGAGACCACCTCTAGCAGTCACTATTTATGTTTCTGTTTACACTGTGAAGATACTAAAGGCCATAATAGCAAATCATACGTCACTCCAAAGACTCACATTGAAAATACTCAAATTTTCTGAGATAGAATTTAATTTTTTTTAGTTTTATATTCACTGTGATTAACCTTGATTTTTCTTCTCATTGTTTCTCCTGCTAGAAGCCCATGGCCTAATCAGGAAATCCACAGAGTAGCCAGGGTGGACAGATAACTAAGTCAGTTATGATCTTATGACTTTTTTCCACTGAAAGTGATTCTCTGCTACAAATCTTTCATCTAATGAACTTGTAAAATACCCACCAATAAATATTAACTATTTTCTTACAAAACATTCTGAGGCAACTAGTGTTAGGTGAAGGGCTTGAACAAATTTGCCAAGTGTCACGTGATGCCAGCTAGAGTCCCAGGTCAGGGGTGTATGAGATTCCCAGTCTGTCTTACTCTACAGAGAGGGGCCTGTGGGCTTGTGTACTGGATGCATCCTTCTTGTGTTATAATCTGTCTCCGCATAGTGTGGGCATTAGGAGGAGGTCTTTGTCAGCATGAGAGTGGTCTTGCAAGCAGAGATAGACCTCATGCATGCTGACTGTTGCCCAAGACAGCTGCATGTAGGGCTATCAGCATCTGGAGACCTTGTGGGAAGTCGAGGCCACAGTCAGCCCCTCTTGCTGCATCTATTGCAGTGAACTGCAGTGGCTCCCTGGGATTACTCTGTGGTCATTCCTCTCTCCATGTAGTGAAAATATAATTCCCGTTTAGTAGGAAAGACAAATTAAGAAACTAGTTTCTGTTCTAGAAGGTTAAGAAAAATAGGGACAATTTATGGAAATGCATCTTGTGCTACTTAATGTTTGAACCTTCTTTCTGTTAACCATATTTCACTCCCTACCTCATATGAGGTATGCCAGTAATTTTACCTCTATAGATTAAAAATACCAAATGGGTTTCTTTGAGAGTATGTAAATTTATTGCTTGAATGTACAAGTATATACACAAAAGGCCTATTCTTAACGTAGTTGAGTAATTCTTATTAATGTCAATTGGAGATGTGGATATATGTCAAAGAGTAAATAAGACGCATTTAAAAATTGTCTAACTGATCATTCACACAAACTCGTTTTCTGTGTGTGTATTGTAACTTGATGAAATTTGTTTTTTTTCTTTCTCTAAGTTGAGGCAATATGCGTCAGCGTTTGTTTCTTTAAATGCCATGATTGTACATTTCCTGCATTCAAAAACTTAATCAGAGATGTAGATGTAGCCAAAAGTATTTGCTATTCGAGGCCAAATTTTATGGTGTAGGAAGAGTGAACTACTGATGGTATTTTCGTAGTTGCAGTTGTGGTCATGACTTTTGAAAAAAAACTGTAATTTTAAAGTTGACAATGCATCATCATAATCCTCTTTTTATGCAGGAAACACCCACTTCAAATAGTTTTCTTTTTTCTGTGAATTCCCGTAGGCAGACAATTTCCACAATCAAGTTGCATAGAAACACTTCATTCATAAAGGATAACATCTGAGCTATAGCAATGAAACATTCATGACCTCTGCTTTTCTACGCAGCAGGCAGTGACTTTGAAACCACCCATTTCCTTTCTTTGAAAAAGATCAAAAGAACCTGCATCAAGGTGTGTGTGTGCATGTGCGTGTGTGCATGTGTGCACATGTACATGCATGTACATATAATACAAAGTCAGGCAGTGATAGCCTAAAACTTTTGAGGGAAGAGGCCATGTCTGTTCATTCTGCAAAGTAGTCTTGCTGCCTACAGCTGGGATTGGCATATGTATAAGGTCCTATGAACATTTGAAAAATATATTTGTGAATGATATTCTAGAATTCTCCAGGCTGTCTATATATGCAATGTCAGCTTACCTGTAAATTCACCACAGTTTGTAGTTTAAAGACAAAACATTAGTATCTTAATACCTGATTTCCCAGTAATATCCTGATGCAGTCAAAACAAAAAATGGATGTTTGCCTTGTTGATTTCAAGTCACTTATATTTCTACTTATTAGAAGTAATATTGTAAAACTGAATAAAGACAGGCACTGTTGCTTTAAGGTATACTAAGAATGTTTGGTTTAAAGGAAAAAAAGAACTGAAGTGGAATATATTTTACTATCCAGACAACACTTAGCAATTTATTTTAAACATGAATCTTGAAAGCATTATAATTTTATATAAAATTAATATGGAGATCATTTACAATGTAGCTATTTGCCAATTGATGTCCACACAAATGTGCATCAGCTACTTGATATATCTGTAGAATGATGTCTTCCTTGAGCTCTTTTTTTTTCAGTGAGGAGAATCTATTAGAAATTCTGCTTGTGATAGGAAAAGCAGCAGCATCCACTGACTGAAGAGGTTGCATAAGGATTAGAGAATCTGAGTATTTAAAATTCTATCTCTGCTCTAACATATTCAGATATTTCTGCCTCTGCTTTAGAAACATGCTTTATGAGAGCTTGACATTTTACAATCACAGAAGTTTTCTAAAGTACTTGCACAAAACTTTTTATTCAAATGGGGAGAGATATAATAAAGACTTACTATTGTAAAAGTTAGAATATAGGAAAACAGGAATTTAAGAAGTAACACATTATATATGTATTATATTCTATTTCTCTAGTTTTTTAATTAGACACGAATTAGTATGGAAAGCATACAACTTAATTTCTTTTTTATTACCTTAAATATAAGGAGTCATCATAGAGTAGAAGATTAGATGAACATTTTCTATAAATTATGTAGGATTAGGAAATGCTTCCTATAAGCAGATTTGGGGATTTAAAGGCATAATTTCCTTCTGAATATTTCAGTATCTTTTAGTAAATGCACAATTTGCTGAAAAATAAGGATTAGGTCACAAACATCATTGTTTTAAATGCAAATGAGGAAAAAATGCTTTATAATTTGGAAAAATAAAAGCTTGGGCTCAGGAGAAAGTAAGATACATTGTCATATGAACCTTCAGTCATCATACTCCATTGGAAACCCCAGAAATGTTTATAGTAGTTATAAATGTTTTCTCCCAGAATAGGAAGTGATTGTGAACTTAAAACTGTGGAAGTGTTCTTTTAATTTTGAGTATGTTGGGTCCCAAAAGCCTATAAATCTATATTTTAATTTCATTTCTTCCTATTTATAGTGACTAAGATGAACTTCAACTTGCAATCCCTCCATACGTTAAATTCAGCTCTCATGCCTTCAATAAATATTGCTGAGTACCTACTCTGTACCTGGTGCAGTTATGGCCACAGGGGATATAGCAATAAAAGTATAGGAATAGATATGTCTATAACATAGTATTAGGAAATGAGAAGGACTATAAATAAAAAATACAGAAGGACACAACGAATGACAAGGACTGTACTTTTCCATTTGATGGTTAGAAAACACTTCTCTGGCTGAGCGTGGTGGCTCACACCTGTAACCCCAGCAGTTTGGGAGACCAAGGCATGTGGATCACCTGAGGTCAGGAGTTCGAGACCTACCTGGCCAACAAAGAGAAACCACCATCTCTACTAAAAATAGAAAAATTATTCAGGCATGGTGGTGGGTACCTGTACTCCCAGCTACTCAGGAGGCTGAAGCAGGGAGAATTGCTTGAACCTGGGAGGCAGAGGTTGCAGTGAGCCAAGATCATGCCACTGTACTCCAGCCTGGACAACAGACAGAGCAAGACTCTGTCTCAAAGAAAAAGAAGAAAAGAAAAACAATAAAAGGCTTCTCTGAGGAGCTGACATTTGAACAAAAGCATAAATGAGGTAGAGAATCAAATTAGGTGTGGACCACATAAATATCTGGTGAATTAATATTCCTGTTTCAGAAGGGAGCATGGGTACAGAGAACCTGAGGCATGGATTTGCTTGACTTATTGAACAGCTAAAAGACCAGCATGGGGGCCCAAAGTGGCTCCGGCCGGATGTCGTGGCGCTTGCGAAGGCGAGGCCAAGAGTTCAAGGCCAACCAACCTCAGCAACCTCAAGCTCTCATTGACTGGCAAAAAGAAAAAAAAAAAAAAACCAGCATGGCCAGAGCATATGAGGAAGAGGAAAACATTAAGAAATGAGGTGAGAGGTGTAGCCAGGCTGCAAGTCATGTAGGGTCTAATAAGGTGTGGTGAAGACTTAGGAGTTTATTCTAAATTTGAAGATCCCTCTGGCTGCTATGAGCCAGCAGGGCTAGAGGGGCACAAAAGTAGAAGCACAGACTCTATTTGGGAGTCTCATATGGATCTCAGCTAGAGCTGATAGTAGATTGGACTGGTGGGATAATGGTGGATTTGTGAAGTAGTCAGATTAGTTGGTGAATTGGATATGAGTTAGAGAGAATGTCATCAAAGATTAGCTGAGAATTTCTATGCCTGGAATCTATGCCTTTCCCTTCAACCTGAATATTTTCAGATACTCTTATTATTGAGTAAATATATTTCATTAGGCTTTAAAAGTTTTAATTACCCAGTTTTGTCTGCTTTGAAAATCCATTTAAGTTTGTTAAATTCCCTCTTGGATGATCTCTGTAGTTTTCATCTTTGCCAAGTGCCCTCTCTTCAATAGAATCTTAGTCTTCTTTTTATTATATTATATATACATATATATTTTATTTTTTTCTATTTTACTTTAGGTATATACTATATCCAGCATTTCTCCTCATGTTATTCCTCTCCACTCTCGCCATTAACATTAAGCTAACAGATACCCACATGGATCTTGATCTTCTACCTAAGCACTTAAAGCCTGATTCACAAGTTGCTTTCCTTTATTGCAAACATACCCATCATTTATTCTTCATTAATCAATTCACTAAATATTTATGAATTGCTGTAGCAAAAGTTTTTTGGGTACCTACTGTGTACTAGCTATCCAGGACTAAACACAACACACAATTTCCTGCCCTCAGGAAACTTACTTCAAATAGAAGACAGAAATTAATAGATAAGTAAATATATATAGTTTGCCTCATGCTAATAAGCACTGTGCAGAAGACTAAAGCAGGGAGGGGAAAAGCGTTCACTGAATTAAAACAAAAAGGGAGTGTTACAGCTTAAGTAGGGTGTCAAAGAAGGTTTCCCTTGGAAAGGTGACATCAGAGGAAACACTTGAAGCAGGTAAAGGAAAGAGTCTTGTGTATTTGGAAGGAAATCGGTCCAAAGTACAGAAATACTAGGCACAAAGGCACCTGGGTGGGAGAGTGCTAATAAGTTCTTGGAATTGCAAGGCAGCCAGTGTGGCAGGAACATCTTGAGCAAAAAGGAGAGGGAAATAGATGAGGTAAGAAGAGTGACTGCAGTTGGGGAAAGATAAATAGATCTTTGAGGGGAAACAAAACTGATTGGAAGGTTTTGAGTAGGGGAGTGACATGTTCCTTGGGTTTTAACGGAGTCATTCTGCTCCTGTGTTTAGAATCAGAATGAGACATGGGGTCGGGGGCAGGGGTGGCAAATGTAAAAAAAGGAAGACAAGTTGGGAGGCTGTGTTAATATTGTTAGTATTTACTGCGCAGAGTGCTCTACACCCGCTGCAAGATTCGTATGCGGTTTTTAAGACTCATTCTCACTACGGAATGATTTATACCGTATACATGGAAGGCTTTTTGTTTTCTCACCACTTTCAATCTACGTGTATGTTTTAAATCACTTTGCTTTCCTTTCAGTTGAGATTGTAAGCTCTGCTTAGTAGACATTTAAATCTTTTTTTTAAATTAAGAGTTACCAAATGTACAGCAAATAAGACTAGTAAAACATCTCAAAACTAAGCCAACCTCACTAAGTAGTCTGCGGATAGAGGCCAACATAAAATTTGACAGGGCCTAAAATTACAAGGCACTAATGCTAATGCCAACTCAAGATAGAGGGGACATTGATCTGTTTTTTCTGTGTGGTGAAGTCAGTGTAATATTGTATGTATCTATGAAAATTTAAAGTTAAAAACATTTAAGTAGAGCAGCCCCATCCATATTTTCATTAGTTTGCATGTATAAAACTATATTTATATTTGTTTGTACAGATACATTCTGTACAAATAAACTTTGAAGTATATTTGCTGTCCCCAAATTATAGCTAGCCAGCTTTAAAATTTTGTCTGTGAACTGTGGCTGTCTCTAATCCCATAACAATAGCCAAATTTCCCAAAGCCTCATTTCATATTGTGTTCCTGCATGTCTGACTGAACAGTTTATGTCAAACTTCTATACTAAAGTGCAGTGAAAGCAAAAACCGTAACATTGGGCAGTTCTTTTGCTTATTCTCAAAGAATTATTTATCCAAAGTCAAAAGTGTAGAAATAGATTCATAAGCAACTTTCAGGCTGTAATTTTTTTTTTTTTTGCCAGAAAAACCGAACTGGAGCATTTAGTATAGAAAGAAGAGTGATAAATACTACATGGACTCAAAAAATGAGTCTATGAGAAAAAAATGAGTACAAAAAGATATATCCCAGTTTTGATATACGGAATATGTCTTGTGTGCCCAGAAATTATTAGGATTTACATCCTGGAGATTGGATGGCCTCATTGTTCCAAGGAATCCAGCCTATCTGTTAGTGAACAATCAGAGAACTACTGACAAGCCCATCAGTTCTTCCTGGCCAGGAATTTCTAAAGTACAGTTGACTTAGCAATCCTCCTCCATGGGCATAGGGGAACTGTCCCTCGTGTGTGTTGTCCTATGGGAGAGCTGTTTCTTCTTGTCTGAATCATTGTTGCAGCTGCTGTCTTGTTCTGCCAAGGATGGCACTCAGCACAAGGAGCTAGAGTAGAAGAATAAAATCTACTTAGAAATAAATCTAGTTAGAAGCAAGGGACATAATTCAGGAATCTCGGGAAATGGAAGGTGCTGGATAATAATGAGAAGACATACAAGGGAAATACATTCTTTATACTTAGGCGACATGCATGCAAAGAGCATAAGAGTAAGAAACTGTTGTACAAGCCAGCTTTCAATTGTTCTTGGATTCAGTTTCTCATTTAGGTTTTCTGCCTGTGTCCTGTCCCACTAACAATGTTTTGCAAAGAGAAATAATTTAAATAATAAAGGTATAAAGATTTGATGCAAAAGTGTGTGAAATAGAACATTAAATTCTCTTCCAATCCTATAAATCCACTCTTCAGATTACCGTTACACACACACACACACACACACACACACACACACACACACACAGACACATATATATATATTTGGGTGTATCTTACCAAGACATTTTAATTGATATATAAACATACCGTACGGTACATATACGAAACTATTAACGGTGTTTTTAACTTTTAGGTTGAGGGGTACCTGTGAAGGTTTGTTATATAGGTAAACTTGTGTCATGGGGTTTTCTGTAGAGATTATTTCATCACCTAGGTATTAACTTAGCACCTGTTAGTGATTTTTTTCTGTTCCTTTCCCTCCTCTCACCCTCCACACTTCACCCTGAAGTAGGCCCTAGTGTCTATTTCCCCTCTTTATGCCCACGTGCTTTCATTATTTAGCTCCCATTTATAAGTAAGAACATGAAGTATTTGATTTTCTGTTCCTGCTTTAGTTTGCTGAGAATGATGGCCTTCAGCTTCATCCATGTTCCTGCAAAGGACATGATCTTGTTCTTTTCTATGTAGTATTCCATAGTATACATGTGCAACATTTTCTTTATTCATTCAACTCTTGATGGACATTTAGATTGATTCTATGTCTGCTATTGTGACTAGTGCTGCAGTGAACATTAGTTTTCATGTGTCTTTTTGGTAAAACAGTTTATACTCCTTTGGGTATATATACCAAGTAATGGTGCTGTTGGGCTGAATGGTAGTTCTGCTTTTAGCTCTTTGAGGAATTATCACATTGATTTCTGCAGTGGTTGAACTAACTGACACTCCCATCAACAATGTATAAGTTTTCCGTTTTCTTCGCAACCTCACCAGCACCTGTTAGTTTTTGACTTTTTGATAACTATTCTGACTGGTGTGTGATGGTATCTCATTGTGATTTTATTTGCATTTCTGTAATGATCAGTGACATTGAGTTTTGGCCACATGTAAATTTCTTTAGAAAAATTAAAGCACAGTGGCTCACACTTATAATCCCCACACTTTGGGTGGCCAAGGCGGGCAGATCACGAGGTCAGGAGTTCAAGACCAGCCTGGCCAACATGGTGAAACCCCATCTCTACTAAAAATAGAAAAATTAGCTGGACATCATGGCACATGCCTGTAATCCCAGCTACTTGGGAGGCTGAGGCAGGAGAATTGCTTGAACCGGGACCCAGGAGGCAGATGTTGCAGTGAACCGAGATTGTGCCACTGCACTCCAGCCTGGGCTTTAGAGCAAGACTCCATCTCCCAAAAAAAAAAAAAAAAAAAAAAAGTGTTCGTTCATGTCCTTTGCCCTCTTTTAGTGGGCTTTTAGGGGTTGTTTTTTCTTGTAAATTTAAGTTTCATAAAGATGCTGGCTATTAGACTTTTTTTTTTTAATTTATTTTATTGCATTTAATAAGTGGTGTTGGGAAAACTGGCTAGCCATGTGCAGAAAGCAGAAACTGGACCCCTTCCTGACACCTTACACTAAAATTAACTCTAGATGGACTAAAGACTTAAACATAAGACCTGGCACCATAAAAACCCTAGAAGAAAATCTAGGCGAAACCATTCAGGACATAGAAGTAGGCAAGGACTTCATGACCAAAAGACCAAAGGCTATTAGACTTTTTTAAGATGCATAGTTTGCAAATATTTTCTCCCAACTGTGAGTTACATGTTTATTCTTAAACAGATAGTTAACTTGATGCCAATTTATTTCCATGTTCATATCTTATTTATTATATTGGCTGCAGTTATATCCATTATGTAAAGGTACTATATTTTTTAACCTAGTAAGTTTCAACCCAATTTATATATATGTAAAATATATATGTGTATACACACAAACGCATACACACACACACACACACACACACACACACACATAATTAGGTTGCATACATAAACATATACATAAATTGGGTTGCAACTTACTAAATTAGAAAATATAACACTTTTACATAAGTATATATATATATGCAGATATATATATAAATTGGATTGCATATATATCTTTGCTTATGTTATGATTTTTTAAATTAAATTCAGAGAATATATATATTGTAATTTGGATGCATGCTTTCATATTGCCCACTGTAAAAGGTGATGTAATTCATAGTCTTACCAAAAGAGAGCTTACAAAAGTGCCATTTTTTTCTATATCAAAGTCAACATTGAAATTTATTATTACTATATGCAATATTTTCATAATAAAAATTGGTTTGACTTTTTTGGGGGTTTATAAAGTCTTGTAAAAACAGAAAGCTAGAAGCTATACTACTGATGTCTATGTAACATTGTCATGGAAATCTATGGCAGTGTTTGGGGGAGAGGAAGATGAAGTTTTCATTAATGAAGGAAATGAACAATAGGTGAAGATTCTACATGGAAATGTGATGTGTTGATTCAGGGCAATTTGGGGGCATCAGAAAATCTAGGTAACTTCTCTTGGAACTGTTGGAAATGATAGCTTATGTGAGCAGAGCGGTGCTGGGGAAGAGAAAGGGGATAGCCCTCAGAAAGTACATACTGCACTAAATATCCTCCAGAAGGTGTTTGAAGAGAAAAGCTTCTAAAGGACTCAGCAACTTGTTATTTCTAAGATGTTGCCAAAGTAGTTCATTTTAGGAAATATGAGTGTGGCTAGAAATGCAGAATAAAAAATAAGCTGAACAGGAGTACCTAAGAAAATTTTTGCTCCCAAATATGTTCTCCATCACCTAGTAGTGGTCTAATTTACTGTTTGTCTCTACCTTGAAAAACTGCAAACACTTTTGGAAGAGGTCTACTATAGCTAAAGCTCATGAAAATAATTTACTTGCTACTGTGGCTTATTATCCTACTGAACATGAATACAACCTTAGAATTCTTAATTGACTGATATGGGTAAATATTAGCATTAGATTAGTCAGCCCTTGTAGTAACCATACATATTTATTCCTTTTATCTATATTTTATATATTATTTGTCAATGACCACATCAGCTCTCATTCTGAGTGCTGATTTGTGATAGAAGACAAAGGAAAGAAAAAAGGATTACATAAAGGAGTCTGTAAGTGACAACAATAAACTTTTTCATAATTTTATGAAAGATTTTAACAATAAATCACATCTGGTTTCAGGAGTCCTAAAGATTACCATTTTTATTCTAAAAAAAATCTATTATAAGAAAAGTATTCCCAATATGTCCTATAGCTAAAATTACATATTATTGAAGCAGAAAGAAAAAGTAAGGTAGTGGGGAGAAGGAGATACATATGGAAAATCATGAGAAATGTGAAACTCTGTACTCATGTGAAAAGGCAGAAATCAAATAGGAAGGAATGTTTCTCCAGCACTTGTTAAGAAATATATGGAAAGGAAAAATTCAAAGTGAAAATTCTTCTAAAAATAAAATATTTATTTCTAAATTATGAGACCTATATTCATGCTTTAAAAATATTTACAATCAGTGGTATTATTCTAGACCAATTTTTGTGTTAGAAAGCAAAATTACTCATTTTTCAACATAGTTCCTTAGTATTTTAATAACTATTATTCTTTATAACAGTCTAACAACCTGCTATTACTAAAGAAGACATAGTAGGCATTATCACATCCATTTTATAAAATATACACATACATATATGTATTTACACACACATCTGTGTGTATACCATGTCTCTCCCTGTCTCCATGTATTGAATGAATGATCAATTGATCTAAAATCTATGACATTCTTAGCCTTGAGGATATTAACAGCAGAAGCAAAATGAAAACTCACATCATGTCATTTTGAGACTGTGTTGCAGAATGAATATCAGCTCATCTAATTTTCATTATTAGAGAAAAACAGTGCAAGGGGATTAAAGAATTAGTGTTACTTGCAATATCAAGTTGCATATCAGATGTGTTGATTTTTCAGTCAATTTTTTTTTTCCTTTAGTGACAGAAGAATTCTTGAAAGTAACTTATTTCGTGGACACCAAGCTAGTGCCTCAAGAAGCTATTTACTCTTTCTGACTGATTAGAACAGTGGTATCTGAGTGAGAATGTAGTTTAAATGCAGCAATTCTTGCCTATCCGACTCACCTGAGTCATCTCCCATCTGTGGCTTCTGGGCCCATCTCTGGAAAATAACTTTAAATACATAAATAGACCCTGAATATTTGGGGAGAAGCACAGCACAGTCATTCCCTGTGGTTAGTGAGACCACACTCTTAAATAATTTCTTTGATATTAATAAAAAATTGAAAGGAAAAATCCTGCTACCCATGAAAACTTCATGCTCAGCAAAGAAACAGCTCTTTCAGGTCCCATAATATAGATTTATTATTGATTAGATCTTTTCTTCCTCTTTTTCTCTCTCCCCTGCATGGTTCTTACCCAAGTAATTATAAGTTAATGTATCTTAATATTCACTATATTGTGTGTGTGTTTTAAATCTCTTTTCTATGGAGAAATAGGTACATGTAAAATACATATGTAATGTAAAAAAGAGAAAGAACAATTTATAGTAGCCAAACACAGTTATTTCATAGGATTCAATTAGTTTAAAATGAAGGTAAATTTTATGTCGAGAAGATGTTATTCTTATTTTTTTAATTTTGTATTGATATATAATATCTTATGTATTTATAAGGTATATGTGGTATTTTCTTGTATGCCTGGTATGTTTAATGATCATGTTAGAGTATTGGGGGTTTTCATCACCTTGAGTATTGATCATTTCTATGTGTTGGGAACAATCAGGTTATCTCTTGTAGCTACTATGAAATGTGTAATATGTTACAGTTAACTCTAGTCACCCTATTCTGATGCCAAGCATGAGAACTTATGCCTTCTAAGTATATGCATATACCCTGATATGGTTTGGCTCTATGTCCCCACCCAAATCTCATCTCAAGTTGTAATCCGCATGTGTTAATGAAAGGAGGGAGGAACTTGTTGGAAGGTGATTGAATCATAGGAGCAGTTTCCCACATACTGTTCTCATGATAATCAGAGGTAGGGTTTCTGTATATACTATACTTTTTCCTTCTAGTTTTCTCTATTATTAACATCTTGCATTTGTGGTATGTTTGTTACCATTGCTGAACCAGTACCAATATATCCACAGAAGCTCATAACTCACATTAGTTTTGTAAAGTTTTATGGGTGTGAATAAATGCATGATGTTTTGAATCCACCATTGACTATTATTATACAGAAGAGTTTAACCACCTGAAAAATCCCCTGTGCTTCTCCTGTTTTCCCTCTTTTCTTCTCATTTAGTCCCTGGAAACCACTTACCTTTATGCTGTCTCTATAGTTTTGCTTTTTTCAGTAGGACTTCAGTTGGAGGCATACAATATTAGTTTTGTCAGATTGACTCCTTTAATTTAGAAATAGAAATTTAAGATTCCTCACCATCTATTCATGACTTGAAAGTGCATTTCTTTTTATCACTGAATAATATTCCATTGTATAAATGTACCATAGCTTGTTTATCCATTCAAATATTGAAGAACATCTTGGTCACTTCCAACTTTAGCAGTTGTGCATAGGCTTCAATAAATATCCAAGTATATGTTTTTTTGTGTGTGTGTGGAAATGTTTTCACCTCATTTGGGTAAATACCAAGAAGCACTGTTTCTGAATCAGACAGTAAACCAATGTTGAGCTTGATAAGAAATGTCAAACTATCTCACAAAGTTTTTATACCGTTTTTTATTCCCATTAACAGTCAATGAAATTTTCTGTTGCTTTACATCCTTGTTAGTATTTGTTTTGTTAATGTTTTGTATTTTAGCCATTCTAGTAGGCATGCATTGGTATCTCATTGTTTTAATTTACAATTCCCTAATGACTTATGATACTGAGAACCTTTTCATATGCTTATCTGCCATCTGTACATCTTTTTTTGTGAGGTGTCTTTTCAGATTTTTGTCCATATGTTGGATTGCTTTCTTATTGTGTTTTAAGAGCTCTTTTTGTATATTTTAGAAAATAGTCCTTTATCAGATATGCACTTTGTAAATATTTTCTTGTTGTGGTTTGTCTCTTCATTCTCTGAATAGTGACTTTGGCAGATCAGAAGTTTTCAGTTTTAATGTAGTTCAACTTATTAAATTTTTTTTTATGGCTCATGGTTTAGGTGTCATATCTAAAGTTATAATCAATCCCAAGGATACCTAAATCTTATTCTCGGTTATTTTCTAGGTTTTCTGTGGTTTTAGTCAGTTATTATATTGCTATAAAAGAATACCTGAGACTGGGTAATTTATAAAGAAAAGAGGTTTATTTTGGCTCATATCTCTTCATGCTGTACAGGAAGTGTAGTACAGCATCTGCTTCCAGTGAGAGCCTCAGGAAGCTTACAATCATGGTTAAAGGTAAAGGAGAGGTAGGCACATCACATGACTAGAGAAGGCACAAAAGACAGAAAGAATGGGAGGTCCCAGACCCTTTTAAACAATCAGATTTTTTAATAAACTCAGAGAACTCACTTATAATCATGAATAGCTTCATAAGATTAATGAGACCTGCCCTGTTACTCAAATGCCTCCCACCACGCCCCACCTCCAGCACTGGGAATTAAATTTCAACATGAGATTTAGAGGAGACAAATGTCCAAACTATATCAGGTTTTATGTTTTGCATTTTGGTGTGTGACCCATTCTGAGTTAATTTTTCTGGTATATGTAATGTCTGTGTCCACATTATTCTTTTTCTTTTTTTTCTGCATATGTTTCCCAACTTGTGTTCCAGCATGTTTACTGAAAGATTGTCTTTTTCTATTGAATTCCCTTTGCTTTTTTGTCAAAGATCAGCCAATGCATTTATGTGAATCTATTTTTGGGGTGTCTATCCTATTTAATTGGTCTATTTGTCCATCTTTCACAATGTCTTAATTACTATAGATTTATGGTAATTCTTAAAGTAGGTTAGTGCCAATCTTCCAACTTTATTCTCCTTTAATATTAAGTTGGCTGTTCTGAGTCTTTCGCCTTTCCATATAAGCATTAGAATCAGTTTGTTGATATTCACAAATTCTTCTGGAATTTTTATTGGGATTGCAATAAATATATAACCATTTGGGAAGAACTGACATCTTAACAATGTTAAATCTTTCCATGAATATAGGCTATCTCTTCATTTATTTAGATCTTCTTTCCTTTCTTCCCTCAGTATATTTTAGTTTCATTTATGTAGATCTTATATATATTTTGCTAGTTTACTGCTAAGTAATTTTGTTGTTTTGGTGCTAATGTAAATGGCATTGTGTTTTTAATTTCAAATTTTAGTTATTCATTGTTATTGTATAAGAAAGAAATTAACTTCATATATTGAATTTATATCTTCCTACCTTTCTATAATCATTTATTAGTTTTGGGGTATTTTTTCTTTGAGATTTTCTATGGAGACAATAATATTCTCTGTGATCTAAGATAACTTCCTTTCCTTCTTTCAAATTGGCATGTATTTTATTTCCTTTTCTTGTTTTATTGCACTAGCCAGGTCTTTCAGTATCAAGATGAATAGGAGTAGTGAGAGAAGTATCATCTTATTCCTGATTTTATGGAGGAGTATCTAGTTTGTCATCATGAAATAGAATATTATCTGTCAGTTCCTTGTAGATGTTTTTCATCAGGTTGAGGACATTCCTCTCAATTCCTTGTTTTCAGATCAGTTTTTACTTTTTGTCATTATTGGCTATTAGATTCTATCCAGGGCCTTTTCTGCAGCTACTGATAAAATTCTGTGATTTTTCTTTTTCAATTTATTTGATGAATTACACTGATTTTACTAGCCTTGCATACCTGTATAAATCCCACATGGTCACAGTGTGTAATTTTTTTCATATTGTTAGATATAATTTACTCACATTTTGTTTAAGGTTTCTGCATTTATGTTTATGGAAGATAACAGACTGTAGTTTTTTCATGTAATGTCTGTCTCTTTTGGGTATTAGGTTACTGTGGTCTTATAGAATGAGTTAGGAAGTAATGATTCTGCTTCTGTTTTCTCGAAGACATTGTGGGAAATTTGGGCAATGTATTTCTTAAATGTTTGATAGAATTACAAAAAAATTTATTTTTCTTTCTCTTTCATTTTTTTTTTAGAGGAAGTCTCACTGTGTCACTCAGGCTGGAATGTGGTGGCATGATCTTGGCTCATTGCAACCTCTGTCTCCTAGGTTCAAGAAATTCTCATGCCTCAGCCTCTCCGGTAGCTGTAATTACAGGCATGTGCCACCATGGCTGGCTAATTATTATATTTAGTAAGAGATGGAGTTTCACCATGTTTACCAGGAGGTCTTGAACTGTTACCTCAAGCAATCAACCTATCTTGGCCTACTGAACTGTTGAGATTACAGGCATGATCCAATGTGCCAAAACAAAAATTTTATTTTCATAGACTTTTTTGTCTCAATCCTCCATTTGTGGGATCATTTTTATTATTCAAGAAATATATCCGTTAATAATCCCTTCAGTGCACACTTGTGTGTAGAAATTCTTTTGAAAAATCTTATGTCCAAAATGTTTTTATTTCATCATTGTACTTGTTTGTAAAATTTAGTTTGGTAAATATATTTCCTTACACTTGGTGATTTTATTATAGCATTTTCATGTCATTGTTATTTTCGTTGGTAAATAGTTTGCTATCCATTCTGACTGGACTTGTGTTTATTCTGATGGGTCTCATCCCAGGTACCAGTTTCTTAGTACTGATATTTTCCCCCCATTTGGAAAATTTTATTTTATTCTAATAATTTTATGTCTGGGTAGAATTTCTAAAAGTCATCCTTGGAATTCTGGAAACACCTAAAGGCTGAATAATTATATCTTCAACTATGGAAAATTTTCATTCTCTATTATATAAATATTTTCCATTCTCTCATACCATAAAAAAGTAATACTTCTTACCTTCTGTTTCATCGTTTTTTCACTCTGAGACTTGATCTCCCATTGTAGTAAGTTATTCTTTAGCATCTCTACAGTTTTAGTTATTATTTTGTTTCAAAGACTTTATTTTATATTTAATTTTGATTTTTCTGATTCGTTTCTGTGTCTGCCTGTCATTCTTTCATAGCATCTTCTCTTTATGGATTTCATTTTTGCCCCTTGAAATATATTTATTTTAAAATCCCTTTTTGGTTCTTTGTAAATTCCCTAGTTTATTGATTCTGTGGACTCTATTTTATGGAATTAATGTGTATTTTTTTCTTATATGTATTCTGGAGAATTCTTCACTCTCACTTCATGAGACACTATACGTTTCATTAGATCTGAATCAATATTTAGATTTGTTTCTCAGTTCAGTAATTTTGTAACTAAAATGTGGGATCAATTCAGACCCCCCATAGTAATCAGTGCATGTGCTTGTGATTCTTATAGTATGGGTATTCTCTTTTTCCATATGTGTTCTGGGTAAGCTTTTGTTTGAGACTGCTACAACTTGGCTCCTGAAATTTCAAGTCACTGTTTACATAAGTAATATCCCTTGTTTAGGCCCAACCTCTATGCAGGGAGCCCAGTGTTTTTTTACTGACTAGTGATGGCATCTCCTGAATCTACTGTCTTTCCAAGATTGGCTTAAAGCCTCAGTCCCTAGGGCATACATCCAGTCTCATTTCCCCACAGTTACATGGCTTTAAATCTTACTGGGTTTTCTCTTGGTTCCAAACAATCTTAACTGAGAAGTGATAAATAAACCTGTGTATACTCAATTTAGCATCTTGACTGGAAGCCCAAGAAACTATTCTTTTCTGTATAAAATCCTTTCTAAGTGAAGCTTAAGTGACTAATTGGCTGCTACTGAAGTTCTCAGGTGTAATTTGGAGTGAATGTCTCGATGATTCCTTGTTAAGCTTTGCTGAGCGTTTGTTATTTTTTCTAATAATTACTCTTTCTATACTTACATGCTTAGCCCACAAGTTAAAAAGTGATTTCTTAGTTGCTGCTTCAGTTTTCCTGATAGGTGAAAATGGAATACTGGAGCATGGTTTTTCTCTTTAAGGAATTCTCATTCTCCTTTAAACTTCTTGTTTTGTTTAAGGGATCTTCTGAGCAAGTAGAGACTCCCTCACTAATTACTTAAATTTCTGTGCTTTGAGCTTGTCTGAGACTGTCAAGCATATAAAGAGCAAATCTGAATAATGACTGGATCATTTAAGAATAATGTCTTTGTCAAACAATTACTGTCTTATAGCTTAGAAGCACAGATGAAAATATAGATATAACCTTATAACTGATGAATATTGATCCAAAATCTTGTTCATTTATTGACCCTCATTCATCTAATATGTACTGAATGCCTATTGCATGCCAAACATTGCAGTGGGAACTGAGATACAACAGTGAAAAATTCAAATATGCTCAGTGCCTTCATGGATTTTATAATCTAATGACAGAATGGACAAGCTATGACCCACAGGCTGCAGGAGCACAGCTACATTAATTTGTTAATGTATTGCCTATGGATGCTTTTTCATAAGAGCCAAGTTGAGTCGTTTTAACAGAGACCATATGCCTGGGAAAACCTGAAATATTTACTAACTGGTTCTTTACAGAAAAGATTTGCTGACCACTGGTCTAACCAATGACAGAGACACTAAATAATTAAATGCAAAACTTCAAGTAAAGTAGAGTTACTGAGAAAGAAGAATAGAGAGTCTTGGCATAACCATGAGAGGCATGTCTTGTCTGAGGAGACAAGGCAATGACAATTGGTCTAATAGTCACTTAAGAATGTATAAGACTTACCCAAAAGCTATCAGCTTGAAAATGGAGTCACTAAAGCCTTTGGGACAAGGAGACAGTATGTGGGAAGCACAATACAAAACAGAACAGCATAATACAAGATAGCACAATAGAAAAACAGAAAGAAAGATTGTTTATCTAAAAGAGTAAGTTAGAGTGGCAAAACAATTGGTGTAGAGAGGTAGGCAAGGACCAGGTCACACAAAAGCTTGTAGTGTTTGTTAGTTCAGACTTTTTATCAGGAATAGTGAGAAGTGAGGTTTTTTCAAGCACAAAAGGGACATTTAGAGGTCCACTGTAGTATTCTAGATGATAGAATGGTGAACTGGACTTGAGTGATGAGCAAGATGATATAGTAGGTAGATTGAACTTGATGTGGGTGTTTTGGGAAATATAGAAATTACCATGATTCCCATGTTTCTACTTCAGACACTGTCATTTACTAAGACTGGGTAGAAAATTCTGAGTTAAATTTTAGGGGTACATTGAATGAGAGATGTATATTGAATTTGCAGCTGGCTATGACAGTCTAGAGCCAAAAAGAGAGACAGGTATGGGTAAAAAGGTGGTAATTTTTAGCTATTTTCTTTTTCCAGAATGAACTAAAACAATAGAAAATACCTGTGGTTGCTTGTGAGTTTTAATCGTAGTGAGCTCTTATATGAAATGTGCTTTGCTGTAGCCTTGTAATATCACTAAGTGTTTTTGATCAGGGAAGCATCTACTGAAGTTTGCTTCTATTTCTCCGGGGTAAGTAGGCAACAACAAAGAATGAAATGGGTGGCGATGCAAAAGGAAATAAGCATTATATAAACCCCTACATGCTACAGATTTGCTCAAATTATAACATATTCTCAGCCCACAAAATAGAAGTTTACATCTAGACTTCTCAAATTGGGTAAAATAGTATATGTTCAAAATGTGACTAATATAAGACTTATGATAGAAACTGATAATAAAAATATTGCATATATAGAAGCTTTGTAGTGGTACAGTTCTTCTATCCTAATTAATGCCCTTCTAGGTGTAATTTTCAAACCATGCCTCTGTTAGGTAAAATAGCTTGTTAGTAGGTATCCTTATCTGTGCCCCCACCCTTTCAGTGCCCATCTTGAATCCCCCAAGACCAATAGCTTATTTCATTAGTATAATTCTGGGATGATAGAGTACTACTAATAGTATGAAATATTATTCTATGTGTGCTTATATATATATTTATATATCCAGTTTTAAAGAACGATGTCAATTCATCAGTGTTCCAGAGACTATTGTATCATTAATATGATGGTTTTTGATATGTGATTTGCTTACACTGTTTGCATAAGTTATGGAAATTTATACAATAGCCCAAGTATCAATCAAACACAAATCTAACAAGAAGAAAAGTGTTGACAGGCTAATTTTTCTGCATTTTCTTGAGTTTGTATTGTGAAAATAATATTTTCATTCTTAGGATTAACAGAGATGTTTAGAAACGGTTCCAAACCACAAAAGGCCTCAATAAACTTGCCCTCCCTAAATAGAAATAGCTGCACTTGCAGACAGGTCTAAAATAGTTTCCACACTACAGGGTCATTGATAGAAACTTTAAATATGAAAATTAACATCTTAAACCCAAGTCTAGAAGATAAGCTAGGTTATTCTTTAATGGCAAAGAAGTGACAAAATTCTGTTAAAAGAAAAAGAATGGGACATTCTAGCTACTCTTTAAATCAATGCTCATCTGAACAAAGGAACAGCCAGTATCTTTATAAATGACTTGCAAAATAGAATGAGATTTTATGGTGAAACCTCTTATCTGTATAGATGGGTTATTAGGGTATAGTAATTTTGCAGTTATGTTGTAACATTTTAAAGATAAGAGCTAAAAGTAACTGGTGATAAGATATATATAACGTTTTGAAATTTAAAAAGACTAAAACTCATAGGTCATAATGTAATCCATTAGAGAGAAATAGCAGTTGTGAAATATCGTGTCAAGCTTAAGAGTGATGGTTTGGAGGCTTAATCAGACTGAATTAACTTTCACAAATGTGACTCTAAGGTAGGCTGCTGATTATCATACTCAATTAGTGGGCCCTCTGTTTTTCTAATGTTTAATGGTCAAATTTGGATACATCCAGTCAAGGACAGCTGTGGGTGATTCCTTTCCAAGCTACTCAATTCAGTTCCTGCCAAGATTTCCCCAGTGTCAATTGTGATGTCAATTGTGATGTCAATTGTAATGTTAGTGTTTTCCAAAGAGGACTTGTATATTAAGAGTATTTTTCAAAGGAAGATTTTAGATCTGACAATTGAAGGTTTTGTGTTTGTTTGATTCAACTATTTTAGTTTTGAGCTTTACACTATAATTTTAGAAAATAAACTGGTATTTCAGCTGTGATACCCTCTGGGTGACAGGATTATAGGGGTAATTTCAATCTTTTTTTATTATTTTTTTTTGAGATGGAGTCTTATTCACTCTATCAACAGTGTTGGAGTGCAGAGGTGAGATCTCAGCTCATTGCAACTATTGCCTCCAGGGTGCAAGTGATTTTTCTGCCTCAGCCTCCCATAGTGCTGGGATTATAGGTATGAGTCATCACCATGAAGAGCCAATTTTAATCTTTTTATGCTTTTTCAGTTTCCAAAATAATTTGCATTATTTTTATATAACTGTGTAATTAAAATAAGAGATATAAGTAGTTAAAATTTAAGATCATGCTAAATGGCATACAATTAAAAATACCAGTTCCTGCTCCACCTCTCCCTATTTCCAACACTTGTTCATTCTGCTTTTTACCTCCATATTTGATGAATACATGGAAATTCATTATATTATTCAATCTATTTTACATATAAAACATATAACAAAGTGGTACATAAAACAAAAATGCCATTAAGAGATAAAACAAATGAATAAATAAAAATATAAAAATATATTTGTACTGCTATTCAAAATTTTTTAACTTGAAGATATATTCTACTGATTGTTACAAGAGAAAGATGATGCTTTGACATTTTTTTCATAATTTATCTCCCACTCCCACTGTAGTAGTCCATTATCATTCTCTTTAAAGAACTACCCAAAACTGGGTAATTTATAATGAAAAGAGGTTTAATTGACTCACAATTGGCAAAGGGGCCTAATAATCATGACAAAAGGCAAAGAGGAAGCAAGGCATCTTCTTCACAAGGTGACAGCAATGAGAAGAGCAGAATGAAGGGGGAAGAGTCTCTTATAAAACCATCAGATTTCATGAGAACTCACTCATTCTCATGAGAATAGCTTGGGGAAGATCACCCCTATTATTCTATTATCTCTCCCCTTGACACATGAGGATTGTGGGAATTACAATTTAAGATGAGATTTGCATGGGGACACAGAGCCTAACCATCTCATTCTGCCCCAACTCCTCATGACTCTCATGTTCTTTTCACATTTCAAAACCAATCATGCCTTTTCAACAGTGCCCCCAAGTATTGATTCATTCCAGCATCAACCCGAAAGTCCAAGTCCAAAATCTCATCTGAGACAATGCAAGTCCCTACTGCCTATGAGCTTGGAAAAATCAATAGAAAGTTAGTTATTTTCAAGATACAGTGAGGGTACAGGCATTAGGTAAATGCTCTCATTCCAAATGGGAGAAATTGGCCAAAACCAAGGAACTACAGTCTCTATGCAAGTCTGAAATCCAGTAGGGCAGTCAACTCTTAAAGCTCCAAAATGATCTCTTATGAATTTATGTCTCATTTCTAGGTCACACTGATGCCAGAGGTGGGCTCCCATGGCCTTGGGCTGCTCTGCCTCTGTGGCTTTGCAGGATACAGCCTGTCTCTTGGCTGCTTTCATGGACTGGTATTGAGTTTCTGTGGGTTTTCCAGGTGGAAGGTTCAAGCTTCGTGGATCTATCATTCTGGGGTCTGGAGTATGGTGGACCTCTCCTCACAGTTCCACTAGGCAGTGCCCCAGTGGGTTCTCTGTGTGAGGGCTCCAATCCCACATTACCTTTCTGCACTGCCTTAGCAGAGGTTCTCCATGAGGGCTCCACCCCTGCAGCAGACTTCTGCCTGGCCATCCAGGCATTTCCATACCTCGTCTGAAATCTAGGCAGAGGTTCCCAAACCTCAGTTCTTGACTTCTCTGCACCCAAAGACCCAACACCAAGTTGAAGTGCCAAGACTTTGGGCTTACATCCTCTGAATCAGTGGCCTGAGCTGTACATTGGCCACTTTTAACCATAGCTGGGATGCAGGGCACCAAGTTCCAAGACTGCACAAAGCAGCAAGGCCCTGGGCCTGGCCCAGAAAACCATTTTTTTCTGCTAGATCTTTGGGTCTTTAATGGGAGGGGCTGCCATGAAGACCTCTGACATGCCATGGAGACATTTTCCCCTTTGTCTTGGCGATTAACATTTTGCTCCTGTTTACTTATGCAAATTTCTGTAGCTGTCTTGAATTTCTCCTCAGAAAATGGGTTTTTCTTTTCCATAACATTGTCAGACTGCAAATTTTCCAAACTTTTATGCCCTGCTTTGATTTTAAACATAAGTTCTAATTCTGAACCATCTCTTTGTGAATGCATAAAACAGTGCTTTTTTGAGCACTCAAGTCACTTCTTGAACATTTCACTGCTTAGAAATTTCTTCTGCCAGATATCCTGAATTATCTCTCACAAGTTCTAAGTTCCACTAATCTCTAGAGCAGGGAAAAAAAATGCCACTCGTCTCTAAAGCATAGAAAGAGTCACCTTTATTCCAGTTCCCAACAAGTTCTACATTTCTGTCTGAGACTAGCTCAGCCTGGACTTCATTATCCATATCCCTATTAGAATTTTGATTAAAGCTATTCAACAAGTCTCTAGGAAGTTCCAAACTTTTCCACATCTTTCTGTCTTCTTCTGAGCCCTCCAAACTGTCCCAGTCTCTGCCTATTATGCAGTTCCAAAGTCGATTCCACATATTTTGATATCTTCATAGCAGTATCCCACTCTCTGTGGTACCAGTTTACTATATTAATCCATTTTCATACTGCTACAGAAAACTTTCTGAGGCTGCATAATTTATAAAGGAAAGTTGTTTAATTGACTTACAGTTTAGCATGGCTGAGAAGGCCTCAGGAAACTTAAAATCATAGCAGAAGCAAAGGGGAAGCAAGGCATTTTCTTCACAAGTTGGCAGGAAGGAGAGGTGATGAGTGAAGTGGGAAGAGCCCTGTTTAATATCATCAGATTGCATGAGAACATACTCATTATCACAAGAGCAGAATGAGGAAAACTGCCTTCTATTATTCAATTATCTCTACCTGGTCTCTTCTTGACATGTGAAGATTATAGGGATTATGGGGATTACAATTACAGATGAGACTTGGGTGGGAACACAAAACCTAACCATATTATCCACTCCCACTTTTAACACACACATTCTCCATCTTTCCCTCCCTCCGACCTCCCAGAAATTAAGAGATTACATTATTTTGCTTATATCTATATTTTCCAAAGCTCAGCTCTGTGGTATACTGGAATGTGTTCACTCTGTTGTGTTCAATTGCTTATATTTATCTTTATGTATCACTAATTCCAGAAATCTGACAAAGCAAGAAGCCCTTTTCATGGTTAAGCACATCATTTAAACTGTTAATTTTGCTTTTGAGGGATTTTTATCAGAGTGTTTCACTCTCTTCTGATCTGGATCAGAATCTTTTGTCTTTGGTGGTTTTGAATATCCTGGGACTTCTCTTCATCATATGTATGTGTGTGTGTGTGTGAGAGAGAGAGAGAGAGATCCTATTTGCTGGATGCTATGACTTCCTTTTGCTTGTTGCCTTGTTTCAGTAAAGCACATTCTTTAGTAGCTTACTAAAAAAGGTTGCAGGGCAGTTTAAATTTTTTGAAAGCTTAAATGCCTAAAAATGCCACAATTCCTTTCTTTAATTTGATGATTTTCTAGCTAAGTGTAGAATTCTAGACTGCATGACATTTCCCTTTTGTAGGAATTACCTGATTGTCTTTGTAAACCAAAAAGTGACCAATACAAATCTCAATTAATTTAGAGGTTTATTTTGCCAAGGTTGAGAATGTGCTCAGGGAAAAAGAAGTACAAAATCTGTGTCTTGTACTTTTTCCAAAGTGGATTTTGGAAACTTCAATATTTAAAGAGGAAAAAAGAATAAAGGAGGGAGGGTAGACAATGGAGCAAGTGGTTTTATTCATGTGAGGCTTTGATTAGCACTCAGTGAATTTGCATTTTACCTGTGAAAAGATGAAAGTGGGAGGAAGTGAACTATGCATACTTCTCATTCTCAGTAAATCTACATTTTACATAAGATTAAAGTCAGCATGTGAAGTTACATCTATTCAGGAACAAAAGGAAGTTAGGTTTTTGTTTAGTTTTGTTTTTTTTCCATGACTCAGTTCCCCAGCTTAACTTTTTTTTGGTATGGTTAAGATTGGTGTCCCAACATTTTATTATTATTTTACATCTTTTAGCTTCTGGATGAAAATTGTAATGTCATATTGATTCTTAATCTTTTATGTGACCTAGAGTTTTTTCCCCAAATAAACTATTTCAGACTCCTGTCTTTATTTTTAGTGTTTCTGAAAAATTATAATCATGTGCCTTGTTGCTGGTCACTTTTATCATTGTTCTGTGCATATATATATCACATTTATTCTGGAGACTGAGGTCTTCAATGCTAGAAATGTGCGTTGTTTCATTTCTTTAAAGTTTCCTCTATATATTTTCTGTTTTCACTTTTTCTGGATTTATTTTATTTGTGCATTCAATCTCTTAGACAGAGCTGCTAAATCATTTTTAGCTCAACTTTTCTGTTGAATTACTGATATCTTGTTAAATATGTGCTCTGAATGAAGAGACCCCCCAAAACGGGCTTTGTGTGAGCAATATGGTTGTTTATTCACCTGGGTGCAGGTTGGCTGAGTCTGAAAAGAAAGTCAGCGGAGAGTGGTGGGATAAGAGTTGGTTTTATAGGTTTGTGGTAGGCAGTGGAAAGTTACAGAAGTTACAGTTCAGCAAGCTGGGAGGAGGTTATATATTCTAGAGTCACAAGGGCTACTTGTCAGTTGAGCAAGGTTGGTTACAAAGTCCATTTGCCTTATCAGTTGAGATGGGAATAAGGAATAATAGAAGGATGTCTTAAAGTTAATTAGGCCTGCAGGGGTTGGTCATTCTTCTCCTTTCTGTGGTTATTCAGTTACTTCAGACTTTCTAGTTCCAGGAACTCATCTGGAGTGTACATGCATAGTCACAAAGGATACGATAGTGTAGTCCATGGTGTAGTCAGTCAGCCTAAAAGAACTTACATTTCTGTCTTTTTTATATTAGTAATGGAAAAAGAAGAGCAGAGGGCAGTGGAAGATTAGGAAGGCTGGCACAGAGGGGTGATGGGGTGATATTTCTCAGGGCTTCTTTGGGTGGGATTGGGGACAGCACAGAAAACTAAAAATGGGAAAGAATTTAGACTGCTGGGAGATCTCAGGGCAAGGGGTGGTATTGTGGTGTTGTTAGAAGGAGCACTTGGCATAATGACTCATTGGTTATCACTTGTATACAGTTTGTAGGAATTGAGATATTAGGCAGAAAAGGCAAGGTCCAACTAAGAGAAAGGTCTAAGAGAAGGAGAAAAATGTGTGTGAGGAGGCCTGCTAATGGAAGGAGCCCTGATACCCAGTTAGAGGGTGGCCAGCTAGGCCCAGGATAACTATTTGCCTGATTAGCTTTTGGGCTCTATCTTTTAATCTATTGATGGCATCATATACGATGCAGGACTGGTTTACATAAAAACAACATTCTTCGTTTAA
Source organism: Saguinus oedipus (assembly GCA_031835075.1). NCBI lineage: Eukaryota > Metazoa > Chordata > Mammalia > Primates > Cebidae > Saguinus > Saguinus oedipus. The sequence goes on along the minus strand of CM063170.1, from coordinate 183,172,337 downwards.
GAATAGGCAAAGACCTTCTTTGTCAGCAGTCAGTAAATCAAGACCTCTGTGGTTTTGGAGGATGACTATAGCTAGGGAGTTTACTTGAACTTTAAGAAGTGATAGTGATTGAGTTAATTGTGCAATGCTAGCAGAGAAATCATTAGCGAGGCTACAGAAGGTGACGATTGGGGTAGTAAGGCCTACTATGCCTGTGCCGAGTGCAGTAATAATTCCTACCCCACAAGGGGAACAGGGAGGCATTCATCTCAGTTGGCAATCTGAATTTTGGGAGTAAGGAAAACTAGGGTACAAGTGCCTGTCCAGTTGGTAGAAAGGCAGATGTAAGAAGAAGAACCACAGAGGAAAAAATGTCCTTGGCTTAGACAGAACTGGAAGTGTAAACTGAAAAGGTGAGAAAGTGTTCTGAGGGGGCTGGGACTTTGGACCCAAATGCCAAGGAAACTGGCAAGGGCTGCAGCTGCTAAAGGTTGTAGTGGGGTTTGCTAGGGTAATTGTGTGGAGGCAGAGCTTTTGTTTTCATGGTGTATAAGGAACCATTTGGTATCTATGAGTAACCATTCATTTTCATTAACAAGGCTAGGTATAAATAGGCAGGAAGAAGGGTCTGGAGGAGAGACTGATGAGCAAGGGTAGGGCAGGCAAGGATGGAGTGAGAGACAGGATAAATGTCTACCTAGCCTAAACTTGCTGTTGTCATTCTTAAGAGTGCTAGTAATTAGGGAGGGCCTTTCCATAATGCGAAGCTGGTATGTTCCTATTTCTTGGTTAATGTTGGTGACAGGGCTTGGAGGTGACAGGGCTTGGAGGTAACATGGGTGACTTCTTTGTGTTCCTTTGTCTAAAGGAACACAAAGAAGGTGGCAGGTCTCCTAGGGGAATTCCACTAGGTGATTGCTGGGAAATGCATAAGGGAGCAGCAATAGGGAAAAAGTTGCCTTATGAAAGTACAAGGTATGTTAGGTTTATATAGGGTTATTCTTCCTCTTCAGGGATATGGGTGAGTTTAAGAGAAGTGGGGGAGACTATTTGCAACTTCCAAAAGGAGGCAAAGGAGTCAGGCTGCTTGTCTAATAGACACAGCTTTGTCCTAGGATGATGAACCCACTAGGGAAGGTCTTACAGACAGACAGTGGTTGGGGTGCTACAGATGACCAGGAAGTGTCCTGTCCACCGAGGCTGTAGAGGTTGTAGAGACTGAGGTGTTAGACTTCTAACTAGGACTGACCTTCCGGCTAGGGTGTTCTCATGTGCCCAGGTATCTGGAGTGGGTTAGAGGAAATTAGCAGCCTAGTGGATTTCATGTCTGTCCTGTTGGAGGACTGGAAGATAGTCACCAAGAGAACTGGTGTCTGGAATAAGGGTAGGTCCAAGCCGAAAGGTGTGGCCATGTAGGAGTTTAAAGGGGCTATACCCTTGAGTTCTTTAAGAGTGTCTCAAATTCTGAGTCTTCTGCAGTGGATAACTTCGGCCTTGGCTGGGAGGAGAGCAGTCTTAAGGAGGGCTGTTATTAAGGGGGCATTGATAATAGAGGACCCCTGTGTAGTGAGAAAACCTCTTTCTGCCCATATGGCAGCATGGTGGTATAGGATGTGGAAGGTGTATTCAGAGTCAGTATAGATATTAACATGTAGTCCTTTGGCAAGAGTAAGAGCACAGGTTAAGGCAATCAGTTCAGCTTGCTGAGAAGTGGTAGAAGAGGGGAGTGTGGCAACCTCGGTGATAGATGAGTGAGATACAACCGCATAACCAGCTTTGGCCAGTGCCAACTGACTGGGCTTCCAGGAACTGCCATTAATAATCCATGGCAGGTGTGGTCTGGGTCTGGAATAGGAATAAGAGAAATATGGAAAAATGGGGCAGATGCTTTATGAATTAGGGAGATATAGTCATGGGGTTCATGGTTTGTGTTAGGTGTTAAGTGAGACCCTAGGTTAAAGTCAGGACTGAGAGCAATGGTTACTGTGGGGTTTTAATAAAGAGTGCGTAAGGCTGGAGAAGGTGACGGGCTGAAAGTAAGTGTGTGACGTGTGAAGAGGAAACAACTTTAGAGGTTGTGAGAGGTATAGAGAGTAAGTGGATCATAGCCTGTAATTTTAGAGAATTCTAGGAGTATTTCAGCCATAGTGGCTGCAGTGTGTAAACATGACAGCCAGCCTTGTTCTGTGAGGTCAAGCTGTTTAGACAAGAAGGCGACTGGTCATGGGCCTGGCTCTTGTATAAGAACCCTGACTCTGCAGCCTTTTATTTCTACCATGTGAAGGGAGAACGGTTGGAAGAAGTTGAGGAGTGGACTAGTGTAGGAGTGTTTTTAAGACTTTCTCTAGAGAATGAAAGATAAAAAGGGGAAAAATGTGGGGTCTATAGAGTCAGCTAAGTTTCCTTTTGTAAGTTTATAAAGTGGTTTGGTTAGGAGGGCAAAACCTGGTATCCAGAAGTGAACGTATCCTGGGAAAGGGCCTGATTATAAAGTAATGAGGGCTATCTTGGAAGCCTTGGGGAAGAACGGTCCAGGTTAACCATTGGGACTGGTGGGTGTCAGGGTTAGTCCAAGTAAAGGCAAAAAGAGACTGAGAGAAGGAGTGTAAGGGGATGGTGAAAAAGGCATCTTTCAGGTCAAGAATGGAATAGTGAGTTGTGAAACGGACTATGGCAGATAGGAGGGTATAAGGGTTTGGTACAACAGGATGGATGGGAAGTATAATTTGTCTAATTAAGTGGAGGTCTTGAACCAGCCTGTAGGATCTGTCTGATTTTTGGATAGGTAGGATAGAGAAATTGCAAGGAGAGTTAGTGGGAAGTAAAAGGCCATGTTGTAGTAAGTGAGTATTAACAGGCTTTAGGTTTGTTTTTTTTTTTTTTTTTTTTTTTTTTTGAGACAGAGTTTTGCTCTTGTTACCCAGGCTGGAGTGCAATGGCACAGTCTCTGCTCACCGCAACCTCCACCTCCTGGGTTCAGGCAATTCTCCAGCCTCAGCCTCCTGAGTAGCTGGGATTACAGGCATGTGCCACCATGCCCAGCTAATTTTTTGTATCTTTAGTAGAGAGAGGGTTTCACCATGTTGACCAGGATGGTCTCGATATCTTGACCTCGTGATCCACCCGCCTCGGCCTCCCAAAGTGCTGGGATTACAGGCTTGAGCCGCCACACCCAGCCCAGGCTTTAGGTCTTTTAAGGCTTGTGCTGGGATGGGGTACTGGCACTGGGTGGGATAAGAGAGGTTAGGTTTTAGGAGGATGATGAGGGATTAGTGACTTGTAGCAAGGGATGGGGAGGTGGTGTCTCACACCCTAGGGGTAAGGTAGGGGGACATAAGAGGAGCTATTGAGGGAGGTACGGGTTCAGGGAGGAGGGCGGCAGTGAGGTGTGGCTGTAGCCCAGGAATAGATAAGGAAGCAGACAATTTTGCTTGGATATCTCGGCCTAACAGGGGGATTGGACAAGTGGGGTTGATTAGATAAGAATGTGGAAAGGAGTGCTGGCCTAACACCAGACTTGGGAAGTTCTGAGAGGCCTGGAGGCCTTGCCATCAATTCCCACAACAGTTATTGAGGTCAAGGCGACAGGTCCTTGAAAAGAAGGCAGCATGGAGTGAGTGGCCCCCATATTGATTAAGAAGGGATGGACTTACCCTCCAGCATAAGAGTTACCTGAAGCTCGGCATTTGTGATGGTCCCGGGGGCTTCCGAGATGTTTGGGCAGCATTAGTCTTCATTTGCCAAGCCACAGTGATGTGAGTCAGACAGCCCCACTTTCTAGTGGGGGCCTGGACTGATGGGGCAGGGCTTAGGAGAAATCCCAGGCTGCGGGCATTCCTTGGCCCAGTAGCCAGGTTTCTCATACTTGAAGCAAGGTCCAGGGCAGGGTGTGCTGGACTCTATAAGTTGGTGGGAATTTGTAGGAATGAGTAGTCTTTGAGCTTTCAGCTTATTTATGATGGGGAGGAGGCCGAGGCAGTGAACTTTGGAGATTGGAAACTGAGGGCGAGAAGGGAAGGTTGTGGGGTCTTTTATGCGTATGAGTATGGGTTGGTGATGTGAGGCTACAGTGGGGGTATCGGTGTCCCACACTTTGGGATCTACATTGGGGAGGAGTTCGGCCGGAGGAGGGGGGAAAGGTGGGTTGGCGATGAGGGGTAACAGGAAGGTTTCTGTGTGTGGAAAGGTAATAGTAGCTTGCAGTTTCTCTAGGATATCTCGCCCTAGGAGAGGTACAGGGCAAGAGGGAATGACTAGAAAGGAGTGGGTAAAAATGGAAGGGCCAAACAAACAGGTTAAGGGTGGAGTTTGGTGAGGAGTGGAGGGAGACCCATCAATGCCCATAACAGAGACTTGGGAAGGAGTGGTTTTGCCTGAATATGAGGGGAGTACAGAGTAGGTAGCCCCTGTGTCCAATAAGAAGGAGACACTCTTACCCGCTACCTGAAGCTTAACCCTGGGCTCGGCAAGGGTAACCGGAGTTGGGGAGCCAGGACACCGCTAATCGTCCATAAACCCTAGTAGCTCTGGGAATGGGTTTTCCTGAGCACCTGACTTCTGACCGGTATGGACAGGAGTCTGGTTTTCAGAAACGCGTCCTTGCTGCTCTCCAGTGTGTTGGTTTGGAGAAACTGAGGCCCTGGGGAAGCTCGGACAATCAGACCTCCAGTGTCCCATGAGCTGACAATTAGGGCAGGGCTTGGTAGGAGGCCGCGGCTGGGGGCAGACTCTTGACCAGTGCCCTTCTTTCCCACATTTGAAACATGCCCCAGGAGGGGTGTGTTTGTTTGCTTTACCCTTGTTAGTTTCTACCGAGCGAAGGGCTGCTGCTAAGGCTTGGGTTTGTAGAGTGACTTTTTGCTTCATACGTGCTTGGCGGGCTGCCTCAGCTGTGTCTTCCCTGGCATTAAACACTTTAAAGGCCATTTTTACCAAGTCCTGTATGGGGGTTCCAGGGCCATCCTCCACTTTCTTTAGTTTTTTCCGGATGTCAGGGGCTGATTGAGAGATGAAGTGTGATGCTAGGACAGTGGCTCCGTTTTGGGAGGCTGGATCTAGCCGGGTGTAGCGGACTAATACTTCTTGCAAGTGAGTTAGAAAGAGGGCAGGGTTTTCATCTGGTAATTGGGTGATTTCTCTTAGCTTGTCATAGTTTACTACTTTGTTAGACACTACATCCATGCCTTTAAGGAGGTATCGGACCATGCGGTCTCTGTGGGTATGTCAGACCCCCGGCCTGCCTGATAATCCCATTGGGGGTCTTCATTAGGAATTACTTCGGGGCCCAGGGGGATCTGGTTATCTATAGCATGATCTTTATCTGCCTGGTGTCTGGCTGCAGCGAGGATACGCTCGTGCTCTTCTGCAGTGAGGGTGGAAGTGCAGATAACTCGAATATCATGCCAAGTAAGACTGTATGCCTGAGTGAGGTATTGGAATTCTTTAATATAGGTGGATGGGTTGGCTGAGAAGGATCCTAAACATTTCTCAGTTTGGGACAGGTCTTGGAGTGAAAAAGGAACATGGACTCTGACTAAGCCTTCAGTGCCTGCTACTTCTCAGAGAGGGGCTAGGATAATTGGTTGGTGAGAGCGGGTGTGGGCTGCTACCGGCGAGGTAAGAGGAAGTGCGGCCTCTGAGGAAGGAGGCCCGGAGGGGGTGGGGGAGGAAGGGCGAGCGGCTGATGGCGGCTGGTTGCCGAGGTTGGTGGGAGGGTATAGATGTTCAGGCAGATCCTCCGGTGAAGAGTAGGGAGGGGGAGAAGTAATGGAGAAAGATTTACGAGGGGTGCGAGCTAAGAGGATTTGGTGGGTGGAGCAGGTAGAACAAAGACCAGGGTGGGTACGGAGGTCCCAAAAAGCCTGAACGTAAGGAATTTCATTGTCCTTGCCCGTGTGGCGACAGAAATTGTCGAGGTTTTGGAGGGCATTGAAATCGAAAGTACCAGTCGGGGGCCAATGTGACTGGTTATCGAGTTCGTATTGGGGCCAAGCCACCTGGGACAGAAAGACAAGTTTTTTCCTTCTGAGGGTTTGAGAATATCCCAATCTGGCAAAATTTCGCAGTAAGCACCCAAGGGGGCTGTTAGTTGGAATTTTGGACTCCGAATTCCCCATGACGGGTGTAGCTACAGACCCTCCGGCACGGTCAGGTAGATGCAAAGAAAAGGCGTCCCCCTTCGTTGCAAATTCCCGGGAGTACGGTTAGGTACGGTTAGGGAGGCGGTCAGAGGGGCGTCCCCCGTCTGGCAGCAACCCTTCGGAAGGCTCCTGGAGCCGGAACGGAGGACTACCTCGGCTCGGCCGAGTCTAGGTGAGGAGTCCGTGCGGAACGCTGGAGGGGGAGCCGCTGCACCCGTGCCATGTGGGGGGAGGTGGTTAAGGTAAAGCAAAAAATTGTGCTTACCTTAATCAGAGTGTAGCGGTGGCAGGGCCTGTGTTGGGCAGGTCGGGGGAGGGGGCCGCGGCCCACGCTCCTGGTGGGTCGGCGGGAGGGGGCCACGGCCTGGCCAGTGGCCCACGCTCCCGGGTTTCGGCACCACTTGTCCGACCCAATGTCTGACCCACCCTCCACGGAGAGACAGAGTTCGCTCGAATAAACTGGATTGCAGGCTGGAAGAAAGTCCATAAGTTCAGGCTTTATTGAGAAGAAAGAGCCTCCAGGCAGACCAGAGGGGAAAGCAGGAAGATGGCTGCGCCGAGCCTAGAGGGTTAGAGCTTTTTATAGGGGCGGGAACAGGAGGGCTTGAGGGGGGGGGTGCTGACTCTGCGGGTGGTGGTTGGTCAGGCCGGCTGTCGGGCAGGAAGTCTTCTGGGGAGAAGAGCTTGTTGGGCAGGAAGTCATTAGAGAGCTGATAGGGCAGATGGTGATTGGTTCAGCCGGTCAGGCGGGAGGTGGCTGTAGCCAGGCGGGAAGGCCAGAACGGTATGTAGAGGGCGAACTTCCTCATCGGGAAGTTAAGGGGGGGAAGGGTGAATTTCCTCATCGGGAAGTTAAGGGGGGAGGGCAAACTTCCTCATCGGGAAGTTAGATTTTTTCCATGCGGCCAGGGTGGCTGGTTGTCTGGGCCGGCTTTCTAACAGGGGCAGATCTTTTCCAAACAGCCATGTTACAGAAAAAATTAGATGTTTAGGTTTCAGATCGGGTGACAGTTGAAGAGCTTTTAGGTTTTTTAGGATGCAGACTAGAGGCAAAGACAGAGAAATATGTGGTGGAATATTGCCCCTGGCAAAGGAGATAAGTTTTAAGGAAATGAGTAGAGTAGAGATGAGAAGGAGTGAGCAGCTACCAGGGTTTTCAGTAGGCGTCCCCGACTGAATCCTGGGCTGTAAACATGGGTGAGTGATCAAGGCACGCATCCCCGTGATTGACCAGGAACCAAGGAAAGACAGTCTTCCCTAGTTGAGTTCGTGACCGACATTGGAGTTTTTGAGTGTGTGGATAGTGTCTCCTTTGCCTCTACTTAGAGAGGGAGACTTGTCTCCTTGGGATTTAAAGGAAAAGGGGGGAAATCTTGTCTCCTTTTCTATAAAGGAAAAGAGAGAGAAAAATGGGAGACTGCTTACCTGATCACAAGGTGGCAAGAGGGTTCTTGGGCTGGTCTGAAGTGCTGAGATCACAGGTGGGTCTCTTCACAGAGGGAGAGCAGGGACAGGGGGTCAGTCTCCCAAAAGAATACTCCTGTCCTGGGTTTTGGCACCAGATGTTAAATGCCTGCTCTAAATGAAGAGACCCCACAGACAGGCTTTATGTGAGCATCATGGCTGTTAATTCATCCAGGTACAGGTGGGCTGAGTCTGAAAAGAGAGTCTGGAGGGCAGTGGAATAGGAGTTGGTTTTACAGGTTTTGGGTAAGCAGTAGAAAGTTACAGAAGTTATAGTGCAGGGTGGTTTTTGCAAGCTGGGAGGGAGTTGTCCAGTCTGGAGTCATGAGGTTGACCTATCAGTTGAGCAACGTCAGTTACAAAGTCCAGTTACCTTATCAGTTGAGGCAGGAAGAAGGAACTATAGAAGAATGTCTCAAAGTTAATTAGGCACCACAGGGGTTGCTCATTCTTCTTTTTTTTGTGGTTTTCCAGTTAATTCAGACTTTCTAGTTCCAGGAATTCATCTGGATTGTACATGCAGGTTAAAGAGGTTACCATGGCATAGTCCATGGTGCAGTCAGTCAGCCTAAAAAACTTTACATATCCACTTACAATTTTCTAAATATTTTTCTGGTTTTTGAATGTTATTATTATGTACCTTCTGTTCTCATTTTTATTTCAAAACTTTTCATCATGATAATTTAGATTCACATGCAGTTTTAAGAAAAAAACACAAAGTTGTACATATACTATTTAGAACTAGTGGTAACATTTTATTAATCTGTAGTATAATATTACTGTCATGGTATTGACATTGATATAATCCAACAAACTAATTCTGATTTCTCTAGTTTTCACTGTGCTTGCATATGAGTGCATTTGTGTGTGTTTAGTTCTACACAGTTGTATCATATATGTAGGTTTGTGATTCAATCACCACAGTCAAGTTTCATCATCATAAGGATGGCTCATAGTACCCTTTTATAATCAAACGTACACCCTCTTAATTCTCTACCCTATATTCTTAAAATTTTATCTCTTCAAAAGTGTTATTTAAGTTTAATCATACAATAGGTATCTTTTTCAAGACTGACTTTGTTCGGTAAGGATAATGCCTTTGTGATTCATCCAAGTTGTTGGGTTATGTTCATGCCTTTTTTTTTTTTTGCTGAGTAATAGTCAATGGTATGGCTAGACCACCATGAGTCCAGTTCTTGGCTATTACAAATAAAGCTGTTATGAACATTTATACAAAGGTTTTTATGTGAATGTAAGTTTTATTTTTCTAATTGTCCAAAAGTACAGATGCTAGGTTGCATGGTGATTGCCAATTTAGTTTTAGCTTTGTTTTGTTTTGAGACAGATTCTTGCTCTGTTGCCCAGGCTGGAGTGCAGTGGCACGATCTCAGCTCATTCCAACTTCTGCCTTCTGGATTCAACCAATTCTCCTGCCTCAGCCTCCCGAGTAGCTGGGATTATAGGTGCATGCTACCACCAGGCTAATTTTTGTATTATTAATAGAGATGGGTTTTTACCATCTTGGCCAGGCTGGTCTCAAACTCCTGGCCTCGTGATCCACCTGCCTCAGCCTCCCAAAGTGCTGAGATTACAGGCATGGGCCACCCTGCTGGTCACCTATTTAGTTTTAAAGGAAACTGCCAAATTGCTTTCCAAACTGTCTTTCATATTCTTACATTTGCATCAGTCATGTATATTTTGATTCAGTTTCTCCTCATCCTCACCAGAATTTGGTGTTGTCACCATTTTTTGTTTTAGTCTTTAATATAGGTATGTAGTGGTGTGGTTGTAATTTGCAATTCCTTGTTGACTATGAAGCTGAACATTTTCATATGCTTCTTTTCAGTCTATATATATATTCTTCATTGCAATATCTTCACGTGTTTTGCCCATCTTCTAATTGGATTGCTTTTTTCTTATTGACTGCAAATGATGAAACCCAATTTATCATTTTTTTTTTTTACAGTTTATGATCTTGGTGTTAATCTAAGAATGTGTTTCTTAGTCTTAGATTCTGAATATTTTCTTCTATATATATATATTTTAAATTTTTATTGCATTATAGGTTTTGGGGTACATGTGCAGAACGTGCAAGATAGTTGCATAGGTACACACATGGCAGTGTGTTTTGCTGCCTTCCTCCCCTTCACCCACACTTGGCATTCATCCCCAGGCTATCCCTCCCCAGCCTTCTTCTATATTTTTTATAAATGTTTTATAGTTTTATGTTTATCTCCATCATCTATTTTGAGTTAATTTTTGCTTAAAGCATGAGGTGTGGGACAGAATTCATATTCTTGTCTACAGACATCCAGTTGTTCCAGCAGCATTTGGCAAAAAGGTTATTCTTCCTCCATTGAATGGTTCTTCTACTTTTGTAAAAAAGAAAAGAAAAGATACATTTGTGTGGAACTGTTTCTTGGTTTTCTACTGGGTTTCTTTAATCTCATGTCTATTGCTTTGATCTTTTTTATTGTCTTAAAGGTCCCTGAGGCTATTTTGAGTTTTATTTTTTTAGTCTCTTCTCTTTCAGATTGTTTGAATTCCACTGTTCTCTTTTCAGATTGACTGATAGTATCCCCTGTCATCTCCACTCTACTATGGAGCCTATCCAGTGAGCTGTTTGTTTTTTTATTGGATTTTTTTCAAGTTTATAAATTACATTTGGTTCTTTGTTGTAACATCTATTGGTTCTCTGAGATTTTATATTTTTTCATTTGTTCCTAGAGATTTTGTAACAGATTATTGAATTATTTTTTATGACAGTTGTTTTAAAATTCTTGTTAGATAATTTTGACAGCTGATTTACTATGGAGTTAATATCAATTGATGGTCGTTTTTCATTCAAGTTGTGATTTTTCTTGATTCTTCATATGACAGGTGATTTTTGATTGTATGGTAGATACTAATTTATTATGTTATGAGAATCTGAAGCCTGCTTAAATCTTTTATATGACCAGTCAGTCACCCTGTTAAGGGTTAGCATACAGCTGTCTGCCAATTTTTCTAGGCTATGGTCCCAGTGACCGTTTTTCAGAACCTTTATGATGTTATTTTGATCTGCTTGGTTTATCTGGTGCAGCTGAGGCTTCCACTGACCCCTGCTGGTGCAGCCTGAGGAAATGTGAGTGGTTTTCCCAAGCAGAGTTGTCAGATGTTTCTTGTGGGTGGAGGGGTGTGGTGGTATCCTCCCATGAGTATCCCTTGGCTGTTCCAGTGTCTCTGGTCAAGGGACAGGAATCTCAGGACTGTGAGATCAAAGAGACTTCCCAAGGCCAGTTCACTTGTTGAGACTGGGTCCAGCAGTGTCCACCTGCCTACCTCCATATTTCTTGGTAAGAAAGAGGATCTCAGGCTCAGTGGAAAGGAAGAACACTTTCCCTGGCAGCTCATTGTGGGTAGAACATACAGTTAATCCTTCTTGCGGTGATTTTGGGCTAACAACAACCTCAAAGAGACTTTTCTCTTGAGAAAAAATTTCCTCATATGGGCTGCTTTCTTTTGCTAGGTTTGGGGGTTGGAAGTACTGGATTTGAGTCACCATCTCCTGTTGAGGAGGGAGACATAAGATGCCCCAATGCTCTGTTGTTCCTCCAGTCTTAGCTTCTCAAACCAGTTCTTCTTCCTTGCTACCTTTTTGAATTCACCTGTGTTGTATCTTGCATTATTTCCAGGATTTACAGTTATACTTTGTAAGAATGAGCAGGGAGAAACCAGTTCCTTCCTTCTCTTGTTTTTATTTGTAATTGCAATATCTTGTTGGTGTTCTTATTTTGTAATCACAGTATCTTCTGTCTTTTTGAGAATCATAAAGTTTCTTTTTAAACATTATCTGCCTTTCTACATTTTACATTTTCTGTTTTTTGTTTGTTTTCCTCTCAGATATTCATGTAAGGTCATTCTTATATAACTGGTGTTCTTTGCCTACTTCCTTTTTAATAATTGTGAGGTTCCAAAATGATAAAAAACAATTCTGTAAAAATCTACTGGAAAGCAGCCTTATTCCTAATCTCTCTGCTCAGTATGTCTTATAGTCTACCTATATCTATGGCTAGTCCAAGACTTCCCTGACTTAACACTCTAGAAAGCTAACTAATCATATTTTGTCTTGTTGTGAGTTGGTGAGTCCATTATTTGCCTAGTTTAAAATCTGTACATCTAATTGTTCTTTTTAAAGACATTTATCTTTTGTTTTCAGCTCCCCGTTGACCCTTGGTCTTTAGAGGTATCTGATGTTTCTTCTTCCTGAGCCTTTGGGGATTTTTCAGTGTGGCATGACTCTACTTCCTCCTGTACAAGACAGGCTTTAGTCTTTCTTGACTCAGCTAAATCTACTGCCAGGTGTCCAGTTTACAAAATTTTGTTGGCATCTTTTCCTTCTGTAACTTTTTTTCCAGTAGTTCATGGGTTTATGACTTATCTGTTTATATAATGTCATTTTGGTGGGACTACAGAAAAGAAGAGAGATTAATTTATATGTACATGTTTACATATATTTATTAATTTAATAAATATTTATTAGATACATACCCTGTGTGAAGCACTCTTATAGATGCTTGATATTCACCAAAAAATTATTTCTCTCATCAATGTATGTAACAAATTGTAATTGTTATTTTCAAATTACCTTAGGAATTGTGATTTGATGGAAGTATATCAAGTACATAATTGTTAGAATAAAGTCATGTGTCCAAGCATCTGAGATAGACAGAAGAGATCTATTTAAAAACTTAAATATATAAGACCTCATTAAGAATATCAGATTAGGAACCAGATAATCTAGATGCATGGAGAGATGGAGGTTCATAACTAAGTAGCAGTGTGAACTTATTGTTAGTAGTAAGTAAAATGAAATAAATAGCAAGTAAAATAAAATACCAATAATAATGATAAGATACCTTTTAAATACTCCTTAATATGAGTAAGGATTAGACAGTATAAGCACATTATGTATTTTTTGTGTTTCTATTGTGGTAAAATATATATACAATTTAACATTTTAACTATTTTTAAATGTACAAGTCAGTGGTGTTAGTATATTCACAATGTTGTGCTATCATCCAACAGTATCTATTTCCAGAACTTTTTTATCATCCCATATAGAAACTCTATCCATTAAACAGTAACTCCCCATTTTTCCTCCCCTCAGCCTTTCATAACCCCCATTCTACTTTCTGTCTCTATGAATTTGCCTGTTTTACATACATTACATAAGCAGAATCATACAGTATTTGTCTTTTTGTGTTTAGCTTATTTCACTTAGCATAATACTTTCAAAATTGACCTATGCTATGCATGGAGCAGAATTTTATTTATTTTTAATAATGAATAATATTTCATTATATGTATACATTACATTTTGTTTATCCTTTCATCTGTGGATAGGCATTTGGGTTGTTTCCACATTTTGGATATATCTATCTATTTGTATCTATATTTACATCTAATACCTAATACCTTAATGCTCTGACAGCAACACTAAGACACAATTGTTATCTCTTAACATAATCTCTTAATATGTTAAACAAGTTAGTCAAAACACATGGCCAAAGATCACATAACAATTAAGTAGAATCCGTTTGAATTAATGTCTGTTTCATTCCAAAATGAGACAAAACTTTACATACATAATTTCTAAAATTTAGGAGCTACCTCAGAGATGAGTAAAGAGTTTGAGGAGACTCTGACACTGATTCTTCAAACCTCCAACTTTAACCAGGTCAACTCAACCTTTATGTGATTTACATTTTGCTTGAATAAAAGATTCTGTTTAAAATAAACACAACTTTTTAAAAATGAAATAAAGGTCCTTATATCTTCAAATATAAAACTTCCAGCAGTATTTATATTGTTAGGAAATAGATGCCTTAAATTTTGCAAGGATATTAAATAAGAAGAGAAAAGGGATAGTGTTTTCTAATTAAGTTGAACAAACCCTGTAGAGAAAAATTGTGAAAGCCTGTAAACAATACTCCCAGAGCATTACTGAGTTTTTTATCTTATGTGTTCCTGTGTATTATATCCACATTTCAATGGTTTCAGTCTATTTTACAACTACTGTACATTGTAAAAAACATAAGAAATTCTCATCTGTAGACATGCAAATGAATCTTATCTGATGAAATGCAATTGATTATTACCTCATGAAAAGAGAGTTTTGCTTTTTATTATTTATTTTATTTTATTAATTGAAGTTGGGAAGTTCGAGATCAAGACACTAGCAGAATTGGTGTGTAGAGTGGGGCCATTTTGTCATAGATAGTGCCTTCTTTTGTCCTCACATGTTGGAAGGGGTGAATAAACTCACTCAGGCCTCTTTTCATAAAATAGTGTAGTCCTTCTGACCCAATTGCATTCTGAAAGGCTCCTCCTTTTAACAGTATTGCCCTGGGGACTAAGTTTAACAAATGAATGGGGGGCAAAAACATTCAGACCACAGCAGGTAAAGTGGGAGTTTTCATCAGCTGAAATGTTTTTGATTCTCTTTTTTTTTGTTGTCTTTATATGATAGCTTATATGTCTTTATATGATAGGTTTATATGGATAGCTTTATAAGAAACTTGTCTCCTATGTTCTGTACTTTTTGAAATACCTTAAATTATCCTCAGTTAATGTGATATTCCATATGGAAGAGATGAGAGATTTCTATCATTTCTAGAGCTCTTTCTTAATTCTTTAGTTCTTTTGTTATTAATATTTATATATCAAGAAAATCAGCCTTTTAATCATAAAATGTGCTGCAAATATATTATCTAGTTGATGTGGTTTTCTTTCTAGAGTTTTACTTTTTAAAACAAGTACATTTCAGAATTCTGATTGACCTGTGGAGGTGAAATCAGGATCTTACTGGATCCATCAGTAGTGAATAAGTTAAACAAAATATTTTGCAAGAAATTATTTTATATTTGTATGAGTCATGATATTACATTTTTATAAAACCTATTGTTTAGTGATTTGCTGACCTGAGATTGAGGTAACCGATCAAGGCCTGAAGATTCACTCTTGGCCAAGTCTGAGAGAAATCCCTTCAGAAAGGGAATCCTTTCCTAGGTGCCCAGAAGAGTTTATGAAAGCACACAGACCTCACAGAATTCCAGAGCTGCACAAGCCAACTCTAGAGATCATGTCTCCCCTCTGTACTCTCCTCACATTGTAGAGGTGAAGCAGAAGCTTAGCAGCTCGGCTTAACATGTTCAGTCTTCCGGTGAGGGAGTTAGAGACAGAGGCAATTCTAAGGCTCAGATAGGTCTCCTAAACTTACAGCAAGAGACCTCTAGCTTGGACTGGCATTTCCCACATAGCGGAAAATATAGAACTTTCGTAAAGCTCTGCAGAGGATGTCTGGAATAGAAAAAAATGAACTCTATTTTCTGAACTGTATGAACACATCAATTCAATTATCAGTTCACCTCATTTTCATAAACTTTTTTACCTTGACATGACTCAGGTGACTTTCAGCTTTATTTCTTTTCTAGGTTATTCATGTCATTGACATTATGCTATGTAAATACTGGCATCCTCAACATTTTAGGCTAATGGTCTTGTGAGACAAGTTTGTTCCAAATGGACTTCATTGTTATGTAAAATGTTAATAGTTTAAATTTGTTTTTTATAAATATCCAGAAAGGGTGTTAAATATTAACGGTTAGAATTGAATCTATCAACAATTTATCAGGATACTTTGATCTGGAAAATCCACTTATCTGTGAAGAAAACAAATGTGTTTTTCTTCAAGAAAACAAAGGTCACCAACCTTATGCATCAGATCATTTCTTAATAAATATACCATAGATGGCATAAATGACATTTCAATACAAATGAAAATTTTTTATTGTAATTTAATCATGAGTGTTATGCAGAATACAAATATTAAGTATAGAGAAAATAAATTTATGCTTCCAAATTAAGTTTGTATTATTCCTTTAAAATAGCTTTTCATTCTCTTTCTGCTACTCAAAAAACTTTCTTCAGTTTTTAGTAATAGCCCTTCTCCATCATGATTGCTTTTTCTGAGCCCTCTCTTTCACTTTGAACCTATCAGGACTTACCCATTTGCATCATTGATGTAGAATGTTATCAGCCTTGTCTTTTGCTAAGCTTACTCATTCATTCAACACCATTTATTGAGTACCTTGTAAACCAAGGTCTGTGTTAAGGATTATTACTTTACTTTGGTCTTGAGGGATGAAGAAAACTTTTGCAGCTAGAAATGGAGAAATGGAATGTTATGAAGTTGGAACAGCATTTGCAAAAACATGAGATGGTGAAATAACATGGTATCTTTTCAGAAAAGTGTCAATATTTGGAGTGTAAATTCCACATTCTAGTTGAAATTGAGGTTGGAGAGACAGATGAGAAATTCTGTCTTTTTAGGTATTAGGTCTTGCTAAGAAATCTGGTCATATTGTTAGTCATGTTACTGTTTGGCTTTGCTTCCCAACTGGATCATGTGTTCCTGAAGCCTAGAGGTTACGTAGTATATTCTTAATTATTTGGGAAGCTTTACATTTCTTTCATTTCCTGGGTAAAGTTAATAAAATGCAGTAAAAATATAGTGGCAAGTACTGCGGGATTGTCTCCCAATTTGTATTCTCTCCTTTCCCTTCTTTAGACTCTCCACATTTCAGCAGGCAAGACACGTGTGTGTAGGTGTGCAGTCATACATGCATGCACGCACAGGAACATATGTTTTAATCAGTAGGTTCCTGCCCAGCTGGAAGTCCGGTCAAGCAGGGACTTAATATTCTGTTGCCTGCTCTTCCCCAGAGCCTGGACAATGTCAATCATGTTGTAGGTGTTGAACAAGTTCTTGTTGAATTGATTAACCAATTCGTTTATGAAAAGAAGATAGTTGGAATTATATCGATTGGTGAAGAAAGAAAATACTTTCTTTTAAAAGTTACACTTTGTAATTCAAAACCCATAATTGGAACTGAAAAAAATAAGTCAACAGACAGGTTTTTCCTTCACATCTGATAGAAGACAAGGGTAAAAAAAATACTCTCCAACTGGCTCATTTCTTGAAGAAAATGAAAGAGAAAATGATAGATGAAAAAAATGACATGAGGAAGATAGAAAAACTTAAATGTCAAAGAGAAAAATAGTTTTTAACAGAGAAAACTGATGAAAGGACTGGTTAGTTACTAGTTGGATAATTAATCAAAAAACACATTGCAGAAAGAAAAACTGTACTGCTAAGACTATAAAGAGCAGGATGGCTCCTGACACCCCTGAGTTTAGGGTTTTAAATGGGTATGACTTTGTGTTTAAAAGAGAGATTTATCATACTTTTCTAATGCAAAGCTGAGGTTGCAGAACCTGAGAGCTGAAAAATCATGCCTTGAGTTTTGTTTTGTAGGAACAATTTAAAAAGATAAAGCGTAATTTGTCCCGTTTTATGTTTTTAATTTTGTGATGGAAATGGAGTTTATTTTAAAAACCTAGGATGATTTGATTATTCAGAATAATTAAAATGAAATCACCAGTAAAATAGACTTTCATGAAGCCATTCAAAAATATTTAATAAGACTTACTGTATGCAGACTCTATGCAGGATACTAGGGGGAAAAGTGATGAACAAGATAGGAGTCCTTGTCCTAATCAAACCTTCTTTTCAAGGAAAAAAGAGACAGAAACACACATATAGACACACATAACAAAAGAAATTAATAACCAATTACTGTTTCTTATGTGTGAAAGAAATGAACAAAAAGCAGAGAGAGAAAGTATGAGACAGAGTGAAGGCATCTGCTTAAAAAATAGCATGGTTAGAGAAGGCTCTTTGAGAAGATGAATTTAAGCATATACCTTAAAGTGAAAAGGGAAATAGATAATGTAAAGAGTTTGGGGAAAAGTTACTGGCAAAGAGAATATGCAAAAAGGTCATAGAAAAAGAAGGAATTTAGTCCAGAATCACAGAAAGTTCAGGTGTGTGAATCACAGCAAATAAAGAAGATGGGAAGAATGAACTTGTAACATTAGGTAGGGTTAGATCACAATGAGCTTTCTATTCCATGGCGTGGCAGTCAGCTTTATTCTCAGGGCAGTGGAAAGCCATGGGAAGAGACCCAAAGTAGGGGAATGAGCTCTTGCCCTCTTTTCTTTGGAAGTCAGTGTCAGGAATTAAATTAAAATATAGCTACTTGTTCAGCAACTTATCTACTCATTTGAGTCAGATTTAGAAAAATGCCTCCTGGAAATGTGTTCATATTTTTGATAAACCTGAGTATGATTATTGTGCTTCCTTATGCTGCTGATGCCTAGGAACAAACTTTAAAATTGTGTATTGGTTAATTACGTGATATTCATTTTTTTTTTTTTTGAGGCGGAGTTTCGCTCTTGTTGCCCAGGCTGGAGTGCAATGGCGTGATCTCGGCTCACCACAACCTCCGCCTCCTGGGTTCAGGCAATTCTCCTGCCTCAGCCTCCTGAGTAGCTGGGATTACAGGCACACCATGCCCAGCTAATTTTTTGTATCTTTAGTAGAGACGGGGTTTCACCATGATGGTCTCGATCTCTTGACCTCGTGATCCACCCGCCTCGGCCCCCCAAAGTGTTGGGATTACAGGCTTGAGCCACCGCGCCAGGCCCGATATTCATTTTTTTACTGCATGCAATTGTGCTTTAGGGGAAATGATATGACTTTTGCTGAATCTAAATTCACAAATCACTTTAGCTGATTAATATTCTAAAAATTTTCATTCTGAAGATTCTCTACATACTAATCTTGATCATACTTACCTATGATACTTTGCTTTGTTTTATCAGAAAGTGGAAGGATGGGTCCAAATGATACAACTACTCAATCTAGTGGCTTTTCTACCTCCTGTTTTTAAGGCTTCAAGTTTTCATACAAAGCATTGTTTCCTCAAATTTATCATCCCTGCACCACTGGCATAACTTCTCCATTTCTAAATATTATTTGCCTTATTTTGAGAAATGAGATATAACAAATTGTTCTTCTGATGTGCTGGTTATATATTTGTAATACACATGAAATTGTGTGCATAACAACAAATTATATGTTGGGCATCAAGCAAAAATATAAAACATACTTTAGAGAGAAACTGGCAGAAATAAGATCATTTTTTTCATAGAGTTCAACCATGCACCAAAAGTATCCCTTGGGTGGACAGACACAGGATCTTTGCCTCCTAAAAAATCAATAGCAACAGACCATGACAGCAGCATAAGCAAAAATCGAGCCCCAACTCTATTTTAATAATCTGTACTCTCTGTAAACTGCTGAGGCATGGGACAACTCGACAGACTGTGTTTACAATGCATGAATTACTGTCGGGCACTCTCAGCCAAAACCTCCAACTTTCAGTTCTGATCTGGGTCACTAGAAACAACACTTAAGCCTATTGATTTGAAGCTCCTGACTAGAAAAGACCGGTGAAGAGCAGTGTTATCATAGGCTCAAGCCCTTTCTCACCTCTAGCTCCTCCATGCGATATACATTTGGTTACATGGAAGTCTTTTGCTGACTAGCAATTAATAAATTAGATCAAGATAGGAAATAATTTTGCAGTCAAAAGCAAGACTAACATTGAACCTAATTTGGATGAGACAGAGTCTTGGTCAGCTAAAAGGCAAGCCAGATAATAATTGTGTTGAAATTTGTATTGGCTCTCTTTTAACTCTCTCCTTAAGGAGCAGGTATGTAGTTTATTATCTTAAAAGGCAGAAATTCCCTTGTTCAATCCAATTTAACCTTCAGAAACATGCTTTAAAACAAACTGCTCAGAAGATCAATAGCATTACAAATGGGAGGCTGAGGTAAAGGTTAGGAGTAGAATTTACCATGATAAATTCTAATGGGGGTTTCTGAAAATTTACTGTTTTCATCCCTTATTCATTAGAACTATATTTCTTCTATTTTGTCTGTCTCTATCTCTTTCTCTCTCTTGCATTCAGATTATATTTTAAGCTAGTACATAAGGAAATTTTAAAGATACAGTATAATATAGAAAGAATGTCATATATTCACAAAGTATAACCAAAAAAAATCAATGCAAATTTTAAGCTCAAATTGTGTCTTCTCTGTTCATTTTAACATAGCAAACATTTGTCAGTGTCTAGGATATGCTACAGTAGTTCCTGTTATTTTCAGGATAGAAACATGACTAACATGTAATCCCTAATCTTTAGGAGCTTCCAGTCGAGTGGGGAAAGTGATCATAGGTGTAGAATATACCCACAAAGAGCCATAACACAAGGTGGAATGTGATATGAACACTAAGAAAATTTAAAAGGGATGTTGTGATCACTAGGGCTGGCCAGAATAATATAAGGGACAGCTTCTCTCTCTCTCTCTCTCTCTCTCTCTCTCTCTCTCTCTCTCTCTCTCTCTCTCTCTGAGGGACAGGAATAGGAATTACACTTGAGCCTCTATTCCGCTATCTGCAGTATTTTCTCCAGCTTGAGCCCTTGTTGGTCAGTTCTTCGTTGCTACCACCTGGTTCAGGGTTTAGACCTATGCGGCACACTTAATGATTATTCAGTATAAGAAAAACTGAGAAAGTGAAGCCTGGGATATATGAGGGAAAGCCTGACAACTCTGTTAATGAGCAGGAATGTGATCAACACTCAGAATTCTTTTCATGGAACTCACTATTCACTGTCCGTAACTTTTGGAACCTGTCATCAAGACATGAAGGTAATGTTCCTGGAATCATATCTTGTTTATAGTTTATTATTGTCCCTTAAAACTAAATGTAAAACAAAATCTTGCTTGATATGTATATGAAATAGGAAATAATAGGAAAGTAGTCACTTCCGCCTTCCTAGGAAGATAGCAATGATGATAAAATAAGACTTCCTACAAAACCTAGTAGCTTTTATAACTCATATTCATTATCTCATTCGATCTCACAGTAACCTATGCATAATGCAAGAGTGAATCAGAGAGGCTCAGAGACTTGCCACGAAAAAGAAAACCAGTAATGATCAAAGCTAGACCCAGATTCTGTCTCCATATTCTTTTCATAAAACCACGAAAAACCTCTATGATACAAACGTAACCATGAAAATTAAGTCCTGCCAGGATTGTCCTTTTTGGGAACAAAAAAGACCAACACACGTCATAAAAAATTACTTCTGCTAGCCTAGAGTTTCTGAGATTCTTTTTGGCCATTATTTACATGGGGTTTAAGTGATTCATTTGATTAATTAGAAAGGAGGTGAGTCAGCTATCTTCTTTTGAGTGTGTTTGATTGCCTTTTGCTATGGTCTGAGATCTATTTTTATTGATTGTGCTTCTGAACCTTTCACTGTTACATTGTCAAATATTGTTATATTAAATGGTTTGGCTCCACACTGTGACTGAAGCTACACTAAAAGGAATTGCGTTAGTCAGAAATTTGTCATGATCAGATGAAAAACTGAAATGCTTAAATGTCATCATGTACAACCTCTACAGTTTGTCATATCACATGGTGGCCTCTAGTCATTAGGAGTGAAGAATGTGTACCATAATATTTAGCCTTTTCACCACCTTTGAATAATATGTTTGCATGTGTTTATATATGTATTATACATCTATGCATATATTCTTACATACTTTGTGTCCTTTAGCTGATCTGTTATTGGTGGAAGATGCTGTGAAACAGTGCCATAAACAGAAAAGTCGAATGGAAAAAGTAGAAGTCATAAATGATTTGAGAAAGAAGTAACATGTTCTTTTAGAGTTATTAGCATAAAACCAGAGTGATATCTCCATAATCAACAGATTGCTTCTTTAGGTTCCCTTTTGTGATAAAATATTTGATATCACACTACTGATTGTCAAAGCTAGTTGGTACAACTCTTGCCCCACTGTGATTGACTAATGCCATTGTGATAGAAGCATCTTATTATTTTACTAGCTCTATTTCAGTCATGTTTCCTTAACTGAAAAATGCATTCAACACAAAGATAATATCACCACAATGGGGCATAATACGTTTCTGAGGGGAACCAAAAAAAAAAACCCTACACTTTTTATGTATAAAGCATATAGAGTAGATATATAGAGAGGGTAGATAAACAGATATAGAGTCTAGCTGTGATATTTAAATTTCAGGAGGGGAGGGTTGACTAGGATAACAATACCTAGAAATTCTCCTCGGAAGGTGATAATGAAAAAAAATGATTGAGAGCCACCGCTCTAGATTTAGTAATCTCGAAGGTCTTTTATGCTGCTTTCTTTCTATGATTATGGACTTTTATGTCTTAAATGTTATTTTTTATATCATAAAAAACATTGAGGCAAACAGAATGTTTTGAGAGGAAAAATGCAACATTATTAGCTACATCAGCAACATTATTTTGAGCTTAAAGAAGGGCTGGGTATAATAAGGTCTACTTTGGGAGAAATTAAAGGAGTATAGTAGATTTCATCCCTTTATTATGTTCAGGCATGATTTACAAGGCAGCTGGGATCTGGAATTAAAATCACCGTATGGGGGTATGGTGTGACGGAAAACACTAGTAAAGAGAGCTGGTAGCATTTGTGGTAGAATTTATTTGTAAACATGCCAATTTCTGCACATCAGTTTTCACCTTTAGGAACACTAATGTTAAATGTTTATGTAATTACTCTTACTTTGTTTCTTTGATATATTATGTAAGTAATTTCAAAAAAGAAATAAAATAAGAGAAAATGACAAACCGGCAGCCATTTTATATTGCTTTTGTAATTTCACAATGGTTGGTGCATATAAAGTAAATAGCATTGATTTTCATTCCTGATTGGTGATTCAGGTCATTTTGAAGGAGTTAAAATGAATTTCAAGGGCATCCTTTTGCCCTTTATAGAGAGATGGCATTCACCAGTATGTTTTCCAGGCTTTTAGGCATATAACTATAGATGCACACACTTATATCAATACTATTTTATAATTTATAGATGCTTTAAAAAAATACAGCTTAGACTGTTAATGTACTTAGAAAAGGCTGGTTAAAAAAATCAGCCTTTTCTAAGTACATTATATTTTATTTCTAAGTACTATATATTTTATTGTATATAATAAGCTTCACTACCTAACTTGAGGTACTGAGTGTCTTTCTACTTTTGAATACAACTTTGCCATTCAAACACAAGTCATGGATAATTTATTAATGTCAAAATGTCAGGAATAGATGAAATAGAACGCTTTATAGTTAGTCAATTTAGTGAGCAAGAAAGTGTGCTAAGAGTTCTGAAAAGTGTTGCTTTTGTTTATTTTAATAAATAGGGGAGTTCAATTGTAAAACAAAATCCATGTGATTCTTTTTTTTTTTTGAGACGGAGTTTTGCTCTTGTTACCCAGGCTGGAGTGCAATGGCGCGATCTCAGCTCACCGCAACCTCCGCCTCCTGGGTTCAGGCAATTCTCCTGCCTCAGCCTCCTGAGTAGCTGGGATTACAGGCACGCACCACTATGCCCAGCTAATTTTTTGTATTTTTAGTAGAGACAGGTTTCACCATGTTGACCAGAATGGTCTCGATCTCTTGACCTCGTGATCCACCTGCCTCGGCCTCCCAAAGTGCTGGGATTACAGGTGTGAGCCACCGCGCCCGGCCCCATGTGATTCTTAAGATAGAAATAATAAAATTACAGAAGTTAGTATCAGAATGAATATTATCCTTTTATAATTGTTTTTATAATTGTCAACAAAAGTGGTAAGAGAAGATTTTGAAACTAGTATGCCAGGTGTGAATTCGTAGATGGATACAGAACAAATAATAACCTAGGATTGGCATCTGGGACTTTGTTGTTCAGAACAATATGTCATGATTCATTATAAAAAATATGTTAATTTAAGATGAAATTTAATAAATTCCATTTTAATATATAAGTACATTTGATATATACATATATACTTTATTTCACAAATACATATAGAACACCTATAGTATCAATATGATATTCATAATTATTTTCCAGAGATACTGAGAATAAATAATAAATACAAAAGTGTTCATTTCAAATTATATCCCTTATTACATCTTTTTGTTTGTTTATATATTTGTCTTCCAACCTGGGGATCAACGTACAACTTCAACAATAAAATTAATTTTAGAAGAGCTAGCCCAGAATGCACACACACACACTCATCCACAGATATGTACTGCCAAATTTCAAGTCATATTTTACTGACGTACTTGAGTGGCATTTCAAGTATATAAACAATATTTGTAAGTAGGTTTATTTTAGATTGATGAAGTTTCTAATCTGCTCTTGGTGGAAGGTACTCCTCTCCAAGGATGATAAATTAATTTTTCTTTAATAATTTTACCTCTTCTTAACACCATTGTAAACCCTCTGAGCTGTTAACATAAAATGCCATTTACCAAGAGTAACAGTATTTATAGCAGAATTGAGTTGGCTCTTTTTATTTAAGTTATTCAGCTGGCATGTTATTGCCATATAGCCTAATTATAAATTAACCCAGTTTAATTTTGTGGGGTTGTGATTTGTCCAGATCATGTGAGTCTAGATGTTTTGCAATGCATCTTGTCCTTTAAAAAAAGTTACATTAGTCCTATTTAAGCTTCTAAAAAATTCAAATATTCCATTTTAAATATCTGTATTATTTTAAGATGCCTTCAATGCTGAAGATTAATCATCCAGATGGACTGTATGAATGAACAGTTAGTACTTTGAGTGCATCCTTACATCCTGAGTTGAACTGGCTTCTTTCAGCTGCTATTATCAACAGGAGAACACTGCCACTTCATGCGGTAGCTGCGTGTGCAGGCATTCATCGTGAGCAGGGGTGAGGTGATGGTGATGGGGTTGTTTAAAGCCAAGCAGCCAAAGGAAGAGAATGACATGTGCATAGGGATACTTGGGCTGAAATACGTGTATTCTGTTTTCTGATCAAGTTTTTCAATTAAATGTCAAATACTGACCTATCAATCCCCATATTTATGTGCTATTTTTATGGTCGTCCTTTCTTCCCTGAAACATTGTGGCAGACCCAGAGAACTTCCTGGGTTCTTGCAGATAGACCCTGCAGAGTAGTAGTATTGTTCTAGTGAAAGCAGAAAAAGACTGAGGAGGAAGAGTTGGAAGGAAAAATTCACCCACGAGTAAAGACATGTTATTTTTAATCTTTGAAGTCTGTTTTAAAATAAAAGATAGTTAAGGCTGTAGCAACCATGACTTGCCATTTTATTTTATATCCGATTTTACTTTAGGCTAAATCTGTAATTGGACCACCTGGGCTAGAAAATGAGAGGCCTTGGTTGTTAATGTGTGTTTGACAGCTTAATTCTCTTTGAAAAATTTCAAACAGAAAGGCTTAGAGTTCCTCAAGGGACCAAAAAAGAGTGGCTTAGGCCTGCCAGGACAAGAAGCTCTTATCTGTTTCGCATCTGACTTGTTTCATCCCACTTTCCTTCTTTGTGCTCATTTGTAGAATGTGAATTGAGGAATTAATTTACCTCTCAAGGTAATATTGATGGAATCAAGAAAAATGGTTGCATAACACTTTGAAAATATAAAGACCTATGTAAATGTCAAATTATAATGATAAACTGGGTAGCCCAATTATCCATTACAACACTTCCCACTGTTTGATTAATCAGACAAAAATTAGACATTTTTCTTAAACAGCACCCTTCAAAAAATGTACAGCTTACTCAAGAAGGCAGGCTTTTTTCTTTTTAACACAATTCTTAATGTCTCACTGAAATTTTAGCAGCAAAAGGTGGCACATTTTGACATCTTTAGGATGTGCAACCGTATATAAGTTGTATAATTAAATTATAAAAACCATTTAATTGAAATTACAGCATCTGAATCAAGATATAATTTTTATTAAAGGCTGAAGTCTATATACTGTTGTGTGCCATATTTTACTTTAATTTGGTGACTGAAGTGGAACTCAATTCATAGTTAAATTTTTGTTTTGTTCTGTTTTTGTATTAAAAATGCCAAACTTAATTCACTTTTATGAATGATATTTTTCCAGTAATATTGTTGGGTTATTTTTCCTCTTTCTAAGTGTATAAATAATTTGTTTCTTTCTCTTTTTTTGCCTATGACAAATTTGTGTTTGCTAAACTCTTTCATGTTGAGAAGATCCTGTGCCAGGTGATCTGAGTTTATAATATATCCTACTTTGTTATTGATACATAATACACATATTTTGGGGTACATATGATATTTTCTTACATGCATAATATGGGTAGTGATTAAGTCAGACTATTTAGGTTGTTTGTCACCTTGAGTATTTATCATTTCTATGTGTTGGGATCATTTCAAGTCCTCTCTTCTAGTTATTTTGAAATACCCAATACATTACTGTTAACTGTAGTCATCTGACTTAGCTATCAAACATTAGAGCTTATTCTTTCTAGCTAGCTGTGTGTTTGTACCTATTAACCAATTAGTCTTCATCACTGTGCCCCTGTACCCTTCCCAGCTTTTGGTACCTATCATTATACTCTCTACCTTTATGAAGTCCATGTTTTTAGCTCCCACATATGAGTAGCAACATGTAATATTTGCCTTTCTGTTCCTGGATTATTTCACTTAACCTAATGACCTCCAGTTTCATATATGTTGCTGCAAATGACAGGATTTTATTATTTTTATGGTTGAATAATACTCCACTGTGTATTTATATCGCATTCTTTTTATTTCGTCCATTGGTAGAAACTTAAACTGATTTCATATCATTGCTATAATGAATAATGCTATGATAAACAAGGGGATGAAGATTTCTTTTTGATACACTGATTTCATTTCCCTTGGATAAATACACAGTAGTGGAATTGCTGGATCATATGGTAGTTGTATTTTTAGTTTTTCCAGAAATCACCATATTGTTTTCCATAGTAGCTGTACTAATTTACATTCCCACCAACAGTGTATTTTTAACACTAACTTCAAGTATGACTGAACAGTAAATAGTTAAGGAAAACACAAACCTTCCAAGGTCCTACAATGGACCAAATATATAGAGAAAACTTGGTAAGTAGGAATTCAACTAGGGTCTAGATAAATACCTATTGAAAGAAATAGGATTCTAGTTGTTTCTAAAGTCTACTAAAAGAAAAGAACCATCGTAACAGGACAGGTAACAGAGCATGTTCATTGCTAAAGTGCTGTACTTTGCAAATACAGATCTAAGGGCTCAGCCACCTTCTAATTCAGACACCTCTAAGAGTGTTATAAGCAGCCCATGCCTTGGGTTTAAATGGCCAGCTCTTCAGACGACAGTCTCTAATGTAAACTTTCCTGAGAAGAGAGACATAGAGGGATGCTAGGAATCACAAATTGCTTTCTGTTTCTGAAAAAATGTTATCTGTAACTGCAGAGCCTGTGGCCATGAGAGGGCCCTGGGTACATCAGGTAGAGAGTGAGGAGAGAAAATATTTAATATCTTACTTCAGTTTTTTGCTCTGAGGTTAACTCTGAGTAGATTGCTGGAGCAAGTTCAAAATGAATCAACTTGGTGAAAGAAAGTGGTGAAATTGGCTATGGTGGATCTGTGTTGTTAGACATATGCCAAAACCTGTAGAATGTACAACACAAATAGTGAAATATGATGTAAACTAATGGTTTTGACTAACAATAATGTAACAGTATAGGCTCATCAATTGTAACACATGTATTACACTAATGTAAATGTTAATAGGGACAGATGGGATGCTGGAAGGAAAGGATATAAGAATATAGAAATGCTATACTTTCCACTTATATTTCTGTAATCCTAAAACTGCTCTGAAAATTAATACATTAATTAAATTTAAAAATTTAAAGAGAAATTATAGCTGTCATGATTTCCCCCTTCTGTAACATTTTAAAAATTATTTCTATTATCAATGAAAAATTCTGGTATATGTTAACATCTTATTAATATGTGTGCCCCGTTTATCTCACCTAGGGAACATTATCACCCCACCATGTGAAAAAATTGGTAAATTAACATTTTTATAAAGTTTAATTTTTATAGATATTAATACATTAACATTTTTGTAAATAAACATTTTTATAACAAGTTTATTAAAAAATAATGTTATTAGGTCAGAGTGCTGACAATTCTTCATGCCTTAATTTTGAGTCATGATGTAATTCCTGCATAGCAAATAGTATCTTCCTCACATAATACCAAAAACAAATGAACAAAACCCATCATTTTTGTATGCTTTAGATGGGACAAAACTAAAATTATTTTGAAAAATAATGTTATGAAACACAATTAAGATGAACTGAGTCCAGCTAAAATGGCATACTTGAGAATGTGTTCCATTAGTCCATTCTCAAGCTGCTAGCAGAGACTGGGTAATTTATAAAGGAAACAGGTTTAATTGACTTACAGTTCAGCATGGCTGGAGAGATCTCAGGAAACTTACAATTATGTCAGAAGGGGAAGCAAGTATGTTTTTCTTCATATGGTGGCAGAATGAAGAAGAATGAGAGCCCAGCTAAGGGGTAAGCCCCTTATAAAGCCATCAAATATCATGAAAACTAACTTATTTTCATGAGAACAGGATGGGGAAACAGCCCCATGATTCAGTTATCTCCACTTGGTCCCTTCCATGACACATGGGGATTATGGGAACTATAATTCATAATAATAATTGGGTGGGGCACAGCCAAACCACATCACATATATTCTTTCACTGCTCGTTAGATCATGGAAATATAGGTTCAAAATTATTTATACAAACAACTCATAACCCCAAATGAATGAAATATTTTAACAGATGAAACATTTAGGAAATATTATTAAGTTTATCCTATACACACCATTGTCCATCTTTTTAATTTGACATATGTAGGAGATCTTGCCATATTAGTGCAGAAAAACCTAATTCATTCATAGCATTTCTAGTAAATTTACTAATTTCCTGTTGATAGAAAGTTATTTTTAGGGTTTTTTTTGGCTGATAAAAATATTGCAGTTAGCTTGCACATATCTGTGTATAACTGAAAGAACATTTATAGGATGATTAATAAAAGTAAATTTCGGAATCAAAGGTTGTTTGTATTTTAAATTTTGACAGATAACGATTCAATAATGTCATATGTTTAAAAATCTAATAAACTATTCTATAGATTTAATTGACAGAAATATCTGATCAGTGAATCCAAATTAAATATTTAGTGAAATCAATATTAAAACTTAAAACTGTACAATGCAAGGACACATATAGAGTCTTAATGCAAAGTTAAGTATGTAAACAATTATAACAAAACTCTACAGCATAATAAACAGCCTCCACCACAATTTTCAGCAGGCTGAAATCATTTTGCCTTTGTGATTACACTGAGGAAAATTATGCTTAAAGTATGAAAATCCTTTTTATAGATTCACAGGCAGTATTTCTAGTTTACCTACATCCCTAAATATAACCCGAGTTTGATCCCAAGTTGGTTTAGTTTATCTTATTCTTATCCTATCTGAGTATTTCTCATAGTAAGACCTGATTAGAAGTTATTTATATATATATATATAAAAAAAATGACGATGAGTGCGGTGACTCACACCTGTAATCCTAGCACTTTGGGAGGCCAAGGTGGGTGGATCAGGAGGTCATGAAATTGAGACCATCCTGGCCAACATGATGAAACCCCGTCTCTACTAAAAATACAAAAAAATTAGCCAAGCATGTGGCATGCATCTGTAGTCCCAGCTACTTGGGAGGCTGAGGCAGGAGGGGAATGCTTGAACCAGGGAGGCGGCGGTTGCAGGGAGGCAGAGGTTGTAGTGAGCCTAGATAGTGCTGCTGCACTCCAGCCTGGCAATAGGACAAATATCCGTCTCAGAAAAAAAAAAAAAAAAAAGGAAAGAGAAAATTCAAATCATATATTCATTTTTCTCCCCTCTCCATTTCTGTTGAAATGATAAAATAAATTTGAAAAAGCAAATGTAATTTTAAAAACAGTTTGGCTTGTTCCGAGAAATTCTTCTACGTACCAGTTTTTGCTTTTGGGCCACATATTTGAAGTGGATCAGGGGCTTTGTATTGCATATGATTTCTGTTGAGGGTAATGGCCAGTGCAGTTACAGCCCACCGATAACAGCAGGAAGCCCCTTTCCCTGTTGACTCTGCTTACAAAACTTTGAAGAAGGAGACTATGATTGTAACACATACTTCCTAGGGGACACCATGGAGACAAAGTTGAACACTACCATCTGGATTCTTTAAGAGCTATGCTGAGGCATGCCTAATGATGGTAGCTCCAGTAATACACCCCATACTGTCTGGCAACAGCATAATAATTGTTGTAAATGCATGGTATGTAGGTCTACTGCCTTATTCAAGTGAACTGTAAAGGTTTGCATTCTCTCACTTTATTAACAAAAAAAACATTAACAATGCCTACATTTTGCTGGAATAGTGACCCTGAAAACACACAAGGCCAAACAGTTAAACTGAAAAACATGCTTATTTTATATATTAATGCACTCTCCCCTACAAAGAACCAGCCCTTATAAAGTTTTAAGTGAACTGTGACAAGTTTATGCCATTATTATCCAAATGTTCTTTAACCCGAGGTTAACCATAGTAATGTGAGAACAGGCGCCACTGAGCTCTAAGGGGAAGCAGTAAGCACTGGTGTTCTCCTGGCATTTTCCTAATGTGGCAGTGTGAACGCACACAGCTCAGAGCCCTGATTTGGAATCAAACCTCAAATGTCTCCGATGTAAAAAGCTGAAAACATTTTGGAGGTGCTTGGAGCTTCACATGACTTTTCACTACTTGACTTACTCTGTAATGTTTAATGGGCCGAGTTCTCACCTTGTCCTTTCAGGTTTAAGGCAAAATCTGAGAGTGAGGTTTGAATTCAGTTTGATCTACAATCCCAGATGAGCTTGTTTCACTGTGTGCACAGATACCAACATTTAATTTCATTTGTCTTTAAAGCTAGTTCTTTTAGGGATAGGGTTTGAGCTATGGTATGTACTGAATGCTAATCAGAGTGCAGAAACTTTTATCCTAGACATGGGTTGCTAAAGGGTGATCTAGAAAAGCTCATAATTCATTGAGCACAACTCCATTCACTTATTACAGTGTTCTATTTCTCGGGAAGTTCACAGGCAAAAAACTAGCATTGGGCTTCCCATTTGTACTAAGAAATTGAGCCATGCTTCCTTCTCATATCTATTACATCTGTTCCTAGCCTCTCCAAGACAGGTGCATTGATCCAAAATCTTTGAGATGGAAGAGTCTTTGCTTAACCCCAGATCACCATGACTCTTCAGTTGTCTTATTCTAGAAAGGAGAGAAGGAGTTAAGGTTAGCTGAGTCCTGGGTTTCAACACGTACTATGTGCCTGGCATGCTGTGTAGTGTTTTTACCATATCTCATTTAATCCTCATGGCTGTTTTATAAGGTGGCATTATCATCTTTCTTTTAAAGATGAGGACAGTGAGTTTTATTGATGTATCAGAGCACACTACTAGTAAGTGGCGTATCCAGAATGTGAGTCCGGTCTGTGTGACAGCAAGTTTGCTCTTCGCTTTATACATTCAGCTCTACTACGTCCCAATTCTCTATCTGCCTTGAGTCAGTGTGGAAGACTGAGTGATGAGGAAAAAAGCTGAAAGTATTATTTTCCATTAATGATAATATGCTAAATATACACATGATTGTAGAATGAAAACCTTAAGTTACACATTAAACTGTAAAGTCTTTATCTCCAGATGGTGAAATTGCTAAGGGTTTTCTTTCCTTTATATTTTTCTGTACATTTCTGTTTCAGGTATTAAGGTTACTTTTTTTGTGTTTAAACACACAACAAATGATATATTAAAAATATAAGCCATACTTAATAAATTCAAACCACTGCACGAGTCCTGTGAACAGCACAGAAGTTAAGTGGTTAGAGCTACTCTAGCATTTTTTAAGAAAAATTTTCTATTATATAATGTTAATAGCTAGAATTAAATGATAAACTTTGCTTCATGAGAATAATATTTTGATTCATCAGTGTTACACATACTTAATCTTTTAAAAACTATTTTCTGGTACATAAATAGAGGGAATTATTTTTAAAATGATACCATGTCACCCCTTCAACTGTTTCTGTGTTGCAGGCCCTTAACTAAATGCTACAGACACAGAAAGGGAATTCTTGCAGTGAATTAACTTCTGTTTTACTAATTACCTTATTAGAGCCTCCAAAGCATATTTCCCAATATTATCTAGAGGAGAAAATATTCCAATATACCCCTGGTAAATAGGAACTGGTTTCCCAAACTTGTACAATTACAAGGAAAATCTCCTTAGTAGATAGAGATTAAGAATAGCTTTTTTTTGTTTTTGTTTTTGTTTTTTTTTGTTTTTTTTTTGAGATGGAGTTTCGCTCTTGTTACCCAGGCTGGAGTGCAATGGCGCGATCTCGGCTCACCGCAAGCTCTGACTCCTGGGTTCAGGCAATTCTCCTGCCTCAGCCTCCCGAGTAGCTGGGATTACAGGCTTGAGCCACCGCGCCCGGCCAAGAATAGTTTTACAGAAATTAAATTGTTTGTGATTTGTGGATGAGAATGCTCAAGCTCAGATATTTTTTATTAGGCATAAAAGTGCCCTAATTATTGAAAATCATGAAATAAAATTATCTGAGTCAGAACTTAGAAAATTGCTTTGGCTTGATAACAGATGATTTTAGAGGTACTTTCAAGATGTAATAGATTCGAAGTGTTGGGCATTTTGAGATAGTTAATAGAAAGACTGAATCAAGAATTCGATCCAAATGGGACTTTCACAAAGGAAATACCTTACTCTGCAATTACCACGTTTCTTAGCATCTTCAGATTCATATCTGGGTTCTCAGTTGCTCTGCAGCTCAGCTTCCCATTGTTTGAATTTATTAGAACTCAATCCTTGGGAGGTTAGGTCGATCCCTTCAGGATCTCAGTGCCTTCTCACAGTTGAGAGGCTCACGTTTGTTCTGCGTTACATAGTGGTGTGATGGCTCCATACTAGTACTGAAATTAGGTTTAAGGTTACTTAGAAAGTGAGGAATGTAGGACTACTCAAGAATCATTGTTGTCACGTAAAAGAAAAAGCATTCATAAAAAAGTTCTATATTCCACTGAATGTTAAATCTGACTGGGGAAGCAGGCTGGCTGAATTGGTGGTTGTTAAAATGATCACTGACAGTTTGTTACAAAGAGTGTGCAACTGCAAGGATATTAAAATATCCAGGTACATTCTGGGCTGGTTACCTATGCACCATTGTGATGTTGGAATCATTCCCCTGTATCTTAGCTTTTTATTATTTTTCTCTTTTATCTTTTAAATCTAATCCCACTATTTTGTTAGTTTATCTTTGGACTGTTGCTTTCTGTATTCATTGGTTTGACTGCTGTGTGCTCTAGACCCTAGATTAAATGACCACCCTATTCACTTACCCATAGCTATTTAGAAGGAAAGTCCACAGTCACCACCAGATACAATTCTTTGTCAGGGAGATCAACCCCAACATTTTTTATTAAAATACTGAATTCAGTGGCCCCATGAAAATAAAACACAAACCATACAAGGTTAAAAAGAGATTTATAAAGTTTTCTATGATTTTGATATTTTTATTCTTTTTTGATGTTTATATCTTTTATTGATTTCCTCAATATGAAAGTAATATGTTTTGGCTGGGTGCGGTGGCTCATGCCTATAATCCCAGGACTTTGGGAGGCTGAGGTGGGTGGATCACAAGGTCAAGAGATCAAGACCATCCTGGTCAACAAGGTGAAACCCCATCTCTACTAAAAATACAAAACTTAGCTGGGCATGGTGGCACAGGTCTGTAGTCCCAGCTACTTGGGAAGCTGAGGCAGGGGAATTGCTTGAACCCAGGAGGCAGAGGTTGCGGTGAGCCGAGATCACGCCATTGCACTCCAGCCTGCGTAACAAGAGCGAAACTCGGTCTCAAAAAAAAAAAGTAATATGTTTTATGACTAACAATCTGAAAAGCATATTATAAGTAAAAGCCCTCCCAACTATCCTTAGCACATTCTCCTTCTTTTTTCCTTTTTTTATTGTACTTTAGGTTCTGGGGTACATGTGCAGATCATGCAGAATTGTTGCATAGGTACATACATGGCAGTGTGGTTTGCTGCCTCCATCCAGCCGCCACCTATATCTGGCATTTCTACCCATGTTATCCCTACCCGACCTCCCCACCTCCCTGCTGTCCCTCCCTTGCCACCTACCCCCAACAGACCCCAGTGTGCGATGCTCCCTTCCCTGTGTCCATGTGTTCTTATTGTTCAACACCCACCTATGAGTGAGAACATGTGGTGTTTGATTTGCTGTTCTTCTGTCAGTTTGCTGAGAATAATGTTTCCAGATTCATCCATGTCACTACAAAGGACAGGAACTCATTGTTTTTTATGGCTGCACAGTATTCCATGGTGTTACTTGCCACATTTTCCTTGTTCAGTCTATTGTTGATGGGCATGTGGGTTGGCTCCAGGTCTTTGCTATTGTAAACAGTGCTGCTATGAACATACATGTGCATGTGTCTTTATACTAGAATGATTTATAATCCTTTGGATATATATCCAATAATGGGGTTGGTGGGTCAAATGGAATTTCTATTTCTAGATCCTTGAGGAAGTGCCACACTGTCTTCCACAATGGTTGAACTAATTTACACTCCCACCAACAGTGTAAAAGTGTTCCTATTTCTCCACATCCTCTCCAGCATCTGTTGTCTCCAGATTTTTTAATGATTGACATTCTAACTGGCTTGAGGTGGTATCTCAATATGGTTTTGCATTTCTCTAAATAATTAGTGATGATAATTTTTTCTTATGTTTGTTGGCCTCATGTATGTCTTCTTTTGAAAAGTGTTCATTTCCTTCTCCCACTTTTGGATGGTTTGTTTGTTTTTTTCTTGTAAATCTGTTTTAGTTCTTTGTAGATTCTGGATATTAGCCCTTTGTCAAGTGGGTAGATTGCAAACATTTTTTCCCATTCCATTGGTTGCCAGTTCACTCTAATGATTGTTTCTTTTGCTGTACAGAAGCTCTGGAGTTTAATTAGGTCCCATTTGTCTATTTTGCCTTTTGTTGCCAGCACTTTTGGTGTTTTTGTCATGAAATCCTTGCCTATGCCTATGTCCTGAATGGTTTTTCCTAGGTTTTCTTCTAGGGTATTTATGGTGTTAGATCTTATATTTAAGTCTTTAATCCATCTGGACTTAATTCTAGTGTAAGATGTCAGGAAGTGGTCCAGTTTCTGCTTCCTGCACATGGCTAGCCAGTTTTCACAACACCATTTATTAAACAGGGAATCCTTTCCCCATTGTTTGTTTTTGTCAGGTTTGTCAAAGATCAGATGGTTGTAGATGTGTGGCATTGCATCTTAGGCCTCTGTTCTGTTCCATTGGTCTATATCTCTGTTTTGGTACCAGTACCATGCTGTTTTGATTACTGTAGCTTTGTAGTATAGTTTGAAATCAGATTGCATGATGCCTCTGGCTTTGTTCTTTTTGGTTAGGATTGTCTTGGGTATGTGGGCTCTCTTTTGGTTCCATATAAAGTTTAATGTGGTTTTTCCCAGTTCTGTGAAGATGGTCATTGCTAGCTTATCGAGATAGTGTTACATCTATAAATTACTTTGGGCAGTATGGCCATTTTCACAATACTGATTCTTCCTAACCATGAGCATGGAATGTTTCTCCATTTGTTTGTGTCCTCTCTTATTTCCTTGAGCAGTGGTTTGTAGTTCTCCTTGAAGCGGTCCTTTACATCCTTTGTTAGTTTTATTCCTAGGTATTTTATTCTCTTTGTAGCAGTTGTGAATGGGAGTTTTCTCTTAATTTGGCTCTCTGGTTGTCTGTTATTGGTGTATAAAAATGCTTGTGATTTCTGCACATTGATGTTGTATCCTGAAACTTTCCTGAAGTTGCTTATCAGTTCTAGGAGATTTTGGGCTGAGGTGATGGGGTCTTCTAAATATATGATTATGTCATCTGCAAATAGAGGCAATCTGACTTCTTGTTTTTCTATTTGAATATGCTTTATTTTTTCTTTTTTTTGCCTCATTGCTCTGGCTAGAACTTCCAATACTGTATTTAATAGGAATGGTGATAGAGGGTATCCTATTCTAGTGCCAGATTTCAAAGGGAATGCTTTCAGTTTTTGCCCATTCAGTATGATATTGGTTGTAGGTTTGTCATAAATAGGTTTTATTATTTTGAGGTATGTTCTCTGGATACCTAGTTTATTGAGAGTTTTTAGCATAAAGGGCTGTTGAATTTTGTCAAAGGCCTTCTCTACATCTATTGAGATAATCATGTGGTTTTTGTCTTTGGTTCTGTTATGTGGTGAATTACATTTATAGACTTGCATATGTTGAACCAGCCTTGCATCCCCAGAATGAAGCCTACTTGATCGTGATGGATCAGCTTTCTGATGTGCTGTTGCAGTTGGTTTGCCAGCATTTTATTGATGATTTTTACATCTGTGTTCATCAGGGACACTGGCCTGATGTTTTCTTTTTTTGTTGAGTCTCTGTGGGGTTTTGTTATCAGGGTGATGTTGGTCTCATAAAATGATTTGGGAAGGATTCCCTGTTTTTGTACTGTTTGGAATAGTTTCAGAAGCAATGGTACCACTCCTCTTGGTACATCTGGTAGAACTCAGGTGTGAACCTGTCTGGACCTAGACTTTGAGTTCTGATTAACATTGATTGTCCTGTTTTCTGTTCTGTTTACTGTTACTTCTTTGTTTATAATGTGAATAATCTCTAATTTAAAGTCTTTGCCTAATCTAATATTTTGCTGAAGAGTTTTGTGAAATTCAAGTCACAAAAAGAACTAAGGAGTATTCATTAATTTATGTAAGGAAAAATATTTTTACAGTTGGACTAAGTATTTGATGATTAACTAGAAAACAAATTATATTTTTTACCTTTGTATTGAGTTAAATGTCTATTTGGAAGCTGCTATTTGAAGTGTGGCTCAGAGTACAAATAGTTTTGAACTCTTCCATTTATACTCTGCAGTATGCAATTTCACCAAATTATTTCATTTACTTTATTATAAATTTTATATAGCTATATTCTAGCCTTTTCTCAAATATATCTTTGATGGGGCAATATGAAATCTATTTAAAACGTAAGATGGCATATGACTTTTCTTCAAGGGCTTATTCATATTTCTCTATCAGTAAACTATGGAGGATTAGACACATGATATTGATTCTACCATCTACTACATTGTTGTATTTTTTCCGGTATATATATTATATCTTTTTAGGTTGACTTTTTGATTCATGAAACATTCTGGGCCTTGATGTGAAAATGCTTGTAAAATTTTAAGTACTTTTAAATTTTAGAATATATTTGAGACTGTATCTTTCACTTTTACTTCTTCGACCCCTACCCATAAAAATGTGGATCTTTGCTGTTTATTATGTTTACTTTTTCCCTCTTTTGATATCATTTTCTTATGCTGTTTTATAAACTAAGCTTTCTTTTACTGTGCTCTGCAACAAGTTCCATAATGCTTTTCTACTGATGAAGCTACTTGCTTGATTGCTGCGGCTGTATTTCACTCTGAATTATTCTCAGCCATTGAAATCTACTTTCTAATAAAGGTATACTCTTAACTGTAGGATTCATGTGGAGCCATTTAATTTTCTCATAGACTGTGAATTAGAGGTTGGAGTTAAGAAGAGACTGTAACAAAAAGACAGCTATTTAATTATGATTATCCTTTAAAGCCTCCTTTTTCTTTATTTCAATTCATGATCTTTAATAGTCTTCCCCTCATGGTCTTTATTCTTCATTTATCTTATTATCTTTCAGGTACTCTTAACTTTTAGAATAAGTTACATTAAATTCCTGACATTTTAATGTTTGCTTTTCTTCATCTCCTTTTCTAAATTTTATATATGCCTACTGATAATTTGATTTTTTGTTTTAAACTAAAGTCATATAAAGAGTTTATTTTCATATTTTTCTCACTATAAAAATTGCTTTTCATGTTCAGTGAATAAATCTAAATGCAACATGATTATTTAGATTGATACTTGACGGGATGATCATAAAGTTGTTGGCTTGATCATAAACAAATGGTCTTATTCAATTTTATTGGTCAAATATTTTGTTCGCAATTATTTGGACAAATTAATTCATTGGGCTTTCTTGTATTTAAAATGCTTAAGGGTGGCAGTGGCAATGGCAACATAAATTAGCTTTCATGTAAAATAGTTGGACTGCTGGTGTACTTAAACCACTTTTTGCTGTTACTTAGTTTAATAGTTAAGGAACTTAGTGCTGTTTACATAGATTCTTCTCCTTGGAATCTGTTTTGGTCAGCCCCCTGGATCAAATCATCTCTTTTTAAGGCAGTGTATAAGATGCCTGTTTGGATATAATGTGCTCTTTAGAAGAAAATGATTCCTTATATAATACCATTGAGAACTTTTGGTTAGAAGGACCAAAAGAACTTTAATACTATTCGATTCAAAATGTATCTAAAACCAGCTTTGACTCAGAGCATGAATGTCTGTAAACTTTTTAATTAGTGCATTACACAGTCTAATTTTATAAATAATTTTATAATGTGCACATGATTTTCTTCTGATAATGTTAATTGTTTCCCTCTGAGTACAAATGACATAATGCATCTACTGTCTTCTCTTGCCTATATCCTAATGTGGTTCAATTAATTACAATTCAATGACCAGCACAAAAATCTCATTTTATGTTTTCTATAAACATTTTGTCTTCTCCCAGCACTGCTTGTCAAGTGGACAAATTCTTCCATTTGCATGGGATCACTATTTGATCAATTTTTAGCTCCTCCTTATATTGATTTATTTTAACCTACCATTTTTCTACTGTTAATCTTGCCATTTGTGTTGGTTTAATGTCCTTTAAAATATCTGATTTTTACAAAATACTGGTTTGATCTAGCTTTTAGTATTTCTCATTTATACTTTTGTAAATCCATTTATATTTGTTTCTTTAGGTTTACTTTTTAGTCATATTTAACAGTTCAGAACTACAGAGATAAATTGATTAGACTATTTTTCACAGATCTCATTTCCAGGCTATTCATTGAAAGCATGATGCTAGATTTTACCAAAGCTTTTCCCTGTCTTCTCTAACTGTTATTATGACCAGCTAAGACTTTTTTTCTTTTTAAGGACTCTCATTTCATCCTTATTTACTCTCACTCTAAAAAATCTTTTTGTTAATTTCACTTTTTAAAAAAATTTTATTTCTTAACATGAGTTGTCGTTTTTAACTATACAAAGGCTATTATATTCCTAGGAATTGCTGCGGTTAAATTTACTTTGCTCTAGTGATACTTTTGCCAGGAAATATTTGTTGGCTCTATGTCTAATTACTTGTTCTGATATTCAATATGGCCTGCACATTATGCACTTACATTTTTATTATTTAGTTTGCTTTGTCAGTAATACAAATATAATCCAAGTGAGCTATATGTTTTTCCTATTGCATCCTAATTTTGTGCTTTTAATAATGCTTTTTCTTCAAAAATTTTTTTCTTCTTACTAGACCATCCATTATCTTCTCTCTCCCTTTTAATATACTCATAATTCAAGACCTATGGGGCTTAAAAGCAGAACTAATTAAATATGAGTCATGGACCAGTTACCTTTATATAGGAAAAAATTAATATTAAGCCACAGGTTTACCCTCTATTGGGCTTTCTTCAATAACATGCATATTTAAATATGCATGTTATTCATCCTAAACAGCAGCTCCACATCCTGTGGGAAATTTAACATTACCCACACCCCAACACACACACACACACACACACACACACACACACACACACACAGTCTCTCTTTCACATCGACCAAAACCAAAAAACTATAAAACAAAATAAAACTGTGTAATGACCTCCTGTAAGCATCCATTGGGTTTTTTGATTCTTTGGTTTATCATGTGTGCTTTTTTTAAATTTTTTATTTTTATTTTTATTTTTTGAAAGAAAGAAAAAAAGGAGTGAAAGAGAGGAAGAAAGAGGAAGAAAAAGAGGGAGAGAGAATGGGAATATTGCTTTATTCTAAAAATGGGTATTAATAATGGCCGATCAATATTTTATGTATTTAAGGTGGAGAATGTATATTTTGTGTATTTAAAGTGGAGAGCTCTATAAATATTTATTGAGTTTACTTGTTCCGGATCTGAGTTCAAGTCCTGGATATCCTTATTAATTTTCTGTCTCGTTGAGTCTAAATCTCTTTATGAGTCTTATGTGTCTGGGTGTTAGGATCGTTAGCTCTTATTGTTGCACTGATCCTTTTACCACTATATCTTTGTTGCTTTGAAGTCTATTTTATCAGATGCAAGAATTGCAACTCCTGCTTTTTATTTATTTATTTATTTTTGCTCTCCATTTGGTTGGTAAATCTTTCTCCAACTAAAGGTGTGCTTTTTACGGAAAGAAATACGTAGAGGATTATTCCATATTGAGTGAGTGCCATGAGGAATATACGTGTTTTGTGGTCTAACTCAGTGGAAGAGTCTTCAGATAAATAATGTGTAGCAATAAATAAAAAGCATATCAAAGTTGAGGTAAAGATAGGGCCCGAGTATGGAAATGACAAGAGTGGCTTATGTGGATAGATAGAGATGTGTTAGGAGGTATCTCTCTATTCTTCCTAACATGGTGGTGCTAAATGATGGCTCTTGGGAAGGTAAAGAAGGGCTTACAAAAAAATAGCCTGCCTTTCCTCCTCAAGTTCCCACAAAGTTATCTACAAATGCCCACATTGCTCCTCTTAAGTTTCTCCTTGAAAGCATTCTGGAGCCTTCTTAGCAGCAACTCATAGACTACCTACAGCTACTGAAAGTAACAAAATGGTGATGCAAACCAAGACAGCACAGTTTAATGGTTGTTTTGCACTATGGTATCACGTGAGGGCCACTGTTGTGGCATCTGTGTATTTCTTTGTATTTCTTTGCTTTTGACCATCTCCTTGGCCCTTCCTAATTCATTGTGAGGAACAGAATGTGCATCAAATACTGGAATGCTCCTTAAATCAGTTGCTTTTATTTTAAATCAATATAGACAGTTTCTAAAGAATAGCTAAACAGCTACTTGAATGTGATTAAACTAAGTTGCTAGTAGAATTGTCTTTCTGTTGCTAATCATTAATCCAATATTTATTGACAAACTCAACATTTCTTGAAACCTACTGAGCTCTTTGGATATATAATCTGTTTTTGTTGTTTACTCAGAAAAATCTAGACTGAAATATAGACTGAATTTGTATTTCATATCTCTTTTTAATAATTTAATATCAGAAGACCTCACCCGAATGTATTTCTTATCTCATATTTTTCATTGTCCTGCATTTGCATTTTCATCTCTTTTATTTCCTCTAACATAGCATTCATGTTTATTTTCAACACCACTGATACATTTTTTTTTCAATATTCATTCTTTTTAGTGACTTTAATGGATTTTAAATTGCTAAAGATATTATTTTTTCTGTTAAGGCAAATTGTTGAATTTTTGTTTTTAGCTCATGTTCTTTTTTGTGTGTCTCTTTGTTCTTGATTTAAAATTGCTTGTGTTACTTTCTTCCTTTTTGATAGACTTCTGAAATCATATTTCTTGTTAATTATCTGTAGAGATATGAACTTCACAGATTTGGAGTAACATCTTGTTTTCTTTTTTTCCTAGTATTTAACAGCTACATAGGAATTTAATCCAATTTCAATGTTTCCCAAGGCTGACTGGATGGAGTGTCTCTAGCTTCTTTCCACTTGGCTGCTAGCAGCTATAGACTCTCAGATCTAAACCTGAACGAATGGAAGGTGTGCTCAATTCTGCCTGAAGAGGCTGGCAAGAATTCCTTTCATTTTAGAAAGCAGAGCTGATCCAGGCTCTTCTGTGCTGCATGTTGAGTTATCTAAGTCAGTGCTACTCAAAATGTGGCTCACAGCTGGTACCAGAATGCAAAATGTTTGCTACAGGTCCACAAAAGGATAAAGAAATTGAAAGTGAACCTTCTAAAACTTAAAAATAAAATCACAGAAAGCTTTAGTCTGTTGCATTTAATAGTTTAAAAATATTAGTTTGGGCTGGGTGCAGTGTCTCATACCTGTAATCCTAGCATTTTGGGAGGCTGAGGCAGGAGGATTGCTTGAGCCCAGGAGTTATAAACTAGCCTGGGAAACATGGCAAGACTGTGTCTCTATTAAACATAAACAAAAATATTATTTTGTATGATTAATTTTAGTTTAATTTTTTTAGTGACTCATTGTTATTTATTTATTTTGCGGTTTCATGTGTGACAGATTGGAAATTTAGGAAAATGAACAAATTAGCCCTTTATGAAAGATAATTTGAGAAGCAGTGGTCTAAATAAGCAGCAGAATACTCAGTAGTTAGTTTTTATTTATGAATTTAGAACCCCATGGTCCCATATTCCTCTTATTTCCAAATTCTCTTTTAAATTGATGTAGGGAGAGAAAGGTTAATGAAAATAAGGGGTAAGTAAAATGGCTCCGAATTTGGCTTATTTGGAAGACAGTTACATGGATTTGAGGAGTAGCTGTACTTTTTATTGGTCAGTGGATATATTGTATTAGATGTAGAATGTAGGACTGTAGGAGATGTATTTTCTTCCTTCAGCATGGCATGGGAAACATGTTTGGTTAGTACCCTCCAGAATGGGTTAGATTATTGTACAGTCATCACCTCAGATGATAATTCAATCAAGGACAGACCATATAGAACACAGTAGTCCCATAAGATTATAATACCATATTTCTACAGTATCTTTTCTTTGTTTAGGTGTGTTTGGATGCACAAATATTTATAACGGTGTCACAATTGTCTACAGTATTCAATACAGTAACATGCTGTATAGGCTTGTAGACTAGGAGTGAAAGACTGTACCGTCTAGCCTAAGTGTATAGTAGATTAACCCATCTGAGTTTGTGTATGTACACTCTCAAATTTTGCTCAATGACAAAAATCACCTGACAATGCATTTCTCAAAATGTATTCTTGTTATTAAGTGAAATATAACTACGCTTTTCAGTCATTCCCCCTTGATTTAAACTATCACCTTACTCACACCCAGGACTTTGGCAAATTATCGACCCGTCTTTTTTTTTCCAGAGTGTGTGTGTGTGTGTGCGCGCGTGTGCGCACGTGTGTGTATACATCTATACGTTTATTTATATACACACACACACATACACATATACCATGAAAAATACATATATTCATGGATTCAAACATACATATGTTTCATATCTTCTTATATAATATTTGTAAATATCTTTTAAGGATATTAGGAGGGGTCTTATTATATTGCTAATTTGCTACTTTAATTTCATGATAAGCCTCCCAGTGCAGCTTAAAAAAGACAAACTGTTTGCTTTCCTTTAGTCACAAAGAAAAACTATGTACCTTTTGTACTTTATTTATGAACACATTCCAAGAGATATATTGAAGTTTTAGAAAGGAGGAGGCTTTTTGTGAAAGAGATTTCTAACATGGTGACAGCTTGGTTAAGAGGAACTAATGATATATTGATTAATGTGAATTGAGCTTGGGGTTATCTTTTTATTATTCTTTTATCTACCGTCTAATTCTGACACTTTGAGTCCTTTGGTATTGAATTTCTGCTTGGGAGCAAAATTCTACCTTATAGTAGTCGTTTCAGTTATATTTATCTGACGTAGATAAGCTACAGACCCTGTTGGATCATGATCTTTGTCATCCATAGTGATCTCCAGGATCAGCCAACTTCAGCAATAGATAACCTTATCCATTATGATTTAGCCTGAGAAATATTCTCTTGCCTTTTACAAAAAATGTAAACCTTTTCTGAGTATAAATAAATGTTTCCCTGAAGACATACCAATAGGCATGAAAATATGCGAAGTAAATGCTCTCATACAGGCTGGAAGTAGTGACAATGAAATGTTGTGAAAGGGCTGAATTGAAAGCCCTGGGCATGTGGAAATTGATTGCCTTACCTGCCCATGCATTTTTCTGGGGAATAAGAGCTTCTCTCTTTACTTTCACGCTAATGGCCTTTCAGTATACCTGCCATCTCTTGCTCCCAAACACAGATACAACTAAATACTAAACTAGAAGCCAATAAAATTGTTTGGTTTAATATTATGTATGTGGCAACCTGCCACCCTATTTTCTAAAATAAATCTCTTGAGACCTGAACATTTTTTCAGCATTTTTAGATGTCACAGTATTGTTTTTCTCCCTGCTACTGAGCAGAATCCCTGCTGATATTCAAAGCTTCTTCAACCTCTTACCTGGCATTACACCATCAATCTCTATTCAACGTGGGGAAGATAGGACACCCTTTAAACTTTTCTAGATAATGCAACAGAAAAATGATGAATAGTGAAAAGAAAATGGTGAACTAAATGAAAGGTGAATTTCCTTCGGGTTGAAAACTTTCTGGGAGCACATACAATCTTAACTAAAAAAACATAAAAATAAAATAAGAATATCTTCTGTAAGGCCTTAAGCTGATCACATCCTCATTTTCACATTACTCATCTTTATCCTTGAATATTCTGAAAACAAAACATAGTTTAAAAGCAAACAGAATGGCATAATCAAAGTATTTTTATTTAAATAATATTGGTAAATATTAACTTCATGTTTGTGAAATATCTTCACTTAATCTCAGCATACAAGCAAATCTAAGACTCACATTTCATCTAAACAAAATTGTAGTGAAGAAAAAGAAAAATGAAGGAAATTATCATATAGTATGGTAGAAACAATTTTTAGTTCAACTAAAGTGGGCTCCTTGATTTTAGTAAGGATTGGTGATCTGGAAGACACAGTAACAGAATCCCGGCATGAATAAACAACCATGATGCCTATATGGTCCAAAACAAGAGGAACAGAAATTTTAGTTTTTGCCAAAAGTTTTCCTCAGATGTTTTCATTTGTAAAGGCATACTTGGTGAAAACGAAAGAGAGGAGTATAGGCCAACGATGAAAATTCGTCAGCAGTCATGAACTTTGTCAGTATTAACCTTCTGATACCAATATTAGCACTGACGTCTAAAATGGAAGTTGTAGTATATGAGGGCTGCCATTCCAAAACCAAAATAACAGACATATACTGAAAGCCTCCCTTCTCATTGCCTTTTCTGTGGCCCAGCAGGGCTTTCTAGGATGCTTGGAGTCTTACTTTCTTTATTTTTCTATCTTCTTAAAGCATGTCCCTTATGAACTGCTTTCTTAATTAATCAGGTGCTCACTATCATCTGACAGGTTATTCTTAGAGTCCTGATGATTTTTGCAAAATTATATAAAATTCAAGTTCTAACAGGATTTCCAGTTCCTCCCATCCCAGCAAAGATAGTTTGGTAAATTTTATAGCAGTCTGTTTACAGAGAATTAGCTTTATTTCTTATGT
This sequence comes from Saguinus oedipus, assembly GCA_031835075.1. Taxonomy (NCBI): domain Eukaryota; kingdom Metazoa; phylum Chordata; class Mammalia; order Primates; family Cebidae; genus Saguinus; species Saguinus oedipus. The sequence goes on along the minus strand of CM063170.1, from coordinate 183,127,414 downwards.
TATTTTCTTTGCAATCACAAGTCAGTATCTTTGATACTGGTAATACTTTCTGCATCCTCAGAAATAAATTTTTTTTGTTTGTTTACTTTAAGTTTAAAATCAGCTTAGTCTGTCTCAGCTCTTTTTTTCTGTACTCTAAATCAACATGTGGCCAAACTTTGGGTATATCTTTTTCGCAATAATTTGTGAAGCATTTTGAAATGAGGAAAAATGCATTTTTCTGATTTGAACCCCATCAGAATCTAGCTTATATAGGTTTTCATTATCATTTGGGTAGATACACGTATTCGTAAAACTCATTAGGCATACGTTTTCATTTTGAAAGCATATTTTTTATTTTAAAGTAAACTATTAGACTGATTAGAAATTAGTTTCTAGTTTCAAATGCATATGTTAATAAATTCAAAGGGGTGTACTTTCTAAAAATATGCATTTTATCATAAAAGGTTAAATCTAGAAAAGACCTTAAAAACAAAAGTCTAGAAACAAATGCAGATTTTACTTATTGTCAGTATTCTCAAGTCAAGACTGAAGATCTCTTCTTAGCTGAAATAAACTTAAAGCTCATGAAATGAACATTTATTTTTTGTTCATTTTTTCCTATCAAACAGTCAAAACACTATCTAATTATATATTATGTTTGTAGATTTAGCCTAAGTTACACCTTTATAATGTCAAATAATTGTTTAATTAAGAAAAGAAAATCTATTAGGTAGAGTTCAAGTAAAATGAAATTTTAATTGATTGTGTCACTAATGTTTAGGAAATAATTTTATAATTTTTGACTTCTTGGGCTGTACATTTTGCTAACAGAAAACATGGAAATATGTACAGTTTTAAAAGAATAAAATGTGTTTATCAATTTTAGGTTATAATTTTGAACACAGATTTTTTTTTTCCACAGAAACAGTCATGTATAGTGTTTGGTTACTGTGATAATCTTACCTTATTTAAAAGGTACTTAAAATCACTTGAGGTACTAATAGTAACACCAATAACAAACTTAGTTTTGACAGTGTTTCACTGTGAAACAGCTTGATTTCCTCTAGGGTTCTTAGGAGCTAATCTCCCTTGCAGAAGGTGTGAGCTGAAAGAGTACCTCTTATTCAGTCTTATTTGATAAGTGAGAAAAAGTGACTCTTGGAGAGGTAAAGTGATGGCTCATTAAAGGTAATTGATTAATAGTGACCAAAGCTCCACTTTTGGTTACCTTCCAGTTTAGCTGTTTTTATACTATCACACAGCTACAGACTAACTGACCTGAGTTAGGTATGAAATTTTTGCACAATGTTCAGTGTGGGAAATTATAATTTTCCTTGGAGATACGAAATACATATGGCACTGGAGTGAATCAAAGCTTCATGATAATTAAAAAATATTTCTCAGAAAACGTTTAGTTATTGCTTGTTATTTGCCAAGTTCTGTTGAGACTAAAAAGACAAGACCCTTATCTATCTGATCTTGTGGTCTTGTGGAGAATCATTGTCTTGGGATTTGAGAAGAATGGAAGGAACTGCATAAAATGCCTAATAGGTACTCTGTGTAAAAAGCTCTTGACTGTAATTAAAGCCAAAATATGTTTTCAAGTGTGATTTTTAATTTCATTTTATATCCCTCCACTAACTGGACCTGATTTATAAAACAGTAAAATAGAATGATTTCTCCTTTGACATAGCTCTGTATTGACTGTGTTCTGGAATCTGGTAAAATGGTATATATGGGCATACAACAATAGAGAGAGGAATATTTTAACACAATCAAGATTTTTTTTGTCAATATTACATTGTTACCTCTTTTTTGTATGTTTAATTATAGTGTCTTTTACAACATATAAAGTTTTTAAATGCATCTAATTTCAGTAGCAATTTTTAACTCATTTCTTGGACTTTACTAGAAATAAACAACTACTGGATATAGGCCAAAAAATTGAAAGCAGGAATGTGAACAGATATTTGTATACCATATTCATAACAGCATTGGTAACAATAACCAAAAAGTGGAAAAAACCCAAGTGTCCATCTGCAGATGAATGGGTAAACAACATGTGGTGTATACATACAATGGAATATTACGTGGCTTTCGCAAAAGGAAATTCTGATAAATATTACAATATGGATAAATTTTGAAGACATTATATAGGTAAAAAAAATTGTGTCACAAATACTGTGTGATTCCATTTATATGATGTATTTAGAGTAGTCAAATTGATAAAAACAAAAATTAGAATTATAGTTGCCAGATGTCAGGGTAAGGTAGGGGAATAAGGAATTACTGTTTAATACATTTTTCAGGATAAAAAAAATTCTGCTTAGAATTGTCTTGGCTTTGTGGGCTCTTTTTTGGTTACATATGAAATTTAAGATGATTTTTCCAATTCTTTGAAGGAAGTCAATGGTATCTTGGTGGGGATAGCATTGAATCTATAGTTTACTTTGGGCTGTATGGTCACTTTCATAATATCAATTTTTCCTAACCATGAACATGAAATGTTTTTTCATTTTTTTGTGTCCGCTTTTATTTCTTTGAGCAGTGGTTTGTAGTTCTCCTTGAAGAAGTCCTTCACATTCCTTGGAAGTTGTACTTCTAGGTATTTAATTCTGTTTGTAGCAATTGTGAATGGGAGTTCACTCATGATTTGGCTCTCTGTTTGTCTGTTATTGGTATACAGGAATGCTTGTGATTTTTGCACATTAATTTTGTATCCTGAGACTTTGCTGTAGTTGCTTATCAGCTTAAGGAGATTTTCGGCTGATATGATGGGATCTTCTAAATATACAATTATGTCATCTGCAAATAGAGACAATTTGATTTCCTCTTTATCTATTTGAATACCCTTTATTTCTTTCTCTTGCCTGAGTGCCCTGGCCAGAACTTCTAATATTATGTTGAGTAGGAGTGGGTACCATCATTCTCAGCAAACTAACACGAGAACAGAAAACTGAACACCATATGTTCTCATTCATAAGTTGGAATTGAACAACGAGAACACATGGCCACAGAGAGGGGAACATCACATACCAGGGGCTGTCAGGGTTGGGGGCTAGGGGAGAGAAAGCATTAGGAGAAATACCTAATGTAGGTGACAGGGTGATTGATGCAGCCAACCACCATGGCACATGTATACCTATGTATCAAACCTGCATGTTCTGCACATGTACCCCAGAACTTAAAGTAAAATTTTAAAAAATGAAAAGCTGGGCACGGTGGCTCACGCCTGTAATCTTAGCACTTTGGGAGGCTGAGGTGGGAGGATTGCCTGAGCTCAGGAGTTCGAGAGCAGCCTGGGCAAAAAATTCTGGAGCTGAATGGTGGTAATGGTAGCACAACAATGTGAATGTATTTAATACCATTGAACTATATACTTTAAAATGCTAAAAATGCTAAATGTGTTTTTATATATATATTTTACCAACATTTTAAAAAATGAAAACACACCAATTGAAACAAGCAAACAAAAAGTTATAAACAATGGATAGGAATTCATTTAGAAGTGTGAAACATGAATGGCTCACTGATACTCTCCTGTCAAACTAAAATCGAGTTTTGAATAAGACCTCTGAGAAAAAGATTTTAAAATTTACTAACTCTTCTATCTCTGATTCTAGATAAACAGGTTAGAATAAGGCTTAGGTCCATAATTTGATATATTAAACTTTAAAGAGACATATACAATGATGATAGTTATTTTTAAGTTAATCACTTCAAATATTTTTCAAATTTCAGTAACAAGAACAAATTACAGTTAAAATAAACATAAAAATAAATACTAAGCTGTATTTGATGTTAAAACCTTTACTTCTGTAATTTTCCTCCAGATAAAATTATTATTATCTAATGACAAGTGTGAATTAACCTTAACTTAAAAAATTTAGTGGCTGTTTCTACAGATATCAGCTAACTTGTTCATATTAACTCATTAGTTTTAAATCAAGTATAGATGAGTTATTTAACTAAATTAATCAGAACATGTTGAGAAAGACAGGTATGTAATTAGAAGTCAAAACTAGATTTCTCTAAGCCCAGCTGTCAGCTGGAATTTCGCTTTGGTGGAAACCAGAAGAGAATACGTTTGTACTCACTTGATATAAGATATATCGAATTTTGGCTCATTTGTCTTTATTTTACTGTTAAAATCTGTTGAAGAGTGGAATATATATTGTCCCCCTATGGGTATATGTTGTATTCTAAGTCCACAAACTGGTCATCAAAAAAGCCCGTTCATCAGGCAACAGAGACCTCTAAAGCTGTGTCACCCAGGAACTCGTGCATTGGAAACATCCTAGTAATGTTTCATCCTAGTAATGTTTCCAGTGCACGAGTTCCTGGGTAACATATGTATAATATGGGTAGGGATTTAAGAGAGGTAGGAATCTCCATATGGGGTGAGGTGGACTCAGCTTGACTGGGAGTGTGCACATTTTGAGGTGTAATAGTTTAGAATTGGTGGTGGACACAGCTAGGGGAAAGTTTTAAAATGAACCTTGAAGATTAAATAGGTGTTTGATAAGCTTAATTGAGCAATCTATTGTTCTTCACAAAAGCTACTATTTTGATGAGACTTAACTAGTCTATTAGTTGGAAAAATAGATTTTCAGAACATTTTTGAAACAAACAAAAAGTTACATGCAATTTTATCTTCCTAGGACAGATGTTTCTTGAAAAATAATAAAGTCATGAAAACATAGACATAAGGTTTGTGGCTGTACACAGTTCATTTATTAAGCAATTCTTGCCATTACTATTAGAATTTCTTTCAATAAACTTGAAGCTCTATCTTCTAATTAGCTAATTAGACCATGACAGTTGTCATTACCAATAGAGATTATTTAATAAGAGCTGTACCAGCCATGTATATTGAGTCATTTTAACCACATGAAAGTCTGAAAAGCACCCTAAAACTGGACACAGAATTGTCTCACAGACTTTGTCATGGTTCTACCTACAATTATAGATTTATTTATTATTTTCATGGAATAATATCATAAAACTCTGAACAAGTCAAATAATCTGAGGTTTGTATTACCTCATTAAAATATTTGTCTTTAGATAATTAAAAATTAAGAATTATCTTTGTTTATAGCTTAAAAAAATGAATTTCCTTTTCTCCAGGCTGAAAACTGAAGACAGGTAGGTGGCAGGAACTAGATGTAATATAAATCTTCAGTTTTGATTTTAAGCAGTGTGTGGCTGCACCTCAGTGATACATAACTTCATGTTGGGTACAGTGCTACCTGTGGCAACTTAGACAATGTTTGTTTAAAGGCTGATAGATAGCTGTGACCCCTTCTCTTTCTTCTGTTCTATGTTCAGAGCTATAGTGATGTATTAGGTTCTCCTTGGCATAGCAAAAGCTTTAAAACACCTAGTTGCATTTTTCTCAGTCAGAGTTTGAATGCCTTTATAAAACAAAACCAAAGAAAATCTCTCCTGGCCATTTATCTTCCTGCAGGTTGAATTGCATAGTTCCTTTTCAATTTCTTTCCATTGCCTGCTTTTGACAGTGCATGAAGGGAGAACATATTTCTCTCAGATCTTGTTATTAATATTTTTACTCACATTAGCTAAAGTATACAGCCAGAGTATACCAGTGATGTAAACACAATATATATATAGTACATGTATTATATAGGTATTTATATACGTAAATTATATATATTATGTCTGTGTGTTTTTATATATAAATGCATACGTGTGTATTCTGTGTATGCATGTTAATATATAAACACACATATACATATTATACATATTATGTATAATACATATATTACATGTCTATACGTGTTTTCATATTATGTATTTTATATCTATATGTATGTTTATATATTATCTTGTGCCTATATGTGGGTTTATATATGTATTTTATCTATAGTTTATATACTACATATGTAGTTTGTTTATATATAGTATGCATACACATATATACAACATATAAATATACTATATAACTATAAATATATTTATATTTATATAAACACACACTATATAATACACAAACATACACACATAGAAAATAAGTTGAGAGTTTGAGGGAATAGTTTAGATTAAATAATGGAAGCCAACATGCTCCTCATTTTCCCAAACATCCATGTCTCTCATGTTTGGCTTATCCTATCTGTGTGAGTGTAATCACATGGAACATTAAGCTCTAAATTCTGAAAATTATTATAAATATTAAAACATTATGATATGGGAAAACTGAATTGCCCACACTTTCCATTCATTGATTCATTCATTTTTAACATTCTGCAATAGTGTAAAGAAGTACTTTTATATATTACTGAAAAAATTGAAAGTAAAATTCACTATAACAACGTATGCATGATTTTAAAAATAGCAAAATTTTATTTTATTATTTATTCAACAACTTCATTCAGCCATATATTTTATATAATGAGAATGTTTGGATTTACTTTTAGTGTACAGGAACATTGTTTCTTGGTATCTTTTTGGTTTTTTTTAGTTGTTGATGGCAGAATGGGAGCAGTTCATCAGCTTAGCAGTTTAAGTTTCTAAAGATCAGAACTCCAGTTCCGGATTTGTCATTACCAGGTATGAGATTGGGCAAGTTATTTAACTTCTTTCAGTTACCATTTTCTCACCTGGGAACCTGGAAAGTTATATCTATTTTAGAGTGCGGTCATCACTTTAAAATAAGGCAGTGCTAGTACTGTTTTCTCTGTCTTGTCCATCTTGGCTGTAGTACAATGCCTGGTGTGTAGTAGGCACTCAGTTAATGTTGAATTGACAGAAAAACACATGCATATGACCAGCGTACTTGGAAGCTTTCCCATGGAAGACTGGGAAAGCTTGGTCCAATGTCAGAGAGAGAGGGGTTTCAGAGCTTGCATCTTGTGACTCTTATATTTAACTGATGATGAAAGTGAAGTCCAGAGAAATCAAGATTTTTCTCAAAAATTCACCTGGTCAGTGGCAGGGCTGAAACCCTTTAGCATCAATCACATAACTTGTCTCCCAGTGCCTGGGCTGGTGCCTTTTACATTAATCACATGACTAGGTAATCTGTAAGTCTGTGTTTTGATTACAGAAGTCATTTATGATGCTTTTTACAGAACACATTTATGATGCTACTAAAAAAAAAACCATTGAGAACAAGTGTTTTTCTAATTAGTGAATTCTAAATGATATTTACATTATATGAAGACTCCACTTACCCGGGACCTTGTTTAGTTATTGAGTCAGACACATTTACTGAGTATCAGCTGTGAGTGCACAACATTGTGGTAGGCCCAGGGAATACACAGAAGAAAACACAAACCCTCAAGTGGACAGAGATGTAAACAACTATCTTCAGCAAATCTGAGAAATGTTTCTAAAAGATGTAAGGATGAGGTACAGGTGGGGTTGGGGAGCTGAGGTCAGATTGTGAAAGAGAAATAGGGATCTTCCTGGTAGATAGAGCAAAGGACAACATGTCAGAAGACAGAAAAATACATCAATGTAAAATATTGAATACACTAACCAATTTTGACTGAATGGAGCTTCACCTTCAGATCTAACAGTGAGATAAGAAGCTGTTAAGGTCCACAGAGGTAGGTTCTTGGAGGGCCTAGTATTCTATGCCAAGGAGTTTGAACTTTTTATAGACATTATGTTTCAGCATGTTTATTTCCATAGTTCAATTGTAGAAAATAACTATCAAGTTATCTAACAAATTTTGAACAGCATAGTTGTCTGTCTATATGTTTAACAAGTATTTATTATGCATTTGCTATTTTAACTAAATCTTTCCACAGCTCACAGGACTCTTAAGGAAAAATTAATAGTCTAAGGAGAGAAAAAAAGCTATTGATATATTAACATTTGACCTAAGGTACCACTATTAGAGAACACTGGGAAAACTTTTGTCAGACAAGCATTAAACGTGATGAAAGTGTGCATTATTCAATGAGATATAACTATGGAAGAAAATCCTTGTTTTTAAGTAGTAAGATATATGGGTAAACACATCAAAATGTTCTAATCTTTTTGGGGTGGGGGAAAGGGGATATTCTCTATACATGTTATGCCCTCATTCTGTAGCAATGGTGACCCAGCAATAGCAAACAGATATATAACGTAAGGTCCGTCAGGTGAAACGGCACAAATACTGCTGCATTCCTTTAAATCCACGATGCGTGTGGCTGTCTCCCCGTTTTCTACTCTGCAAAGACGATTATAAAAACCAATTTCCTATCATTATTTAAATTAATTTTCTCTTCTGATATGTGGCTAAAGTGGCACCCAGGAGTTTGTTGCCTAAGGAAAAACATTTGAGAATTAATGACATTTTTGCTTAGCATAAAGGTAACTGAAAAGCAAACTTGTTTACATAAAGATGGACGTTTTTAAGGGAAGAAAACCATCAAGCAGTGATAAAAACAGAGGCATCTGTTCCTTATTTTTCTTTTTGAATGTGTTTCCTCTGCCAATTTCAACAAAGAAGAGATGTTTTGCAAGTATGTTTCTCCCTCCTGAACGGGACTTTAACTGGCTTATGTAGAAACACTAGCAATGAGAAAAACATTATCTGGGCTTCAAAAATGGTCGGAAACCCAAGATGTTTGCCTAAGTCATCTGTCTTTTAAAGTCTGGTTTTAGATTAACGATGAGTAGATAAACTCAAATAAGCCTTATTGAGCTTCACCTGTACCTTTAGAAAAATGCACATGAGGAAAAAGAATATGTTGTTATACTGTTTCAAATGTGGATTTAATCTGATAGTGATGTTAAAATGACATGTAATCTACATTTTTTTCAATAAATCTAAAATTGCATTATTTTGGATGAGTTAGTATCTCAAAGTTCACCCATTTCTCAGTCTTGCCTGGCCATAATAACCACTCCAAAATAATACTGACCTGTGATCTTATTTTTTGTTTCCCTTCTCCATTTCTGGATCAATTTATTTTATCAAGCCTTTTATTCCTGTGAGTCTGTTTTTTGGCTCTGGCAGTTGAGGCAAAGGAGCCTGTTAGCATCAGGAGTGTGTTGCTGGATGTTTGGAGACTGGGATTGTAGGAAGCAAGATGCTGTCTTAATTTTCCTCCACTGGAGTAGAGAGGGAATGTCACTTTTCTCACTGAAAGTCCTCCAGCCTTGGGATTCAGGAAACCAGACCAGTCATGCGATTATCCCCCCATCCCTTAAAGCTTCATCTCTCTGATTCCAACACGCCCTGGGTAAATCTCCTGATAAAGTTACCATAAGGATGGCATGAAATATTATGTAAGCATTCTTAAACATTACACATTTGGTTGATACAACCTTATGATAAAGGGTAAAAAGAAGCCTGTAGCAGCATTTCCAAATATACTCAGGGGGTTCTTCCTAAGGATTATGGGTTGGAAGCATTTGGCACACAAACAGTGATAAAAGCAGAACCAAAGTATTTATTGCCCAAAGACAAGAAGTAAAGGCATAAAAGAGCCCAGATTCAGATCTTTGGTTTCACCCTTAGAATTAGAAGAACTGGGTAACTTTTAATGAAAAAGTTGTTCCATCAAACTTTTGCTCTCTAGAAATGAATCTGGGCTTAGGGAAGTGCTCTCAATCTAGCTTAACCCTTCTTTATTTCTTGGGTTTCAAGGCATTAGTTATGCTTCACTGCAGGAGCTGTGGAGTGCTGAAAAAATGATTTCATTCATTCTTTGAACAATAAACATTTACAGTTTGCTAAATGTGATCTTTCATGTGTGTCTTTACCATGTATAAACCAATAGCTGATGTTAACAAGATTTGGATTAAGTTTTTGTAAATGTAATACAATCAGAGGTAGATAGTGCTTGTACAGACTTTCTGAAGCATGGTACCATGCAGTCATTGAAATATACTCTTTAAATTTGCAGTTTTATGTGAAAAACATCTCCAACCTCATATATTTTGGAAGCAAGGATGGTGACTGGGGAACAGAAGGGGAGAGGAGGGGAAAGTTGCAAATAATTTGAAAAAGAACAAAAATTCATTTGTGATTTGGTTCCTGCCAATTTGGTTAATGTCTCAACTTTTGAAAAACACATTGAAACCTAAAGAAAAAGGCAGTCGAGAGGAATGAAAGAAGAGGAAATGGTTATCTACCAAGTGTAAAGCACATTTTCCTTGGTGCTGAATTTTAGCCTGGAATGAATCTTTATGACCACATTATAACCCTCTGAAAATAGAGTTTACTGGAAGTACTGAAACTGTCTTAAATGTATTTTACTGGCAAATGTGCTCCTGGAATAATTTTTGTAAAGGTAAAGATATTAATTTTATGCAATCCATATGTATGTGTGTTTTAAAACATTTGAGGGGTTACTTATTTTCAGCATAACTACCACATAATCAAAGATGGAACAGAATGATTTTTAAAGAGTCTTTAAAGAAGAAATTACACATGCTTTCTATCAAAGGTTCTGCATAATTCATTTTATTCTAATACTGTGATTCAGTTAGCTCCTTACAATCTAGGCACCAGGGAAGATAGATCAGTCCGCAATGATTCCAGAATTTCCTCCTCAGAGCCGAATACCTATTTCATTTCTGATGAGGGTATTCAATCAAAGTATGAAAATTATCCATACATAATGCCTTTTCCCATAAAGAAGCATGTGGTTCTAACAATTGATTTGAGAATTTAGAAACAACAAAAATGGATTTTCCACTAAACAATGTTGTCTTTATAGAGTGATATTTAAAAGAATAATAAAATATTATCTGCATAGCAGTATTTTAACACAGGGTTTTCTGTTTTCAGACATATAATAAAGTTTAATTAAAGTTTGAAGAAAAATAGTATCTCCCATAGTAGTCACCATATTTTTGTTTTGTTTTAAGGCAGTTCAGACTAATTTAGCTATGTCACTTTGGGGAAAAGCTTCCAAACTTTCTTCATGTTCTCTTCTTTTGCTGCCAAGACAATAAATGCCAACTGAGAAAAAGTATAGGCCAGGAGGAAGTCATAAACAGTTCTTGTAGGAACTTTTAAACCAAATTTATATTTTGGACATTTCTGAATTTGGATATGGAAGGAAGGAAAAAAGAAAGGAAGGAGGAAGGAGAGGGGAGGGAAGGGGAGGGGAGGATGAGTGGGAGAGAGAAAAATGAAGAAAAAAGAGAAATCCACTAAGCAGAAGACTAGGAGGGTGTTATTAAATATGAGGTCACAAAAAAGGAAAAGCAAATCCTTTTTGATAGATGTTTTGAGTAGAATATGGTCCCATGTGACTCTTCCATCATCGTACCACACTCTGTTTTGGTTTTGTTCTGGGCAACACACTGTGATGACATATGCATGTCCAAAGAGAATAATCTAGATGATTAGGTGTCTGAAGATCGTAGCTGAGTAACTATGGAAAAGAAATCACTCAAGTTCATGAAGACTTAGTAATGAAATAATAGGTCGGTGCAAATGTTATTTTGGTTTTTGCCATTAAAGGTTGTAGTAAGGGCTGGACACCGTGGCTCATGCCTGTAATCCCTGCAGTATAGGAGGCTTTAATGGGCAGATCGCCTGAGGTCAAGAGTTTGAGTCCAGTGTGGCCAACCTGGTGAAACCCTGTCTCTAGTAAAAATACAAGAATTAGCCAGGTATGGTGGTGGGCACCTATAATCCCAGCTACTCAGGAGGCTGAGGCAGGGAAATCACTTGAATCTGGGAGGAGGAGGTTGCAGTGAGTTGAGATCCTGCCACTGTACTCCAGCTTGGGTGACAGAGCAAGACTCCATTTAAAAAAAAAGGAATTTTTGGTAAAAATCTCAATTACTGGCCGGGCATGTGGCTCACGCCTGTACTCTCAGCACTTTGGGAGGCAGATGTGGGTGGATCATGAGGTCAAGCGATCAAGACCATCCTGGCCAATATGGTGAAACCCTGTCTCTACTAAAAAATACAAAAATAAGGTGGGTATGGTGGCGCATGTCTGTAGTCCCACCTACTCAGGAGGCTGAGGCAGGAGAATTGCTTGAACCCAGGAGGCAGAGGTTGCAGTGAGCTGAGATCATGCCACTGCACTCCAGCCTGGTGCCTAGTGACAGAGCCAGACTCTGTCTCAAAAAGAAAAAAAAAAACCCTCAATTACTTGTTAACCAACCTAATATAATACCATCTTCAAGTATTTTTTAAAATGGGGTTTATTCTGGGTGACTCTCAGGAGGAACTATGGGGAATATTGGGTGTAAATAGGCCAGACAGATTTATCCTCAAAATAGGCAGAAACTGTAAGAGTTAGAGCTCTTTGAAGATGGAATATATTACTTCAGGAACTAATGATTTAGTTTCTTGTAGCTGGAGACTTTAAGGAGAAGCTGAGTGACTTACTAAGAATTAGTTAATCATGTGGAGGGCAGAAGTGGATACTAGCAGTTCTTTCTGATGGCAACAACCTATGATTTTACATATTTACTGGGCACTGACTATAAGTTTCTGATTGTGACAACCTTGTACCTTTGAGGTATCTGTACTGGCAGATTCTTTTGCGGGGAGATTACATCAGTGGAATATGTCAGCACTGACATGTTCTGAATCACTGACCGTCTCATGCTAAGTGCTTGAAACTTGCATGAAACGGAACATGTCTCTGGCATGTAAGGAGCAGATGTTTTGCCCTTTGCAGAAAATCACTGAGGGAAACCTAGAGTATCTTTTCATCCCTCCTCCTACTCTGCTATGGGAGAAGAGTGAATGTTAGGATAACACTTAGGAAGAAAAGAAATGCTCTTGTGAATTATAATAAAGGATTTTTGAATAGTAGGAATATCTGGGTCACTAGCTCAGACTGTTTTAGTTATTGCTTGGTTTTCTAGATGTCAAGCCTACCTGTTGTAAAGCTGGAGCTCAGTAGGTCAGTTCAGCTTTGATGTAGTTTGCTCTCTGGTATGTGACCAAATGAGTTTGTAGTAACCATTTGTTCCTTTGATGAATAGGGTTGTTATGAGAATTTGGTATTTGCAGATAAGATATTCTCTTCTGGATTACTGTAGTTGCTTAATAATTTCTGTTTCCTTTGTTTTATATTATTATTACCCAGACACACAAACTAAAAACAAAACAAATATCTCACTATTACAGTGGACCTCTACACTGGCTATGTTTTCTTTTAACTTGGGTATTTTTTAAATGTTTTGGTATAAGATTCCTACACACCTAGAATCTCTGGGGATGGAGCCTTAAGAATTAGTATCACTCTCTCCAGGTGATTCTAACATACAGTGTCAAGAGTCACTGTTCTAAATTATTGTACATATAATAAATAAAGCCAAATACCCAATTATAAAAAAATGATTGTTTGACTTAGTGTAAAATTATCTAGGGATAGCTAATCATTAATTTAGATCAGTGCAAGAAACTGGAATTGACAGAAGAACAAGCAGAATGATTTTCCAGTTTCTGTTTTTTCTAGTTTATTTACATATAAATATGAATTGCAGTGATGGCTTTCCTTCCTCGAAAATAATAAAATAAACAATGTTTTAATATATGAAGTTGATTCTATTGGTATTAGTAATACATTGGGGTAGTTTCTGAGGTTGGCCAAGAGAAAATGCTTCATATATAGGTATAGTTCTCTTAACAGATGTACAAAAATAGACCCTGAAATAGTAACTCAGAACCACTTGTTAGTGTGTGGCAGGAAAGTGTCCTGAGGAGGGTAACAACTTCCCTCTAGTCACTGTGACTTTGTCACTTATCTTGGCCCCTAAATAGCTAGAAAGGTTTGTAATATAACACAGGGTGTTTTCTCATTCAAAAGCAACAGTTTTATCATAGAGATGTGCTCTTAATACTGAAAGCCAGAAATTGGTTTTATATTTGGTTTCTTATTTAAAGATAATATAGAATTTGTTAAGAATCAACTAGACTATCAATAGTGAAACAGTTACTATTGGAAATAAACATGACAACATGTGATTGTATGATATTTAGAACAATTTATTGATTTATGATAGTTATTCATATATCAGACTGTGATACCCTTTTATTTTTTTATTTGTATATTTTCTATTTTAAATAGTTTTATTTCTCTCTCACTCAATGTTTTTTTAAAAGTAAGAAAGTTGTCTGCCTTCTTTGCCTGCATCTGTGTGTACCCTTGCCCTCTTCTTGGCCAAACAATGGGGCTTGCTACTAGACATGGGTAATGAGGGGTACAGATTTCCTGGTTTGGAGCAGGCTCCCTGTGGAATTTCTTTGAACTACAGAAACCCTGCTACTTGCTATGTCTTTCTTGTTTTTACCAGTTTAGCGCAGACGCTGCCTTTCAATGCAACTACATGTTCAAAGCAAAACATAAAATTGTGTTAGTTTAAAGGACTCATTAATTTTCTTTGTACTGCAAATCCTTGCATTAACAAATGCAATGTGCTGATTCTATATTCAAACTTACTCCATTTTGGTTGCTATTAACTTCAAAGGAAACCTGAAAAAAGAGTATAAGAAAATTAAATTCTTGTGTTGAAAAATTAATACATTACTGACAACTGACCCAGTTTTTAGTTTCTGTTTTATGAAATTTTAAAGTTTTTCTATTTGTAAGGCAGACCTATGGTTAAACTTGTTCCACGGTGTTTCTTTCTTAAAGATTAACCCTCTAACCCATGGAATCATTGTCATTCTATGGATTGTTGTTGTACAGTTTTAAAAATATCTCTTAAGATCTCTAATTTCCATCCTGATGTGTGTGTGTATGTGTGTGTGTGCACATGTATGGATGTGGTTTATATATTCAACACAAAGATATTTGATCCCTAAAATGATGTAATAGAAGCAAAAATTAGTTAATTTAAGAAATACAGTTTTAGTTTATATTGTTGCTGTTAAAAATTATCTATTACTTTATATAATTAGTTAACATTTTACCTTATGAGGAATTATCAGTGTTTAAATATTGAGCCTGAACCTCTATGACTTAAATATTAATAATATAAAAGTATAAATATATGTATAAATCAATATTATCTCTTATTGATACAAGTAACCAAGTGAAGAATTTTGAAAAATTAATATAGTTGGCCTAAAGTTCTTATAACACTAATGAATAAATGTGCTAACAGTTTTTCCCTTTCTATGATTAAAACTGTTTTTTCACCATGACAAATGCTAAGCAAGATTAAAGGAAATGCAGTTGCTAGGTGATATTACTAATTCTCTCACTTAATACTAAGCAGAAAATTTAAATCCTAAGACGGTATGACAGTTCTTGAAGGATACCCATATCTAGCATAAAATACAGATCAGTTTCTTAGGAGGTCTTTCTTTTGTAGGATTATAAAATAAATAATAGTTGTTATTGTAGTTCCACATTTGTGTAAACAAATGAGCAAGCAAACAAACGATACATGTAGGCAAACACTCAGATTTTGGTAACAGTTTTTCTTTGTTATCTCTCATGTTGATCTCAACAAAGTGGAAGCTCATTCACTAGGTTTTTGAAGTAATTTCTTTTGAAAATTGGTACATCCTTCCTAAACCCAAGTTTCTCCAGGATTATTTTGGGATGGGAAACATAACGAAAAGACGCTGTAAGATAGGAAAGGGTTTTCTCTTTTGAAAGAACAGAGGCTTTGCACTAATGGGTCAGAGGATTGGAGAAACACCCAGGAGCCGTGCTCTCTACTGGGGTGCAGAGACAATGCTCTTAGAAGGTTTGTCTCTACTGATAATGTAATGTGTCTTACCATCCAATCAGCTAGTAGAATCTGGTTAAATGGTCACATTTAGATCTTACTGACAGTTCCATTTTATCTCTTACTTAACTACTCCCTGAGTAAATGTCCTCTGTGAAGTTAGAAATAGATAGTTATTTCTGCTCTATTTCCATTGCTTTATCATGACTTTTTCTTTAAGCTTAAAAATATCTGTAGCCAAAAAATGATTGCAACACCAAAGGTAATTTGAGTTCATGAAATGTGTAACATGACATTCAAAGACGGTGTTTAGGAGCTACAGCCCCCAGTCCTGCAGAGATTGGGTAGGTGAGCTGAGTAAGTATCCAGAGTCAGGTAGACACTTAATGCTGCATTAATGATAACACCAAATATTTAGCTTCAAAAGAGGCCCATATAGGAATGATAACGCTGAGTCTAATTTTTCAAGAAAAGTCCATGCTCTGGAATTTTATGTAACATTTCCCAGTGTTAAAATTTTACCTTTATTATTTTAAATGCAGGTTATAAAAAATTATGAACAGGGTTTGGGCTTGGAACATGTAAAAATTTTTTCTAGAAACTAATAGATGCACAATAGTAAATATAGTCACATATATAAATTATAATACATAATGATAACTGGCATCTGTATACATAAAAACTTTCTTTTATTTTGCCTTACAGTATGAGTATGTGTTGGAGGCAATATGAATAACTATTGCCATCATCCAAGGGATCTATGACCATCTTCTTGGCAATTGTGCAATCTCAGTCAAGTTCTTTACAGTTTTGAACCTTCTGCTTCTTTGTGCACAGGAAAGTGAGGATGAAACCTCATAAAATGTCAATTAAATTTTTGTTTTATATATTTATTATTTCCCTTTAGTAAAACTAAAGGATCAAGAAGTTTCTTCATTTTTATACAATAGCACTGGTTAAGTGCTGACTTAAAATTAAAAGATTGAAGACTTTTAAGTATCTTTTCTGTTGGACTATGAGGACGTTAATGACTTCTTTTGAGAAGTATTGACCTTAGCAATTGCAAACTCAAGTTAGGCTCTAATTTTCATTGCGTCAGCATCTTAACTTATATTTCTCTCTTCTTGCTCCATCAAGATGAGCACTGATTTATGACCTCTAGGCCTTAGGCAAATTTCTAGGGGCTTCACCTAACTAGTTTTCCATCTGTAGTTTAGTAGAACTGACAACTGTTAGGAGATGTGGATTCAGGAGCATTTAAATGGGTCACCAGCACCAGATTCTCAGGTTTTCAACAGTTCCTTTCAAATTCTTATTTGTCTCTTAGTAATGATTAAGTTTGTACATATAGTTTAGAACAGCTGAATTTTATATGGCAGTAGATTTCCCTTAACGATTTTCAAAACAGGAGTATTTCAGTCAGTGGGTAAGAATCCTAATGCCACCACTGAAGCCTCTGCTCAGAGTTTTCTCAGCTATTTAGAAGGTTTTATCTTTTTCTCAAAAATATTAGAAAGTGTGTTATTTTTGTCTCTCTCTTAAAATGATTCTCATGGTTCTCACACTTAGATTCTTGCTTTCCCTGAATTTTTATATCATGGTTTTGATCATTTGTATTCCTTTTATTCTGTCATTTCTTGGTTTCTTATCATTTTAATAATTCATAAAAAAAGTTAAAGACATACTCTCATTTTTAAATCAATTTTCGAGAACTCCAAAATTCTTTATAAGGAACTCAGGGAATAGTATGATGTTATGTTGTCCTGCCTATGGCTTGCCTAAATGTGACAGGTAAAACTAGCATCAGCATCAAGTGAATAACGAAGGCCAATACAGGTTAGATTACCAGGATTCTATCAGAAGACAAGTAAAAGCCAGATGTTCCGTCTCATGCCTGTCTACAAAGTAGTGACATAAGGAAATAGACACCCCATCCCTTTCTTAATCAAAAGAAGCAGTGGTAGGTATAATTAGCTATAATTCCAGAACACTAGCTAGCCAATATTTGCTACCAGGCAGGCTATCTGCTATTCAAGGATCAGATACTAGACTCTTTTTTCCTTCTCTTTCATCAGAAAAACTGCTGGGATAAGAGTGAGTTTGAAGTTATGGAGGGTACCCAGATTATTAGTTCAAGTGAAAGATGATTATGCCCTAAACTAAGGCAGCAGCCAGTTGGACCAGATTGATGAGAAGGAATGGAGAAATATTTAGGTGGTAAAGTTTCCAAGTAAAGTCTGCTTAAATATGTTGAAGATCATTAATTTAAACAGATTATATAGAATGATTCCAAGGTCTGTAAATTCAGAGACTGTGCTGCTGGTTTTAACAGTTCTGAAATAGTGAATACAGGTTTGGGAAGAAAATACATTGTTATAATATGTTGACTTTGAGATATCCATGATACTACATCCAGGTAAAAACATCTAAGATTCAATATAATATATAGATTTAAACCTTTAAAAAAGTGGCCTAGGGCCGGGCATGGCGGCTTATGCCTGTAATCCCAGCACTTTGGGAGGCCAAGGTGGGCAGATCATGAGGTCAGGAGTTGAAGACCAACCTGGTCAATATGATGAAACCCCATCTCTACTAAAAATAGAAAAATTAGCTGTGCATGGTGGTGCATGCCTGTAGTCCTAGCTACTTGGGAGGCTGAGGTAGAAGAATTGCTTGAATCTGGGAGGTGGAGGCTGTAGTGAGCGGAGATCATGCCACTGCACTACAGCCTGGGTGACAGAGTGAAACTCCATCTAAAAAAAGAAAACAAGTATATTAGTTGGACATATAGTCTAGAATACCAGAAGACAGAAGGATTGAAACCATACCCAGTGTATACATGGAGAGTATTACATTCTAAAGAACATCAAAGTTTAAGGAACGAAAAGATAGAAGTGACCTGTGCAGAAACTAAACCACAGCCAGTGAAATTTAAAAATCATTACCAGAGAATGCTGTTCTAGAGGCCAAAGAAAGCTTTTGACAATGAAGAACACTGTGAAGTTACAAAAGATGAAAAGAAGACTATCCAAAGGATTGATCAATTAATGAATAAATGGATACAATTAGAGAGTTGGACAAGAGAAATTTTAGAAGAGAAGCAAAGGTAGAATTCAATTTTAGAGAGTTGAAGAATCAATGTGAAAATGTAGAGTTTTATTATTAGAGTGAGAGAGAGAGAGAGAGAGAGAGAGAGAGAGAGAGAGAGAGAGAGAGAGAGAGAGAGAGAGAGAGAGAGAGACAGACCTAGAAATCAACAGAATCCAGAGATCTTTTTTGTTTAGGTGATGTTGTTTTGTGTTATCTTTTTAGATGGGAGAAACTTGCACATGTTTACAGGTTGTAGGGATGGAAGATAAGAGAGACAGTATAGAGAGCAAGCATGGCATTATAGGAGATAGAAGAAATACCTTAGCAAGTATCTGAGAGTATAGGCAGAGGTGGTAAAATTGGTCCTGAACCATAGAAGGCACTGTCAAGGAGATTTGAAGGAGCAAAGACATATTAATAGTAAGTAATCTGTGTCAGTGCAGGCAGGAGAAAGAATTTGAGAAAGTTAGGGCATCAATTTATTCAAAAACAGCAGGGAGTGTTTTCTGATGGAATGAGCTTGAGGTCAACAAACAGAACAGACATTATGGGCAATGGTCAAAGCTACCAAATGGGTCATATAAAAGAAATTGTGAGTGATACTAGAAACCAAGCATTTCTCATAGTTAGTATAATAATTTAGGGAGACAATGAGGAGAAAAAAAATAAAAAGTGGTAAGGAGTCCTCCGGTGTTGAGCATCTACAGGGAGAAATACTCATTAGCAATGCTCAGATCATGGACTTGCAAAAGCCTGGAGCTTCCAGCCACCCAGTTTATAGGATTCTGAATTTCTCATATGACATATATATCAGTTCTAGGAGTCTTTGTGGAATGGTGATTTCCTGTTGTGTTCAAACTGCTTTGAGCCTTGGGTGCAATTTGAAAAGTTCACAAGTAATAAAGAAAGGCTGTGAACAAGAGAGGAAATGGGAAAATCACTTATATCAACAAATTGGCGACATTGCCCTCTAACATATCTATTAACTAATTAGACAAAATTTCAATGCAAGAGATTTGTCTCAGTGTCTTTGCTCACTTGGAACTGATGAAAAGTGTTTTTATTCTGTTTGCTTCTAACTTTAGTCACCTTTGTTCTGGGTGCCCAACCACATCTTTCCAGCTCACTCATCTGTGGCTGAATTTAATGAGACCTACATCTTGCTGTGAAGTAGGTTGCGGAAATTATTGTAATGATTATTAAATCATTTTCCCAAGTTCTTTTAGTCTTTGAAATGTTTAATTTCCCAAATCCCAAGTCATCTAGTAAAATGAAAAGACCGCAAAAGCGACACAGCTCCCCTACTTCTGCCTAAGGTGCATATTTTCCCTCTCATCTCCTTGATATTTACTGACATCCGTTATGGAAATTAAAAAGCAGCAGTAACCCATGTCATGAGGTTTTTGCTATTTGTTTGGAGCTCAATTTGAAAGTTGGGCGAAGAACCAACACAAAACCTGGTTTGTCAAGATGAAATATTATGGTTATGGTAAGATGGAGTGTAAGAAAAAGGACTTCTAAAGTCCACAGATTTCTTATTTAGAAATACATGTATAAAACAGTTTCTTTTTGTTACTTCTGAAGAAAATTAATTATGATTACATAATTGAATTATTGTGAATTGTTTGAAAGACATTTTTAGAAACTTACACCCTGTCAGTTACAGGCAATGTTGCTGTACACATGGTTGGTTTGTCCAGTAGTCTCTTACACCTGTTGTCTTTGATGTAATGGTTAATAGTGCCCTCCTTTTACTGTGGCTTGCAAGATGAATTTTATGTTCATCTTAGACATAGAAAATGAACGCAATACTTGATGTATAAATCCTACTTGTGAATTCAGATAGTCCATTCAGTTTACTTTTCTTTGAAGGGGAAATTGAGAAGTGACCTCTGATTCAAACCTCTGCTGTCTTAGAAACAGTAAAAATGTCTGCATTTATGCAGCTTCTCAAATACAGAAAAATGTGAATGCAGCTATAATTGTGCCATTTGCAACTTACTGCCAAATTTATATTTTGCTTAAATGTAGTAGCTTGAAAATATTGTCAAAGGTATACCTCAAAAATGCTACATATTTCCTTCTTTAAGTAATGTTAAGTGAGGAATGAATCATTTCTATCTGTAAAGTTCATAGAAATAAATATTTGATGATATTACAGTCACCTTTGAAAAACTGGCTCCTTTTGAGAAATTCATTAGATTCTTTTATCACTTTTACTTAGAGAATATTGAAATTGCTTCTGAAATCATCAATATGTACTATCAAAGGCAAGGGTAACATGTTATGTCAATATAAAACCAAAGTGCAATTAAGGGCAGGACCGTGTACATAATTTAATAACTTTTTCTTTTCATTTAAACCAGTTATGAGGGATTAGGAAAGTATAACTGAAATAAAATATTACAACTACCGTTACAACTCTTACTCTTGCTGAATAACATGGAACTAATAGGGTAGAAGCAGAAAACAAATTTATTCTTTTCTGACACTCCCTGTTGAAACATAACCCTAACCAGTTTTCGATGGCTTTCAGATCTGCCAGAGATTGGAACAACACTTTGACTTCCAACACAGATTTTAATTGTAGGGATTTTTCTTACTCCTTTGTGTAATCTTCTGGGTCGTGTCCTCTTTAAAATGAATTTAGGCTGGATCCCTTTCTGGTCCTAAGCAAGAATTCAAGTATAATCGTTTTGCCACAGATGGAAGTACAGCGGTCCACCATTGAAACTCTACTTCTCTTTGATATCTCAAGCTAAAACTTCAGGGTAAACACATTGTCTCAATGAACTAGGAAACATCCCTTTCTGACCACCTATGTTGGGAATAGTTGAGAGACACCATAGCATACTGAGAACTCAAGAAAATACTTTTCTCAGCTGCTTTAACTTTCTTTTTTCTTGCCTTCAGGTAGGAAGATAAAAGGAAATGACACAGCACGCGAGTCTTTTTTTCCCTAAAGGATAAAATATATTTTTCTCCCTGTCAAACCTCTATAACTTACATATCCTGGAAGTGGGAGAAGTTAAATGTTGTTAAAATGATTTTATAATATCTTAGCATAGGTGGCCTAGCACCTGACTAGAGACTAGGGATTAGTCTGTTGGCCAAATCTAGCTCCCTGCTGTTTCTATGTAACTGCAACTTTAAGAATAACTTTTATGTTTTTAAATGATTTAAAAAATCAAAAGAATAACATTTTATGACATGTTAAAAGGCATGCAATCTAAATGTCAGTGTCTGTAAATAACTTTTTATTAGAACATAGACATGTCCGTCATTTGCATAATACCTATGGCTTCCTTCCCCATACAGTGAAAGAGCTAAAGGATTGAAACCTTAAGCATTGCAAAGCCTAACATAGTTACCATTTGGCCCTTTCAGAAAAAGTTTGCTGACCTACACTATAAAATGTGGTATACTTGGCATCTGTTGTTTTGCTCTTGTCTTTTGTGGTTTAAGTTAAAACTGAGCCAGTAGAAGTCCCATTTCTGACAACCTGTTACTCTACATGTGGAAATTGTCAAAATATTATTACTCTCTTAATTTTATGTTTCTTGATTCAGTGTGGGATTTTGAATATGGATTGTACGCTTACTATGATTCATCTGAATAGAGATTTTTAAAGATGCAGACATATGCTATTCTTTCTTATCAAAGATAGTTTGGGCTGAAAATGGAGTATGGCAGACTTCTAGAATTATTCATATTATTTAATTTCTGTGACAATCTAAGGCTTAGGATCAAGGCATAAGTTACTATGAGCCTGAAAATGCTGGTGCTCTGTTTGGCAGTGTCTGGTGAGATGAATATTATAGATCTACTTGCTTGGTTTCAGTGGTATTGTTTTCTCTTTAAAGTTACAAAAAAGTAGAAATTTAGGACCATAAATTTGAGCATTTATATTTGAACCTAATGGTTATGTAAAAATAAGTGAAAATTATAAAGTTATAATAGATAAGAATAAATATTAATTTGTAGAGTTATGAGTGAAAAATAGGCAGAAATTACCAGCAGCCTTATTACTATTGCATTCCACAAAAATATTTACACAGTCATTTCCAAAATGTGATGTTTGATATGAATGGCTGTTAACTATCATATTAAAACTCACTATTCTTAGGTAAAAGACACAAAGATAAATTTGCTTCAGTCTTCACTGGACTGCTTGATAACTTTGGAGAATATCCTTCGTTTTGTATTTGCTAGAACATTTCCTTGGACCGGAGACACATTCATCCTTGTTTTGGTTCGTCAAAATCTTACTTGGTCTTCAAGACCCAAATGCATTTGTACCTATGCTATGGCATTATTCTGCTTTCTCTTTTTCTCCCATGGTACCTTATTATTGCTACTATTGTATAAAAGTCACATTTTGATATGCCATAGTTATTTGCATTTATATTTCTTTACCCTTGGATTGAAGGTAGGAAACATATTTTGAGTGTTTTGTACTTACTTTATTTTTTTATTTCATTTTATTTAAGTTTTCTTTCCTTTTTTTATTGATATATACAAGCTTTACATATTTGGGGGGTACATGTGATATTTTGATATGATATATAAAAATCAAATCAAGGCAATTGGGATATCCATTACTTCAAACATTTATCTGTTTTGTGTTGGGAACTCTTCATTTTCTTTCTTTATTTAATTTTTATTGCATTTTAGGTTTTGGAGTACATGTGCAGAACGTGCAAGATAGTTGCATAGGTACACACATGGCAGTGTGTTTTGCTGCCTTCCTCCCCTTCACCCACATTTGGCATTTCTCCCCAGGCTATCCCTCCCCATCTCCCCCCACACTGTCCCTCCCCTATTCCCCCCAATAGACCCCAGTGTGTAGTACCCCCTTCCCTGTGTCCATGTGTTCTCATTTTTCCTTACCCACCTATGAGTGAGAATATGTGGTATTTCCTTTTCTGTTCTTGTGTCAGTTTGCCGAGAATGATGTTCTCCAGATTCATCCATGTCCTTACAAAGAACAAAAACTCATCATTTTTGATTGCTGCATAATATTCCATGGTGTATATGTGCCACATTTTCCCAGTCCAGTCTATCATCAATGGGCATTTGGGTTGGTTCCAGGTCTTTGCTATTGTAAACAGTGCTGCAGTGAACATTCGGGTGCGTGTGTCCTTTTAGTAGAACGATTTATAATCCTTTGGATATATACCCAGTAATGGGATTGCTGGGTCAAATGGAATTTCTATTTCTAGCTCCTTGAGGAATCACCACACTGTCTTCCACAATGGTTGAACTAATTTACAGTCCCACCAACAGTGTAAGAGTGTTCCTATTTCTCCGCATCCTCTCCAGCATCTGTTGTCTCCAGATTTTTTAATGATCACCATTCTAACTGCCATTCCAATGTGGTTTTGATTTGCATCTCTCTGATGACCAGTGATGATGAGCATTTTTTCATGTGTTTGTTGGCCTCAGGTATGTCTTCTTTTGTAAAGTGACTGTTCATATCGTTTGCCCATTTTTGAATGGGCTTGTTTGTTTTTTTTCCTGTAAATCTGTTTGAGTTCTTTGTAAATTCTGGATATTAGCCCTTTGTCAGATGGGTAAACGGCAAAGATTTTTTCCCATTCTGTTGGTTGCCGATTCACGCTACTGACTGTTTCTTTTGCCGTGCAAAAGCTGTGGAGTTTGATTAGGTCCCATTTGTCTATTTTGGCTTTTGTTGCCAATGCTTTTGGTGTTTTGGGGTCATGAAGTCCTTGCCTACTCATATGTCCTGAATGCTTTTGCCTAGATTTTCTTCTAGGGTGTTTATGGTGCCAGCTTTTATGTTTAAGTCTTTAATCCATCTGGAGTTAATTTTAGTGTAAGGTGTCAGGAAGGGGTCCAGTTTCTGCTTTCTGCACATAGCTAGCCAGTTTTCCCAACACCATTTATTAAACGGGGAATCCTTTCCCCATTGCTTGTTTTTGTCTGGTTTATCAAAGATTATATGGTTGTAGATATGTTGTTTTGCCTCCGATGCCTCTATTCTCTTCCATTGGTCTATATCTCTGTTTTGGTACCAGTACCATGCTGTTTTGATTACTGTAGCCTTGTAGTATAGTTTGAAGTCTGGTAGCGTGATGCCTCCCTCTGTGTTCTTTTTGATAAGAATTGACTTGGCTATGCGGGCTCTTTTTTGGTTCCATATGAAGTTCATGGAACTGGTTTTTTCCAGTTCTGTGAGGAAATTCAATGGTAGCTTGATGGGGATAGCATTGATTCTGTAAATTACTTTGGGCAGTATAGCCATTTTCATGATGTTGATTCTTCCTAACCATGAACATGGAATGTTTCTTCATCCGTTTGTGTCCTCTCTTATTTCGTTGAGCAGTGGTTTGTGGTTTTCCTTGAAGAGGTCCCTTACGTTCCTTGTAAGTTGTATTCCTAGGTATTTTATTCTCTTTGTAGCAATTGTGAATAGCAGTTCATTCTTGATTTGGTTCTCTTTAAGTCTGTTATTCGTGTATAGGAATGCTTGTGATTTTTGCACATTGATTTAATATCCTGAGACTTTGCTGAAGTTGCTTATCAGTTTCAGGAGTTTTTGAGCTGAGGTGATGGGGTCTTCTAGGTATACTATCATGTCGTCTGCAAATACAGACAATTTGGCTTCCACCTTTCCTATTTGAATACCCTTTATTTCTTTTTCTTGCCTGATTGCTCTGGCTAGAACTTTCAGTACTATGTTGAATAGGAGTGGTGAGAGAGGGCATCCTTGTCTTGCGCCGGATTTCAAAGGGAATGCTTCCAGTTTTTGCCCATTCAGTATGATATTGGCTGTTGGTTTGTCGTAAATAGCTTTTATTACTTTGAGATATGTTCCATCAATACCAACTTTACTGAGGGTTTTTAGCATAAAAGGCTGTTGAATTTTGTAAAATGCCTTCTCTGCATCAATTGAGATAATCATGTGGTTTTTGTTTATGGTTCTGTTTATGTGGTGAATTACATTTATAAACTTGTGTATGTTGAACCAGCCTTGCATTCCTGGGATGAATCCTACTTGATCATGATGGATAAGTTTTTTAATGTGCTGTTGCAATCGGTTTGCCAGTATTTTATTGAAGATTTTTGCATCTATGTTCATCATGGATATTGGCCTGAAGTTTTCTTTTCCTGTTGAGTCTCTGCCGGGTTTTGGTATCAGGATGATGTTGGTCTCATAAAATGATTTGGGAAGGGCTCCCTCTTTCTGAATTATTTGGAAGAGTTTCAGAAGGAATGGTACCAGCTCCTCTTTGTGTGTCTTGTAGAATTCGGCTGTGAGCCCATCTGGACCTGGGTTTTTTTGTGTGGTAGGCTCTTAATTGCTGCCTCAACTTCAGACCTTGTTATTGGTCTATTCATAGTTTCAGCTTCCTTGTGGTTTAGGCTTGGGAGGACACAGGTTTCCAGGAATTTATCTGTTTCTTCCTGGTTTACTAGTTTATGTGCATAGAGTTTTTTTGTAGTATTCTCTGATGATGGTTTGAATTTCTGTGGAATCTGTGGTGATTTCCCCTTTATTGTTTTTTATTGCATCTATTTGGTTGTTCTCTCTTTTCTTTTTTATCAGTCTGGCTAGTGATCTATTTTGTTGATCTTTTCAAAAAACCAGCTTTTGGATTTATTGATTTTTTGAAGGGTGTTTTGTGTCTCTATCTCCTTCAGTTCTGCTCTGATCTTAGTTATTTCTTGTTTTCTGCTAGGTTTTGAGCTTTTTTGATCTTGTTCCTCAGCTCTTTCAATTTTGATGATAGGGTGTCAATTTTGGATCTCTCCACTCTTCTCATGTGGGCACTTATTGCTATCTTTTTTCCTCTACAGACTGCTTTAAATGTGCCCCAGAGATTCTGGTATGTTGTGTCTTCGTTCTCATTGGTTTTGAAGAACTTCTTTATTTCTGCCTTCATTTCATTGTTTATCCAATCAACATTCAAGAGCCAGTTGTTCAGTTTCCATGAAGCTGTGCGGTTCTGAGTTAGTCTCTGCATTCTGAGTTCTAACTTGATTGCACTATGGTCTGAGAGACTGTTTGTTATGATTTCAGTTGTTTTGCATTTGCTGAGGAGTGCTTTACTTCCAATTATGTGGTCAATTTTGGAGAGGTGTGATGTGGTGCTGAGAAGAATGTATGTTCTGTGTATTTGGGGTGGAGAGTTCTGTAAATGTCTATCAGGTTTGCTTGTTCCAGGTCTGAGTTCAAGCCCTAGATATCCTTGTTAATTTTCTGTCTGGTTGATCTGTCTGATATTGACAGTAGAGTGTTAAAGTCTCCCACTGTTATTGCATGGGAGTCAAAGTCTCTTTGTAATTCATTAAGAACTTGCCTTATATATCTGGGTGCTCCTGGATTAAGTCCATATATATTTAGGATTGTTAGCTCTTCTTGTTGTATCAATCCTTTTCCCATTATGTAATGTCATTCTTTGTCTCTTTTGGTCTTTTGATAGGTGTACCAGAATGTGACAAAGAGAATGAATCGAAGCTGGAAAACACTCTTCAGAATATGATCCACGAAAATTTCCCCAACCTAGCTTTAGACTCTATTTTATCAGAGATGAGAATTGCAACTCCTGCTTTATTTTTGCTCTCCATTTGTTTGGTAAATCTTCCTCCATCCCTTTATTTTGAGCCTTTATGTATATCCTTGCATGTGAGATGGGTTTTCTGAATACAGCACACTGATGGGTTTTGGTTTTTTATCCAATTTGCCAGTCTGTGTCTTTTGATTGGTGCATTTAGCCCATTTACACTTAGTGTTAATATTGTTATGTGTGAATTTGATACTGCCATTTTGATGCTAGCTGGCTGTTTTGTCCATTGGTTGATGTAGATTCTTCATTTTGTTGATGCTTTTTAGCATTTGGTATGTTTTTAGAATGGCTGTTATTGGTTGTTCCTTTCTATGTTTAGTGCCTCTTTCAGGAGCTCTTGTTAAGCAGAACTGATGGTGACAAAATCTCTGAGTACTTGCTTGTTGGCAAAAGATTTTATTCTTCCTTCACTTATGAAGCTCAGTTTGGCTGGATATGAAATTCTGGATTGAAAGTTTTTTTCTTTAATGATGTTGAATATTGGCCCCCACTCTCTTCTGGCTTGTAGAGTTTCTGCCAAGAGATCTGCTGTTAGTCTGATGGGCTTCCCTTTGTGGGTGACCCGACCTTTCTCTCTGGTTGCCCTTAGTATTTTCTTCTTCATTTCAACCCTGGCGAATCTGATGATTATGTGCCTTGGGGTTGCTCTTCTTGCAGAACCTCTTTGTGGTGTTCTCTGTATTTCCTGGAGTTGAGTATTGACCTGCCTTGCTATGTTGGGGAAATTTTCATGGATAATATCCTGAAGAGTGTTTTCCAGCTTGGATTCATTCTCTTTGTCACATTCTGGTACACCTATCAAATGTAGGTTAGGTCTCTTCACATAGTCCCACATTTCTTGGAGATTTTGTTCATTCCTTTCTGCGCTTTTTTCTCTAATCTTGGATTCTCGTTTTATTTCATTGAGTTGATCTTCGACTTCTGATATTCTTTCTTCTGCTTGGTCAATTCAGCTGTTGAAACTTGTGCATGCTTCGCGAAGTTCTCGTGTTGTGTTTTTCAGCTCCTTCAATTCATTCATATTCCTCTCTAAGTTGTCCATTCTTGTTATCATTTCCTCGAATCTTTTTCCAAATCTTTTTTCAAGGTTCTTTGTTTCTTTGCATTGATTTAGAACATGTTCTTTTAGCTCCCTGAAGTTTCTCATTATCCACCTTCTGAAGTCTGATTCCGTCATTTCGTCACCCTCATTCTTTGTCCAGCTTTGTTCCCTTGCTGGTGAGGAGTTTTTCTCCTTTGTAGGAGGTGAGGTGTTTTGGTTTCAGGTGTTTTTTTCCTTTTTGTGCTGGTTTCTTTCCATCTTTGTGGATTTATCCACCTGTTGTCTTAGTAGTTGCTGACTTTTCAATTGGGTGTCTGAGTGGACACCCGGATTGTTGATGATGAAGTATTTCTGTTACTTTGTTTTTCTTCTAACAGTCTAGCCTCTCTGCTGTACGACTGCTGAAGTCCACTCCAGGCCCTGTTTGTCTGGGGTACACCTGTAGCAGCTGCGGAACAGTGAGGGATGCTACCAGTTTCTTCTTCTGCTATCTTTGTCCCAGAATGATGCCCCCGAAATATCAGTCTGATTAGTCCTTTTTTGAGGTTACTCTTTGGATATACAGGGGTCAGGGAGCTGCTTGAGGACATGGTCTGTACTTCATAGGAGCTCCAGTGCTGAGCTGTGAGCTCTGTTGTTCATTCAGGGTTGTTGAGCAGGTGTGTTTAGGTCTGCTGCAACAGAACTTACAAACCCCCCCTTTTTTTTCCCTCAGATGCTCTGTCTCAGGGAGTTGGGGCTTTCTTTATGCGTATCTGTTGCACTGTCCTGCCCAGCTAGGAGGCAGTCTAGTCACTATTTGCCTGCCGAGGCTCCGTTCTGCTTCTGCTGGGTCCACTGTGCTGCCCTGGGGTTTGGCTCTGCTGCCGCAGGACTCCGCCCTACTGTGGTGGGCTCTGCCCTGTTGGCGGAGTCTCTCTGTTATGGCGGGTTGCCTCGACAATGGCAGGCTGCTTCAGCAATGGGCGTGTACCTCAGTAGGGGTGGAATGCGTCCATAGTGGCAGACGCCCCTCCACCACCGAGGTGCACCATCCTGGATTCAGCTGAGCCCACAGTAAACCTCTCAACCCTGAACATTTCAAATTGCTGTTTTGTTTGTCCCTGTAGGGGTGGAATCCGCCGAGCCTGATCACCTAGCTCCCTGCCTCAGAGTCTTTTCTCTCTCTCTCTCTTTTTTTTTTTTAACTTAAACGGTTGACTCTCTCACAGGTGTTTCAGTCGCCTGCTGATAGGAAACCGGCATCTGTGTGATTTCCCGTGCCACGGCCCACTGCACTGGCTCAAATCACACTTCCCAGGTATCTCCTGGTCTGGCTCACTGTCCAAGTCCCGTTTAATCAGATGGATATGTTAATCTGCCCTCCCAAATCTCAGATTGCCGGTTTAACAGGGCACCCAGACCAGTGAGTTTTGTGTGGGCTGCTGCTGCGCTGTGGCGCCGGCCAAAACGGCCGTGTAAGCCGAAAGGGCTGCGCTGGTGACCCGTGTCTCTCCTACACCTGGGAATTTCCCCATTCTGTGAGCAACAAAGGTCCGTCTGAAAATGCAGCTAGGACTCACCCTCTGTGCCTTCACTGAGAGCTGCAATCCTGAGTTGTTCCTACCGCGCCATCTTGGAAATCCCCCTGTACTTACTTTAATACTGGTGCTTAGTAACTTACAAAACTAGCTATTGAAGAAAAAACAAAACTTTAAGCTTAATAAATTTATCTAAGTTTAACAAATATGGAAACTGTCAGAAATATGACTGTTCATGTATCTTTTTCTATGTAAAGTTATAATGCTTTATTTTTATTTCCAGAAAAAATCAATTTTTAGCTAACTTTTAAATAATACAGTTATTGTACAATGAAAGCTTCACTATTCTTGGTCATTATTTATTTTATAATAAGATATAATCTGAGGGAGAATCTTAAATGTTGAAGAATGAGAGAAAAGAGCATCCTGCATATAAGTTGAACTGAGTAAAATAGTTCAGAAAGTTCAAAAGTTAATTAATAGAGATCAGCATTCAGAGTGTTTATCAGATGGCATGGTTTTTGTGAACTATAGTTTGACTTCTTGCTTTCCATAGGTTTTGGAATGTTGATGGATTTGGCCAATGAAGTTTTGCTAGAGCACTCTTTTTTGATACATTATGAATTTCCTTTATGGAGTATTTTCAAGTTTTTGATACTTGTAATTTTAATTGGGATAGTTTCAGGCCCATAGTGCTGCATAAAATTAGTAAAACTAGCTATGTGGAAGGTAATAGAGTCCCAATTAGCAAATGATTACAGTTCTGACTTCATTTTATCATCTTTATTTCATAAATACCTCTATTAAAATGGCACCATATTGTTGTATAAAGATACCAGTTCTGCAAAAACTAGAGATTTTTTTTGAAAAGGTCATAACATTTTCAGACTAGGTATTTAAGGAATATGTTGTTTAATGTAGTTTATTGCTTTAATGCTAGTTGAATAACTGAATTGACAACATGAGAGAAAAATAATAGTGTTGTAGAAATTCACATTTGTACTGTGAACTATAATGCTTATATCCATTCACATTAAATTACCCATATTTTTGTAATACAGGTATTTTAGAAACTGAAAAGAAAAAGAAAAAAGAGGGATTATTATTAGCTTCTTTCATTTAGTTAATGTTGACTGTGCATGTTTTATTTTGAGCTTCTGTATGTCATACTCTAAGAATAGCCAATTGGTTAATACAAATGTTCTCAAGGTATTAATAGTTATTGGTTTCAAAATTTTGCTTTCAACACTGTTCTCTGGCCAAGTCATTTAATTTTCTTGTCCTATTTTTTTCACTTTCTAAGTGCCATTACTATGATTGCTTTATGAGGATAAGTGAGAGTTCATCAAATTTTATTCAAAATACATTTGAATTTTAAGATAAATAGTTCCAAGTGCCTGTTATGTAGGGCATTGCTTTATGTAGTGGTAACATAGTGAATTATAATATAGACATGTCTATTCCAAAGGGTAAATCCAATTGTTATTTTACCATCTCCCAGAATGATATGCTTGGAGGAAGTTTGTACTTCACCCAGAATCCAGGACTTTTCACAGCATTCAGGCATATTTGTGGCAGCCTGGAAGACCTAATACCCACACTCCTGTGTGTTAGTTTGTATGTGAAAATTGCTTTTCTGAAACAATGGATTTTGTAGATGGAACCTAAAGTGGGGAAAGGGACACCCATGTGAAAACTACAATTGCTTTATCAAGATGCAAAATTAAAGATGTGAAGGTGGCAAAATAATTTAATTTGTTCTGTGGATTACTTGGGGTGTGCTTTTTAAAAAATTGTACTTTAGGTTCTGGGGTACATGTGCAGATCATGCAGGATTGTTGCATAGGTACATACATGGCAGGGTGGTTTGCTGCCTCCATACCCCCATCACCTATATCTGGCATTTCTCCCCAACTTATCTCTCCCCAACTCCCCACCCAACGCTCTTTCTCCCCAACCCCTACAATAGATCTCAGTGTGTAATCCTGCCCACCCTGTGTCCATATGTTCTCATTGTTCAACACCCGCCTATGAGTGAGAACATTCTGTGTTTGATTTTCTGTTCTTCTGTCGGTTTGCTGAGAATGCTGGTTTCCAGATTCATCCATGTCCCTACAAAGGACATGAACTCATTCGTTTTTATGGCTGAATAGTATCCTATGGTGTATATGTAACACATTTTTCTTTGTCCAGTCTATCTTTTTTTTTTTTTGGAGAGAAGGAAAGAAGGAAAGAAAAGGAGTGAAGGAGAGGAAGAAAGAAGAAGAAAACGAGGGAGAGAGAATAGAAATATTACTTTATTCTAAAAATGGGTATTAATAATGGCCGATCAATATTTTGTGTATTTAAAGTGGAGAGCTCTGTAAATATTTATTAAGTTTACTTGTTCCGTATTTGAGTTCAAGTCCTGGATATCCTTATTAATTTTCTGTCTCATTGAGTCTAAATCTCTTTATGGGTCTTATGAATTTGGGTGTTAGGATCGTTAGCTCTTATTGTTGCATTGATCCTTTTACCACTATATCTTTGTTGCTTTGAAATCTATTTTATAAGATGCGAGAATTGCAACTCCTGCTTTTTAATTAATTAATTAATTAATTTATTTATTTATTTTTGCTCTCCATTTGGTTGGTGAATCTTTCTCCATCCCTTTGTTTCGAGTTTTTGTGTATCTTTGGATGTGAAATGGGTCTGGATGTAGCATAGCATTAGGTTTTGGCTGTATCTTTTGATTGGGGGATTTAGTCGATTTAAATTTAGGGTTACTGCCATTTGATGTTAACTGGCTATTTTATCCATTCATTGATGTAAATTATTCTTTATGTTGATGCTCTTTACTTTTTGGTATATTTTTTTAGAAAGGCTAATACTGGTTGTTTCTTTCTATGTGTAATGCTTCTTTCAGAAGCTCTTGTAAAGTAGGCCTGGTGATAATAAAATCTCTTGAGTACTTGCTTGTTCATAAAAGATTTTATTTTTCCTTCAGTTGTGAAGCTTATCTTGGCAGGATATGAAATTCTGGGCTGAAAGTTCTGTTCATTAAGGATGTTGAATATTGGCCCCCACTCTCTTCTGGCTTGTAGGGTTTCTGCTGAGAGATCTGCTCTAAGTCTGATAGGCTTCCCTTTGTGGGTAACCTGACCTTTCTCTCTGGCTGCCTTTAGTATTTTCTCCTTCATTTCAAACCTGGTGAATCTAACGATTATGTGCCTTGGGGTTGCTCTTTTTGAGGAATATCGTTGTGGTGTTCTCTGTATTACCTGGGGTTGAATATTGTCCTGCTTTGCTAGATTGGTAAAGTTTTCCTGAATAATATCCTGAAGAGTATATTCCAACTTGGATTCATTCTCTCTGTCACATTCAGGTACACCTATCAAACATAAATTAGGTCTTTTTACATAGTCCAACATTTCTTGGTGACTTTGCTTATTTCTTTTTATCCTTTTTTCTCTATTCTTGTCTTCTCATTTTATTTCATTAAGTTGATCTTCTGCTTGATCAATTCGGCTATTCATACTTGTGCATATTTTGCTAAGTTGTTGTGTTGTGTTTTTGAACTCTGTTAGTTCATTTATATTCCTCTCTATATTGTCTATTCTTGTTAGCATTTCATCAAACCTTTTCTCAAAGTTCTTAGTTTCTTTACATTGGGTTAGAACAAGTTCTTTTAACTCCCAGAAGTTTCTTATCCACCTTCTGAAGCCTACTTCTCTTAATGGAAGACAGTCCTTTTCCATCAGGGTTTGTTCTGTTGCTGATGAAGAACTGTAATCCTCTGTATAGGGAGAGGGGTTCTGATTTTGGGTATTCTCAGCCTTTTTAGGCTGGTTTCTTCCCTTTGTTATAAATTTATCCATCTGTCATCTTTACAATTACCGCCTTTCTAATTAGGTTTCTGAGTGGACGTCCAATTTATTGATTCCCAGTGCTGGAATCTGAGCAACCCACTGTGCCGGCCAAAACAGCAGCCATAAGACTGATGGTGCTCTTCTGCCCAGGAATCTCTGGTCTGGCTTCCTTCTTGAGTCCGTAATCATTGATGGGCATTTGGGTTGGTTCCAGGTCTTTGCTATTGTAAACAAGGATGCAATGAACATTCATTAGCATGCGTCTTTATAATGGAACGATTTATAGTTCTTTGGGTATATATCCAGGAATGGGATTGCTGGGTCAAATAGAATTTCTATTTCTAGATCCTTGAGGATCAAATGGAATTTCTATTTCTAGATCCTTGAGGAATTGCCATACTGTCTTTCACAATGGTTAAACTAATTTGCACTCCGACCAACAGTGTAAGTGTTCCTATTTCTCCACATCCTCTCCATCATCTGTTGTCTACAGATTTTTTAATTATTGCCATTCTAACTGACATGAGATGGTATCTCAATGTGGTTTTGATTTCCATTCTCTAATGACCCATGATGATGAGCATTTTTTCATATGTTTGTTGGCCTCATATATGTCTCCTTTTAAAGGGTGTCTGTTTATATCCTTTGCCCACTTAAGAATGGGTTTGTTTGTTTCTTGTAAATCTGTTTTAGTTCTTTGTAGATTCTGGATATTAATCCTTTGTTAGATGGGTAGATTGCAAAGTTTTTTCCCATTCTGTTGGTTGCCAGTTCACTGTAATGATTGTTTTTTTTTTTGTTTGTTTTGTTTTTTTTTTTTCTGTATGGAAGCTCTGGAGTTTAATTAGATCTCATTTGTTTATTTTGGCTTTTGTTGCCAATGCTTTTGGGGTTTTAGTCAAGAAGTTCTTGCCTATGCCTATGTCCTTAATGGTTTTGCCTAAGTTTTCTTCTAGAGTTTTTATGGTGTTAGGTATTATGTTTAAGTCTTTAATCCATCTGCAGTTAATTTTAGTGTAAGGTGTCAGGAAGGGGTCCAGTTTCTGCTTTCTGCACATGGCTAGCCAGTTTTCCCAACACCATTTATTAAACAGGAAATTTTTCCCCATTGTTAGTTTTTGTCAGGTTTGTCAAAGATCAGATAGTTGTAGATGTGTGGCATGGCCTCTGAGGCCTCTGTCTATATCTCTGTTTTGAGACCAGTATTATGCTGTTTTGATTACTTTAGCCTTATAGTATAGTTTGAAGTCAGGTAGCCTGATGCTTCCAGCTTTGTTCTTTTTGCTTAGGATTTTCTTAGCTATGTAGGCTCTCTTTTTTTTTTCATATGAATTTAAGGTGGTTTATTTTAGTTCTGTGAAGAAGGTCATGACAGCTTGATGGGAATAATGTTGAATCTGTAAATTACTTTGGGCAGTATGGCCAGTTTCACGATACTGATTCTTCCTAACCATGAGCATGAAATGTTTCTCCATCTGTTTGTGTCCTCTCTTATTCCCTTGAACAGTGGTTTGTAGTTCTCCTTGAAGAGGTCCTTTACATCCTTTGTTAGTTGCATTCCTAGGTATTTTATTCTCTTTGTAGCAGTTGTAAATGGGAGTTCGCTCTTGATTTGGCACTCTTTAAGTCTATTATTGGTGTATAGGAATGCTTGTGATTTTTGCACATTGATTTTTGTATCCTGAGATTTTGCTGAAGTTGCTTATCAGTTTAAAGAGATTTTGGGCTGAGATGATAGGGTCTTCTAAATACACAATCATGTTGTCTGCAAATAGATACAATATGACTTCCTCCTTTTGGAATTGAATATTCTTTATTTCTTTTTCTTGCCTGACTGCTCTGTCTAGAATTTCCAATCCTATATTTAATAGGAGTGGTGGGCATCCACCATTGAATAGGAGAGAGGGTATCCTTGTCTAGTAGCAGATTTCAAAGGGAATGCTTCCAGTCTTTGCCCATTCAGTAGATACTGTCTGTGGGTTTGCCATAAATTGTTTTATTATTTTGAGATATATTCTATTGATACCTAGTTTATTGAGGGTTTTTAGTGTAAACAGATGTTGATTTTTTTTTTCAAAGGCCTTCTCTGCATCTATTGATATAATCATGTGTATTTTGTCTTTGGTTCTGTTTGTGTGGTGGATTACATTTATAGACTTGAGTATGTTGAATCAGTCTTGCATCCTTGGGATGAATCCTACTTGATCATGATGGATAAGCTTTTCGATGTGCCGCTGCAACCAATTTGTCAGTATTTTTTTTTTTTTTTTTTTGAGACAGAGTTTCACTCATTACCCAGGCTGGAGTGCAATGGCGTGATCTTGGCTCACTGCAATTTCTGCAATTTCTGCCTCCTGAGTTCAGCCTCCTGAGTAGCTGGGATTTAAGATTTTGCATCTGTGTTCATTGTGAATATTGGCCTGAAGTTTTCTTTTTTTGTTGAGTCTCAGTTGGGTTTTGGTATCAGGATGATGTTGGTCTCATAAAATGACTTGGGAAGAATTCTCTCTTTTTGTATTGTTTGGAATAGTTTCAGAAGGAATGGTACCAGCTCCTCTTTGTACCTCTGGTAGAATTTGGCTGTGAACCCATCTGGACCTGGGCATGTTTTGGTTTGTAGGCTATTAATTGCTGCCTCAACTTCAGCCCTTGTTATTGGTCTATTCAGGATTTAACTTCTTTTTGGTTTAGGCTTGGCAGGGTGTAGGTGTCCAGAAATCTATCAGTTTCTTCCAGGTTTACTGGTTTATGTTCATAGAGTTGTTTATAGTAAAATCTGATGGTAGTTTGTATTTCTGTGGAATCTGTGGTGTATCACCTTTATCATTTTTTATTGCATCTATTTGATTCTTCTCTCTTTTGTATTAATCTGACTAGTGGTCTATTTTTTTTTATCTTTTCAAAAAACCAGCTCTTGGATTTATTGATTTTTTTGAAGGATTTTTTGTGTCTCTGTCTTCTTCGGTTCTTCTCTGATCTTAGTTATTTCTTGTCTTCTGCTAGCTTTTGAGTTTTTTTGATAGTGCTCCTCAGCTCTTTCAATTTTGACCATAAGGTGTCAATTTTAGATCTTTTCTTACTTCTCATGTGGGCATTTAATGCTATAAATTTCCCTCTAAACACTGCTTGAAACGTGTACAAGAGATTCTGGCACATTGTGTTTATGTCCTCATTGGTTTCGAAGAACATCTTTATTTCTGCCTTCATTTCATTATTTATCCAGTTGACGTTCAGGAGCCAGTTGTTCAGTTTCCATGAAGTTGTGAAATTCTGATTTAGTTTCTGAATTCTGAGTTCTAATTTGATTCCACTGTGTTCTGAAAGACTGTTTGTTATTATTTCCGTTCTTATGCATTTGCTGAGGAGTGATTTACTTCCTACTATGTGGTCAATTTTAGAGAAGGTGTGATGTGCTACTGAGAAGAATGTATATTTTGTGGATTTGGGGTGGAGAGTTCTATAGATATCTATTAGGTTTGCTTGGTCCAGATGTGAGTTCAAATACTGGATATCCTTGTTCATTTTCTATCTCATTGATCTGTCTAATATTGACAGTGTAGTGTTAAAGTCTCCCACTATTATTGTGTGGGAGTCTAGTCTCTTTGTAGGTCCTTAAGAACTTGCTTTATTTATCTGGGTGCTCCTGTATTGGGGGCATTTATATTAGGATCATTATCTCTTCTGGTTACATTGAGCCTTTTACCATTTTTACCATTATATAGTGCCCTTCTTTGTCTGTTTTGATCTTTGTTGGTTTAAAGTCCATTTTATCAGAGACTAGGATTGCAACTCCTGCTTTTTTTTTTGCTTTCCATTTGCTTGGTAAATCTTCCTACATCCCTTTATTTTGAGCCTATGTATGTCCTTGCATGTGAGATGGGTTTCCTGAATACAGCATACCAATGGTTCTTGACTTTTTATCCAGTTTTCCAGGCTGTGTCTTTTGATGGGGCATTTAGCCTATTTACATTTAAGGTCAATATTGTTATATATGAATTTGATCCTGTCATTTTGATGCTAGATGGTTATTTAGCCTGTTAGTTGATGCATTTTCTTCATTATGTCAACGGTCTTTACCATTTGGTTCATTTTTGCAGTGCCTGGTACTGGTTGTTCTTCCATCTTTAGTACTTCTTTCAGGAGCTCTTGTAAGGCAGGCCTGGTGGTGACAAAATCTCTCAGCAATTGCTTGTCCTTAAAGAATTTTATTTCTCCACTTATGAAGCTTAGTTTGGCTGGATATGAAATTCTAGGTTGAAAATTATGTTCTTTAAGGATGTTGAATATTGGCCCTCACTCTCTTCTGGCTTGTAGTGTTTCTGCCAAGAGATCTGCTAGGAGTCTGATGGGCTTCCCTTTGTGGGTAACCTGAATTTTCTCCCTGGCTGCCCTTAGCATTTTTTCCTTGATTTCAACCCTGGTGAATCTGAAAATTATGTGCCTTGGGGTTACTCTTCTTGACGAGTATCTTTGTGGTATTCTCTGTATTTCTGGGACTTGAATGTTGGGCTACCTTGTTGGGTTGGGAAAGTTCTCCTGAATAATATCCTGAAGAGTGTTTTTTAGTTTGGATTCATTCTCCCTGTCACGTTCAGGTACACTGATCAAATGTAGATTAGGTCTTTTCACACTATCCCATATTTCTTGGAGGCTTTGTTCATTTCTTTTGACTCTGTTTTCTCTAATCTTGCCTTCTCATTTTATTTCATTGAGTTGATTTTCAATCTCTCATATCCTTTCTTCTGTTTGGTTGATTTTGCTATTGGAAATTGTGTATGCTTCAGGAAGTTCTCATGCTATTTTTTTTTTTTTTTTAGCTCTGTCAAGTCGTTTGTGTTCTTCTCTAAGTAAGTTCCATTTTGTCTAACCTGTTTTCAAAGGTCTTAATTTCTTTGCATTGGGTTATAACATGTTCTTTTAGCTCAGAGAAATTTGATATTGCCCACCTTCTCAAGGCTGTTTCTGTCAGTTCATCAGACTCATTCTCCGTTCAGCTTTGTTTTCTTGCTGGTGAGGAGTTGTAACCACTTGGAGGAGGAGAGGCATTCTGGTTTTCAGTGTTTTCATCCTTTTTGCACTGGTTCCTTCCCATCTTTATGGATTTATCTACCTGTGGTCTTTGTAGTTGGTGTCTTTCAGATGGGTCTCTGAGTGGATGTCCTTTTTGTTGATGTTGAAGCTATTACTTATGGTTTTTAGTTTTCCTTCTAACAGTCTGGCCCCTCTGCTGCAGGACTGCTGGAGGTCCACTCCAGACTCTGCTTGCCTGGGAATCACCCACAAGGGCTGCAGAACAGTAAAGGTTGCTTCCAGTTTCTTCTTCTGTTATCTTCATCCTAGAGGGGTACCTGCCAGATGTCAGCCAGAGCTCTCCTTTATGAGGTACCTCTTTGGATATATGGGGGTTCGAGATAAACTTGAGGAGACTATCTCTTATCAGAGCTCAAATGCTGTGCTCTCCATTGTTTCATTCAGAGCTGCTGGGCTGGTACATTTAAATCTGGTGCAGTGGAACTCATAACTGCCTGTTTTCCCAGGTGCTGTGTCCTGGGAAGGTGGGACTTTATTTGTATGTTCCTGATGTGCTGCTGCCTTTTTTCAGAGATGCCCTGCCCAGCAAGGAGTTAGTCCACTTACAGTCTGCCAGCAGAGGCATTGCTGAGCTACTGAGGGCTCTGCCCAGCTGCTGTGTAAACTTCTTTGCAGTTTTGTTTACAGATGTACAGTTAGAACTGCCCTGGTAATGGCCGTCTGCCTCAGTAATGGTGTCTTGGCAATGGTGGACTGCCTCTGTTCTGGTAAGGGCAGACTGCCTTGGTAGTGCTGGATGCCCTTCCCCCTACAGAGCTGGATGGTACAGGGTCCAGCTGCATTTGCTGTGAAATTCTCATTCCAGAGTGTTTTAGATTGCTGGTCTTTGTGGGGGTGAGAACTGATAAGCCAGATCACCTGGCTCCCTGCTTTCAGCCTCTTCTTTTTCACTTGAATGGGTGGCTCTGTCTCTGAGGTGTTCCAGGTGCCAGTTGAAAAGGCTGCCCATATTTGTGTGAGTTTTTGTGCAGAAACCCATGGTGCTGGCAAACACAGCCATGCTGGAAACTTATGATGCTTTTTGTCCTGTGAATCTGGTCAGTGGATGGTAGAAACTGTGGGAGAAGCACTTTATCTGAAGTGGAGTGCTGGAGTGGATGAAAAAGCCCCTGATTGCCTCCATTGGGTAGGGAGGGGGTCCTCTGAGGATTGCACTTCCTGGATAAGGCAGTGCCCTACCCTGCCTCAGCTCACCCTTCTTGGGCTACACCTGCTGTTCGGACAGTCCCACTGAGATGCACCTGGTACCTCATTTGGAGATGTGGTGATCACTCACCCTTTGAGTTGCTCTCACTGGGAACTGCACTCCAGAGCTGTTCTTATTAGGCCATCTTGGATTGGGGTATGCTTTTTTTTTCAAATTCTACTTTTTGTCCTTTGCCTTTCTCCATTTCATATGTTGCATAGAAGCAATACTTGGTTTTAGGAAGGCTGACTGCTATGGAATCAGAGAACAAAAATATCATATTTTTGGCTTTTTGTTCCAAAACTGTCATCCAAGTATAAGACTAGAAGACATGCAGTTGAGTACAACCACTTTTTCCCTTGGAAGAGATGAAGATTTTCTGAATTCAGGAGGAAAAGGAGAATTGGAAAGGAATGGGAAAATAAGACATAGATGAAGGTCCCTGGGAAGGAAATACCAGAAAAACTGAGAGGTCTTTTCCCATAGTTGTCAAGAATATTTCTTCCTCTATGCCTGACACTACATAAGCACTCTCAAAACTGAGATGCTATGTTGGGGAAAGAGGAATGGAAATGAAACCTAAAGGAACTGAATTTATCTGAAGAGTTGAGTTCAGCCTTAATTAGAAAGACAATATTTTATACTTCTAGACAGAATGGAGCTTCCAGCTAGAAAGTGAGTTTAGCTTTTTGAATATGTAGAAAGTTTAATTTTTTACATCTTTTTGGGCTTCATTTGCTATTAAGGTTTGACTGGCAGAGTCTGCGTAAGGGCAGATTGCAAGGTTAGTCTTCAATCTTTTTGTGCCTTTCATTTGAATAACAAATACCTTGCTTCTGACATCCTGCTACTGGCCAAATTAGCTGTCATACTGAACTGAATATACAGCTGGTACTGTGGTTATCTTCACCATGCAACTCTCCACTGTATTCATTCTTTTTCCATATGCTTTCTGTTCTTGGTAAGCATTTTGTTTTTTCTTTTCTCATGTATGATTCTCTAAGGGTACTATGAGGTTATCTCATAAATTATTCAGATTCAAATTTTGTTTTTCTGCTTTAATGTATATATAAGGAAAAATATACTCTTATCTGTAATAATAGTCTAATTCAAGTGTTAGGCAAAGTAAGTAATAATCAGCGTTTCAGCATTATTTTGATATGTTGGAGGCCAGCAATACAGGCATATAAAAAGGCAAATTAGTAGAAGACCAATCTCAAGTATCTGCTGGACATGGCACAGATATCCTAATGCCCGGTGATTCCCAGTGCTCATGACTTTACAGTTCTTTGCCAGGGCTCCAAAATTAGTTTCAGGTAGACTTCCATGGACTCAAAATGTCTCTTATGATCCAGCAGCTATTAGACTGCTGGATTCAAGGGGAGAAAGACAGCTTGAAATTATTAGTAAAGAAAAATGGAATATGATTGCCATTTTCCCAGAATCACCTGATCTATTTAATAATGTCTCACAATTTTAAAGAGTCCGACTTGTTTTCCATATAGCTAGTTTGTCATTGTAAACTCATAAATAAACTTAATGCTGGTCTTTGATTAGCCATTTCCTATTCAATCAACTAATCAGTAAGCAGAATCTAATTTAGACACATTCTATTTTATTATAATCTGCAAATACTTCTTACTTTTCAATGGCCACATAGCTATAGTTACCTAGTTTTACCTAAGCCGATCATGTGACTTAGTAGACGTTCCTCAAAGTAGGAAAAGAATAAAGTACTGAGGGTAAAAATAAATTGAAGAGCAACTCTGAAAGACCTTTAGATGTAGTTTCACTTTGAATGGCATGACACTAATGGAGCAAATAATATTAGGTTAGTGCAGAAGTTACTGCAGTTTTTGCCATTACTTTCAGTGGCAAAAACCACAATAACTTTTGCACCAACCTAATAAACTCTCATTAGGTGCCAGAAAAGATCTGTTTTCCACTTCTCAGGTATTTCAGATCCAGTGTAGTCTCATCTCCAGGCATACTGAAGGTCACATCAAACTTGGCTATTACATTCTCACAACTAGAAATAGGGTAGAACTTCCCACACATCTGCCCACAATATTATTAGTTTAAAATGGAAAAACTTCCATGGCTTTAACTGCTTTTTATTCTCAATTTTATCAGATTAAGATGTAGAATTACATATGAAAGTGTTTTCTATGGGGGCATAATTTTGGAGAAACAATCAGGAAGATTATTTGGTGGAATGTTTCTTAAAAATTCTATTAAAATGTTGACTATCTGAGAAATGGTGAGTGTGTGAGGAGGAAATTCCTCATACTCATGGGATGCTAAAATATTAAATTGTATTACCTCTCACTTTAGCAGTGGTGAGCACTACTTTGTTTAACATATTAACTCCAGATGCTACAAAATGCTCAATTCATTGAGGGGAGCTCAGATTTCCTGCAAAATGGCTCATAGTTCCACTCTTTATGTAATACACATGCTCTGGCACTGTAGCTAATGGCTACAACATGTATATTTGAAACAGTACCTCCATTTTATTTCCCGGTAGGCACCACTCAAGCTACTGGGGACTAATGTGTATAAAATCTCAGTGATTGAAAATTAGAGGTAGTACACTGAAGGGTTTAAACCATACCCCCAGAAAATGCTTTGCCTATTTTCAGCAAATAATACCATATATTCTTCCTTTCTTTTATAGAAATGTCAATAAATATTTGTTGGGGTTGCCATGGCATAGTGGTTATAATAATATTCAGAAATAACTGCTAACTTATGTAGCAGCTATGTGCCATATGTTGTTCTAAAATTTTAATATGTCTTAGCTCATTTTATCTTTTTGAAAACCCTGTTTTATATACACACACACACACACACACACACACACACACACACACCCCATATATGGAGTATACATATATGTGGTATATATACATATAATATATATGTATACTCTATATATGGTGTGTATGTGTGTGTGTATATATATATACTATATATATACTGCATATATGTATACTATATATAGGTATACATATATAGGTGTATATATATAGTATATATGTAGTATATGTGTATATAATATATGTATACTATATATATATATATAGGCACATATATATAGTATATATGTATGTACCTTAGGTAAAAATTACATTAAGATTATACCGTGTGTGTGTGTGTGTGTGTGTGTGTAATACCTTTGGTTAAGATTACATTTAGGTCACATCATGTTTACCCAATGTACCATATATGTCTATTTATATGTATATATAAAGGGTTACATATATATATATATATATATATATATATATATATATATATATATATATCTCCATGGACTTATGTATATATAAAACCATAGACTACATATATATCCATAGACTTAGGCCAGGGCTTGAAGATTCAGGGCCTTCCACCTTTTAGTTCAAGTTAAGGATTTAGGATTTACCCCAAGAGCAACTGAAGCTATTTAAAGAATTTAAGCAGGAGACTGAGGTAATCAGATTTCAATTTAAGATCTCACTCTTCATCTACCCCATAACCTATAATGCAATAAAAATTTAAAAAATAAAAAAATAAAAAAATAAAATCCCATTTAAAAAAAGAAAAAAGATTCTTGGTGTAATATAAAGAATAGGACAGACCTAGACTAGACTGGATATGTAGAAATCAATTATGAGGTCATTCAACAGCCCCACGAGAGATAGTGGTGTGCTGGAAAAGGTGATGGCACCAGGAAAGGAGTTTCTTCTTGATGGATTCGAGAACTATCTAAAGTATAAGCAAAAGAATGAATAGGCAAATTATATCCTTCTTTCTAGTCTTTCCCTCCCACCTTTCTTCTCACTTGCCATGAAAAATGGGCTCTATCTCTGAGTTACAACTGCTATCATAGGTTCCAACCCAACTTCCCAGCTGTCTTCTCCTGTACTCTCACATCTAAATTCAGCTTTAAATCTTTCTACATTACCATTGTCTTTCCCCCTTCTTACTCTCACCGTTTTGCTATTCAAGGAGATTCTGGAACTATCTTGAGCAAATCTTCTACATGAAAAATTAAAAAAAAAACCACATATTTTGTTTTCTAACATTCAAAAATGGCATTTTCAATAAAATAACATCTTATTTAGACTTTTCTAACAGAGGTAGCTCAATTAATCTGTTTTTATTCACTGATTGAATAAGCAGATGAGGTTATTCTATTCATTTCTATTGGGAATTCATTTTATGGGCAAGACTGGAGACTCAGGTTGAAGTCATATTTAGGAAAGCCTTGGTAACCATACTGATACATTTACTCTTGTTTAATTTATTACTAAATGGTCAGAATGGTTTTAAAGGAGTAGTACATGATTAGGCCACACCTCAGAAAGTTCAGCCTATTTTGGTAAGTAATTTGCGATGAAAAATAGATTGAAAGTTGACATTGTAATAAATAGTGTTCTGAATAGAAAAACCATGAAATCAAAGTTACATAAATTTTTATTTGAATGATGCCTCAATAATTTATTTAAATGATATTGAGTGTCTTTTAACTATGAAAATGAGATGAGGTGAACTGGAGAGTTATAGTTTGAATATTTGTGTCCTCCTAAAATTAATGTGTAAAATTGAATCCCTAATGTGAGGGGATTTGTAGCTGGGCCTTTGGGAGATGATTAGGTCATGATAAAGCTATGAATAAAGCTATGAAGGGGGTTAGTACCTTTATAAAAGGGATCGTACAGAGTCTGCTTGCCCCATTCATACTGTGAACTTACAGTGAGAAAATGGATATTTATTAAGTGTATGGTCCTCACCAAACATCAACTCAGCTAGAGCCTTGATCTTTGGTTTCCTAGCCTCTGGAACTGTTATAAATAAATTTGCTGTTATTTGTAAGACATTTAGTCTTAATACAATGTGATGATATTCGAAGGCCTTCATGGTTAAAAACAAATAACATTATGCTTTCGAAAAGATCACTGAAACACTTACAGTCAAAGAAGGTGAACTGGTGGAGATTGATACCAC
This sequence comes from Saguinus oedipus, assembly GCA_031835075.1. Taxonomy (NCBI): domain Eukaryota; kingdom Metazoa; phylum Chordata; class Mammalia; order Primates; family Cebidae; genus Saguinus; species Saguinus oedipus. The sequence goes on along the minus strand of CM063170.1, from coordinate 183,082,454 downwards.
ACAAGGTATAGAAAACTTTAAGAAATCATCAATTATCTTCAATTAGATAATAAAAGGTGCTGCACCAATAACCCAAGAATGCAATCACATAAAATCAACAAAATAGAGATCTTATGATATTAAAATATGAGACTAGAATAAAATGCCCACAAAATGATTGGATGATCAAGTTGGGAAAATATTCCAGAGGATAGAGCAAAAAGACAAAGAGATATAAAAAATAGAAGATAAAAGACAAGAAAATTAGAAGGCTACTTCATTAGGCCTACCCTCCATATAATAGGAATTCCTGAAAGAGAAAATGGAGAAGTAGAAATTGTCAGAGAAACAAATTTTTCAGAACCGAGTGTTATAAATTGGCAGACTTGAAGGATTAACTTAGTGACCAGCACTATAGATGGAAATGATCCATGTTAAAGCATATTATTTTTAAAATTTTAGAACATTAACAAAAAGAACTTGCAGAATTAACAGAATATTTTATGCAAATAATCAAAATTGCAATAGTTTTAGACTTTTCATAAATAATACTGGAACCTAGAAGACAACGAAGGAATGCCTTAAAAATTCTGAGTGAAAATATTTTCCAGTCTACAATATCATATTTGGCTAAATTGTTAAGAATAAAGATAAAGAAATTTTCAGATATGCACCATGTCTAAAAAATGTACCTCTCATTGTCTTTTTCTCAGAAAGCTCTCAGAGAATTTATTCCACAAAAAGAGGAATAAATGAAGAAAGAAAAAGTATAGGTTTCATAAAACGGAGCACAGATGCCAAAGAGAAGCAAAGAGAATCTTCAGGATAAGGTGGAGGATGCCAGAATAACAGCTATATATCAGGCTTAAGCCAGTGTAGAAAGAATAGTTGAGAGGACTTTGGAGGAAATTTCTTAAAGAAGATGAAACAGGGAGACTATGTCCTAGTCTGGATGTGCTTAAGGGAGAGTCACTTAGGTGGGGAAGAGTAGAGGTTTTATTTATTATAAGTATTTAGAATGTTAATTCTCTTTAATACAACATGCATGGCTCAGCTGTAAGTAGCATTTTTACAGTCATGATAATATAAATATTTCATACTTATATAACACAAATTATGATAAGCTATATTAAAGGGATGAAGGTATAAAACAATGAGGATGTGGTTTCTGGAGAAGAATCCTAAAAGAGCAAAATCCTCATCTTTTATAGATGGAAGTGAATAGATGATGGCCAAAAGTGAAAAGTTAAGAAATACTATGTTATATAAAGATAGCAAGGCTCGTACACACACACACACACACACACACATACACACACACACACTCTCTCTCTCTCTCTAAGGTAAATACCAAATGAATTGAATGAAAGTAATTAATCCTAAAGGGCATGATATGGCTATGACCTAGGGGACTTCTTTGGTAATAAAACCAGTAAAATTAAACTTCATTTTTTAAACCATTTACATGTCTATCTTCCTGTTTTGCTAAGAGGGGATTGTGGTTCAGAGAAAGTAAGCATGAAAGGAGGGAAGGGTATTGCAGTCATCAGGGGGATAACAATGCCATTACTCCTAATAACACCAGGGCATTAAGTAGTAGATGTTGGGAAGTTTTTTATTTGTCTGATTACTAGACTGTTAGGATGGATGATGGCTATCTGGGCTAGAGTGGTACAATAAGAGGGGTCAACATGCATCTGTTTGGAATAAATCCTGGAGATGGTATCGATGGAATTTGGAGATGAGAAAAACAGGAGAAATGGAAAAATAATGAATGCACTATTTTGGCTATTTGATTAGTTGGTGGACCATAGTTCTATTACTGAGATGAGAATACTGGAAAGAGAAGTGGTTTTAAGAGGAAAAAAAATTGTTCATGTTCAGTTAGAGTTGACTAATAGACATTCAAGTGCACAGGTTAAGTAGGCATTTAATAGCTACTTGTTGACCTACCTTTCTTCCCTGTGAAACTCTCACCTTCTGAGGATAAGGATTCATTCATCTCTCTAGAGTCTAAAGAGAGATGAAGGGAGGTAACAGCATTAGATTTGAAGTTCCTAGTCCTCTGTAACTCACTAGTAATAATGGGTTCTTGTTGTTTCAGTGTTTTTTTTTTTGCCCCCAGTAAAACACATAATAATTCTTGGCACCTAAGTTCCCTGAAGGAATATTGTGAGAATCAATGAGATATCTGTAAAGCAAATTGAGCTTTTGGGGGAAGAAAGCTGTTTTATAAATTATGAGGTATTAAAGCATTCAGAAGAATGAGGTCCCATCTAGAAATATCATGTGCCTATTCAATCAAAAGAAAAATGCAAGCATTAGATAAAAAGGTGGACCAGTCTTAAAGTTTGAAGGTTTTTTATTCCTTGTCTTGTTCTTTCTCTTCCATTGTCCTCATTCATGGCTGTGTGTATGTGAATCCTAAAGTGTCTGTCGGGTGGAGGGCTTTAATTTACGAAGTGATTTGAATGAAGACAGTATAATATATCAGTGTTACTAATGGTACCTAGCCAAGAAAAAAAGAAAAAAAAAAACAGAAAAGCATAAAAATTTGATGAGGACTGCCATTTGCTGCCTTTTTCTCTTCCCCTCTAATTAACTACCTGTCTGCCTTCTATCTGTTTTAGTTTCTCTGCTTTGCTCTATTTCTGTTTTATTTTTCATGTATTTTACTCATTTTGCCAATATACAAGCAGATACAGAAGTTTGACAGGTCAACATGTTTAGATTTTCCTGACATTTTATATTCTTTAAATATTTCTCTGAATAAGAAAATTCAGATGTTGCACATTTTCGATTTACATAATCTTAGAGTCTTAGAATGTGACATTGAGAAAGCAGTAAATTAAGAATATACTGTTCTAAATTGCCTAATCTATTTAGAAGTTTCTTCTTATTCATTTACCATTAAAAATCTAAGAGTGAGAGTGTGATTTAATGATTTTATAGGCACCAAAAAATGAAAACCATTTTCAACTTACAGCCTAAAAGAACCCTTGCCCTGCTGATTGTTAGATTTGGCAAGTTACCTAAGTTCTGTAAACAAAATTTTCTTATTGATACAATGCCAGTGAATAGAACCTATGCATAAGTTTATTCTAAGGATTATATAAGAGAATTATTATAATGTGATAAATAAAGCAGTTGCTGCTAACTGATGGTACTTTTATTATAATTACTTGTCTTACATATTTTCTGCTTATATACTCTTTTAATATGAATTAAAGACTTAGGAGTAAACTGTGCTATGCAGTATGTGTGTATGTGAAATTTATGGGAGACAGAATATGAATTATTTACAGATGTATTCATAGGATGAAACTGGTTAAGAAAGAAGCTGATAAGATAGCCTAGGTAAAGACTTAACACTTTATTTACTGAGCCCAAAATGAGACAAAGATACTACAGGAAAATAAAACTGGAAACAAATTTCCCTCACGAAAATAGATGCAACAGTTTTTAACTAGAATTTGGTATTTAGCATATTACTATATTGTAGTTTCCTAAAAAAGATTGTATATTATTGCGGAATTATGTTTGTCCCAGGATATAAAATTAATTTAACATTTGAGAATCGACCAATGCATTTCCCAATATTAAAAAACAAAAGACAAAAGCAATAAGAACATCTCAATAGTTGCAGAAAGAGTATTTTGCAAACTTAACACTCACAATATAAAAATTGTCAGTCATTTAAATAAAGGGGGTCTTGTTCAACCCAAATGAAGAATATCTACAAAAAGAATCTGCTGACATTGTATTTAATAATGAAGCACTGAATGTTCTCTCCCTAAAGAGGGGAAAATGGCAAGGAAATGCCATTATGACTTCATTAATATTGTTCCAGAAGTACTAGTTGGCACAATCATGTGGGGTGGGAGAAGGCATAGATTGGAAAAGAAAATAAACTGTGATTATTCACAGACAGCATAATCAATTGGGTAGAAAATCCTAAGGCACTAACAAAAATGCTACCATAACTAATAAGAGTTTTGCATGTTTTCAAGATACAGGTAAATGTACAAAAACATGTGTTTCTATATTCTAACAATTAACACTCAGATATTAAAATTTAAAACATCATTTACAATAGTACAAAAAAATAGGGATATATTTGGCAAAAGTTAAACTAGCCCTGCATAATGAAATCTGAAAAACTGGGCTGAGAGAATTTAAACTCCTAAGTGAATGGAAAGTTATACTAGGTGTATGGATTTGAAGATGAATATTTTAATCAATTATCCCAAAATTGTTCTACAGATTTAACTCAAGCCCAATTAAACATGAGATTTTGGGAGAAAGGGTAAAAATTGACAAGGAGATTGTCAAATCTATATGATAATGTGCATACCAAGAGTATTCAAAACAATTTTGAAAAAAAAACAAAAAAAACAAATGAGTAGGTGAAAAGATGGTAGTCTTATACTATCTGATTTGAACAGTTATTATAAAGCTACAGTCATTAAGACAGTGTAGTACATAAGTTAACCTTACTAATGAATGGAAAACAACAAATTCTTTGAATATATATATTCAATATACATTAAACATACATTTAAATATATAAAACATATTTAATATATTAAACATATGTTATACTATATAAAACATATATTCAGAAATATATGTAGGATATACATATGTATCTCTGATTTTCAACAAAGAAAAAGATGCCAAAGAAATTCAACATGGGAAGAGATGGTCTCTTCAACCAATGGTTCTGGAAAGATTGGATATCCACATGCAAAAAATGCACCTTAACCCTTATGCCATACCGTAGACAAAGATAATTTGAAATGGAATAAATGCCTAATGATAAAAGCAAAATTAGACACATTTTAAAAGAAAACAGGAAAATCGTATAATTTACAACGGGCAAAATGTCTTAGATAAAAAAAAAATAGATTGGTACAAAAGTAATTACAGTTTTTCCATTAAAAGTAATGACAAAAACCACAATTATTTTGCACCAACCTAATAAAAGCATGGACTAAGAAAGAAAAAAAATCAGTATTGGATTTCATCAAAGTTAAAAATACATTTTTTTTCCCAAAAGATATCACTTAAAAAATGAAAAGACGGCCGGGCGCGGTGGCTCACTCCTGTAATCCCGGCACTGTGGGAGGCCTACCAATCAAAAAAAGCCCAGTACCAGACAGATTCACAGCCGAATTATACCCTAGGTACAAAGAGGAGCTGGTACTTTTCCTTCTGAAACTATTCCAAACAACAGAAAAAGAGGGACTCCTCCCTAACTGATTTTATGAGGCCAGCATCATCCTAATACCAAAACCTGGCAGAGACATGTCATGCATGCATTCATATAATTTTAGTGGAAAATTTTATGTGAGGAAGAACAATAGATTTGCAATATTATTTGGTTTTATCTTGAATAAGTTTATAATTACAATTATAATCTAAAGTTTGTTCAATATCAACAAAATATTTTTTCCTATTTATATTTGATATAAAACCTTAAAAAATTTAAACTATTTTTTAGTTCAAGAAACTTATTTTTGAGTTTAACAAACTTCCACCTTTAATTTGCTGAGACAAATATTTGCTGTCTTTCTAAAAAGAAACTGTGAAACAAATATTCAAGTGACAAATACTCAAATGGCAAAAGATTAAATACATTGATAAAAGCAAACATGCTCTTTTTATTTTAAGAAAAGCACTGCAATTAAGTTAAATAAAATGCAGTTTAAAAAAAAGTAGTTTGGCTATTGTAAACACAGAGATCAGACTTATTTGCACAAGTCTAATCTAATAATGTGGAAATAGAACTGCCAGCTGGGCGAAAATGCAGTATCAGATCCCTGATTTTATTTGTAGCAGAAATATATCTAGCCAGATTATGTTTTCTAGCCTCAGTTGCCATGAAGGGCATGAGATACAAATAAGAGATACAATAATGAGATACAAATAAAAGTAATTGGGTGAAATCACCAGTACGATCTTTAAATGTTCTCACTTGTCTGGGAGAACTGTTGTTGTGCCACTTACCTTCTTTTGCCATCCTGGAAAATGAATGTGATGGCTGGAAATCCAGCAACCATCCTATGATTTTGAGAGCACAAGACACATGCTTAACATTGTAGAAAGATAGATAACACAAGTTTTGCTCCCTAATGACTATGTATAACTGACATATCAGGACTGGAAAACACAATTTTGTATTTTACATTAGAAAATAAACCTATAAAAGTTTTAAAATATTCTAGACAGGACTCATTACTAACGCTGCATGTAATTTCTAATTAATACAAGGCCTGAAAAATTCATGCTAATTAATCAATATAAAACCCTCAAATGACTGTATATTCATTTATAGAAAAAAACTAAGGAATTTGGATTTGATTTGGGAGTTAAAGCATCTTGAAACAAAATCAGATGATCATAATAAAATATGATTATAAGAAAAGATAAAATTGCTTGGGTAGTTGATGTGATGAATTAAGAAAGATGTTGAATAAACTGATACAGTCACTGAAAGCTATGAAAGTTAAAGTTTTCAAAGGATGAAACCATTGTTGCTTTAAAAATCTAATTTTAACAGGATTTTAGGGAACATAGGAGAAAGCAAAGTTGAGCATAAGATATAGAAGAGAAATGTCAGTGATAAGCAGAAAAGTGGTTTTGGAAACAGTTTAGATAACACGGGCAAAGTGATTTTCAATTGCTGAAATTTGCAAGCAGAATTTTTGAAGGATGTCAACTTTTACTTATGTTTAGTTAAAAAATAGTTTACTATATAAACATAATGATCACATATTATTATGAAAGCACATCATGCTACATCTGCAAAGGACAGGGAAGATCATGATGATCACACTAATGAGAGAATTGAGGCAACATAGTGATTTTTCATAGCTAGTTACTATAGAGACTATGAACAGAATTTATTTCTAATAACCTTAGGACATAGAAGTTATAAGATGTATCTTATGGAATATATATAATACAAATTTTCCAGAAAAATATAGGTTTATGTTTATAAATATAAAACATTTGTTTATTTTACCTAATTTTCTGGTACTACAATAATATATAATTAATAGAGACTTTGCCATCATTTGGCATATTTAATTCATAAAAGTTTTGGTTCTAAGAAAATCCAAGACTATAGACTACAATAAGAAAATATTGAGATATGGAGAGTCTTAGCTTTATAACAGTTATGTTTCTGATGCTACTGAGGTTAGAATACCTAAAATATCTAATAAAAAATTTCCTGTTAATTTGCCAAATGCTAAAATCAAGCCCACAAGAAAAAATTCCTAAAAGTTAAAGATATTATCAATAAATTAAACATAGCATCAAAGGCAAATTACTTTTTAAGCAGAGACCATCTAAGTAACGAATAACTATGGATTAAATTTGCACTTAAGTAGATGGGAAAAAAATCTAAATTTTAGTTAGTCAAAATAAATGTCTCTGGCATTAACCTTTATTCTAGTCTTAAGAAAAATGTGAAATGCTTAGCCATAAACAAAAGATGTCTGTTGAATTCTGGTAGAAATAGTAAGATTTAATCAAAGGATTTCAAACTTTGTCAAATTATTACTATATGATAAGATCTTTTGAGACTATTTAATGTGTTCTGTTGCTATTGTCTGTTGATATTTGTGTTAATCTACATGTTTTATTTTTTGTGTGCTCTAGAATAGCTTGTGTAACATGGAGAATTTTTATGTCTTGAAAGTTTGACTAAACCACTGGTAATGCAATAACATAACAAGTATTTTTGGAGATACTTCTTTGAAAAAAATGGCATATTGTCCCATACTCACTGAAATAGTGATATTTTGTTTTCTTTTAGAATAAATTATAATCATTTGTATTTCTGAAACTATATATTAAACATTTCTGTCTCTGTTGATAAATCTTATTACGGCTTATCAACAACTTACTGTTGAAAAAGCAACTCACTGCTAAAAACCCACACAAACAAGTGATGAATCAAAATAAGAAAGTAAAGAGTGTGGTTTCTTTGTTACAGGAGTTTGGTGGTGAACATTAAATCTACTTAAATATAGAATTAAGAAAATAATAAATTACAGTTACAGACACAAATCTAAATATTATAAATCTTTACATAGTGGAAACAATAGTGTAAGAAACAACAGAAATACAACCAAACAAATCATATTTACAACACATCTGATTGGTTTGAACTTGTCTACAAGCCGTAAAATGTCACACAGATTAAAAAACTAAAGTCACTAAAATATGACATAAATCACTAGAGTAAAAAAAAAATGAATAAATCTTTATTCATGTTAAAAAATACAAATGACAGTTTGATTCTGGAGTTTGGTGATTATGTGAACTGGAGAATTGTAGTGAGTCTGAAAGTATAAAAGCTGACCAGTACATCTTACATTGTACTCTTGCTTTATGTTTCACTAATTCTCTGATGTTTAACTTTTTAAATTTTATATTGGCTATGCTTCATTTGCCTTAATTTTCTTATTGTATTGGAGGTTCAAATGCTACCTATTTAAAAACTATATTACTCTTTTTATTGAAAAATAAAAGACAAACACAGAAAACCACAAAAAAAAACACAAAAACCATGAGTAGCTTAAGAGATGATACCCAGTAAACGGTTTTCTAATCCCTGCCTATATGAAGAAATAGAATGTTGATAGCCACTACTAAAATCCCTTTGTGTGTCCTGTGTCAATCACAGGCCCTTCCTCCACCTAAAATTATTATTCTAACTGTTCTAGTGGCCACTTTCTTGAATTGTTTTAAAGTTGTATCATTTCAAGTGTGTATCCATACACAGCATAGTTGAATCTTGCCCATTTTTAAACCTGCTATGTCTTTTAAAGCTCTTTCAGCTTATTAGTTGCTTTTTCATTCATTTATTTTCATTTCAAAAGGTATCTGTATTTGATCTGTAGGGATGATCAGTCTGGATTTCGTTTATTGCATACTAACTAGGCAGTTCAACACATTTTTTTTTGCTTTGTATTTTCTAAAGTCGAGTTACTGGATCCAAGAAAATTTTCCAACTCAGGTTTTATCCTTTAAGCAGAACAAGAAGTAATCTGCTTGTTTCAGGAAGCACTTAATATCTAATGGTCTCTCTTTCTGTGATGTCAGAGCTGTTATATTCAATGTCTAGATTCACTAATTTGTTGAGGATTTCCGTATCTACAATTATTTTCTCATTCATTAGTATGAATACTTTAATAACCTTTTTTGTAATTTATTATTATTTGGTGGTAAATTCATATAAAGCAAGATAAATACTTCTTTTCCTTTCTTGCCAAGATAAATACTTCTTTTCCTTTCTTGCCAGTTATCAAGATAATTATCAATCTCCAAAGATGACCAATTTAAGATATCATTATTACTAATTTGTGCATTTAAACTTTTGATTTTACCATTTTGAAACTGTAGATTATCCATCTTTGGTCATTTGAAGCCTTCTCGCTTTGTCTCTTGAGTCTTTTTGAAATAACCTAGTAGTAGTGCTTGAGTGAGTCCCTGCTTTCTAAGTAGTAAATTTTAATTTCTAAGTAATAAATTTTAAATTTCCTGCACACATATCACAAAACTTAAAATAACATAAAGACAAAAAATTAAAAAAGTTTTACTGTTCCATTCATAGTGTCTCATTTGGACATAGGTATCATTAGTTTAAAATTGAATTGGTCTTGCAAAAAATATTTACTATTTCTGACTGCATACAGATTGTCAGTAGTACACAGATTATTCTAGCTGTTGTATTGATAGAACATCAATGTATAATAGTTCCAGAGCTGGGGGAATACTGCTGCAAAGTTATATCCTCTCCTTGTATTTAATTTAATATACAAATATGTTACATTTCAATTGGAATTTATAGTGTGTTGTGTAATTTTGAATGCCATTGTAACAAAGTCATGGTATGATATCTGTATAAGAAGTTCAGTAGGAGAAATAAAATTATAATTGGTGCTTCCAATCTTTATACCAAAATAGCATTTATGATGTGTGCTTGAAAGAAATACATATTTGAACTTAAAATAGGCAGGAGTGCCTTGTTTTCATCAAGGCTGGAAGAGTTATATATAAAATTTCAGTTTAGGCTGTAGGTGGAGACTGATGTTTATCATGATTAATGTAATTTAAATCCAAGTGCAGACCAAATATAAAATAGAAAGTTCTTCCTTTGAAGATATAATGTATGTATGTATGTATGTATGTTCTGGGGTACATGTGTAGATCTTGCAGGATTGTTACATAGGTATACACATGCCATGGTGGTTTGCTGCCTCCTTCCCCACCGTCACCTACATTAGGTAGATTGGCAACTTTTAAAAAGCAAGCAAACAAATCTGTCTGATATGGAAATATTTAATGTCACATATCTCAGGATGGATAAAATAATATAATTGTTATGGTCTATCCAATGTATCATAAAAATTCTTCTGACCGAAAACTTTACACCAAAAAATAAAAGATGCAGCATGCCTTTTGTGGGTAAATGTTGTCAGGTATTCAGGCTTGAAGGCTGCAGTAGTTAAAAGTGCAGGCAGATATGGAATTCTTGGAGTAAAGCCTGGCTCTACAACTTACTAAGGTTTAACACTGACCAAGTTTCTCAATGTCTTCACAGTTTAGGACCTAACTCTCAGATTTGATTTTTAGGATTAAATTTCATAATATGTGCAAAGTACTTAAAATAGTGTAAATAATCCTTATACCTACTGAGATGTCACTTAGTAAAATGCATTTTTAGTTTATAGTTTCAGGTTAGTTTTCTACTTACATATACTAAATAGTTAATCAGTACCCACTGGCTGACCAACTGATTATAGCTCAGGTTGGCTACTCTCATATTTTTAATAAAAGCACAGAAGCCAGTGAGTTGGTTTATAATGGTTATTTTTCATATAGAATGCTGAAGTTAAAATATTCCAAGTAAGTTAGTTTTAATGATGGCTACAGGTTTCTTCTCATTAACCGGCCAATTTTTCACTGAGAGAAAGAAATGGAAGAAGTAGAAGTAGAATACACGTCAAGATCAGTGGATATGCAGTACAGTATGTGAAAATCTGAGGTATCCTGGCCCCAATTATCTGCAGAAATTGGTTATATGGCCATAAACTTGGACTGCTAATTCAAAACACAATTCTAGCTTAATACACTACCTTCAGAAAATGACTTAGGGTAATTTTCATGGTTTTTACCAGTAAAACTACTTCAGCTCACTTGTACATGGCTTCTGTAAAAGAACTAATATAGTGATGTTAAAATTGTGATCTGATAGGATATACTTCATTGTCATCAGTGGGTTGTAATTTAGAAACACACACGCATTTATAAGTAAATTTAAAAACTATATCTAAAAGAGTTAGCTTATGCATCTACACCAGTCCCTTCCTGCAATTTCTGAGCATATATTCTAAATGACTGAGAAACAAATTCAAAGGAATAATTGAGAGGCATTAAGTAAATAGTATCGCTGAATGTCTATTAAATGCCAGGCCGTGTCAGCCACTAGAAATACAGAGAAAAGCACAACAGATTCTCTTGTATATGAAAAAGCTACCACACCATCAATGTATTTTATAATAAAGTAGAGATAACATATCTTCTAGAACCATGAGCACTGTTCCAGTACTACTACTTCTAATAGGATTACCTTGAACCTACCACTGAAGCTAAACATGCTTGATGTACATTGTCATTTTACCCTAGTAATAACACTATAAATTCAATGTTGTCCCTATTTTACAAGTGATAAAATACTATGGAAGACAAAGGAGCCCAAGAGCAAATTTGCTGTCTACATTTTAGCAACCTCCTAGAACCCTATGGAATGAAAAAATGACCATCTCCTAAAGTTACTTTATTTTCTTACCTGTATGATGTTCTTGATCAATTTACTTTTCTTTTAACATTATTCTCTTGTTTTTGTTAAATATACTTCTAAACCACCTCAGTGGCAGTTTGAGTAAAGAAAATGTGGTACATATACACTATACAATACTATGCAGCAATAAAGAAGAATGAAATCATGTTCTTTGCAGCAACATGAATGGAGTTGGAGGTTATAATTCTGAAGTAATATAGAAACAGAAAACCAAATAATGCATATTCTCATAAGTTGGAGCTAAACATTGAGCATACATAGACATAAACATGGAACAATAGATACTGCAAGCTACTAAGTGGGGATGGAGGGAGGAAGAGAGGCAGTCACAGTTTGAAAAACTACATGATGGGTACTATGCTCCTACCTAGGTGTTTTGATTTGTACCCCAAGCATCAGCATCACGTAATATTCTGATGTAACCTGCACATGTGCCCCTTGAATCCAAAATAAAAGTTAAAATTAAAGAAAAATTATTTTAAAAATACTTGGAAGTAAAAATCCTTTTTAAATAAAACCCTTCAAATTTTATTTATGAGATTGAAAATATATATAATTTTGTTTATTGGCTGGCTTCTGTGATCCAATAGACTCCTGGTTTTTCTTCTTCTGATAATTTCTCTGGAGTTTTGTGGACTCATCTTTTTCCAACTATTTATTAGGTGCAGATTTTCACATGGCTGGAGACAATCTTCACTTCCTACACTACAAACAAGTAGATGTGTCCCTCCTCACAGCCGTATTTCTACTCATATGCAACTGATTCACAATTTATTATCTCTAGTTCAGTTTTCTCTTCCAAGGACATAGTTAATGTGTTCAGTAACTTTATAGAAATTTCTCAGTGGAACTTTAGCAATTCACTCTTTATATCTACCCCATCCACCAATAAAGTAAAACAAAATCATGGTCCTCTTTATGTAAATAATGCCACCATTCAATAAGTTTCTCAGCCATATAATTAGAAATTATCCTTGATTTTTACTTTTCCTGCACTAAACTTTGCCCATCTATCTCTGGAGTGACCTCAAATCCATCCACTTTTCTTTGTCTCCACTATCAGCACTGTAGCTCAAGGTACCCATCAGACCTCTCCTATACTCAAATAGCCTTCTAACTGGTTTCCCTATAAACATAGGCTCTGACACCCAACTCCAAACCAGTATAGCCAAAGTCACATTTTCAGTGTTAAAATATTTTAAGTAGCATTCTAAGACTCTTTTTTTTTAAGACGGAGTTTTGCTCTTGTTACCCAGGCTGGAGTGCAATGGCACGATCTCGGCTCACTGCAACCTCCGCCTCCTGGGTTCAGGCAATTCTCCTGCCTCAGCCTCCTGCATTCTAAGACTCTTAATGATGAGTACAGAAGGTGCCTTAAAATGGCCCACAAGGTCATTTATTTTCTGGGTCCTATCAGACACAATGAGCTTCTTCATTTGTTTGTGATCATCCTGGTTCTGTCCACCACAGGACATTTTCACATGCTTTTCTCTCTGCCTAGAATATTTCTAACCTCCCCCTTATGTCTAATATAAACCTGTCTCATTATTCACCTCATTATTTGTGTTTCTGTTGACCAAGTCAATTTTCCTATTAAATGTTGCCATGGTACCATGAACCATTATGTCATGTCACTTTTCATAATTGCAAATTTGATACACATTAATTTACTATTCCACTAGATTTTGGGGTACATGAGACTTGGTGTTGTCTTTTTTGCTCACTTTATATTTTCACTGCTTAATATGATGCCACATAAAATATTCTCAATATGTATACTTAATGAAGGTTAAATACACTTATATACAGAAGCACTCACACATATTCAATGATATAGAAAGACAGAGAAGGGAGCAACAAACTGTTCAGAAAAATGAAGTAAAGCATCATTGAGGACCTGATATGTGTTCCAAAAGTTTGTGAATAAAATATTGAATGAGGGTGGTAGGAATATAGTGAAGATAGAACAAAACCTTTCTGTCTTCATTGTAAGCTGAACTGGTCTTGATCAAAACCTATCTATGCTATATATGCTCTTGTTGAATATAAATGATTTCATATAACATCAATATCAGATAAGATAACGTTATAATCATGCCTAAGCACAACTGAAAACAAAAATACTGAGAAAAGTTTAACAACAACAACAACAAAATAATCATACACCCACCCCATACCAGTCTGGTATGAGTGACTGTTGCTTCCTTATAAAATCTGGCATTAGCTATGCTCCATTTCCCTTTTCTTCCAGATAAAAATAATTAAGATATCCAGTCATAGAATTGGTAGTATCCCATCTGGAGTGAAACTTTACTTCCTTAAACACTCCAAAATCATGTAACACAAACACATAGTCCCAAACAAGCTCCTGATAATTCCCTTACTTGCTGAGTCATCCCACAATTCCCTATGGCATGTTATATCCCTTGTTCCAGCCAATAAACCCAACTTTATTTGACTCAAGGAAAGTTCTTGGTGGTCATTGGTTGGAGCCATCTTCAGTAAAAAGGGTGTTTAAGCAGATATAAGATCATGTGCAAAGGAGATCTTCCATGCCGTAGCAGGAGCAGTAATGCTGGAGTGATTGTAGTGCCATTAGTTGATGTTAGAGAGATTAGGCACACTCCAGTTATGAAGCCTTGGATGCCATTCCAAGTCAAATGTCCTTTCGAAGAAGGGGGGAGATTGTATAGTAGTAATAATGCAGTATATACATTTCTCTTCAATTGATGCAAAAATTGGTGGCAAATTGTGTCTGTATTATCCATAGAAAAATAAATATTACATATGTAAATATAGTTGCCTCAGATCATTTTGCATAAAACAAAGTAAATAGGCCCCTCTGTATATGTGCTTCTTCTCATATGGAAGAACTCTGGTTTCCCTATTCATTTGGAAAATGATATCCAAGGATGACATCTAACTAAGATCAAGACATTTAGAGAAACAGAGTGTATGCTAGACCTGCAGTTTTCAATACAATAGCTTCTAGCATATGTGGTTATTTATATTTAATTTAAATTCATTAAACTGAAACAAAATGGAACATTAATCTTCTCAGACAGTCACATTAGCCACATTTTAAGTGTTTGATAGACAGATGTGCTTAGTAGCTACCTGACAGACCAGGCAGACAGAGAACATTTTCACGACTGTGGGAAACTCTAACAACTTTGCTGTGGGTATCATCCACTGAAGATGAAAGTGTTAAGTGGAATTAGAAAGGAAGAAAAGAGAAGGATTTCTGAGGTAAAATTAATTGCTTTCAAAGCAAGAACTCTTAGAGAAGCTAAAAGTAAATTTTAATGGATTTCCCTTAAGCAGTTTGTGCTGGCTTGTAAAGTACAGTCATATCTTTCCAAAAGCCCTTTTCTCCTCAGAGTATTCTATTTATAGATATGTGAAATTTTACTGATGTTTTCTGCAAGGTAAATTGAATAACAAATTCAAAAACTCCCACTAAACTGCAGAATGCAGTTACACTAAAGTTCAACTTAAAAACTGGTAGGTGCAAAGATTTATGCAGAAAGTTATGTTCTGGCTAAGAATTTAATGTTTGCTTTTAGATCTGTGTTACACAAATAAAGCCTTCATCCCCTTTATCCCTGTTTATTTGTATAGGGAACTCTTTTCACTGCTTGTTACTAAATGGTATTTGAAGGCAAAGGTAGAAGGCGCACTTGCATTTCTTGCAGGATCAGTTGAACCTTCTCATGAGAACTGTTGAGGACCTTCATTCATTCACTTTACATTTGCTCTAACATACTGAACTTTGTGCTGAGTCTTGTGATAGACTGATTGGGAAATGTAGTAAGCATTAGCTGGAAGGAGGGACCTGGGAAGGATGGAACATTGTGGGTACAGGTAATAATAAGCAAAGGACTGGAAGTGAGAGAAAACATATGCAAAACTACAAGTAATTCAGTCTGGCTGAATTACGACATAGTTATCCCTAAGCGCATTTTAGGGATGGGGAAACAGATGCACAGAGGAAACATAGTCACACTTTTGTGGAGAGTTATTATCAGAGATGGAAGCAGAACACATGTTTTTGAGTGTGAACCACTATTCATCCCAGTGAAACCGTTTTTTCTTAATAGACTGAAAGCATCTGGAGACACTCACAAAAACCACCTCTGAGGTTTGGAAAAAACTGAAATTTCTGGGTGCCTTGAACTAATGACTCAGATTTAAGAGTAGAGAGGTCGAGTTGGAAATTACTATATAGAATGGAACACAAAATTTGCAATGAAAGGAACTGTGCAAATTCTGGCTCTACCACTTACTAACTATGCAGTCTTGTAGCAGTATTTAATTAATCTCTGATTCTTAGTTTTATAGTCTGTAAAATATTTCTAAAAATAACAGTTTCCAACTCATGGGATAGACCTTAGAGGTTCTACAAAGGTCTATCCCATGAGTTGGATATATGAACTGGACTTTTAGAGGTAGGTCACATACGATAGCTTTTAAAGGTATTCCCTAAGAGGTGAAAATAAACGTAGATATCCCAGGAGATAAAACCACATATGAAATTATGTAGGATCATGAAGGAGTATAAAATATTTGGGGAAAGATGAGAAAATTAGTGTGGCTGGAACAGAGAATGTGAATATTTGATTTGAATCGGATCAGTAGGAGCTGGGGAGAGTGGTAAGAGATAAGGCTAGAGAAATAGTTTGAGGTCACTGAGCTAGGCATGCCTTGAAGGTGGACTCTTCATATTACCTGTATATTGTCAATGCCTAGCAAGGAGCCTAAACACTTAAATTCATGTTTTGGAAATAAATAGACAGATGGGAGAATGGATGGATAAATGGATGGACAGATGGATAGATGAATAGGAGAGGACAGGATAGGATAGGATTTTAAATACATTTAATTAAAATAAGTGTACCATTGATGTTATTTCTTAGCTAGCTGAGCTACAACAAAGTTTTGAAGCAGGAAAATGATGTGATCAAATTTGCATTTGCAGAATATAGTTGACAGTGATATGTAGAATTGACTAGAGTGAGGAGTAAATATAGGCAGGTCAATAACAGAGGAGATTATTGTGATATTCTAGGTAGAAGATGTTAAACACTGTGACTGGGGAAGTAGAGAAGACATGGAATTTAACAGCATTCTATGCAGTGGGAATAGAAGGTATAAAGATATTTTCATGGGACAGGGGACAAAAATGAGAGGGGGCCAAACAGGTCTTTTCATCTGATAAAATAATGAGAAATGTATCTGAACAATTTCTAAATACATTCTGTTGTTTAAAAAAGTAACTATGTGAGATGTAGGTGTTGCTTTGACTGATTTCAGTAATTATTTTACTATATATATGTGTAGCAAAACATCATGTTTTTCACCTTAAATATATACAATAAAATATTAACATCCAACTTTATCACCTTAGCAACCTTTTACATAACTTTGCAATAATCTTTTCTTTATCAGCCTAAACTATGTTCTCTCTGCTCCCTTAACCCTCACTGTTATAACTGACTCTTCACTTCCTGGTAACCCTTACTAAGCTATTTGCACCTTGTATTAGTCTGTTTTCTTACTGTTACAAAGAACTACCCTAGACTGGGTCACTTACAAAGAGAAGAGGTTTATTTGACTCCCAATTCAGCATGGCTGGGGAGACCTCAAAAAACCCACAATCATTACAGATGGAGAAGAGGAAAGAAGGCACCCCTTCACAGCATGGCAGGAGAGAATGAGAGCCAGCAGGGGATAAGCCAAATGCTTAGAAAACCATCAGATCTCGTGAGACTTGCTCATAATCACAAGAACAGCATAAGGGATACTGCCCCCATGATCCAATTACCTCTACCTAGCCCTGCCCTTGAAACATGAGGATTACAAGATTAGAATTCAAGGTGAGATTTGGGTAGGGACAGAGTCAAACCATATCTCTCCTTAAAGGTAAACCCTATTATTTTTCTACCTTTTTTTTTAATTAGCTTCTAAATCAGTGTCTAACATATAGTAGGTATTCAACAAATTTTTATTAAAATCATAGATGCATAAATGAATGATCTCCTAACTAGGGGAAATTTTGAGATTCTCTGAATATCTCAGGGATATATAGCTGCTACCCAAAATTTTGAATACCTTAGTTAAGTCACCATCATATGTAAGTTTTCATTTGTGCTGTATTCTGAGGGTCTAACATATTTTGGAATGTCTTAAATTTTCTGGCACTGTCCTCCTTCCTTGGATTTTTCTTTATCCCTGATAGAAAAAAAGAGACATTTTCTAGGCGAGTTTTCTCTCTGCACAATGTAATAAAATATCAAACCTGGAATGTCACATTTGGAAAGCAAAGTGAACAAAAAAACAAAACCTTCCTGAATTTGGTGCTTTGTAGGTCATATTTCATGATTACTTTCCTATCAGAAGATGTACCTGGGTGATTATGAATAAGTCAGAAAGAAATATACAATCACATTTTCAATACCAGCTCAGTGCTATTACAATAATTGAATTTAAGGTTAATGAATACTATATTGTAAACATCATATGATGTTTTACATCATTTTAATGGCCAAATTCCCTTGTTTCAAATAAGTGCATTGCCCTGACTATGAAATAAAAATATTTCAACATAGATTCTCCACTACTTGCTATAATGTATTGTATTACACTAGGGATACATAAAATCAGTATCTCTAAGAAACAACAGTTTCATTTTAATAAAATTTTATATTATTTTTGACTGAATAAAAATCTGTTTCTTCTCAAATTTGCATTTGGGTCTTCTTTGTCTATTTGAATTTGTCAGTTTATTTAAATTTCACAATACTGCTTGTGAATATGGCATGTATTAATATTTCACTGCATTCTTGTTGCTTTGCTTTGTTTTGACTTTGCAGCTTATGAGCCCCAAATAAGAACACAAGATAGGTTCTCTCATGATATTTAGATTACTGATGGTTATTCTGAGATATTCCAGTAGGAAAGCTCTTAAATTCTGATGATAGGCACAAAATTAACATATGATGTATGAAATTAACAATTTACTAGAGCATGGTTAGGTTACTTCAGAGACCTAACATTCTTTAGGCCAGAAACAAGATTCAGTTAATAGAGTTTGCTTCTGTCCCAATGAGAGCCCATGTTAACAAGCAAAGAAAGGACAAATCTATAAAGAGGAAGTGGTCAACATGCAATCTAGGAAAGATGCCAGAAAAGATGACTATGTTAACTTGCCCTTTCAATAATTTCCAGAAGGAGAGGTCACTTACAAACTGCCTCAACTTGCTTTCCACAGTGGCAGAGATGTCTGTTATAAGTCCTATGCATTCATTGTCACAACCTGATATCATGTGTCATTAAAATAGTACTGTGAATTCTCAATGCTGTGACTCCATGTGTACAGAGCAAAATTGGATTAGAATTTGGTTTTCTAAATAGATTTTCCTGTAGGAAATGACACAATTAGTTGATAAATGTGATTATCCCATCCCAATGAGATTTGTAACTTTTAAGTGTAAAATGCGATTGAGCGTTCTGGTTTGCAGGTTAATGGCTTATAAGTTTGGTTTATGAAACTTTGTGTTATGGATCTTTGCTTTATTTGGAGCCTGATCAACTGTGGACACTAATGAGGGCAAATTTTTGGCCCTATAGAACTGAAGATCAGAGCCAGAAACATGGATAATTTGCCAAGGATATCCCACCCTGAATTATCCGTGATGATGCTCTTCCATTGTAACTTAAGTTTTCTTCTGAGGGAGACAAAAAAGATCAAGACTGAGCATCCTAGGGATAAGTGGCAAAGTTCCAACCATGACTAAAGGATGCATAGCAAAAGTGGAACTGATGACATAAACCCAGGGGTAAAGATTGATGCAGAAATAAACCAGAAAATATAAAACTTCAGCCATAAAGGTAAATATGAAGACAGACATTTCAGATTTATCAACTGATCTTTAACTAGAAGGAGTATCTAAATTGGGGGGCTGTTCTGGTTATCTATTGTTGACTGGCAACTACTTCAAAACTTCATGGCTTAGGACAACAACTAATTCTCATGGTTTTATGGATTGGCCAGTAACAACTGAGTAGTCCTCACTTGTGGTTTTTCATGGTATCTAGGGTAGGAGACAGTTGAAAATTCAACTGGAGCAGATGTCTAAGGTACTTTCTTTATTCACATATCTAAGGCTTAGCTTGTGGACTGGCCAATTATCTCTCCCCCCTGTGACTTCTCTGCATCACTTGCTTGGGATTTCCTATACTATGCTAGTCGCAGGGAAGTCATACATTTTACATAGCTGCCGATTTCCTAGAGAAAAGTCCCGTAGACCCAGGCAGAAGCTGGAAGACGTTTTATGACTTAGCCTTGGGATCCATGCAGCATCACATGTGTCACCTTCTATCAGCCATAAGCAGGTCAAAGATCTGAATTAGATTCTTAGTAAGGGGACTAACAGATCTGAACCAGGTTCTTAGTGAGGTTTATTAAAGACCCATCTTTGGAGAATGGATACAGCAGAGGGTTAAGAACTAAAGCAGTTTATTGAGGCACCTAAAAAATAGCATCCAAATTTTGTATTACAGGTATCTATTTTTAGATTGTGAATTTAAAAAATAATATTTAGACATGTATGATAAAACAAACATTTTAGAATGATGTCAAGTTAACAGAAAATTATATCCCTACAAGCTTCTCTAATCCCAGTTCCACATCCCTTATAAGCATTTTTAGGCTACATTTTTCATCATGATCATAAAACACAATAATATGTTTATAGTTCTATTGCTTGGTTTATAACTTTAGATAATATATTCGAGCTCCTGTATGAATTTATGTTCTTTATACTTCTTTGCATCTCCTGCATCAATTTTATTGTTCTTGTACTTTTCTTATTTTATTGCTCTCTTCATAATTTTGAGCATATATTTAATTCTATTATATGTCTAATTAAAAGTATAGGGTATTGGTATTAGTCCGTTTTCACACTGCTATGAAGAAATACCTGAGACTGAGTAATTTATAAAGAAAAGAGGTTTAATTAACCCTCACAGTTCAGTATAGCTGGGAAGGACTCAGGAAGCTTACCATCATGGCAGAAGACACCTCTTCACAGGGTGCCAGAAGAGAGAATGAGAACCAGTAGGAGAAATGCCAGATGCTTATACAACCATCAGATCTCCGGAGACTCATTCAGGAGAACAGCATGAGAGAAACCGTCCCCTCCCCATGATCCACTTACCTCCACCTGAGGTCCCACCCTTGACACATTGCGATTATGGAAACTACAATTCAAGATGAGATTTGGTTGGAGACACAGCCTAATCATATCAGTATTTCTTGGCTCACCACTACTAAAATGGAAGAAATTATTATACTTTTCCATTTTTCACTTTATACTTCATTCTAATAATCTTTCTTTTACATTTCAAGATTTGTAATTATTAAAATCTGTTTATAAAGTTGGTTAAATTTTCAATTCTCTGTGTATGTATTGATTCTAAAATTTTTCATGGGAGGGGATAAAGTTGTTTAACTTATTATAATTATATAAACCTTACTATTCAGAACCAAATGATGTGATTAGCACTGTAGGAAAGAAAATGTAATCATGCATCATTAAACCTGTTACATGACTGAGGATATTTCAATGTCAAGATAAAATGAATGTTCTCGCTTTAAACACAATATTTTGCTCAAAATTATGTTTCTTATTTGGATAGTTTCTTTCTTGTGTGCTATTTTTACTGTTTTGTAATGGCTTTTATTTATTCCTAATTTTTTCCTACTACTAGAAAAAATCACTAACTTGTCAAGCTACTTGAGATTGTATGTTTTTAAATATAATTTTTTTTTGAGACAGAATCTCACCCTGTCACCCAGGCTTGAGTGCAGTGGTGTGATCTCGGCTCACTGCAACCTCTGCCTCCTGAGTTCAAGCAATTCTTCTGCCTCAGCCTCCCTGGTAGCTGGGACTACAGGTGCCCACCACCATCCCCAGCCAATTTCGTATTTTTAGTAGAGATGGGGTTTCAGCATGTTGGCCAACTGATCTCAAACTACTGACCTCAGATGATTCACCTGCCTCAGCCTCCCAAAGTGCTGGGATTACAGACATGTGCCACCACGCCTGGCCATAAATTCATTTCTTAATGAACAAATTATTTTTGAAGTTCTTTGACTCCTTGTAGTAGAAAGTCTCTAAGATGGCTTCCAATAATCTCTTCTCTTTATCACTCCCTATGTAATCATTTCTCCTCACATGTGGGCTGCACTTCCTTGTTTCTGATGAACTGTAGTGAAAGTGATGAAATATTATTTCCAAGATTATGTTATAAAACATCATGACTTCTGTTTTGCATGCTCTTTCTCAGGTTGCTGATCTTAGAGAAAAGCAGCTGACATTTGTGAGGAATTCCTTTAGAGAGATCCACCCATAACCATGTATACAAGAAGGCCCCCAGTTGAGCTTTCAGATGAGACTACAGCCAGAACCAATGAGTTTTTGCAATATTTAAGTGTCCCTAAGCCAGAAATATCCAGTTAAGCTGCATCCAGATTCCTGATCTGCAGAAATGTTTGTTGTTTTAACCTCCTAAATTTTGTGAGTAATTTGTGTTACATAGAAACAGACAAATCAAGTTGATTTTGGCACCTGAAAGTGAAGTCCTATTGAAACAAACACCTGAAATATGAAAGAGGTTTTGGAACTTGCACTTGGCTTTGCTAGGCTTTGAGGATAGTGTTAGGGAAGGTCTAAAGTGAATTAAATAAGATATTAGTAGAATACTCATAGTCTTTGATAGATATATTCATGAAGCCTTGTGGAAAAATGAGGTAAATATTACTGGAAGTTGGAGGAAAAGCAATACTTTGTATATAGTGGCAGACTTTTACTGACACTAAGCCTGCAGTAACTAGGAAAGTGTAAAATATTCCTAATGAGCTGAATGATCTATCAAAGATTCCAAGGAAAGAGATAAGGTGCTATCTGACTTCTTTTGGTAAAATGCAAACAGAAAAAGGTAAATTAAGGGAAGAATTGTTAAATATAAGGAGTCTGGAACTGATGGTTTAAAAAATTATCAGTTTCTACAGAAGGCCAGTTATGTTAAATTAAGAAATGGCTTCCAAGCAAGAATCAAACCCAAGGCATTGCTAGAAAGCATAGTGAAGCTGAGGATATAACTGTAAGATCCTGGTTTTGTTTTTTTTGTGTTTGTTTTTTGTCTGTTTGTTTTCATTTCAGAAAGATCTGAGGTGGTATATCAGGATACCAGTACGACAAAATGTTCTAAAGAAAATAAGGGTGTTTCTCACAGGTCCTCTCAATAAAAAATTAGAACCTCTGAGAGGGGCTTCACTTAAAGAGGTTTGTGGGTGTGGCTTTTAGAATATGGAGAGAACTTCAAGAGAATTCACCGGAGAGCCATGCTGTTCTTTCATAAATGCTACAGGAGTATAACCAGCTCAAACTGAGAGGAACAAAATGTCAAGAATGAAGAAATGTCCTTGGGCCTTAAATTCTACTGGCAAGAAGCTGGGCCTTAAATTCTACCAGCAAGAAGCAGGCTGAGAAAGCTAGCCAGTTACCAACACATAATATTTCTCATGAAATAAGAAAAGATGGGATGGTGTATGGAATCCAGAGCCAGGGGGCAGAGCCAGTAGCCGTGGAGCTTCATTCCTAAGTCCTGAGACCTCATCAAGGAACTTCCCGTGTTTTCCTGGATGGATTTAAGGCTTTCTATGGAGTAGTGACATCCTTGTGCCTTCCACTTTCTCCTTTTTTGAAAAGTAGTAGCTATAGCAGTTACCTTACCTCTGTACCTCCATTGCACATTAGGGGTGTGTGTGTGTGAAGACTTATCTCTTTAACTACATAAGTCTACAGATAGGAACTGTACTTAGGCACCCTTACGCAAAGAGTCCTCATTCATATGTGAGCCTGATTTAAATCTAATTCTGGACTTAGAATTGATGCTGTAATGAGAGGCCACTTCCAAGAATAGATACCATATCTGTGGTTCCTACTTAAGCACTTTTTCTGCATTCTATTGGATTGCTCCCCATGGGAGAAGGCTGCCATGTTGAGGAGGAGTTCTGTAGGGAGGCCAGGTGTTGTGGGATCATGCCTTGCCATCGACAGCATTAGTGAGTGACAATCAAGATTAAAGTCAAGATATTGGCCAGCGCTGTAGTCTCACCTGAAGGCTCAACTTAGCAATGTCTAAGGAAATGCATTTCTATGTTACAAATGCCATCCTGACCCTGAGAAACTGTGCAAAATAATACATTTGTTGTTTTAAACCATTATATTTTGGTGATAATTGATGCAGCAGTAGGCAACCAATATGGGTAGGAGTGCCAACTGACTAAGCTATTAAATGTAAAGAATTTTTTTGGTTTGACTTAGCAAAATTAATCTGTTTTGCATGTAGAAACCAGGGTTTATCTGTGAAGAAAGGGAATTATATCACTTCTCCCATTCTTTCTCTTTGACATCTGGATTTGGGGAGTTTTATTTAGGGAGTTTTATTAAGATGCGCTTGGATTATTCTATTCATTGGCCCAGAGGCATAATTTGAATCAGAGTTCCTAAGTGTTTTGATGAGAGTAGAGAGAAGAAAGACCAGTAGGGTGACTTTTGTACTGAATTGGAAGAGATAAATGAAAATCACTGTGTTTATGTTTCTAGAACCCTCACTGCTAGGCATTGAAAAGGGCCCCAGATTCCTCCTCCGGGAGGATATGAGAGAAATAATCTCATCAGTAGGCATTGGTAAGGGTTGGCATTGCTCATAATGCCTAGATCTAGGGGATTTAATCCTAACAATTATGTTTTCCATGCAACTCCATGCAACTTTTGTAGAGATCCACACTGATTGCCTTGCTCATTAGAGCCAATACTTCCCAGTGGATAGAGCACAAGCATCAGTACATTATATGCCACATTCCTTCATCTTTCATTTCTCATTCTTTCCTTCATCCAGATATTTGAATGTCTGCTCTATTATAGTGTCTGCTGTATATGCTGAGATTACAGCAAAGAACAGAACAGAATAAGTCGTTGTTTTCATGAGACTTTCCTACCAATAAATGGATCTTATGCTACAGCTCTTCATAAAAGAGTCTACTTGGATTCTATCACCACTCTTGGCTTGTAATGGTAGCTAGAAGAGGGAATCTAAAGATCTGTGATCCAGAGTGCAGTCATCAGTTTGCCAAAAACTAATTTTCACTGAACCTAATGCTCAAGAATTGCTACTTCTACAGGTGAAATACTGAGCTATTGTTAAGAGTAGCAACAGCATAAGGGGATTTTCAATAAGTCACTGTGTATAAGCCATGATCTGCTGAGAGAGGTTTCCACTCAGCAGTTAATGGCCGTTTTCTTTGTCATGGCACTGATTCAGAACCAAATTTGGCTCTCCTTTCTCTGCACAGAATTCTCCTAGGCACATAGGAATTTGTTGACAGAGAAGGTGCAGGAGATTGAGTCCTTGGTGAAAGGCAGACTCTTTCGGCTTGCATTTCTATCTGGTGGGCTTCTGCATCTCATACTCCAAATGAAAAGTAACGGATGAGAATGCAGAGTAGTATATCCTAGTCACATATAAAAGTTATTAGGTATAACCTAAATTCTGATTCTGAAACTAGAACAATCTAATTTAAAATATTAAATCATCCTCAACATGCATATTCTTGATTAAGTTAAAATTTAATGAACATGAGTGAAAACTTCTTTGTCAGTAAGCATTTATCTTATAAGCACACTGTCACCTTAATCAGTTAAGTTAGGCTAAAATGAAGACTGTGTTTGCAATGATAGGTAAAATGGTTTAAAATATGTAAAAGTATACAAAGACATTCATAAACTTTGAGGCAAATCCAAAAGTCAAGTATGTACGCAAGGCATATATTTTGAAAATATTTGTGCCTTTCTCCCTGCAGTTGTTAAATGCTAGGCAAGGATTAGCAACTAGCAGAAGTTTGTGGAAACTTAGCCAAGTAAGCACTCTGCTAGGAATGGCCAAAGTAAATGCATGTTTCATTGTCAGTCCTTCATACTAACATTCTTATAAAGATATACTTACCAGGAAGTAAACATCTGCATTTGGAACCTAAGATATGTATATGACTGGATTAAAAAGATGCTTGTTAGTTTATTTTGTCACTGTGTAAACTTTGGCTGAATTTTCATAAAAACAATGCATATCGACCTTATGTTATATAGCATGGATATCTGTTAATGACTCACTTTTTCTTGCATCAATAGTTTTAAAAAATACAATTGCTTGGCTCATAGGCATCACAGTTAGTTTTCCTTAAGGAATTATTTCCAAAATGTATATTACTTTGATCATCATTTATAATGCTAGACAATATTAATATAATATTTTACAAATAAGCATTTTTTGTTTTCAAAGTTATCTTACAAATTTTAGCAAAATATACCAATTTTGCATAATTTTAAGATTCTCATAAAACATGCAAAGGACAAAATATTTCCATGTCATCTTTTCTTTATTGCCACTTTTGAGACAAGTTCAAGTGATAAGATTTAATAGCCAGTATATTTACTGACATACAGCACTTTCTTAAGTTCTTATATGTTCTAAATGAAGATTGGGAAGTGATTTCATTATTTTCTCACTAACCAATAAAATCACATAATATTTTAAAGGACAAAGTAATGCCAAATGCTATCCTTTATAAAGTACACAACACATTTAAAGCTCTGACAGTTCTTTTGTATGATACATAAGTTAAGGAAAACAGAAAATAGTTTAGGATTAATTACATGTCACAAATTGCTAACTGTAATAAAATTTAAAGAAATAGTACATTAGGCTGATATGGTTAATTCTATTTTAACCATCACAATTTTAGGAAAGGTACATCACGTCATGGACTAGATATTTTCATTTCATTTTTATAGAAAAGCACCTAATTAATTAAAATTTAGGTCAAAATGAACATTATCAATCTTATAGTTAGTTTGGGAAATTTTCATGGTTTTGCTATTGAGCTCTTTTTTTTCTATTTTAAAGTAACTTTTTGCACCACAAAGATAGGAAATCTGTGATGTTATAAATGCATTACTTGCATTTATAATTATCGAGTCAATTGCCAGTATTTCTTACCATAGAAAAAATCTCTCTGCCTAGCTTTCAAAAGGAAAATAAAGCTCTTTCTTGGAAATACATTTCTTTTGAAGCAGATATTAGATCTGTTGATGCTAATGCCTCTTTTGATCCTAACAAATTATGAACCAAAAGCTGTAGTCTCTTTGGTGTATTCTAGTACTTCAATTTCTATTTTACCATAGGTTCCCTAGGAATAGAGCATCTAGCTTATCTAACGCTACTGAAACTCAGAGAAGGGTCAGAACTGAGAGGGGGGCGATACAAGATTAATGTGTCAGCAATTGCTCATCACCAAGTGACATGAAAAATAGATGAACTTACAGTGCATTTGAAGTTGTTTCCAGATAAAGAAGTTTTCAGTGCAAAATATGAAAACTGGGATGACATCTGAAAGCCCTCAACTATGTCCGTCTTGAAATAAACAAAGAGAATACAGATTCTCTCTGTGTCTATGTATAGTTTTTCTGCTCATACCACCTTTATTTATCTTCCCTTCTAATCGGGAAGGTTTAGACTAACACTGCTTATCTTTGCCTGAATAGAATATGAACACATTTGTCTATGTTTGAGGTATCAAGAGAAGTTTTGTTTTAATAAACTCAAACCAGCAATTATAATTCCTTAAAGTAATATTTCTCCTGGAGAGAATGCATCATAATAGGTATTTTTTTCCAAATATATAATTTAAAAAGTCTAATCTTCATTTATATTCATCCTTTCTCAGTTAATTCTATCACCACCACCATTATCATCACAATGACAAAAAAGATTATGTTAATACAAAAAAGCAAATTTTCACAAGTACAAATGTTCCAGAAAAATTTGACTAAGAAAGTGTTTCTTGTCTGATCACCAGTGGGATCACAATGGAAAAAAAAAAAATAAACTCTCCTCTAAGGAGTTTAACTGTGTGTTCTCGGAAATAGGCCATTTGTGAAAGTCTAGCTGAACTGAACTTGGGAAATCAATCTTCATTCTACTTCCGAGAAAAGATAGGCTGTAAAGTTCAAAAAGTGTGTGTTTCTCTATGGAGCTGGCTTCTATGAGAATGAGAAGCGACAGAGATGGCATGATTATTCAGGTGGTATAGATCAGAACTCTGTCCCAATGCTGCACCTTGGAGATGCACAAAATGACGTGCAGAGTGAGTACTTGGGAGGGGGGGGGGCCTGGCCATTCAATTTATGTGAGTGTGGGTGTAATGTCAAAAATGTTGTTAATGCAACTTCATAGCAGTTGCTGCATGGTCACTGTGGCAGTGACCTGGATAGATAGTGTCTGAGAGATGGTGATGGGCAAGAGCAAGAGAGAGGCAATGTACAGCAGGACCTCAAGCAATTCGGTGACATTGTGGTCTGGTGCCAGGACCATTATCTTTTAACTTTTTTAGTCCAGGTACTTTTGTGAGATTCAATGGAGAGGGCAAGGAACCCAAGTTGTGTCCAATATTAGACCCTGTGCAGCCTTGGTAAGAACCTCATTTTCTTTAATATAAGAAAAATGGAGAACATTGGCATTTCTTGCTCTTTGAATATTGCAGGGTAGCTAATTCCTGTCAAAACTCCTAACAACAATTTAATTAGCTTCCTATTATGTGCTCATATACATTTTATGTACAGTGCTTGCAAAAACCTTTTTAGATAAATTTCCTCTTGACTTTCTTGAATGTCTTTATGTATCTATTATAATCCTCTGTATCTCAGTATCATATTTAATCAAGCTTTTGTACACTGCTCTAGCTGTTGGGAATAAGCACAAGAAATAAGTGTTTATTTATTTGTCTAAAAAGTGAACACACTAAATCAGACATCTTGAAGACAGGGACCATAAACTATGCGTCTCCTTATTCTTAGGTTCCCAGACATAGATTAAGGTCACCAACATCTGTTTTTCAGTGACTTTGTGCATTGCTAAGCATTTCTATATTGTTTTAGTTAGGATTCTTTAACTACAAGAAGGCAGCTTTAGCAGGAAGGCAATGTATTGGAAAGACAGCACCTCAGGACTGCCCTTGTAATCTAGGGGCTAGAACTAGGGAAATTGACTCACTCTCCAACAATCCCTTTTATTACCTTTATTCTCTACTACAATCTTTCCCTACCTGATGAGGAATTTTAACCAGAATCCCTAGATTTATCCTTCCGGTCTCATGATCTGATAAGCAAAGAGATACGTACTCCAGCTGTGGTTGTTAAAAATCTTGCAAAGGACTCTGACGTGGGGCAAATGTCCACCCTTGAGAATTTACAAGGGAGGTAGGGTTACTATAATTGGTCCATGTTGAATCACATGATTATTTCTAGGTCAGCACACCGGGCTGGCTCCCAGCAGAAGGCAGTAAAAGTCTGAAGTGGATAGATACATACCAGGCAGACTAATACACCTACCACATGTCATTCTTATAACAAGTCTCATAGAGGAAAATAACACATTGCACATTTTACCCAAAACTAAATTTTGTCTCAAAGACATTCAATAAGTTATCTATAGTCACCAAGCTTATGGAGATGGGATTTAAACCCAGTTCTGACTGCTAGAAATCTGGTGCTCTTTTTTACTGTACTATGCTATTTCTATCATGCTTGGAACATGAAAGCCCCTAAGAAATAGTCACTGAATAAATACATGAGCATCAAACTATATGTAGTTAGGATAATCCAAAATAATCTATGTAATTTTTACCCAGAATTTAAATTGGAATATATGTAAGCCTATGAATTTTTAGATTTGAAAATGAAAATACATAGCTAGATAGATATATAAATATGTATATGAACACATTGTGATATACTTGGGGAACTATGAATACAAAAGTACAAAAATAATTATTCCAGTTCCCATATAAAAAGGGCTATTTTAAGTTCTTTACTTGGAGCATATTTTTTAAGTTCTGGAATTGCCACAATCAATTTTATTTTGACAAAATAAATCAGCTAAATGTACTATTCTGGCATATTAAGGCAAATTTTCCTTCTGAAATGATTTCTAATGGTTAATTGGGTCATTTGCCATTGTCATTTGGACAACTTTCACTGTCCTCTAACCTTGTGTCTTGTGGTGAGTGAAATTTACACGTTAGTTCCAACCGATTGGCAGCTGTCACTTGTCAGTGGCCATATGTGAGAATCAGCACATGCCTTAAATATCAATTGCAGAAGCTTATCTAAGGTGTCTCAGTGTAAGTGCTTATAAATACGTGTGTTTCTGGGAGACACTTTACAAAAGCGCAGCTTCAGATGGCTTAGCCCAACGTCATCTTACTTACAGACCTGGTGGGTGTGCTTACAGTGAAGTGAAGACAGTGAGAGAAATGGAAACAGAGGGACAGGAGTGGGCACTTCTTGTGGAATCTCAAGCACCCAAATAAAGCTTATTTTTCCCTATCTTCCTTCAATGTACTTTATCATAAGTCAGCTCATTTCCCAGAAAAAGCCAGGCAGTATATATTTTTGGCTTTGCAGGCTGTAGAGCCTTTGTTTCAGCTACTTAGTCCTGCTGCTGTAGCACAGAAAGAGCTATGGACAACATGTAAACAAATAAATATAGCTATGTCCCAAAGAAAGTTAATTTATAAAAACAGGTAGGAGGAAGCCATGTTTGGCCCAAAGACCATAGTTTCCGATCCCTTAATTATATGTAGGCTATTATTTCAAGCACAACATTTGTAAATATTTACTGAACTACCTATGTGCAATGCTCTATGTTAGATTCAGAAAAGTGTATGATGTCAGTAGCTTTGAAGCCTATAAACCTAACTGAAAGACTGGAGAAAAGGGTACAGTGTTTCCTGGTGAATTGCAAATATAACGCCTCTTAAGAGATAAGAAGAGAGATTTGCAAACTATATGGCCATGTGATCTAGAAGAATGGGTGGTAAAAGAACATAGAGAATATTACAAATGTATAGGGATGACAAAGAATAATGGCAGAAGGTGGGAAAAGTAAGGGCATTATTAGGAAAATTTATCATGACTAGCATCTTGAACATGAAGAAATTTGAGATCAGACTGTGTAGAGTCTTGAGTGTTAAATTAATGAGTTCAGGTTTTATTTTTAAGCAATGAAGGGTTGTGGGGGTCTGGAAACAGAAGGGACATGATGTGAGCTAAAAAGATGAATGTATAAGATGTAAGAAGTTTGGATTGGAGGGTAGAAATTTGGATGTAGGAAGACGAGTTGTAAAGCAGTTGAATATAGTCCAAATGAATTCAGTGAAGACTTGGATCAAAGTGTTAGGAAGTGGAAGTGAGAGCATATATATATGCTACATCACTCTAAGTCATGCTTAATAAGCTAGTGAATGTGTGTGTGTGTGTGCATGTGTGTGTGTGTGTATATATATATAAATTTTTCTACTTTAAGTGCCAGGATACATGTATAAAATGTGCAGGTTTGTTACATAGGTATGCATATGGCATGGAGGTTTGCTGCACCTATCAACCCATCATCTAGGTTTTAAGCCCTGTATACATTAGCTGTTTGTCTTCATGCTCTTTATCCCTTTGTCCCTACCCCCCACAGGTCCTGCTGTGTGTTCCCTCCCCGTGTCTATGTGTTCTCATTGTTCAACTCCCATTTATGAGTTAGAATATGTGGTGTTTGGTTTTCTGTTCCTGTGTTAGTTTGCTGAACATGGTGGCTTCCAATTTCATCCATGTCCCTGCAAAGGACATTATCTCATTCCTTTTTGTGGCTGCATTTTCTTTATCCAGTCTATCACTGATGGGAATTTGTGTTGCTTCTATGTGTTTGCTATTGTGAATAGTGCTGAAATAAACATACAAGTGCATGTATTTTTATAATAGAATGATTTATATTTCTTAGAGTATATACCCAGTAATGGCATTGCTAGGTCAAATGGTATTTATGGTTCTTGATCTTTGAGGAGTTGCCACACTGTCTTCTACTATGATTGAACTAATTTTCATGCCCACTAACAGTGTAAAAGTGTTCCTATTTCTCAACAGCCTTGCCAGCATCTGTTGTTTCTTGACATTTTGTTAATCGCCATTCTAACTGGTGTGAGATGGTATCTCATTGTGGTTTTGGTTTGCATTTCTCTAATGATCGGTGATGTTGAGCTTTTTTCATGTTTTTTTGGCCACATAAATGTCTTTTATTTTTTGAGATGTGTCTGTTTATGTCATTTGCCCACTTTTTGATGGGGTTGTTTTTTCTTGTAAGTTTGTTTAAGTTCCTTGTAAATTCTGGATATTAGACTTTTGTCTGATGGGTAGATTGCAAAAATTTTCTCCTAATTTTTAGATTGCCTGTTTCTTCTGATGATAGTTTCTTTAGCTGTGCAGAAGCTCTTTAGTTTAATTAGATCCTACTTGTCAATTTTAGCTTTTGTTGCAGTTGCTTTTGGCGGTTTCGTGGTAAAATCTTTGCCCATGCCTATGTCCTCAATAGTATTGCCTAGGTTTTCTTCCAGAGTTTTTATGGTTTTGGGTTTTACATTTAAGTCTTTAATTCATCTTGAGTTAATTTTTGTATAAGTTATAAGAAAGGGGTCCAGTTTTAATTTTCTGCATATAGTTAGCCAGTTTTCCCAGCACCATTTATTAAACAGGGAATCCTTTCCTCATTGCTTGTTTTTGTCAGGTTTGTTGAAGATCAAATTGTTTTAACAGAAAAGGAAAAACAAAACTAAATATATATGAGAGACACCTAAGCATTAGAATGGTTGAATGTAGAGAGTCAAGGAAAGAGAGAAGCCATAAAATACTTTTAGAAATCAAGCCTGGATAACTAGAAGAAAATATACATATTTAAAGGAATAGATAAGTCAGAAGGTAAAGCCAGATTTTAAGAGAAATGTGATTAATTTAACCTTAAATATATAATAAAAATGAGAAGGAAGAAAAGGCATGATGCATTTTCTTCATATTGAAAGTTTATCATTTAGAGTTGCATAATGGGGATGTGAAACTGAAATTGCCTAACTCTTTTATAGCAAATTACTAGATCATGACTCATAATAGTAGACTAGCAATTATATTACCAATCTTCTTGGACCAGCCATCAGCCTCAGAGAATAGTAATTTTCTTCCTATTTTATAAGAGAAAGTATATAGAGGAACAGATGTGATAGGGTATATTGGAAGTACAGTTAAGTGATGATTTTCATGTATTTTATTAAATGTCAGTAATCATTGTTTTAGAGATTAATGGCTATCTCCTGGTTTAAATTACGGTACATTTCATTACTGATCACAATCAAATGATGTAAAATTGTAAAAGCTACATCACTCTAAATCATGCTTAATAAACTGGTGCATATGTTCTGATAAAGAACAAAAAAGCAACCCTGCTAAATCATGTATCTCACAATTACTGGATAACAGAGGAATAAAATGCTAGGTTACATTTTCAGAATGTATGTTTTTAATTAGAGATCATTGATAATGACATTTGGTAATCAAATTTAATTCTAAATTGAAAATTAGGGACACATTTTTTTCAAGTGAAAAAAGGACACTGGTTAATGGAGAACAAGATAAAAAATGACATTTTAAATGCTTTAACTGATTAATAATTTATAGCATTTGAATAGGATGTGTTTTTCCTTCTCTAAAAGGTTTGGACAATATTCAAAATGTAAAAATTAATTGTAAGATCACTTCTCAGTGGTCTTTACATGCATGAGCCTCCGTAATATCTGTAATTTATAGAGAAATCTTACTACAGGTCAGTTTAATAAATACCCATCTTTTTTCCAAGATCTCAGAAAATACAGGGTTTGAGGTGCATGAGAGAAGCAATGTACTCATCTTTCAGTTTTCTCTGTTTGGTCTGTTACTATTCATATACACACAAGGTGAGATATGCATGGGAAGGGTAAAGAACTTTACTTTGCATCTCAGAATCAGCAAATAATGTGATGATTATAAACAAGACTGCTGAATATTTTTCATAATTTAATAATAAATTCTTAAGAGAATAAAATCTTGAAAAATCAATGAACGTGCAATAAAAGAAATAGGACAAAAATAATGTGGCAAAAATTCCTTTCACTTGAATGACTAAAAGACACCAAATAACTCAGTGCTTTTTTCATGCATATAAAGAGATACAGGAAATTTGATTCACCAATATTTGTCTTATGTAGAATAATTTGCAGTGTTTGAAACAAAATATATTTTTTAAGTGCTGAGTTTATGGAGGTAGAATTCAGGGAGGAGACTCCAAGTAACGAAAGCTCAAGTGTCGTCATAGAAGGCCACTTCACGGAAGATTTTCTTTGTTTTGTAATGAATTTGGATACATGTGCTTTGGGGTAGCAATTGTAGTGAAGTTAATTGCACTGTGCAATAGGGATAGAAACTTTTAAGTACTCAAGGAAAATTTAGAGGGTTGAGCAGGAGGTTAAATACTGTGTAAGAGAAAAGGCTATAGAAGAAAAAGAAAATCCATGACTGAGTAGAGATTTCAGTCTAAAAGAAAGTAGACGTATTTAATGTAATTTAAGTAAAGATTCTTTTGCATTTCTGCAATTGAAAAGGCTATTAAAATGACAACATGCTTGCTGGATTCGGTTTCTTGCAAGTTTTCCCTTCCGCTTGGTGTGGGGCCTAGTAGGGGTCCCAGAGTATTCATGAGTGAATGGATGATAAACATGAGTTGCAATAAGTATCTATGTCTTTGTTGTCTTTACTTGAAATAATTTATGGAAAAACAAAAACATCTTACTGCATCAAAAATTCAGGCATGATATGATAAACACAGATACGTGTGGTCCTAATTATCCCTGTCAAATTGAAATTGCACCACCCAACACATAAATACCTTATAATGTAAGTAATTCATATTGTTGAGTTAGTACATAAGAGGTTTAATCCTTTTTAGTTTATCCTCGACCTAATTCCTAATGAGAAAGAAGTGTCTACGTTTAGGTGAATGGGGGAAAGTTTAGAAAATTATTAACACTGATCCTTAAGACTCTTCCAAGGGCAGCTCCTAAGTTTTTTCCTTTTTTCATGTAAGCTTTTAAGTTAATTATTACTCAGCTCAATTGGATCCTTAAGCCAGCCCTATATACAGTTCAGCCAGTGAGGTTTCAGTAGAATTTAGTAAAATGTTTCTTTTTTTCAGTCAAAAAGTAGCCAGTTTAGGAACAGTATAAATTATTAATCATAATTGTGAGCTCCAACTACTAAGCCAGGGCCTGAAGTTGTTATTTTACAGTAGGTAGGCTAGTAGAAGAAAAAAGTTTCTCAAGTAAATCCTGAACAATTTTTGCTTTTATCAAATACCTGCTGAATTTGTTGTGGTGTTTTGACTTAGGGGAACATTCAGAGGCAAAAAAAAAAAAAATCATTAGATAAAATAGAAACTGATCAAACAGAAATGGATGGTAAGTCTTTACTGACAGATATGAGATGGAGAAAAGGCAAGAACACAAAAAATAAATGAGTAGAGAAATTAACTCGTAATTAAGTTACTCAGGAGGCTGAGGCAGGAGAATTGCCTGAACCCAGGAGGCGGAGGTTTCAGTGAGCCGAGATCGCGTCATTGCACTCCAGCCTGGGTAACAAGAGCAAAGCTCCGTCTCAAAAAAAAAGAAAAACGGAACAGGAAAGGTAAGAATAAGGAGGGCAAAAAACTCTGGAAACAAACAAGTCCTACACTGAAAGATGGTCAGGAAAAATAGTATCTCTCACAGACACTAACTGAAAAGTCTTGTGGAGGTGATAATATAAGTATAAAGGTTTACACTGTAAATGTCCTCAGAGAATCCTAAGCAGCTCCACCATAGACTTCAGTGGAAGTCTTGAATGCAGTTTGTATGCTAAGATGTAGGCAACCAAGTTTTCTGAGTTTACTACGAGGCATAACCCTACTGAAGTATGTATGTATATTGGTGGAAGTTGTTCAAATGCCAAAAGGATAATAGTAATGACATAGCCAAATGTGTGCCCCCATAGCAGCTGGTCATCCTCACTTTGGCTTTTACGACTGATTCAGGATTCTTGTTAACTACATTGTGGTTAAACAGTAGGCAATGGCCCTAGAGATGTGGACACCAGGAGCTTCAAGCAACACACCCAGAACAGAGGACTGAATAACCTTGGGAGGAGAGCAAAAAAAGTTTGCACATTTTATATCCTAACCAGAAAAACAGTCACTGTTTTAAAGTTTAAGCAATTTTACTCATGCTAGCCCAGTTTATGAAACACGGTAAGAGTGGTGTCTGAACTCAGATCATGTTCAGTTTCTTGAATTTTTCCTACAGAGTAATTTGGATGAGCATCAAATTAAGTGCAGCTTCATTAATAACTGCAGCAGCCACTGTGGTCTCTAGGGTAGTTACACTAAATGTATTTACATATAAAAGTGATTATTCTTTAGTCTCTATAGAGATATGGAAATGTGCATAGCTAATTCCAGCTATTAAGACCTGCTCTGGATGGACGTAGTGGGATACTGAACTGTTATATGACTCAGAAGGAAACTTGGAATTATGTTTCAGTGTTGACAAGTAAATGTTCCTGCTATTCCAAATTTGATAATATCTTTACTAAATGTGGCATTAATTACTAAAATATGCTGTCTTGTAACTTGAACAATGGAAAACAACACTCTAACTTTTTTGCAGCCCCTAACTCATTTTACTTAAGAAGCAGCAAAGTGAAAACTGACATAAGTGATTAGGAATGTAAGTAACTAGCCCTTGAAAACAAGTGGCCTCTTTCTGTTGAGAATGGAGTTCATTACTTGCTGCTGTTCAAAGAATGACATGAAGCCAATAGAGCACTTTGTGAAATTTTTGAATCACTCCTTACCAAGAGTACAGTTTCTGTGTGTAATCTGGTTCTAAATGACTGTCAGAGTAAAGTGCTATTTGGAAGTTTATTGAATGTGAAAAACATTTTTATTTTTCTAATTCACACTCTTTTCCAATTTTCTAACCTTTGGTTTATAGTTCTAAATGAACGAAGACTTCCAACCCAGTAGCATTTCTGTTGCTCCATGAAAACTGATGCTTCATATAAAAATTATAACTATCTTGCACGTTCTGCACATGTACCCCAAACCCAAAATGCAATATAAATTTAAAATTAAAAAAAATTACTACTATTAATAGTTATTAATAAATGTAAAATGGTACTAATGCTGTTAAAATATTTAGTTTTCTAGTTTTTTTCCCAGACATGCCTTTTGACCTCTTTAATAATAAATCTCATGCCACGATGTATTTCTTAAATCTCAGGGCTATTTTATTTCAACTTATTATTTGAGTCTGTGACATTTTTCTGAATTTTGCTTATTTGCCAAAGTAAGAGAATGCATCATGTATTATTTTGCCCATTGCCACAATCAGATTGGCCAAGTTACTTTTTTTGCAATGGGTATGAAATAAATTTTATTATGCAAAAAGTGAGAGTGTAGCTTTATTTTAAGTGTATCTTATAACATATCAAGTTCTGGTAGTTTATTTTTAATGTTCCTTTTGCTTTCTTTATAATATATTAAAATTGGAGCCATTTTTAGTAGAGGAGGAGAAAAGAGGCAGTTTTGCATAATATTAGCATTTGTATAATAAGTTGCTTATCTCATCATAGGTTTGATGTACATTGATCATGGTTAGATCCCATTGATTAAACAAGTATTGTAGGCCGGGCGCAGTGGCCCACGCCTGTAATCCCAGCACTTTGGGAGGCCGAGGCGGGTGGATCACGAGGTCAAGAGATCGAGACCATCCTGGTCAACATGGTGAAACCCCGTCTCTACTAAAAATACAAGAAATTAGCTGGGCATGGTAGCGCGTGCCTGTAATCCCAGCTATTCAGGAGGCTGAGGCAGGAGAATTGCCTGAACCCAGGAGGCGGAGGTTGCGGTGAGCCGAGATCGCGCCATTGCACTCCAGCCTGGGTAACAAGAGTGAAACTCCGTCTGAAAACAAAACAAAACAAAACAAAAAAACAAGTATTGTAAACAGGAGAATAATGTTATTTAATTACTTCTATAATATTAATAGCTACTGAGCATATAAGTTTTCAAACAATAAAATTAGCACATGTAGGTTTGTCACTCTAGAGAAAAAAATCTCAAATTCACTATTGTCTTCAAGCAAAACCAAGTATTTATATATACACACATATACATTACACGTGTGTATTCACACATATACACACTGATATTAACAGTGATTTCAAAGTTATATTTCAATAGATTTATTAATGATAGGAAAATATATTAACTGAAGAGCAAAGAGTAGAGAAGGTTGTGGGAAAAATTGAATAAAGGGAAATATCAAGCACATTCTGTGATAATTGTTCAGCATCCTACTGAAGTTCTGCCTACTTTAGTGATTATGATATCTTGACCCTGATTCCTGGGTACATTTTATTTATGATATTTAAATATTTGATTTATTTTATTAGAATTTTATCGTTTATATGTATAGAGATCTTATACATGTTCGTTAGATTTATACCTATTTATTTTTGAGTGCCATAATAAATGGTAATTTTTTTATAAAAACAAATTTTAGTTTTTTTGCTGCTGATATAATAATACAATAACAACTGATTCTTGTATTTTAACCTGTAACCTGAAACATTGCTATTCTTGTTTATTAATTTCAGGATTTTTTTTCTTTCTTGTTCAATTCTTTGGGATTTTCTACATAGACAATAATGTCATCTGCAAATAAAGTGGTGGTTTTAGGTCTTTCTTCCCAATCTTTATACTTCTTATTCCCTCTCCTTGTCTTTATCACTAACTATGACTTCCAGTACAATATTGAATAAAAGTGGTAAGACAGGATAGCCTAGCCTTGTTTTCAATCTTAGCAAAAAGCTCTGTTTCTCATTACTAAGTATGTTGTTAGGTGTAGACTTCATAGGTGCTCTCTATCAAGTTGAAGAAGTATTTTTTTAGTCCTAGTTTGTTGAGAGTTTTATCATAAATACATATAAATATATATTAGATTTTGTCAAATGATTTTAAGCATACAGTTTTTTCTTCAGCCTGTTCAAATGTTGAACCACTCTTGTCTACCTGAAATTCCTCTAGTTTGGGATATATAATTTTCTGTGTGTGTGTGTGTGTGTGTGTGTGTGTGAATTAAAGGTGCTAATATATATATATATATATATATATATATATATATTTTTTTTTTTTTTTTTTTTTTTTTTTTTTTTTGAGACGGAGTTTCTCTCTTGTTACCCAGGCTGGAGTGCAATGGCGCGATCTCGGCTCACCGCAACCTCCGCCTTCTGGGTTCAGGCAATTCTCCTGCCTCAGCCTCCTGAGTAGCTGGGATTACAGACACACACCACCATGCCCAGCTAATTTTTTGTATTTTTAGTAGAGACGGGGTTTCACCATGTTGACCAGGATAGTCTCGATGTCTTGACCTCGTGATCCACCCGCCTCGGCCTCCCAAAGTGCTGGGATTACAGGCGTGAGCCACCGCGCCCGGCAGGTGCTAATATTTTATTGAGGACTTTGTATTTTGTATCTACTTTCTTGAGAGACATTGGTCTGCAGTTTTTCCCTCTCCCTCCCCTGCACCCTTCCCCCACTCCTCCTCCTTCCCTTTTATTTCTCTTCTTTTTCACAGAGATGTGGTCTCACTTTGTTTCTTTCTGGTGTCCAATTCCTGGGCTCAAGTAATCCTGCTACCTCAGCCTCCCAAAATGCTGGGATTACAGATGTGAACAACCATGCTAGACCTGTAGTTTTCCTTTCTTTTAATATCTTTGTCTTGTTTTAGTATTAGAATGAGTCAGAAAGCATTTGCTTCCATTTTTTAGAA
The DNA here is from genome assembly GCA_031835075.1 of Saguinus oedipus. NCBI lineage: Eukaryota > Metazoa > Chordata > Mammalia > Primates > Cebidae > Saguinus > Saguinus oedipus. The sequence goes on along the minus strand of CM063170.1, from coordinate 183,042,705 downwards.
GAGATTGTAGAGAAACATCATTTCTTCCTTAAGCGATGAAATCACCAGTGATCCCATTTGGCCTTGGTGCTTTCTTATTTGGTTCGTTATTAATTTTTATTCGATTTCTTTAAGATCTATAGGATAATTCAGGCTCTATTTCTCCTTGTATGAGTTTTGGTGGATGTGTCTTTCAAATAATTGGTTTGTTTTATCTAAGTTACCAAATTTGTGAGCATTGACTTGTTCATAATAATCTTTTATTATCCTCTTAATGTTTGTGGGATCAGTTGTGCAACTTTTCTTGTTTTTGTGATTTTGGAAATTTATGTTTTCTTTTTTTTTCCCCCTTGATTAGCCTGGCTAGCGGTTTATCACGTTTACTGGTCTTTTAAAGTAAGCACTTTTGATTTCATTGATTTTCTCTTTCAATTTCCTGTTATACAATTTTATCGATTTCTACTCTAATTTGTATCTTTTTTTTTTTTTTGAGACAGAGTTTTGCTCTTGTTACCCAGGCTGGAGTTCAATGGCGCGATCTCGGCTCACCGCAACTTCCACCTCCTGGGTTCAGGCAATTCTCCTGCCTCAGCCTCCCGAGTATCTGGGATTACAGGCACGTGCCACCATGCCCAGCTAATTTTTGTATTTTTAGTAGAGACGGGGTTTCACCATGTTGACCAGGATGGTCTCGATCTCTTGACCTCATGATTCACCCTTCTCGGCCTCCCAAAGTGCTGGGATTATGGGCTTGAGCCACCGCGCCCGGCCCTAATTTGTATTTTTTTAAATGTTGCTTGCTGTAGGGTTGAAATAATCTTTAGTTTTCTAAGGTGCTAGCTTAGATTGTTTATTTTACAATTATTTTTTAATATACGCATTTAATGCTATACGTTTTCCTCTGAGCATAGCTTTCCCTATATCCTACAAGATTTGATATGTTTTATTATTTACAAAAAGAAAAACCTTAGACAAATTAATTTTAACAGAATTTAATTGAGCAAGGAATGATTCACAAATTGGGAAGCCTCCCAAGCCAGAGTAGGCTCACAAAGACTCCAGTGAAACAGCATAGTGGAAGAGGATGTATGGACAGAAAAAGAAAAGTGATGTACAGAAAGTGGAATTAAGGGATAGAAACAACTGGATTGGTTACAGCTTGGTGTTTGACTTATTTCAACATGGTTTGAATGATTGGCCACCTTTAATTGATCAAATGTCGGGAATTGGCACAGAATAGGTTACAGTCTGTTTACACATACAGATAGATTTCATTTCACTGTATATGGGTAAATCTTTAAATCAAACTTAAAATATGTAAGAAGGCAGTTTTAGGCTATACTTGATTTAACATATTATAACTTTTATTTAATTCCAAATATTTTAAATTTCTCTTGAGTCTCTTATTGACTTTTGTGTTATATAGGGGTATATTAGTCCATTTTCACACTGCTAATAAAGACATACCCAAGACTGGGCAATTTATAGAGGAAAGAAGTTGAATTGACTCACACTTGAGTTTGCCTGGAATGGCCTTAGAAAACTTACAATCATGGTGGAGAAAAGCAAACACATCTCTCTTCATATGGCAGCAGGAGAGAGAATTGCTGAGCAAAGGGGGAAAAGCTCCTTAAAAAACAGTCAGGTCTTGTGAGAACTCACTCACTAGCACAAGAACAGCATGAGGGTAACCGCCCCTATGATTGATTCAATTACCTCCCACTGGGTCCCTCAGGTGACACGTAGGAATTATGGGAACTACAATTCAAGAAGAGATTTTAGTGGAGACACCACCAAACCATATCAAGGAATCTGTTATTTGATATCCAAGTATTTGGAAATTGTTCAACTATCTTTACATTACTAATTTCTAGTTTACTTCTTTTGTAATCTGAGAATATAATTTATATGATTCCTGTTATTTTTTAATTTGTTAAAGTGTGTCTTATGGTCGAGATTGTTTTATATCTCGATGAAGATTCTATGTGACCTTGAAAAAAATGTGTGGTCTGCTGGTTTTGGATGCAGGATTCTATAAATGTTGATTACAGCAAGTATATTGATAGTGCTATTTGAGTCAATTATATCCTTATTGATTTTCTTCCTGCCTGCTGTATCAATTACTAAAAAAGGGGTCTTAAAGTCTCCAACTATAATAGTGGGTTTGCTTCTGTTGCAGTTCTGTCAATTTTAGTTTCACATATTTTCATCAGCTCTTGTTAGGTAGGTGCATATACATTTATGATTATGTTTTCATAGAAAATTGAACTCTTTATTATGATGTAAAACTTCTCTTTTTCCCTGATAATTATCCTTGTTCTGAAATCTGCCTTAAGTTTAATATTAAGTTTTTCTGATTTTTTAATTAATAAAATGTTAGTATTTTGCATCTATTTTCACCTCTTTAGTTTGAACTTCTCTGATTCTTTACATTTAGTTTTCTTATAGCCAGCATATAGATGGGTCTTATTTTATTAATCTATTCTGACAATCCCTGTTTTTTAATTGTTGTACTTAGAAAATTCACATATAATGTGATTAATAATATAGTTGAATTAATATCTACCATGTTTAATTGCTTTCTATTTCTTTTTTCAGGTATTTTTCTTTTTTCTTTCTTTCCTTCTTTTTTCCTTTCCTGGTTTCATGTGAGCATTTTTGTATTGGGTTATTTTATTTCCTTCCTTACTATATCACCTTTTCTTCATTTTCACATCTTACAGTGGTTGTACTAGAGTTCACAATATCCTTTTTTTTTTTTTAATTTTAATTTTTGAGTTGGAGTCTCTCTCTGATGCCCAGGCTGGACTACAGCACAAACTTGGCTTGCTGCAACCTCCACTCCGAGGTTCAAGTGATTATCCCACTTCAGCCTCCTGAGTAGCTGGGATTACAGGTGTCCACCGTCATGCCTGGCTAACTTTTGTATTTTTAGTAGAGACGGGGTTTCACTATGTTGGCCAGGCTGGTCTTAAACTCCTGTCCCCAGGTGATCTACCCACCTTGGTGTCCCAAAGTGCTGGGATTACAGGCATGAGCCATCCTGCCTGGCCCCTCTGTATACCTTTTTAATTCATCTAAGTCCACTTGTACTATTTCATTTATACTTATAGCATAGTATTCCCATTCCTTCTTCCTACTCTTTATGACATTGATATTGTTTTTCCACATTCTGTAATCACTCAATGCATTGTTACTATTATTACTTTAAGCCAATATTTACCTTTTAGATCTATGAAAAATTGAAAAACAATCTTATTATTTATACCTTCTCTCACATTCTTCTTTCTTTATATATATGTAGCTTCTGAGCTATAATTTTTTCTTTCCCTGAACAATTTATTTGTTCTTGTTTTAGTATTTCCTAAACTCAAATGATAGAAATTGAAGCAAAAATATTATGAGAGGTAAATTTTTAGTGACAATGACCTTGTTCCCAAACCTTAAAGAAAAGAATTCTCTTCAAAAGGAACTTGGGTTCCTTAATTTAATTTCAGGAATTTTAAAAATCTAACCAAGGTAAATAGGTTATGGAATCTAAGAGTAGCATCTCATTCAGTGGTCTGTTTCAGCTTTGCTTCTTACCTCCTGCCAGTTGAAAAGGCATTTTGGAGTTTCTCTTGGGTTTGATTATTTGACAAGAGTGAGATGATATACTTCTAACATTTGGGGTCTATCAGATTTAGTCGAACCTAAAGAATAAAAGATGACTAAATGAAAAAATAGGATTATTAATTTCCTATTGCTACTCTAAGAAATGGCTATAATCTTAGTGGCTTAAAACAATGCAAATGTATAGTAGTTTATCTTACAAGTCTGGAAGTAAAAAGTCTGAAAAGCATCTCATTGGCTAAAATGAAGGTGCTGGTAGAGCTGTGTTCCTTTCTGGAGACTCTAGGGGAGAATATATTTTCTTGTCTTTTCTGGTTTTGAGAGGCCGCCCTTATTTCTTGACTCTTAGTCTCTTATAGTTTCAAAGCCAGCAAAGGCTGGGTTAGGCTTTGTCAAATTTATATTACTCTGATATTGCCTCTTATTTTTTCACTCACTTCTACCCTTAAGAAGTCTTGTAATTATATTGGGCCCACCCAAATAATACAAAATACTCTCCCCATTTCAAGGCTAATTGGCAACTTTCATTCTGTCTATAGCCTATCTCCCTTTTGCCATGTTATATAACATATACCCATGTTCTGAGGATTAAGATGTGAATATCTTTGCAGGGCCCATTATTCTGCCTCTCTTTTAGGTCATCCAGATTTTTGCTCAAGCTTATTTCTTTACATATATATTTTACATGTAATATGGAGGTTAAATGTGGAGTATGAGGGCTGTAAAGTACTAGGTAAGGATTATCCTAACACCCAATCTCTTTTTCCTTCTCATTTAAACTTGATGGTTGATTGGCTAGACGTATTTATGTAAAGGAAGGAGTCAAGAATTTAGGAGGATTATGGCTTGGCTAGCAGAGTGCAGGGAGTTCTAATCATGGAGAGGAGGAGCCTCTTAGGAGTTATAGAGTTGGTTGAAGTGAGTGAAGAACTCAGTTTGACATTAAACTTGAATTACCAAATGGATGTTTTTCTCATGTAATTAAATAGAATCATGAGGTTTAGTAGATAGAAATATGTGCTGAAGATAAAACTTAGGAGTTGTTCACATACAGAAGGTAATTAAAATAGGAATAGTGGCTAAAGTCTTCCTAGGAGTACTTGCATAGTAAAAACTAAAAGGAGAGGGCCTGACCTAGAAATCTAAAAGTGACCCTTGATAAGCTAGACTCAGACTAATTTTTCTGTTAAGAAGACTGAGAGACAGTAGACAGACAGGTAAGGCAACACTGTAAGAGGATGGTATCATGAAGCCTCAGGAAGAAAGTATCTCTAGAAGGTGGGCACAATCAGAAGTACTAAATGATACAGATAGTCAGTTAAGCTAAGATCTGAAAAGAAGCAGTTGACTTTCACTACAAGCAGATAATCTTGACAAGCATTTGACCAGTGCCTTGGTGACAGCAGTAGCCACATTTAAGTGTTTTAAGAAGGGAAATGGAGGTAAGTAGCTAACTGGGGAATAATGGAGTGGTATTCAAAGGGGCCAAAGGGAGAGTATGGGAAAAACTTGAGCACTTGACATCATGATAGAAGCCATCAGAGGGGCCGTTATTGAGGGTACAGGGCAGGGGGCAGGGGTGGTTTTGATGAAACTTTTCTACCTCAGATCATCAGACATTAGATTTTCAGATGGAGCATGCAACCTAGATCCCTTGCATGCACAGTTCACAATAGGTTGCTCATTCCTGTGAGAATCTAATACTGCCACTGATCTGACAGGAGGTGGAGCTCAGGCAATAATGCTGGCTCTCCAGCTGCTCACCTCATGCTGTGAGTCCTGGTTCCTAACAGGCCACAAACTGGTACCCATCTAGCAGGGGGATTAGGTACCCCTGGGCTAGAGAGATTGGTGAGAAGTAAGTTTCAAGTAGCTGTTTATGATAAGAAAGAGGCAAGTCTTCTTACAGTTTGACAGCCAAGTCTAGCCACATTTTAGTGTATGAGAAAGGAAATAGAAGTAAGTAGCTAATTGGAGGGCAACAGGGTGATATCCAAACTGGATAAGTCTAGCAAATAAATGTCACAAATAAACTCTGACGCTTTGTTCTATTTCTCCTTAAGATTTCAGTTTCCTTTAGCAGCTTGATTCATAAAGACATTGCAGTGGTCCTCACTTCTCAAGTAGCTCCCAATGACCCCCAATTTTTGACATTCATACCCAGTGTAATCCTCTCACCTTAAATATGGGATGAACTTGATGACTTGCTTCTACCAAATAGAATATACCAGAAGTGACTGATACCACTTTTGATATTAGGTTGTAAAAGCCATGATTCCATGTTGAAGGCACTTTATCTTTCTTATTCACTTGTTCACTCTGATAAAAACCAGTTGCCATGATGTGATCTACCCAACGGAGAGATATATATATCAAGGCACCAAAGAGGGAGGCCTCTGGCAAATAGCTGTTGAGAAAGTGAGGCTCTAAGTACACCAGCTCATGAGAAACTGAATCTTGGAAACAGGCAGGTGAACAAACTTTTAAATGGATCTTGCTCCCAACTGAACTTTGAGATGATGAGAATTCTAGCCAGCTCCTTGACTGTAGCCTTGTGAGATAATCAGAGATAAGGACCCAGCTAAACTGTGCTAGGATTCCTGACTTTCTGTGACATAATGAAAATTGTTGTTTTAAACCACTAAGTTTTTGGTTATTTACACAAATTTATGGAGTATACATAAAGTTTTTCTATATGGATATATTGTATTGTGGTCAAGTTAGGGCATTTAGGGTTTCCCTCATCTGAATACAATACATTTTTGTTAGCTATAGTCACTGTTTTGAGGTAATGTGTTACACAGCTCTAAATAATGAATGCAGATATCATATTCTCTCTTAGGAATTTTTCTTTCATTACTATCAATAGAGAACAGGGTGTAAACTAGGTGCACAGTGAATGTCATGGTTAGTAGTAGGTATTCTTTTATTACTATCAACAGAGAACAAGGTGTAAACTAGGTGCATGGTGAATGTGATGGTTAGTTGTAGGTGACTTGATTGAGGGATGCTAGATGGCTGCTAAAGTACTGTTTCTGGGCATGCCTGCGAGGGATTTCCCAGGGAAGACTGACATATGTGTCACTGGACTGGGGGAGGACCACCCAGCCTCAGTGTGGGCACCATCCAGCTGGCTGCCAGCATGGCTAAAACAAAGCAGAGAGAAGAAGAGAGAGGCAACTTGCTGAGTCCTCAGGCTGTCTCTTATTCCAAGCTAAGTGCTTGTTTTCTCTCCTCCTGCCCTTGGACATTAGACTACAGGTTCTTCAGCCTTTGGACTCTGAGACTTTCACCAGTGGCTTCTTGGGGGTCCTTGGGACTTCAGCTTCAGAATGAGGGCTGTACTCTTGGCTTCCCTGGGTTTGAGGCTTTTGGATTTGGACTAAACATACTACTGGCCTTTCTCTTTCAGCTTGCAGACAGCCTGTCATGGGACTTTGCTGTCTTACCATGTGAGCCATTTCTTTCTAATAAACTTCTTTATATACACACATATATCCTATTGGTTTGGTCCCTCTGGAGAACACTGACTAATACAGTGAGTTTAGGATGTAGTGTCTAAATAAAAATAATCTCAATTAAAGGTAAGTGCTTCAGGTAATTAATCCAAGTCTTATTTGGAGCTTGCGAAGGTTAACCATCATCCTTCTTCTCCAATCTTCAAGTTGAAATTTATTTTGAACAAGTGGTCTACATGACTATTTGCTATCAGTAAAATGAAGAATATCTGACTCTTATGGTAAATCTCATCCAAGGCCTCTTGTTCTCAACTGAGGACTCACAGAAGATTAACGTAAAGCAAGTTTTATCCTAATGTAAACAAAAGGATTAGGCACTAGACTCACAGAAACACTTTTTATAGATGAAGCCTGGGATATAGAAACTTCTTCCTCTGAATTAACAAAGGCTCTGTCTATTCCTGAGCCTTTGGAACATTGTTGTTTCCTACAAGAATGAATGGCTTTCCTTTTCCTTCAAATGCAAGGTGGGCATCTCCTCCAAAAGAAGACATAGTGAACAGAAAATGAACTCAATCTCACCAGGTCTCATGATTATTTCAGTTCTACAAGGTGAAGGATCGTATTTAAATGAAAAAAAAATTATCAGGGGCCATAAGTAAGGTGGCTCTATGGTTGCAGAAAGCACTGAGCACCTTGGCTCATTGCTATTAAGAATTTATAAGATAGACTGGATATGTCAGGGAGATTTATCCATTTGAAAAAGTAGAAGAATATTTAGGGGCTGTGTTTTTCAGATAAGAAAGCTGAAGGGACCAGTTCTTTATACTCATATTATGAGTATAAAGATACTCTGATCTGTATCCCAGGTTGAAAATGTTGAGTCAGGTAGCTTAGGCTCATTTGTTCTATTTACTGAGGATCTACCTTGTGCCAGATTTTGTGCCACAAAATAGGGAGTTATGTTTGAGCATAATACATTTCTGTATTAAACCGAAAAGGGGACCCTATAGCTAAATGAGTTTCAACTAGCCACTAATACAAGCCAACAAGTGCAAAATATACAATTACCTAGCATGATATCTGAACATGTGTGTACCATTCATACCTATTCTTTTGGTGAAGACTAATCACAGAATGGCTAGCATGTTGTCTCTGTCTTGATCTTGCTAGAAGTCATTTTCTTATCAGCCTGTCTTCAATTGTTTCTGCAAAAATTTGCTACTTTTAGGTAGTAGTCTTGATATTCATTGCAAAAAGCACTTAGCTTCTTAATGTCATTCAGTGTTGGTTAGATATTTAAATACTGTACACATTCAGAAAATTTGGAATTTTTTCTTCTCTGTATATTTTTAATTATTGTAACTGTTACTAGTCAGGACTATTATTGTTATAAGTAAAGGAAGACTCAACCCTAATAGATTAAGTAAAAGCAAAAGCAAAACAAAAAAATAATTTATGGTTTTGAACTGAAAAGCTCAGGAATAGGGATAGCTTCAGACATGTGCCATATTCAGGCCTCAGTCTCTCACTGCCCCATACTCTGCTTTCTTACGAGTTGACCCAAGTCTGGATACTTTCACAGTGGCAAGATGGTTGTAGCACCACAGTCAGCAAACTTTTTCTGTAAAGGTCTACATAGTAATACTTTTGTTATTGCAGAGACCTCTGTTGCAGTGACACAACTCCGACATTGCAGTTCCAAAGCTGCCACATATAAAACATGAATGAATGATGTACTGTGTCCCCAAAAAATCTTTGTTTATAAAAACATGAACTGGGCTGTCATATGTTGACTCTGTGCAGAAACTATTTTTATAACTATTCTCATTTGTGCCCAGAAGGAGAAGTGATTCCTTACCGCATAGTGAAATATAAGTCATGGACCTCATACTTGCATAATAATGCCAGCATTGGCACACAAATTGATAAAACAGTATTTAGTATAAGGCAACTAGCAGATGAGGAGAGGTTCGCCAAAGTGATTCTTTACACTCAGGGTGGGGGCAAGGCCAAGGAGAGGCTGAGATCCATGGTCACCTGCATTGTCCAGTACAATTTCCTTTCTATGCTGCTAACTGTTGTCTGCCAGCCTGGTGAGATGAATTCTATTATCGTGTAATCCAAACCTCTGTATATCTAAATATGTTTCCATTATCTCACTATGTATTTTTCTATAACTCCAAATAATGCAAGACTTCTAATGTTTTTATATACATGGGGATTCTGGCACACACCCATGAGCTAAACAGTACTTTACATACTCTACTGAAGTCTATGTCTTTTCTGAACATATATAATCATGTGTGTCAGCTGGAATATGTGTTAGCATGAAGATTCCTGTCCCCCCGCCCCCACAGGACTACTGAATCTGGGGTGAATCAGAAAATTTTTTCAGTCAGGAGAAGCCATTTTCAAAAGTTATCCTGGGTGATTATTATGATTAGGCAAGCTTGGTAAATGTTACTTTATTTTTTTTTTTTTTTTATGACTTTCTTTTTTTTTTTTTTTTTTTTATTTATTTTTTTTTTTTAATTTTTTTTTTTTATTGCATTATAGGTTTGGGGGTACATGTGCAGAACGAGCAAGATAGTTGCATAGGTACACACATGGCAGTGTGCTTTGCTGCTTTCCTCCCCTTCACCCACACTTGGTATTCATCCCCAGGCTATCCCCCCCAGCCCCCCCCTGCTGTCCCTCCCCCATTCCCCCCAACAGTCCCCAGTGTATAGTAGACCGCCTCTCTGTGTCCACATGTTCTCATTTTTCTCACCCACCTATGAGCGAGTATATGCGGTATTTCTTTTTCTGTTCTTGTGTCAGTTTGCTGAGAATGATGTTCTCCAGATTCATCCATGTCCTTACAAAGGACACAAACTCATCATTTTTGATTGCTGCATAATATTCCATGGTGTATATGTGCCACATTTTCCCAGTCCAGTCTATCATCGTTGGGCATTTGGGTTGGTTCCAGGTCTTTGCTATTGTAAACAGTGCTGCAATGAACATTCGTGTGCATGTGTCCTTATAGTAGAACGATTTATAGTCCTTTGGATAGATACCCAGTAATGGGATTGCTGGGTCAAATGGAATTTCTATTTCTAGGTCCCTGAGGAATCGCCACACTGTCTTCCACAATGGTTGAACTAATTTACACTCCCACCAACAGTGTAAGAGTGTTCCTATTTCTCCACATCCTCTCCAGCATCTGCTGTCTCCAGATTTTTTAATGATCGCCATTCTAACTGGTGTGAGATGGTATCTCAATGTGGTTTTGATTTGCATCTCTCTAATGACCAATGACGATGAGCACTTTTTCATATGTTTGCTGGCCTCATGTATGTCTGCTTTCGTAAAGTTTCTGTTCATATCCTTTGCCCATTTTTGAATGGGCTTGTTTGTTTTTTTCCTGTAAATCTGTTTGAGTTCTTTGTAAATTCTGGATATCAGCCCTTTGTCGGATGCGTAAACTGCAAAGATTTTTTCCCATTCTGATGGTTGCCGATTCACTCTGATGACTGTTTGTTTTGCTGTGCAGAAGCTGTGGAGTTTGATTAGGTCCCATTTGTCTATTTTGGCTTTTGTTGCCAATGCTTTGGGAGTTTTGTTCATGAAGTCCTTGCCTACTCCTATGTCCTGAATGGTTTTGCCTAGATTTTCTTCTAGGGTTTTTATGGTGTCGGGTCTTACGTTTAAGTCTTTAATCCATCTGGAGTTAATTTTAGTGTAAGGTGTCAGGAAGGGGTCCAATTTCTGCTTTCTGCACATGGCTAGCCAGTTTTCCCAACACCATTTATTAAATAGGGAATCCTTTCCCCATTGCCTGTTTTTGTCTGGTTTATCAAAGATAATATGGTTGTAGATGTGTTGTGTTGCCTCCGATGCCTCTGTTCTGTTCCATTGGTCTATATCTCTGTTTTGGTACCAGTACCATGCTGTTTTGATTACTGTAGCCTTGTAGTATAGTTTGAAGTCTGGTAGCGTGATGCCTCCTGCTGTGTTCTTTTTGCTTAGAATTGACTTGGCTATGCGGGCTCTTTTTTGGTTCCATATGAAATTCATGGTGGTTTTTTCCAGTTCTGTGAAGAAATTCAATGGTAGTTTGATGGGGATAGCATTGATTGTGTAAATTACTTTGGGCAGTATAGCCATTTTCACGATATTGATTCTTCCTAACCACGAACATGGAATGTTTCTCCATCTGTTTGTGTCCTCTCTTATTTCATTGAGCAGTTGTTTGTAGTTTTCCTTAAAGAGGTCCCTTACATTCCTAGTGAGTTGTATTCCTAGGTATTTTATTTTCTTTGTAGCAATTGTGAATGGCAGTTCGTTCTTGATTTGGTTCTCTTTAAGTCTGTTATTGGTGTATAGGAATGCTTGTGATTTTTGAACATTGATTTTATATCCTGAGACTTTGCTGAAGTTGCTTATCAGTTGCAGGAGCTTTTGGGCTGAGGTGATGGGGTCTTCTAGGTATACTATCATGTCGTCTGCAAATAGAGACAATTTGGCTTCCACCTTTCCTATTTGAATACCCTTTATTTCTTTTTCTTGCCTGATTGCTCTGGCTAGAACTTCCAGTACTATGTTGAATAGAAGTGGTGAGAGAGGGCATCCTTGTCTAGTGCCAGATTTCAAAGGGAATGCTTCCAGTTTTTGCCCATTAAGTATGATATTGGCTGTTGGTTTGTCATAAATAGCTTTTATTACTTTGAGATATGTTCCATCAATACCAAGTTTATTGAGGGTTTTTAGCATAAAGGGCTGTTGAATTTTGTCAAATGCCTTCTCTGCATCAATTGAGATAATCATGTGGTTTTTGTTTTTGCTTCTGTTTATGTGGTGAATTACATTTATAGACTTGCGTATGTTGAACCAGCCTTGCATCCCCGGGATAAATCCTACTTGATCATGATGGATAAGTTTTTTAATGTGCTGTTGCAGTCGGTTTGCCAGTATTTTATTGAAGATTTTTGCATCTATGTTCATCATGGATATTGGCCTGAAGTTTTCTTTTCTTGTTGAGTCTCTGCCAGGTTTTGGTATCAGGATGATGTTGGTCTCATAAAATGATTTGGGAAGGGTTCCCTTTTTTTGGATTATTTGGAATAGTTTCAGAAGGAATGGTACCAGATCCTCTTTGTGTGTATGGTAGAATTCGGCTGTGAACCCATCTGGACCTGGGCTTTTTTTGTGTGGTAGGCTCTTAATTGCTGCCTCAACTTCAGACCTTGTTATTGGTCTATTCATAGTTTCGGCTTCCTCCTGGTTTAGGCTTGGGAGGACACAGGCATCCAGGAATTTATCCATTTCTTCCTGATTTACTGGTTTATGTGCATAGAGTTGTTTGTAGTATTCTCTGATGATGGTTTGAATTTCTGTGGAATCTGTGGTGATTTCCCCTTTATCGTTTTTTATTGCATCTATTTGGTTGTTCTCTCTCTTCTTTTTTATCAGTCTGGCTAGTGGTCTGTCTATTTTGTTGATCTTTTCGAAAAACCAGCTCTTAGATTTATTGATTTTTTGAAGGGTTTTTCTTGTCTCTATCTCCTTCAGTTCTGCTCTGATCTTAGTTATTTCTTGTCTTCGGCTAGGTTTTGAGCTTTTTTGATCTTGCTCCTCTAGCTCTTTCAATTTTGACGATAGGGTGTCAATTTTGGATCTCTCCACTCTTCTCATGTGGGCACTTATTGCTATATATTTTCCTCTACAGACTGCTTTAAATGTGTCCCAGAGATTCTGGTACGTTGTGTCTTCATTCTCATTGGTTTCAAAGAACTTCTTTATTTCTGCCTTCATTTCATTGTTTATCCAATCAACATTCAAGAGCCAATTGTTCAGTTTCCATGAAGCTGTGCGGTTCTGAGTTATTTTCTGAATTCTGAGTTCCAACTTGATTGCACTATGGTCTGAGAGACTGTTTGTTATGATTTCAGTTGTTTTGCATTTGCTGAGGAGTGCTTTACTTCCAATTATGTGGTCAATTTTGGAGTAGGTGTGATGTGGTGCTGAGAAGAATGTATATTCTGTGGATTTGGGGTGGAGAGTTCTGTAAATGTCTATCAGGTTTGCTTGTTCCAGGTCTGAGTTCAAGTCCTGGATATCCTTGTTAATTTTCTGTCTGGTTGATCTGTCTGCTATTGACAGTGGAGTGTTAAAGTCTCCCACTATTATTGTGTGGGAGTCTAAGTCCCTTTGTAAGTCATTAAGAACTTGCCTTATATATCTGGGTGCTCCTACATTGGGTCCATATATATTTAGAATCGTTACCTCTTCTTGCTGTATCGATCCTTTTACCATTATGTAATGACCTTCTTTGTCCCTTTTGATCTTTGTTACTTTAAAGTCTATTTTATCAGAGATGAGAATTGCAACTCCTGCTTTTTTTTTGCTCTCCATTTGCTTGGTAAATCTTCCTCCATCCCTTTATTTTGAGCCTTTGTGTATCTTTGCATGTGAGGTGGGTTTCCTGGATACAGCACACTGATGGGTTTTGGTTTTTTATCCAATTTGCCAGTCTGTGTCTTTTGATTGGTGCATTTAGCCCATTTACATTCAGGGTTAATATTGTTATGTGTGAATTTGATACTGCCATTTTGATGCTAGCTGGCTGTTTTGCCCGTTGGTTCATGTACATTCTTCATTTTGTTGATGGTCTTTAGCATTTGGTATGCTTTTAGGATGGCTGGAACTGGTTGTTTCTTTCTATGTGTAGTGCCTCTTTCAGGAGCTCTTGTAAAGCAGGCCTAGTGGTGACAAAATCTCTGAGTACTTGCTTGTTCGTGAAGGATTTTATTTTTCCTTCACTTATGAAGCTCAGTTTCGCTGGATATGAAATTCTGGGTTGAAAGCTCTTTTCTTTAAGGATGTTGAATATTGGCCCCCACTCTCTTCTGGCTTGTAGAGTCTCTGCTGAGAGATCTGCTGTGAGTCTGATGGGCTTCCCTTTGTGGGTGACCCGACCTTTCTCTCTGGCTGCCCTTAGTATTTTCTCCTTCGTTTCAACCCTGGTGAATCTGACGATTATGTGCCTTGGGGTTGCTCTTCTTGCAGAGTATCTTTGTGGTGTTCTCTGTATTTCCTGGAGTTGAGTATTGACCTGTCTTGCTAGGTTGGGGAAATTTTCCTGGATAATATCCTGAAGAGTGTTTTCCAGCTTGGATTCATTCTCTTCGTCACATTCTGGTACACCTATCAAACGTAGGTTGGGTCTCTTCACATAGTCCCACATTTCTTGGAGATTTTGTTCATTCCTTTTTGTGCTTTTTTCTTTAATCTTGGTTTCTCGTTTTATTTCATTGAGTTGATCTTCAACTTCTGATATTCTTTCTTCTGCTTGGTCAATTCGGCTGTTGATACTTGTGCATGCTTCGCGAAGTTCTCGTGTTGAGTTTTTCAGCTCCTTCAATTCATTCATATTCCTCTCTAAGTTGTCCATTCTCGTTATCAATTCCTCGAATCTTTTTTCAAATCTTTTTTCAAGGTTCTTAGTTTCTTTGCACTCGTTTAGAACATGTTCCTTTAGCTCACTGAAGTTTCTCATTATCCACTTTCTGAAGTCTGATTCCGTCATTTCGTCACATTCATTCTCCGTCCAGCTTTGTTCCCTTGCTGGTGAGGAGTTTTGGTCCTTTTTTGGAGGTGAGGTGTTTTGGTTTCGGGTGCTTTCCTCCTTTTTGCGCTGGTTTCTTCCCATCTTTATGGATTTATCCGCCTGTTGTCTTAGTAGTGGCTGATTTTTCAATTGGGTCTCTGTGTGGACACTGAGATTGTTGATGATGAAGTATTTCTGTTACTTAGTTTTCCCTCTAATGATCTATCCTCTCTGCTGTATGAGTGCTGAGGTCCACTCCAGGCCCTGCTTGTCTGGGGTATACCTGCAGCAGCTGCAGAACAGTGAGGGATGATATCAGTTTCTTTTTCTGCTGCCCTTGTTCCAGAATGATGCCAGCCAAATATCAGTCTGATTAGTCCTTTTCTGGGGTGACTCCTTGGATATACAGAGGTCAGGGAGCTGCTTGAGGAGACAGTCTGTGCTTTATAGGAGCTCCAGTGCTGAGCTGTGAGCTCCGTTGTTCATTCGTTGTTGGGAGGTTATGTCCTCTGCGCCTTCACCGAGAGCTGCAATCCTGAGTCACCTCTACGACGCCATCTTGCCTCCCTCCTCCCGGTAAATGTTACTTTAAGTAATACTACTGTGACATCCACCATGCTCAACTTGCATTATATTCTGGGCAAAAATTTATACTTGTTCTTTCCAAATGTGATGAAAGTGTTTACATTCTCTGTTTTGTATAGGAGAGGAGTCTTCTCGAAAGGCTGGTGTATTAGAATCACCTGCAAGCTTTTAAAAATACTGATGACTGCAAACTGAGACAATTTGACTTCTTCTTTTCCTAACCTTTTTCTTTCTCTTGCCTGATTGTCCTGGCCAGAACTTTCAATACTGTGCTGAATAGAAGTGGTGAGAAAGGGCATCCTTGTCTTATGCTGGTTTTCAAAGGGAATGCTTCCAGTATTTGCCCATTCAGTATGATATTGGCTGTGCGTATGTCATAAATAGCTCTTATTATTTTGAGATACGTTCCATCAATATGTAGTTTATTGAGATTTTTTAGCATGCAGGGCTGTTGAATTTTGTCAAAGACCTTTTCCTATATCTTTTGAGATAATCATGTGACTTTTGTTATTGGTTCTGTTTGTGTGATGGATCATGTTTATTGATTTGTGAATGTTAAACCAGACTTGCATCCCAGGGATGAAATTGGCTTTATCATGGTACATAAACTTTTTGTTGTGCTGCTGGATTCTATTTGCCCATGTTTTATTGAGGATTTTACATCCATGTTCATCTGGATATTGGCCTGAAATTTTCTTTTTTTATTGTGTCTCTGCTAGGTTTTGGTGTCAGGATGATGCTGGCCTCATA
Organism: Saguinus oedipus; assembly: GCA_031835075.1. NCBI lineage: Eukaryota > Metazoa > Chordata > Mammalia > Primates > Cebidae > Saguinus > Saguinus oedipus. The sequence continues at coordinate 183,026,727 of CM063170.1, read as the reverse complement.
AAATGAGTTAGGAACGATTCCCTCTTTGTATTATTTGGAACAGTCTCAGAAGAAATGGTACCAGCTCCTCTTTGTACCTCTGGTAGAATTTGGCTGTGAATCCATCTGGTCCTGGACTTTGTTTTGGTTTGTAGGCTATTCATTGCTGCCTCAATTTCAGAACTTGTTATTGGTCTATTCAGGGAAATGACTTCTTCTTGGTTTAGGTTTAGGAGGGTGTATGTGTCCAGGAATTTTTGCATTTCTTCTAGATTTTCTAGTTTATTTGCCTAGAGGTGTTTATAGCATTCTTTGATGGTAGTGTGCATTTCTGTGGGATTGGTGGTGATATCCTCTATATCATTTTTGCTTAAGCTGATAAGCAACAACTTCAGCAAAGTCTCAGCATACAAAATCAGTGTGCAAAAATCACAAGCATTCCTATATACCAACAACAGACAAACAGAGAGCCAAATCACGAGTGAACTCCCATTCACAATTGCTACAAAGAGAATAAAATACCTAGGAATACAACTTACAAGGGATGTAAAGGACCTTTTCAAGGAGAATTACAAATCACTGCTCAAGGAAATAAGAGAGGACACAAACAAATGGAAAAATATTCCATGCTCATGGATAGGAAGAATATGAAGCTGGCCATACTGTCCAAAGTAATTTATAGATTCAATGCTGTTCCCATCAGCCACCATTGGCTGTCTTCATAGAATTGGGAAAAAAAAATACTTTAAATTTCATATGGAACCAAAACGAGCTCGCATAGCCAAGACAATCCTGAGCAAAAGCAAAAAACAAAGCTGGAGGCATCACACTACCTGACTTCAAACTATACTACAAGGATACAGTAATAAAAACAGCATCATACTGGTACCACAACAGATATATAGACCACTGGAAAAGATCATAGGCCTTAGAAATAACACCACACACCTATAACCATCTGATCTTTGACAAACCTGACAAAAACAAGCAATGGAGAAGTGATTCCCTATTTAATAAATAGTGTTGGGAAAACTGGCTATCCATATGCAGAAAGCTGAAACAATAGCTTCCTTACACCCTATACAAAAATTAACTCAAGATGGATTAATGACTTAAACGTAAGACCTAAAACCATAAAAACCCTATAAGAAAACCTAGCCAATACCATTCAGTATATAGGCATGGGAAAAGACTTCATGATTAAACACGAAAAAAATATTGCAAAGAAAAGCTAAAATTGATAAATGGGATCTAATTAAATTAAAGAGCTTCTGCACAGCAAAAGAAACTATCATCAGAGTGAACAGGCAACCTATAGAATGAGAGAACATTTTTGCAATCTATCCATCTGACAAAGGACTAACATCCTGATTCTACAAAGAACTTAAACTTACAAGAAAAACAAAACAAAACAAATCCATCAAAAAGTAGGCAAATAATATGAACAGACACTTCTCAAAAAGAGACATTTATGCAGCCAATAAACATATGAAAAAAAAGCTCATCATTACTGCTTATTAGAGAAATACAAATGAAAACCACATTGAGATACCATCTTATGCCAGTTAGAATGGCGATCATTAAAAAGTCAGGAAACAACAGATGCTGAAGAAGATGTGGAGAAATAGGAACACTTTACACTTTTGGAGGGAGTGTAAATTAGTTCAACCATTTTGGGAGACAGTGTGGTGATTCCTCAAGGATATAGAAGTAGAAATACCACTTGACCCAGCAATCCCATTACCGGGCATATACCGAAAGGATTATGAATCATTCTGCTATAAAGATGCATGCACATGTATGTTTATTGTGTCACTGTTCACAGTCACAAAGACTTGGAACCAGCCCAAATGCCCATCAGTGATAGATTGGATAAAGGAAATGTGGTATATATACATCATGGAATACTATGCAATCATAAAAAGGATGAGTTCATGTCCTTTGCCGGGACATGGGTGAAGCTAAAAACCATCATTCTCAGCAAACTGACACAGAACAGAAAACCAAACATCACATGTTCTCACTTATAAGTGGGAGTTGAACAATGAGAACACATAGATACAGGAAGGGGAACATCACACACTGGGACCTGTTAATGGGTGTTGGGCTAGAGGAAGAATAGCATTAGGAGAAACACCTAATTTAGATGATGGGTTGATGGGTGCAGCAAACCACCATGGCATATGTAACAAACCTGCACATTCTGCACATTTACCCCAGAACTTAAAGTTTAATAAAAATATACTGATTACTGGGCTCAAAACTCCACAAACATAGCGACCAGGTAGATGGTTGAAAGCACTGTTATAAGAAATGGTTATACTAAATCATAAAAAAATTGTTCATTACTTTTTTTTTCAAACAGAACTTACTCAGCATTAATATAATTTAACCAAAAACAAACTGTGAAAATACCTTTACCACTACAGTTTTAGAAACTTCATCTAATTATTTAGGACAATTTTTGGTAGTTGTAAGACTAAATAAATACACCTATCTTAATCATGTAGGAAATACTTGAATTTTAAATGAAGAGTTGTCCAAATTCCTACCATTGTTTCTCATCCCCAAATTACATCATTATTATATTTTCATAGTTTAATATTCAATTACCATAATTATTTTCAGAGCTGAAAATAAGACTTTCCAAAAGTAATTAACTTGGATTTTAAAAGTTAAATTATTATATAAATATTCCTCAATTTATAGTAATTAAAATAGCATACTATTCATAGGTAGCCACTTAGCTCTTAGGTTCTTCCTTTAGAGATAAGAATGCAATTCAGAAGCAAGGACACCAAGATGAATGCCCAGGCTGAGACTACACTCAAATTATCATGGGAACATGATAATTTCCCATGTCCAGTAGGATTGTCCAAAGTGTGCATATGATATAGAGATGGGCACTATATATGACAAAAACAAATACCTGGATTGTTCTAAGTGTTGAACAGGAATACTCTCCTGTTACTCTCAAAAAACCCTTAGGTAGTACTGTTATTTTCTCCACTTTTGAGTGAGGAAACAAACACTCTGCCATAGTCATAAAATGTATAATTGTAACAGCAGTGATTTTATCCACATACACACTTAATCACTTCTCTTCTACTTCTTAAGGCAGACCTAGATAATTCATGTTGGGATGAGGCAGTGGAGATTGTTAGAAATGAGGATTAAAGATGTTTCAGATAATTTGTCACTCTATCCTGTCTCAAAGTTTGCATATATTGACTTGTAGCATGCTTAATGGGTCTAGACAAGTCCTAGAAAATAACCATAACAAGATATAGACAGGAGTTCAGCCTGGTGGGCAAGAAGTATAAAGAAGAGAGCCATCAAATCACTGTGAACAGTGATACGGAGGCTGTGTGTGAGTCAGGGAGCTCTGTGCCAACAGTGGGAGGAGCAAAAAGTGGGAAATCCAGGTCAACCAACTCAAGGCAGGCAGGCAGCATCATCAGAATGGCTGAACATATGCACAGGTGTCCAGCCAAGAAAAAGAAGGTGTCAAGCAGAGAATAACCTCAACCTTGTCTAGATCTAGAGAGAATAAATAATTAAGCAGATGCTGTTCAGTTTTTACCATCTCATATTGTATTGGTCTTAGGAACTGATGAAGAAGTTTAGAGTGTAAGAGGAGTTCAAGTGGTTTCTGTATGTGGGGAAAACGGGACTTACCAACTTTAAGAATAAGGATTCTACAGCCCTTTCTACAAACATTAGCTCATAGGCTGACCTCTACCTATCCAATATAAGCAACATTCTTTTCCTACCATCTGTTTTATATAAAAGAAAATCTGGGAGGGAGATCCAAGATGGCCAAATAGGAACAGCTCTGGAGTGCAGTTCCCAGCAAGAACAACACAGAGGGTGAGTGATGACTGCATTTCCAAATGAGTTTTTATTGCCCACAGACCAGGAGATTCCTGGGCTAAAAAGTGTCATGAGTCTCCAGCATGGCTGTTTCAGCTGGTGCCTAGGGTCTCTGCACAAAAACTCACACAAATTTTGGTGGCCGTTTCAACTGGAGCCTGGAACTCCTGGGATACAGAGCCATCCATTCAACTGAAAATAAAAAAAGACTGAGACAGGGAGCCAGGTAATCTGGCTCAGTGGGTCACACCCCCACAGAGATCAGCAATTTGAAACGCTCTGAACTGAGAGTTTCGCAGCAAGTGCAGCTAGACCTGGGACAATACAGCTTGGTGGGGGGAATGACTTCAGCCATTACGAAGGCAGTCCACCATTACTGAAGCAGTCCACCATTAGTGAAACAAACTGCCATTACTGAGGCAGTTCTAACTGTACCTTGGTAAATGAAACCACAAGGAAGTTCACACAGCAGCTGGGCAGAGCCCATGGCAGCTCAGCAGTACCTCTGTTGGCAGACTATGACTAGACTACCTCCTTGTTGGGCAGGGCATCTCTGGAAAAAGGCAGCAGCTTATAAATAAGGAACTTATAAATAAAGCCCCACCTTCCCCGGGACAGAGCACTTGGGAAAAAAGGCAGTTATGAGTTCCGCTGCAGCAGACATAAATGTACCTGCCCAGCAGCTCTGAGTGGAAGAATGGAGCTCCCAGCTCAGCAGTTGAGCTCTGATAAGGGACAGACTGTCTCCTCAAGCAGCTCCCTGACCCCATATGTCCAAAGAGTCACCTCATAAAGGAGAGCTCAGGATGACATATGGCAGGTACCCTTCTGGGACAAAGATAACAGAAGAAACCAGCAGCAACCCTTACTGTTCTGCAGCCACTACAGGTGATACCCAGGCAATCAGGGTCTAGAGTGGACCTCCAGCAGTCCTACAGCAGAGGGACCTGACCGTTACAAGAAAAACTTAAAAAAAAAAAAAAAAAGAAATAACTTCAACATCAACAAAAAGGACATCCACTCAGGGACCCCATCTGAAAGTCACCAACTACAAAGACCACAGGTAGATAAATCTATGAAAATGGTAAGAAACCAGTGCAAAAAGATACAAAAACACCAAAAGCCAGAATGGCCCTCCTCCTCCAAGGGATTACAACTCCTCACCAGCAAAGGAACAAAGATGAGTGGAGAATGAGTCTGATGAATTCACAGAAACAGGCTTTAGAAGGTGGGTAATAACAAACTTCTCTGAGCTGAAATAACATGAGCTAACCCAATGAAAAGAAACTAAGAACCTTGAAAAAAGGTTAGACGAAATGCTAATGAGAATAAAGAGCTTAGAGAAGAATATAAATGACTTGATGGAGATGAAAAACACAAGAGAACTTTGAGAAGCATACAAAAGTTTCAATAGCCAAATCAACCAAGCAGAAGAAAGGACGTCAGAGATAGAACATCAACTCAATGAAATAAAATGAGAAGGCAAGCTTAGAGAAAAAAGAATGAAAAGAAATGAACAAAGCCTTCAAGAAATATGAGATCATGTGAAAAGACCTAATCTGCATTAGATAGGTGTGCCTCAATGTGACAAAGAGAGTGAATCCAAGCTGGAAAACACTCTTCAGGATATTATCCAGGAGAACTTTCCCAACCTAGCAAGGCAGGCTGACGTTCAAGTCCAGGAAATACAGAGAACACCACAAAGATATTCCTCAAGAAGAGCAACCCCAAGGCACATAATCATCAGATTCACCAGGCTTGAAATGAAGGAAAAAATGCTAAGTGCAGCCAGAGAGAAAGGTTGGGCTACCCACAAAGGGAAGCCCATCAGACTCACAGTGGATCGCTTGGCAGAAACCCTACAAGCAAGAAGAGAGTGGAGGCCAATATTCAACATCCTTAAAGAAAAGAACTTTCAATGTAGAATTTCATATCCAGCCAAACTAGGCTTCATAAGTGAAGCAGAAATAAAAATCCTTTATGCTACCCAAGTTCAAACTATACTACAAGGTTACAGTAATCAAAACCATATGGTACTGATACCAAAACAGAGACATAGACCAATGGAACAGAACAGAGGCCCTGGAGGCAATGCCACACATCCACAACCATCTGTTCTTTGTCAAAGCTATTAAAAACAAGCAATGGGGAAAGGGTTCCCTGTTTAATAAATGGTGTTGGGAAAACTGGCTAGCAATGTGCAGAAAACAGAAACTGGACCTCTTCCTGACACCTTACACTAAAATTAATGCCAGATGAATGAAAAGCTTAAACATAAGACATAACACCATAAAAACCCTAGAAGAAAACCTGGGAAAAACCACTCAGGACAAGGACTTCATGACTAAAACACCAAAAGCATTGGCAACAAAAGCCAAAATGGTCAAATGGGATCTAATTAAACTCCACAGTTTCTGTACAGCAAAAGAAAAAATCATTAGAGTGAACTGGCAACCAAAAGAATGGGAAAAAATATTTGCAATCTACCCATCTGACAAAGGGCTAATATCCACAGTCTGCAAAAAACTAAAACAGTTTTACAGGAAACAAACAAACCCATTCAAAAGTGGGTGAGGGACATGAACAGACACTTTTCAAAAGAAGACAAATATGAGACCAACAAACATATGAAAAAATGCTCATCATCACTGGTCATTAGAGAAAAGCAAATCAAAACCACATTGAGATACCACCTCACACCAGTTAAAATGGCGATCATTAAAAAATCTGGAGAAAACAGATGCAGGAGAGGAGGTGGAGAAATAGGAACACTTTTACACTGCTGGTGGGAGTGTAAATTAGTTCAACCATTGTCAAAGACAGTGTTGATTCCACAAGTATCTAGAAATAGAAATTCCATCTGACCCAGCAATCCCATTACTGGGTATATACCCAAAGGATTATAAATCATTCTATTATAAAGGCACGTATGGAACAATGAGAACACATGGACACAGGGAGGGGAGCATCACACACTTTGGACTGTTGGTGGGGACTAGGGAATGGACAGTGCAGAGGGTAGGGAGGTTGGGGAAGTATAACATTTGAAGAAATGCCAGATAAAGGTGACGGGGGGATGGAGGCAGCAAACCACATTGCCATGTATGTACCTATTCAATGATCCTGCATGATCTTCACATGTACCCCAGAACCTAAAGTGCAATAATGTGTGTGTGTGTGTGTGTGTGTGTGTGAGAGAGAGAGAGAGAGAGAGAGAGAGAGAGAGAGAGAGAGAGAGAATCTGGATTTGATGCTTTTAATTGAGTACAGTCAATACAGGATAAAACTCTTGATGTAATTCATCTATCAGTTGTAGATGGATCTGCTATCTATCATTGAAACAATTGATTCGGGGAAGACTTTCTTTAGGTTAAATTTAAATTGTAACAGGCAACACAAGAATGAAACTTCAGTTTTTCTGACTTCAGTTGGAAGAATAAGCATACTTACTGGTCTCCCTTCATCTAAGAACCAATTTATATAATAGCAGAGAAAAAAAACTTTAAAGTGCATACATTTATACCAGTAAAGATAATGTGATGTAGGGAGGTTATTAGCGGATGATGGATTTCAACAAATTTCTAGAAGACAAGTCAATGGGAGTGTTTTTATAAATCAAGCACAGAGAAGGAAGTTGTAGCCAAGAATACCCAGAGGGACACCACAGAAAAGGGAGGCAGAAGATCCTTCCTTGTGGCCCTCAGCAAAGCTCCAGATTTGGGTTCAGATGTTGGCGGACGAAGAAGCTAAAAATAGGGTGATTGATTGAAAGTCTATCATGAAGCATATACACTAGCAATCCCTTCTTTCTCTTGCCTCCTCCTTCCATACTAGCTTATCAGCATATTGACATATAACCTCCCATTAAAAAGAAAGGCTCTTCTCTGGAAAGATCAAGTTAAGTGATTAAAGAGAAATAGGGCTATTCAGATGGGAACTTGTGTCCAAAGTGATGCCCTCCTTATTCTGAGCTCTGGGAGGTCCCAACTTAGTGAAAATCTCCTCCTCCTGTCACACAAAGCAAATCCTACAAACCTGATGACCATATACCTAAAAAAATTAGCGATATGAGAAGGAAGAGAAAAATAAAGACACAGAGCTTATCCCAGAAGAAAATGTGAAAATTCAGAGGACAGAAGAAGGAATAGGAAAAAAAAAACCATAAGAATACTCAGACAAGCTCAAAGTTACGTTGTATCCGTAATAGTGTAACAAGATGTTAAGAGGAAAAAATTAAGAAAATAATAATATGGAAATTTAAAATTATTGTTATTAACTAGAAGGTTTAGCAAACATAAAGATAACTAAAGAATGCAAACCATATAACTAAAAGAAGTGATGTAGAAAATGGTAAATTTTTTTAGGAATAAAATAATCTAGCAGGAGTAGAAGCCTATATCATACTGCTCACCAACAGGCTTAGGAGTTAGAATAAAATCTTTTAAAAATCTTCAGATATCTTCTAGCATAATGAAAACATTTTCAGATCTACAAGGACTCAGAAAGGATGTTCATACATTATTCCTAAGGAAGCCATTTAAGGTATATTCCAGGAAAACCAGACAAGAACCAGGAGAGTAAGACATAGGTTACATGCAATTGTGGAACTGAACCAAAAGTCCAGTGAAAGAAATTCAAGGATGATTGCAATTATTAGTGATATAATTTGGCTCTGTGTCTCCACCCAAATCTCAGGTCAAATTCTAATCCCCATGTGTTGGAGGAGGGACCTGATGGGAGGTGATTAAATCGTGAGGGAAGAATTTCCCCTTGCTGTTACCAGGTTAATGAGTGAGTTCTCATAAGATCTGGTTGTTTAAAAGCATTTCTCCTTTGCTCTCTCTCTCCTGTCACCATGTGAAGATGCACTTGCTTTCTCTTCACCTTCTGCCATGACTGTAAGTTTCCTGAGGCCTCCCCAGCCATGCCTCTTATACAGCCTATGGAACTTTGAGTCAGTTAAACCTATTCTTTATCAGTTATCCAGTTTCAGGTAGTTCATTATAGCAGTGTGAGAATGGACTAATACAATATGTCTAGAAAATGATTAAATTAAAACAGAAAATCTGTGAGCTCTAAGGCAAAAACAAAATCTTCAGCTATAAATAAGTAAAATCTCCCAATGGGAAGAGCTAGTAAGAGTTGTAAAACCTTGTTAATGTGATGAACAATCCATGAGCCTTCTGTCACAAAATGAAAGGAGACAACTAGGAACTCTATGGGAGGGTGTTGGGGATGAGGGTATGATTAGGAAACTGACTGGTAAAGTCATGGTCTAAGTAGGTGTTGTCAACTTTGGCAGCACATTGAGGTCATCTAGGGAGCTACTGAAACCCTGATGTTCATGCTGTATTCCAGACCAAGTACATAAGAATCTGGTTTTAGCTATCATAAACAGCACTGCAATGAACATATGTGTGCATGTGTCTTTATAATAGAATGATTTATAATCCTTGGATATATACCCAGTAATAGGATTGCTGGGTCAAATGGAATTTTTAATTCCAGATCCTTGAGGAATTGCCATACTGTCTTCCATAATGGTTGAACTAATTTACACACCCACCAACAGTGTAAGAGTGTTCCACAAAGAAAATATGGCATATATACACTATGGAATACTATGCAGCCATAAAAAACAATGAGTTCGTGTCCTTTGTATGGATGAATCTAGAAGCCATCATTCTCAGCAAACTGACACAAGAACAGAAAACCAAACACGGCATGTTTTCACTCATAGCTGGGTAATGAACAGTGAGAACACTTTGGCACAGGGAAGGGAACAACATTCACTGGGCTAGGTCAGCGGGTGGAGGGAAGGAGGGGAGGCAGACTGGGGGGGCAGGGAGGATGGGGAGGGATAACATCAGGCATGTGCATATGTACCCCAGAGCCCAAAGTACAATAATAATAATAATTAATAATAATAATAAAAAGATTCACAGGAGCAACGTGAGGTGTCCTTTCTAGAAATGGGTTCATTTGCTGAATGTACAAGGAAAGATGATGTCAAAAAAAAAAAGAAACTGATTTTGGGGAGCTAGGCATATATATATATATATATATATATATATATATATATGTATTTAAAGTTCCCCCAAGTAATTCCAATATGCAGTCAAGGTTAAAAACTACTGTTCTAAACATAAGCAAGCCAAGTTTTGACTTAGTTTTGAGGACCTGAGCAAGAATAATACAATGTAATTATTTTGACTTTGATTTTAGGAATCAAAGAGATTCTCAGAAAATAGAAATTATTATCCTTCACTATGTAGTTAAGTGTGTTTACACAGTTAAAAAAGACAAAAATTCTTTTTAACTTTTAATCAAGTTTAGATTATGTTAGGATAAAAACTATTTTAGATTATCACTCATTTTTCACTTTACAGGAATTTACATATTTCAGAAATTTTCTTAAAACACTTGTAAGACAGAAAATGAATATTCATATCATTATTTGTGGTGGCCCAGTATAAATTAAGAATAATGAAATGGGCAAACTTCCCTTGTTCCCCTTACAGGGCGTATGATGGGGATATGGCTGGCTGACTTCAGTGCCCCACTGTGCAGACCTCTAGGGGAGCATACACATAGGCAGGCTGTGGGGCTCCTACCTCACGGCAGTGTGTAGGGGTGAATGTTTACAGCTTCTGAAGCCACAGTGAGTGTGTGTTACAGGTCCTGTTTTAGATGAGCCATCTGCAGGCAGCTTGTGTTAGCTCAATTAGACCCCTGCCTTATCACAAGGACAGAGAGCTTTCTGTATCCCAGAGTTCTTGCCTTGGTGTAGCAGAATAATAGGATCACAGGTGGGCTTGGAGAATGAGTGCAAGGTTTTATGGAGTGGAATTAGCTCTCAGCAGATTGGGGAGCCAGGAGGGAGATGGTTTTGACCTGGAGTCAGGTTGCTTGGCAGCCAGGTTCTCCTCTGACTGGCCAGACCAAACGCCACCTCGTTCCACTAGTTGATGGCTTGCCGGAGTGCTGGCATCTGTCAGTGTGCTATTCTGCCGGCATGCTCCCCTAGACATTCTCTTGCCATCCAGCTGCTTTTGTCTTCTTCCGCCGATGCCTTTCTCTTGACATCCTGCAACTTGTGTGCCGGCCTGCTAGAGTCTCAGGGATTTTTATAGGCACAGGATTGCGGCATGGTGGGCCAGGGTGGTCTTCCGAAATGCAACATTTGGGCAGAAAAGCAGGAGTGCCCCTCCTCATCTAGTACTGTGGGCACAGGCCCAGGGTTGGAACCCTAGCTAGAGACCCACCCCTCTCTTCTCAGCACTTCCCTGCCCCCTTTCTGTATCAATAACATTCTCCTCTCATTTCATTCTGCTCCTGACCCAAATGTAAAATTCCTCATAGAAACCCCACGTGTTGAAATCCAGCACATACACATAAACTAAGCACATATAAAATAAGAGCCTTCATAATTTTTACTCTTCTTACTCCCTTTAATTTTTCTTCATCGCATTTATCAGAGGCTGACTTGCATCTATTTTTGACACTCATTTTGATTTTTCTGAAAAACATTCTAAGTGAAAGGCAAAAACAAATATTTACTGCTTATTTCAAGAGTGGATACTGAAAAGACACTGAATATTTACATATGAAATTTGAAAAAAATTAAAAACCTGTATGTTTTACAATGGTGTGAGCTATGCCTTACTCCTCTGTGTTTTTTGCTACTAATCAGAATGTTTATTGAACTGATCTACAAATGTACACAAGTAAAAGTAGAACAAGACATATGGACTTTGGAGCTCTGGCTTAGAATAAATTCCCATCTTTTTATAAAGACTCTGCCATATTTCCTGCTACCAAACTTTGCAGTGATTTGGCAGAACTCCGCAATAAATTAACCTTGTTTCCTTAGTGACTATAAAAATGTAGAGGGATGTGACCAGTCTTTGCAAGACAGAGTATAGGTCTCTTCCAAGGGAGCAGTTTAGTTGATTTAGCTGATCTAAGACTTCTTAAATCTTTACATAAAAATATTCATCAATACTGTATAATTTTCAGAGCCCTGGATAAGGTAGCAAGAAATGTAAGTCTTGTGGCCTGATTTCCAAGATATGATTGCCGACCTTACCATGTTCATTTGAGTTTCATTCAAACCATTGCCTTTCATCCAAGTTAAATAAGAGATGAAGAAAAAAATGTAGATAAATACTTAAACATGGATTCATTCCATTTACATATAAATGACTCTCAAATTGTTAAAAAGTACTTATACAAGTAGTTAGCCTGTGTCAAAGTTTTACTTAACTCATTATAGTCATAGAAGAACCTACAGAATGAAAACCTGATTCAAAGAGGATATGAAACATTCAGATTTACAAGGTTAGTGTAAAAACAGGTCTGGAATAAGATTTCCTAGTATGATATGAAACACATTAATATACTACAGGGAAATAAAACTATAACCTTTAGGGTTATCTTCTTTATCAAACAGAAAAAAGTGACACCTGGTAATTTTCTACAAATCAGCCTCTAAGTTCACAGAGTTATAAGACATGTGAATCATAATCAACTATAAATAATAAATCAGAATTATATTTCATGAGAGAATGAGATGACCCTCAGGAAGTCTTATTAGAAAATATTCTGGGATAACATCAATTTAAAAATTAAAAATAAAAACATTTTTCCTTATTTCTAAGTTTAGGTTTTGTTTCTTTTCCCTGAATATATACTAGTTAATCTTAAATTGTGTGGTTTGAAAAATGTCTCCTCATTTTAAAGAGAAGAAAATTATTTGGGAAAAATAAAGGTAATAATAGAACATGAGTATTTTGGAAGAGACGTCAAAAGTTATCTTGCTTTAAGGGCAGTAGAGGTAATTTTCATTTAATTACTCTTGTTTCACTGTCTAGGGGATAAAGAGATTAGTAAGACAACATTTAAAGTATTTTTATCTTCTCAGAAGAATTATGTTAAAAAAAAAACATGTAATTCTCCTTCCTAAAAAATACGGTTGTTTATGTCTACTTGTAGGCTAGTAATTGTTAGTAAGAATAAAACTGCAAGGCCAGAGAACAAACTCTGTCCAAGGTGCTAGAGAGAACTAGAGAATTAAGCCACTTCTACTTTGAGGTATTTGCTTGAAGACAACTTCAGTTATTTCCTGTTGAATTCTATTATTTTGGCATTTTGGAGGCCCAGAGCTAAGTGTTGATGCTTCTACCTTGAAGTTCCTCCATTTGATTCTTTCTGGCATCTACTGACATTAGCAGTGCTACATGTAGTTGATCATATTCTGTTTGGTGCTGTTTTCTAATTATCATACAACTTTAAACCATGTCTTCCTCAAACCCTGTATTCCACTTGAGTTTGTACATTTTACCTGTCCTTACACAAAACTTATACAGAGCTAGGTAATGGGATTCAAGTAACTTGAAGCTCCTTTTAGGGCAGGGGATCTATTCACCTGTCTTCTAATCCTCAAAGAATGAGGAAAAACAATGGTGTCTCATTTTAAGGTCAAATTTAGGAGAAATTGCAGTAAGTGAAGTGGTTATTAACTTTCCCTTTCCTCATCTCTTCCACTTTCTAGTGCTTCTCTTCTGTAGTGTGACACCACCTGTCACACCTTTGCTCTCAAGGGTCTTTAGTGTGAATCACCTGAGAATGTAGACCTTTGGATGACTTTGGAAGTAAGTTGTTATTTAGGCTTACCTGGATATAACACAAGATAATCTGTATTAATATTAGGAAAAAAATAATGTTACGTAGGTTTGGAAGGTTTGGCTAAGAAAATTAAAACACAAAATACCTCTTGCTTACTGTCGTGAAGCAAGTCAGACTGATACTGACATTGGGTCTCATCCCTATCCAGATTAGTTCTGTCAAAAATGTCAATTTAGCAAAGAATATGTTGGCTCTGAAGTTAGGATGTCTAAGGTTGATTCTGAACATTGTTCTTGATTCTAACAGTGATTCTCGAATGTGGTGCCTGACCTGGCAGCACCAGCATCACAGGAGAACTTGTTAGAAGTGCATGTTCTCAGGCTCTACTGCAGGTCTTCTCAATCAGAAACTGTAGAGATAAGACCCAGTACTCTGTATTTCAACACGTTTTCCAGAAGTTCTTCACACTGAAGTTTGAGAACCATTGTGCTACACTATTTATGTGAGCCGTAAGTTCTTTAACTTCTTTAAGCATCAGTAGCCTCTCTGGTAAAATGAGGTTAATAATATCTTACCTTAGACAGTGTTCCTAAAAATTAAAGGGGAGAATCCATGTAGGTAACTTAAGAGAGTGCTTGTCACAGAGTAACTGTTTGATAATGTTTACATCTTATTAGATGTTACAACTGATGCTTGAGCCACTTATAATCGATTGAGTAGAACCTAACCTGCTTTACCACTCTTCTCAGTCCTGTCCCCTTTGACCCTTATTCATAGAAATAGGAAATTCTAGGATGAATGAGATACATTTTTGGTTCAGGTAATAAGAAAACCACTAATTTTTTTATGATTAAGTCCTCTAGTTTTTATCTTCTGCCAGTATGAAACTGGAGTAATAATTTTTGTGCTTATTGATAATTGTGATCAAACTCATAAAGCCTCCATCATAGGGCACATATTAGGTGTCTGACATAAAATGCTGCTGCTTTTCCTCCTTCATTCTCTTACCCTTTGGCTCCTTACTCTCCTTCCCTCTTCATGGCTATTATTTGCAATTTGTTCTACAGGATTCTAAAGAATGATACGGGAGAAACCCCAGATGTTTGAAAAATAGTTATGTTCTCTCCTCTCATTCAATGTAAATTAGATGCTTCCTGGAGTCCTTTTTATTTAGGTAAGATGATGTTATAAATATTATATGAGTGGATCAAAAACTCAGTAAGAACTTGGATAGTGTTTCTGATTGAGACAAACCAAATCTATTTATAGCTCAACTTCAACAATATTAATAGATGCCCTTCCTAAGACAGAGATTGTCCAATGCAGTCAACTTGACCCCAGTTGCCTAGTTGAACTCTTCAAAGAATGGTGTTTTATCTGGGTCTCAGTTCCTTTTGCTGAAAAGTTTGAGATTTAGTATCATTAGTAGCTAAATTAGTAGTGATCACCAGTATTTGCTGTTGGACCCATGCATAACCTCCATCTCTGCCACCATGGCTGCTATATTCATGAGCTTACTTTTCCATCACTGGGGTGGGCAATGGTACAACCTAACTGACATCAGTTGGTTGAGTCACTCTTCTGTTGTGGCTGCTCTCTAATGAGTATTAACATATGATGCAGTAATCTTCATCCTTACGCTCTCTTCCATGGCTGCATTCACATTTTCTTTTCCAAATCCTTTTCTCTACTACACCAATCTTTTCTTCCCAGGACTTTGGCCATCCAGACAAGCTCTTTACCGCCACTGCTCAGTAGTCCAAGTTCATTAATATTGTTAGCACTGCCCAGTGAGGGCTTCTTCTCACCACTGTTCTTCAGAGGCACCTGGAATTTGCTATCATCAGCTATTCATGTGGAGAATCAAATCGATTCAAATTTGGCCAGTGAAGCCTGTTCAAGCCGATTTCTATGTTCTTTTAATATGATCTACATTTTTTGAGCATGCTCTTATTTTGTCTCAGAAAGATGCTCCAGGCTCATCTTATACTTTCTCTGCCCCAACCCAAGAATCAGTCATTTCTAGTCATTTCTCTAGGTAGTTCTGGTTCCTTTTATTCTCTGGTTGAGAAAAAAATTTAGAAGCCAAAATATGGGTATTAGGTATATGTATTGCTATTGGAGTGTCACTGCTGTCAGGTACTCTCATGGCACAGAGCTATAATATGTATATATAAAATATGTGTATACATAGTGGTATTTACATACATTTATCTATCCATTTATCCATCCATAACCAATCTTTTGCCTCATTTCAGTAATGGCCTACAGTACTCACGCAGGCATTCTACCAAACTCATATTGATGGATTCTTTACTCTGAACTACTGTTCACCATTCCTTATACAAATATTCTTCTCACTCTGTTTGGGCTTCAAAACCCAATGTTGAGCTTGCACAGGACATTGTAGTCCTGGATAAATTTTTTTTAACCCTTCCTTAATTCTAATAGTCCATGCAAGGCTGACTTACTCTGTCGGGTAGAATTCCTCTTCACCCACTTCAGACATTCTGTGCAGGTCACTCTTCTCTGATGCTCTCCGTACTCTGCTAAAAATGTGGTTTACCCCTTTGTGCCACTTTCCACTTGAATGCCTACCTTGTTCACTCTTTAACTTATAATGCTGTGGGACTTCTGGTTCTTCCCCCTATCCCTACACCTTTCTCACATTGCTCCACCATTATCTACTACCCATTTTAGAATTTTCATTCAAGGACCAGTTGATACCCAGCTATTTTAGGTTGGGTTTTCTGAGAAATTGATTTTATTAATAATATGGAGTTACTTGGAGGAATGTTACTGGGGAATGCTCCTGGGGACAGTGCCTGTGAAGGAATGAAAGAAACATTCAATCCCATAGGTAGTTTTACAGTTCTTACTTCTTCAGAGTTACCCCAGATAGAGGTCCTTGTTCTATCACATCAACTAATCATTAGTTGTGGGCTGCACCCAGGGAGAGGCCAGTGTGAAACAGTTGGCTCTTGCTGAAGGGAGAACCTGAGCAATAAACTCCAATATCCACCTGATTTGGTTTCTGAACTTGGACGAGAATAAAATCAATAGCTTTTCAAAGATACATATTTTTAGACACGTTCCCAGAGGGTATATTTCAATGATACCTGGACAGGGCCTAGAAATATGTCTTTTTTAAAGTCCTTGATGACTCAATATTTGTCCTACAGTTGGTAATTAATATACTGATTTTACATGTTGTGCCTAAGATTTTTGCTCTCAGAATAGGCAGATGGCACATGAAATTCAAAACTCTTAATTCTTATAATTGTTCTATTTGGTTATATTTTATGTACCATCTCTTCTGATGATCAAGGTACAAAGAATTTTTTTTTTCTGTTTTCTATAGTCATGAAATGGTGAACACACTTGTCATTAACATCACACAGAAGCAGCTCAAGTTTTTAAAAACTATTTAATGGTTTTGTATGTTTTAATGTAGTATATAAACTATTCTGTATTTGTTAAAAAGGAAACCATGGATTGCATATTTCATAACCCTTACTTTAAAACATGTTGAAATCATGGAATTGGTGTTTTCAGGTGAATGTTTTCAGATCAGTACAAAACAGTTTTGGAGATGGCCTTCAAGAGGAAGTGAGCTCTGCAGGATAAACTCTGCAGCAGTGTGGGTGTCTGAAACTGTGGCAAGGAGAGGGAAGCTAGAGATGTTGGAGTAAATGGTTCTAAAAAGCAGGAGCAAGTATAGACTTAAATTATTCCTCTACACAAGTATACCTTATGCTTTCTCCATAGTGGAGGTAATTCATAACTCATAACCCTCTGATGTCAAAGGAGGTGTTATGAATTTTATGGCACTTCATAAAATATATCTTTAAAAATTTCTGAATGCCATTTCTCCTCCATTAGGAGTAGGCCTGCTTCTTTATTATTTCCTCTACTCTGTACCACATTGCAGGCTTGATAGAGTGAAATAAGAAAGTCATATGGAAGTATGAGGGAAAGCTAATCCAGCATTAGTTAATTATATATCAGTCTTTTGCTGAGTCTCTAAAAGAAGGAGTTTGAAGCTAAATCAGAAACTCTCCATTCCTTTTATTAAATGACTGCCTAGATACATCCTAGAGAGTGTATAACCATCAAGAAATAAAGATATACCTGTATATCTCCATTTCATGAAGAGATGTCTCCTTGATCTGTCTGTTGATCAAAGTATTGTGAATTTCATATATGTGCTCTTTCTCAGTACAGAATTGCGGAATACCATAGTACAAAAGTATATCATGCACTTACTCTGCTTAAAATATAAATGGAAACTGACACTTTGTACACATTAAATTTTTCTATTTATATTCATTCAGTCAGCAAATGTTTATTTGATAATTACCATACCTGAGACACTATGTGAGGTGCTGGGAGAAATAAAGGTGTTTAGGTTCAAGGTTAACTGCTGATTAGCCAGAGCTCTTTTGAGAAAGGCTTATCTATCTGTGCTTTGAATATCTTCATTGTTGGGGAATTTTGCCTAATTAACTACAATATTAGATAGTTTGGTTGACATTTCTGTCTGACTTCATACATTATCTTAATTCTGCTTCTTGGAATCATGTAATAACATCCTAATTCCTTTTTCTCATGATTTTATTTAAAATATTTGAAAATAGCTATTATTATTTAGCAGACTACACATCTAGAATAATTAATTTTCTCTTTGAAATAGTAAAATCATATACTGTGGTAGTCATTTTGGGCACTTGAGAATATAGGACTGAGAGAAGGCAGGAAGTGGTGATAAGACATTATGAAGCAATATTACCACACTTAACTAGCTCTGATATACACGGTGAGCTTCAGGCAACAAGTCATCTTCAGTGAGAAATACCTAATAATCTGTTTAACATTTATTATGAACTATAAAAGGTGAAAAACTGCTAAATTATTGGATAAATATTAAAATATATAGGAATTTATAATTTTTGTGCATTCACGTATTTATGCCATCATATGTTAATTAAAATCTATGAAAATATATCCAGTATTTGGCTTTGATTATAAAGCACACAGGAAATAAGGATGTAGAATTGAGGATAAGTATCTGCCATCCTATTTCACAGTTTAAGGTACATAATGGAAGAATCCTTGTCAAGACAGGAAAGGTAAACTCAGAGAGACCCATGGAGCTTCCAGCTCCTGGCTTGCTTTTCTCCAGCTGCTGCACCTTCCCTTCCCAGGATGGTACATTCTGGTATTCACTAATATGGCCTAATTTAATCTTCACCTACATACTGTGATAATTCATAGTATTTTCCAAAAACAGTAGAGATCAATGATGTGGAATCAACTCAGTAGAATCCTATTTTACTTGTTACTATTCTTTTATATATGAGTGATAAAGAGATGATCATATTGTTCTCATAATATTGTATTTTGAAGATTAAAAACAATAGTATATCTCCATTACCAGTAGAATGCTCGTCACGTTTTGAAGACTCAACAATTACTAATTATTTATATTTTTATATTTTTAAGTTGTTAGTGGAGTACAAATGTATAAATATATACATTCTTCTCACCAGATTTTCATTTTCTGGATTGAACTTTATTGAGCCTCTCCTTCCTGCTGGATTAATCTGATATAATAGATAATGTAGTTCTTAAGTCATTTATTCCACTGTTCTATCTATAGGTCAATTTATATCTGAAATTTTGTTTAAAATTCTTAATTTTACCTTTAACTCTCTTTAAAAATTAAACCTACATTTTCAAATTATTTTTAAACAACTCTGCAATTATATAAACTAAAAATTATAATACAGATGTAATTAAAAAAAATTGGTTGTTTACTTTTTCTTAGTAGTTAGAAAAAAAAAATTGACCGAAATTGACTGAATGGAAAACCTTATATAATTTTCTTTAGTTTTTCCTTGAATTGTAGGAAGAACTTTACCTAATGATGAAAAAATAAAAACTGAACTATAGGATTTGAAATTTATGTAAAAAATCAGAGTTTTACATTGGTATTTGGATTCTGACAGATGGAACATAGTGCAAATTAGAAATAATATTCCATTCAGTTAATTCTTGAGAAACATGACTCTGAAGAATACTACTAAGGGAAAAGCATTTCATATATTTACATATTTTTAAAATATAAGAAAAAGTCTTTAAAGAGCTTAATTTTGAACATCAAATCTCTTAAATTTTTACCTCTGTGTAACAAATTACAGCAAACTTAATGGCTTGAAACAACACAGATATATTACCTCACAGTTTCTTAGGTCAGGAATTTGGGCAGGATCAATTGGGTGTTCTCCTCAAGTTCTTGAAAAATTGCAATCAAGTTGCCTGACAGAGCTGGAGTCACACCTGGGTCTGGGAAGCCTCTTGGAAGTTCACATGGTTGTCGGCAGAATTCACTTCAATGCAGCTGTACAATTGATGGAGACTGTGTCTTTAAGGCTAGTATAAGGTGGCACTTCTTTAAAGGACTCACCTGATTAAACTAGATCTACCTAGGATAAATTTTTAATTAACTGGAAGCCTTCCAATCAGGAACCAATTATAGAAATGCTATCCTATTTTATTTACAAGTCCTGCCCACACTCAAGGAAAGAGTACAGAGAATGTGTACACAAGGAGATGGTGAATCTTAGAATTCTATATAACACAATATCTGACACACACTTTTAAGAGGAAAACCACCACACATGAATCAATGATAAATTATTTGGAATTTCAAACTTTCTCACTTTCATATATTTAGTGCAATGACTATTTCCACCCAAAGTAACCACCTCAAGATGTGATTAGTTCATCTTCACTTTCAGCTGCTTTGCCTGTTCTAGTTGTACCTGTTGTCTGTCTATGGACCTCAGGCAATATCCAAAGAGTTCTTTCTAAGAGCTAATTTCCCTTCAGAGTACTGAGAAGCCAGTAGGAAATGCAAACATATAATTAACAGATGCTGACTGATAGACCGATATATTCATTCTTTGAGTGATTCAGTGCATATCCTGTGTTCTGTCTCCATACCCTCTGACAGATGATCCATGAACCACAGAGTAAGCCTGTCAGGAAATCAGAATAGAATGACTTCTTTTTATGCATAGAATATTGCCATATGTTGCCATAGAAATCTATTGGAGATTTATTTTTTTCATGTTTCCACATTTTTTCATTTGACAATTAATGATAGGGAAACATGATAACAATTCTTCAGAGGGCTTTAATTTTTTAAAGCTTTCAGCTAAGACATACTAGCTACAGGAAGAAAAACAATCTTTTGTACATTTTGACCACTTTTGTTCTTCTTCCTTATATTTTTGACAATTTGTATATCTTTAAATCCTTTTCCACCCTTTTTCTCACTTGAGTAATTTCTTTACATGGCCAACACCTCAGAATGTGATGAAATTAAACTTGCTTCAACTGACCCTCAATTACAATGCTGCCAGGCTATTCTTGATGGATATTTTGAATTGTTATAAGATTACTGGACTGAGCAGTGTTTCCACAGCTCAGCATCAGCATAATCTAATCTGTTTTCTGGCTGCAACGTCAGCTTGCAAAGATGGAGATCAGGCAGAATTCCAGGAGCCACAGTCAAAGCACCTGCAGGCTGGCGGTTTTGCCAGAACACCAAAAGAAATGATGGAATTAGGAAGTGCTATAGTCAGCTCACATAATGAAGATAAAAATGATAATTAGCCCTGTGGTAATTTGAATTACTGAACTATATCTTTGTTGTGCTCCAAAATATTCTAACAATAGATATTGAATAATTTAATCTGTTGAGATTGTATCATTTTAAGAAATTGAGGGTAATGGCATTTTTTTTCAAAATAAAAGTAAATTGACATAATTTTACACATGAAAATTTCAGTCTGTGTAGAGCCCAAGCATCATTCCTGACCCCAAGTAAAATTCCGTATAAATGATTGTCAACTTAGTTCTTATGCAACCTGAGTATATTTTGCTGTAGCAGAATATTATCATGTGTACTTTAAGGTGAACTGACATAAAAGCTACCATCTTAAACTTTGGTAATTTATATCTTAAATATTGTTATAAATGTATAACTAACAGCTTAACTTTCAATTGATCTAATTTATAAAACACACTTCTATTTACTTTATCTGAGCAGTAACTGTTAAAGGATCTGCCGAGATACACATATTCTTTTAGCATTATTAATTTGAGTTTTAATTCATCCCACAGTGATTAATAACCAATTCAAAATATTTCAACAAATTCTCAGTATCTGTAGGATGCTGGTGTGAATATAAAACTAAAAAAGAGTTTTGTAGTAATTCAGAAAGTGGAACTAAGTATTTATTAGGAAAATTTTCAGAAAGATCCTCTAAAGTGACTGAGTAAATACATGCCTATGTAATTGTTTAAGGTAGTTTAAAGGTACATGATTTTAACAGGCCCATTGTTATCAGTGAAAGTCTGCATATAAACTATTTTTTAGGGTTGAGATGTTGTAAATTTACCAATATGCAAGACAAAGGGAGTAGATAAATACAAATACTTGAAGAGGGAAAATTATTCTGAATATTTCTACAAATTGTGAGTCCATATAATTTTATGGTTAAGGCCCAGGCCCTTAATGTAGATAGACTGAAATTTTATCTTGCCTCTAATATTTGCTAATTTTGTACTCTTACAAAGTTTCCTAATCTTTCTGTGCTTCATTTTTTAACAGGCAATAATGGAGAGACCAAAGAGTATCTATCTATCCTATTGAAATACTGTATTACGTAAATAAGTGTATTATTTACGGTGCTTAGTATACATGCATATTTTTTATGGTGCTTAGTATTATGGTGCTTATTTGGGGTGCTTAGTACAATGCCTAAAACATCAGAATACTATAAAGTTTGGCGATTGTTTTTGTTATTTGTGGGTTCCACCTTTGTTAGACTGAGCCTTCAGGAAAAATGTATTATGTGCCAAGCCTGATGCTAGAATTCAGGAATACAAAAATGAGCAATACAAGTTCCTACCCTCACAAAGGTTACCTTCTATTGACAAAGCAGTAGACTGGTGCTCTCAAACTAGCATATATTAAAATTACCTGGAAGCCTTGTTAAAACACAAATTGATATGCCCCACCCAAAAAAATGTAATTTAGTAATTTAGTACATCTTGAGAGGAGCCTGAGAATGTATATTTTAATAAGTTCACAAATAATGCTGACACTGTTAGCATGGGAATCACACTTTGAGAACCCTAGCCTGATAGATAATTTATAATATAGTGAGGTGGATTTTCTTACATGGATATAAAGAGAATTGTATAGGAGTACAACCACCTGGACCAACCTAGGGATTTCAAGAGCCTATTTTAGAAGAGATGGTGCCTGAGGTGATAATTGAGGGATACATATTAACCAGGTGAACAGCTGTAAAGAGTATTTTACATATAAGCATTACCAAAGGCAAAATTTACATGAAACATTGCTTTGTGTGGGATTTTTTTTCTGGCACTGTTTTAAGAATATTTCCTTGATTTTTATCTATGTATGATTTACTTCCTTTCAAAAATATTAAAAACAGTTATCTGATGTTAATCTACTCTTTTATAAGGCAATCAAATATCAAATTTATACTTGCCTTGAAAAATAAGTCCAAATTCTTATGACTTTAAAATTTTATATTTCTAAGTTTTGACATAGATTAAGTTACAATATCGGTATTTCCCATTTATATTCTTTTTTCAGTATTAGGTATAAAATTAGGTAAGTGTATATTTTTGTAACTGTTATTTTATGTAACTAGGAAGCATGAAATCAAATATTATGGCCTAAATGTATTTCTGTGGTTTAAATAGTACAAAATAAGTGTTCAATATAGATGCTCAATTAATTTTTGTAATTAATAATTTTATTCTACACAATACAAGAAATTCAATAAAACAATGCAGTATCTAAAGGACAAAGTAGCTGTTTTAAGAATGAACCATACTGAACTTCTAGAGCTGAAAAACTCACTACAAAAATTTTATAATACAATAGGAATTAATAATAGCAGAAGAGACCAAGCTGAGGATAGAATCTCAGAGCTCAAAGACTAGTTATTCAAATCAACTCAGTCCGAGAAAAATAATTTTAAAAGTTTAAAAAAATGTGCAAAACCTCTGAGAAATACAGCATCATCTAGAGACACAAGATTTATAATTCATTGGCATTCCTGAGAGAGGAGAGAGAATAAGCAACTTAAGAAACATATTTGAGAATATAGTCCACTAAATTTCCCTAAAGAAGTTGTCATGCAAATCCAAGTTATACAAAGACCCCCAGCTAGGTTTAAGACAACAATATTCAAGACACATAGTCATCAAATTTAATAAAGTCAATGCAGAGATAAGAATCGTAAAGGCAGCTAGAAAGAAAGATGAAGTCATGCTCAGTGGGAACCCCATAGACTAGCAGCAGACATTGCAGCAGAAACCTTACAAGCCAGAAGAGACTGGGGGCCCTATTTTCAGTGTCCTTAAATGAAATTTCAAACAAGAATTTCATATCCCACCAAACTAAGCTTTATGAGTTAAGAAGAAATAAAATCTTTCTTAAACAAGCAAATGCTAGAGCAATACAATTCAATTAGACCAGCCTTGTAGGAGGTCCTTAAGAGAGCACTAAACATGCAATAGAAAGAATGACACCTGCTACAACAAAAACACACTTAAGCACACAGCCCACGGGTGCTATAAAGCAACTACGCTTTCAAATCTACATAACAACCAGCTAACAATATGACAGAATCAAAATTACACCTATCAATACTATCCTTGAATGTAATTGAGCTAAGCAACCCACTTAAAAGACACAGAGTGGTAAGCTGGATAAAAAGACAAGACCCCACCATCTTTTGTCTTCAGGAGACACATCTCACATGTAATGACACTCATGGGGGCAATATAAAAGAATGGAGAAAGACCTACCATGCAAATAGAAAAAAAAAAAAGCAGGAGTTGCTATGCTTATAACATATAAAACAGATATTAAGCCAATAAAAATTAAGAAGGACAATGAAAGGCACTACATAATTATAAATAGTATAATCCAACAAGAATTAACTATGCTAAATATATATGCACCCAACACAGGAGCACTCAGATTTATATAACAAGTTCTTCCAGGCCTGTAAAAAGACTTAGACAACCATAAGTGCAGACTCGAACAACCCACTGACAGTGTTAGACAGATCTTCAAGGTTTAAGACCAACGAAGACACTCTGAACTTAAACTCCACACTTGACCAATTAGACCTAAGACATATGCAGAACACTCCACCTAACAACCACAGAATGTACATTTATATTATTCTCATCTGCATACAGAACATATTCTAAGGTCAACTACATATTTGGTCACAAAGCAAGTCTCAATAAATTCAAAGAAAACTGAAATGCACAACACTGCAACAACAACAACAACAACTAAACATAGAAATCAGCATCAAAACAATCTCTCAAAACTTCGTAAGTTCATGAAAATTAAACAACTTGCGCCTAAGTAAAACTCTTGGGTAAACAATGAAATTAAGACACAAATGAAAAACGTCTTTGAAATCAATGAAAACAGGGACACAACTTATCAGTCTCTGGGATGCAGCTAAAGCAAGGTTAAAAGGAAAGTTTATAGCTCTAAAGGCCTTCATCAAGAAGTTAGAAAGATCTCAATTTAACAGTCTACCAGAACAAAAGAAAAACTAAAATTAGAGAAAAACATAATGAACCTGAGATGTAGAAATCCAGATAAAAGATTAATGAAACCAAGATTTGTTTCTCAAAAAAATGTAAATGATATTGCTAGACTGCTACTTAGTTTAACAAAGAAAGAACAATTAAAAGATCCGAATAGGTAAATCAGAAGTAATGGTAATATTGCAAGTGATCCCCAGAAAGAAAAAAGATCACCAGAGAATACTGTGAACAACTCTATGCACACAAATTAAAACATCTAGAGGAAATGGATACATTTCTAGAAACACACAGTCACCCAAAATTGAATCAGAGATTGTAACACTGAAGAGAATGTTATTATGGTCTGAAATTGAATCAACAAAACCAAAACAACAACAAATAAACAAAAATACCAACCACAAAAGGCCCTGAATGGATTCACAGCCAAATTTTACCAGATGTACAAAGATAAACAGGCACCGATTTTACTGAAATTATTTCTAAAACAAATTGAGGCAGAGGGACTTCTCCCTAATTCATTCTATAAAGCCAGAATTGGCCTAATACCAAAATCAGGCAGAAACATGACAAATAACTTCAGACTGATATGCCTGATGAACGTAGATGCAAAAATCAACAAAATACTTGCAAACTGAATCAAATAGCACATCAGAAAGCTAATGAACCATGATCAAGTAGCCTTTGTTTCTGGGACAAAATTGCTTCAACATACAAAAATCACTAAGTGTGATTCACTACACAGACAGAATTAAAAGCAAAAAACATGATTATCTCAATAAATGCAGAAAAGACTTTCAATAAAATACAACATCCCTTCATAATAAAAACTCTCAACAGACTGGGTAAAGTAACATCCCTCAAAACAATAAGACCCCTCTATAAGAAACTCACTGCCAAATCATACTGAATGGGCAATAGCTGGAGATATTTCTGTTGAGAACTGGAACAAGGCAAGACGCCCATTCTCACCACTCCTATTCAACATAGTACTTGAAGTCCTAGTAAGAGCAATCAGGCAAAAGAAATACATAGGCAAGTTACGGTGGCTCACACCTATAGTCCCAGCACTTTGGGAGGCCTAGGTGGTCAGGGAGTTTAAGACCTGCTTGGCCAACATTGTGGAACTTGTATCAACTGAAAATATAAAAATCAGCTGGAAAAAAATAAAAAATAAATAAAAAATAAAAATCAGCTGGGCTTGGTGGCAGGAGACTGTAATCCCAGCTGCTTGGGAGGCTGAGGCAGGAGAATCACTTGAGCCCAAGAGGCAGAGCCTGCAGTGAGCCGAGATTGTACCATTGCACTCCAGCCTGGGTGACAGAGCAAGACTCCATCTCAAAAATAAATAAATAAATAAATGGCATCCAAAAAGGAGAAGAAGTTGAACTATCTCTATTCCCTGACAGCATGATTCTATACTTAGAAAACTCTGTAGACACACCACCAAAAGGTTACTAGAACTGATAAATGAGTTTAGCAATGATTTGGGATACAAAATCAGTGTACAAAAATCAGTAACATTTTTATACACCAATAACATCCTGCCTGAGAGTCAAATCAAGAACATAATCCCATTTGCAATAGCCACATACAAACAAGTGAATTACCTAGGAATACAGCTAAGCAAGGAGGTGAAAGCTCTCTGAGAGGACAGCCTACAAAACAGTGCTGAAAGAAATTAGAAATGACAACTAAATTGAGAAACACACCATGTTCATAGGTTGGAAGAATAAATATTGTTAAAATAGCCATATTGCCCAAGACTCTACATATTCAATGCTATACTTAAACTGCCAATGTTATTCTTCACAGAATTAGGAAGAAAAACTATTCTAAAATTCATATGGAACCAAAAAAAAAGCAAAGTCTAAGGCATCACACTATCAAACCTCGAAGTGGAACCTCTACATAACTTAAATCAACAAATAAAATGCAAATAGACACATAGACCAATGGAATAGAGTAGAAAACTCCGAAGTAAAGCTGCACATCTGCAACCATCTTATCTTCAACAAGGCCAACAAAAGCAAGCAATTCGGAAATCACTCACTATTCAATATATGGTGCTGGGATTACTAGCTAGCCATATTCTGAAGAATGAAACTAGACTCATACTTTTCTTTTCAACATATACAAAAATTAACTGAAGATGGATTAAAGATTTAAATGCAAGACCTCAAACTTTAAAAATTCTAGGAAAAAAACTAAGAAATACCCTCCTCAGCATCACCACTGGCAAATACTGCTGGTACTTACTTTGGTTAAGTACCCAAAAACAATTAAAACAAAAACAAAAATTGACAAGTGCATTTAGCTCATTAAACTAAAGAGCTTCTTCACAGCAAAAGAAACCATCCACAGAGTAAACAGCCTACAGAATGGGAGAAAATTTTCAAACTACGTATCTAGGTTATTTAGTCTGATATCTAGTCTATAAGCAAGTTTAATCAACAAGCAAAAAACAAATCACCCCATTAAAAATGGACAAAAGTCATGAGCAGATACTTCTCAAAAGAAGACATTTAAGTGGACAGCAAGCATGAAAAAAAAAACACTCATCATCACTAATCATTGGAAAAATACAAATAAAAACCACAATGAGATACCATTTCACACCAGTCAGAAGACCTATTACCAAAAAGTCAAAAAACAGGAGATGCTAACAAAGCTGTGGAGAAAAGGAAACTGTCTGTCTGTGGGAAGGTAAATTATTTCAGCCACTATGGAAAGCATGTTGGAGATTTCTCAAAAAACTTGAAACAGAGCTACCATTTGACCCAACAATCCCATTACTGAGTACATACCCAAAGGAAAATAGATCTTTATACCGAATATACATGTGAACTTATATGTTCACTGTTGTGCTATTCACAATAGAAAAGACACAGAATCAACTTAGGTGCCAAGCAACAGTGGATTGGATAAAGAAAATGTGGCACATATAAAAAATGAAATAATTATGTAGCCATAAAAATAATGAAATCATGTCCTTGGTAGCAACATGGATGCAACTGGAGGACATAATTTTAAATTAATTCATTCAAGAAGAGAAAACCAAATACTTCATGTCATACTTAAAAGTAGGAGCTAAACATTCAGCATACATGAACATAAACATGAGAATACAGATACTGTAGACTCCTGGGGGTGGGGTAGTGATGAGGGAATGAGTTTCAAAGCTACTTGTTGGCTACCATGCTTACTACTTGAGTGCAATATACCCATGTAAAAAACCTGCATGCTGTATATGTGCCACATTTTTCCAGTCCAGTCTATCTCAAAAATGACGAGTTTATGTCCTTTGTAAGGACATGGATGAATCTGGAGAACATCATTCTCAGCAAACTGACACAATAACAGAAAAGGAAATACCACATATTCTCACTCATAGGCGGGTGAGAAAAATGAGAACACATGGACACAAGGAGGGGGGTACTACACACTGGGGTCTATTGGGGGAATAGGGGAGGGACAGCGGAGGGGAGCTGGGGAGGGATAGCCTGGGGAGAAATGCCAAATGTGGGTTAAGGGGAGGAAGGCAGCAAAACACACTGCCATGTGTGTACCTATGCAACTATCTTGCACGTTCTGCACATGTACCCCAAAACCTAAAATGCAATAAAAATTAAAAAAAAAACCTGCATGCACATATATCCCCTGTGTGGAAAATACAATTTGAAATTTAAAAAAATTATTGCTTTTTTAAAATTACTCAAAAAAAATTACAGTCTATCACTCATTTTCACTACTAAAGAATAACTATCATTAGTATTTGATGTCCTCAAAGTAAGATATTTCTCTATAAAGACTCAAGGATAGAAAGACAAATAGAAATAATTTTTAAGCCTATCAAAAAGAATAAAATATTTGTAAACCATACATCTGATAAGAGATTATCATAAAAAGTATATAAGGAACTCAAGCAACTCAATAGCAAGAAAATGGGTAACCCAATTAAAAACGAGCCAAGGACTAGAATAGACATTTCTTAAAAGATGACATACAAATGGCCAATTATATGAAAAAATGTTCAGCATTACTAATGATCAGAGAAATGCAAATTGAAACCACAGTGAGATACCACCTCATACCAGTTAGAATGTCCATTATCAAAAAGACCAGAGATAATGTTGAGGAGTATGCAGAGAAAAAGGAACCACTGAACACTCTTTATGGGAATGTGAATTAGTACAGCCAATAAGGAAACAGTATGAAAATTCTTCCAAAAATTAAAAATAGAACTACTGTGTCATCCAGCAATCCCACTTTTGGGTAAATATCCACAGGAATTGAAAACAGGATTATGAAGAGATGTCTGCACTCCCATATTCACTGCATGGTGATACAAAGTAGCCTCAATATTAAAATAACCTATATGTCTGTGAACAAATGATTAAAAAATGTGGTGTTTGTATATACACACACACACATATATAGATATATACACACACATATGCGTGCATGCACACACACACACACACACACACACACACAATGGAACACTATTCAGCTTTAAAAACCAAAATTTTGTCTTTTATGTAAACATGGATTAACCTGGAATACATTATGCTGTTAAATATATGAGGCACAGAAAGGCAAACACTGTGTAATACAATTATATGTAGATTTTTAAAATGTCAAACATGTAAAAGCAAAGACAAATGAGGTTACCAGGAGTTGAGGCTGGTGGTGGTAGGGGACTGAGGAGATATTAGTCAAAGTATGCAAAGTTTCAATTAGGTGGGATAGTTTTGAAGATTTATTGTACAACATAGTGATCATAGTTAATAATATTGTGTGCTTGAAAATTCCTAACAGAGTAGATTTTAAATGTTCTTACAACCAAAAAGTGGTAACTATACAAGATAATAGATGTGTTAAGTAGCTTGATATAATTATTCCCCAATGTATACATATTTCAAAACAACATGCTGTATACCATAAATATATACAATTTTTATTAATCAATTAAAAATATGAATAATTTAAAAGGAAATTAAACACATTAAACAAAGAATTTATGGAGGCATTTACTTAACTAACTAAATGTTTAAGGTGATCAAATGTTATTAAAAGTTACATAATTTACAACTTTTTAAAATGTATAAATAGAACCCTGAAAATTTAACTTGAACTTTGAAGCCTAAGAAAAATTAGGCTTGCTTTTACATTTCTTGCTACATGACAATTAAACAGAGTTGTGATTTCTGAGATAGTCAGTAATCAGAGGATTAAAATAAATGAGGAAAAAGATTCTGTGGTAAGAAAAAAGAAAAGTAATAACAATAGCTATAAGAACAAAAACCTGGTATAACCTGAAAATAGCAATAAAGATAGTGTTGGTGCAGCAAAATTGAAAGGAAATAATTTCATGCAATACATTACAGACCTTATTAAGTTGTATGGGTGTTATTCTAAGCAAAAATCATAAACCTTTGGACTTTTGTAGCTATTTTTAAAAGAAGGGTTGACAATACATGATTTAGACATTAAAATAATCACTTTCTTGCTGTAGCTGGAAAAAACAAGTTACTTCAGACAAAAGAGGACCTATTTCTGAATGACTTAAATATTGTGATGTATACAGATTGCCAAGAAACAGGAAAATATGAACAACTCTATTATTCATCAGGTAGATGTAAATTTTGGTAACTGTAGCATAACCAATATTCATAGGCATGGCTTTGGGAAGTGTAAATTGGTACAACCAGTTTGCAAAACTACCAATATGCATTAAAACTACCTATTTGCGTAGCCTTTACTTTTGCAATACACTACTCCTATCTATACACTTAACAGAAACAAGTATAAATCTATAAATCAGTGAATATATTTAGGAGTGTTCAGAACAGCCCTACACATTAGTTCCCCAACCTGGAAACTGTGTCAGTGTCCATCAATAGTAAAATAAATGCCAAACTTATGCCATAGTAATGAAAAAAAAAATGGAAAAACTTTAAGTATGCCTAGCACATTTGGATGACTCTCTCAAACATAAGGTTGTATGTGTCTGTTGAAAAAAACAGACACAAAATAATGCTGTTGTCTCCATTTATGTAAATTTCAAAAAAATAGGCAAAATTAACTTATGCTGAGAGACATGGTCTGGTCTTCCAGGTTATTGACTATTTCTGAGGCCCTGCTAGTATTCTATTTCTTGATTTGAGAGGCATATACAATTTGAAAAAAATTTGTGCACCTATGACTTTTATATAATTTTGCCTTATTCCCCTTTAGTAATATGCTGGAAAAGAAAAAGAAGAAAATTTTGGCTTTAAAATTTTGTATCTTAAATTTTAATAAACAAATCTCAAAAAACTTTTAAAAAATGGGCTCACACTATACATGATTTTTCTCTAAAATTATTAATTTTATTTAATTATAACAAGCATCTAAAGTGAAATGAAAAAAGTGGTAACATTTTGCTAAAAATATTCAATTTCTTCACTGTAAGAAATACCAGTTCTTTAATGATTTCTATCATGGTAGGAAAAAATAATTTTGAGGGTACAATTATGCTCTTTCAATTTTAGATTGTGTTTTTTTGAGTTTCAGCTATAAAAGATAAGGAAATTAATAAACTTTATCCAAGCTTCTTGTTCTTTACCTTCATATTCTGATTTGTGTTACTTACATTACTATTTTTATGTAGTGAAGTTTTACAACATTTACATTCTCTTTGCTTCAGGTGGGAAGTTTTCTTTCTTTCTTTCTTTTTTTTTCAATTGTATTTGGGCTCTGGGATACATGTGCATGTCCTGCATCCTGCAGGATTGTTGCATAGGTACATACATGCCATGGTGGTTTACTGTCTTCATCCCCCACCCTCCCATCCCCAGTCATATTTCTCCCTGTGTTATCCCTCCCCATCCTCCCCAGCCCCCCCACTGTCCCTCCTCTCCCCTCTCCTCCAACCCCCCAATCTGGCCCTGTGAGTGTTGTTCCCTTCCCTGTGCCCAAGTGTTCTCATTGTTCATCACCCACCTATGAGTGAAAACATGTGGTGTTCGGTTTTCTGTTCTTGTGTCAGTTTTGCTGAGAATGATCGTTTCTGTATTCATCTATGTCTCTACAAAGGACGTGAACTCATCATTTTTTATGGCTGCATAGTATTCCATGGGGGGTATATGTGTCACATTTTTTTTTTGTCCAGTCTATCATCGATGGGCTATCGTAAACAGTGCTGCAATGAACATTCGTGTGCATGTGTCTTTATGATAGAAAGATTTATAATCCTTTGGGTATATACCCAGTTATGGGATTGCTGGGTCAAATGGAATTTCTATTTCTAGATCCTTGAGGAATTGCCACACTGTCTTCCATAATGGTTGAACTAATGTACACTCCCACCAATAGAGTAAAAGTGTTCCTTTTTTCTCCACATCCTCTCCAGCATCTGTTGTCTCCAGATTTTTTTAATGATCGCCATTCTAACTGGCGTGACATGCTATCTCAATGTGATTTTGATTTGCATTTCTCTAATGACCAATGATGATGAGCATTTTTTCATGTCTGTTGGCCACATATTTGTCTTTTTGAAAAGTATCTCTTCATATCCTTTGCCACCTTTTGAATGGGTTTGTGTTTTTCTTGTAAATCTGCTTTAGTTCTTTGTAGATTCTGGATATTATCCCTTTATGAGACAAGTAGATTGCAAAATATTTTTCCCATTCTGTTGGGTGCCAGTTTACTCTAATAATTGTTTCTTTTGCTGTGCAGAATCTCTTTAATTAGATCCAATTTGTCTGTTTTGGCTGTTGTTGCCATTGCTTCTGGTGTTTTAGTCATGAAGTCCTTGCCTATGCCTATGTCCTGAATAGTGTTGCCTAGGTTTTCTTCTAGGGTTTATATGGTGTTAGGTTTAATGTTTAAATCTTTAATCCATCTGTAGTTAATTTTTGTATAAGGTGTAAGGAAGGGGTCCAGTTTCAGTTTCCTGCATATGGCTAGCCAGTTTTCCTAGCAGTTTTCCCTCTTGACACTGCTTTAAATTAGACCCAGAGATTCTGGTACCTTGTGTCTTCATTCTGATTGGTTTCAAAGAACATCTTTATTTCTGCCTTCATTTCATTGTTTATCCAGTTGACACTCAGAAGCAAGTTGTTCAGTTTCCAAGTGGTTGTGCAGAATTTGAGTGTTTTTCTTTATCCTGAGTTCTAATCTGATTGCACTGTGGTCTGATAGACTGTTTGTTATGATTTCCATTCTTTTGCATTTGCTGAGGAGTGATTTGCTTCTAATGATGTGGTCAATTTTAGAATAAGTGTGATGTGATGCTGAGAAAAATGTATATTCTATGGATTTGGGGTGGAGAGTTCTGTATATGTCTATTAGGTCTGCTTGGCCCAGCTCTGCATTTAAGTCCTGGTTGTCCTTGTTAATTTTCTGTCTCATGAATCTGGTTAATATTGACAGTGGAGTGTTGAAGTCTCCCACTATTACTGTGTGGGAGTCTAAATCTTATTTTGGGTCATTAAGAACTTGCTTTATATTTCTGGGTGCTCCTGTGTTGGGTGCGTATATATTTAGGATAGCACTTCTTGTTGGATTGTTCCTTTTATTATCACAGAATGCCCTTCTTTGTCTCTTTTTATCTTTGCTGGTTTGAAGTCTGTTTTATCAGAGGATAGGATTGCAACCTCTGCTTTGTTTTGTTCTCCATTAGCTTGGTAAATCTTCTTCCATACCTTTATTTTGAGTCTATGTGTGCCTTGTATGTGAGATGGGTTTCCTGAATACAGCACACCAATGGCTCTTGACTTTTAATACAGTTTGCCAGTCTGTGTCTTTTGATTGGGGCATTTAGAACGTTTACATTCAATGTTAATATTGTTATTGTGAATTCAATCCTGCCATTTTGTTACTGGCTGGTTTTCTTGCCTATTAGCTGTCTCATTTTCTTCATTGCATTTTTGGTCTTTGCCATTTGGTGTGCTTTTGCAGTGGCTGGTACTTGTTGCTTTCCATGCATAGTGTTTCTTTCAGGAGCTCTTGTAGTGCAGGTCTGGTGGTGATGAAATCTCAGTAATTTCTTGTGCATAAAGGATTTTATTTCTTCTTCACTTTGAAGCTTAATTTGGCTTGAAATGAGATTCTGGATTGAAAGTTCTTTTCTTTAAGGATGTTGAATATTGGCCCCCACTCTCTTCTGGCTTGTAGGGTTTCTGCCAAGAGATCCACTGTCAGCCTGATTGGCTTCCCTCTATGGGTGACTTGACCTTCTCTCTGGCTGCCCTTAGTATTTTTTCCTTCATTTCAACCCTGTTGAATCTGACGATTATGTGCCTTGGGGTTGCTCTTGTTGAGGAATATCTTTGTGGGGTTCTCTGTAAATACAGAGAATGTATTTGGATTTGAATGTTGGACTGCCATGCTAGGCTTGGGACATTCTCCTGGATATCTTGGAGTGTGTTTTCCAGCTTGGATTTATTCTCCCTGTCACATTCAGGTACACCGATCAAGTGTAGATTAGGTCTTTTCACATAATCCCGTATTTGTTGAAGGATTTATTCATTTCTTTTCACTCTTTTTTCTCTTGTCTTGCCTTCTCTTTTTATTTCATTTAGTTGGTCTTCAATCTCTGATATCCTTTCTTCTGCTTGATCGATCCAGCTATTAAAACTTATGTTTGCTTCACATAGTTCTTGTGCTGTGTTTTTCAACTTCATTAAGTTGTTTATGTTCTTCTCTAAGCTAGTTATTCTAGTTAGCATTTCGACTAACCTTTTTTCATGGTTTTTGATTTCTTTGCATTGTGTTAGAACATATTCCTTTAGCTCAGAAAAGTTTGTTATTATCCACCTTATGAAGCCTGTTTCTGTGAATTTGTCACACAGTTTCTCAGTCATGTTGTGTTCCCTTGTTGTTGAGGAGTTGTGATCCCTTGAAGAAGAGGTGTTCTAGTCTTTGATGGTTTCATCATTTTTGCCCTGTTTTTTTTTTCCCCATCTTTGTGGATTTTCCTGGCTGTGAACTTAGGAAGCTGCTTGATGAGGTCGCTTGTCAGCCTGTCGAGGAGCTACTTGGTTTCTATGGACTCCTTTAGGTTGCTAGGGAAGTTTCCTGTCTTTTTTGTTTATACTGGGAGATTAGGTCCACCTCTTCCACTGACCTGCAGCTGCTGCTGGGTGATCAAGAGCACTGTCCCTTTGCTACATAGGCTTCCTGTGTTTTTTGTTAAAACCTGAGGCCTAGTCCCACCCCTTTAATGGTGGTCTATGACCTACCTCCACAGGGCTGGATCATTCAGCATTCAGCTCAGACTGTGGCACTGGTTGCGCAACCTGCTAGAGTTAGTGCTTCAGCCCTCTGGGGTTTGTGGGGGAGGGCAGGGACCTGCCCAGCCGCATTGCCTGTCTCCCCATTTTCAGCTCCCTCTCTCTGGTCATGGGGGAGGGGCACGCCCAGCTGGTCCATCTGTCCTCCTGCCTTCACCTCCCTCTTTCTCTGGGCAGAGGGAGGGTGTGATAGCTTGTCCACAGGCTCTCCCTGCTGGCTTATGGCCTTATGGGTTTGCTTAGATGTGTGTGTCAATCTGGGATACTGTCCTGGATTATTATTCAACTCTATGCTTGTAATTTCCAGTGTTTGACTGGCGAAGATCCCCTGTTCTGTGTATTGCTGAGGTTTTGGGGGAAGCGCTGTATCTGGACCGGAGTGCCAGAAGGGGAGCCTCTGACTCACCAGTAACATGCACTTTCTGGGTGAAGTGGCACCCCTCCCCACCTCAGTCTGCCCTGCCTGGGCTTTACTTGACCATCAGACCAGACCCGTTGAAATGCACCTGGTACCTCAGTTGAATCTAGGAGATCTCTGGATTTCTGTGTCTCTCTCACTGGATGTTATACACCGGAGTTGTGTCTGTTTAGTCATCTTGACTCCCTCTGTAATGTCTTTCAGTGTTTTTGGCTTTCAAATAAATTTTGCTGGGAACCACTCTTTACTAAACATGGAAGAGCAGAACTTCTTTGATGGACCTGGGGACCCAGAGCCTGATCTTGTAGGCCTCCTGTTCCAATTATCAATTTATTGCTTCTCAGGTCTAAAGTTATTTTTTAACACCTGCTCTGCAAAAGTGGATGGAATTCCTTTAAACTGTTCTTCTTTACAGTGAGCACAATGTTAAGCTTTCTCAGTAGAGGGCATTGGAGGGGCACTGGAGAAGGACAAAGCTTCTCTTGTTAGTTCCAGCAGCTGCACCATTACCTACTAGTGTATTCTCCACCAGCTTTGGCTCACCTGTGTTTCAGAGGGTTGTTTCCTGCTTGCCTAATTACTGCAGTCCACCTCTGACTTGGACACCTCAATGAACCTCACCGACAATCAGTAGGCTACAGCCATGCCTTCTCCAATGCAGTCTAAACCTCACCCTTGGAAAGAACACCTCCTTTCTAAGTTTGCCCTTCCTTAGATACTCTCTCAGACATACCGTGCCCTTTTAGGATTCTCTTTACATATTATAATCATACTTTAATGATTTATTATATTAAAATTCCCTTACTTGAATCATGTTGTGGTTTCTTTCTCCTGGTTGGGCCTAGATTAATACACCTTCCCCTTGATTTGTCAGGTATTACAGAGGAAACACCAAACTCCCATGCACAGTTTGAAATTAGCAATCTAAAAATATATACACATTAATTTGAATTAGTGCATATGCATAGAGCAAATTAATTCTAAATGGCCAATTCAACTCAGTTCTTTCACTATTATATAACTCTTTTGTTTCAATCAGATCAGCATGGTATGGGATTAGAACTGTTTTATTGAAACTAATTTTTACATACCAAAAATGCTAAAACATGAGACCAGGACTCAGAAGACAGCTTTTGTTATCTGTACCATGAAATTAGGGTAAGTTTCTGAATGCTTTTAAGCTTCATTGTCCAAATCTGGCAAAATGAAGAATTTGTACTTGGTTTTTATGACCCTTTAGAGTTCCTAACCTTTATCCTTGAAAGTATTTATAATGTTTCCATTAACAATCCTTAACTATTCTAAA
The DNA here is from genome assembly GCA_031835075.1 of Saguinus oedipus. NCBI lineage: Eukaryota > Metazoa > Chordata > Mammalia > Primates > Cebidae > Saguinus > Saguinus oedipus. The sequence continues at coordinate 182,989,562 of CM063170.1, read as the reverse complement.
AGGTAGTTCACTTTCATCATTGTGAACTGTGTTAGATTTTTTATGGAAAATAGACTCAAGGCTAAGACTTCTATCACCACAGAAGATGGCTCAGAACAGCTCCAGGGAACATGTTGAATTACAATGATCAAAAGAGTGCAAGTCTTAGAGTTGCTTCCAGTACTGATAGAAGTATGAGTGAATTTTAAAATTATATTTCCTGATACTTTATTCTTTATCTCTAGACTTCCCTAGGGGTTTCCCACTGACAGTGATTGACCTCAATGGAACAAAACAGCTCAGATTTATCAGAATCCTATAGACTTTTATAGGGTCCCTATAAAGGTGCTTCAAAATTAGAAAATATTTTTAATGATGTCTTTTTTTAATATAAAAAGATAATTTTAAAACTATATGGTACAGTAACATCACCCTCAATTCTACCATCCAGAGAGAGATCCTGTGAACATTTTTGTCTTTTTTTTTAGTCTTTTCTTATGAATATATATTTTCATATAGCAAATACTATTACTAGGCACTATTCTAGATGCTGAAGATATAAAGTGAACAGTCAAATTCTTACCCACATGGTGCTGTTATACTATCTAGATAATTTTATTTCCTGCTTTATAAATTTAACAATTTTTGTAAGTGGGTTCTCATGTCATTAAATATTTTTTACGGAGCTTACGTATTTAATGATATTTTCATTCATATTTAATGCTAACATATTTCAAATATTTTACAATAAATAATTTTTCAGTTAGCATAATTGTAGATACATAGTTATACTCTTCTGTTTCCTTAGGATGAATTCCTAAGGAATATAAATACTAAGCCATAGAGAATGATATTTTTAAGGTTCTTAATGTGCATTGCCAAAGTACCTGATGAAAGTTTCTAAAAATTACATTAACTCCCCCTGCAGGAGTGCACCTGTGCCATTTATTTGATGTTTGTCCCTCGGCATCCACCTCCTACTTTGTTTCATGCCATTTTGTGCCCTGGAAGTCTTTCCTGTATGAACCTCCATTCCCCTCTGGCTTCTAGTGGAGTTCAGTCAAAGGAAAACACCCACTGGAAATCAGTGGAAGGAAGAAAGTGAGGTGAGGATATTTATTCTCTTTTGTTTTTCTCTCCTGGATTGCAAGGGCTGTGGAATAAAGCCCACAACACCTGTAAGGTGTTCTTTGTCTTGCTGGTCTCCCTTCTCCATAGGGGTTTTGGCTACTTCTTACTTCTTTTGCTCCTACCAACTTTGATGTGGCAGTGGCTCCCACTGTTCCCATTATAGAAATCTTTTCCTTTGTTGCTGTTGCTGAACTCTGCCCATACCTTTTGTAAATGTTCCTTTTATTAAATTTCCTTCGACAACTCTACTTCTAGAACCCTGACAAACACAATGCCCATCTGTTTAAATACAATTCAGAAAAAAAAACCTGTAGATAATAACAAATACAAAATAACTATCTCAGTGTCATGCAATCATTTTTATTTTATTTTGATTATTTTTGAGATTAATGTATTTTGATGTATTTTCAATAATGGGCAATTATTTTCTATTGGTATCAGTTTTATAGTTTTTATTGGGGTTCTTAACTGTTTTCTTTTTGATATTTTTTAGTTTTGTGCTTCAAAAATGTTTTCCAGTTTACCAACCTACCAATTGAGTATACTGAGTTCAGTTAGTAAAATGGTTTATGGTAGTTTTGTAATCTCAAAGCTTGGGTTTATTTTTGAAATCAAATCAATCATCCTTTCCAGCAATCTTTTCCAAATAAGGATATTCAATCATAAAAATATTTTAGTGCCATAAATGCTTTCAACTATATAAGGATTTTGTGGAGGGAAAGAAAGTATGACAAATAAGATTACCTTAGAAACTTGACAGTCATTATCTGGGTTTGATTTGCTTTTTTTCTACCTTGTGACCTGTTACTCTCTGTCACTGATACACCTATCAAATGATCACCTTTGTCCAGTTCTTTTTATTTACTTCCATTGCATTATTAAATGGTTCAGATTTTACCATGTAGAGAAATGAACAGATCCACAATGTACAATTCAAATTTGATAAATATATTGAGCATGTATGATTACATGGTCAACATTCCTATCAAATCTTGTATATTCCCACTGATCATTTTGTATACCAAAACTGTCAATATGAACAAGAGGTGTTAATATCTCAAATTAAGAATGTATGTTTTGCTTTTTCTCACTTTAGGGCTGTCAGTGTAGGTTTCAGGAACTTTGAAGCTCTTTTATTAGGTGTAGACATATTTTTAAAAATTTTTATATCTTAGAGATGAATTTAATAGTTTTATTGAGGAATAATTTATATGCCATGCAAATCACTCATTAAAAATGTACAGTTCAAAAAACGTTAGTAAGTTTATATAGTTGCACAGCAGTCACTTCAATCCAGACTTAGAATACTTCCATTAACATGAAAACTTCCTTCATATCCCTTTGTATTTAATATCCTGCCTCATTCCCGAACTCAGATAACTAATTTATTTTCTGTTACTACACTTTTGTCTTTCTAGAAATTTCATATAAATAGAATCTTATAATATGTAGGGTTTTATTGTTTAGCTTCTTTCACTAAATATGTTTTTGAAATTCTTCCATGTTATTGGGAGGATGCATAGTTTACTATTTCTTACTGACGAATAGTAGTATTTCCTTGTTAAATGTGCCACAGCATGTTTATCTATTCACCTTTTGATGGATGCTTTAATTGGTTCTAAATTTTAGCTATTATGAATATTGCTGCTATAAATACTCATATATGAGACTCTGTGTGATCAATGTTTTTATTTCTCTTGGGAAATGACAATACCTAGGGATATCTAGGAGGTGAATAGCTAGTTGTACATTAGGTGTTTATTTAAACAAAAGTTCTGTAATGTGTTCCAAAGTGACTGCACCATTTTTCATTTTACATTCCAAATATCATTTAATGGGTTACAGGTTTTCCACATTCTTGCCAGCACTTGATATTGTTATTCTTTTTAATTTGAGTTTCTCTAGTGGGGTTTACTGGTATCTCATTGTGGTTTTAATTTTCATTTCCCTAATAACTAATCATGTTAAGCATATTCCCATTATTAATTACATTATTGTTACTATGTATGTGATGTGTCATGCTTTTTTCTGCCACTTTCAAGATTTTTTCATTATTTTGGGATGGAATAATTCTACTTATTTCTACTTGAGTTATTGTTTCTTACATCTGCCATCTCGAATCTGCTATTGAACCCATCTAGTGAAATTTCACTTGTTATTATCCTTTTAATCTCTTTAAATTTCTTCTTTGTTAACAGTTTCAATTTTTCTGTTAGATATCTTATTTGTTGGCTTAATGATCACATGTTCTTTTTTGTTTTTATTTTTTATATACTGTGTCTCACTTTATTACCTAGTCAGGATTGCAGTCTCATCATCACAGCTCAAACAATCCTCCTGCCTCAGCCTTCTGAGTAACTAGGACCACAGGCGTTTGCCACCATGCCCAACTAATTAAAAAAAATTTTTTCATTAAAGATGGGGTCTTGATACCTTGCCCAACTGTTATCAAACTCCTGTCCTCAATAGCTGTTCCTGCTTTGTCCTCTCAAAGTGCTGGGATTGCAGATGTGAGTCACCATGTCTGGCCTAATAGTGTGTTCTTTTAACATATTTGGAATATATGCTCTGAATTTCATTTCTAAATTCAACATCTGGGTTCACCCTAACTGGTTGTACTGAACTGAGTATAAAATCCGTTCCTATCAACTACACTACTTTGATTATTGAGTTTGTGTATCAGTCACATTTATTACTATTTAGTTGAAAACTTGTCATTGTTGATAGTATATTGTAGAAAATCTAGATTCTATTTTCTCTGAAAGCTTTGTTCCTGTTTTTTGTTCGTTTGTTTGTTGAGACAGAGTGTCACTCTGTCGCCCAGACTGGAGTGCAGTGGCATGATCTCACCTAACCGCAACCTCCACCTCCCATGTTCAAGCCATTCTGCTTCATCCTCCAGAGTAGCTGGGACTACAGGCATGTGCCACCACACCCGGCTAATTTTTTTTTTTAATTTTTAGTAGGAATAAGGTTTCACCATGTTGGCCAAGCTGGTCTTGAACTCCTGACCTCAAGTGATCTGCCCACCTTGGACTTCCAAAGTGCTGGGATTACAGGCATGAGCCACCACATCCAGCCAATTTTGCTTTTATTAACTCACTTTGACTTAAATCAAAGAATCTATCTTCCCATAATGATGTGTAGCCACTGATATCTCTGCTCAATTTTATTTTCTTGCCTCCTTGTATATAAATATCCCCTGTGTCTGTGTCATTTACTGATTCCCAGAGGTTATCCATGCTCAGTTTAAATCCATAATGATTTTCCTTTCTGCTACCAGGTTATGTATGAGTTGATGTAATTTATCAAGACTTCCCTGGCTTTCATTTTTGCTGGGTTCTCTTGAGTCTCTCTCACAATCATGTATACCTTAGTGCTCAGTCAGATTTGTGATGAGTTTATTATCTCACTTCCATGGCCTCCTGGTAGGTTGAGCAACCACCCCAATCACAGTCATAATCTCTGATTTGTTTCCTTAGGTCAGTGGATCAACGGACTGTCTGGGCTCTGCCTCTTTGTTACGTAACAGGAAGTGGCTTTCTTGCAGAGACTCAGAATCTCTCTGGGAATCTGCTTTGTGTCCTTTGTATTTTTCTAAATAATTATAGTCCTATAATGCCTGCTGTTTAGTGCCTTGAGACATTTGCTTTATATACACTATTTCTACCACTCTTCAGAGTGGAGGGCAAGTCTAGTACGATTAACTTTGAACATGACAGGATGTGGAAATACAATCGATGAAGTTTTCCATGTAAATATCTAAGGCCATAGAACATCAATTTTATTTTAGGCATTTGAAATAGTCTCATTATTTTAAAGATTATAATGTATGTGTAGTTTAAATATATTTTATGTTCTTAAATGAGCATTACTCCACTCTACTTGTTCCTTTTCTGAAGTCCCCATCTTTTTTTTTTTTTTTTTTTTTTTTTTTTTGAGACGGAGTTTCGCTCTTCTTACCCAGTCTGGAGTGCAATGGCGCGATCTTGGCTCACCGCAACCTCCGCCTTCTGGGTTCAGGCAATTCTCCTGCCTCAGCTTCCTGAGTAGCTGGGATTACAGGCATGCGCCACCATGCCCAGCTAATTTATATATATATATATTTTTTTTTTAGTAGAGACGGGGTTTCACCATGTTACCAGGATGGTCTCGATCTCTTGACCTCGTGATCCACCCACCTCGGCCTCCCAAAGTGCTGGGATTACAGGCTTGAGCCACCGCGCCCGGCCGTCCCCATCTTTCTGTATAGTATTGATAGTCATATCACCTCAAGCCTGTGAGAAAATTGGTAGACAGTGACAGAAGCAGAATTCAAGTTTCTCTACTAACAGTAACTCCAATAATGCAATCATCAAAACATTTATTAGGAATCAAGTATATTTTCAACAACCTTTGAAAGTTATGCAAATACCTTATAAAGTATGATTTCACTTCTCCTAATATTTACAGTCCATTGGGGAAGAGATTATAACATGTATGATAGTACAGGTCAGCCAATGTAAAGATTTTATGAATGAGCAGTGAAAACATTAAATGGTCATAGAAGGTTGGATAGATTTTATGGAAGAGATTGAATAGATAAGGCAAAGTCTTAAATACCCCTCATAGGGAGTAGATAGTAATAGAAATGAGTAAAAGAGGTTTCTAAGCTGAAAAAAAAATGCGGAAGCTTTGTAATTCACCTTTAAAGTTGGAAGAAAATAGGGAATGGTGGTGACTGTAATCTGGTGGAGAGTGAATAACCTTATAGAGGAGGAGTCACTCTCAGTTTCTGCTTATTGCCCTAAGGCAATGCCAACCCCCATATTGCCAGAGCTTTCAATTATTCAAAAAGTTTGAAAATCTAACTTTTGAAAAACTCACAATTTCTAAATGTCAGTGACAAATCAACTATTTTATCCTACCATGAAGGCCACCAAAATTATCTCTGGGAATAAATTTTGCATACAGGGTACCAGTCTGTGACCTAAGAGTTCACACATTCTGAAAGAGGGATTAAATTTGTGGCAGGAATGTTTGTCTTTAAACATATTTTGTAGCAGAAATAATGAAATAATGACTTAATAACTTATCATAGTCAGTTATGCTTCTTCCCTGTAGCATTTGATGATTGCTATTGCAAGTTAATAAGCATAAAATAATGGAAACACCTTCATATCCTTTAGAAAGCAGATGCATTTGGATTTTATTTAGAAATTCATGGCTAAAAGTTGTAAACAGAATCATTATTTTTATGGACTTAGTGTTTGGATTCAGGGCTCCTTGGGTTTATAAAATTGACATTTTTTTAAAGGAGGGGGAAAAAACTCTCTTGCAAATACCAACTTAGTGTTGCACAACAGATTGCAATGCCTCCACAGGGGCTTTAAGCTCATCAGTGTGCAAAGTACCCAAATATTTTACCAATTTACAATGCATGTTACCAGCTAGATTATAATGTCTTCGGTAAACCATTAAATCTATAGTCTCAGTATCTGTTCCAACATTTCAGAAGTATACATTATCCTTAGTTAACCTAATAGAGAATAAATTCTTGTACTGTAATAATGCCCTAGAAAATAGATGTTCTGTTTGAACTGCCTTATTGGTTAGTATGAACCTAAAAGCAAATCTTTTGAGATTCAAGTTTGCTTCTTTATACCAAAGTGTAATTTTCAATTATAAAAAAAAAGTAATAAAGACAGAGAAACTTTTAGTTACTTGTAACTTTAAATACCTAAAAAAATATTTAAAACAACATTTAATTAATTAACGGCAAGTGAATTGAAACCAAATAGATATTTCTTCCTTCAAATAAATATGGAATTAAAATAAACACAGGGAAACATTAAATGAAGAAATAAAGTGCTCCTGCTGAACCTGAAATACCGAAATACTGGAGCAGCCCCTTCCCTGAATAAATATAGATACTGTTCCAGGAGAGTGTCTCTTCTAGGACAAATATCTATGTGTGTATGTATTTATATGTACCTTTGTGCATTTCAGTGTATATTCCTTGTGGAAGTTTATCTAGTAAATTGGGCTAACTCAATGTTGATAGCTGCTTTTGGTAACATTTATGCAGATGCTAACATTTTACCAGGTGCTAGTCTTCACTTCATCTCCCTTAAGCTTACAAACCAGATAACATCTAAAGAGCCTAAGTTCACATATAAGTAATTAGTATAACTTTGACCTCCAGTTCTGCCATTGCAGGCTGCTGAAACTTAATCTTTTCTTAATTACATCTTGTTTATTCAAAGCCATAAATAACTAATATTTTCAGTGAAATCATCATTAGACAAATTATAAAACCATCTGGTTGAGATTTTGTTGTTTTTCTTCTCTTGAATTTTTTCTTTTCCTTGTTCTATTTACAACTTTTTTTCAGACAAAAATATAGAAATCAGATTAAGTTTGAATTTAAAGAAGAAAAAAGTAATGACAATAATTTGGTTTATATAAAACACATTTTGTACAAATACACATCATACTTCTTTGTTACTTAAATTAAAATAAATGACTTACCACTATTGAATGTGAAGTCAGGCACAAAGTCTGTTTATTATATCATTGGTTTAATTTCTCTAATTTGAATATAATTACTGACAGTCTATACAACTGATGCTTTCTTGGGGAAAACTTAAAATATATATACATGCAATTAAACACTGTATAACAAATCTTCATTTCATGTTAATTTCATTCAAATACTTCTTAAGTATGTTCTTAACAATATTTGGGGAGACCAAATAAATCAGAACTGGTTTCTGGTGGGTTCTTTTTCCTGTATATTTGTTCAGTGGAATAATCTCCTTTCTTGGCTTCTAGATGGCAATTCTAGCTGATCTCATGACTTTTCTGCTCTCTTTTAGATAATAAATGTCAGCCCTAATACCACTTAAAGTTGTATACATAGTTTCAATTTACTTTTTAGACTATGAAAATTAAAATATTAATAAAACTCTTAAATTTGGTTGTAAAGGTGGTTAAAGTTGAAGTTCCTGAATTGTCTCTGATGAATATTAAAGCTGACTCTCCTGAGGTGTTTTCATAGGTTCTTCATACGTTCCTTGTAGGGGTACTGAGTAAGGCTGGTTCTATACTTGACTCTATTTCTGCTGTTATCTTTTGGTTGATCTCTCAGATCTTGGTATTTGATAACAGTCATCTAGGTGTTTTTGCTGAGGTCTTTTGCTATCTTACTCTTCCTATATATTCATTTTTTTCCCACAGAAAACTCACACACCTCCTTTGGACGAATACTTGATACCAATGCAACAGCAAATGAGTCCCATTGCAAATTACATACTCTGAGCTCTAACACTAAAGACAGGCATTGTTCAAATCTGAATTGCTCTTTAGATTTTCTTGTTTGAGAGTCAGATGCAGATTTTTCAAACTTTTTTAGTTTTCTCAGATGAAACTCAGGCATTAGTTCATATACCCCTCAAAATTTCAGAGAACAAAGACCAAGATCTCTAAATAGTTCCCCTGAAGCATTTATAGCTAATCTTAATGTGACATGATAAGAAGTGTGTCTCTTTTCTATCTTTCATAGAGAGGGAGAAAACAGTCAAGTCACTACAAAAGATGTTTTTTTCTATGAAGATCCTCTTTTAAATATTACTGACCCAATTATATATACCTTAACTTTGGGAAAGATTCTGGACTACAGATTTGTCTGGGATATATGTGGTCTGTCTCACATGCATTTGGTTGCCATTCTCTTACACAACTTGAGTTTCTTACTTTAAAAAAAAAAATAAAAAGGATTTTACAGTTTTAAAAAGTTTGCCAACACTGATCAAATGGTACCAGGTTTAACTTAGAAATACAGAAAAAAAACAGCAGGAAAAACTTAACTTTGTGCAATTAAAAATTTAAAGATTTCCTCTTTGAAAATGAATTTTTGTACTCATTACCTTTTGAGAGTTGATCTATAGGTCAACCCACAGGTAAAATTCTTGCCCTTATTGAAAATCTAGGTAAAATTACCTTTCTAATGACCTATGAAAATAACCTTCATCTTCTTATAATCAAGAAGAAATTCAAATCAGATTCTGCACTCTCATTGAATATTAATATCCAGACTATTCTCTGTGATATGGAATATATCGTCTATTTAGTGATCTGTATAAGGTAGTTGGTCTTGTAGATGCACATGTTTGGAATTAGTTAAAATAATGGAAGCAGTACTATCTATAGTTGAGCAAATGTTCATAGAATTTGAGATTGAAATAACCTCACAAATTATTTACTTCAACTCCTTAACTTTATAAATTGAAATAACCTCACAAATTATTTACTTCAACTCCTTAACTTTATAGATAAATATATAATAATATCTATTTTTGTATAGACCATTTCAGAAGATGGAAACACAAAACATTATTAGTCTCATTCAAGGTCAAAGAGCCCTGAACGAGATTTTACATTCTCAGATCCCAGACTCTATCTTTATATTGCACAATCATTGATACACATAATTCATCTTGGGAAAACGAATGGTAAAATTGAAAGCTTTAGGCTATTAAGTGAAATAAATATAAAAAGAAATAGATTTCTGTTCTAGGCCTCTAAGGGACAACTACAAAGATAGCAATTATTAACATAATGAAAATATCATGACAATTTTTTTTAATTCTAGGAATAAACCCCACTACTTCTGTGTAAATGAAAGGAGAAAGCATTCAATATTATGGAGCATGTGTACCTAGCCTTCTGAACTGTTTAGATGATAGGATTTTAAGTTTTAAGGAAAATGAACAAGTTGTTTTCTACCACAGACAGAAATATTGCATTTAGAAATAGATCTTTCTCATAATTTTCAATTTCTGATTTTCTGTCAACATTGTCATAAAAAAAATACTGGATTACTCAGCATCCACATTATCAGGGAGGAGAAATACATAGTTTTCTATCAATAACTTTTACTCTCTCATTTTTATTTTGCTTACTTGTGCAGGACTTAATGAAAACCATTCTTTACCAGCCCTTTTGTCATTACTGACAAACTTAATGTAGGTTCTGAGTCAGGCTGCTTAATAGGTAAAGAGGGTAAAAACAAAACATAAAATAGCTAGAGAGAAGAGAGAAACACACCATAAATACCTGGGGAATTTTGAAAAAGGTTTGTAGGCTAGTTATGTGCAAATGAAGGCATTTAATTGTAATGTGTCTTCAGTGATAAATGGGGAAAAAAGTCTTGAATAAATTTCCCATTATAAAATGAGAAATTGTCATGCTTTGCCCTTTTCATTTGCTCCTTGAAAAAGGTGAACTTATCTGAAAAAATTTATACCAGCAGAGCGGCTTTTATTCCGCTAATGAACTGCAGTAACTTGGGAAATGGCACTATGTTGAATGGTATTAGAGGGCAAGAATAATAACACTTTTACAGTATTAAATTACTAGTAAGATTTTTTAAAAACTAATTTTATTCTCAATTTTTTTAAGCAAATGAGTGACAGGTAAGAGAGGGCACAAGAGCTGCAGAGGTTCAAGCATAGGCCTGGAGAAATGCTCAGTGTCTCAGAAGGGACCACTCGTCCCAGGGAAGTAGGTCATTTTCAGATTAAAAAGTTTGTTTTTTGAGTTCAGGGTTAAAGGCACACAAATGTTGCAGAAGCTATTTTCTGAAGTGTCAGCATAGCAGATATTGCCTTATAGAGAGGAAATAATTCATTAAGGGTCTTGCCCAGTCTTAGGCTGTAACAGACAAGATGTAAAACTGGTATATTAAGAGTGGAAAATGGAATTTCTTTAAGCATGTCACAGATCCCATTGCTCCTCACAAACAATAAACTTCTGAATAGAAAAAAGAGGAAAATTTAAGTTTGACATGAACAAAAGGCAGTTGGGAAACAATGGAAGAATCAAGGACACAAACACAACTGTGAGAAGAAAAAAATACATTTTTCAATGTAGTTAATTTGATATCCATGGTTTTTTATTACAATTAGTATATTTACATTGCTATTAAAGTAGCTTTCATCATTATCATGTGTTTTGGTTATGATCAGCAATGAAAATGCAGAGGGACTTTATTTTCCTGATGATAGTAAACTGAAAGATATATTTACAGAAATAGTTTCAAAATCACTTAGCTTTAGAAGTGAATCAGTGTTCTTCTAAGAATACATATAGCAGATAATCTTTAAATTAACGGAAAAACCTTGACTATGGAATATAATAAAAATTGATTGTTGAAAAGGAAATCAATTGGTGCATTTCATAAGAGCAGTTTCGCTTTACCATGTAGAGGGTTTCTTGTTTTGCTCTAGGCTAAGATTAATATTGTCCAGTGCAAAGTTTTTTCTACTCCAGTAGTCTAGTTTCATGTATACAAACTCAGAGTGATATCTCTGACGAGGTGGTGTTAGTTTAAGTAAAACAACAAAAACATTTTTTTATGAGAAAATGGTTGGAGTGAGCCACATAAAATTAATATTAAGCTTTCTGTCATCAACCTTATTACTTTGGTAGATGACTTGCATTAAAGGCAGTGAAGCAAGGAGTCAGTAGCCTGGGTCTCTGCCATTTCTGCAGTGCTGCAGATACACATTTCACACAATTTATACAGAAATATATGTTGATTGTGCTTTCTTAGGATATCTGCACTGGACTAGAAATTATGACCTTATTATGATTCTTCAAGGTGTTGCTCTTTCAAATCATGGGTAGACATCATTATTATTAATAAGCAAAACCAAAAAATATTAAATACTCATTGAGTTTACATTACATAAAATATTTGCATATGTGCATAAATACAGATACAATACTTATTCTTTTGAAAATTCTGCAAAAATCATGAGCTTATATTTATTACCTTAAAATACACTCAGGACCTATGGTTGTATGTATATCAGTAACGTGTTTCATTTTTCAAAACAGAAATAGGTTTGCATTTCTTCCTGAGTAAAGATAAAATTTTTCTATTTAGTGGGAAAATAAACTTCAACTTGCTCTTTGAGACATTTTTAGGGATCTCACCTACTTTCTAAGTCCTCATTCATTGGCCGTAACTCTGTTAATGATTGGACATCCAAAGTGGTTGAATAAATTAACATGACATAAGAAGGTGAACCTGATTAATGGCTATATTTCTTTGTAGTTCACTTTAACTCTATAGCATATATTAATTACCATTTATCCTCTGAATGGAAATTCCTTAGTAACATTTATCTCTGTAAATATTGTTAATTTACTCAATAAAATCATTAATGATAATAATGATGCCTCCATACTCAAAAGACAAAACAAAACCAACTTTCCAGTTCTAGACTTTAAATCCATATAGACATATGGATTTAGAGACAGTGCTAGAAATTAATCTACAGGGGCTATAGCTAATAATTCATTCAGTTGCATAATAGGTGTGATAAGCAGATAGAGAAGGCAAACTAATATACACACCATTGACAATATAGTTACTATCTTAAAGTTAGCTTAAATGATCCTTTCTTGATCCATTGCAGAATGGCATCAAAGTTGGTTCTTCCATTTAGCATTTGTTCTGGAGGAATTTCTACACCAAATGAGGTGTTTTGCTGAAATTTCAGATGCTGTTTGTTCTGGTTGTTCTATTAAATTGTATTCCATAGTTCTATTAAATTATACTTCTGGTTTCACTAGACACCAGTTTATTGGCTACCATTTTGATCTCATATCTTTATTGGACTAATATTATCTTTGGGTTTGCTGGTCAGGCACTCAAAGAGTGCCAGCATACTTGAAGTAGTTTAGTGCACGTTTATGGTGACTAGGCTAATATAATCAATGAATATTATTATCAATCTACTTTGGAAGCAATGATACTTATTCCTGTGAGTCAACAATATTAAAATCTGTCTTTGTGATTTAAAACATTTAGAACAATCTGAGCTTCATTTATTTTATTTCTGATTTAAAAGTAGGTATTATTTATTCCCCCTTGTGGTGGTATATACTTCTATTTACTTCATTCTTTCCCTCCCTCCCTCCCTTCTTTTCTTCCCTCCCTCCCCCCTTTCTCTTTACATTATCTTAAGTTCCTTGGAAATACTGAGATTGCATCTAAATAACTGTAGCTTTATATGATATTGAGAATTTATCATATGAGTGATTTCTTTTAAGTCCTTGCGCTAAAATTTTTTTAATAGAAATTGTGCTGTCTTCTCAGACAGTAGTTTTGCTGACCCACATCACAAAAAACAATCTACACATTCTATGCACTCTGATCTGTTAAAAAATGAAAGAAATATTTTTTAAAAATTATTTTAAAAACAACTATAACAATCATCTATAAAGTTTGAAAATTTAGCAGAAAACTACTAATCTAAAAAAAAAAAAAAAAGCACACCAGTCATTTATAACCAATCCTAGAATGTTGCGCAAGACTGAGACACACCATGAAGCTAACAAACTGTTTATGCACCAAAAAAAATTTGTTTCAAGTGCTAACAAAGTCTACTTCATTTTTAGGCTGGTTAAGTCAAGGAAATATACACTCCTTGTCTTTCCTAAGCATTTCAGTGTTATTCAGAAACTCACTAGTAGCTTATACATATTGCTCAGATGATTTTTGCTATACATTTTTTGGAACTATGAAAAACCATGGTTGTGAAAGTGTTGACTGTGAAAGTGATGGTTCTACTTTCTATTGCTTTAGTAAGAATTATGTTTGCATGTCGTTTAGGCTGTTGCTGTGGGGCTTGAGTGATTAAACTTGAAGAAATCATAGAAAATACAGATATCCTGGAAGACCTAGTGGTATCACTCCTAGTGGTAGCTAAGAGTTTGCTACCCTTTCATGAGCATACAATAATAGCTAAAATGAGATGCCGGCCATGACGTCCTGTTCTAAATATTCTCTTTTTAAAAACTTATTTTATTGTACTTTAAGTTCTGGGGTACATGTGCAGATCTTGCACGATTGTTGCATAAGTACATATATGCCATGGTAGTTTGCTGCCTCCATCCCCACGTCACCTACCTCAGGAATTTCTCCCAATGTTAATCCCTCCCCAACCTCCCCATCCCACACTGTCCCTCCCCTATCCTGCACCCACCGACAGACCCCAGTGTGTGATATTCCCCTCCCTGTGCCCATGTGTTTTCATTGTTCAACACCCACCTATGAGTGAGAACATACGATGTTTGGTTTTCTGTTCTTGTGTCAGTATGCTAAGAATGATGGTTTCCAGATTTATCCATATTCCTACAAAGGACATGAACTCATCCTTTTTTATGACTACATAGTATTCTATGGTGTATATGTGCCACATTGTCTTTATCCAGTCTATCATCAATGGGCATTTGGGTTGGTTTCAGAACTTTGCTATTGTAAACAGCATGTTACTTATAGAAAAACAGAGTTATAGACCAATGGAATAGAACAGAGGCCTTGGAATTAATGCCACACATCTACAACCATCTGATCTTTGACAAACCTGAAAAAAACAAGCTATGGGGAAAGATTCCCTGTTTAATAAAAGGTGTTGGGAAAACTGGCTAGCCATGTGCACAAAGCTGAAACAATACCCTTTCTTACACCTTATACTAAAATTAACTCCAGATGGATTAAAGATTTAAACATAAGATCATAAAAACCCTAGAAGAAAACATAGGCAATACCATTCAGAACATAGGCATAGGCAAGGACTTCATGACTAATATACCAAAAGCAATTGCAACAAAAGCCAAAATAGACAAATGGGATCTAATTAAACTTAAGAGTTTATGCAGAGCAAAAGAAACAATCAATAGAGTGAAGTGGCAACCAACTGAATGGGAAAAGTTTTTTGCAATCTACCCATCTGACAAAGGGCTAATATCCAGAATCTACAAAGAACTAAAGCAGATTTACAAGAAATAAAACAACCCCATTCAAAAGTGGGCAAAAGATAGGAACAGACACTTTTCAAAAGAAGACATTTATGAGGCCAATAAACGTATGAAAAAATGGTCATCATCTGTGGTCATTAGAAAAATGCAAATCAAAACCACATTGAGATACTATCTCACACCAGTTAGAATAGTGATCATTAAATCTGGAGACAGCAGATGTTGGAGAGGATGTGGAGAAATAGGAACACTTTTACAGTGTTGGTGGAAGTGTAAATTAGTTCAACCATTGTGGAAGACAGTGGGGTGATTCCTCAAGTATCTAAATCTTCCTTTCTATCTAAACCTAAAGGCATTGTTTTCTCTCACTTGCTGTCTCACTAATTCTTCAATTCCCTCTTTTCATGTTTGCCTTGTTCTATTTTCATCACTTCTTTCTGTCAATTTAAGTTACATTGTTATGCTCCTCAACTTCTCAGCCAGCCATCTGTGCATGTCTGTGTGTTGTGTGTGTGGTTATAGATAAAAGCAAACATAAATTTTAAAAGAAATTAATAGACTTAGAGTAGTTATAGATTTATAGGAAAATTTAGCAGAAAGTACAGAAAATCCCGCATACCTCAACTCTTCTACCACACATGCACTTTCCTGTTACTTACATCTTCTATTAGTAAGGTCCATTTGTTACAACTTTTGAACAATCATTGTTGGATTTTTATCAACTAAAGTCCATGTTTTTTTATTAGGGTCCACTTTTTGTGGTATAAGTTTTTGGATTTTTACAAATGTATAATGACATATATCTGCTACTACAGTATCTTACAAAATAGTTTTACTGCCTAAATATCCACTGTTCTTTATTTATTCATTCCTTCCTCCCTCACCTGGAAATCCTAAAACCACTGACCTTTTAGTAGTCTCTAGAGTTTTGTCTCTTCAAAAATGCCATATAGTTGGAAACCTATAGTAATGTATCCTTTCCTTATTGGCTTCTTTCTTTAGCAATATGCATTTTTACTTCTTCCATATCTTCTTGTGGCATGATAGCTCATTTTCTTCATTGTATGTGTGTAAAGGGGGTTTCTCAGAATCATTTTTATTTTTTATTGAGATAAATATTTGTACATATTTATGGTACATACATGTTATGTTTTGTTATATGCACAGACCATATAACAATCAAATTAGGGTATTTGGGGTTTCTATCACCTTAAGTACGTATCATTTCTACGTGTTGGGACCATTTCACATCATCTCTTCCATTTTAAGATATACTATACATTGTTAGCTATAGTAACCCTAATCTGCTTTTGAACTTTAGAACTCATTCCTTCTCTCTAACTGTATGTTTTTACCCACTAACCAATCTCTTTTTATGCCCCTTCCTTACCAAATGCTCTTCCCAGACTCTGTTGTCTATCATTCTAGTCACTACCTTTGTAAGATCAACGTTTTTAGCTCTCACATATGGATGAGAACATGCAATATGATTTTTCTGGGCCTAACTTGTTTCACTTAACATACTTCCCTCCAGTTCAATCCATATTGCTGCAAATTATATGATTTTATCCTTTTGTATTTTTTAGACAAGTTCTCACTTTTGCCCAGACTGGAGTGCAATGGCACAATCACAGCTCACTGCATCCTTGAACTCATGGGCTGGAACTCCTGGGCTCCTCCTACCTCAGCCTCATGAGTAACTGGAACTACAGATATAGTGCTACCATGCCCAGCTAATTAAAAAAAATTATTTTAGTAGAGATGAGGCCTCACTATGTTGCCCAGGCTGCACTCAAACTCCCAACCTCAAGTGATCCTCCTGCCTCAGTCTTGTAAAGTGCTGGGATTACAGGCATGAACCACTATCAACAGTAATTTTATTCTTTTTTAATGGCTGAATTATATTCCACTGTGTATACATAGCACATTTTTTAGCCATTTATCTGTTAATGGAAACTTAGGTTGATTCCATGTCTTGGCTATTGTGAATAGTATTGCAATAAACATGGGAGTTCAGGTATCCCTTTGCTATACTGATATGTTATTCTCCTTTGGATAAATATTCAAGGTGGGACTGCTGGATCTATGGTAGTTCTAGTTTTAGTTGTTTGAGAAGTTTCCCTACTGTTTTCCATAGTGGCTGTACTAATTTGCATTCCCACCAAGAGCACATAACGGTTTCCTTTTCTTCATACCTTCACCAGAATGTTATTTATTTATTTTTCACAATAGTAATTCTAACTGGGGTACATAATATTTCATTATGGTTTGGAATGCATTTCCCTTATGATTAGTGATGTGGAGCATTTCAAATATACTTTTGGCTATTTTTATGTCTTCTTTTGAAAAATGTCTATTCACATCCTTTGCCCACTTTTTGATGAGATTGTTTTTGTTTTATTTTACTATTGAGTTGTTTTAGTTCTTTATATATTCTGGATATTAGTCCCTTGTCAGATGAACACTTTGCAGATATATTCTCCAATTCAACAGGTTGTCTATTTACTCCATTGTTTCCTTTGCTCTGAAGGAGCTTTTGGGTTTAGTATAGTCCTATTTGTCTATTATTTTTTGTTTTGTTGCCTGTTCTTTCCAGGTTTTATCTATAAAATCTTTGTGTAGATTTGCTTAATAAATGACCTGAAATTTTTTCTTCTGGTTATTTTATAGTTTCAGGTTTTATTAAAGTCCTTAATCTATTTGATTAGATTTTTATATATGGTGAAATACGGGAGTCCAGTTTCATTCTGCAAGTAGCTATTAAATCTGTAGATTGCTTTGGGCAGTATGGTAATTTTAACAATATTAATTCTTCTGATTCATGATCATGGAATGTCTTTTCATTTGTTAGTGTCCTCTTCAATTTCTTTCATCAGAGTTTTGTAGATTTCCTTGTAGTCTTTCACTTCCTTGACTAAATTTATTTCTATATACTTTATTTTTATTATTTTTATTTTATAGCTACTGTAAATGGGATTGCTTTCTTGACTTTTTTCTCAGCTAAAGGATAGCTCCTTCCTTTTTATTGATGAATAATATTTCATTGAATGGATGTATTATAGTACATACTGGGAGCAACCAGGATGTTTTTTAGTAGGTGATTGGATTTACTACAGTTTATCCATTCACTTACCAAATTTGCTTCCTATTTTGAGAGCAAATCTGGTTGTTTCCAAATTTGACAATTATGAATAAAAATGCTATAATCATCTGTGTTCAAGTTTTTATATGGAAATAAGCTTTCAGTTCACTTTTATAAATATCAGTAAGTGAACTTGCTGGATCATACGGTAAGAATGTGTTAAGCTTTGTAATAATTGGTCTTTCAAAATGGCTGTACCATTTTACATTCCCACCACCAATGATGAGAGATCCTGTTGCTCCACATCCTTGCAAGCATTTGGTGTTAAAATTGCTTTTAACAATTTACTTTTTTGCTCTTTTAGAAAACACAATTCTAGTTGTTATAACAAGAAAGGGCCTGAACTTTCAGTTACTGAAAGTTCATCTCTCATGCAATAATTCATTGTGTTGTGACAGGTGGCACCACTCTCCTTAGTCCTCGAGGGACTAGAATGAAAGTGGTACTGTCATCTTCAACAGATTTTCTTCCAGGGTCACTCTTCTCACTAACTTTCTAGGTAGTAAAGGGCATGTTGAGGAGGTACAACATCTTTTTATTGAGGTTCCATCTTGGAAGCGGTGCAGGCCATTTCTGCTTCCATTCCAGTGTGGAAACTGTTCATATCTTTATACCAAGCTGCCAGAACAGCTGGGAACTGTCATTTCTGTCTAGGCAGTGGCTTCCTGGAAACAACTGTATTACTATGGAGGTCAGAGTAGATAATTATTGGAAGATATTTAGTGATGTTCACCTTTGCTAAAATAGTTCATTGTAGCAGTTGTGATTGTTTGCTTTTTATTATTTCATCACTTTAGGCAGTAATGGCAATGTAGTTAAGATAGAAAAACAGGCAATGATTTCCTGAAATCAGTGATGTTTGGGCACAGCTTTGTCTAAGGGATACTATGATAGTTTGGCCATTTTATCTGGACCTCTTCAATAATTCTTTTCACAGTGCTTAGAAAAAATGACTGGGTACCCTGTTCTTGTATTTTCTAGAAAGCACTGGTTCTGAGGTAAAGAAAGCTAGTCAGACATAAGTGGCAAATAAAGAGGAAACAATGTACTTTTCAGCATATTGGCTCTGGTAGGGGGTAGTGGGGAAGGGAGTGAGGAAAGGAAATGCAGACTCCAAAATGCAATCATTTCTGTGTACTCTTGTTGTTATTCTCCTCTTTATACACACAGTAATTTAGGTTTTGTTTTGACAGGACCATAGAGATATTCATAAATTGGGAGGCAATATTTAGAGATTTAGTAAGTATCTTATCAGCAGTTAATAAGAAGGGCCCTACATTTTTGAAAGCATGTTTTATACAGTGTTCTAATATTTATTAGTTGACTGGAATCATGGGGACTATTTACTTAAAATGTTTAAACACATGCCTGTAAATAATAATCCAAATATGTATTTAATTGACAGATCTACCAAACCTATTTGGCCCAATATTACACGTAAAATATAATAATACAATTGCTCAATAGTTACTTAACAACACAAGTGATATTACCAGGTACCAGTTAGCAATTTTAATGTCAATTTTCCTTTGATTTCTAACATCAAATATTTTCATTTGATACATTTCCACTTAAGGAAGGAAGAAAAGAGAGAGAAAGAGAAGGAAGGAAAGAAGGGAGAAAGTGAAGGAAAACAAAAGAGATAGATTCAAACTAATATCATGGGTTTGAAGATAGCAAGAGATAATTGCTAGTTGTGACCAATGTAATCATTATTATTCAACATGCTAGCAATTCTCTAAAAGAAGCAAACTATAGGCAAATGCTGTGTGTTCAATTTATAGTGGGCAGTTGGTTTATGCTAGAACTCCAAAAGATTAAAAACCTGCCTTTTTTTTGAGACTTCTTTCTTAGGATCATTGGGCTGAGTGAGATTAAGTCAATATTAACTGAGTAATTTTGATTTTCTTTGAAATGAGATCATGAATATACACTTGAAAATTTTAAAAACGTTAATATCCAAAATTATCTCTGACTGCCAGACTATCTTTTGTCTTTTTCTAATAATTAAATCTGTTTCTGAAATGAACCACCAGTTGATTCTAATGGCCAAATCTATGAACCAGATTCTTAAGCACTAGCAAAATTTGATATAGGCACCAGTTTTTGAGTAATCAGTCATTAATGTTAAATAAGCAACAGTCCATATGTTTTAAAAAGGCAGCTATTCTTGAATATGTTTGCATACTTTAAGATCTAGGAGGTGATATTTAAATGTGTTCAATATTTATTTTCTGAGAGAGAGAGAACATTTGCTGAAACTGTAAAAGCCAGTCAATAGAAATGTGTTTTGACCTTGCATTTGTTCTTGACTTATAACTAGCTCTTCACTTTCCTGTCTCTACAACCATGTCTCTTTAACACTTGTCCTTTTAAGGGCCACGCAGCTTTAAGATTGTATCAGAATGTATAGAGAAGGAAACACAGCCATATGATTGACAACATGGTGTTTTATTATAGTGCTATCTGTGTATAACTCTGTTTCTTAGTTTTTTTTGGTCTGTGTACATCTTAGCAGATTCACTCCACCATCTTTCTTATTAGAAACTACATGGTAGACTTAAGATACTTCAGCGGGATAGCATTTTCACTGGTATATTACAAACTAAAGAAAAGCTTTCCACAAATGGGGCCAGTTTGAAATTGATTGATTTGTTTTAAACCCAACTTTTGGCTGGTAAGATTGTTTTTTCCTTGACTTCAGATGGATTTTGATTCCGGTAATCTCTGTTCTATTGACTCAAGCATTCTCCATAGTTCAGGAGGTTACAGAGTTCATGTTTATGGGACCAGAGCACTGTAGAGATGACATCTATCATACAGCTATGAGAAAAATCTTTGAAATAAAAAGTAAAAATTCAACTATAAGCTAATTTAGCTATTTTCAGGGAAAAATAATATTTAAATTGATTGTTATGTATTTTTAATTGTGTTTGCAGCACAATTATTTTTAAAGTAACGGTTTACATTTCATGAAAAATACATTGATGCTAAAGACAAATAAAATTGCAGTCTGTTCAGTTTTTTATATAATAATGATCTCTAGAATTAATCTTGGTCTGGCATGGTGATTGATGCCTATAATCCCAGCACTTTGGGAGGATGAGGTGGGCAGATAGCTTGAGTCCAGGAGTTTGAAAACAGCCTAGACAACATGGCAAAACTGCATCTCTGAAAAACAAAGCAAAAAAAAAAAAAAAAGATAATCTTGTATGATATATTGTCCTTACTAGATGGTTATACAGTAGCTTCTCAAACATAGGAAGGTGATATTTGGGGTTCATATCCAACCTAACTTGAAATCATTTTCTGTTTATTAATATAGTATTATAAGGTGAAAAAAAATCAACACCTTGATGTTCCTTCAGTAACTAAGAGTTTACAAGCAATGGCATAGAGAGGTATACACCATAATGATATATTACTTGTATATTAGTACATGTACTTATTGAATACCTCTTAACTAAGACCAGAAGAATAAGGCTATGGAGACTCCTTTTATTATTTTCCCTAATTAAACTAACTGTTTCCACATCAAGTGGAGGTAAAAAAATGCAATATAAATGTTTAGTCTTTTAGACTTTCAAAACACCTTCACAAGCAACTTACCTGATCTTCACAATATCCCCATGGGAGAGCAAATATTAATAGATTTAGCCCATTTCATTGTAAATGAGATAACGTGGGTTCAGATAAATTTTATGACAAGTGTTAGCTACCTACACAATAAGGGGCAGAGCTGAAACTGAAGCTATGTTATATGATTCAACTCACACATCTTGTTAACATGCTATTAAAAACAAAACAACAAAACTCATTCCTGTGCTCAAACTCTGGACTCTGTCCTTTGTTCCCCCTAAGTTGTACCAATAGTCTACACTTAAGCTCTCTCAGGTTACTGGCTCTTAAAATCCTTTACAATTTGTTTTCCTCATTCTACTGAAACGTTTTCTTCCTAATTATCACTGCTTTTTAAATACCCTCTTGCAAGGACCTAATTTCATTCTTTATTCACCTTGAATAACTTCTTCTTGCTCAATAAATAGACTATCTATCAGTCTTGATAGATGATAGATAGATAGATAAATTGATTAATAGACAGATGATAGATAGATCTCTCTCCATCCTCCTAGGTAGCTAACCATCCTACCTTGTTTTCCAAGACAGTGAACTCTTGTTTCTTCTGTCTCTCTCAGATTCCTTGTTGGCTTCCTTCACTAGCCATACTAGAAAACAAAACTATTTTCCATCAGAGAGTAGCCCTTCATAGGGCAACTGCCCTTTATCAGAGGTGTCCAAGATTACTCTTGGTCTGGACGATTGGCCAAAAGGACTCATAGAACTAAACAAAGTTGTTATACTCACAGTTGCAGCTTATTACACAAAAAAATTACAGAGTAAATTCAGCAAAGGGAAGAGGCAAGAGGCACATGGGATAAAGTCCAGGTAAAACCATGTGCAATATTCTGCATGTCAACTCCCAGTGGAGTTTTGTGGTACTTGCTTCATTCTCCCGGCAATAATATATGATATATGTGTAAAGTTTTGCCAACCAGGGAAGCTGACTCAAAGCATGATGTCTATAATTTTTAGTGGGGAAACAGTCACATGGGTGTGAAGCACCGATGCTACTGACCATAGCTATTTAGACTCCAGAGCTGAGTAAAAACAGGCATTTACTATAATACATCACATTTTTAGCATAAACTATTTGATCACATTGGTACTAGATGGCCTAATGCCTCAGGCATACAAAAAACACTTTTGTCCAACAAAATACATCAACTGCTTAGAGGTCATCTCCAAAGCTTTGGCTAAGGGCCAGTCAGGAAGACAGGCCTTTCTTTGGAATGTGTAGCATTTGAGCAACTCAGCCTACTGAATTAACCCTTTCCTACACATATG
The DNA here is from genome assembly GCA_031835075.1 of Saguinus oedipus. Taxonomy (NCBI): domain Eukaryota; kingdom Metazoa; phylum Chordata; class Mammalia; order Primates; family Cebidae; genus Saguinus; species Saguinus oedipus. The sequence goes on along the minus strand of CM063170.1, from coordinate 182,966,593 downwards.
TCACTCACAGATACTTCTGTCTTATGCATTGACTCTGATTATCTTTGACTGGAACAAGGGTGGCCATACATAAGCTAAGGGTACGTTACATATGAGGCAACTTGAAATATATAGAGGAATAAAAAGCATGGCATTGACATTGGAGAGATCAGATATGGCAACATATTTTTGCATGTTTATGGGTAAATTATAATCTCTAGTGCATACAGACATTCAATAAATATTAGTTCTCTACCTCTTCTATGATTCCCAGATTCTTAAATCTGAGTATCAGCTTTCCCATAGGTACCAAAATGGCTTTGCTGTCTTTTTCCTGGACCATTGCAACTGCTTTATAATTGATCTTGACTCCAAATTAAACAGCTGTGTGCACAGCACTCTCCTCCCCACATGGCCCAATGCTGCAGCTCTAATTCATTCTTTATGTGGCTGAACAAATTCCTTTGTTAAAAGGCATCTTTGATCATTTTACTCTCCTTGTCAAAAACCTTTTATGGTTCTCAGTTGCTCACAATGAAAATTCACTGCCTTAGTCTGGCATTCAATTCCCTCTTTAATCTGTGTCAAACCTCTATTTCAAGATTTTTCTCTTTATTTTGCTTATGATGTATATTTTAGTTTGAAATAACTTAAAAGTTTTTACATAGATAAAACTATCAATATTTTCCTTTATGGGTTCTTTTTTGTTTTTATTGAGGGATTTTTTTTCTTTTGGTCTTATATAGAAGGGACTTTCCAATTAAGATTATAAACTTGCCCTCCTAATGTTAAATACATTTAAATTAGAGTTTAAAATTTATATTACTGTTTTGAGACCATAATTCACTTCGATTTATTTTGGGGCATAGAGTTTGATAGGCATGCAACTTTGTTTCTTTCAAATTTTTCCAAAATCCTTTATTGAAACTCTTCACTTCCTTGCAATGTTACATGTTTTATAAAATTAATTTGGTAAATTCATGGGTCTGATACTTGACTTTACGTTGTTTTTCATTAATATATCTATATATTTTGATATCAAAATAACTTTTAAAATTTCTCAAACTGGAGAGAGAGGTTCCAAGATGGTGCCCTAGAAACAACTCAGGATTGCAGCTCTCAGTGAAGGCGCAGAGGGTGAGTCCTAGCCGCATTTTCAGATGGACCTTTGTTGCCCACAGAACGGGGAAATTCCCAGGTGTAGGAGAGACACAGGACAGCAGCACAGCCCTTTCGGCTTGCGTGGCCATTGTGGCCAGCGCCGTGGCGCAGCAGCAGTCCACACAGAGCTCACTGGTCTGGGTGCCCTGTTAAACTGGCAATCTGAGATTTGGGAGGGCAGATTGACATGTACATCTGATTGAATGGGACTTGGATGGTGAGCCAGACCAGGAGATTCCTGGGAAGAGCAATTTGAGCTGGGGCAGTGGGCCGCCACACAGGAGATCTCACGGATCCCAGTGGCCAATCAGCAGGCAACTGGGGCGCCTGTGAGAGAGTCAAAAATTCAACTTGGAGAGAAAAAGAGAAAGAGAGAGAGAGGAGGGACTCTGAGGCAGGGAGCCAGGTGATCGGGCTCGGTGGGTCACACCCTTATGGGGACAAGCAGGGCGGCAATTCGAGGTACTCGGGGTTGAGAGTTTTGCTGCGGGCTCAGCTGAATCCAGGATGGTGCAGCTCGGTGGGGAAGGAGCATCCGCCACTAAGGATGCAATCCACCCCTACTGAGGTACTTGCCCAGTGCTGACGCAGCCTGCCATTGCTGAGGCAACCCAACATAACAGAGAGACTCCACCAACAGGGTGGAGTGCACCACAGTAGAATGGAGCCCCATGGCAGCAGGGCAGACCCACGCTACCAGGGCGGAGCCCCAGCAGGCAAATAGTGAATAGACTGCCTCCTAGCTAGGCAGGACAGTGCAAAAGATACTCATAAAGAAAACCCCAACTCCCTGAGACAGAGCATCTGAGGGGAAAAAAAAGGGGGGGTTTTACAAGTTCTGCTGCAGCAGACCTAAACACATCCACCCAACAACCCTGAATGAACAATGGAGCTTACAGCTCAGCACTGGAACTCCTATAAAGTACAGACCGTCTCCTCAAGCAGCTCCCCGACCCCTGTATATCCAAAGAGCCACCTCACAAAAGGACTAATCAGACTGACATTTAGCAGGCATCATTCTGGGATAAAGATAGCAGAAGAAGAAACTGGTAGCATCCCTCACTGTTCTGCAGCTGCTACAGGTGTACCCCAGACAAGCAGGGCCTGGAGTGGACCTCAGCACTCATACAGCAGAGGGGCTAAACAGTTAGAAGGAAAACCAAGTAACAGAAATACTTCATCATCAATAATCTGGGCGTCCACTCAGAGACCCAATCGAAAAGTCAGCAACTACTAAGACGACAGGTGGATAAATCCGCAAAGTTGGGAAGAAACCAATGCAAAAAAAGAGGAAAACACCCGAAACCAAAAACACCTCACCTCCTACAAAGGACCAAAACTCCTCACAAGCAAGGGAACAAAGCTGGATGGAGAATGAGAGTGACGAAATGACGGAATCAGACTTCAGAAGGTGGATAATGAGAAACTTCAGTGAGCTAAAAGAACATGTTCTAAATCAATGCAAAGAAACTAAGAACCTTGAAAAAAGATTCGAGGAAATGATAACAAGAATGGACAACTTAGAGAGGAATATGAATGAACTGAAGGAGCTGAAAAATAAAACACGAGAACTTCACGAAGCATGTACAAGTTTCAACAGCCGAATTGACCAAGCAGAAGAAAGAATATCAGAAGTCGAAGATCAACTCAATGAAATAAAAAAGAGAAGCCAAGATTAGAGAAAAAAGCACAAAGAGGAATAAACAAAATCTCCAAGAAATGTGGGACTATGTGAAGAGACCTAACCTATGTTTGATAGGTGTACCAGAATGTGACGAAGAGAATGAATCCAAGCTGGAAAACACTCTTCAGGATATTATCCAGGAAAATTTCCCCAACCTAGCAAGGCAGGCCAATACTCAACTCCAGGAAATACAGAGAACATCACAAAGATATTCTGCAAGAAGAGCAACCTCAAGGCACATAATCATCAGATTCGCCAGGGTTGAAATGAAGGAGAAAATACTAAGGGCAGCCAGAGAGAAGGATTGGGTCACCCACAAAGGGAAGCCTATCAGACTCACATCAGATCTCTCAGCAGAAACTCTACAAGCCAGAAGAGAGTGGGGGCCAATATTCAACTATCCTTAAAGAAAAGAACTTTCAACCCAGAATTTCATATCCAGCCAAACTGAGCTTCATAAGTGAAGGAAGAATAAAATCTTTTGCCAACAAGCAAGAACTAAGAGATTTTGTAACCACCAGGCCTGCTTTACAAGAGCTCCTGAAAGAGGCACTACACATAGAAAGGAACAAGCAGTACCAGCCATTCTAAAAACATACCAATGCTAAAGAGCATCAACAAAATGAAGAATCTGCATCAACCAAGGGACAAAACAGCCAGATAGCATCAAAATGGCAGTATCAAACTCACACATAAATGTAAATGGGCTAAATGCACCAATCAAAAGACACAGACTGGCAAATTGGATAAAAAAACAAAAACCATCGGTGTGCTATATCCAGGAAACCCATCTCACATGCAAGGATTCACAAAGGCTCAAAATAAAGGGATGGAGGAAGATTTACCAAGCAAATGGAGAGCAAAAATAAAGCAGGAGTTGCAATTCTCATCTCTGATAAAATAGACTTTAAAGCAACAAAGATCAAAAGAGACAAAGAAGGTCATTACATAATGGTAAAAGGATCAATACACCAAGAAGAGTTTACGATCCTAAATATATATGGACCCAATACAGGAGCACCCAGATATATAAGGCAAGTTCTTAATGACTTACAAAAAGACTTAGACTCCCACACAGTAATAGTGGGAGACTTTAACACTCCACTGTCAATATCAGACAGATCAAGCAGACAGAAAATTAACAAGGATATCCAGAGCTTGAACTCAGACCTGGAACAAGCAAACCTGATAGACATTTATAGAACTCTCCACCCCAAATCCACAGAATATACATTCTTCTCAGCACCACATCACACCTACTCCAAAATTGACCACATAATTGGAAGTAAAGCACTCCTCAGCAAATGCAAAACAACTGAAATCATAACAGTCTCTCAGACCATAGTGCAATCAAGTTAGAACTCAGAAATCAGAAACTAACTCAGAACCGCACAGATTCAAGGAAACTGAACAACTGGCTCTTGAATGTTGATTGGATAAACAATGAAATGAAGGCAGAAATAAAGAAGTTCTTTGAAACCAATGAAAACGAAGACACAACATACCAGAATCTCTGGGACACATTTAAAGCAGTCTGTACAGGAAAATATATAGCAATAAGTGCCCACATGAGAAGAGTGGAGAGATCCAAAATTGAGACCCTATCATCAAACTTGAATGAGCTAGAAGAGCAAGATCAAAAAAACTCAAACCTAGCAGAAGACAAGAAATAACTAAGATCAGAGCAGAACTGAAGGAGATAGAGACACGAAAAACCCTTCAAAAAATCAATAAATCCAAGAGCTGGTTTTTTGAAAAGATCAACAAAATAGACCACTAGCCAGACTGATAAAAAAGAAGAGCGAGAACAACCAAATAGATGCAATAAAAAACGATAAAGGGGAAATCACCACAGATTCCACAGAAATTCAAACCATCATCAGAGAATACTACAAACAACTCTATGCACATAAACTAGTAAACCAGGAAGAAATGGATAAATTCCTGGACACCTGTGTCCTCCCAAGCCGAAACCACGTGGAAGCCGAAACTATGAATAGACCAATAACAAGATCTGAAGTTGAGGCAGCAATTAAGAGCCTATCACACAAAAAAAGTCCAGATCCAGATGGGTTCACAGCCGAATTCTAACAGACACACAAAGAGGATCTGGTACCATTCCTTCTGAAACTATTCCAAATAATCCAAAATGAGGGAACACTTCCCAAATCATTTTATGAGACCAACATCATCCTGATACAAAACCCGGCGGAGACTCAACAAGAAAAGAAAACTTCAGGCCAATATCCATGATGAACATAGATGCAAAAATCTTCAAACCGATATTTAAATCTTCAAAAATACTGGCAAACCGATTGCAACAGCACATTTAAAAACTTATCCATCATGATCAAGTAGGATTCATCACAGGGATGCAAGGCTGGTTCAACATAGGCAAGTCTTTAAACGTCATTCACCACATTAACAGAACCAAAAACAAAAACCACATGATTATCTCAATTGATGCAGAGAAGGCATTTGACAAAATTCAGCAGCGCTTTTTGCTAAAAACCCTCAATAAACTTGTTATTGATGGAACATATCTCAAAGTAATAAAAGCTATTTATGACAAACCAACAGCGAATATCATACTGAATGGGCAAAAACTGGAAGCATTCCCTTTGAAATCCGGCATGAGACAAGGATGCCCTCTCTCACCACTCCTATTCAACATAGTACTGGAAGTTCTAGCCAGAGCAATCAGGCAAGAAAAAGAAATAAAGGGTATTCCAGTAGGAAAGGAGGAAGCCAAATTGTCTCTATTTGCAGACGACATGATAGTATACTTAGAAGACCCCATTGCCTCAGCCCAAAAACTCCTGCAACTGATAAGCAACTTCAGCAAAGTCTCAGGATATAAAATCAATGTTCAAAAATCACAAGCATTCCTATACACCAATAACAGACTTAAAGAGAACCAAATCAAGAACAAACTGCCATTCACAATTGCTACAAAGAGAATAAAATACCTAGGAATACAACTTACAAGGAATGTAAGGGACCTTTTCAAGGAAAACTACAAACCACTGCTCAATGAAATAAGAAAGGACACAAACAAATGGAGAAACATTCCATGTTCATGGTTAGGAAGAATCAGTATCATGAAAATGGCTATGCTGCCCAAAGTAATTTAGAGAATCAACGATATCCCCATCAAGCTACCATTGAATTTCTTCACAGAACTGGAAAAAACCACCATGAACTTCATATGGAACCAAAAGAGAGCCTGCATAGCCAAGTCAATTTTAAGCAAAAAGAACACAGCAGGAGGCATCACACTACCAGACTTCAAATTATACTACAAGGCTACAGTAATCAAAACAGCAAGGTACTGGTACCAAAACAGATATATAGACCAATGGAACAGAACAGAGTCATCGGAGGCAAATCAACATATCTACAACCATATAATCTTTGATAAACCAGACAAAAACAAGCAATGGGGAAAGGATTCCCTGTTTAATAAATGGTGTTAGGAAAACTGGTTAGCCACATGCAGAAAGCAGAAACTGGACCCCTTCCTGACACCTTACACTAAAATTAACTCCAGATGGATTAAAGACTTAAACATAAGACCTGGCACCATAAAAACCCTAGAAGAAAATCTAGGCAAAACCATTCAGGACATAGGAGTAGGCAAGGACTTCATGACCAAAACACCAAAAGCATTGGCAACAAAAGCCACGATAGACAAATGGGACCTAATCAAACTCCACAGCTTTTGCACGGCAAAAGAAACAGTCACTAGAGTGAATCAGCAACCGACAGATTGGGAAAAAAATCTTTGCAGTTTACCCAACTGACAAAGGGCTGATATCCAGAATTTACAAAGAACTCAAACAGATTTACAGGAAAAAAACAAACAAGCCATTCAAAAATGGGCAAAGGACATGAACAGACACTTTACAAAAGAAGACATACATGAGGCCAAAAAACACATGAAAAAATGCTCATCATCACTGGTCATTAGAGAGATGCAAATCAAAGCCACATTGAGATACCATCTCACGCCAGTTAGAATGGCAATTATTAAAAAATCTGGAGACAACAGATGCTGGAGAGGATGTGGAGAAATAGGAACACTCTTACACTGTTGGTGGGAGTGTAAATTAGTTCAACCATTGTGGAAGACAGTGTGGTGATTCCTCAAGGACCTAGAAATAGAAATTCCATTTGACCCAGCAATCCCATTACTGGGTACATATCCAAAGGAATATAAATCGTTCTACTATAAGGACACATGCACACGAATGTTCATTGCAGCACTGTTTACAATAGCAAAGACCTGGAACCAACCCATATGCCCATTGATGATAGGGAAAATGTGGCACATATACACCATGGAATATTATGCAGCAATCAAAAATGACTAGTTTATGTCCTTTGTAAGGACATGGATAAATCTGGAGAACATCATTCTCAGCAAACTGACACAAGAACAGAAAACGAAATACCACATATTCTCACTCATAGGTGGGTGAGAAAAATGAGAACACATGGACACAGGGATGGGGGTACTAAACACTGGAGTCTATTGGGGGGGATAAGGGAGGGACAGCAGCAGGGGAGCTGGGGAGGGATATCCTGGGGAGAAATGCCAAATGTGGGTGAAGGGGAGGAAGGCAGCAATACACACTTCCATGTGTGTACCTATGCAACTATCTTGCATGTTATGCACATGTACCCCAAAACCTAAAATACAATAAAAATTAAAAAAAAAAAAAATTTCTCAAACTGTGTGTATATAGGTGGATACTTTGCATTTCAAGTACCCTGAAATTGTCTTTTTCAAAAGATTTTAGGCTTTTCTATCACATTTTCCCCCAAATAATCTTTAAAAAATTAGCTTAACCTCTTCAATTAATTTTCTTACAATTTTTTTGGGGGGTCACATCAATACCATGCATTATTTTATAAAGAATGTACATTTAACATATTTTGTCTTTCTATACAGAAATGTGGTAACTCTATATAATTAACTTTATGTCCTCTGATAAAGTTTTATAATTTTTCTTTTCTATTATTTTCATGTACTTGTTAGCTTTATCCTAGGATACATTTAAAGAAATCAGTTATATTTATTTAAGAATGGGATCCATATAAGTTATATATTGCTGGTATAAAGGAAAGCTATTGTTTTTTATCATGTAAATCTTGTATCAGAAATACTTCATATAAAATTGCAACTAATTTTGGTTGGCATTAGATGAAAGATAATTAGAATAATCTGTTGAAAGCTTTCAGATTTAGACACAAGTTGGCAGTATCTGCAGATCTCTGAGCATTGAGGCAGCAAGAACAATCGCCAATCTTGTTTCAGAGAAAACTTTTGGAATAAATAATCTCCAATTTATTTTTCTTTCCTGTCTTGATATTTTTATTTTGTATATTTGAGGTATACAATAACATTTTGAAATAAGCATACATAGTGAAATGATTCATACACTCAAATCAATGAACATATCCTTCATTTTACAGTGTTAGCTTTTTCTTTTGTTGTGTAGTTAAGACCTCAAAAATCTACTCTCTTAACAATTTTTCAATATGCAATATAATATTATTAACTATAGTCCTCATGCTATATTTTAAATTATTAGATTTATCATCCTACATAACTAAAACTTTGCACCCTTTGGCCTATGTCAAATCCTCTTCACTATCCCTCCCACTCACCTCCATTAACTATGATTCTACAGTCTGTTTCTATATATTTTTATTTTCTCAGTTTCCACATGTAAAAATGATCATGCATTTTTTTTTTTCTGTGTCTGGTAATTTAATTTAGTATAATGTCCTCCAGGATTGTCTATGTTGTCATAAATAATAGGATTTCTTTCTTAAGACTGAATAATATTCCATTGTGTGTGTGTGTGTGTCTGTATCTATCTATCTATCTATCTATCTATCTATCTATCTATCTATCTATCTATACATATATAAAATTGTGTCTATGTTCATACTTAGGTTGCATTCAAATCTTGGCTATTGTGAATAAGGGTGCAATGAACATGGGAGTGCAGATATCTCTATGAGCTGCTGATCTTTTTTTCTTTGGGCATATACACAGAAGAGGGGCTGCTAGATCATATGGTAGTTCTATTTTCAATTTTTTGAGGAACTACCATACTATTTTTTATAATGGCTGTACTAATTTACATTCCCACAAGCTGTCTACAAGAGTTACTTTTTCTATACACCCTTACCAGCATTTATTATTTCTTGACATTTTGATAATATCCATATTAATAGTGTAAAGTGGTATTTCATTTTGGTTTCAATTTTTATTTCCCAGATGATAGTGATGTTGAGTACTTTTTGTGTATTTATGACCATTTGTATGTCTTCTTTGGAGAAATGTCTATTTGGGTCTTTTGCCTATTTTTTAAAATGGGTTATTGGTTATTTTACTGTGGAGTTGCAGTGAGTTCCTTGCATATTTTGGACTGTGTTGTCATATGGCAGATACAAAAAACTTTGATTTATTTCCTTATGAGGACACTAATCCCATTCTTGAGGATTTCACCCTATGACATATTTACATTCCAAAGGTCTCACTTCCTAATACCATCACATTGGAAATTGAGACTTGAACATATATATTTTGTGGGTATACAAACATTCAGTCTATAACAGATATGCTTTCTAATTTTTCCAATGTACTACACAAGTGGCACTAAATAAAAAACTTTCCCCAAATGGAACATATATGACATTTTATTTAAAATCATGTTGCTTGGTAGAGCCTTGGCACACAGGCTGCTGTTATTTATTTTTTCTGCATTCCTTGATTGAAATATTCTTTACCCAGTTGCCCACTCATTTGATGAGATAACCTCATTGTTCAAAGATATCAGACTAAATAAAACCTGAAGATAAACATTTGAGAGCAAATAAAGCTAAACTGGGTAAATATTATCAGCTCCTCATTAATCATTGTTTCAAGTAGACAATTTAGATGTAAATTTCCTGTGTTAGAGACACGCTGGCCCAAGGTCTTGCTTATTGCTGAGTCTTTATATACATCTAAAGTGGCCTCATCCTTTTATCCAAATTTATATAGGATAATCTGTTTTCTCGTTTGAGTGTGAGCTGATCAGAATACTGCAAAACATATGAACTAACTAAAGAAATAAAACATTTTACAATGTTCCATGAAGGACATAATCCATATGAAGGGACTGTTCAGAGGGAAGATCACATGCTTCCCATCATTAGGCCAGATAACTGCTACTTAATTTCTTTCAATCGGGCTCCAATATAAGTAAAGCTGGTTCATTATCATCCATCACCCTGCTGCCTTCTAATGCTATACTATTCCTGGAGTGCCGACATCTTGGTCTTCCCCAGCTGTTTATTCTATAGTTTATAGCAGTTAACTTTCAGAGAAAGAAGTTTTTCTTTATGGAAGTTATACAATTTTCAATCATTGGATTTTTGAGCTCAGGGAACAACCAGCCTATCCAGAGAGAAGCTATACTTTAGATCAGGAAAATTTTGTTTTATAAAATATGAATAAGAAGAAAGGCTTTCCAAAGAGCTCATCTCTATTTTGGTACAAGAGGAATTTTTAAACTATACTCATCAAGTACAGTTGCCAGATCAGAAAATACCAGTCTATAAATATAGAAACAAGTTCAAAGGCCTAGAGAGTTAGAAAAGGTAAAGCAAAGGGAAGTACTGAAGAAAGAATGCAGAACATTGCTGAATTTTCTGTTTAAACCACCAAGTAGCTCACAGGTTGCCAGAAATTACACCATTATATTAGGAAAGATGATGAAAAATGAACTCCTTTTTACATTAAGAAGTTGGACTTCTAATTTCTATGTCTTATCAGCATCCTAGCATTAATCCATTCTACTAATTTTCTCATTTTTTCTTTTTAATGTAAATACATTTTAAATCCATTGAATGAAAACATGCAAAACTGATTAAGAAATGCAAAACATAAGCTCTGACACACAACCTATTTTACAAATACTACTAATGCAAGTACTATTTATACTAATAACAACTGACATTTTTGAACACTTAAGATGTACTAGACGCTATGCTAATCATTTGATATGCATGTTTGGTAAATTTCTCATTAACATGTGGAGGCTATAAATAATACTTATTGATAATTAGTTTGTAAGCTCAACAACTATGGATATACACATGCAAACATGACTTGTCATGAAGATACCACTGAGTTTTTTGTACATAAATCATTTTTTCAACAATGGTTCAGTGTGTCACTGGTATGCGACAGTCCTAGGCTTGGTGCTTTGGACATCTAGAAACAGTAGATGAAACAAATAGGTAAAAGGGCCAGGACTGGGCAAATACAGGCACTTGGTCAAGTATAATTTATTATTTTTTTCTTATGCCAAAATGAAGCTTGTAGTGTATAGGCAAAGAATTTTTCAATTGCAGAAATATGAAAAAATGGAGGAGATGACATTTCAGCTGAGAAGGCTGTAAAATATGAGTAGAATTCAGATTGAGACAAAGGAGTCAAAAATAGCATTGCAAAGGTTGGGAGCAATGTCTCACGTCTGTTATTGCAGCACTTTGGGAGACCAAGGCAGGTGGATCACTTGAGGCCAGGAATTTGAGACCAGCCCAGCTAACATGGCTAAAATTCATCTCTATTAAAAATACAAAAATTAGCTGGGTGTGGTGGTGGGCACCTGTAATCCAAGCTACTCCAGAGGCTGAGGCAGGAGAATCCCTTGAACCCAAGGGGTGGAGGTTGCAGTGAGCCCAGATGGTGCCACTGTACTCCAGCCTGGGCAACAGAGTAAGACTGTCTTAAGAAAAAAAATAGCATTTCATGGTAAGGAAATTACAGGTGCAAAACCAAGAAGTCTGAAAACATGAGGTGTGTGCAGGTCCGGACAGGTGGCTCAACTCTGCTATAGCACAGGGAATTAGAGTAAAGTGGAGACAAGCTTTGCTGTGATCAGTTTGCTAAACGCCTTTAGCACTAAGCTAAATTTACATAACTTATTTAGTAGGATTCAAAGATTCACTAAAGGATTTTAGAAAAGGCCAAGTGCTATACCAAAGAGGTTTTACTCTGAAAGTGGGAGATAAAAAGAATTATATGGAGAAAAAATTAAAAGCAGAAAGATCAGCTAGGAGACCACAATCAGAATTGAGATAGGAAATGATAGAGTCTGCATTAGGATACTGCTGTGGAATGAAAAGGAGACATATTTTAAAGTTATGGAGAAAGACCAGCTGGGCTTAATGATTAGGGAAAATGTAAGAAGAAAAAATCATATCCATACAAGGATAAAAATCTACAAACAAAAAGTCTATTATTCTAATAAAAATCATCCCACAAAGTATATTTGTTAATCTTGTATTTCAGTGCTCAATATATCTTTAATAAGGCATTTACTGCATATTTTTTCCTTTCAGAGTATATTTTTCCATTTCCACTTATTAAGGAATTGAATGAACTTCTTTGCTCTATCTCATAAGTAGTCTAATAGTTTAATATTCTGCTTTCAACTTTCATTGAGATGGTTTTATGAACAAATATTAGCTTTCTGTACTTTAATGCTTGCACAGGATCTCATGAATTTTTATTTTTAATTAAAATCTAACTCAATGATTGCTAATCCTTTTATATTATTCTTTAGCCTAATTTGCATCATCTAAGCATCTTTTCTTCTGCTAGTTTCATTCCTGTCTTCTCCACCTGAATCTTTGATGCAGTCCTATGATAGAATCTATTATTAATCATATTCTTTCAAAAACCAGCAAATCTTTCTTTGCATGAAACATTTTCTTGTGAGTTGAAAAACAAAAGGCTTTTCTGTTCAAATTGTGTGGTTAATTTTAGCAAGAGATAAATGCTTTTTTAGAAAGTCTTTATGCTTCATTGAGAAAGGATTGAAATTAATTATCTATTATTTAAGAGGTCTTACAGTGAAGAAATAACATTATCTATGTTTAGAAATTATGTTTTTGATCATGAGGTGAAACAAGAAGCCTAGAAAAAAATATAAAAAATTGGAAAAGCAAACTGGGACTTCCCAGGAGGTTTTGCAAGTGGAAGGGAACCCAGAAGTAAGTCAATATTCTTGAGAGAAATTTATAAATGAAAATTGTTTTGAGAGCTTTTGGTAGGAAGTTGTTCTGAACCATTGAAGATTTATGCAAGACTTGCTACACCTGAAAATATTGGTTAGTCATCTGAGGGTTATAGCTAATTAATGAAGTCAGTAGAGAAAGTTTAGACTTTGAAATTATTTATAAAACAAAATATCTTGGGATACACAAAAATGTTGGCATACAGGCATGAGATAAGTATTATAGTTAAAAATTGGGAAATAAGAGGTAACACTTATTGAAGAGGTGGTAATTTTATTATTAATTAATGCCTTCCCATCATATATCAATTACATACATTCATAAATATAGTGTTCTATGCCATTTTTACAGTGTCTTTTCAAATCAATTTCTATTCTGATAAAAAGTATGTAATTGATGATATGTAACAATCTGTTTCTTATTTATTTTGAGAATTGCTATAGGAATTCTGGCCATTTATATTATAGGGAATACTAGATTTACAAATGCCAAAGTAAAAACAAAATAATGGCAGATAGCTTTGAACATAGATTCATACTTCATTGTGATAAAAAGAAAACTTTAGAAAATATGCTCTCTGACTACAAAGAGTTACTCTGTGCAACTTCTGTTTGCTTTATTTTCAGTGACAAATTTTGCACAAGTTAGATTCTGATTATCTGTATGACAGTATGGAAGTTCTCCATCTTTGAATATCTTGCAGTTCCTTTGTTCTTTCTCATACTCATGACAGGGGCAGGAGGTAACTTGCTTTATTCACTCTTCCTTACTTATCATTAGTTGGTGGAGGAGCCAGTTCAGACAATACTGAAAGCCAGTCTTTCATGCAAGAAAGAAGAAAGATGATCACTTGTCTTTTAGGTGATTCACTATGTGAGGTGATTCACTATGTGAGGATCCAGGATAAATGAGACTTTCTGACTCAACTACTTGGGTTAGCAGCATTAGCAGGTTTCTTGACTTGATGATGTGGGGCTGTGTACCAAAAAAAAAAAAAAAGCAGGAACCTTTGGAGCAGGGAAGCTCGGCAGAATAGATAGGAGAAATATGAGAGAGGTTGCCAGGCATTTAGGTGATGCATGAACTTCAATAATTTCGACTCCCCAAGGGCTGCAAGAATGTCCATGATCACAACTGTTCATAAGTTTGGGTCCTTCAGGTGATGGAATGAGGCAGCTGGTTTTAGAAAATGTGAATAAGAATGGCATGGCCACAGCTGGATCACAGTGTTCTCTCTAAATAAAGCCTTCCTCACCGAGTTTGTGACAGCCAGTTACTCTTTGTTACTTTACACATTTGAATTTATTGTTTAGTGGAGCATTTAATTGTGTGCCAATAATGTTTGTGTACTAACTCAGAGCTCTGTCCTCTCTCTACTTTTTGATACACACACACACACACACACACACACACACACACACACACAAATATAATGAACCAAAAGTTACATTTCTTTAACTTTGGACAAAAACTACCCTTATTAATGTATTTCCTAACGTGCTATATTCTAAAAACATAGATATTATGTTTTAGCATCTCACTATTAATAGTTACTCTAGTAAAAGTAGGCAAAAAAGAGAAAACAAATGGCTTCACAGTTCTCTTAATAATGTGGAGATGAGAGGGGAGAAGCCTAGGGTATTTCATCCAGCAAAGTGATGAATAGGAATCATCGTGCTATTCATATTAAACCATGATACATTCCAAAGGGACTGAAACTCTTTCATGAATGACACGTTACTCTTAAATATTTTTCTCCTTGAATTTTTATAATCACGGTACCAAGAGAGTAGATACAATTAAGGTTGAAATGAAATTTGTATTAGAAAACTGATGGCTGAAATTTAATATTTATCTCAGTTATATGATACATGACTCAGTCATATCCCAAGTCCATTTGTGTTTGTTTGAATTTTCCTATATAAAAATTTCATCTTAGTCCCTATGACATTTTTAATTTTATTTGTTTTTATTTGATGTTTATTGCTTCTTCATTAAAAAAATTTCTTATTACATTTTCATGAAAAATATGTTATTTAGACAGGAAAGACATTTGTTAACACATAATTGTGGTGTATTTGGAAAAGTATAGCTGAACGAATGGATAGTTATTGACAATATTATTTTGTCCATTCCCCTTAGACAATAACATATGAACACATTTTTAGATTTGTATATTCACAGTATTTTGAACTATTTAGCAGTTTTCTTAAAATAGAAACAAATCCTTTCACCTTCATGTGTACTCATCCAATATCTCCCACCCCCTGCCTTTTGTTTCCTTTGCTATCCTGCAATCCAAGTAGCTTAACTTCAAAAACTGCAGTTGGGTAAACAGCTGGTCTTTGTAGAATATTTAACACTCTGAGTATTTTGAATACAGTTTTGTAGCTGCTGGAAACTGAAATATAAATAAAACAAAAAAAAGTGAGAGAGAATAAAACTCTACAACTAAGCCACAAATGAGGTCCCAGGTCTTTAAGGAGCTCTTTTTAGAATGAAGACATTATTTTTCCCTTGGTTTAAAGTACATACATGGAATATATTTATGAATTACACCAAATTGATAAAGCACGATTTGAAGGATGTATACATGATAGGGTATGACAAATGGAGAATTTTCTATGTATCATAATGCAGTAAGAACCCCTTGTTAATACTTCATTTTTATTGTAGGGATTTCCATAGAAAATAATTAACATACTGTCAGTTTAGGACTACTCATACAAAAGTTTGGAGCAATGAAAACCTTTTCTGGTTAGGTTTCACTAAATTAGTGAACACAGTAATTCTATGAACACAGTAAATAATTAATGCTTTGTTTCAGGGGCACCTGAGTCAAACTAAAATGATAACTATAATATACTGAACACCAAGCAATGTGCTAAGTACTTTATGTGCACTATCTCATTAAACATTCAAAATAATACTTTAAGGCAGGTAATATATGACTATCCCAATTGTAGAAATGAGGAAACTGATAAAATAAGAAGTTAAATAACTTGTTCAAAATTGTACCATTTTCAAGAGGAATAGATTAAATTTAATGTCAAGTGGCTTAAATCCAGAGGCCAATTTTCAATGCTGCAGTGTACCATCACCATGAGTTACAGAGCCTTTTTGTGTTGTTATAGGAACAAAATCATTTGTTCATGATTCTATGGGAAACTACCTTCCAAAATTTTGGAGTATACCTCCTCATATGTTACAGCAATAAAAGAGAAATATATTAAAGACTGATTTTTTAGAATTAGTCTTCATAAGCATGCCAAGAAGTTGACTGTCAACTTAATTTCTTGACATCTATCTGTATCTTCATGAATTTTTTTTTTTGCTTAATTTTATCTATTCACTGCCTTGCTTAGTATATGGAGTGGTTGCCAAACCATATGGAATTTATCAAATATCTTACTGACCTCATCACTTTCACTTCACATTGTACCACAGACTCTAGCCAAGCAAGAAAAATAAATAAAAGTCATCTAGTTTGGAAAGAAGGAAGTAAAACACTGCTTATTTGAAGATGATATAATCATAAATATGAAATATTCTTTAAAATATATAAAAGCTACTCGAACAAACAAGTAAATTTAGTAAATTCGTAAAGGTTAGTAACTTATTTTAAAGCTACAGCAATTGACAGTGCAGTTCTAGCATAAGGATGACTATATAAATCAATGCAATATAATTAAGAGTCCCAAAATAAGGCCTCATACTTGTGGTCAGTAAATTCTTTACAGTGTACCAAGCAATTCAATAGAGAAGAATATTTTCAACAAATGATGCTGTAACAATGGTATATTCACATGCAAAAGAATGAAATTGGACTCCTACCTCATACTATATACAAAAAATTACTTCAAAATGAATCAAAGACCTAAAGGTAAGATTTAAAATTCTAGAGATTTTAGAAAAAACATGGGCAAAAATATTTATGACCTTGTATCAGGTAATGGTTTCTTAGATATGACACTAAAAGCCCATGCCACCAAAGAAAATAATAGGTAAATTGAACATAATCCAAATGAAAATTTCTGATGCTTCAAAGGTCACCATCAAGAAAATGAAATGACAGCCCTCAAATTGGGAAAAATATTTTTCAAGTCATCCATCTGATAAGAGTCTAGTATCCAAAATATACAGTAAACTCATATAACTCAATAAGAAAAAGAAACTAAAAATGAACAAAATATCTGAATAGACTTTTTCTGAAGAAGATACACAAATGGTAGTAGGCACATGAATATATTCTCAATATAAATAGCCATGAGAGAAAAACAAATCAAATCCACGATGAGATGCCATTTCACACCAACTTTATACCAACTAGCATGACTTAAAAAGGAAAAGTTGATAACCTGTTTTGATGAGAATGTTAAGAAATTAAAACCTTCATAAACTGCTGGTGAGAATGTTAAATTGTAAAGTTACCTTCGGAAACAGTCTGTCAGTTCAACAAAAGGTTTGGCATAGATTTACCATATGACCCAGCAATTCTACTTCCAGGCATATATGCAAGAGAAATAAAAATATTTGCCCACACAAACGCTTATACATGAATGCTTAGACTAACATTATTTCTAATAGTACAAAGGTGGAAACAATCCAAATACACAGCTGATCAATGGAAAAATAAAATATGCCCTATCCCTACAAGAATATATAATTCAGCAATATGAAGCAATCAAGTACTGTTACATGCTACTATAAGGATGAAATTTGGAAACCTCAGCCTAAGAAGCCAGTCACAAAAGACCACATATTGTGTGATTAAATTTATATGAAATGTTCAGAATAAGTAAATCTCTAGTTACAGAAGTGGATAGCAGCATTGCAATTATCAAATGACAGATGGGAAAAATACATGTATAATAATATCAAAAACATCATACACTTTGGGATATGTTTAACAAGATACATGCAAAACCTGTACTCAGGAAAGTACACAATAATGGTGAAAGAAATTTAAGACCTAAAAAGGAGGGATATGCCATGTTTTTTGATTCAGCCTCAATCTTACTAACAGTTTTCTGAAATTATAGAGTCAACTCAATTCTAAAATACAAATAAAATTGTATTTATTTTTAGAAATTGGCAAACCAATTACAAAATTTAATAAAATTTAAAAATCCTTAATGGCCAAAATAGTTTTTGAAAAACCAAGGTGGAGGACTTATATCACTGATTAAATCTTTATTTTTGCATAGATCTATGATAATAAAGACAGTATGATACTAATCTAAGATTTGACATGTAATGGAATGGATTAGAGAGTCAAGAAATAGACCTATAAATATACAGTTTAGAGATTTTTCGAAAACATTAGTAAGATACTTCAATGGGGAAAGAAATATATATATTTTTGACAAATGATGCTGGAACAGATGAATAAAAGGATAGAAAATAATGACGTTTGATCTCTGCCATGCATTATATCAAAAACAAACACAAAATAGTCTATCTAAACACAAAATCTGAAACTATAAAATTCCTAGTAAAACCTAGAAGAAAATCCTCACAATCTTAGAGAAGGCAAAAATGTCTTAGACAGGACACAAAAACACTAGCTATTAAAGAAAAAGATGACCAAATTAAAACTTCTGCTCTTGAAAAGCCACACATAAGAAAAAGGCAAATCACAGACTTGGAAAGAATATTCAAAATACATTATCATTTGGAGAATACATATTAGCCAAAAACATATCTAGAATATATGCAAAAACTCTATAGCTCAATTGTAAACAGAAACCCATATATATTTTTAAAATGAGAAACAGATTTGAACACACTCTTCACAAAAGATACATTTATTGTCCAGATGCAAAAGAAAAGACTTTTTTTTTATCACCAGTGATAATGGAAATGTAAACTAAAACCACAGTTAGTTACTACCCATCCATTGGATTGCCTGAAATAAAAAATGACTGTCAATATCCAGTACTGGTAAAGACCTAGAGCATCTGGAGCTCTTATATATTACAGTTAGGAGTCAAAATGGTATGTACCTTTTGGAACACTGGCAATTTGTTTGAATGTTAAGTATATATTTATCATATGACCCAGAAAATCCACTTATAGGTATTTAAGAGAAATCAAAACTTGTGTCCACAAAAGACAGTACACATATATGCACACAAATGTTCATAGAAAGCTTTTTCAAAATGTCTGAGAACTAGAAATAACAGAAATGCCCATTAGGAGATGATTAGGTAAACACAATATGGTAAATCCATAAAAGGAAATACAGTCCATCAATAAAAATAAACTGCTGATACATGCAAAAATATGTATACATTGCAGAAGCATCTGAGTATAAGAAGCCAGACAAAAAAGAGGGCATACTGTCTGGCTCCACGTACATGCTATTCAAGAATGGGCAAAAGGCAGATGAGGGATTGCCTGCAGTCAGGGGAAAGGGGGAGGCTTGATTGAAAACAGCCATGAGGGCACTTTCTGAGAAGTTGGAAATGTCTTATAGTTTGTTTGGATCACTAGTTATTTGTGTGTATATAACTGTCAAAGTTCATTGAACAGTGCACTTACAAGTGGTGTGTTTTTATCCATAAAGTATAGTTTAATAAAGTTGATTTTAAAATAAAATCAAATCAAGCAAAGAAACAAAGAAAAGGCTTATGATCTATGAGAGCTGAAAGTAGATTTTGAAACCAGCTTTTAAAATCCTCTTATTTAATATTTCAGAAGGCTCAGGAGATACAATGGCAAATGACTTTCTTAATGTTACCTAGCTGGTTACTAGAATTGAATTCTCCTGACATTTTTCATTGCTTTGTAGAAATTTGAGTTAATACCACTAGCGTGTAACTAAGTCAATGTTTCCTCAAAACCCAAGTATTATATTTTATGTGTTAGTTAACATTTTGAAGAAAAAGCAAAGCATATTTTGAAACTTTACTCTGTTCTTAAGTATAAAATAATCTGCGAAATGTAGGGGTCAGAAAAAATATATCAAAAGAAGATCTCACACTGGTCCCCCAAGTGGGCTGAGAAAATGTTTCGTACTCGCTACTTCAGGTACTCTGCGAGTATTTGCACAGAGTAGAACAATAAGTGAGGCTGCTTTTCTCCAAGTATATAGCTTTATAATAAAAATAATTAAGTTAAAATGTGCCTATAGATTGGAATGTTATAAGCACTGAAATTAAAATAATGATGACAGCACATTAGGAAAAATACAAAGCCTTGCTAGATACAGAAATATTAAATGGATTTCAAATAGAAACCTGCCTCCTCTTACATTTTGTATTCTGGAAGTAGCTTGCTTTCAGTAAGAATTAATTTAATTCAGTATCTGTTTTAGTGTTATGATATAGCTTATAAACAATCATATCGGACAAATGTCTAAAACGTTTTTTAACTAAAGTTCCTTAAGAAGTATGCCACCTTCCTTTTTTATACCTTTTTTTTGACATATATTATATATATTACTAGGTCTTCAAATCTCAAATTATTTATAATCTATTTTTAATTTGACCTAGTTCAAAAATGCAAGAACTTTAGAAGTAGAGGAGTAAAATTACCTTCAGGTATGTTTGTGAAAAGCAGGAAGGAAGGGAGGAAAGAAAAGGGGAGAGGGAGAAAGAAAAAGGCTGAATGAGAAGAGAGACTCCTTCAAAAGAAAAGATGGCAGCTTAAAGTTTTGTTTATTTAAAATATACCCAAAGAAGATGTGCTATTTGTAATTTAAAGAAATTAATTCATATACTGAGAGGAGATCAGATAGCATGATTAACAGGGCTGAAAAGAGAAAACAGTTGAAATTGCCTTTTGCCAAGAATGACTACATAGTGTTAGGACATTGGGTAGAATTAATGATGTTGCTACCACCTGGATCTTGTCATAGAACATTTTCAGTGGAATACTACTCAATCATAGCTATGTACCAATGTAATAGAAGAAGAGAAATCAGACAAAGCCTCAATAAGAAGACATTTCTTCCCAACTCTGATTTTGCTCTCCCTTCCACATCACCTTGCCCAAAGTGCTTTGTTCTACAGCACGAAATAGCAAGAGATAGGCTAATAGGAGTAGTATAGTATTATTTATCGGGTAGTATCCCAGGGAAAGTGAAATGGTTTTGCCGTACCAAAATTGTTTTTATACCATAATGTTTGGAAATGATTAATCATGATCAATAGCTAGAAATCTGTTCATATAAACGGGACAGTGATTTCTTTATGTCCATAAAACACTTTTTAACACAAGTTCCATGTGGAAATCAGGCTGAATGATATTTTTATTTGCTTTAATTATTGCAAAGTAGATTTGGAACTAGGGGAAATCTATCATCTATAGTGTAAGTGGCATAAGTGGAAAATTTTAAAAGGAACAGCATGAAAAATATAAGCCCCATTTTTCACTGTAAATATTACTCAAAAGTTAGGAAATAATTACAATTATAGGATGGATAAAATAAAATTAATTTCTGACACAATGAAATAGGTAATTGCTTTGGAAAAGTATTTAAAATAGTACCATCTCCTTTTCTTTTGTTGATAATGAACAACTTCTTAAGGAAATGGCTTGACTATGCCAGCTACCTATGCATAAAATCTGATGAAAAGCAGAGATTGCTGGCTCCTTCTGTTTTCATTTTTCCCATTGCATTATAACTACTGAACGTCTTGAAATATCAGACTGATTTATTTTGTTTAAGCAAATCCATAATGTTTACTCCAAATGTCATGCAATTTTATTTTATTTTTTTGTTTTCTTGAGCCAAGAGCTGCTGAATGTTTACTTCTCAACTGGGTCACTTTACTCTGAGTTTGCTAGCCCAAATCGTGACAAAAGCATCACAAGGTTAGAGGCACTGCAGATATAAGAACAACGGAGTTTTGTCATTCTTGTGTAAATGCCTGAGCCAAGTGCTTATGCTGCCTGGAGCCTGCCTGTTTTGCAAACTGTCGCATACTCTTTCAGATGACATTACATATGGAGCCATAAACTCAATCTAGCAGTTTATTGGCTTCCAGTTTTTCTTCTAGCAGCATCAATCTATTGCTGAATATTTGAAATTTAATCCCTTTGGATGTTCAATAACAAGCAGTAGCCCGAATCATTTAATTTGTCTGGCATAATAGGGGAGAAAAAAGGCTGATACTAAACAAGAGATGCTAGGGGAAAAAAATCATTGAAGCTGTTTTCTTCTTGCTCTCGGCAAATGAGACTTTGTCCCTTTTTCAGAGTGCACTTTGGAGCAAAGCGGCTCTTTGGTGTCACTGCCAGAAAAGAGAGCATGAGATACCTATATTTTCTAGTTTCAAAACCACGAGAAAACTTTTAAGCTGTAAATAAAAGTCAGATTTCAGTTTTGTTCTGCATAAATTTTGAACCTCTGATGAATTAAAAACATATGCTTTTTCCAAAGTTGTTTACTTGGCATGATAGAAGTGTTTATTTACTTAGAAATCAAGACACTATTTGAGCTATATGCAGTATGATATTTAAATAGTCTGTTGGGAGCCCAAAGTCATTTCCCATAAAAACATTTTAAATGATGGTAAAATTCATAGACCAATGTATAAAGATATATTCTATCCACAACACACATTATGGATAGAATAATTTTGTTGTATCTTAAACCTGATTACAAACATACTCTTTTCACAGAAAAACGCACTCATCCAAATTGGGTTAACAGAAAAACATCACCCCTTGTTAAGGCCCTGGGTGCTGGATTAATGACTAACAAGTCACCCATGGTAGTTTCCACCAACTGGGGTGGGCCTGGGGCATGCAAACAGGGACTGATGGCTAAAATTTAATAATGGGGATGTGTGGCAGTCCAGTCCAGATCCCAGATTATACTTGGGCTCCCTTTCTCTGGCACTGGAAGCTATTTACTCAGGCTGCAATCCACATAGATTCATAGCTACTCTCCCATCTTCTGGTTCCTGAAACAAAACCAGTGCTGTTTAGGTTTTCTTCATTTTTTTTTTTTTTAATGCTTAACATACTTCTTTCTCTTGTTGTTCAATTTCTTTTCATTTGGACATGTCTTAGAGTGATAGTCCAAACACACATTGGTGATAAATAAGAGAAGGTTAAACTTCAATTTTTAGATAAAGGAAATGAGGTTCAGTCTCAGCTATAACAGACCTTATGACATGTATACAATTTATTTATTTTCTAACTTCTTTTTTTTTTTTTTTATTGAGATGGAGTTTTGCTCTTGTCACCCTGTGGCACAATCTCAGCTCCCTGCAACCTCTGCCTCCTGGGTTCAAGTGATTCTCCTGTCTCAGCCTCCCAAATAGCTGGGACTACAGGTGCACACCACCACACCTGGCTAATTTTGTATTTTTTTTTAATAGAGATGGGATTTCACCATGTGGGATAGGCTGGTCTCGAACTCCTAACCTCAGGTGATAAACCCATCTCAGCCTCCCCAAATGCTAGGATTACAGACATGAGCCACCACACTTGGTTTTATTTTCTAGCTTCTATAAAACAGCAGAAATCAATATATTGTACATCAAGCAATGAAAAATGGTGATTCCTGAAAGAAAACAAATAAGGTGGTCCCTATGTCTGTAGCAGTTTACTACCTGGAAAAATTTCCAGGTTGCAGTAAAAGGAGGAGAACATAGGTAGAGTTCAACAGCCTCACTGAGTTAGAAAACATACCGAGAGCTCAGGGAATCCAAGGAGGTGGCTAGAGTTCACATGGAGTCGTGGAGTGACAGTCCAAAGACACACTGTTGGTAAATAAGAGAAAGTTAAACTTCATTTTCAAGTTTAACAAAAGGAGAATTCATTGATTCTAGGCATTCAGTCACCAAAACTAGGGTAGGATTTTAGGGACTGAAGGAAATGAGTTTCATATTAGAGATACTGACAAGCTATTTATTTCTTCATTCATCCGTTCAGGCAACAAATATTTTACCAGGTGCCTACTGTATACCAGGTATTATGCTAAGTGATATCAGGTATAATGCTAAGTGAGAAGAAATTAGAGATTGACTGGGTGAAATGGCTCACACCTGTAATCCTAGCATTTTGGGAGGCTGAGGTGAGCAGATCATGAGGTCAGGAGTTTGAGACCAGCCTGACCAATATGGTGAAACCCCCAAAATACAAAAATTAGCCAGGCATGATGCTGTGCACCTGCAATCCCAGCTGCTCGGGAGGCTGTCAGGAGAATTGCTTAAACCCAGGAGGCAGAGGTCGTGGTGAGGTGACAGTGTGCCACTGTACTCCAGCCTGGGCAACAAAACGAGAATCCATCTCAAAAAAAAAAAAGAAAGAAAGAAAGAAAAAAGAACTTAGAGATTAATATAATATGTCCTGATTATGTTTACTCACAAAGTTTACATTCTACTAGCAGTAAGAGACATAAACAAAGAAATGCATTGATGTATTAATGTATTATATTAATAGCTACCATGAGAGAAGTGATCACAGGCTATTTTATTCACTTCTTATTGTTGCTGTAACAAACACATACAAACCTAGTGACTTAGCACTTATTGTTATTATATTCCAGTTTTATTATTTTATTGTTATTTTACAGAATTATTATCTTACAGCTTTGAAGGGTGGAGGCAAGATCTTAGGAAAGGCTTCATTGAGATAGTAATGCTTGAGTCATGATTTGGTCATGAAGTATTCACCAGGGTAATGTCAAGATATTCCAGAGGGAGGCAGTGTGAAACATTTTCACAGTGAAGGCAAAGAAAGACATGTTTAGAGAACTGCAAGTGGTTTGAATTGCCTGAAAAATGACTTTCAGAAGAGATTCCTGAAGGGATAAAACTGGAGTTAGATGATGGGATCAAATCATATAGAACCTTACATGCCAAATCTAAGGATTTACATTTACTGTGTTTTGTGACTCTAGCCGCCTCCATGGATGCCCTGATCTCCCAGTATGTTTTCTTATTCAGGGAGACTATTGAACTCTACCTATGTTTTCCTCCTTGCACTGCAACCTAGAAGCTTTTTCCAGGTGGTAAACTGCTGCAGTTATAGGGACCACCTCATTTGTTTTCCACCTTTCAGGAATCATTATCCTTCATTGCCTGATCCTAATGTACAATATGTTGTTCTTTGACAGAAGTTAGAATATAAATTTTATACATGCCATAAGGTCTATTCTAGCTGAAGCTGAACTTCATTCCCTCCATTTAAAAGAAATAATAATGAGGCTGGAGATGTGGTTGAGTTAACCTTTGAGTGCAGATTTCCTTTATTTTAGGGAAAAAAAACCAGCTTAATGGACCTTTTTGTTATGCATATTGATCAGATAAATTTGCAGTTTCAATACAATGAAATTGCAAAAACGTATTTATATTGCATTTCTAAATAATCTAATTTTAGAAAATAAATGCCTTTTCTCTATGAGGGCCTCAGAGTTGTTGAGAATCTGAACTCCAGGGTGGGAAGTATGTTGAGTTATATTCCAAGGTTTAGATATAAGTGATCCCTACAGAATTAACCAACCAGGGGTTTACAAGTAAGATATTCAAGAAGTGTCTTGCCTTATAGATTCTGGTCATAACTTATTTCTAGTTATACGTATTTTCTTTTATGAGTTTCAATTTTCTTATTTTACTTTGAAGTCTCAGCAAAGTTTAAACACTGCAATCTGGTCATATTTGGACTGGTTGAAATTTAGGGAGAAGACCTTAAATTTAGTTTAAGTGGAGCAGAGGGAGTGAGGGCAGTCAGAGAGGGTTGGTGTGTGATCAACAGAGAAACTCTGGCTAGATGTCTGCAGTGAGGCAGGAGACTAAGCAGACAAATGACAGCCCATTTGTATTTATGGAATGTTTAGATTTCCATGAGGATTCACAGAAATATGTAGAGAGGAAAATCCAATAAAGTTGAATTTCCTGTGGCCAGTTCTTATGGGGACTTACACTTTTCTTATTTTAGATATTAAAGGGAAATGTCCGAAGACCTACAGATCATATATTCCTGCTAATATAGCTACCAAATGATAGCATGGTTAAGCTATGAATTCCAGTATTTCTTCCTAGTTAATGTATTGGTGAAACCACAAGCACATGGGGCTAAAAGTGTTCATCTTGGGTGTTTCTATCTCTGATTTTTTCTCATAATTTATTTACTCATCAGCTAATTTTTTAAATCTTACGTTGTTGTACTTAATCAAGACTCAGAATTGTCACCTTCTTGACTTAGAGTGTTTTTAATAAGAATAGAAACTTTTAAATATTTTTGAATTATTTATAGGTTAAACTTTAAGTAGAGTCTTTATAAACTGTACATTTATGGTATGACTAGAATTGGTCTTAAATCTGTTATTGTATACATGTTTTGGAATTTAAGGAGTTTCCTTCTCTATTATCTGTAAAAAATTGTTGAAGCTTAGCCAGAATAGCCTGTTTTTGCTCTGTGATAGTGAAAGAATTTCTACGGGGGAAAATATGTATGTATGTATATATATATATATATATATATATATATATATGTGTGTGTGTGTGTGTATGTGTGTGTGTGTGTGTTTAGGCTTTCTTCCAAGATGAGTCTTATATTGTGGTGGAGAAAGAAGGGAATTGTTAATTCCGTATTACTTTCTTGCAATAGTATTAACATATCCAATCACTCCAATGTAATGCTTATATGTGATTTGCAATGTCTGCTAGCTAACAAAATCACTGGTTTCAATATTAGCAGTGACTCTAGAAGAATTGTATCTCTAATAAGCTTTGCATAATTTTTAAATGCCACTGCCATTTCGTTTCATTCAGAAAGGCCTGCTGGTAGTGATATTTCTTTCCAAGGTGAAAATGCCAGTGACCTCTTTCCCTTCCAAGTAATGTATTTTTTTAAGAAGTATTTATCATCTTTTCTACTGAGCAGTCTCCCTGACGCTGCTTAACCTAGTACAGTTTGCTTCCTGACACTTTTATTCCACTGAAATAACTCCCAACAATAACAATAAGAGACTAATTGCAAAATCTGACACTTTATAGTCCTCATTATATCTGACACTTTTGTACACTTTATTCCATTTGCAACTCTCTCCCCCTTAACTTTCATTGAACCATTCTTTTATTAATTTTTATGTATTTCATGTAATTCTTTCTCAGTCTTAGTGTCCACCCATAAATATATTCCACAGGTTTGTATTGCATAGACATTTTCTCTCCTTATCCTAAAGTCAAAACTCCACCAGTCTTTATATTAATGATTTCCAAATCTCTACCTCTCATTCAGACTTTCTCCTTTGATCTCTAGAACAGATTACACACTATTTACTTGTATGTTGCTTTAATACTTTATGCCTTACAATATCAATATAGAATTTATTAATGTCCCCCTATACCTGAATGGAATCACCATTTAACCAATCTCCAAGTTAAAACATTAGACTTTGTGTGTCTTAGCCTGGGTGCTATAAAGAGTGTATCTTGAGAAAAGGACTAACGTGCTAATACTTGACATGAGAAATGCAAGACCCAGATAGTAAGGAAGAGTACAAAAGGATTATGAAGTAAGAAAAGATGTATGCTATGTGAAATTATGCCTCACTCTATTGGTTCCAGCTTTACAATAAACTATAAGAAGACATGAAGGTCTTTCATAAGGTGTACTTTCTAAGCATGCTGAACTTCTCTGACCATGCTGCAAGTTAAAACCATTCTTTGAAATGGTTTACAGAAAAGAGAATAAAGGATAACTTTATCTGCCTGATCTCCTCAACAGGTTCACTTTTTCCACTCCTTAGTGTTTACACTGGGAGGAGCTTCTAGGTTGCATCTTCTAGGCTCTTGGTGGCCAGTCAGGGATTTAGGATGCTTCAGCCCAGGTGGATTACCATCCCAAATAAAGAGAACAGTAGGTAACTGGGGAAATACGAGAACATTTACAAGGTAGATATCATTCCAATCCCTTATTCTGAACCCATTTCTGTATCCTAATCTCCATAGTGGATTAGTTACCAAATACCATTATATCTACTTTATAAATATATGTCATATGTGTCTCCTTCTATTTCATACTCTTAGCATTTTTATCCAGGATGACTGCAGTAATTTCTTAGTAGTTTTTCCCTAATTTGGCCTTGCTTCCCTCTACTTTATCTTCCATGATGCTGTCAGAGTAACTTTTCTAAAGGGCAAATTTGCTGTTTTGCTCTACTACCTAAAAGTTTTTCAGTGGCTCCCCATCGACTCTAGAGTAAAAGCCGTGTGCTTAGCACAGGGCAAAATCCTTGTAATTTAGCCCCTACTTTCATCGTTAACCTCGTAGCTCATCACTCCTCAAAAAGTCCCTTATGATTGGAATGTGAATGTCAGATTGTCAGGTTACCCACATATGCCCTGCTACCTTTTTCATTCATCTATTTTAGGAATGCTGTCCACCTCCTATTCTTCACCTGGGTAGGCTCTAGTCAACCTTCTAGATGAGTTAAATATGAAAAAAAACAGTAAAAACATTTAGTTATTTATTCATTCAACACATAATAAGCTCCTCTATATACCAGATATTATTCCATATTTTGAAGATGGAGCAGTTAATAACATGAATAGAAATCTGCCTCTCTAGAACTTATATTCTTGAGGAGGAGGTAGACAATAAAGTAAATAAACAGAATGTTAGCTGGTGAGAAGGACAAAAAGAAAAACAGGAAAGAGCAGTAAGAATTTTGGGGGGTTGTGATTTTTGATAGGATGGCATGGGAAGATCTTGCTAATGAGGTGACTTTTAAGTAAAGATCTGAAGAAGGTAAGGAAGCATGCCATAAGGATATCCTGGAAAATAGTAGGTTAGGCATGAGGAAAAATAAGTGCAAATTTTAAGATTACCTGGGGTCTGAGGGTACCTGGAGTGCTTGAAGAATTGGAAAAAGACAAGGTAAATTGGAGCAGTTAGTGAAGGAAGAAATTAAGTTAAAGGGGTAGTTTATCATAAATGAATGTGCAACTTTGCTGTTTTCTTTGAGTGGAAAGGAAGCCACTGGAGAATTTTCCAAGGAAAGCAGAGGATGGGTTTGGCTGTTATGTTGGGAATAGATAGTAGGAGAGTAAAGGATGAAGTTACGAGATTTCTTAGTAGGCTACTGCAGTAATCCAGTGTGAGGTGATAGTGGTTTATCAAGGGTGGTAGTAATGGTGTCGATAAGTAGTGTTAAATTCTGCATACGCTTTGAGTGTGTAGCTGAGAGTTGAGATGTAGGGTGACATTTTGGCAGAAGCAATAGAGATAGAAAAACAGAGAGGAGGAGGTTTGGGAAGTAGTGTAAGGTGCACAGATTGGGGCATGTTAAATTTGAGATGACTTAAAGTATCCAAGCAGGGATGTCAAACATACTTGCCATCTATTAAACTGCATGCATTACACAGGAAAAAGTTTTTGTCAGAGATATACATTTAAGAATTATGATCATGAAAATGATATTCAAATCTATGTGATTAAGTGACTTGCTTTTTCACTCAGAGTAAAAGCCAAATCCTATAATCACTGAGGAAGCAGATATAAATACAAAAAGATGTTCAAAGACAATTCAGGAACATTCTGAATTTACAAATTAAGGATTTAAAGGAACCAAAAGTGAGACTAAGAAGGAACTTCCAGTTAAGTAAAAAATAATAACAGTAACAACAACAAAAGATCATGGTATTCTGGGTATTCATTATTTGTTAAGATAGGTTGTGCTTAAGTATTGTTGACACAAATATCTAATGGTTTAAGCACAATATCTTTTTCTTCCTCACGTAACTATTTGAACCACATGTGCCAGAACAGAAAGACTGCCTGTGTTTCATCAGTCAGTTGGGTATTCATGTTCCCTCTAAATTATGGCTGTTCTTCCATCCCCTATGGCTTCATTATTATTTGCATTTAGCAGTTCACAGGAGAAAGATGGTCAGAGGGGGCATATCCACTTTGTAACTTATTTGACCAGGAAATGGTATACATATTACTTCCACTATCCTCCCATTTTCTATTATTCAGTTTTATGTCACACCTATCTACGAGTGAGGCTTGGAAATATGGTCTACTGTGTACCTCATAAAAAGAAACATAATTTTACTAAATGAATCTATAGCTAACACTCTGTTTCATACTAACTGAAGAAATTTTCCACATTGTGTCTTCATTTTTCTTTACATGTTATTTCCCCCTTAATGGATTTATTGACATTTACTTGTGTATCCCTAATGGTTTGCATATTGACTGGGCACTTACATTTTTCAATGAATACTGTTGGATGAAAAGATAAAATAATTAAAATTATTAGATGTTTTACAGTTTACAAAATAATCTCAATAGTTCAGGTATTCCCTTTTTTTCAGTGGGTGACATGAGGCTCAGAGAGGTTAACTAGTTCCCTTGCTAAAAATCACATCGCTAGTAAATGATAGATGTGGCGCAGGTTTCCTGATTTCAGAAATATGAATAGCCTTAATCTGTCTTCTCCATTTAGATTTACTTACAGAAGTCATAGAGTGAAAATGAAATATTTAAATGACTAAACCCTGATATGTAATTTGCTGAGTTTTACTATAACCTCTATTTAAGTATTGATCTTGGATTATGCCACAGAAAATGAGCTATTTTGGTTCTCTAATGACATTATATTGGGTGGAGAGTCTAGTGACAGAGACATTGACATTAAAATTTAAAATTACTGAGGCAAGCTGGAAAAGAAAACAAATGAAATTCAGTGGGGATGATTCAATTAAAGGACTACGAGTAAGTAGAAGGGGAAGAATATAAATATAGAAATAATCTTAAAACAATGCCTATGAGAGATTCATGCAAAATGTCAGAAAAGGTCAGTGAAGAAAAATAAAATCTACTCTTGTTTCTATTCAAACTTACAACATTGTACTACTATTGGGGGGGGGCCCACATTCTGATTTTAGTCTGTGGGCTCAGGGGTGCCTTTCACATGGAACATTATTTATTTATTTCAAGTATATTATTTATTTCAAAGATCATGAAAACTTTTTAAGATGGCCCTTGAGGTATTAATACCAATAGTATTGTACCAAGAAACGTGAATTTATCTATTGTGATATTTTTATTTGTAAGTAACAGAAAACCACAAACCATCATTCTGGACTTTTCCTTTCAGCTTTGCTAATAGTGGATCAAGTCTGGCTACAAGTCAGCAATCTCCTTTTATGGTGATATTGTCATCACAGCAGTTTCTAAGCTCACACCAACATTCTTCAGAATCCAGAGCAAAGTAGAGCACAAGTGTCTGAGGATTCCTGGCACAAGTCCTGGGGTTCACTGTGTTTGACCTGGCCTGGGTTACATGCTAACAGCCACACCTCTTAGAGGAGCCACGTCTCCAGATGCATCTGGATTCCAAATGAAAATTAGCAGGGTTTGAAAAGGAGAAAGAGATGCCCCCAGAGTGTCCAGAGCAGAAGGTGAGGGAATATTAGGCAGAGGAAATTATTTTAGAAAAGTGTCAGGGCAAAATTAGAATTTTGGGTTTGTTTATTTTTCTCTTTGGTACCTATAATTGACAGATAGTGCTCAATATATTTTTATTAAATGAAGAATGGAAGAAAATGAATGAAAACATATTCCAGTTTGGCTTCAGCAAATGATAGAAATACAAGAAAATGTAAAGTAGGCAGTGTATTGAAGGCAGGCAAACAGAAACCAAATTTAATAAACCACATAAGGCCATTATCATGTTTAACTATTCTTGATGCGGTTTCCATACTGACCAGCTATTAGCCAGATGCTCCTAAATACCATGCTTGCTTCTGGATGACTTTTTGTACTGCTCTAGCAGTGAATATAAGAACAGGCACGCCACTTTTGACTATAGCCTAAGCTAGCTATAAATAGGAATGTGTATGCCTTCTGTAAAAATAGTCATACACTGCATTCCAAAACAAAACAAAAAAAATGAATTGTGTTTGCATCATCTGCTGCTTGAGATTATCTGCACCACTGTTCTCCTCCATTAGTGTGGGTAATTGGCCAGAGACTGTATACAATGCAAAATGGGGAATCAGTGGCTATGGACAAATGCCGCATAAGGGATCTGGGGTACTGAATTAGTCAGAGGTGGCTTCTTTTGTTAAAAGCAAAACTCACAAAATCCTCCTCTGAACTCTTAACCAGAAATCGTAATAGACGTTTAAACGTACAATAACAAGAATGGCCAGACATGTACATTCGGAATAGAATAACTGACTTTTGGAATAGTTCATTTAGCATGTTATATGCTTATTCAACTACACTGTCCTTGCTCATATTTGGGAAACTCTTCTTTTGGTGCAGGCTTCAATTTATAACTAAAAAGAGTCATCTACTTATTTTGCTTTACTTCACTTTACTCTTATTTTGCTTTGTTTTGTTTTGCTACACAATGAAAAAGATAAAGTACTCCTAAGTCACCATACCTCAAATAACTGGATTATTTCTCAAATTTAAATTCCATTTTCAACATTAATGATGAGTTCATACCAAGGATCATCAAAAGAATGTGCTTCAGGGTCAGAAGAAAATTCCAAAGGGAAATTCTAAATTCAACTTGACCAACAGATGATCACTTGAAAAATAAGGCGTTTTCTCAGGATAAGTTTATTTCACCAGTAAAGAACTTAGCTGTGTGTACCTGCTCTAAAAGTTTTTATGAATGCATCAGGCTTGATATTAGACATCTTCATTCTAGAGCTCATGCCAGATATACTAGATAACTGCATGAGCATGGACAGCTATAGTCTGTAATATCGATAAGCCAATATTATGTTGGTGATACTACTTTATAGACTTAGTATTTTATCTATAAAATATGATAAACTTTTCTCTAATACTTAATATTGGTGATATTCATGATGATCATTTTCTTGTTAGATAACTTTTCTCTGAGTTGCTGATTAATAAAGATGAAGAACTATGGAGAAAATCTGAAAGAGCACACTAGAGTGGTTATAGTCAATTCCATAAATTATTTTTTTAAATTGTGGTTAAGAATGGCCTAAAGTAGAATTCAGCCTTTTTAATGTACATTTCCATGAGCATTTGACAAACACAGAATTATAAAACCACTATTACTGTCAATATATAGTAGTTTCATCATGTAAAAAAATCCCCTGGTGCCCCTCTATAGAAAAACACTCCTCACTCTAGCCTCTAATAACTATTTATCTGTTTTCAGTCCTTATAAGGTTTGATTTTTTTCAGTGTCATCTAAATAGAATTGTAGAGAAGGCAGTCTTTGAGTCTAGCTTCTTTCAGGTGGCATACTGCATTTGAGATTCAACCAAATTGTAAGCATCAAAGATTTGTTCACTTCTTGATTGCTAAGTTGAGTTTATTTTATGGATGAACTACCATTTGTTTATTCACTCAAATTGCAGGGCATGTGAGTTGTTTCCATTTTATGGCACGTAAGAATAAAACTACTACAACATCCATGTCCAGGTTAAAAATTATTGTAAGTTTTTATTTTACCTCAGTAAGTACCTATGGGCTGTTCACTGGGTCATATAATAAATGTATGCTTAATTGTAAAATACATTGGTAAACTATTTTCAAAAGTAAATATAGTATTGTAAAGTCTCTCCAGAAAGGTGTGATTGTTTCAGTACCTTTCCATCCTCCCCAGAAGATGGTATAGTATTTTTTATTTTAGCCATTATAATACATATAAAGAGGTATCTCATTGTGATTTTAATTTGCATTTACATTGTTAAGCATATTTTCATAGGCATATTTGTTAACTATGTCTTGTTGGTGAAGTATCTGTTCTTTTTTATTCATTTATTGTTATTGGATTGTTGGCTTTTTTATTGAGTGTTGAGAGTTCTTTAGTCTGGGCAAAATCCATCATACATAAATATTGCAAATATTTTTTCCTAACATGTGGCTTATTTTTCATTTTTTTTATTGAAGAGCAAAAGTTGTTAATTTTGAGAGAGTCCAGTTTGCCAGTTTTTGAAAATGTGGTTCATGCTTTTAGGTATCTTAAATTGTTGCCTTGAACAGAAAGTCACAATGATTTTCTCCTATGTTTTCTTCTAGACTGTTTTGTTCAGTTCGATGAACAGGTCTGTATTTTCACAAGCATAACACTTTGTTGATTTGTATCTTTTCATAGAAAGTCTGGAAATCCTGTAGTTTGTTCTCTCCAATACTGCTCTTCTCTTTTTTTAATATATATATTTTATTACACTTTAGGTTCTGGGTACATGTGCAGAACATGCAGAATTGTTGCATAGGTACATACATGGCAATGTGGTTTGCTTCTTCTATTGTAGATTAGTTCTTTCCTTTCCCAATACATTTAAAAATAAGTTTTTCAATGTCTACAGAAAAAGAAAATCTCACTTGGGTTTTGATTGGCTTTGCACTGAATCTATAGATACATTTGGAAATAATTGACATCTTAATATTAAATTTTCCAAACTATGACAACAACATAGTTCTCTATTTAGGACTTCTCTGATTTCCTTCATCAGTATTTGTAGATTATAGCACAGATGTGCTCTTGTGCAGATTTTGATTTATACCTATTTCAAGCTTTTTGATGCCATTGAAATTTATGCTTTTGAAAATTTCAATTCATAGTTGTTCATTGCAAATGCATGGAAATAAAGTGATTTTTGTATATTAAATCTGTATCTTGTAACTTTTTAAACTTACTTCTTAGTTCTCTTGAAATTTTGTTGTTGCTATGGTTACCTGCAGCCTCATCTTAACTTCCCGGTGAGCTTACACTTCAGAAAGGGTCTGTCTCAAAATTTCTGATAGAGAGATAGACTCACCCAGGGGTAGACTCCTCATACTTCTTACTCTGCATGGCCTGTGGTTAAGAGGGTGGGATTTTGTTCTGTCGTCACGCTTCATCCTCAGTCTCAGGTAGCCTCTGCCTCACCAGGTCTTCGGAGTCGTTTCTCAGGAATCCTGTCCCTTCAGTTAAGTCTGTGTCCAAGTCAGTTTCCTGCACCCTTTTAGCCAGTGAGTCTTCACATGTGTCCTAGGGGAAACAGTTTTTGCTGCCCTTCCTGGTTGCTGAAGGTTTTGCTCTTAAGGAATAAAGTTCCAGGCTAAGTTTCATGACTTTTTTTGTAGCAGTGTTCACTCCTTACATTCAGGCAGCACTACAGGGAAGTCTTCCCCTCCCACTCCATCTCTAGTCTTCCTTGTGAGCATCCTGTGAGGTGTAGGGAAATGAACATGCAGGTGGCTATAAGCTCCCCTAGTGACCGTTGTGGCTAGGGGTGTATGGTCTCACACTGGCTCACACTTGGTCTTTAGTAGTTTACTAAAGATTTTAGGTGAAAGTTTCTTGCCTGCTTGCATGAAAAACCTGTCCTCCTGAGCTCTGCCCATAGGGAAGCTAGTGCTGAGTCCGTCTTGAAGTTTCTTGTCTTTCCTTAGATTTCAGGGTATGGCTTGTTTTCTGAACCTTTGGTTTCCATGAGTTTTAGAAAGGTTGATTTGTAGATTTACCTTTCTTTTTTCCTTCTTGTTAGGTACTAGTGGCACTTTTCTGCCTTTCTACATCCTAAGTGGACATTGGAACTCTGTTTTAGTCTTATCAATAATTTTTTGTCTGTTAGTAATAAACTCAACTTGATTTTCCATTTTTAGTGATTGGCACAAAATTGCAGAATGACAATACACAGGCAATTGCTTTTTTCCACTTTATATTATGCTATATAAAGCATAATTATATCCATCCCACCCTTACACCCACAACAAGATTATCAATCCTGAGTACGTTCTACGTAGGCTCTTTTGGAGTGGTAATTTTCATTTGGCTAGGCTACAGTTACACAATATGACATCCTTTTATGTAACAAAATGGTGGGAAATGGTTCTCTTTCTCTCTCTAAATATTATTTCTTCTATCTGTTGGCTAAGGAAGTCTCTTTTATGTTCTATTATAAAAGATTTTTCTTAATATATCTTTTGAGTACTTATCATTTCCTACAAGTTATTACTTCTCTTGACCCAACTTTACTTTGAAAGGCATTCCCTGCATAAACTCTAGAGTACTTCTTTCAATTTTCAGAGACATTGTGATTCCTGTCTTTCATAAGCTCCCAGATTTCTTCCTGGGTGAAAAACACTAGTATCTATTGCAAGATCTTTTTTATGTGCCTTCCCCTTTCATTTCAAGTTTTGATTTTTTAATGATAGTGTCAAGTAGTTGCCCGTTAAGATTGACTTTTGTTCTTCACTCTAATCTATCCTGACCTCTCTTGGTTTATAAAAACCTTGTTCAAAATGTTATTTGCTGTGTAATTAAAGCTTTTCTACTCTGGCTTACTTTTTATAAGCTTGTACCACCTTTTCAGCCTTATTTTTCACTTGCAATTCAGTAGAAATAACTTTGAACTGTGATACGGGAGATTTAATTCTAGTCTGAATGTGGCCAATATTTCTAAAAATTTTTAATTAAAGATACATTTTATTTCTTTTTACTCCTCTGGTCCCAAGCAGTGCCTTATTTCAACCTTGACAAAAAATATATACATACCTTTTTTATTTTCCCCTGAATGTCTTTATAGTATACTGTTTGGATGTTTCCATTTTAGAAAACTGTTCTTGATTACTAATTTCACTATATTTTTCAGAAAAGAGAAAAAGGTTGATCTATTTGTTTTTAACTAAAAACGAACATTTTTAAATGTTTCAGCAATTCTGGTATTGCTAGAATTTTCACTCCATAGCTGCCAGTATCCTTAAAATATTACTTCAGATTTTTATCTGCCAGCAGAGGAATGGTGACAGTCAATTGATTTTACCAGCATTGTTAAAAAAGAAAACTAATATAACGTGTATAACTCAGTACTTTTTATTAAGAAACTTGGACCTACAGAAAAAGTATTTTAGAGACATTTTTATAGACTTTATGATATTTTGTATTTCCCTCTTGCTCACCATATATTTGTCTCTGTACCCTTCTTACATTAAAAAAGCCTCATGTTTTTAGAGCAATTTTAGGTGTATGGAAAAGTTGATCAGAAACTACAGACAGTTTCCATATGCCCCTTCCTCCCACGCTTTAGTTGCCCCTAATATTAACATCTTGCATTAGTGTGGTACATTTATTGCAGCTGGTGACCCAATAATGATACATTTTTATTAACAAATTTCATAGTTTACATTATAGTTCATGCTGTGTTGTGCATTTTATAGGTTTGACAAATGTGTAATTTCATCTATCTACCATTACAGTATCTATGAATTATGGAAATATTTAACTGCCCTAAAATTATGAAATAATTGTTTAACTGTCCTAAAAATAGCCTCTGCTCTATGTATTCATCCTTCCCTCCATCCCCCTGAGTTCCTGGCCACCACTGAACTTTTCACTGTCTCCAGAGTTTTGTCTTTTTCAGAATGTTATATAGTTAGAATCATATGGTATATAACCTTTTCAGAGTGGCTTTTTTCATTAAGCAATATTAAGATTTTTCTCACAAATTTTTGTGGCTTAACATCTCACTTGTTTTTGTCACTAAATTATATTCTATTGTATGAATGTACCGGTTTTTAATCCATTAACCTATGATAGTGGATAAAAATTTAATGCTTTAGTTTCTTCCTAGTCTTAGCAATTATGAATAAAGCTGCTACAAAAATACCTCCTTCATATTTATAAGTGACAAACAAATCACAGCTTCCTTCAGAGTGGTTTCTTACCATGGTCACTAGGAGCTACACTCCACTGAGTTACAACTGATTGGGTGGAAGAGAGCACGTGACCCAAGACGGCCATGCCATCTATTACATTCTTCGCTGAACTGAACCGTGGCCCATACAGTGATCTACTGTTAGTGTTCTATACAATAGGCACAGCCTATAGTAGATATTGCCAAAACCAATCAAAATCTGTCTTTTGGAGTTTGATTTCACAGTATTCAGAAAAACATAGGTTTCTTTTTTTTTTTTTTTTAGTTTGTTGGTTTAAAACTTTTCTGTAAAGAGAAATAGATGTGTGCTTCTAGAGATGACTATTTAAATATGTTGCTAAACTCAGAAGGAAGATGTAACAGAGGAGAGGAGGCAATTAAATTGGAAAGCACTTCAGCCAAAGGTGAACTTCAGCAGATTTACAGCCTTGTCTGGAGTTGTCCAGGAGTAACACTGTAGTGTCAAGAGCCTCACTGAAAACAAACTTGGTGGATATATAGAAAGGACGACCCTTAGAAATCTCAAGTCTGATATTCACTTGGTAACATGATAGGAAATGTTTCCTTTAGTTCCTATGTGTGTTAATCTGGAATTCTGTTATTTTTTCTTGTTTTCTTAAAAATTAGCCTGTGAATTCTTACTAAAGAGTATGAAAACAAGAACTGCTGATGCCTATGATTGGCTAAAACTATTAGGAAAACATGAGAGATAAATAAAATAAAAATCGGTGAAAGTAAGGTTATTTCTGCAAAGGAGATACTTTAATATGATACTGCTGTTTGTAAACTATTTTCTCAATTGTATTTTCTATAAAAAAATTTTTTAAAAAATGGCCAGATATGGTAGTTCATGCCTATAATCTCAGCACGTTGGGAGGGATTACAGCAGCTTGCATACGGGCACACCCCACCATGCCCAGCTAACTTTTTTGTATTTTTAGTAGAGATGGCATTTCTTTATTTTTATTGTTGCATTTTAGGTTTTGGGGTACATGTGCAGAACATGTAAGATAGTTGCATAGGTACACACGTGGCAGTGTGATTTGCTGCCTTCCTCCCCTTTACCCACATCTGGCATTTCTCCCCATGCTATCCCTCCCCAACTCCTCCCCACCGCTTTCCCTCCCCTATTCCCCCCAATCGACCCCAGTGTGTAGTGCTCCCCTCCCTATGTCCATGTGTTCTCATTGTTTATCACCTGCCTATGAGTGAGAACATGCGGTATTTCATTTTCTGTTATTGTGAGAGACGGCATTTCACCACATGGTCCAGGATGCTCTTGATCTCCTGACCTTGTGATCCACCCACCTCAATCTCCCAGAGTTCTGGGATTACAGGCATGAGCCACTGTTCCCTGCCCTGTTATTATTTTAACCAACTCTCTGAAATGTTTGTATTTATTTTGTCTCTACTACACCAGACATTTAAATAGTTCTTAAGTGGTCAATTCTCAAATTATATTTAAATGTTATTGAAATAATGTATTTTCCTCATTTTCTCCAACTTTTATACCTCTATTTCCTTTGCTCAGTGTATTGCTTTATGCATATCTTCTAAAACAATCTTATAACATTGACAACTGATATACTTGGCTTATCACTGATAATAATGGAAGTGCTAAGGTTTTGGCCAGTGTATATTATAGTGAGAGCTATTTTGATGTAAATACCATTTATTATATTTATTCACTTATGATATATTAAGACTTTTAAAGAGTTAGAAATAGTTCATGTCCTTTAAATATTTATTAATACTACAGCAATATAATTAATAACTTGATTTATATTAAAACATTCTTAAACCAATTTTGGATTAGTAAATGCAAACCTAACATTCTGCAATTCAGATAATGAAAGAGAGCAGTAGATTCCAAGATAGTCATCTCTCAATCATCCTTCCAAAATATCACCAAAGGAGAACAATGACAAACTATATAAAAACTATGCCTTCATCATAACTTCAAGATAGAGAATGCTTGGCTGGGCGTGGTGGCTCACGCTTATAATCCCAGCACTTTGGGAGACCAAGGCTGGTGGATCACGAGGTCAAGAGATTGAGACCATCTTGGTCAATGAGGTGGAACCCTGTCTCTACTAAAAATACAACAATTAGCTGGGCATGGTGGTGTGCACCTGTAGTCCCAGCTACTCGGGAGGCTGAGGCAGGAGAATTGCTTGAACCCAGAAGGCAGAGGTTGCGGTGAGCCGAGATCGCACCATTGCACTCCAGCCTGGGTAACAACAGCGAAATTCCGTCTCAAAATAAAAAGATAGAGAATGCCTAAATTGTAAAATAAATATCACCCAGAAAGAAAAAAATAATTACATCTCAGAGCGTGATCTCACATGTTCTGGCTCTACCTCTTGCCAGCCTTATGACTTTGTAGGAAACAAAAGCTAGTTTTCTGAGATTAAATGGATAAACTCCTAACCAGGTTAATCAGGAGAGAGAGAAGGTACATATGAATAACATCAGGATACGCCAGGCACAGTGGCTCATGCCTGTAATCCCAGCACTTTGGGAGACCTGGGCAAAATAGCAAAATCCTGTTACTAAAAATTAGCTAAGCATGGTGGCATGCACCTGTAGTCCTAGTTACTTAGGAGGCTGAGGTGGAAGAATCTCTTGAGCTTGGGTGGTCAAAGCTATATGAAGCTGTGATCACATCACTGCACTCCAGCCTGAGTGATAGGAGTGACCCTATAGAATAATAATAATAATATCAATATCAGGATTGAGAGAGGAGATATTATAAGAGATTCTAGTCAGGGTTCTCTCTGTGATGAAAGGAAAGGAAGTAAGAATAGTGAAAAGGTAAAGGAAAGTTTGTGTGGTTGAACTGAAAATGGAAGTATTTATAATAAGTTGTAATTAAATTTCTTAGCCCTGTGTCCCTTGAAGCAGTTTAGAAATGGTAATACTCCAGTATCAATGAGCCTGCCTAATACCCACAGTTTGGTTTCTAAATCAGTATCTCAAAGGCTCCTGCAGAGTTTTACAATTACTTACAAACAGGTGGCATAAAAAAATAACATAATTTAGATAAGACTGACTAATAGAACACAAAGTATGAACAAGTTTCTTAAGCCCAGAAATTAATTTTTATACTTTCTAGGAATTTATTTTCAGTAATTTACAGTAGAGTCCCCAAATTAGCAATTAGCCAACTTTAGAGTAAAAAAAATTTATAAAAATATTCAGTCATCTCTCATTATCAAATTTTAAAAGCTCTGAAATGGGAGTTTGAATCTAGTTCTAATCCAGTCACAAGCTGCTTGTTCAGACAAACTATTGTGTTATTAAAACTCTGCCTAAGATTGTCACCTTCTCATTTCTTTTTAAAATAAATATTCATCTTATTCATTTAATCTGTTTATGGTGATAAAGTTATTTGTATGTCTGTTTGCCCTTGAATTTACCACTGTTATCTATTTTAATTTGTCTGTTCCCAGGAGGTAAGAACTATGTTGTTAAATTGATCCATATATTACTCAGCACAACAGATAATTTAATGAATTTTTCCTTAATGATAATGATGGTTTAAAAACATTACTAAACTTGAAGTTTACAGATTTGTTTCCTCTTACTTCTGATGGTCATTGCATTGATGGTGATGAACAGATGGTGTGTGGAGAATTGAAAGCTATTTCACACAGAGATGATAGTTTCTCAGCTTACCTCAGTCTCAAATATCACTTAACCTTATGTTCCCTCCTAATGATACATATCGCCAAGAATTTCATTAGCTGAATTCTACTAGCTTTAAAACAATCTCATCAACAAAATATGTGATCAAAAACAAAATGTTTAAAGCATAATTGTTATAAATTTATAGCAAGCATGTCAAGGTTTTAAGTCATCAATAGTAGGCCAATAGCATTCCAAGAAATGAGTCAAGAGAGAATATTTTTAAAAAAACACTTGGCACATTATAATAATAGTTTTGCAAAAGAATAGCTCTGTAAGATTTTTATGAAATGATTAAGAATATCATAACCACAGGGATTATCTTCTTTTCAAGGCAGAAATCAGTTGCATCCTATGGGACAAAAATAGCTTGTATATTATCAATTTTCTTCAAGTTGTCTTATGACTTGATAAAATCTAGCTCCTGAGTAAAACTAAACAGTAAGTTATAGAAGTTGTATTCCCTTAGAAAGTCTGATGTCCTGGTGTGATAGTGCTCTAATATGACATTAAAAGTTCATGCAGCTCTTTCATGCCTTATTTCCAGGTTTATGTTTTTATAAAAAATATAAATTTACTTTAATATTAAAATTAACATATAAACAAATTATTTATGAAACACACAACAAACGCCTCTCTTAATTCTCAAAAGGCAGATTATTAATAAGAAGTAAATAGTAAGGACACGGGGTGGCTCATGACTGTAATTCCAGCACTTTGAGAGGCAGAGATGGGTGGATCACCTGAGGTTTGGAGTTTGAGACCAGGCTGGCCAACATGGCGAAACCCTGTCTTTACTAAAAATACAAAAATTAATTGGGTGTGGTGGTGGGTGCCTATAATCCCGGCTACTTGGGGCTGAGGCAGCAGAATTGCTTCAACCTGGGAGGCGGGGATTGCAGTGAGCCGAGATTGTGCCGTTGTACTTCAGTCTGGGCAACAAGAGTGAAACTTCGTCTCAAAAAGAAAACAAAACTTACAGCTTAATTTAAAAAACTGTATTAACCTTTATATAAATAATACTCAGACATGTGAATTCTAGGTAAGTAGGAATGATTTCATGGTTAAAATTATATGCATATAATACAAATACACACATACACAAATGCACGTTTGCACACACACAAGCTAATGCATGTTTAAATGAATCTAACCTTATATTTCTCTGAGATAATATGTAGGCTTAATCTAGGTAAAAAGGTAAAACAGTGATACAAAAGGTGAGAGTCGTTTTTGATGTTACTAATGTTTACTTGACAATGCTTATGATGTATATCAAAATACCATTAGATGGATTTCAATTTCTTATCCTCAGGAGATATTGAAAAATTAAGATTTATACTTGGTTCACACTTTTAGGAAATGCTCCTACCCACTGTACTTCTGTATTTTGAATGCTCTGTAGATTAATTAGTCTACAGTTATTTTTATTCTTCAAAAAATTCTCAAACTTTTAATATTTCTGAAATATTACACCCACCCTAGTTTTCATATATCATTTGTAGTTATGTTCTGTTTTCCTTTCCACATTTGAATGTGCATGATTTTCCCAAATGATGTAAATTTATTTGTTTTGATAGTATCTTCATTTACGGGTTCATTGTTATGATTTGGTTCATTTATTTCCTTTATAGCTTAGATCCATGTTTGCATTTATTTGAAAAGAGAACACGTGATTCCAAAAGTGTTACAGGAGATATGTTAAACATTAGGTTTAAAATACTAATCTTGAAAGAGTTCCTTTAAATTACTGTCATAATAAATTGCTTGCCAGTTTCTAAAACTAATCAGAGCTAAACAGTACAGCTATTGTACAATTTCAACTTTCAGACATTTGAGGACATTTGAAATGTCTTGCTTTTCTGTTTAGTCAGGTGAGAAGAAAATGTATTAACATCCATGAGATACATTAATAAATAAGGAACATATTTACAACCTCAAATTATTTTTCGCTAGCTTTCAGAAATCTAAGAAACTTTACATTATGACATTTATCTGTTAGGCTAACATTTTAATAGTAAGACTTCTGTCCTAATTATTTGTTTTGTTAGCTAAGCACCATTTAATTCTTCGGTGACCTAACAAAATTATTCATAAGAAAACCTTCTTAACTGCACATGTTGTATAGAATTAAGTCAGAAATCTTTTTTAATAAACAGCATTAATGGGCCAAGTCTTTGTCATCATATGCACTCCATTTTCAGCAATTGAGCTACTATTGACCAACATTACAAACCTTACATACAGTGAGCTGTATGCGTCCAAAGAACACTTACAAAACTAGAGTTTTCTTTATTTTACAATTGAAGTATTAATTAATCCCCAATTTCAAAATAATATATACCACTTTTATATCTACATTAAAGCAAAACTTGAAATCAATACATAAAAACAATTTAAAAATTCAACCACTTGGAAATATAAACATATAAAATGCTGGAGGTGGGTTGTCCAATTGAGTAACCATTAGCCTGCATGTTGCTATTTAAGTTTAAATTAATTAAAGCCAAATAAAATGAAAAATTCAGGTCCTCCATTACACTAGCAACATTTGAAATACCCCAAAGCCACATGTGGCTAGTAGCTTATAGTAGTCTCCAGTGTAGTTTCAGAATCTTTCATCATTGCAGAATGTTGTATTGGACAGTGCTGGGCTAGAGTACACAGTATCAGCTTCTACATTACACTGGCTCTGAGAATGAGTTGACTAACTTTTACTCAATATTATCTTTGTTAAGTGAATGTTTGAACAGAGGCATAATCTGTGTTTCTAAGGTATACATATCCATTTGTATCTATTTAGAAATGGTATAACACTGCATTATTTTGCATTTTTCTTCTAGAAAAAGTAAAAGCGATATATTAAAGTTACTAATAATTGGTTCCTATACATTTCTATTTGCATATTTAACAGCTGTTATGGACTGAATATTTATGTACCCCCAAATTTAATAGGCTGAAATGAATGGCTTGACCTCCAATGTTAAGTATTTGAAGATGGGGCCTTTGGGAGGTAATCAGGGTTAGAGAAGGTTATGGGAGTGAGATCCTTGTGATGTGATAATGCCCCTATAAGAGGAGACACTAGAAAGCTTGTTCACTCTTTCTTTGCCATGCAAAGCCACAGTGAGAAGGTGAGCATCTGCATACCGAAA
Source organism: Saguinus oedipus (assembly GCA_031835075.1). Taxonomy (NCBI): domain Eukaryota; kingdom Metazoa; phylum Chordata; class Mammalia; order Primates; family Cebidae; genus Saguinus; species Saguinus oedipus. Next base: position 182,922,230 of record CM063170.1, on the reverse strand, counting down.
GAGATTACTTGCCAGAACCCAAACATTCTGGCATGCTGTTGTCAGACTTCAAACCTCCAGAACAATGAGAAAATAAAGTTGTTATTCAAGCCACTCAGGCTAGGATATTTTGCGATGGCAGCCCAACCTAAGACAACAGTCTTTGCTTAGTGTTATATTGCTAACTTAATGCATAGAAGTGGGAGGCTGTGATATTATGTTTTGCTTGTAATTATTATTTATCCCAAAACTCACCTTTGTCCCAACTCCTTTTTAAAAATAATCCACAATGAGTATGATTCTCATCGTTAAGAAATTGATATATAACAATAATATTAGAAAACAATGCTTTGTTTCTTTTTATTTCTTACTTTGATTTGGAAGTTAAGAGTCCAGTTTTAAATTCTATCAGTGTGTAGGGAAAAAATGTGTTATTGGTGCCCCAAAGAAACATGCCAGCTTAAATTCTCCCTGCTTCCACATTTGTGATGAGTCTTTCAACTAAATTATATGATTCACTCTTTCCCAAACATACAGTTTCCTATAGGCTTTTGTTCAGATACATCTTCTCCAGAATCTTCGCCTCAATCCACCTTTACCTTTAAAATTACTCCTGACTTTAACATTCATAATACACAGAGTCATTTTTATATTACAAAAGTAATTTGTTTATTCTACTTCTATTCTGTAAGCTTCTTGACAATAGGAGTTCATTGGTTACCAGTTTATGTTATTATCATAGAACCAAGTACATAGTAGATGTTTAGTATATATTAGGTGAATTTGACTATTATTAATTGTCTATCAACGATGAAATACGGCTCTAATCCTTTAAAATAAGGAGCTTTTTAAAACTTTTATTTTACTTTCGGGGGACATGTTCAGGTTTGTTATATAGGAAAACTTAAGTCATGGGGGTTTGTTGTACAGATTATTTTATCATCCAGGTACTAAGCCTCATACCCAACAGTTACTTTTTCTGATCCTTTTCCTCCTCCCACCCTCTATCCACAAGTAGTTCCCACAGTTTGTTCTTCCTCTCTTTGTATCCATATGTTTTCATCATTTTCCTCACACTTACAAGTGAGAACATGTGTTATTTGGTTTTCCATTCCAGGTTTAGTTTGCTAAGCATACTGGCCTCCAGCTCCATCCATGTTTCTGCAAAAGAAATGATCTTGTTCTGTTTTTATGGCTGCATATTATACCATTGTATGCATGTATGTACCACATTTGTTTATCCAATCTGCCATTTAGATTGATTCCATGTCTTTTTAATTGCAAATGGTGCTACAATTAACATAGTTGTACATATGTCTTTATGGTAGAATGACTTATAGTCCTTTGAGTATCTACCCAGTAATGGGATTGCTGGGTTGAATGGTAATTTTTTTTTAGCTCTTTTAGGAATCACCACACTGTCTTCCACATGGCTGAACTATTTACAGTCCCAACAACAGTGTGTAAGTGTTCCCTTTTCTCCACTACCTCACCAGCATCTGTAACTTTTTGACATTTTAGTAATAGCCATTCTGACTGGTGTGACATGGTATCTCATTGTGGTTTTCATTTGCATTCTTCTAATAATCAGTGATAGTGAGGTTTTTTGTTTTTGTTTTTGTTTTTTTAATACTGGTGTTTAGGGGGGAAATGTGTGCTTATTGGTTGCATGTATGTTTCTTGGAAAGTGTTCATGTGTTCTCATTGTTCCTATGCAACAATCTTGCATGTTCTTCACATGTACCCCAAAACCTAAAATGCAATAAAAAAAGAAAAATATATATTGTAGAGATGAAATTTTACTATGTCATCCAGAGTAAAACATTTTGTTAAAATATGTGATAATTAAAGACTATTTGGTAACTTTCAGCACATTGAGATTAGTATAAAATAAATATAATTAAATTTGAAATAAAAAAGTGTTCATTTACTTTGCTCACTTTTTAATGAAATTGTTTTTTCTTGTAAATTTGTTTAAGTTCCTTATACATGATGGATATTAGACCTTTGTCAGATGCATAGTTTGCAAATATTTTCTCCCATGCTCTAGGTTGTCTCTTTACTCTGTTGATAAAATCTTCTGCACAGCAAAAGAAACTAAGTTTAATTGAACTTACTTTTGGGGCTGGTGCAGTGGCTCAAGCCTATTATCCCAGAACTTTGCGAGGCCAAGGTGGACAGATCATCTAAGGTCATCAGTAGTTCAAGACCAGTCTGACCAATGTAGCAAAACCCCCTTGTTACTTAAAATAGAAAAATTAGCTGGATGTGTTTGTGCATGCCAGTAGTCACAGCTACTCAGGAGGCTGAGGCAGGAGAACTGCTTGAATCTAGGAGGCAGAGGTTGAAGTAAGCAAAGATCTGGGTGACAAGAGTGAGACTCTGTCTCAAAATAAATAATATGAGACTCATATTTCAATTTTTTCTTTTGTTGCAATTGCCTTTGGTATTTTTGTCATGAAATATTAGACAGTATGCCCTGAATGATATTGCCTAGGTTGTCTTCCAGGGTTTTTATAGTTTTGAGTTTTGCATTTAAGTCTTTTTCCATTTTAATATATATTTATTGCATTTTTGGTTTTGGGGTACATGTGAAGAACATGCAAGATTGTTGCGTAGGTACATACATGGCAAAGTGGTTTGCTGCCTACCTCCCCATCACATATATCTAGCATTTCTCCCCATGTTATCCCTCCCCAACTCCCCACCCCATGCTCTCCCTTCCCTAGTTCCCCACAACAGACCTCAGTGTGTGATGCTCCCCTCCCTGTGTCCATGTGTTCTCATTGTTTAACACCTGCCTATGAGTGAGAACATGTGGTGTTTGATTTTCTGTTCTTGTGTCAGTTTGCTGAGAATGATGGTTTCCAGATTCATCCATGTTGCTGCAAAGGACACAAACTCATTGTTTTTGATGGCTGCTTAGTATTCCATGGTGTATATGTGACACATTTTCCCTGTCAAGTCTATCATGGATGGACATTTGGGTTGGTTCCAAGTCTTTGCTATTGTAAACAGTGCTGCAATGAACATTCATGTGCATGTGTTCTTATAATAGAACGATTTATAACCCTTTGGATATATACCCAGTAATGGGATTGCTGAGTCAAATGAAATTTCTATTTCTAGGTCCTTGAGAAATCCTCACACCATCTTCCACAACAGTTGAACTAATTTACATTCCCACCAACAGTGTAAAAGTGTTCTTATTTATCCACATCCTCTCCAGCATCTGTTGTCTCCAGATTTTTCAATGATCACCATTTTAACTGGCATGAGATGGTATCTCAATGTAGTTTTGATTTGCATTTCTCTAATGACCAGTGATGATGAGCATTTTTTTCATATGTTTGTTGGTCTCATATATGTCTTCTTTTGTAAAGTGTCTATTCATGTCCTTCACCCACTTCTGAATGGGCTTGTTTGTTTTTACTTGTAAATCTGTTTTAGTTCTTTGCAGATTCTGGATATTAGCCCTTTTTCAGATGGGTAGACTGCAAAAATTTTTTCCCATTCTGTTGGTTGCCAATTCACTCTAATGACTGTTTCCTTTTCTGTGCAGAAGCTGTGGAGTTTGATTAGGTCCCATTTGTCTATTTTGGCTTTTGTTGCCAATGCATTTGGTGTTTGAGTCATGAAGTCCTATACCTATGTCCTGTATGGTTTTGCCTAGATTTTCTTCTAGGGTACTTATGGTGTAAGGCCTTATGTTTACGTCTTTAATCCATCTGGAGTTAGTTTTAGTGTAAGGTTTCAGGAAGGGGTCTAGTTTCTGCTTTCTGCACATGGCTAGCCAGTTTTCCCAACACCATTTATTAAACAGGGAATCCTGTCCCCATTGCTTCTTTTTGTCAGGTTTGTCAAAGATCAGATGGTTGTAGATGTGTGGCATTGCATCTTGGGCCTCTGTTCTGTTCCATTGGTCTATATATCTGTTTTGGTACCAGTACCATGCTGTTTTCATTACTGTAGCCTTGTAGTATATTTTGAAGTCAGGTAGTGTGATTCCTCTAGCTTTGTTCTTATTGCTTAGAATTGACTTGGCTATGTGGCCTCTATTTTGGTTCCATATGAAGTTTAAGGTGGTTTTTTCCAGTTCTGTGAAGGTCATTTGTAGCTTGATGGGGATAGCATTGAATATGTGAATTACTATGGGCAGCATGGCCATTTTCATGATATTGATTCTTTCTAACCATGAGCATGGAATATTTCTCCATCTGTTTGTGTCCTCTCTTATTTTGTTGAGCAGTGGTTTGTAGTTCTCCTTGAAGAGATCCTTTACATTCTTTGTTAGTTGTATTCCTGGGTATTTTATTCTCTTTATAGCAATTGTGAATGGCAGTTCATTCTTGATTTGGCTCTCTTTAAGTCTGTTATTGGTATGTAGGAATGCTTGTGATTTCTGCACATTGATTTTGTATCCTGAGACTTTGCTGAAGTTGCTTATCCGTTTCAGGAGATTTGGGGCCGAGATGATGGGGTCTTCTAAATATACAATCATGTCATCTGCAAATAGAGACAATTTGACTTTCTCCTTTCCTAATTGAATGCACTTTATTTCTTTTTCTTGCCTGATTGCTCTGGGTAGAACTGCCAATATTATATTGAATAGTAGTGGTGAGAGAGGGCACCCTATCTAGTGCCAGATTTCAAAGGGAATGCTTCTAGTTTTTGCCCATTCAATATGATATTGGCTGTGGGTTTCTTAAATAGCTTTTATTATTTTCAGATACGGTCTGTCAATATCTAGTTTTTTAAGAGTTTTTAGCCTAAAGGGCTATTGAATTTTGTCAAAGGCCTTCTCTACATCTACTGAGATAATCATGTGGTTTTTGTCTTTGGTTCTGTTTATGTGGTGAATTACATTTATAGACTTGTGTATGTTGAACCAGCCTTGCATCCCCAGGATGAAGCTTATGTGATCATGGTGGATAAACTTTTTGATGTGCTGTTGCAATTTGTTTGCCAGTATTTTATTAAACATTTTTGCATCTATGTTTCATCATGGATATTGGCCTGAAGTTTCTTTTCTTATTGAGTCTCTGCCGGGTTTTGGTAGCAGGATGATGTTGGTCTCATAAAATAATTTTGGAAGGATTCCCTCTTTTTGGATTGTTTGGAATAGTTTCAGAAGGAGGGGAACCACCTCCTCTTTGTATGTCTGGTAGAATTCGGCTGTGAACCCATCTGGACCTGGACTTCTTTTGGTTGGTGGCCTTTGAATTGCTGCTTCAACTTCAGCCCTTGTTATTGGCCTATTCAGGTTTCTGACTTCTTCCTGGTTTAGGTTTGGGAGGATGCAAGTGTCCAGGAATTTATCCATTTCTTCCAGGTTTACTAGTTTATGTGCATAGAGTTGTTTGTAACAATCTCTGATGGTGGTTTGTATTAATCTCTGATCGTGTTTTGTATTTCTGTGAAATCTGTGATATCCTCTTTATCATTTTTTTAGCATCTATTTGATTATTCTTTTCTTTTTATTAATCTGGCTAGTGATCTATTTTGATCTTTTCTAAAAACCAGCTCCTGGATTTATTGATTTTTTTTTGAAGGGTAGTTTGTATCTCTATCTCCTTCAATTCTGCTCTTAATTTAGTTATTTCCTGTCTTCTGCTAGGTTTTGAGTTTTTTTTTTATCTTGCTTCTCTAGCTCTTTCAATTTTGATGATAGGGTGTCAATTTTAGATTTTTTCTTGCTTCTCATGTGGGCATTTATTGCTATATATTTTCCTCTAGACACTGCTTTAAATGTGTCCCAGAGATTCTGGTATGTTGTGTCTTCATTCTTATTGGTTTCAAAAAACATCTTTATATCTGTCTTCATTTCATTGTTTATCCAGTCAACATTCAAGAGCCAGTTGTTCAGTTTCCATGAAGCTGTGCAGTTTTGAGTTAGTTTCCGAATTCTGAGTTCTAACTTGATTGCACTGTGGTCTAAGAGACTGTTTGTTATGATTTCCATTCTTTTGTATTTGCATAGGAGTGATTTACTTCTGACTATTTGGTCAATTTTAGAGTAGGTGTGATGTGGTGCTGAGAAGAATGTACATTCTGTTGATTTGGGCTGGAGAGTTCTCTAAATGTCTATTAGGTTTGCTTGGTCCAGGTCAGAGTTCAAGTCCTGAATATCCTTGTTAATTTTCTGTCTCATTGATCTGTCTAATATTGACAGCGGAGTGTTAAAATCTCCCACTATTATTGTGTGGAAGCCGAAGTCTCTTTGTAAGTCATTAAGAACTTGCTTTATGTATCTGGATGCTCCTATATTGGGTGTGTTTATATTTAGGATCCTCAGCTCTTCTTGTTGCACTGATTCTTTTACCATTATATAAGGTCCCTCTTTGTCTCTTTTGATCTTTGTTGGTTTAAAGTCTGTTTTATCAGAGACTAGGATTGCAACTCCTTTTTTTTTTTTCCTCTCCATTTGCTTTGTAAGTCTTCCTCCATCCCTTTTTTTTGAGCCTATTGTATCCTTGCATGTGAGATGGGTTTCCTGGATACAGCACACCAATGGGTTTTGGTTTTCTATCCAATTTGCCAATTTGTGTCTTTTGATTGGGGCATTTAACCCATTTACCTTTAGGATTAATATTGTTATGTGCAAATTTGATCCTGCCATTTTGATGCTAGTGCATTGTTTTGCCTGTTATTTGATGCGGTTTCTTCATTATGTCGATGGTCTTTACCATTTGGTACATTTTTGGAGTGGCTGGTACTGGTTGTTCCTTTCTATGTTTAGTCCTTCTTTCAGGAGCTCTTGTAAAGCAGGCCTGGTGGTGATGAAATCCCTGAGTAATTGCTTGTTTGTAAAGGATTATTTCTCCTTCACTTATGAAACTTAGTTTGGCTGGATATGATATTCTAGGTTAAAAGTTCTTGTCTTTAAGGATGTTCAACATTGGCCCCCACTTTCTTCTTGCTTGTAGGGTTTCTGCCAAGAGATCTGCTGTGAGTTTGATGGGCTTCCCTTTGTGGGTAACCCGACTTTTCTCTCTGGCTGCCCTTAGTATTTTTGCCTTCATTTCAACCCTGGTGAATCTGACGATTATGTGCCTTGGGGTTGCTCTTCTTGTTTGTGGTGTGTTTCTGCCAGGTTTTTGTATCAGGATGATGCTGGCTTCATAGAATGAGTTAGGGAGGAGATGCTCCTCCTCAATTTTTTGTGATAGTTTCAGTAGAAATGGTGCCAGCTCTTTTTTTATTTTTTATTTTACATCTGGTAGAATTCGGCTATGAATCTGACTGGTCCTGGGCTTTCTTTTTGTTGGTAGTTATTTATTACTGATTCAATTTCAGAGCTCATTATTGGTCTGCTCAGGGAACCAATTTCTTTTTGGCCTAGACTTGGGAAGGCATCAGTGTCTAGGAATTTATCCCTCTTTGTTATCTAGTCATCAATTTAAAATAGGGAACTTGAAAAGTAACATGCCATTTATTTTTAATTAAAAACATCAAACCACAATATATAAAAAGTATTAAGAATGTAACAATATCCATATCTGGTAACTGAGAATTAAAAAATGTTATCCTTTTGCCACATTTGCTTCATGTCTCCTCATTTTAAATAAGCAATGAAGATATGGTTAAATTACTCATAATAACCTTCTCCAATCTTATTTTCCTCTGCCATTTCATCAGGGAACTACCACTCTGAATTTGATGTGTCTCATTCATGTTTCCAACTTTCATAATATGTTTTTAAGGTTAACCTTGAATACATGTAATACTATTATTATTCCAATCTCTCTTTCAAAGGTGGGTTGTCGATAGGTACACACATTCATTCATGTTAATACTTTTCAAGGTTTTCATTTTAAATGAATGTCTCTGCTTATTGTTTATAACCCTGGAGCATTAGGGAATATTTCTTAAGTATATAATTATTTTTGTTATATCTTGTCTGAATTATTTTAAGATTAAAAATAAAATTGTATTTCTTTGTGAGTTTTTTTTTAAGCTTTTTCACTGACTTCACAGATAAATAATGACTGCTAATTCTACTTTCAGGATAATTGATCCAAATTATCTAGGCCAGTGCTCTTTGAAAAATACAAACTGCAGTCAATACTTGAAAGCATAGCTTATTAAAGCTTTAAAAGATATTAAATGTATTGATTTAAAAGATACATATTTAAACCATATCTAAACGGTACGCTTTAGAGATGCTCAAAGTGCAACTTTAGAAATCTCATCACTGATTTGGTTTATTAGGAGGGAATTTATCAAGGGACTTTTAGTACACAGGGCACAGTGCTAGGTGCAATGAGGATATTAAATTCTGTATTTTTAAGGGTCTATAGTATAGTTGGTGATAGAATATGACAATTGAAAGTCTAGTCAACACTACTGACCTTGTGTAATTAAATCTAGGAGAATCTTCAGCAAACTATAAAGCCTATTGGATTTGTGAGTAAAGAAAGATCAATGAGATTTTATATAGCCAAAGAATATATAATGAGAGATAGTGATTTGAAGAGTGAATAGGATTTGCATACCTTAGAGCAGAAAGAACATTTCTGACAATAGCATGTTCTATTTGGAGAGGCTGACATGTTTTGGAGAATAGTGGAAATAAGCTTGGATTAAATTAAAAAAAAGGAAGATAATGGAATCCAGGGTGAACTACATTTGATTGCTTGGGAATTTTGTTATTTTTATTTCTTTCTTTCTTGCCATGGCATTGGTAAGTAATAATGACTAGCTCTTAATAATATATTTCCCTTTCATTTTTGAGAAAGGGGTTTGTGAAATATAGGAATATTTTAATATCAAGTGATATAACTTTCTTGGATAAAAACTTAGGTTAAAATAATCTTCAGGGATGGGTTTTCTTAACAACCATTCCACCAGATGTGTTAGAAGAACATTCCCAAATTTATCAGGAAGAGAAATGAGGCGTAGAGAAATAAAGTAATTCAGCCATCAGCAAACAGCGCTTCTGGGACAGAGTTGAAGAGAATCCTAAGGTTGGAAGAAACATTCAGAGGTCATCAATTCCTGTTCTTATTTGTCTGCAAACTCTGTATTTTTCAGTGTCCTCCAGAGGAGAAATGTCTATGTCCTTTCTCACTAACGTTTAAGAGTCTGCATTAGTTATCTCTGCCTAAAACTTCTTCTGTCTGTCTGAGTTCAACTCACTTAAACAGAATGAACATCACTACAACAAATAGGTTTCCTAGTATTTTCAGTTGCCTGCACATAAAAGGCACAATATTAGTAATTTTATTCATTTCTAGTATAAATTTTAAAACCCATGTTTACTACAAGGCCAGAAAATTTTAATAAAGCACTCTTTTCAGACTTCAAAATGTAAAATGAGTCATAGTGACATTGCGTGACATTGCCGTAAATAGAATTTGAATATAAGCAGTTTGTTTTACGTATTTTGTTTCTATTTAGTTTAGTGTGTCCATGTGTGTAGCATGTTCTGTGTTGAAAGACAGTTGAATTGAAAAAAAAATATACGTCATCCAAATAGGAGTTATTACTCAATCCTGGATTTCTGTATCACCTCACCTTCGCTCCTAAAGGATGTATTTCAGGCCTGTAGTGGGGGTGAAGGTATGATGGCCACTACCACGGGTTTAAAGAAACTTTTAGAGTCAACATTTCACAAATAGGAAAACATTTTTCAATGTGACCTCCTACTGTTCTAGCAAGTTTTAAGTGTAATGATAGCATGACATCTTTATATAATGTTGAAATCAGTAATTCATTGAGAGGTCTGTGAAAGAAAATATGTCTAGATTCTCCCACTAAAATGAGAAATTTTGAGTAGAAAAAAAATATGATTCCCTCTAATAGGTTTCCATCTAATAAGCATAAACTTAATTTTACTAAAGATATTTGAGAAAAGCAAGTAGTTGACTTACACTTATATGGATACATCTTGATAACTACTGGTTAACGTTATTTTATACAAAGATCTGCTAGTTCCTATTCACTCTTGATTCAGTAGGATATTACTGCAGTATTTCCCCCTATGTTGGTGTTTTCTGTTGCAATTGGATCATTGAACATACTGACTTCAGCTCTCAGATCTTTTATGGTTTGCCTTTGTTCCGGAGAACTACCTTGTTCAACCACATGCCTCTCCTGTCAGACACATATCCAGTAACTAAGTGTAGTACATTTTAAAGACTCAAATATTTAAGCTCAATTTATTGACATTTCATTTAAACTCATGTATGTATGGGATTGTCCAAGGAGCATCACGCTTCTATTCAAATTATTCCTCTGCCTATACAGATTTTTCCTCTTTCACAGGTGCAGTTCCCTAATATTCAGCATGCCAAAGTCCATCTCAGGGTCTGCTTATGGAAAATTCCACCTGTGGTGGCTTTCTTGTCAGGTCATCATAATGGTCTTTATAATGCTGAATTCAATAGCCAATTTTTAGTTCTTATCTTACTTGGACTAATTGATCTTGCTGACTTTTCTCATGCTGCATTTTCTTCAGTCGCTTCTTAAAAAATAGCAACCAGAGAATCCTCTGAAAACATTAATAGAGCCCTTCTAAGACAACTCACTGCCCTTCTCTACTCCTCAACAGTCTCCTATGGTTATCATCTCTATTTTAGGAGTAGCCAGGGTCCCTTCAGCGTCTTCCAATGGATCAGTATGGCAACTCCATTACCATTTAACTTCATTCCCAACTACTTTCTCATTTTTTTTTACTTTGCTTCAGCCACATCAGCCTTAACACTCTTTCTTGAATGTGTCAATCATACTCCTTTCTACTGGTATATCCCAAATATGGCTAATCCTCTCATTTCCTTATATACTCCAACATTACTTTTGCCTTATAATTACTGTAGATAGATAGAGAATCCTTATCTATCTGCATTGATTATACCATCCCTCTCAACTTTAATGCACATCTGTTTCTTCTATCTTTGCTTTATTTCCTTTCATTGCTTTTTTTTTCAGCATCTGACACAGTATAAATTGACTTATTTGTATGAAGAGTAAGCTCCATAAGGAAAGTAACCTTGTTTGTTCACTGTTGTAATTACAGAATTCAAAATATTGTTTCAGGCAAAAATCACTGAAAGAATGATTAATAAATCAAACCCCAAGAGTACAAAATATCTTCATGGGAATAATAATAGATTGACTTTATGTGTAAAACATATTGTAGTGTAATATTTTACAATATGCTAGAAATCCACAGCCAGGAAATGAATATATCTAGAACACTCACCTATTGTTTATTTAATATCCCTGAAGAATAAGTGCATTTCCAAAGCTGTATTTGGTAAAAGTATCAAACATCTTTTGGTTTGAGGTATTTTTGAAATTCTAGGGCTGTTCTAAAAGCTGTCATTAAACTTGGAAATGAAAGTTTCAAAACTAGAAATTTGTTTTAACAAAAGGCTAAAGGGTCTAGTCATTATGAAAATGTTTCTGACATATATTAATTTGCAAGCAAGACAGACTGTGATGGAAATGTTCTCAAAAACCAATATAGTTTTACAGAAATTCTTGTAAATAAATAAATACTTCATGCCAACATTAGCGTAAATACCACTAAATAAAATGCCCTAAGTAGTATTTAATCAATCAGACTGTGACTAATGGAAAAAGTCCTGGCCAAGGCCTTCAAGCATCTCAGTCTGCTTGCCAATATGTATTTCTTTGTCTAAATTTAGGGTGTAAATATTATAACAAAAGAAAGGACAAAATCAACAACCATGACCTTCATGTAGTAATGTGGTTGAATTATAATGGTCTCTGGGGAGAAAAAGGTAAAGAAAAGAAAAAAATAAGAAACAAATTTAGTATTCCCAGTTAAATGTTGATCATGCTGGCAGAAAAATGAATATCTGCCTACTTTTACCTATTAATCAGAAAAGTACTTAAGCTGGGGTATATACAAAACATTATGAACACACAATTCCTTATGTATGAGAACATACATACAGAACAAAATACGGCTTTTTCATTAGTAATGAATAAAGCAAAAAACACTAAGAACAACGGATTGGAAGAAAAATTATATTTAAAAATTTACACTTGGGACATTCTCTTTCCAAACTCAAAGGAAACCTCAATTAATTATGTTGACTTTCCAGTAGAGAAAATTTAATACAGATAAATGTATAGCTAGCTACTACATATTTAATTATACCTTTAGCTTTAGAAAAATATTTTAAATTTTATAGTCTTTAACTTCGATCAGAGCAGTAGTACTTTAAAAGAGCTCAATGTCCTATGAAAGTAAGATAAGTAGAATTGGAGGGGGATTTTCCAAATTGCACGGTAGGAACAACTCGGGATTGCAGCTCTCAGTGAAGGCGCAGAGGGTGAATCCTAGCTGCATTTTCAGATGGACCTTTGTTGCCCACAGAACGGAGAAATTCCCAGGTGTAGGAGAGACATGGGACACCAGTGCAGCCTTTCCGGCTTGCGCGGCCCTTTCAGCCAGTGCCGCAGTGCAGTGGCACAAAACTCACTGGTCTGGGTGCCCTGTTAAACCAGCAATCTGAGATTTGGGAGGGCAGATTAACATATCCATCTGATTAAATGGGACTTGGACAGTGAGCCAGACCAGAAGATTCCTGGGAAGCGTGATTTGAGCTGGTGCAGTGGGTAGTGGCATGGGAAATCACACAGATCCCGGTGCCCTTTCAGCAAGCGACTGAAACACCTGTGAGAGAGTCAACTGTTCAACTTAAAAAAGAGAGAGAGAGAGAGAGAGAAAGGACTCTGAGGCAGGGAGCCAGGTGATCAGGTTTGGCAGGTCCCACCCCACAGGGACAAACAAAATGGTGATTCAAAACACTGGGGGTTGAAAGTTTTACTGTGGGCTCAGCTGAATCCAGGATGGTGCAGCTCGGTGGGGGAGGGGCGTCCACCACTACGGACGCATTTCGCCCCTACTGAGGAACACACCCATTGCGGAAGCAGCCTGCCATTGCCGAGGCAACCCGCCATAACAGAGAGACCCAGCCAACAGGGTGGAGCCCACCACAGTAGGGCGAAGCGCCGTGGCAGCAAGGCAGAGCTCCGTGGTTGCAGGGTGTACCCTGTGGTAGGAGGGCGGAGCCTTGGCAGCCAAATAATGACTAGACTGCCTCCTAGCTGGGCAGTACAGTGCAATGGATACTCATATGGAAAGCCCCAAATCCCTGAAACAGAGCATCTGAGGAAAAAAAAAGGGGGTTTTATAAGATCTGCTGCAGCAGACCCAACACACCTGCCCAACAACCCTGAATGAACAATGGAGCTCACAGCTGAGCACTTGAGCTCCTATAAAGGACAGACCATCTCCTCGAGCAGCCCCCTGACCCCTGTATATCCAAAGAGTCACCTCAAAAAAGGACTAATCAAACTGACATTTGGTGGGCATCATTCTGGGACAAAGATAGCAGAAGAAGAAACTGGTAGCATCCCTCACTGTTCCGCAGCTGCTACAGGTGTACCCCAGACAAACAGTGCCTGGAGTGGACCTCAGCAGTCGTACAGCAGAGGGGCTAGACCGTTAGAAGGAAAACTAAGTAACAGAAATACTTCATCATCAACAATCTGGGCATCCACTCAGAGACCCAATCGAAAAGCCAGCAACTACTAAGACGACAGGTGGATAAATCCACAAAGATGGGAAGAAACCAGCGCAAAACAGGAGGAAAACACCCGAAACCAAAACACCTCACCTCCTAAAAAGGAACAAAATTCCTCACCAGCAAGGGAACAAAGCTGGATGGAGTATGAAAGTGACAAAATGACGGAATCAGACTTCAGAAGGTGGATAATGAGAAACTTCAGTGAGCTAAAAGAACATGTTCTAAATCAATACAAAGAAACTAAGAACCTTGAAAAAAGCTTTGAAAAAAGATTCGAGGAAATGATAATAATGGACAACTTAGAGAGGAATATGAATGAATTGAAGGAACTGAGAAACACAACACGAGAACTTCGCGAAGCATGCACAAGTTTCAACAGCTGAATTGACCAAGCAGAAGAAAGAATATCAGAAGTCGAAGATCAACTCAATGAAATAAAATGAGAAACCAAGATTAGAGAAAAAAGCACAAAAAGGAATGAACAAAATCTCCAAGAAATGTGGGACTATGTGAAGAGACCTAACCTACATTTGATAGGTGTACCAGAATGTGAAGAAGAGAATGAATCCAAGCTGGAAAATACTCTTCAGGATATTATCCAGGAAAATTTCTTCAACCTAGTAAGGCAGGCCAATACTCAAGTCCAGGAAATACAGAGAACACCACAAAGATATTCCACAAGAAGAGCAACCCCAAGGCATACAGTCATCAGATTCACCAGGGTTGAAATGAAGAAGAAAATACTAAGGGCATCCAGAGAGAAAGGTTGGGTCACCCAGAAAGGGAAGCCCATCAGACTCACAGCAGATCTCTTGGCAGAAACTCTACAAGCCAGAAGAGAGTTGGGGCCAATATTTCAACATCCTTAAAGAAAAGAACTTTCAACCCAGAATTTCATATCCAGCCAAACTGAGCTTCATAAGTGAAGGAAGAATAAAATCTTTTGCCAACAAGAAAGTACTCAGATATTTTGTAACCACCAGGCCTGCTTTACAAGAGGTCCTGAAAGAGGCACTACATATAGAAAGGAACAACCAGTACCAGGCATTCTAAAAACATACCAAATGCTAAAGAGCACCAACAAAATGAAGAATCTGCATCAACTAATGGGCAAAACAGCCAGCTAGCATCAAAATGGTGGTATCAAATTCACACATAACAATATTAACCCTAAATGTAAATGGGCTAAATGCACCAATCAAAAGACACAGACTGGCAAATTGGATAAAAAACCAAAACCCATCAGTTTGCTGTATCCAGAAAACCAATCTCACACGCAAGGATACACAAAGGCTCAAAATAAAGGGATGGAAGGAGATTTACCAAACAAATGCAGAGCAAAAAAAAAAAGCAGGAGTTGCAATTCTCATCTCTGATAAAATAGACTTTAAAGCATCAAAGATCAAAAGAGACAAAGAAGGTCATTACATAATGGTAAAAGGATCAATACAACAAGAAGACCTAACGATCCTAAATATATATGGACCCAATACAGGAGCACCCAGATATATAAGGCAAGTTCTTAACGACTTACAAAGAGACTTAGACTCCCACACAATAATAGTGGGAGACTTTAACACTCCACTGTCAATATTAGACAGATCAATCAGACAGAATATTAACAAGGATATCCAGGACCTGAACTCAGACCTGGAACAAGCAAACCTGATAGACATTTACAGAACTCTCCACCCCAAATCCACAGAATATACATTCTTCTCAGCACCACATCACACCTACTCCAAAATTGACCACATAATTGGAGGTAAAGCACTCCTCAGCAAATGCAAAACAACTGAAATCATAACAAACAGTCTCTCAGTCCATAGTGCAATCAAGTTAGAACTCAGAATTCAGAAACTAACTCAGAACTGCACAGATTCATGGAAACTGAACAACTGGCTCTTGAATGTTCATTGGATAAACAATGAAATGAAGGCAGAAATAAAGAAGTTCTTTGAAACCAATGAGAACGAAGACACAACATACCAGAATCTCTGGGACACTTTTAAAGCAGTCTGTAGAGGAAAATATATAGCAATAAGTGCCCACATGAGAAGAGTGGAGAGATCCAAAACTGACACCCTATCGTCAAAATTGAAAGAGCTAGAGGAGCAAGATCAAAAAAACTCAAACCTAGCAGAAGACAAGAAATAACAAAGATCAGAGCAGAACCGAAGGAGATAGAGACAAGAAAAACCCTTCAAAAATCAATAAATCCAAGAGCTGGTTTTTCGAAAAGATCAACAAAATAGACCACTAGCGAGACTGATAAAAAAGAAAAGAGAGAACAACCAAATAGATGCAATAAAAAACAATAAAGGGGAAATCACCACAGATTCCACAGAAATTCAAACCATCATCAGAGAATACTACAAAAAACTCTATGCATATAAACTAGTAAACCAGGAAGAAATGGATAAATTCCTGGACACCTGTGTCCTCCCAAGCCTAAACCACAAGGAAGCTGAAACTATCAATAGACCAATAACAAGGTCTGAAGTTGAGGCAGCAATTAAGAACCTACCACAAAAAAAAAAAAAAGCCCAGGTCCAGATGGGTTCACAGCCGAACTACAAGACACAAAGAGGAGCTGGTACCATTCCTTCTGAAACTATTCCAAATAATCCAAAAAGAGAGAACCCTTCCCAAATCATTTTATGAGACCAACATCATCCTGTTACCAAAACCTGGCAGAGACTCAACAAGAAGAGAAAACTTCAGGCCAATATCCTTGATGAACATAGATGCAAAAATCTTCAATAAAATACTGACAAACCGATTGCAACAGCACATTAAAAAACTTATCCATCATGATCAAGTAGGATTCATCCCGGGGATGCAAGGCTGGTTCAACATACGCAAGTCTATAAACGTAATTCACCACATAAACAGAACCAAAAACAAAAACCACATGATTATCTCAATTGACGCAGAGAAGGCATTTGACAAAATTCAACAGCCCTTTATGCTAGAATCCCTCAATAAACTCGGTATTGATGGAACATATCTCAAAGTAATAAAAGCTATTTATGACAAACCAACAGTCAATATCATACTGAATGGGCAAAAACTGGAAGCATTCCCTTTGAAATCCGGCAGTAGACAAAGATGCCCTCTCTCACCACTCCTATTCAACACAGTACTGGAAGTTCTAGCCAGAGCAATCAGGCAAGAAAAAGAAATCAAGGGTATTCAAATAGGAAAGGTGGAAGCCAAATTGTCTCTATTTGCAGATGACATGATAGTATACCTAGAAGACCCCATCGCCTCAGCCCAAAAACTCCTGAAACTGATAAGCAACTTCAGCAAAGTCTCAGGATATAAAATCAATGTGCAAAAATCACAGGCATTCCTATACACCAATAACAGACTTAAAGAGAACCAAATCAAGAACAAACTGCCATTCACAATTGCTACAAAGAGAATAAAATACCTAGGAATACAACTTACAAGGAACGTAAGGGACCTCTTCAAGGAAAACTACAAACCACTGCTCAATGAAATAAGAAAGGACACAAACAGATGGAGAAATATTCCATGTTCATGGTTAGGAAGAATCAATATCGTGAAAATGGGTATACTGCCCAAAGTAATTTAGAGAATCAATGCTATCCCCATCAAGCTACCATTGAATTTCTTCACAGAACTGGAAAAAACTACCATGAACTTCATATGGAACCAAAAGAGAGCCCGCATAGCCAAGTCAATTCTAAGCAAAAAGAACGCAGCGAGAGGCATCACACTACCAGACTTCAAACTACACTACAAGGTTACAGTAATCAAAACAGCATGGTACTGGTACCAAAACACAGATATAGACCAATGGAACAGAACAGAGGCATCGGAGGCAACACAACATATCTACAATCATATAATCTTTGATAAACCAGACAAAAACAAGCAATGGGGAAAGGATTCCCTGTTTAATAAATGGTGTAGGGAAAACTGGCTAGCCATGTGCAGAAAGCAGATACTGGACCCCTTCCTGACACCTTACACTAAAATTAACTCCAGATGGATTAAAGACTTAAACATAAGACCTGGCACCATAAAAAGCCTAGAAGAAAATCTAGGCAAAAACATTCAGGACATAGGAGTAGGCAAGGACTTCATGACCAAAACACCATAAGCTTTGATAACAAAAGCCAAAATAGACAAATGGGACCTAATCAAACTCCACAGCTTTTGCAGAGCAAAAGAAACTGTCAGTAGAGTGAATCGGCAACCAACAGAATGGGAAAAAATCTTTGCAGTTTACCCATCTGACAAAGGGCTGATATCCAGAATTTACAAAGAACTCAAACAGATTTACAGGAAAAAAACAAATAAGCCCATTCAAAAATGGGTAAAGGTTATGAACAGACACTTTACGAAAGAAGACATACATGAGGCCAACAAACACAAGAAAAAATGCTCATCATCACTGGTCATTAGAGAGATGCAAATCAAAGCCACATTGAGATACCATCTCACGCCAGTTAGAATGGCGATTATTAAAAAATCTGGAGACAACAGATGTTGGAGAGGATGTGGAGAAATAGGATCACTCTTACACTGTTGGTGGGAGTGTAAATTAGTTCAACCATTGTGGAAGACAGTGTGGCGATTCCTCAAGGACCTAGAAATAGAAATTCCATTTGACCCAGCAATCCCATTACTGGGTATATATCCAAAGGACTATAAATTGTTCTACTATAAGGACACATGCACACGAATGTTCATTACAGCACTGTTTACAATAGCAAAGACCTGGAACCAACCCAAATGCCCATCGATGATAGACTGGACTGGGAAAATGTGGCACATATACACCATGGAATATTATGCAGCAATCAAAAATGATGAGTTTGTGTCCTTTGTAAGGACATGGATGAATCTGGAGAACATCATTCTCAGCAAACTGACACAAGAACCGAAAATGAAATACCACATGTTCTCACTTATAGGCGGGTGAGGAAAAATGAGAACACATGGACACAGGGAAGGGGGTACTACACACTGGGGTCTATTGGGGGGAATAGGGGAGGGACAGCATGGTGGGGGAGATGGGGAGGGATAGCCTGGGGAGAAATGCCAAATATGGGTGAAGGGGAGGAAGGCAGCAAAACACACTGCCATGTGTGTACCTATGCAACTATCTTGCACGTTCTGCACATGTACCCCAAAAGCTAAAATGCAATTAAAAAAAATATGTAGAATTAAAACACAAAAGGATTTTACACTCATTTATGGATAATTTAATACAATTAAGAGCTATTAATAATACTGATAATGGCAAAATATTAATAGCTAAAAGTTCTTAAATTCTGTGTTCCAGCCAGTAGTCTAAACGTTTTCCATACATTTCCTCCTTTGTCTTTATAACCCTCTCTACCTTAGGAGTTAGATACTATTAGGCCTACTTATAGGTGAGAAAACTAAGACTCAGAAAATGCATATATCTTTGGGCAAGGATAGTATGGGTTGAAGCCAGATTCCTGACCAGGTATTTTACCTCGAAGCTGATGTTTCTACACTTGATCATAGTCAAAAAGCCAAGAAGTGATAAAGCTCATGCTTTTAATCACTACAGCGTTAACACTCACAATTAGCTTAGGGAATAAAAGGTGGAAAAGAGTTTCAGTGGTAATTCTGTCTTCATGGCGCCAGCAGAGATGATTGTAAACAACAAAATCCAGACAATCTTCAGATCGTTTTCTCTCCCCAGTGTTAAATAAGCAGCTTGACTGGTAGTTTTGACAGAACAAGACATTTGATTTGGCTTCAGCAGGCAAAGTCGTCGCCTAGATCCTTTATACTACAGGGAAGTTTTTGGCCTGAGTCCTCAGCAGCCTTGTTTTACAGCACTGTTAATAATGTATGCCCAGCAGAGGTTCAAACCGCAACAAAGTGCTTTAGACCCAGCCTTCACAACTCGGTGGGCTTCAGGAAAATTTAGAGGACAGCACCATGCTCTCCCTCATCTTATTGCCATATCAACAGATTTATTCTCAGACAATTACTTTAAAATTTGGCTGTCCCCCAAAAATTCTTCAATATTCTTGAGAAATGGGTTAGTGGTAATAATGCTTTTCCTGAGTCCTCATCACATATTTTTACTATGAATTAGATGGTGTCAGCAAATGCTATCAAGTGGTGAGGTGCCAAAAGGGACTACCTTTAAAAGAAATGATTCTGCTCCCCACTTTGGCAACACACACAAACACATTATCTCAAAATTTTTGAGGCTCTACATTGTCACCTTTAGAAGGCTTATTCTTTTAAGACTTCATGTGAAAAACCTTCAAATAATTTCTAATCCTATAAACTCAGCTGACCTGGTAAACTCAACATCTTGAAAGGACACTACTGTATTAGCACCTTGCACAGACCCTTTAGGATATAATTCAACAGTCATTTTGATGCTGAAAGTCAACAGTGTTTAAAACTGAGGAGTAAATAGAGGCAACCTGTGCCAGTCAGCCTTACTCTCAAAGTCAAGAGAGCAGGGTTATTATACAGGCTGACCCAATCTTGGAACCGATGTAATTATAATATCAGATTTAAGTGAAAGATAGATAGGTAAAGAGGAAACTGGACTATAGGAACACTGAAGAGAGCATAAGAAATTAAGGGAAATAATCTAAGGAGAAGAATGAAAAGAAGGCTATGGTGGTAAGAATGCCAGCGAATAATCCTAAGTGTCATTTGCCTTCATGTAACATTAGTTATGTATTATACAATAAATAATTCCCCAAATTAGCAGCTTAAAACAACAAGCACTTAGTTTCTCACAGTTTCTGTGGATCAAGAATCCTAACACAGTGTAACTGGGTGACTCTGGCTCAAGGTTCTTATGATAAGATTGCAGTTAAGCTGTCAGCAGGTAGGAACAGTCATCTCAAGGCTTTCCTGGGGTTGAAAGATCTGATTCCAAGCTCACTTGCGTGTTTTTTGACAGTCCTTAGAAATCCATGTCTAAGTTATCTCTCGTGGGCCTCTTCATAGGTTTGCCTCAGGACATGGCAGCTGGCTTACCTTAGGAAGGGTGAGATGTCTTATGGAAAAGTAGAGAAAGCATACCCATGACCTAAATCACAGTCTCTTTGTAACTTAATATCAGAAGTGATATACCATTAGTTTGCCACATTTGATCCAGTAGAAGCAAGTTACCAGGTCCAGACAACACTGAAGGGGAGCAGAATACACAAGGGAATGAATACAAGGAGGCATGATCATTGGAAGCAATCTTGGAAGAAGCTGCCTACCAGGAACGGTCACATGAAACCTGGAATAAATGTTACTTAGCCAGGAGGAAATTAGCTTCATTATGGATTATGTTACCCATATTCTGTTTATTCATTTTAAAGTGAGGATATCTACTTCATAGGAGTAGCTCTCATACTCTAATATGCATAAAAGTCACCCAGGGAGTGTGTTAAACTCCTAGATTTTCATGCTTCACCACTGAAAATCTCAAGCAATAAACCTGAGGTAGAGCTAGCTGGACTTGTGTTCTGTCACCCACCCCAGAGGATTAAAGTACAAATGGTTTGCTGGCCACAGCTAGGAGAGACATTAGTCTATGTAGCATTTTCATGCCCTAAGCACTGAAATAATTTTCCTAGTGCCAAAGCACACACTCATTCAAATAAAAAATAACTGTTAAAAAGTCTAATAATTCCCATTTTTCTCTGAAAGATGATCTCAAAGCTCTTTGTGAAGTATCATTCAAACACATTTTCCTCCTCATGGATGGAGTCCCTGATTTGTCAGTACCTGCAGTCAGGCTGAGTTGGGCTACTAGATCATCCAAGTATGAAGCAGATCTTGCTGTTTATTGGACAGAATAGCCCAGTGTTTCTGAGAATTGAATTCTCATGCTGCCCAATGCTGGATGGCTGTATTATGTTGTCCGTTTCTTCATTATAAAGTGGTGGTATCCACCTCATAGGGCTATCTTGTAAATTAAATGGGTTAGCCAATGGAAGTGCACCAACTGGCATAGTGTAGGTCTCCAATTTGCATCACCCAAAAATACGTAATGAACTCAATAAATGGTAACTGTCATCAGGATTATTGTAGCAGTTAATTATATGTCTCTATTTGTGAATTATATGTTCTCATTTGGGGACAGGCAAGATCATCACTGTTATACTGTCATGTATTATTTTCTATTTTGTATAACCTATTGTAATATTTAAGTTTTTAAAAATCATCCTTTAAGTTGCATTTACCTGATTATCAAAGTCATAATCTAAATGGTATCTATTTTTGCTTTAAAATTATTTAGGTTTATTGAAAGATAATTGACAAAAAATGCTACAAAGGGAATTAAATACCTAGGAATACAACTAACAAGGACATGAAGGACCTCTTAAAAGAGATCTACAAACCACTGCTCAAGGAAATAAGAGAGAATACAAACAGATGGAAAAACATTCCATGCTCATGGTTAGGAAGAATCAATATCATTAAAAAGGCCATTCTGCCCAAAGTAATTTATAGATTCAAAGCTGTCCGCATCAAGCTAAGAGCTACCTTCTTTACAGATCTGAAAAAAAAAAAACCAAAACACTTTAAACTTCACATGGAACCAAAAGATAGCCTGCATAGCCAAGACAATCTTAAGCAAAAAGAACAAAGCTGGAGGCATCATGCTACCTGACTTCAAACTATACTACAAGGCTACAGTAATCAAAATTAATCAAAACAGCATGGTACTGGTACCAAAACAGAGATATAAACTAATGGAACAGAACAGAGGCCTTGGAAGTAATGCCACACATTGACAACCATCTGATCTTTGACAAACATGACAAAAACAAGCAATGGGGAAAGGATTCCCTGTTTAATAAATGGTGTTGGGAAAATTGGCTAGCCATGTTCACAAAGCTGAAACTGGACCCCTTCTTATACCTTACATTAAAATTAACTCCAGATGGATTAAAGATTTAAACATAAGACCTAACACCATAAAAACCCTAGAAGAAAACCTAGGCAATACCATTCAGGACATAGGCCTAGGCAAGAACTTCATGACTAAAACACCAAAAGCAATGGCAACAAAAGCCAAAATAGACAAATGGGATCTAATTAAACTAAAGAGCTTCTGCACAGCAGAAGAAACAATCATTAGAGTGAACTGGAAACCAAAAGAAAGGGGAAAAAAATCTTTGCCATCTACCCATCTGGAAAAGGGCTAATATCCAGAATCTACAAAGAACTAAAGCAGATTTACAAGAAAAAAAAAAAAAAAACAAAGAAACCCATTCTGAAGTGAGCAAAAGATATGAACAGACACTTTTCAAAAGAAGACATATATGAAGCCAACAAACATATGAAAAAATGCTCATCATCACTGGTCATTAGAGAAATGCAAATCAAAACCACATTGAAGTACCATCTCATGCCAGTTAGAATGGTGATCATTAAAAAATCTGGAGACAACAGATGCTGGAGAGGATGTGGAGAAATAGGAACACTTTTATACTGTTGGTGGGAGGGTAAATTAGTTTAACCATTGTGGAAGACAGTGTGGTGATTCCTCAAGGATCTAAAAATAGAAATTCCATTTGATCCAGCAATCCCATTACTGGTTATATACCCAGAGGATTATCAATTGTTCTGTTATAAAGACACATGCACACGTATGCTCTTTATTACAGAGTTTACAATCACCAAGACCTGGAACCAATGCAAATGCCCACCATGATAGACTGAACAAGGAAAATGTGGCACATATACACTGTGGAATACTATGCAACCATAAGAAAGGATGAGTTCATGTCCTTTATAGGGACATGGATGAATCTGGAAACCGTCATTCTCAGCAAACCGACACAAAAACAGAAAACCAAACACCCCATGTACTTACTCATAGGCGGGTGTTGAACAGGGAGGGGACCATCACACACTGGAGTCTGTTTGGGGGTCAGGGGCTGGGGAGGGACAGCAGGGATACCATTGGGAGAAATTCCTGATGTAGGTGATGGGGGTAGGGAGACAGCAAACCACCATGGCATGTGTGTTCCTATGCAACAATTCTGCAAGATCTCCACAGGTATCCCAGAACTTAATGTACAATAAAAAATAATAAAAGAAAATTTCAAGTGTAAAATAATTATGGTTATCTTGCTGTATTGTAGTTTGCTAGAACTTAATCATTTTATAACTGCAGATCTATACCCTTTGACCAACATCTTTCTATTTTTCCCAAGCCCCTCCAACCTTGATAACCAAACTACTCTTCCACAATGTTTCTATGACCTTGACATTTTCAAAGTGAGATTTTTCATTCTGAATCAGCTTATTTCGCTTAGCATAAGGTCTTCCGGGTGTATCAATGTTGTTACAAAAACAACAAGATATTCTCCTCCTTCAAAGTTGAAAAATATATAACTTATATAACACAATTTACTAATTCAAACTTCAATGAACATTAAGGTTGTTTCTAATATCCTGGCTATTGTGAATACTGCTGTAATAAACAGATGGCTGCAGATATTTCTTCTACTTCTACTTGATTGCATTTGGATATATACCTAGCAGTGGGATTACTGGATCATATGATAGTTCTATTTTAAAGTTTTTGAGGAAACGCCACACTCTTTTTCGTAATGGTTGTATCAATTTACATTCCCACCAATAATGAATAAGGGGTCCTTTTTTCTCCACATTCTTACCAACATTTGCTAACTTTCATCTTTTTGATAATAGTCTTTCTAACAATTATGAGGTGATATACTGTGGTTTTTATTTGCATTTCTTTGTTGATTAGTAACATTGAACACATCTTCATATATCTATTGCCTATCTATATGTCTTCAGTGGAAAAAGAAAGTCTATTCGGGTCCTTTGCCTGTTTTTTAGTTGTTGCTTTTTTTTTTTTTTTTTTTTTTCCGCTATTTGTGAGTTTCTTCTATGGTTTGGATGTTAACTCCTTATTGAATCAATGGAATGGTTTGTAAATATTTTCTCATTTCTTGGATTTTTACATTTTGTTGATTTTTTTTCCTTTTGTTGTGCAGAACATTCTTAGTTTGGTGCAGTCTGCCTTCTTTATTTTTACTCTTGGTGCTTGTGCTTTTGGTGTCAGAGCCAAAAATTCATGGGGCTTCCCCCTATGCTTCTAGAAATTTTTGTTGTTTCCAGTGTTATGTTTAAATCTTTAATCTATTTTGAGTTGCTTTTTGTGTATGATGTGAGATAAGTATTCAATTTCATCTTTTTGCACACAGATACACAGGTTTTTTTCTTTGAGTAAATACTGATGATTTGAAATTTTCTCCCATTTTAGTTTCTCTGAACTTCTTCAGAAAAATCCTTGGATTAAATACTATTATTTGAATGCTATATTTTCAATTTCTTTCTTAGATATGTCTTTTATTTCTAGTTTAAAGTTTATCATTCACAATCTGGATTAAGTTTTCTGTAAGTTTAAGCCCTTTCTTCCCCAGAATAAGAACTTATTTCTCCTACAATTATAATCTCCTTGAAATTCTTTATTTTGTACAATCCCTTTTTGTAGTTTTTTTATTCTTTGGTTATTTAAATGGAGACTGTGTTATTATACATACTGTTGAAAATAAGTTAGAAAATGATCTTTGGAATAATCAGAAATATATTCCATATCTGTAATATTGTAACTTTGTTTGCAGGTCCCAGTTCTTTAGTTTGATTTGGGTAGGTTTTTTGTTGTTTCTTTTTCATTTTGTTTTATTTACCATTATTTGAATGGAAAAAACTCTTATCATGATTTAATGTTTGCTCACAGGAAAATGGATCTATACTCTGAGTCTGGTAAAAACCTTCTCTTAGAATTCAGAAGTAGGGTAGGCTAATGTTCATGGTTCCTAGCCTAATGCTCAGTTCCCAGTACAAATTCTCTAAAGTGGTTGTGCTCATTGGAAACAGGATATGTAAATGAAGAATAATCTGGAGCTCACATTGCTACCAAAGTTCTTCCAGGCTGTAACAATGCATTTGTAGGCACTTTATCATATCATCCATATGATAAAATATGCCAAGAACCATGCTGTGAATCTGAGTATAGAATACTATCGTCTAAGGGTCCACTGTGCAGTGGGCAAGATTAACAAATAAACAACTATGTTTTTGTCTTCTGTATTACAGTAAGCTTTCCACTTGCTAAGAAACTGCATTTCAACTGACTTAGGTGGATTAAAATTATGCTGCCAATACTTCTCACTTCTCCCCTTTTCAGCCCTGTCAACAGGCTCAGTTTTCTGTCCTGGTTGTTTGCTCTGAATAGAACACGAAAGGTGAGATACAAAGATGATGAGTGTTTGGCAGCTCTTCTGACTGCCACAACTCTGCTGGCACATGATAATCCTCAGGATACCATCAGAACTATCAGGTCTAGTTTTAGTTGAGTTTCTTTTTTGAGCAGTTCTACTTGTAATAATACGTAATAGCCTTTATTTTTACTCAAAGATATTTCAGAGATCAGACAAGAAATTTACTTATTTTGAAAAATTATAATAAAACACATTAAGTTTTGTCATTACTATATGGATCCATTGAGCCCTTTATTTCTAAGCTATGTTGTGAAACTTTGGTGATATTATATATTCTATATATTAAAATATTGTGTATTCATTATTCTAGAAATTTTATCATTAATCTTTATTACACGATTGATTACCAATGATCTTCATAACTAAGAAAATAATAAACATTGTGGGATATCCGAAAAAGATGATGCAATATTCCTCCTTATTTTTATTAACTCATTGTTTAAAGCATTGTACCATAGTTAAAGAAGGTAAAAAAGTTGGCATCATTTTTGTATTTTGATTTTTGCTTTCACTGAACACAACTGACAACTCAGGATCTTTCAGTTTCTATCCAAAATATAAAGTGGGGAAAATCGACAGAGTAGAATGTTTGAGAAGTCAAAGAGTAGAACCCTAAAAATTAACAAAGTGGGTGAAATAATTCATGTAAGTGAAATTCTAGATGAATATTCTGAAAATTTTAGAACTCCTGAGTGAACAATGTATTTTGAAGAACATAAAGAAAATATGTATGCCTAACCTGTTAGTCATAAAATGTGAGGGAGCTAACTTCTCAATGATTTTACAAGAAAACCTAGATCATTCCATTTTGGTAAGTGTATTTATGACAGTGCTCTTTTATACCTTTCACTCTAATATCTTTCATGTTTACACCAATATTTCCTTAATACAAAAATTGTTGCTATGTTTAGATTCTTAACATTTTAAAGTAATTTTTACTCTTTTTCTTCTATGTTTTTTGTAAGATGAATAAAAAAATATAAAAACCTAAAAAGCGTTCATTCAACTCAAAGTGTAAATGCAACCATCATATTCTTGATTTGCTGTGGGTTCAGCAAATATTGCAAAGCTAGTTGGTAGCAGCATTTTTTATAGTTGAAATGAGGGTCATCATCATATAATTGTTTGGGTCAGGAATACGTAACTGATGATAGTTTTTCTCAATTAATATACACCCCTAGTTTATTGAGAGTTTTTAACATAAAGTGATATTCAATTTTATTGAAGGCTTTTTCCACATCTATTGAGATAATCATGTGTTGCTTTTTTTTTTGTCTTGAGATCAACTGGTGTGATGAATCACATTTATTGATTAGCATATGTTGAACCAATCTTGCATGCCAGGCGTGAAGCCTACTGGATCATGGTGGACAAGCTTTTTGAAGTGCTGCTGGATTTGGTTTGTATTTTGTTGAAGATTTTGGATCAATGTTCATCAGAAATATTGACCTGTTGTCTTTTTTTGGTTGTATCTCTGCCAGGTTTTGGTATCAGGATAATGCTGGAACATACCCCAAAATCATAAAAGCCATATATGACAAACCCACAGCCAATATCATATTGCATGTGTAAAAGCTAGAAGCATTCCCTGTGAAAAGTGGCATAAGACAAAGACACCCTCTCTTACCACTCCTATTCAACATAATATTGGAAGTTCTGGCTGGAAAAATCAGGCAAGAAAAAGAAATAAGAAGAATTCAAATAGGAAAAGAGGAAGTCAAATTACCTTTGTTTGCAGATGACATGATCCTATGTCTAGAAAATGCCATCATCTCAGCTCAAAAGCTCTTTTTTGTTGTTGTTGAGAGAGTCTCACTCTGTCACCAGGCTGGAGTGCAGTAGTGCAATCTCAGCTCACTGCAACCTCTGCCTCCCAGGTTCAAGCAATTCTCCTGCCTCAGCCTCCTGAGTAGCTGGGACTACAGGGGCACGCCACCATATCCTGCTAACTTTTGAATTTTTAGTAGAGATGGAGTTTCACCATGTTGGCCAGGATGGTTTCAATCTTCTGCCCTCGTGATCTCCCCACTTCAGCCTCCAAAGTGCTGGGATTACAGGCATGAGCCATCACTTCTGGTCAGTCTATAAGCTCTTTTAGCTCATAAGCAACTTCGGAGTAGTCTCAGGATACAAAATAAATGTGCAAAAATCACTAGCATTCCTATAAACTAACAATACACAAAACAGCCAAATCATGAATTAATTCTCATTCATAAGTGCCACAAAAAGAACAAAACACCTAGGAGTACAGCTAAAAAGGGAAGTGAAAGACCTCTTCAAGGAGAACTACAAACCACTGCTCAGAAAAACCAGAGAGGACCAAAACAAATGGAAACATATTCCATGCTCATAGATATGAAGAAGCAATATCATGAAAATGGCCATAGTGCCAAAGCAATTTATAGATTCAGTGCTATTTCCATTAAACTACCATTGACATTCTTCACAATATTAGAAAAGACTATTTTAAAATTTAGAGCCTGGATAGCCAAGACAACTCTAAGCAAAAAGAACAAAGCTGTGTGCATGACATTACCTGACTTCAAACTATACAAGGCTAGAGTAACTAAAATACCATGTACTACTACAAGAGCAGACACATAGACCAAAGCAACAGAATAGAGAACTCAAAAATCAGACTGTACACCTTCAAATATGATCTTTGACAAACTTGACCAAAAAAACAATGGGGAAAGGATTCCCTGTTTAATAAATGGTGTTGGAAACAATAGATAGAAACATATGCAGAAACTGAAATCTTCCTTACATGATACACAAAAATCAACTCAAGATAGATAAAAAACTTAAAGTAAATCCCAAACTATAAAACCCTGGAATAAAATCTACACAATGTCATTCAAGACAAAGGTATAGGCAAAGATTTCATGACAAAGGCACCCAAAGCAATTGCAACAAAAGCAGTAATTGACAAATGACCACAATGCAATCAAATTAGAACCCAGGATTAAGAAGTTCACCCAAAACTATACAACAATATGGAAACTAAACAACTTGCTCCTGAATGGCTGCTGGACAAATAATGAAATGAAGGCAGAAATAAAGATGTTCTTCAAAACCAAAGAGAACAAAGACACAACGTACCAGGATCTCTGAGACACATTTAAAGCAGTGTCTAGAGGGAAATTTATAGCACTAAATGCCCACAAGAGAAATAAGGAAAGATCTAAAACTGATCCCCTAATGTTATGATTAAAAGAACTACAGGAGCAAGATCAGACAAATGCAATAGCTAGCAGAAGACAAGAAATAACTAAGATCAGAGCAGAACTGAAGGAGATAGAGACACAAAAACTCTTCAAAAATCAATGAATCCAGGAACTGATTTTTTTGCAAAGGTCAACAAAATAGACTGCTAGTCAGACTAATAAAGAAGAAAAGAGAAAAAAACAAATAGATGCAATAAAAAATGATAAAAGGGATATCACTGCTGATCCCACAGAAATACAAACTACCATCAGAGAATACTACCAACACCTCTATGCAAATAAACTAATAAATCTGGAAGAAATGGATAAATTTCTGGACACTTACACCCTCCCAAGACTAAACCAGGAAGAAGTTGAATCCCTGAATAGAAAAATTGAGGCAGTAATAGTCTACCAAACAAAAACAGTTCAGTCTCAGAGAGATTCAGAGCCAAATTCTACCAGAGGTACAAAGAGGAGCTGGTACCATTCCTTCTGAAATTATTCCAAACAATACAAAAAAGAGGGAATCCTCCCTAACTCATTTTATGAGACCAACACCATCCTGATACCAAAATCCGGCAGAGACACAACTAAAAAAGAAAATTTCAAGCCAATATCCATGATGAACATTGATGCAAATATCCTCAATAAAATACTGGCAAACTGAATCCAACAGCACATCAGAAAGCTTATCCATCATGATCAAAATGGCTTCATCCCTGAGATGTAAGGCTGGTTCAACATATGCAAATGTATAAACATAATCCATCACATAAACAGAACCAAAGACAAAAACCACATGATTGTCTCAATAGATGCAGAGAAAGCCTTCGACAAAATTCAACAGCGCTTTATGCAAAAAACTCTCAATAAAATAGGTATCAATGGAACGTATCTCAGAATAATAAAAGCTATATATGACAAACCCACAGCCAGTATCATATTGAATGGGCAAAAAATTGAAGAATTTCTGTTGAAAACTAGCACAAGACAGGGATGGCCTCTCATACTCCTCCTATTCAACATAGTTGGAAGTTCTGGCCAGGTCCATCAGGCAAGAAAAAGAAATAAAGGATATTCAATTAGGAAAAAAGGAAGTCAAATTGTCTCTACTTGCAGATGACATTATTAGAAGACCCCATCATCTCAGCTCAAAATCTTCTTAAGCTGATAAGCAACTTCAGCAAAGTCTCAGGATACAAAACCAATGTGCAGAAATCACAAGCATTCCTATACCCCAGTAATAGACAAAAAGAGAGTCAAATTATGAGTGAACTGCCATTCACAATTGCTACAAAGAGAATAAAATACCTAGCAATACAACCAACAAGGAATGTGAAGGACCTCTTCATGGAGAATTAAAAACCACTACTAAAGGAAGAAAAACATTCCATGCCCCTGGTTAGGAAGAATCAATATTGTAAAAATGGTAGTACAGCCCAAAGTAATTTATAGATTCAATGCTATCCCCCATCAAGCTACCTGTGGCTATCGTCACAGAATTGGCGAAAAAAACCACCTCAAATTTCATATGGAACCAGAAAAACCCCCCATAGCGAAGACAATCCAAAGGGAAAAAAAAAAGCTGAAGGAAACTCACTACTTAACTTTAAACTATATTACAAGGCTACAGTAATGAAAACAGCATGGTACTGATACCAAAACAGAGATATAGACCAATGGAACAGAACAGAGACCTCAGAAATAATGCCACACATATACAACCATCTGATCTTTGAAAACATGACAAAAACAAGCAATGGGGAAAGGATTCCCTATTTAAAAAAATGGTTTTGAGAAAACTGGCTAGCCCTATGCAGAAAGTGAAAACTAGATCCGTTCTTACACCTTATACAAAAATTAACTCCAGATGGATTTAAGATTAAAATGTAAGACCTAACACCATAAAAACCCTAGAAGAAAACCTAGGCAATCCATTCAGGACATAGGCATGGCCAAGGACTTCATGACTAAAACATCAAAAGCAATGGCAACAAAAGCCAAAATAGACAAATGGAATCTTATTAAACTAAAGAGCTTCTGCACAGCAAAAGAAACTATCATTAGTGTGAACCAGAAACAAACAGAATGGGGAAAAAATGTTTGCAAGCTATCTATCAAACAAAGGGCTAATATCCAGAATCTACAAAGAACTTACAAATTTACAAGAAAAAAACAACCACATCAAAAAGTATGCAAAGGATATGAACAGACACTTTTCAAAGAAAGACATTTATGCAGGCCACAAACACATGAGAAAAAGCTCATCATAACTGGTCATTAGAGAAATACAATTCAAAACCACAATGAGATACTATCTCATGCCAGTTAGAATGGTGATCGTTAAAAAAATCAGGAGACAACAGATGTGGGAGAGGATGTGGAGAAATAGGAACACTTTTATACTATTGGTGGGAGTGTAAATTAGTTCAACCATTGTGGAAGGTAGTGTGGAGATTACTCAAGGGTCTAGAAGTAGAAATACCATTTGACCCAACAATGCCATTACTGGGTATATATCCAAAAGATTGTAAATCATTCTCTTATAAAGACACATATTTACTGTGTCACTGTTCACAATGGCTTGGAACCAACCCAAATGCCCATTAATGAAAGACTGGATAAAGAAAATGTGGCACATATACACCATGGAATACTATGCAGCCATAAAAATGGATGAGTTCATGTTCTATGCAGGGACATGGAAGAAGCTGGAAACTGCCATTCTCAGCAAACTGACAGAATAACACAAAACCAAATACCACATGTTCTCACCCATAAGTGGGTGATGAGCAATGAGAACACATGGACACAGGGAGGGGAACATCATACTCTGGGCCTGTCAGGGGGTGGGAGGCTAGGGGAGGGACAGCAGGGAAGTGAGGGTCTAGGGGAGGGATAGCATTAGGAGAAGTACCTAATGTAGATGACAGGGTGATAGAAACAGCAAACTACCATGGCACATGTATACCTATGTTACAAACCTGCACATTCTGCACATGTACCCCAGTAATAAAAAGAAATCTAATTAAAGAGTTTCTGCACAGCAAAAGAAATTATTATCAGATTAAACAGACATCCTACAGAATAGGAGAAATTTTTTTGAATCTATCCATCTGATAAAAGTCTAATATCCAGCATATACAATATACTTAAACAAATTTACAAGAAACAAACAAACCCCAGTAAAAAGTGGGCAAAGAACATTAACAGATACTTCTCAAAAGACATACATGCTGCCAACAAACATTGAAAAAAGCTCAACATCACTGATCATTAGAGAAATGCAAATAAAAATCACAATAAGATACTATCTCACACTAGTCAGATGGCTATTACTAAAAAATAAAAAAAACAACAGATGATGGCAAGGTTGTGGAGGAAAAAGAAATGCCTTAACACTGCTGATGGAAATGTAGGTAAGTTCAACCAATATGGAAGATAGTATGTGGTGATTCTTCGAAGACCTAAAGGCAAAAATACCATTTGACCCAACAATCCCATTACTGGGTATATACTCAAAGGAATATAAAACATTCTGTTACAAATATACATGCACTCATATGTGCATTGCAGCACCATTCCCAATAGGAAAGACATGAAATAAATGTCCATTAATAATAAACTGGATAAAGGAAATGTGGTATATACACACCATAGAGTACTATGCAGCCATTAAAAGAAACGAGATCATGTCCTTTGGAGGAACATGGATGGAGCTGGAGGCCACCATCCTCAGAATACTAACACAGAAACAGAAAATCAAATATTGCATGTTCTCAGTTGTAAGTGGGAATTAAATAATGAGAACACATGGACACATGGGGGAGAACAACATACATTAAGACCTGTCAAAGTGTGGTCAGGGGAGGAAGGAGAGCATCGGAAAGAATAGCTAATGGATGCTTGGCTTAATACCTAGGTGATGGGATGATCTGCACAGCAAACCACCATGGCACACGTTTACCTATGTAACAAATCCTCACATCCTGCACATGTGCCCCTGAACTTCAAATAAAATAGAAAAAAGATTGATATCCCTTTGGTATTATGGCAAGAGGAAGGTAGTTTGTCTTTGCTTCTATTAATGAAGTGATGTGAAATTTCCAATTTATCTCCAAGCACCCGTTGGTGAAAAAAATGAGAGATGGGAAATTCTACATCAGAAGCTGCTTACTGAATATCACTTTTAAAAGAGAGGTCTGGGGCAAGTGTGGTGGCTCATGCTGGTAATCCCAGCACTTTGGGAGGCTGAGGCAGGCAGATTGCCTGAGGTGAGGAGTTTGAGACCAGTCTGGCCAACATGGTGAAAACCTGCCTCTACTAAAAATACAAAAAAAAAAAAAATAGCTATATATATATATATATATATATATAGCTGGGCATGGTGGCGTGTGCCTATAATGCCAGCTACTCAGGAGGCTGAGGCAGGGGAATTTTTTGAACAAGGGAGGTGGAGGATGCAGTGAGTGGAGATCGTGCCACTACACTCTAGCCTTGGTGACAGAGCAAGACTCCATCTCAAAAAAAAAAAAAAATTCTGTTCAATTATTTTTCTTTTAAAAGGAAAACTCTCATAGAAAAGATAAACTTCTACATATATAATTCTACATATAAATTTAAGTTTACATATAGGTACATATATAATTTATATATGTAAATAATTATATAATTTATTATAATTTTATAATTTTGTATTATATATGCATACATATAATACAAAGGAAAAGAAAAAAAAACAAGTAGAAAAGAATAATGACAAAGA
This sequence comes from Saguinus oedipus, assembly GCA_031835075.1. Classification (NCBI taxonomy): domain Eukaryota; kingdom Metazoa; phylum Chordata; class Mammalia; order Primates; family Cebidae; genus Saguinus; species Saguinus oedipus. The sequence goes on along the minus strand of CM063170.1, from coordinate 182,888,410 downwards.
GGTGAGGAGGTTCAGAGAAAAACCAGGGTTAAAGAATTAAAAGGAGGGTCTACTACACACAGGGGTCTAATGGGGGGAATGGGGGAGGGACAGCGGGGGGAGCTGGGGAGGGATAGCCTGGGGATGAATGCCAAGTGTGGGTGAAGGGGAGGAAGGCAGCAAAACACACTGCCATGTGTGTACCTATGCAACTATCTTGCACGTTCTGCACATGTACCCCAAAACCTAAAATGCAATAAAAATTTAAAAGAAAAAAAAAAAGAATTAAAAGGAGTTTTAGAGCAAGAAACTATCCAATTCAAGCAATTTGTCATTCATGCCTTTATCAGTCACATCTTTACTCAGCATCTAAATGTGCCAAGAACTATGTTGCAGATATGAAGATAGAATCCTGTTTTCCAAGCATTCATAGTGAGTGGCTAAACTGTTTTGGTTTTTCTGTTACAGTATATCTTCAGCTTCCTAGGAAACTGCATTTTCACTTATGCAGGTGAATTAAAAGTTATGCAGCCAATAACCACATGGGATGAGTAGAGAAGAAATAAAAAGTGCAATGGAAAGTCAAAAGTGCTAAAGCAGAATTCTGCAAACCATCCCACTAAAATGTATGGTACCATTATAAAAATAAGTATAAAATATTATGGGAGAAAGAGAAGGAAGAAATTAATCATGCTTGCTCACAGGGTCTTTAAAAAGTTAGTCAAAGTGGCTTCAGATAAGAGAAGACATATGTATTATCTTTTTATAGGTATAGAATCTGCAGGGGGATCAGCAGGAGAAGGACCTTCCAGAGATAAAAACACATTTAGAGAACTTAGGAGGAATAAAAACTTGTTGATATATTCAGGAATTATAAAATTATCTGATTTGTGTAGGACATAAAGTACATGGGGTATGGAATTCTGATTGCAGATAACACTAGCAAGAAAATGGACACACCAGGATGTATCTGCACAGAAATTTATATACCACACAAAAAGCAATAGGAAACTAAGCAAGGAGTGATGTTAATGCTCTGTGAACCTCAACTTTCTCATTTACAAAATAGAGATAAAGTACAACTTATTTCTGTTAATGAATCACATTTTGTTTTGACTTCCATGTTTTTCCTGATGCCAAAAGGGGTGAGATGCAAGGAAGGTAAACTTAACCTGGACAATTAAAAGAAGACTGATCTGTACAGGTTTAAAACAGACATTTTTCACGTTGATCTTTCAGTCAGTTCAAAACCACTATACAGATAGAAGAAGGGTTATCATCTTTTTGTATGGAACTTAGCAGTCAGCTCTCTTTATAGACAGTCTGTGTTCTTGAGGACTAGCAAGGTCAGTGGTTCCCAAAGCTTTTAATCTCAATATCCCTTATACATTTGAAAATATGAAGAAGTCCAGGGCAGGAATGGTGGCTCACACCTGTAATCCCAGCACTCTGGGAGGCCAAGGTAGGAGGATTGTTTGAACCCAGGAGTTGAGATCGGCCTGGGGAACACAGGGAGACCCCAACTCTACACAAAATGAACAACTAGCTAGGCATGGTAGTTGTATGCCTGTGGTTCCAGCTGCTTGGGAGACTGAGGTAGGAGGATCACTTGGGCCCAGGAGGTGGAGGCTGCAGATGCTGCTGTGAGCCACGATCATGGCAGCCAGAGTGACAAAGTGAGACCCTGTTCTAGAAGGGTCTCACTTTTAAAAAAGAGTTTTGTTTTTTTTTTCAAAAAATCAAAAATGTTTGCTTGTGTGAGTTGTAATGTTTATATATTTATATGGGGTATCCATCGATGTCTTTCTCTATATATGTATATGAAATTAAAAGAAAAATTTCATATTCATATTAATTTCAAAATAAAAATTACATATTTTTTGTAAAGAAATTTGTGTTAATAACTGCATTTTCCAAAATATAATAATGATGACTGGCATTATTTTACATTTTGCGAATCTTAACATCTAGATATCTGGCTAAATAGAAGGCAGTTGGATTCTCATACTGCCTGATACTTCTGTATTCAATTTGTTGAGTTTTTGTTTGTTTGTTTGGTTTTCGAGATGGAGTCTTACTCTGTCACCCAGGTTGGGAGTACAATGGCATGGTCTCGGCTCATGCAACCTCCACCTCCCAGGTTCAAGTGATTCTCCTGTCTCAGCCTCCCGAGTAGCAGAGACCATAGGCATGTGCCACCACATATGGCTAATATTTGTATTTTTAATAGAGATGGGATTTCACTATGTTCGCCAAGCTTGTCTTGAACTCCTGACCTTGTGATCTGCCCTCCTTAGCCTCCCAAAGTGCCAAGATTACAGGCATAAGCCACCATGCCTGGCCTTGTTGAGATATATATTTTTTTATGTGTGGTGCTATTTCTGAAGCCTCTGTTCTGTTCCATTGAGATATTTTTAGTTGAAATATTTTGTTGGAAAGGATAAAGTACCCTAATAGTCTTTTCACATCATTATGGCTGTTCTTCTTTAATGCTGCAACAAAAAACTCAGTGAGAGCTCTTTAAAAGTAAATACCTAAAAAACCTGAAGCCATATCAATAAATTTTTGCATTTCTTTTGGATTCAACTTGATTTTGTAATACGAATAGATTTTCCCCTCATGCATAACTTTGTAGTATCTTTTGAGAAATACTGGTTGAATGAGTTAATGCAGATTTTCCATATTTTGACACATTTCATTATATAGTATCATAAAACACATTAATATCACCATTGATCTCTTGAGAAATGTCTGTCAAGCTTAAGGTAGCAAATAAAAATATTTCAAATGTATTTGTTTTCTGTTGTTGCTATAAAAATTACCAAAACTTAACATCTTAATACAGCACACATTCAGTCTCAATTGTATAATTCAGAAGTCCAGCTGGCTTCAGCTGTTCTGCTATGGGTCTCACAAGGTTGAAATCAAGGTACCTGCCAGCCTAGAGGCTCTGGTGGAGAACCTGGTTCCAGGCTCATTCAGGTTATTGACAGAATTAAGTTTCATATGGTTATTGGTCTGTGGTCCCCAGTTCCTGGTAGCCTGTCATCCAGGAAAGCTCTCAGCTCCTTAAGGACACCTGCATTGAACGTCATAATGTCTCCATCTTCAAACTTGCAACGGTGTGTTTAGTCCTTCTTATACTTTGAGTTTCTCTGACTTCCTCTTATGCCTCATCTCTTTCCTTCCAGATAAAGATTACTGCTTTTATTGGTTCATGTGATTAGATTGTTCTTGTTGGGAAAATCCAGTATAATCTCCCTATCTTAAGGTTTGGAACCTTTATTACATACATTTGTAAAGGCCCTTTTCCTCATGTAGCATAACATACTCATGGGGCTTAGGGCATGAATCTTGAAGGGGCATTCCTTTTTTAGTATGCCAAATTTATAATTTTTCCTTGAAAACACTTATTACTGGAAACAAAATCAGTTGCTTTTCTTTAAATGGCAGGCTCACTTTATTCATTTTCAAGAGTTTTTTATCTGAAACAAACGTCAGCATAACCACTGTTTCTTTGTTCGTTGTTCTTCCAAGTAGAAAAGGCGATCCATGAAAACAACAGCTAGTTTAGTTCACAACACAAAAATCACACCTGTACTTTTCTTTAGGACAAACATCATACTTTGCCATGCATACTTCCCATTTTGAAACACAGCTTTAAAAGACATTCTCAAGGGTTAAGATTTGTAAAGTTACCATTGTTTGACTCCTTTACTGAGGAAATTCTTAAGTGAAATAATTTTTTAATCCAAAGTACTTGCCAGTGAAGAACGTAATGACTTCTAGTACAGTTCAATGCTCCTGTCTTGATCTGTGCTGAGGCATCAGGAGGTTTGTCCATTATTTTAACATCAATGCCAACATCATTAATATATTAGAATTATATAAACATAATTTTGATATTACAAACTGCCTAAAATAACCTCAGAGATCTGCAGACCATATTTTAATAACCACTTCGTTTCAAACCTCACATTTTCTGAGAACTCAAATGTCTGGCTGGAGCTTAGTATATGAAGCCTGAAGTCAAAATGGCTCCATACATTAAAGGCTATTTCACATTCTTAATACACTCCTGGTATGGGCAGTTCACCTCGGCAGCTCTTCACCACATAGTGATGAAGTGTTCTTGGCCTGTGTTGTGATTATATATTGTGGCATTGCTTGTCATCTTCTAAGGCTCTGTAGGCTAATTCTGTGGTTGGGTTATCACTTGAGGTCTACCATATAGTAGCAGCCAGAAATCCTCCGGGGTTACAGATATCTCAAGGATAAACTGGGTTTGACATCCAAGATAACTATCTCACATTAATAGATGAAAGCTATTGACTGATAGCTCAGCTGAGACTGTTGACCTTAGTGCCTGCATGTAGCCTCCCCATGTGGTTTGGGCTTCTCAAAACATTGTTTGGAGATTTCCAAAGGTAGTGCCCAAGAGCAAGTGTTCCAAGAGATAGAATGATTTGCTTGTCACTTAGGGCCTGAGCATGAAGACTGGCTCCAGCTTATTTCTAAGATACGATGTTGGTCACAACAATCATGGAATCCCCACATCATGATCATAAAAGTTATCAGAAATTTTAGCTTTTTGAGACATGGTGTTTCTTTAATGAGCTGCTAATTTTCTTAGGTTTAAGATTGGGAAAAATAGGATAAGTCCTTCTATTCTGAAATTTCTGCCACCTCCAAGTCTTACTGAATACTTCTGCCACCTCTAATGTTGAGGGGTAGGAGATGTGCAGGAGTACCTGCCTAAGTTTAATTTCTCTCACTTTTTCCTTGGCTTACCCTCTCATCTCCAGTTAGTCTTTCTACTTTTCCTTCCTGTTTGTTGGGAGAGTACCTCACAAATCAATTCCTCTGTGTTATATGTATAGTAAAAATAATCTAGTTTTGTTGGAACTATTTTTTATGTGTAAAAGGAAATACTAAATGCCCATCAATGATAAACTGGACAAAATAAAATGTGGCGCATATACAACATGGAATACTATGCAGCCATAAAAAAAGATGAGTTCATGTCCTTTGCAGGGACATGGATAATACTGGAAACCATCATTCTTAGCAAACTGACACAAGAACAGAAAACCAAACACCATATGTTCTCACTCATAAGTGGGTGTTGAACAATGAGAAAACATGGACACAGGGAGGGGAGCATGACACACTGGGGCCTGGGGGGTGTGGAGCTAGGAGAGGAATAGCAGAGGGTGGGGGGATTGGGGAGGTATAGCATTAGGATAAATACCTAATGTAGATGACGGGGTGATGGATGCAGTAAACCACCACCATGGCATGTGTATACCTATGTTACAAACCTGCATGATCTGCACATGTACTCCAGAACATAACATATAATAAATGAATAAAAAGAAAAAACAATTTTTGTTCTCAACAAAGTCTAAGTTTTAGAATTTCTTCCCATTATGGATAAAATTCAGCAATGCTCTATTTGTTCTAGTCGATGAACTATCATGTGAAGGCCAAATCAAGGCTATTTTTTTTATACTCCATGAGCTAGCAATAGATTATACATTTTAAAAAGTATTGTTAAATAAAACCACAAATGAACAGCAACCAAATCAAAAACCAAAGAAAAATATGAGACAAACTTGATATTTTGCAGATAAAGTTGAAAATATTTACTATGGTCAGCTAAAGAAAATAGTTTGCCAATCCTTATTCTATATGGCATCCTCTTTCCTCAAGAAGTGATTGATGCTTTTTCTTAAGATTGGTGATACAGTGAGGCTAGCTACTTTAGTGTAACTACATTAGTTTAACATGTTTTTAAAATCCCAATTGTATGTGTAAGATGATATTTATTTCAATATCTAACGAATATTTAGTGTTCAATAAATGTTAATTTTCTTTCCATTACTCTTCTCTTCGATGAGGATTAAAAAAAATTAAAGTTATGTGATTTAACTAACTGGAAAAATTAAACACTGATCTTTTAGATATTTAAAAGACAATTATTTCAATGGAATTAAAATGATTAAGAGAAATTTGGAGCAAAGGAGAATATGGTAAATTTGTTGCAGATGAGAGTTGAGCTTGTGTCCTTGTAAAGGTGTCAGGCAGTTATTTGGAAACATGATAGTAATTTGAAGAAATGACTTGGTGTTAAATAGATAAATGTGCTTATCATTTGGGAAAATATGTGACAACTGGAATCACTGAAGTATAGAGGTATATTCTTGAAAGGAAAACAGAAATGAGGAAATTTGAATGCTGGAGACCATCAGCAATTTAAGAGTGAAGAGAAAGAGTCAGAGGATGGTCAGCCAGAGGCAGCAATAAAACTAAGAACAAGTGTCTCTGGATGTTAGGGGAATCACTGATGAAGAAGCTCACCCAAAGAAGTTAAGCAGTTTCCCCAGGATTTCCAAGCCAGATAATCAGAGACTGTATTTCAAATATCAAAACTATTGCTTTCCCCATACTAAATGGTAACCCATATATCTACTCCCGCTCTTCCCCACAAACTACTTGTATTAGCTTCCTATCACTCTATCATAAATTAACTTTATTTTCATAGGGCAATGTGGCTCATGCCTGTATCCTCAACACTTTGAGAGGCTGAAATGGGAGAATCACTTGAGCTCAAAAGTTGAAAGGTATATTGAAATATGATTGTGCACCGCTGTACTCCATCCTGGATGACAGAGCAAGACCTGGTCTCAGAAAGAAAAGGAAATAATAAATGGGAAGGGAGAAAAGGGAACAAAGGGGAGAAAGGAAAGAGGGGAAAGGAAAGGGGAGAAATGGAGAAAGGGAAGGGGGGAAAGGGGGAAAGTGAACGGGGAAAAGAGAAGGGGAAAGGAAGGGGAAAAGTGAAGGGGGAAGGAAAGGAAAGGAAATATGAAAACAACAAAAATGAAAAGAAAAGGGGAAAGGAAAGGGAAAGCAAAAAGAAATAGAACAAAAATGATGCCCACAGATCCTGTCTCAAAAAATAATAATAAGGAAGAAAGAGAAAAGAAAAGAAAGGAAAAAAGGAAAGGAAAATAAGAAAAGAAAAGGTGTCCACCACAGGTCTGGTTCATTTCCGGAGTCTCTAGGGAAAAACTTTTTTTTTTTTTTTTTTGCTTCTTCAAGTTCTAGAAACTGCTTGCATTCTTGACTCATGGCTGTCTTCCATTTTCAAAGCCAGTGGCATCCAGTTGAGTCTTTCTTACAGGGCATCACTCTGACACTGACACTTGTGATTCCCTCTTCTACGTTTTTACGAGTTGTGATTACAGTGGGCTCACCTAGATTAAAAAAAAAATTCTTCCTGTTTTAAGGTCAGCTGATTAACAATCTTAATTCCATCAGCAACCTTAATTCTCCTTCGCCATATAACCTGACATATTCACAGGATCTTGGGATAAGAATGCAGACATCTTTGGGGCCACTATCCTACCACATTACTCCACTACGAATTGCCATCTGCCCCTTAATCATTCCATCTCAAAACCCAAGAGCCAATTTTGTTTTAAATTCTAGCTGCTTCTTTTATTCATTTATTTTGAATTTAACTTATATAGAGAGTTACTTCAGGTTTCAAGGTATTTTTTTATTTTTTAAGAAGGAATAAGTTATTCTGCTTACTTGATTTAATATGCTACTTGTTTTTCTTACTTTATCCTCATGCCTGAACTAAAATAACTCACTCTTCTTCCTCAAATTTTTTTTATCCTTTGTCACTGTTTCCTTTTATTTTATGGACACCTTGCTATCTGAATTTTTCTGCACACCCAGCCCAGTGACATGTTCTTAAGTACTTTCCACTTCAACGGTTACAGTGTACCCTACAAAAGGTTTACTCTGTGTGGATACTGCACATGAGCTGTCTGACTGGAGACAGATCTTACTGCTTTTTCAGCCTTTCCTACCAATAGTTCTTCTTTCAAATGTGTATATGAATTCAAACATCTCTTCTGTTTCTTAATGTTTCCTATGTCCAGATATCTTTCCCAGTAGCTTGTTTCTGACTTACAGGGAAGCGGTAAAGTTGGAAATACCATTTCGTCGTGCTACTTTCCTGTCGTGGTTTGTAATGAGGTTTCCCTTAACTTTGCAAACTGAGCCAACACTGAATCTCCTAAGTCCAAATCCATACTTCATTATCAGGAGCCACTCCGCCAAGAGTTATCTTCCTGACTCCTACAGAGTCGCATTCTACTACAGATAACCCGCATCGACACCTGGTGATCATACTGTGCTCATTTCAACATTTAAGTATTTTGTTTCTGCTCTAATTCCTTGCCTGTGGTGGCTTTACTTTTCTGTTCTTGTCACAACCATCTTCATACTTCATACCCAGGATATTTTTCACTCGATGTAGTTTTTACTTTTTAACTTTCAATAGAAATTATTGTCATAAAAAAGTTGTCATTTATAGACATTACCCCCCAGCATATTACATGATACCAGTGGTAAGAAAACAAACCATAAATTTAAAAACCAGCTTGTCAGTGGTCAGTGGTTAGGAGCAGAAAAGAAGAGGAAGACCCTATGCATTACATACGCACAACAAATACAGTCATATTCCAATTTCAGGAAATTTTAAAAAATTAGAATCAAATATAGTATTTTGACAATGAACTTTATTATTTGATCTTCTAATCATTAAATATATGTAATTTTAGGCATATCAACTATATATTTGACTTTAGCTTTTCCAAAGTTAGGGCATCCCTTTATGCTTGTGCTAAATTTGAACTTTTACACATGTTCAGCACCTATTAAATTCCAATCATATATTCAATTTAGTTGAATAGAACTGAACAACTTATTGGAAGTTTTTCAAATTTAGTACTTATGGTGGAACAACAATGTTCTAAAATAATACAAAATTTATACTTCAGGTACATCATATTTACATCCAAAAAGAGTTTCTACTGATGAGCAACTCCTAGCCAAAACCAATTTACATCCCAGAGTACTTTCAACTGATGAGACAGTTAAAAACTGTAATGATATTTTGACACCTTAATAGAAAAAAAAAGGCACTAATAAACACAGAGAAAACAAACTGAATTAACAAAACCAATGCCTATTTTAATAAAGTAGGCCTGACAAGCAAGACAGGCAGCAAGAAGTATCAACTCCAATGTCTAAATTAGAGTGTACAGAATAAGCGAGTCATTCAATCTTCTTTATGGCTCTGTGGCCCGGTTCTACCAATGATGTCATGCCTAGTTTTTTGAAAACAGTCAATCTTTACTGAAAAAATTCAAATGACATCACATCTGCTTAATTCTCGGAACCAAATGATTTGAGAATATTTCCAACATGAAAGACAACAAGAGGTTCTCTTTGGAACTGCACTTTGTATTAGTAACTTCTAATTCTTCCACATACAGAATGTGCATTCCTCATCCAAAAATCTGATATAATCTAAAATCTGAAACTTTTTGAGCATCAATATGATACTCAAAGGGAATACTCATTGGAGCATTTTGGATAAGTACATATTCTGAAATTTTTTTAAAAAAATTGAAATCCAACAGATTTCTGGTCGCAAGCATTTTGAATAAGGAATATTCACCTTACCAACCTCTACCAGCAAGGTAGGAGTACTCAACCTGTATCAACAATAGTAACATTTCATGGTATTGAGGGCTTGATGTGAAATAACACACTTTCCAGAAAAATAATCTTACATTCTAACTTGTGAGCAGAATAAAAAATGCCAAAATGTCTCGTGTTGCAGTGTCAGTGAGTCATTGAAGAAATGAAGTAATAATGCTATAAGCAACAATATGTTTTTCAGCCTGAGATTTAAAAAGCAAAAAACAAACTCAAAGGAAGATGTTTTGTGTGTAATAATTCTTCTGCTGTTAAGTGTGTGCATATCAACTATACAAATGAGAGGCAGCAGCAAGAGTATCTGTTTCAAAGGATGAGATTTCTACTGTCCTACTCACTACAAAAGTTATTAAGCATACACATAGATTTTACATGAGATAGTTAAAACAAGAGTTCATATATGTATTGTATAAACATCATTATTTCAGATAAATTTTATGAGGGTGGACACCAATTACTAGTATCTAGGAATCACCTCAAATTCTATACCATGCTGATGGATTCCAACAGTACATCAAACTGAATATCTCTACTATGTACAGCCATTATAGACTGGAAGTGATTTCTCACTTAATCTGAGATCATCTGAAATAATTTTTTCTAGCACCAAGTAAAGACAATTATATCAACATTTCCATTTTTTTGTTGCTAAAATAACCTATATTCTTTGTTTCTTCATTCAAGCCAAGTGCCAGATTTGCTTGCCCCCACTTATGTTAAATAGAGTAAAACTGAAGACAACTGAGTATGAGAAAAAGAAGTTTAGAGATTAGAGTGTGTCAAAAAAATTGTCTAAAGAATTAAAAGATAGTTAGAAGGTTTACCTGGGTACCTCTAAATTTCAAGATAATTTAAAAGAAAAAAAGTTGCTTTAGCAGTGACACTTCAAAAAACACTGAGATAGCTTTAGATTTTTAAACCTTGATAAGCTTATTCAATTCTTTTTGTCTCTACTTGTTGTTACCAGTGAAAACCCTCAAAGAAATGATGACCAAAAAACAAAACAAAACAAACAATAAAACCTCCAAAACAATGTTTATTGTTACTTAGCTACTTCTTAAGATTTTACACCATTTGGTTCTAGACTCTGCAAGTAACAGAAATGAAACAAAAATGAGATAAATAGTTGTTCTATAACAAGAGGCTAAAGTAGATGAATAATTGCTGTGGTAGGAAACAAACAAACAAACAAAAAAAACCCTAAGTAGTACCTGAAGAAGCCAACTCTATATTCAGAAGTAATTTTGGAGGAATATTTTCAGGAAGACATCTCTTAGATAAATCCAGACACATCTCAATACAGCTTTAAAAGGTGGAGAGGTAGTGAAGATCACAAGAATAAAGCTAAAGGAGGAGTCCCTAAAGTGTCACACACTGGTGGCTCCTGCTCAGCCTTCTGGGGAAAGAGACAACACAGTTCTTAAAAGGCAGTCACATCAGTGCAAACCTTAGTATTGGATTTTGAAAATATCGATTCCAAGGCCTCAACCTAAATATACCTCTGGGGAAGAGACTCAGCAATCTCTATGTTGGTAATCAGCTAGTTTAGAAGCTATTATTTTATATGTAATCAACTCTCAATTACTTAGACTAGTATTTCTCATTCTTGGCTGTACATTAAGATTATCTGGGACCTTTTAAAATGTCCAAATGCCCGGTGCCTACCATAAACTGCTTAAATCAGAAACCTGGTAGTAGAACCCAGGAATTTGTCTTTCAGTGTTTAAAAGCAAAACTAAATGTGGTGAAACAAAATACACCTCAGGTGATTGAATCCAGCCAGAGTTTGAGAATTTTGAAAAGAAAAGGAAAGGCAGTGAGAGAATGAGGAAGAAAGTAAACTGCTATTTACAAATGTGAGATGCCATAGATTATAATTTACATTCCAATTTCAAAAGTAAAAAAAAGTTTATTAAATGTACCTTTAAAATTTTTTTATGCATTATGTTTATATATATTAATAGGGCTCATGTAAAAACTTTTTAGATACATAGAATGTGTTATAATCAAATCAGTATATTTAAGGTATCCATTACCCAACTATTAAATAAGTATTATTAAATGAAATGTCCTACAATTAATAAAATATAATTATGGTGTTAGAGCCAATTTTATATTTTTGTTTAGCATTGTATATCACTTAAAATTATTGCATGTAAGATTTATCTTACACACCTTAAAATTTAGAATTATTATGTATTATATACTTTGGGGAGAGAAAAATCAAGAAGTGAAAGAATTTGGAGTTGTCACAAAAATATTATAATCTATTTTTGCTTGAACTAGTAAATCAAAAATGAGATTTTCTGAGTTGAAAGCCTATGGAAATGCTATTTATTTAGTAAAATTTTACAATTTTACTATTTTATTATTGAGAAAATAATTAGGCTGGCAAATAGACTGAGACTTCAAATCTGTTCATAACCATGTGTGATGATAATCCCACTACCTACATATGTCACATCCATTCACCTAGATGATTCCCACATTTTCCCAGCAGACTAAACTTAAACAGGCTTCTTCCTGACTCTAGGTCCCCAACTTCCCTTGTCTTAGAATATTTACTTTAGAAAACTGCAGCTGTACATTCTCTTTCTTCCTCTTTGAGATATTAATCTTCTGCAACCCAAGAATGTCTTTCCCAAGGACCAGAGAGCCATCCCTTTGAAATGTAATCATCAATAAAAATGGTGCCCTATTATCAGTCTATGGCAGGATAGGTCCTTCACTTCCATCAGCACCAGTTAGCAAACACAGAGAGCCAAATCACATTGACCAACCTCTTTACTAACTTTCTCTTGTACTTTTCCACCAGTTAAACCAGTGCATTAAAAATTCTCTTGATTCACAATTGCTACAAAGAGAATAAAATACCTGCCTAGGAATATAACTATCAAAGGATATGAAGGACCTCTTCAAGAACTGAAAACCACGGCTCAAGGAAATAAGAGAGGACACAAACAGATGGAAAAACATTCCATGCTCATGATTAGAAAGAATCAATGTCGTGAAAATGGCCATACTGCTCCAAGTAATTTATAGATTCAATGCTATCCCCATCAAACTACCATTGACCTTCTTCATAGAACTGGAAAAAATCACCTTAAACTTCATATGAAACCAAAAAAGAGTCTGCAGAGCCAAGACAGTCATAAGCAAAAAGAACAAAGCCAGAGGCATGATGCTACCTGACTTCAAACTATGTTACAAGGATACAGTAATCAAAACAGCATGGTACTGGTACCAAAACAGAGACACAGACCAATGGAACAGAACAGACACATAAGAAGTAAAGCCTCACATCCACAACCATCTGATCTTTGACAAAAACAAGCAATGGGGAAAGGATTCCCTGTTTAATAAATGGTGTTGGGAAAATGGGCTAGCCATATGCAGAAAGCTGAAACTGGATCCCTTCCTTACACCTTATACAAAAATTAACTCCAGATGGATGAAAGCTTTCAACATAAGACCTAACACCATAAAAACGTGAGAAGAAAACCTAGGCAATACCATTCAGAACATAGGCATAGGCAAGGACTTCATGACTAAAACACCAAAAGAAATGGCAACAAAAGCCAACATAAACAAATGGGATCTAATTAAAGTAAAAAGCTGCTGCACAGCAAAAGAAACAATCATTAGAGTAAACCATCAACCAACAGAATGGGAAAAAAAATTTTGCAATCTACCCATCTGACAAAGGACTAATATCCAGAAACTACAAAGAACTAAAAGAAATTTACAAGAAGAAAACATCAAGAAGTGGGTGAAGGATATGAACAGACACTTTTCAAAAGAAGACATTTATGCAGCCAACAAACATATTTAAAAAAAGCTTATCATAACTGGTCATTAGAGAAATGCAAATCAAAACCACATTGAGATACCATCTCATGCTAGTTAGAATGGTGATCATTAAAAAACCAGGAGACAACAGATGCTGGAGAGGATGTGGAGAAATAGAAACACTTTTACACTGTTGGTGGGAATGTAAATTAGTTCAACCATTGTGGAAGACAGTGTGGTGATTTCTCAAGGATCAGAAATAGAAATTCCATTTGTCCCAGCAATCCCATTACTGGTTATATACCCAAAGGATTATAGATCATTCTGTTGTAAAGACACATGCACATGTATGCTCACTGTGGCACTGTTTACAATAGCAAGGACATGGAACCAACCCAGTTGCCCATCGATGATAGAATGGACAAAGAAAATGTGACACAAACGGAATACTATTCAGTCATAAAAAAGGATGAGTTCATGTCCTATGCAGGGACATGGATGAAGCTGGAAACCATCATTCTCAGCAAACTGACACAAGAACAGAAAACCAAACACTGCATGTTCTCACTCATAAGTGGGTGTTGAACAATCAGAACAGATAGACACAGGGAGGAGAATATCAGACACTGGGCTTTTTTGGGGAGTTGGGGTTAGGGGAGGGATATCAAAAGGAGGGGAGATTATAGAGGAATAACATTAGGAGAAATACCTAATGTAGGTGACGGGGGATGGAGGCAGAAAACCACCATGACATGTATATGCCTATGTAACAAACCTGAATGTTCTGTACATATACCCCAGAACTTAAAGTACTGAGGCAGGAGAATTGCCTGAACCCAGGAGGTGGAGGTTGTGGTGAGCCGAGATCGCACCATTGCACTCCAGCCTGGGTAACAAGAGTGAAACTCCGTCTCAAAAACAAAAACAAAAACAAACAAACGAACAAAAATCTTGAGGGAGGATTCAAGATGGCTGAACAGAAACAGCTCTGGAGTGCAGTTCCCAGAAAGAACAATGCAGAGGGTGAGTGTTCACTGCATTTCCAAAGGAGTTTTCACTGCCCACAGACCAGGAGATTCCCAGGCCCAAAAGCACCATAAGTTTCCAGCACAGCTGCTTTAGCCAATGCCATGGGTTGGCACACAGAAACTCACACAGATCTGGGTGGCAGTTTCAACTGGTGACTGGAATGTCTAGGAGACAGAGCTGCCCATTCAACTAAAAAGGAGGAGACAGGGACCCAGGTGATCTGGCTTGATGGATAATACCCCCACAAAACATGCAATCTGAAACACTCTGGATTATGAGTTTTGCAGCAAGTGCAGCTGGACCCAAGACTGTTCAGCTCAGTGGTGGGAAGAGTGTCTGCCACTACTGAGGCAGTCTGCCAACACCAAGGCAGTTATAGCTGCCTCAAGGAAGTTCACACAGCAGCTGGACAGCTGGACAGCAGAGGTGTTGCTGAGCCTGAGGCAGTTCAGCAACACCTCTGCTGGCAGACTGTGACTAGACTATCTCTGTGTGGGGCAGAGCATCTATGACAAAAGGCAGCAGCACATCAGGAACTTACAAATAAAGCCCAATCTTCCTAAGAGAGAGCACCTGGGGAAAGAGGCAGTTATGAGTTCTGCTGCAGCAGACTTTAACATACCCATGCAGCAGCTCTGCACAGAACAACAGAACTCCCAGCACAGCAATTGAGCTCCTATAAGGGACAGACTGCCTCCTCAAGCAGCCCACTGAGCCCCATATACTCAAAGAGACACCTCATAAAGGAGAGATCAGTCCAACATCTAGCGGGTATCCTTCTGGGATGAAGATAACAGAAGAAGAAACTGGCAGCAACCCTTAGTGTTCTGCAGTCCCCGTGGGTGATCCCCAGACAAGCAGGGTCTGGAGTGCACCTCCAGCAGTCCTATAGCATAGAAGCCTGACTGTTAGAAGAAAAACTAAGTAACAGAGAGTAATAGCTTCAACATCAACAAAAAGGACATCCACTCAGAGACCTCATCTGAAAGTCACCAACTACAAAGACCACAAGTAGATAAAGCCACAAAGATGGGAAGAAACCAGCACAAAAATGATGAAAACACCCAAAACCAGGATGCCTCTCCTCCTCCAAGGGATCTCAACTCCTTGCCAGCTAGGGAACAAAGCTGGATGGAGAATGAATCTGATGAGCTGACAGAAAAAGGCTTCAGAAGGTGGGTAAAAACAAACTACTCAGAGCTAAAAGAACACGTGCTAACCCAATGCAAAGAAACTAAAAACCTTGAAAAAAGGTTAGATGAAATGCTAATGAAAATAAACAGCTTAGAGAAGAATATAAATGACTTGATGGAGCTGAAAAACACAACACGAGAACTTTGCAAAGCACACACAAGTTTCAATAGCTGAATCAACAAGCAGAAGAAAGGATATCAGAGATTGAAGATCAATTCAATTAAATAAAGTGAGAAAGCAAGATTAGAGAAAAAAGAGTGAAAAGAAACGAACAAAGCCTCCAGGAAATATGGATTATGTGAAAAGACCTAATCTATGTTTCATAGGTGTATCTAAATGTGATAGAATGAATCCAAGCTGGAAAACACTCTTCAGGATATTATCCAAAAGTATGTCCCCAACCTAGCAAGGCAGGCCAATATTCAAGCACAGAAAATACATAGAACACCATGAAGATATTCCTCAAGAAGAGCAATCCCAAGGCACATAATCTTGAGATTCATCAGTGTTGAAATAAAGGAAGAAATGCTAAGGGCAGCCAGAGAGAAAGGTCAGGTTACCCACAAAGGGAAGCCCATCTGACTCACAGTGGATATCTCAGCAGAAACCATGCAAGCCAGAAGAGAGTGGGGGCCAATATTCAACATCTTATAGAAAAGAATTTTCAACCTAGAATTTCATATCCAGCCAAACAAAACTTCCTAAGTGAAGGAGAAAAAACCCTTTACAAACAAGCAACTGCTGAGAGATTTTGTCACCACCAGGCCTGCCTTACAAGAGCTCCTAAAAGAAGCACTAAACATAGAAAGGAACAACCAGTACCAGCCACTCTGAAACCATACCAAATGGTAAAGACCATCAAAACAATAAAAAAAAAAAATGCACCAATGAATGGGCAAATCATCCAGCTAGCATCAATATGGCAGGATCAAATTCACACATAACAATATTAACCCTAAATGTAAATGGGCTAAATGTCCCAATCAAAAGACACAGACTGGCAAATTGGATAAAACGTTAAGACCCATTGGTGTGCTGTATTCAGGAAACCCATCTCACATGCAAGGACATATATAGACTAAAAAGAGAGGGATAGAGGAAGATTTATCAAGCAAATGGAGGGCAAAAAAAAAAGAAGCAGGAGTTGCAATCCTAGTCTCTGATAAAATGGACCTTAAACCAACAAACATCAAAAGAGACAAAGAGGGGCATTACATAATTGTAAAAGGATCAGTGCAACAAGAAAAGCTAACAATCCTAAATATATAGCACAGGGAGGGGGCCTACTACACACTGGGGTCTATGGGGGGAATGGGGGAGGGACAGCGGGGGGGAGCTGGGGAGGGACAGCATGGGGAGAAATGCCAAGTGTGGGTGAAGGGGAGGAAGGCAGCAAAACACACTGCCACGTGTGTACCTATGCAACTATATTGCACGTTCTGCACATGTACCCCAAAACCTAAAATGCAATAAAAATTAAAAATATATATATATATATATATATAGCACCCAACAGAGGAGCACCCAGATACATAGAGCAAGTTCTTAATGAACTACAAGGAGACTTAGACTCCCACACAATAATAGTGGGAGACTTTAAGACTCCACTGTCAATATTAGAGTGATCAACGAAACAGACAATTAACAAGGATATCCAGGACTTGAACTCAGATCTGGACCACACAGATCTACTAGACATCTACAGAAACTTTCACCACAAATCCACAGAATATACATTCTTCTCAGCACCACATTGCACTTACTCCAAAATTGATCACACAAATGGAAGTGAATCACTCCTCAGCAAATGCAAAAGAAAGGAAATCACAACAAACAGTCTTTCAGACCACAGGGCAATCAAATTAGAACTCAGGATTAAGAAACTAACTCGGAACTGTGCAACTTCATGAAAACTGAACAACTGGCTCCTGAACGTCAACTGGATAAACAATTAAATGAAGGCAGATATAAAGATGTTCTTTGAAACCAATGAGAACATAGACAGAATGTACCAGAATCCCTGGGACACATTTAAAGCAGTATCTAGAGAGAAACTTATAGCAATAAATGCCCACATGAGAAGTGAGGAAAGATCTAAAATTGATACACTATCATCAAAATTGAAAGAGCTACAATGCAAGTTCAAAAAAATCAAAAGCTAGCAGAATACAAGAAATATCTAAGCTCACAGCAGAACTGAAGGAGATAGAGACACAGAAAATCCATAAAACATCAATAAATCCAGGATCTGTATTTTTGAAAAGATCAACAAAATAGACAGGCCACTAGCCAGATTAATAAAAAAGAAAAGAAGAATCAAATAGATGTAATAAAAAATGATAAAGGGGACATCACCGACTCCACAGAAATGCAAACTATCATCAGAGATTACTACAAATAACTTTATGCACATAAACCAGTAAACCTGGAAGAAATGGATAAATTCCTAGATACTTGCACCCTCCCAATCCTAAACCAGGAAGAAGTCAAAACCCTGAATAGACCAATAAGAACTGCTGAAGCTGAAGCAGCAATTAATATCCTACCAACCAAAAAAGTCCAGGTCCAGACAGGTTCACAGCCAAATTCTACCAGATGTACAAAGAGGAGCTGGTACCATTCCTTCTGAAACTGTTTCAAACAATCCAAAAAGAAAGAATTCTTCTCAAATCATTTTATGAGACCAACATCATCCTGACACCAAAACCCAGCAGAGACTCAACAAAAAAAAAAAAGAA
Source organism: Saguinus oedipus (assembly GCA_031835075.1). Taxonomy (NCBI): domain Eukaryota; kingdom Metazoa; phylum Chordata; class Mammalia; order Primates; family Cebidae; genus Saguinus; species Saguinus oedipus. The sequence goes on along the minus strand of CM063170.1, from coordinate 182,870,099 downwards.
AACTTCAGGCCAATATCCATGATGAACATAGATGCAAAAGTCTTCAATAAAATGCTGGCAAATGGATTACAACAGCACATCAAAAAGCTTATCCATCACGATCAAGTAGGCTTCATCCCAGGGATACAAGGCTGGTTCAACATACACAAGTCTATAAATGTAATCCACCACATAAACAGAACCAAAGACAAACACCAATCTATTGATTATCTCAATAGATGAAGAGAAGGCCCTTGACAATATTCAACAATCCTTTATGCTAAAAACTCCAACACCCCTTTTTGCTAATAAACTAGGTATTGTAGAAACATATCTCAAAATAATAAAAGCTATTTATGGCAAATGTACAGCCAATATCACACTGAATGGGCAAAAACTGGAAGCATTCCCTTTGAAATATGGCACTAGGCAAGGATGCCCTCTCTACCACTACTATTCAATATCATATTGGAAGTTCTAGCCAGAGCAATCAGGCAAGAAAAAGAAATAAAGGGTATTCAATTAGGAAAGGAGGAAGTCAAATTGTGTCTATTTGCAGATGACATGATTGTATATTTAGAAGACCCTATCATCTTAGATCAAAATTTCCTTAAACTGATTAGCAACTTCAGCAAAGTCTCAGGTTACAAAATCAATGTGCAGAAATCACAAGCATTCCTATACCAGTCTAACTGAGAGCCGAATCATGAGAGAACTCCCATTCACAATTGCTACAAAGAGAATAAAATACCTAGGAATACTACTAACAAAGGATGTAAAGGACTTCTTCAGGTAGAACTACAAACCACTGCTCAAGGAAAGAAGAGGACACAAACAGTTAGAGAAACATTCCATGATCATGGTTAGGAAGAATCAATATCATGAAAATGCCTTACTGCCCAAAGTAATTTATATATTCAATGCTATCAATAACCTTCTTCACAGAACTGGAAAAAAACACCTTAAACTTCATATGGAACCAAAAAAGAGCCTGCATAGCCAAGACAATCTTAAGAAAAAAGAACAAAGCTGGAGGCATCATGCTACCTGACTTCAAACTATACTACAAAGCTACAGTAATCAAAACAGAATGGTACTGGTACCAAACAAAGATACAGACCAATGGAACAGGACAGAGGCCTCAGAGGCAATGCCACACATCTACCAATCTGATCTTTGACAAACCTGACAAAAACAAGCAATGAGGAAAGGATTCCCTGTATAATAAATGGTGTTGGGAAAACTGGCTAGCCATGTGCACAAAGCTGAAACTGGACCCCTTCCTGACACCTTACACTAAAATTAACTCCAGATGGATTAAAGACTTAAACATAAGACCTAACACCATAAAAACCCTGGAAGAAAACATAGGTAAAACCATTCAGGACATAGACATGGCTAAGGACTTCATGACTAAAACACCAAAAGCAATGGCAACAGAAGCCAAAATAGACAAATGGAATCTAATTAAACTAAAGAGCTTCTGCACAGCAAAAGAATCATTAGAGTGAACCAGCAAGCAAGAGAGTGGAAAAAAATCTTTCCAATCTACCCATCTGACAAAGGGCTAATATCCAGAATCTACAAAGAACTAAAACTGATTTCCAAGAGAAAAACAAACAAACCCTTCCAAAAGTGGGCAAAGGATATGTACAGACAATTTTCCAAAGAAGATATATGCGAGGCCAACAAACACATGAAGAAATGCTCATCATCACTGGTCATTAGAGAAATGCAAATCAAAATCACATTGAGATACCATCTCACATCGGTTAGAATGGAAATCATTAAATAATCTGGAGATAACAAATGCAGGAGAGGATGTGGGGAAATAGGAACACTTTTACACTGTGGGTTGAAGTGTAAATTAGTTCAACCATTGTGGAAGACAGTTTGGCGATTCCTCAAGGACCTAGAAATAGAAATTCCATTTGAGTCAGCAATCCCACTAGTGGGTATATACCCAAAGGATTATAAATCATTGTATTATAAAAACACATGCACACATATGTTTATTGCGGCACTGTTTACAATAGCAAAGAGCTGGAACTGACCCAAATGCCTACTGATGATAGATGGACAAGGAATATGTGGCACATATACACCATGGAATACTATGCAGCCATACAAAAGGATGAGTTCATGTCCTTTGTAGGGACATGGATGAATCTGGAAACCATCACTCTCAGCAAATTGACACAAGAACAGAAAATCAAACACCACATGTTCTCAGTCATAGGTGGGTTTTGAACAATGAGAACACATGGACACAGGGAGGGGAGCATCACATACTGGGGCATGTTGGGGGGGGCCGGGGGAGCCACAGCAGGGGTATGGGGAAGTTGGGGAGGGATAACATGGGGAGAAATGCCAGATATAAGTGATGGTGGGAGGGAGGCAACAAACCATATTGCCATGGATGTACCTATGAAACGATCCTGCATGTTCTGCACATATACTGCAGAACCTAACGTATAATTAAAAAAAAAAAAAAAAGAAAAGAAAAAAATCTTTAAAAAATAAAAAATAAAATGTCTCTTCCTTTTTGTTTCAGAGGATTTGAGTTGAATTCCTGAATTCCTCCCCTTTTCAACATTTTAACCCCTATTGGAATATTTTAGAATAAAATTTTTCTTGCCTATTTAATTCTAATAGGTACGATTTTTCTTTTACACCACTTCTTTTTGGTGTAAAGAGACTGTTGAAATGTTCATTACACCTTGGTATCCTAGAATAGACTCAACACTCAAACTATCATGCATAAAGGTAGAACCTGGAAGACACTGGATTATTCTCTGTACCCATTTCTATCTATTGCTTTCTATTAATTTGTTCTGTGAAATCTTTGAGATATTAGGTTAATCCCTTATACGTGCAGAATCAAATGTTATCAAATAGAGAATTGTTAAGTATGACAACTTTCCTTTTAATTTAACACCTTTGAATAACAAAAATTTAAAGAGAAAGGATACAATTAATTTCCTTTTCCAGAGTGTGATAACACAAATATTAATAAAGCATTCTTAGTTCAGAGAGGAGAAAAGTCTCCCTTCTTCCTGTCACTTCTTCTGTTTGTACCTCTCTCCTCCATAATCTATTACAGAGATATCTTCCCATTAGTAAAACAAAGCAAAATATACAAAATTAATTTTATAATTAAAAGCTATTCCAAAATAAATAGCAATAATTATAAATAATCAAAACACTACCAAGCAATAGCTAATATTCTTGGGTATGAGGTACTTGGCCATACAATTTTATTTTTCTGGCCAATGTTATGTATTTCAACACCAACAACCTTTAGTTAAAATCTGTTTATGAAGCATATTTCCTTGAAAATGTTTTTTTCCCTTCATCAAGAAAAAGGAGGTAACATTTGCTCTTCATTTCATTGTGTTTTTTACTTAATAAATTTTGTGATTCAGCATTTTCCTTCTTAACTTTGGAAATCTGTATTTTAGAAAAAATGATGTACACCAATGTTATTGTTATATATATTCTTGTATAAAGGCACTCTCATCACTGAAAAACAAAATGAAACAAAAAAACCTCAGTTTTTAACTCTGAAATGCAGATTTTATGATAGTGTTTATTTTTTTTGAAAACTTTCATTTGGGCTCATAGATATGTTATTTTTAGAGTTTTCTGCTTTACCCTAAAAAGAATTTCTGGTATAAACCCATACCAAGACATTTAGAGGGAATAAAAATACTCCTGAAATGCACAATAAAATTTAATGACACCCTAGAACATCTCCAAATAATAAGGCAATTACAAATTCATACAGTCTCCATGACTCCACTTTTAAGGGATTATATAGTGCATGTTTGTCATTCCTAGGCAGAAAAATAGTAACCCTGATGGAATACTAGAAATATACACAGAGTCATGAGGATGATCATCCCTGCCTTAAGGAAATAAAGATATTAAGCAAACATAAACACAATAAATATGCAATTACAAACTTTGGTCAAAGTTCTATGAGGCTAACTCCAAACTAAAGAAAAACTCCCCTGAATTTCATCTTCTGCTGCTATTCTAGATAAACTGAGAATTACATGCAAGCAAATGAAGCAAGCCCCTGCTGTGCATGGTATTCAAAGTATATATAATGTCTATTTCCTTTGACAAGTAGGTTAAATATGCCAATAATTGCCCTGATATATTTTCACTAAGTCTACCCTTTAATTACAAAGGACTATATAGCTCTTATTATGGAATTATTCTGTCACATAACTATGGAAATATATTTAGATGGCTTTTTTAATCTCATGGGGTGAAAATGATCTCAACAATCAGTTGTATTCATTTTTGTGCTGAATAAATATTTATCAATGTTCCCTTTGTGTCAGGTGACATTACTGAGATTGGAGAACAAAACAGTCGTGTCACCTGGTCAGGGATATCAATTAGTTGTAATGATAGATATTAAGCTAATACATAAACACATGCTATATAGTTACAAACTATAGCAGGAAAAGAACAAGGTACTGCAACAGGGAATGATTCAGAAAAACTCATTAAGTTGGGGTGATAGTAATTTTAGCATGAAAAAAATATAAATTTTATCAATGTTCAACACTTGAGATTCTGCCCAAAGTTCAAAAGCCTTGATCAGCAATTATGCCATAACCAGAATTGTTGTATGGCTTTCCAAAATGTCAGGATTTCTACTAAAGTCCTTGGTTTGCAGAGTATCATCTATATCAGGAATTTTCTTTTAAAAAATTTTAAAATATATTTGAATATGGAGAACCTCAAATTTTTCTTTGTCGCTAGGTCAAAAGATAAATTAGCATTATACAATACTAATTTTCCTAATATAGAGAGTTTCTACAATCATTTTTTTTAAACATAAAAGCACCCCTCCTTGTTTAGTACTCCCCAGTGTCTATTCTTCCCACATTTTTTGTCTATGTGTATTTAACGTTTAGCTCCCACTTATAAAATAGAACATGTACTATTTAGTTTCCTGTTCTTGTGTTAATTCTTTTAAGATACTGACCTTCATCCATGTTGCTACAAAGGACAGATTTTAGTCTGTTTTCACACTGCTGCGAAGAAATACCTGAGACTAGGTAATTTATAAGGAAAAGAGTTTTAATTGACTCACAGCTCTACATTGCTGGGGAAGCCTCAGGAAACTTATAATCATGATGGAAAGCAACGGAAAAGCAGTCACCTTCTTCACAGGTGGCAGGATAGAGTGATTGCAAGCAGAGGAAATGCCAGATGCTTATTAAAACCATCCAATCTCTAGAGACTCACTCATTAGCAGGAGAACAGCATGTGGAAAACCACATTCATGATTCAGTTATCTCCACCTGGTCCCACCTTTGACATGTGGAGATTATGGGTGTTAGAATTCAAAGTGAGATTTGAGTCAACACACAGAGCCAAACCGTATCAAGACATAATTTGCTTATTTTTATGGCTGAATAGTATTCCATGATATGGATGTAGCACATTTTCTTTATCAGTCCACTACTGATGAACATCTAGATTGATTTCATGTCTTTGCTATTGTGATTACTGCTGCCATGACCATGCAAATGCATGTGACTTTTTGGTAGAAAGACTTGCTTTCTTTTGAATATATACCTACTAATGGAATTGCTGGGTCAAATGGTAGTTCTCTTTTAAGTTTCTTGAGAAATCTCCAAACTGCTTTCTACACTGGCTGAAGTAGTTTGCATTGCCATCAACAATGTATAAGTATTCTCTTTTCTCTGCAGCCTTGTGAGCACCTGTTATGTTTTTACTTTTTAATAATCACCATTCTGACTGGTGTGAGATGGTATCTCATTGTGGTTTTGAGTTATGTTTCTCTCATTATTAGTGATGTTGAGCGTTTTTCATGTTTGTGGGCTGCTTATACATCTTCTTTTGAGAAGTGTCTGTTTATGTCCTTTGTCAGTTTTTTTAGTGTTTTTAGGATTATTTTTTGTTTGTTGATTTAAGTACCTTATAGGTTCTAAATATTTAGACCTTTGTCAACTGCATAGTTCACTAATATTTTCTCCCATTCTGTAAGCTGTCTGTTTACTCTGTTGGTAATTTCTCTTGCTGTACAGAAGCACTTTAATTAGGTCTCGCTTGACAATTTTTGTTTTATTGCAATTGCTTTTGAGTACTTAGTCATAAATTGTTTGTCAAAGCCAATGTAAACAAAGGTATTTCCTAGATTTTCTTCTAGGAATTTTATTGTTTGTGGTCTTAGATTTAAATATTTAATTCAGACCAATAACAAGGTCTGAAGTTGAGGCAGCAATTAAGAGCCTACCACACAAAAAAAGTTCAGGTCCAGATGGGTTCACAGCCGAATTCTAACAGACACACAAAGAGGATCTAGTACCATTCCTTCTGAAACTATTCCAAATAATTCAAAAAGAAGGAACCCTTCCCAAATCATTTTATGAAACCAACATCATCCTGATACTGAAACCGGCAGAGACTCAACAAGAAAAGAAAACTTCAGGCCAATATCCATGATGAACATAGATGCAAAAATCTTCAATAAAATACTGGTAAATCGATTGCAACAGCACATTAAGAAACTTATCCATCATGATCAAGTAGGATTCATCCCGGGAATGCAAGGCTGGTTCAATATACGCAAGTCTATAAATGTAATTCACCACATAAACAGAAGCAAAAACAAAAATCACATGATTATCTCAATCGACGCAGAGAAGGCATTTGACAAAATTCAACAGCCCTTTATGCTAAAAGCCCTCAATAAACTTGGTATTGATGGAACATATCTCAAAGTAATAAAAGCTATTTATGACAAACCAACAGCCAATATCATACTGAATGGGCAAAAACTGGAAGCATTCCCTTTGAAATCCGGCAGGAGACAAGGGTGCCCTCTCTCACCACTCCTATTCAACATAGTACTGGAAGTTCTAGCCAGAGCAATCAGGCAAGAAAAAGAAATAAAGGGTATTCAAATAGGAAAGGTGGAAGCCAAATTGTCTCTATTTGCAGATGACATGATAGTATACCTAGAAGACCCCATCACCTCAGCCCAAAAACTCCTGAAAGTGATAAGCAACTTGAGCAAAGTCTCAGGATATAAAATCAATGTGCAAAAATCACAAGCATTCCTATACACCAATAACAGACTGAAACAGAACCAAATCAAGAATGAACTGCCATTCACAATTGCTACAAAGAAAATAAAATACCTAGGAATACAACTCACAAGGAACGTAAGGGACCTCTTCAAGGAAAACCACAAACCACTGCTCAACGAAATAAGAGAGGACACAAACAGATGGAGAAACATTCCATGTTCGTGGTTAGGAAGAATCAATATCGTGAAAATGGCTATACTGCCCAAAGTAATTTACACAATCAATGCTATCCCCATCAAACTACCATCGAATTTCTTCACAGAACTGGAAAAAACCACCATGAATTTCATATGGAACCAAAAAAGAGCCCGCATAGCCAAGTCAATTCTAAGCAAAAAGAACACAGTGGGAGGCATCACACTACCAGACTTCAAACTATACTACAAGGCTACAGTAATCAAAACAGCATGGTACTGGTACCAAAACAGAGATATAGACCAATGGAACAGAACAGAGGCATCGGAGGCAACACAACATATCTACAACCATATAATCTTTGATAAACCAGACAAAAACAAGCAATGGCGAAAGGATTCCCTGTTTAATAAATGGTGTAGGGAAAACTGGCTAGCCATGTGCAGAAAGCAGAAACTGGACCCCTTCCTGACACCTTACACTAAAATTAACTCCAGATGGATTAAAGACTTAAACATAAGACCTGACACCATAAAAACCCTAGAAGAAAATCTAGGCAAAACCATTCAGGACATAGGAGTAGGCAAGGACTTCATGACCAAAACACCAAAAGCATTGGCAACAAAAGCCACAATAGACAAATGGGACCTAATCAAACTCCACAGCTTCTGCACGGCAAAAGAAACAATCACTAGAGTGAATCGGCAACCATCAGAATGGGAAAAAAATCTTTGCAGTTTACGCATCTGACAAAGGGCTGATATCCAGAATTTACAAAGAACTCAAACAGATTTACAGGATAAAAACAAACAAGCCCATTCAAAAATGGGCAAAGGATATGAACAGACACTTCACCCAAGAAGACATACATGAGGCCAACAAACACATGAAAAAATGCTCATCATCATTAGTCATTAGAGAGATGCAAATCAAAACCACATTGAGATACCATCTCATGCCAGTTAGAATGGCGATCATTAAAAAATCTGGAGACAACAGATGCTGGAGAGGATGTGGAGAAATAGGAACACTCTTACACTGTTGGTGGGAGTGTAAATTAGTTCAACCATTGTGGAAGACAATGTGGCAATTCCTCAAGGACCTAGAAATAGAAATTCCATTTGACCCAGCAATCCCATTACTGGGTATATATCCAAAGGAATATAAATCGTTCTACTATAAGGACACATGCACAGGAATGTTCATTGCAGCACTGTTTACAATAGCAAAGACCTGGAACCAACCCAAATGCCCATCGATGATAGACTGGACTGGGAAAATGTGGCACATATACACTATGGAATATTATGCAGCAATCAAAAATGATGAGTTTGTGTCCTTTGTAAGGACATGGATGAATTTGGAGAACATTATTCTCAGCAAACTGACACAAGAACAGAAAAACAAATACCGCATATTCTCACTCATAGGCGGGTGAGAAAAATGAGAACACATGGACACAGGGAGGGGGTCTACTACACACTGGGGTCTATTTGGGGGAAGGGGAAAGGGACAGTGAGGGGGGCTGGGGAGGGATAGCCTGGGGATAAATGCCAAGTGTGGGTGAAGGGGAGGAAGGCAGCAAAGCACACTGACATGTGTGTACCTATGCAACTATCTTGCACACTCTGCACATGTACCCCAAAACCTGTAATTCAATAAAAATTTAAAAAATTAAAAAAAAAATTTAATCCATCTTAATTTTTGTATACTGTGAGAAGTAGGGGTCCAGTTTTATTCTGCTGCAAATGGCTAGCCAGTTATCCCAGCACCATATATTGAGTAGGGAATCCTTATCACATTGCTAATTTTGGTTGAGTTTCTTGAAATTAGATGGTTGTAGATGTGTGTTTATTTCTGAGTTCTCTATTTCATTGGTGCATGTGTCCATTTTTGCAACAGTACCATGCTGTTTTGGTTATTATATGCTTATATTACACTTTGAAGCCAGGTAATATGATGCTTCTGACTTTGATTTTGTTTTTCACTTGGGAGTGCTTTAGCTATTTAGGTTATTTTATTACTTCCAAATGAATTTTGGAATACCTTTTTTCTGTGAAAAATAACTTGGGTATTCCGATTGGTGTAGTATTGAACCTGTAAATTGCTCTGGGCACTATTGCCATTGTAATAATATTGGTTCTTTGAGTATGAAACATTTTCCATTTATTTGTGTCATCTCATTTCTTTCAGCATATTTTATAGTCCTCCTTGTAGAGATCTTTTACTTCTTGGTTACATGATTTCTTAGGTATTTCATTTTATTATGGCTACTGTAAATGAGACTGTGTTCCTGATTTAGTTCTAGCTGAAATGTTATTGGGGTACAGAAATGCTACTTAGTTTTGTACATTGGTTTTGTATGCTATAACTGTACTGAATTTGTTGCCAGTTCCAGGAGGCTTTTGGCAGAGTCTTCAGCGTATTCTTTGTATAGAATGTTGTCATCAGCAAAGAGACATAGTTTGACTTTTCAGTTGGAATGTCTTTTCTTTCTTTCTATTGCTTGATTGCTCTGGCTAGAACATTTAGTACTGTGTTGAATAAGAGTGGTGAGAATCAGCATCCTTGTCTTGTTCCATTTCTAAAGAGAATGGTTCTAGCTTTTGCTCAGTAAGTATGAAGTTGGCTAAAGGTTTTTCATAGATGGCTCTTATTATTTGAGGTATGTTCCTTTGATGCCTAGTCTGTTGAGGGTTTTTAAATCACCAATAATTGTTGAATTTTATCAAAGGCTTTTTCTGTGTCTATTGAGATGAATGCATCAGCAATTTTCAACTTCTTTTCTATCTTAGCACTCATGATGGATACGTTGATTGCTAAGATACTTTACTTCTACTGGCATTTGTTTACTTTCTTCTAACTCTGCCTACGCTTTCACTCTCTTTTCTAATTTCTAGCACTCTATTATATTGATTGAATTTTTAATGCTTTTCCCCTCTACTTGTTAAGAAGTTATATATGGTATCATTTTTATGGTTATCTTTAATTTTTTAACATTTACACTTGACTTAACAAACCTAAAATCAATGTCTTTCTTACCCAAAACCTTACAAGAAATTTACAGCACTAAAACTTTAATCACCACTACAATATAACTATAGTAGGTGCACTTCTTATCCTCTATCTGTAGCTACTCTCTCATTCAAAAAAGTTTCAAATGAAAAGAATACATTATATTGGAGTAACCTACATTCTACTGTAATTCTTTGAAAAAACAAAAAAGGTATATCGAAAAATGCAAAAAAAATTAAAATTAGGTTAATATTGTTACATGTAGAAATGCATTCTGGCTTCACATACTTTCACTGAATTCCTTAAGCAGATAATTTAGTAATTCATATATACTAATGAAATATTCTGGAGTCCAAGAAGACATCAACAGGTTTTGGCATCGAGAAAGAATTCAGACATGTATACGTTCAAGTGTTGACTCTAATACTTATTAGCTGTGTGACCTTCATGTAATAACTTTACCTTTCTGAATTCGAGTTGCTGTGTGACCTTCAGGTAATAACTTTACCTTTCTGAATTTGAGTTGCTATATATATAATTTTACCTACCTTTCAAAATAAGCATGAAAAACTGAAGCTGATGAAAGTGATAGGCAGATTATATATTAAAAACATAACACAATATCTAGCACAATGTAGAAAATAAATGAAGCACTTTTCAAGGTTATTTTATGAAAAACAGCATTACATACAATCTGTTTCCATCCTAATACAGCTGTGATGCCATACTATTTAAGTACTTTCTGAACAGTCAAAATAACAGTATAATTCACAACAATTTTAAGTTACTAGTCATATAACCCTATTAAATGACATTGGAAAATAGTTCTAAAACTAGGAATTATATTAGATGATAGCTAAAGTACACTTTTTGACAAAAACTATCCTATAAAAATCTATCACTTTTAACTTACATTGCTGTATCAATGCAGCAATTAAGAAAAAATGAGATCTTGTCGTTTGCAGGGACATGGATGGAGCTGGAGGGCAATATCCTAAGTGAACTAGAACAGAAACAGAAAACCAAATACCACATGTTCTCACTTACAACGAGGAGCTAAGTGATGAGAACAAATGGACACATAGAGGGGAAAAACACACACTGGGGCCTTTCAAAGGGTGGAGAGTAGGAGGATGGAGAGGAGTGGGAAAAATAACTAATGGATACTAGGCTTAACACCTGGGTGATGAAACATCTGTCCAACAAACCCCCATGACACAAGTTTACCTATGTAACAAACCTACACTTGTACCCCTAAACTTAAAAGTTAAAAAAAAAAGAAAATTTGCAATACTACTTGCCATGCAAAACCTTGAAAGCTCCATGCATTCTCACATGCATTTAGATGTTGCCCATGAATTAGGTGTTGCCTTGGCTTATCTCAAACATAACTGAAGCATGGAAGAACTATAACTTATTATAGAATTAATCATGTAAACTAAATATATAAATTATATATTTTCATTTTGTTTCAGATTTAAGTAGCACCAACTAAAAGTTTTAAATTTTAAAAATGTCACATAGTTTATATATATTTATGCTATTGTATAAGAAAGCATAATATATCCAGATATTATACAGTAGATCAAATGGGCAAGAGAAAAACAGATTTTTCCACATTTAACTAAATTTAAAAATGTTAATGATCAAAGAATAAATTAGCCCATAAGGTGAAATTAGTAAAATCTGTGAAATAGGCATTGAGCATGCTTCTCAGCATGTTTAAGAATCACTGAGAAAAATATTATCTTCTGATTCCTTTAGTGCATGAATTACTTAAATTATTCTGGAAAAAAAATGACAGTATGAGAAGTTTATAAAAAGAAATGCATACATATTAGTCTAGGGAAACCATCATAGAAGCAGACAAGATATAGACTAAAGGTATATCTGCATTTATTTCTGTTAAAGAATTATTCAGATTCCTAGCAATAAGAAAATGGTTGCATACAGGAAAATTGTAGTTTACATATAGAAAATATGATTTTGTTAATATCATATTAGAAGAGTACCTCATATAATATACTGTTACTTTCATTTTTATACATTCCTCTATACATTCCACAGCCAATTATTGTTGAGTGTCCATTATGTGCTATAAACTATATAACTGAAGGACAGCACTGTAGAGGGTTAACTGTGCTGTTTTCCTTTACATAAAAGGAAGACATAAAATTTTGATTCCCTCACTTTTTCGTATTTTCTACTTTCTACAATAAGAGGGATTGAATTTTAAAATATTTTTAACTTTTAAAACCAGCAAAATATTACTACATATACATAGCTATCACAAGTTAAATCTTAGAGGTATTTGAGTCAGTGCATTGTTTATAAGATCAACTACCCAATATGTAAGTCAATAAGCGTAAGCTGAGTTGTTTTGAGCTTTTCCTAGGGCTTTGCTATTGCAGTGGAGTGTAACTAGAATTGTTTAAAACATTAATATAAAACCATGAGTTTTAAGAGTAAAAAAAAATTGGTCTTAAAAGATATATTTTAGCTTGCTGCCACCTAATACAAACTAGAACTATAAAAATCTGAAAAGGAAATATTCAGATTTATATTTTAATGATCAGATGACATCCCCAAAATACTCAGTTTGGGGATTATCATTACAAATGAGAATCTATACATTTCAACTAAGGTTAGTGGAGAAAGATAATAAGAATAGGTTTACATCATCACAGGGTCCTAGTATCGCCTTTCGACAGACAGGTAAACTCTAGGAACAGACTGACTTTAGTATGAGAAAAGAACAAGACAAAAAAAAAATTAAAGGAACATGTGCTGCTATCATTCAGCAAAATATAGGCAAGAGCCGTCTCACAGAGAGCAAAAGAACATTGCAAGTTCAAAGGGGATATTTAATCAAAATAAATTCCAATCCATAAAGTTAGCAGGTAGGACTCTTAAGAGATGTTCTGTCAAAGTTCAAATGATTTTGGTCTCATTTTAAATGTGGTGCAGCTTGAGGTCTGCGCAGCATGTCACAGAAAAGGAGTCTAAGAAGAAAGGTGATCTAGCCCTCTGCCATTTATCATAGCAACTTTAACTGCAAGCTGGTGTTTTCCAATGATGGTTTAGAAAAGGAATTTGAATGGCACCTGTGCAAAGTACACAGCCACTGAAAGATGGATGGGGGAGTAGAGCTCTGGGAAGCAGGAAATTTAAAAGACACTAAGTCCAAACAGCGCATAGCTGTCGCTGAAGAGTTTTACACCTGGAAATATCATGTTTATATTTTGATTTTAGAAAGACTATTTTGACTGCAAAGTAAAAAATGGATTGGAGTGGTGAACAAAGAAGGCAGAGAGACAGAGTAAGAAACACGAGGTGATGAATGCCTAAACTACAGTTGGAACAGTGCAACTAGAAATAAGTGGACAGCAGTGGGTGAGTTTAAGAATGTAAGGAAAGGAAGTTTTGGTGATTAATTTGAAAAATATGAGATATGAGAAAATAATTAAATTTGATTCCTATTTTTTTCTTGGACAATTGAATGGAGGATTGTGCCACTTACTGAGATTATAAACAAAGTATTAAACAGGTTGGTTCAAAGTAGAGAATGATAGTTTCAACATGGGAAATGTAGACATAACCAATAGGTAGTTACATACAAGGGTCTGGACCTCAGGAGAGAAATATGGCCCAAAGAGCAATTTTTGCCTTGAGTATGGAGGAGACCATCTACAAAGAGGGAAGGAAGCACCTGATGGGATAAAAGAGAAACTCAAGAAGGAGCAATACAGATCAGAGAAAAAGAATGATGGCAGCACCATGTGATGAAAGAGATAGTATTTTAAGAAGGAATAAATGCTTATGAATGTTTGTTATGCAATGCATAACCCGGGGTCTAAAAACATCTTTTAGGCTTAACATGTATGAGGTCACTGGTCACTTGTCGAATTGTGTCAGTGGAGCTGTGGGTGACGTAAGGGAGAGAAATCAAGGGTAGACTACTCTTTAAAGAATCCTGGTGACAAATGGAAATAAGAGAAATGGCAGTATCTTGAAAGAGTGTCTAGGCTGAAGAATAAATTCAGTTTATAGTAAGAGAAAAATTTGAGCATGTCAGTAGGCATCAAGAAGTTGAACATGTAGGAGGAAAAGTCATAATTCAGAAATAAACCATAAGAAGAAAGAGGAAATTTAGAGCTTTGGTGCAGGGATGAGTCTTATTAATTCACTTACAGGGTAATCATAGTAATTTGTATAATAAACTAATTTTTAGAAGATGTGCCACATCCTGTAAAAACACCCAAGACAAAATACATAAATAACAGTATACTAAAGGCCTCTAACTCTTGTGAGAAGCCACTTTTATTCTCCAGTCTTTGAGAGCACTCAGGAAGATGCTATCAGCAGCGTTTTTCCTGATAAGAGTTTCAGAAGAATCAGAGAGAGGTATCTGTACAGTGAACAGCAGCAACTTGATTAGAAAATAAAACAAAAAAGCTGGTATGAAGTTAAACATACAGACTAAAACTTTGACCTGGAGAGAATAGCCACTGAGTTATTTTATTGAAGGAAATGTGTTTTCAAATTCAGAGAGAAAAGAAACTGTGAAAAGAATGTTTGTCAATGTCTTTGGTTACCTACTCATGAGCATTCCCATTATCTATCATGGCCATAACAAATTACCCCAACACTTTGTGGCTTCAGATGACAGCACTTGATTATTTGGGTGGAAAACCTGTACTATGGGCAGGGATCTGGGGAGGTAGTACAGCTCTGTTTCTGCCATGCAGAAATAGCCGAGGCAGCCGAACCAGGGTAGGTGGACAACTTAGAAGGTGGCAGTTTGGTGTTGGCTACTTGCTGGAAGCTCATCTTGAACTTCATCTGGAGCTTTAGTTTATCGGCACATGATCCTCTCTAATGAGGGGACTTGAGTTTTCTCACATCTGACTTCCAAAAGTGAGTGTTCTGAGACAGAAAATGGAAACTGTGTCTCTGTGGCCTGACTACAGAAACTGACATACCACTCAGTAATATTCTATTAGTCACTGCAGTCACAGAGCCTTCCTAGATTCAAGGGGAAGGGATAAAGGATATAGGCCATGGTCTCTTGATGGGAAGAATTAAAAAATAATAAATCTGAACATTAATCTTTTTTTAACTTTTTTAATAGGAGATAGGGAGGATTTCATCACTCTGTATCACTACCGTTATAGGAAGCTATTATTTTGACTGAACAATACTTTTGGTAATAATATTGCTAAAAACTTACATATATATTTACCTTTCAAATGGGGGGAGGTGTTTTATAAAACACATCTTCGAAAGGATCATTAGGAGGGGCAGATATCTGAAGTACTCTACCAGATGCGGAGTTTACTGAATATTTCCCCCCAGGAAATCCTGATGGGTCTTATAGCACCTCTGTGTGTACATCTGGCTTCATTTGCAGCTTCTTGGTCCCATTTCTAGCATGACTATTAACTTTAGTGATGCTGCCCATAGAGCTGATGTCTATTAAGGCCAGCCAATTACATTACTTTGCTAATTGTATTAGAATATTTAACTGAGCAGAGCCTCTGTGTTTTGACAGATAAATTGTACTGCATAAATAAAAGCGCTTATTCAAAGTGGCAAATTTGTTTTCAGATTTTCCTTGGAGATGGCAGTTAGCATATGACCCTCTGCTATTATTTTTTAGGATTCACATTCTGCAGTTTGTAAATGATTTTGGAGTCTCAAGATAGAAAACAAACTCTTTGCCAAGTATTTCTTTAGTAGAATCAGCAAATCCACCTCCTCCAATAGCAAGGGGATGGGGATCTTGGTCATGTTTTTATTATCCTGCTCTAATGAACCAAGTCCAAATTTCCAAAATGTGAGTTCTGTGTTTTCGGCTGTAGTCTCTGAGATTTGTAATCCTAGACTGGTGCCAGGAACGTTGTTTTCTTATCAGCAAAACACGGGAAACCATATTTGCAAATTCTTCAAGATCTCCCGAAACAATCTGTTACAAAAATGAAAACTATTATTATGACAGTACTTAGCCCACAATTTGTTTATTATGTGCCCTAATCTCCTTATTTATTCTGATTGAAAGCAATCACAAGTCTGTTCAACACTCAGAGTGGGTGGAAGTAAGCCAAATCCAGTCTAAATGCGGA
This sequence comes from Saguinus oedipus, assembly GCA_031835075.1. Taxonomy (NCBI): domain Eukaryota; kingdom Metazoa; phylum Chordata; class Mammalia; order Primates; family Cebidae; genus Saguinus; species Saguinus oedipus. The sequence goes on along the minus strand of CM063170.1, from coordinate 182,853,709 downwards.
GGACAGAAAGCACAGGCACCGTTGAAACTTCAGAGTAAATGTCACAGTGTGAAGGGTGAAGGAGGACATTGACCTTGAGTATGCAGACTAATTTGATTCCTGTACTAGAATCCAGAACCTAAGACCTTATTCTTCCCCAATGAAAAGGAGATTAGCTTTCTCTACTATAGTAACCAGTTTAATACATTCAAAGAATAACTGGGGCTATTAAGGTGTGTAGGAGAAAGAAAAATTTCTATACACCTCATGCCTCTTCTCAGTGACACTCACCCTAGCACTAAGAACAAGAGACCCTCGCAGCTGTGAATGAATTTTTGGACTTCTATAAAACAGATACAAATGAATGATTCTAATATTTTTCCAATAGGGTGCTACTCAAGCCAGTCAAAAATTCATATACATTTGCTTGATCTTTCAATTCAAAGTTTATAAAATTCAAGAGTTCATACTCTGTGAGTTATTTCAGGGTATTTTAGGATAAACTCTTGAAGACATATGAGCACATTTGGAGACTAAAATAACTTGAATGGATAGAGGTTATTGAAAAACTGACCTGTTAAAACACTTACGCTAATTATTACTTTGCACGAAGTAACTGTTCTTATAATTGAGTTTGGGGCAACTAAGGATCAAACACCCTGTTCTATTCATGTACTCACAAATTTTAATTTCACTTTTTATGATTTCTACAAGTATTCCATTTTTCTTAAAATTAAAAAAAAATGTTATATAGTAAGTTTTGCCAGTACCTGTGGGCGGGGGGAAGACAACTCTCAAGAATTACTTTAGTGATATTTTTCATTAGGTGGGCAAAGCAGAGAAGAGATAAAGCTAATGAGGGTCCCATGAGTATTTATTCAGCTTATCAGAAATCGAAGCCATCTGGGTTCAGAAAATGTTTTATAGGGTATCTTTGTTCTGCTTAGAGTCTACCTGCTTAGCAGTTGTCTCTGGTCCTCTCCATAAATTCTAAAATGTCATGTGATGATATAAAATGTCTAGTCTATATTTGGCATGCCAGTAATGAAACAATTCATATTTAATTTTTTTCTACCTATGTATCTGCAATTTTAAAATTATAAACTATAATATTTAAATTACTAAAATATAAAATGTTAGCTCTCATAAACACTCTCTCATCTTATTCTTGATATCTTGCTAATGCAATTACAGAACCCAGTCACATGGCCTCACTCAACTGCAATGGAGCTTGGAAAATATTTTGTTATGCGTCCAGAAGGGAAGAGCAATTGACTTAAGCAGTCTCTACCACAAAAGCCTATATGGTAGGTTTTAATGGGATGTAATGAAAAAAGGATGTATTTTGAGATCACTGGGGCTCAGCTCTTTTTAAAAATCTGCTTTTTTTCCTATCAGACTAAAATTTTCCCTAGACATAGCTGTTCTTACATGCTTTCATTTACTGTCCCAGTAACTCACTGCAGCATACCTTACTCCAACTCAAATCCCTCTTGTTCATCAGGCCACTTGTAGCATTTTCAAGGACTGTTCCATTTAACCTCAGACTACCCATTGGCTTACTGCCAGTGCTTGTAGAACAGTGTGATATCACTGCATTCTAGATGGAATGAACACTCCAGGCTCTGAAAGCTGGAACTCAACTCCTCAAATTCTTCACTGAGTAGTGGTAACACAGTCCCAGTGGCCTCTCTCCTGCATTCTATCATTTGGATCACGATTACTTAAATCTGCCTTTACTTTTGACTTAATAAGGTGAACTAACCTGAGCACCGCCTTTGACTCCTGTCTTCCTCCATCCAAATGACTGAACTGCAGAACATAAAATTCTTGAGAAATGATCTCATTATCCATTCATTTACTAAAGAAAAATACTGTCATTGAGATCTCAGAGAAATGGCCTGTCTACTTAGCCTACAATTGGTTTATTATGCACAGTAATCTCCTTATTTATTCTTATTGAAAGCAATGTTACCTATCATTGTAAACATCATAAAGAACAGGATTGAAAGGATTTTGGTGAGTTTACAATGCTAGTTAAGAAAGGCACTAGTGGCTGGGCGCGATGGCTCACGCCTGTAATCCCAGCACTTTGGGAGGCCGAGGCGGGTGGATAACGAGGTCAAGAGATCCAGACCATCCTGGTCAACGTGGTGAAACCCCGTCTCTACTAAAAATACAAAAAATTAGCTGGGCATGGTGGAGCGTATCTGTAATTCCAGCTACTCAGGAGGCTGAGGCAGGAGAATTGCCTGGACCCAGGAGGCGGAGGTTGTGGTGAGCGGAGATCGCGCCATTGCACTCCAGCCTGGGTAACAAGAGCGAAACTCTGTCTCAAAAAAAAAAAAAAAGAAAGAAAAAGAAAGGGGGCCCAAAGTGGCTCCGGCCGGATGTCGTGGCGCTTGCGAAGGCGAGGCCAAGAGTTCAAGGCCAACCAACCTCAGCAACCTTACAAGCTCTCTTTGATTGGCAAAAAAAAAAAAAAAAAAAAAAAAGAAAGGCACTAGTTAAGGAACCCCAAGGCTTAGTTAGATGGAACCACATTTAAAATGAAAAGATAAAACAATTTCTTAGAGATCTGGAGAACTGAGAAAGGATTCTCAAGTTCAAGATGAAAGAAAGAGTTTGTTAGAATAGTAAAAAATAACAAATACCCCAGAAACTGTTAAACTTTCACCAAGGTTCTCGGTTGTTAGGACTCGTGTTTTTCCAGTTGTATTAGAGACCAAAAAAAAAAAGATAAAGGCATTTATTTTCAGTCTTTCCCCTGCCTACCACCTTCTTTGCACATGTAAACACTTTATTTGTTTTTGATACATAATAATTGTACATATGTATTGGGTAAATATATTTTTAATACAATGTGTAATGATTAATTCAAGGTAACTGGCATATCTATTACCACAAACATTTATTATTTCTTCATGTTGAGACATTCTAAATCGTCTGGTTATTTTGAATTATACAACACATTGTGCAAACAGTTTACTCTTGATATTCAAATTGCAGTAAACCTGAAACAAGTTTATTGTTTCAACTGGCTGCTATATTGTACAAAATTCAATTTCCTATAGGATAGCGACATTGTGAAATAAGTATTGGACGTTTTATGCTTGTAATATTTGGCCATTCATAATCTCAACTCATTTTTATTGATACTCAGTCCTGGTCATTTTAAAGCTGTAGATTAACTTTTAATTAAACAATAGCAACATGGAAAAAATTTTCCATTTCTCTTTCCTCATAATCCACCAAGCCTCATCCACCCCAAATATTCTCACACAAAGACTGAATATCCAGCTCCCTAGGGCAGAAAAACGTTTCCTTTCACACATACTCTCTTCTTTGAGGCAGGTAGGTTTAGGGGAGGCAGGGTTGCTTTGAAACACTTTCTCTGTTCCACTTTACTTGTTATAACAGCTGTCTCTCTGTGACAGGTATACTGATCCCAGCTCACACTTGATGCATGTTGTGTGTTGAGGTATGTTGAATTTATGGGCTGTTGAAAGGGCACTCCCACACCGTGTGTGTGGAATCTGGCCTAGGTTTGACCTTTTCTTTTACATCCACCTTTTGTCCCTGCCACTGGTCGTACAAATTGCTGATATTCCACAATAGTCATAGGATCCTGGGGTACACAAATGAGAAACAAGATACGGTGAAGATTCTTTAGGGTGTTCACCTCACCTAATTTTAAGACCATGTATTTTCTCTGTAAATATGCAGGGCAATGATTTATCAAAATTAAATTTTTAGAAACCTGAAGAGACATATACATGTCAATATATTTTCTGGTGTCTATCAACTGTTATTTTAATGCAACCAGCTGTTTCTCCTTCTTACTACAGGTAGAGTTAAAGTACCATTTGGTCTTAATATCTTGTTGAGGAGATAAATGAAACAAGATAAAAACCATTCAGTGGGCTCTTTACGCACAGAAAAGCACACAGCCTGTTATGAAATGAAGAATTTCTAGCTGAACTATTCTACCCAACAAGGTCATGAATTATCACAACCTGGGTAAAAGGACAATTTCTGCTGAAAATTATAAAATTGCTGACTTCCTGGCTAAGATTCCTGGAAATCTGAGATTTGACACTCCTACCAGAAGCTAAGGAGAGCACAGGGGAAGTACACAGGCAATATAAGCTTTCTCTAAAGAGTTTTGAAAATCCTGAAGCAAAGAACATGATAACTCCTAAAATTCCTGTTGTCACACCTGTATGGGAAATGTTTAATGGTGGTTGTTTCTTGAAGAAAGAAAAGTGTGTACATATGAGTGCTAAGCCATTAGAAATAAACATCAACAAAAAACATGCATTTTATTGATGCAGAAACAGAACCAGTGTCATTTCTTTTCATAACACATATTTGCTAATGGAAACAAGAATAGTTGAGCTATCATGTGGTATTATTAGATGAAGTTCTTTAATCTTAAGAAAACATATTGATAATCAAACCTAAATTGCATTTAGTGAACTCCTGTAGTCTAAAAAGATTTCAAAATCCTCCATGAATGTCTACAAGTAGGTTTTCTATAAGCTGGTCAGTTACTGTTTTGCTATGTGCTGTTATGTTCAACAAACTGGCAGAAGTATCATTGGAAAACAACAGAAAATACAACCTAAATTTCTTTGGATACAATACACATTTGCATACTCAAAGACAAATATCAAAAAATTATTTGTGAGCTATGAAACTCTTTTCAAACATAAGGTCTTATTTTCCTGCCTACTATACATTTTCCTTATGCTTGTGATGGTCTTTAGTGGAGTGAAGAAACCCTCCTGTTGATTCTAGTTGAAGAAACCGTTATCATGGAAACTTAATTTTCTACTACTGTCAGAGTGGTAAGCACACATACTGGGGGAATGTTCAACTTGTTTTAAAATAAATCTATCTACTGCTATCAGCTTAAAGAGAAACAGCCTTTGAATAATTGCTTAAAACATGCTATTTATTTCTGAAATTAACAGAAAAGGCCTGTTTCAGGATTCATTTAAATCATTTACCTGGCATGGAAAATACAAAACTCTGAATTATGGCTTTTCTTAAACACATAAAATTCATGGATAAGACTGTTAAGCTTTGCTGTGCAAAGCCCTGCTATAAAATCCTCATAACCCTGTATGCAAATACCATGCTTACAGAGGATCTTATCTGAGATCTAATATCTTCATTTTAAAATGAGCTAGCTAAAGGTTTTCTGAGTTCATTATTCCTATCTCTTTATTCTTATTCAAATGCTTGTGTTAACATTAATCTATTTATTAGAACACCTTTCTGCTAAGAATATTAAGGAGCTTTGACAAGCAAGCACAAACTAAATCTTCCCTGAAGAGTAGGCTGGCACAAACTAAGTTAGAATGATAGGTAAGTAAGAAAAAAAAAGAAAAAAAAAAAAGAAACAAGGTAGAGGTTAAATTCCTCTGCTCAAGGTCAATCAGTGAAATAGTCAGTGTCTACTTTATATCCAAAAGGTTAACCCTTTGCAAATGAAAGACTCAAGTGGCCAAATGACACTTACTACTTAGACAAGGTGTTTGCAAGGATAAACTGTGTGACAAGAGAACTACCTCAAATTGAAGAGTTTCTGACAATAGCAATTTGACAAGAACCTAACTGGATTACTCTTAAATTCAGTTTATAATTGGTCCACTCAGGTATGTATTTTAGGATAGTTATTGGCATATATGATATAGCACTGAGAATCCTGAGAGGAATTACTATGATTTTTCCAATCTTGGTAAACAAGAAATTATAAATAAATTTTAAAAATCCAGTGCAGACTAAATTTGCTCAATCCACAGGAATTCATCTTTCTTATTCTGGTGTGTGTGGTGTGTTTCTGGTAGTGAGGAAAGATGCCTATCAGAGGGCAGCATATCATACCAGTACTATTTTCTTCAACTGCATATAAGAAATATATATATCTCAATTAAAAAATAACTATAGACCAGGCACGGTGGCTCATGCCTGTGATCCCAGCACTTTGGGAGGCCAAGGCGGGTGGAGTTGAAGAGCAGCCTGACCAACATGGAAAAACCCCATCTCTACTAAAAATACAAAATTATCTGGGTGTGGTGACACATGCCTGTAATCCCAGCTACTCAGGAGGCTGAGGCAGGAGAATTGCTTGAACCTGGGAGGCAGAGGTTGCAATGAGCCAAGATCGTGCCACTGCACTCCAGCTTGGGCAACAAGAGCAAAACTCCATCTCAAAAAATAAAAAATAAACTATAAATCACATAAATAACTTATATTTTTATGTGCCTTTAAGGTTTAGTTGTGGAATATCAATCACATGGGTTGAGTCCATTGGCAAGATGGCCGAATAGGAACAGCTTCAGTCTGCAGCTCCTAGCAAGATTGATGCAGAAGGTAGGTGATGTCTGCATTTCCAACTGAGGTACCTGGTTCATTTCATTGGAACTGGGCGGACAGTGGATGCAGGCCATGGAGAATGAGGTGAAGCAGGGCAGGGTGTTACCTCACCAGGGAAGTGCAAGGGGTTGGGGGATTTCCCTTCCTTAGCCAAGGGAAGCCATGAGAGACTATAGAGGGAAGAATGGTGCATTCTGGCCCAGATACTGTGCTTTTCCCATGGTTTTGCAATGGGCAGACCAGGAGATTCCCTCAGGTGCCTATACCACCAGGGCCCTGGGTTTCAAGCTCAAAACTGGGCAGGCACTTGGGCAGACATTGAGCTAGTGGGAGAAGTTTTTTTTCATAGCCCAGTGGCACCTGGAATGCCAGTGAAACAGAACCATTCACTCCCATAGAAAGGGGGCTGAAGCCAGGGAGCCAAGTGGTCTGGCTCAGCACATCCCTACCCCATTGAGCCCAGCAAGCTAAGATCCACTGGCTTGAAATTTTTGCTGCCAGTGCTGTAGTCTGAGATTGACCTGGGACACTTGAGCTTGGTCGGGGGAGAGGCATCGCCCAATGCTGAGGCTTGAACAGGCAGTTTTATCCTCACAATGTAAACAAAGCCATAAGAATGTTCAAGCTGGGTGGAGCCCATTGCAGCTGAGCAAGGCTGCTGTTGCCAGACTGCCCCTCTAGATTCTTCCTTTCTGGGCACAGGATCTCTGAAAAAAAGGCAGCAGCCCTAGTAGGGGACTTATACATAAAACCCCCATCTCCCCCGGACAGAGCACCTGGGAAAAGGGGTGGCTGTGGGTACAGCTTCGGCAGATTTTAATGTCCTTGCCTGACAGCTCTGAAGGGAGCAACGGATCTCCCAGCCCAGCATTCAAGCTCTGATAAGGGGCAGACTGCCTCCTCAAGTGCCACCCTGATGCACTTCTTATTCTGGTGTGTGTGGTGTGTTTCTGGTGGTGAGGAAAGATGTATCCTGACTGGGAGACACCTCCCAATAGAAGCCAATAGACACCTCATACAGGAGAGCTCTAGTTGGCATCTGGCAGTTGCCCCTCTGAGACAAAGCTTCCAGAGAAAGGAATGGACAGCAACCTTTGCTGTTCTTCAGCCTCTGCTCATGATACCCAGGCAAACAGGGTCTGGAGTGGACCTCCAGGAAACTCCAGCAGACCTGCAGCAGAGGGGCCTGCCTGTTACAAGAAAAGCTAACAAGCAAAAAGGAATAATATCCACATCAACAAAAAAGATGTCCACTCAGAGACCCCACCCAAAGTCACCAACACCAAAGACCAAAGGTAGATAAATCCACGAAGACTGGGAGAAACCAGTTCAAAAAGGCTGAATATTCCAAAAGCCAGAACACTTCTTCTCCTCCAATGGTTCACAACTCCTCAACAGCAAGGGAACAAAACTGGATGGAGAATGAGTTTGACAAATTGACAGAAGTAGGCTTCAGAAGGTGGGTAATAAAAAACTCCTCCAAGCTAAAGGAGCATGTTCTAACCCAATGCAAGGAAACTAAGAATGTTGAAAAAAGGTTAGATGAATTACTAAGTAGAATAACCAATTTAGAGAATAACAAATGACTTAATGGAGCTGAAAAACACTGCATGAGAACTTCCTGAAGCATACACAAGTATCAATAGCTAAATTGATCAAGTGGAAGAAAGGATATCAGAGATTGAAAATCAACTCAATGAAACAGAGTGAAAAGACAAGATTAGAGGGAAAAAAAGAGTGAAAAGAAATTAACAAAGCCTCCAAGAAATATGGGACTATGTGAAAAAACCAAATCTATGTTTCAAATACCCCAATTAAAAGACACAGACTGGCAAATTTGATAAAGAGTCATGACCCATTGATGTGCTATATTCAGGAAACCCATCTCACATGCAAAGACATAGGCTCAAAATTAAAAAATAGGGGAGACACACCTAGGCTCAAAATTAAAAAATAGAGGAATATTTACCAAGCAAGTGGAAAGCAAAAACAAAAACAAAACAAAACAAAACAAAACAAAAACAGGGGTTGCAATCCTGATCTCCAGTGAAACAGACTTTAAACCAACAAAGATCAAAAGAGACAGGGAAGGGCATCACATAATGGTAAAGGGATCAATGCAACAAGAAGACCTAACTATCATAAATATACATGCACCCAGTACAGGAGCACCCAGATTCATAAAGCAAGTTCTTAGAGACATACAAAGATACTTAGACTCCCACACAATAGGAGTGGGAGACTTTAGCACTCCACTGTCAATATTAGACAAATCAACAACACAGAAAATTAACAAGGATATCCAGGACTTAAACTCAGCTCTGCACCAAGTGGACCTAATAGACGTCTACAGAACTCTCCACCCCACAGCAACAGAATATACATTCTTTTCAGTACCACATCACTCCTATTCGAAACTTGACCACACAATTGGAATTAAAACACTTCTCAGCAAATGCAAGAAAACCAAAATCATAACAACAGTCTCTCAGATGACACTGCAATCAAATTAGAATGCAGAATAAGAAGCTCACTCGAAACTACACAAGTACATGGAAACTATACATCCTGCTCCTAAATGACTACTGGATAAATAGCAAAATGAAGGCAGAAATAAAGATGTTCTTTGAAACCAATAAGAACAAACACACAGCATACCAGAATCTCTGGGACACTGTTGAAGCAGTGTGTAGAAGGAAATTTATAGCATTAAACACCCACAGGAGAAAGCAGAAAAGATCTAAAATTGACACCATAACATCACAATTAAAAGAATCAGAGAAGCAAAAGCAAACAAACTTTGCTAGTCAAAAGCTAACAGAAGACAAGAAATAACTAAGATCAGAGCAAAACTGAAGGAGATAGAGACATGAAAAACCCTTAAAAAAAAAAAAATCAATGAATCCAGAAGCTGGGTTTTCAAAAAGATCAACAAAATAAACAGACTGCTAGCCAGACTAACCAAAAAAATAGAGAAGAATCAAATAGACACAATAAAAAAAAATAAATGGGATATCACCACCAATTCCACAGAAATACAAACTACCATCAGAGAATACTATAAAAAGTCAATGAATACTATAAAAAAAATCAATGAATACTATGAATACTATAAAAAATCAACTTCAAAAAAAAAAAAATCAATGAATCCAGGAGCTGGTTTTTTGACAAGATCAACAAGATAGACTGCTAGCCAGACTAATAGAAAAGAGAGAAGAATCAAATAAATGCAATACAAAATAATAAAGGGGATATCACCACAGAAATACAAACTGCCATCAGAGAATACTTTAAACACCTCTCTGCAAATAAACTAGAAAATCTAGAAGAAATGGATAAATTCCTGGACCCCTACACCCTCTGAAGACTGAACCAGGAAGAAGTCAAATCCCTGAATAAACCAATAAGAAGTTCTGAAATTGATACAGTAATAGCCTACCAACCAAAAAAAGTCCAGGATGAGATGGATTCACAGCCAAATTCTACCAGAGGTACAAAGAGGAGCTGGTATCAGTCCTTCTGAAAGTATTCCAAACAATAGAAAAAAAAGGAAATCCTCCCTAACTCATGTTATGAGGTTGACATCATTCTGATACCAAAACCTTGCAGACACAACAAAAAAAAGAAAATTTCAGGCCAATATCCCAGATAATGATCTATGCAAAAATCCTCAATAAAATATGGCAAACTGAATCCAGCAGCACATAAAATGCTTATCTTTTACAACTGGGTAGGTTTCATCCCTGGGATGCAAGGCTGGTTCAACATACACAAATCAAGAAATGTATTCCATGACATAAACAAAACCAATGACAAAAATCACATGATTATCTCAATAGATGTGGAAAAGGCCTTTGATATAATTCAACAGTCTTTCGTTATAAAGTTTCTCAACAAACTAGGTATTGATGGGACATATCTCAAAATAGTAAGAGCTATTTATGACAAACCTACAGCCAATATTATACTGGATGGGCAAAAACTGAAAGTATTCCCTTTGAAAACTGGCATTAAGACAAGGATGCCCTCTCTCATCACTCCTATTCAACATAGTATTGGAATATTGGAAGTTCTTGCTAGGGCAATTAGGCAAAAAAAAAAAAAAAAAAAAGAGAAATAAAGGGTATTCCGTTGGGACAAGAGGAAGTCAAATTGTCTCTGTTGGCAGATTATGTGATTGCATATTTAGAAAACCCCCATTGTCTCAGCCTAAAATCTCCTTAAACTCATAAGCAATTTCAGCAAACTCTCAGAATAAAAAATCCATGTGCAAAAATCACAAGCATTCCTATACACCACCAACCAACAAACAGAGAGCCAAATCATGAGTGAACTCCCATTCGTAATTGCTACAAACAGAATAAAATATCTAGGAATACAACTTACAAGGGACATGAAGGAACTCTTCAAGGAGAACCACAAACAACTGCTCAAGGAAATAAGAGAGGACACAAACAGAAGAAAAAACATTTCAGCTCATAGACAGGAGAATCAATATCATGAAAATGGCCATACAGCCCAAAGTAATTTATAGATTCAATGCTATCCCCATCGAGCTACCATTGACCTTCTTCACAGAACTGAAAAAAAATACTTTAAATTTCATATGGAACCAAAAAAGAGCCCATAGAGTCAGGACAATCCTAAGCAAAAAGAACAAAGCTGGAGGCATCACACTACTGAACTTCAAATTATACTACAATGCTACAGTAACCAAAACATCATGATACTGGTACCAAAACAGATGTATAGACCAGTGGAACAGAACAGAGGCCTCAGAAATAACACCACACATCTACAACCATCTGATCTTTGACAAACCTGACAAAAACAAGCAACAGGGAAGGGATTCCCTACTTAATAAACAGTGTTAAGAAAACTGGCTGGCAATATGCAGTAAGCTGAAACTGGATTCCTTCCTTACATCTTATACCAAAATTAATCAAGATAGATTACAGATTTAAACATAAGACCTAAAACCATAAAAATCCTAGAAGAAAACCTAGGCAATACCATTCAGGACACAGGCATAGGCAAAGACTTTATGACTGAAACACCAAAGCAATGGTGACAAAAGCCACAATAGACAAATGGGATCTAACTAAACCTAAGAGTTTCTGCACAGAAAAAGAAACTATTATCAGAGTGAACTGGCAACCTGCAGAATGGGAGAAAAGTTTTGCAATCTATCTATCCAACAAAGGGCTAATCCCCAGAATCTACAAGGAACTTAAACAAATTCACAAGAAAAAAAACAACCCCACCAAAAAGTAGGCAAAGGATATGAACAGACACTTCTCAAAAGAAGACATTTATGCAGCCAGGAAACATGAAAAAAAAGCTCATCATCACTGTCATTAGAGAACTGCAAATCAAAACCATATTGAGATACCATGTCATACCAGTTAGAATGACAATCATTCAAAAGTCAGGAAACAACAGATGCTGGAGAAGATATGGAGAAATAGGAAGGTTTTACACTGCTGGTGAAAGTGAAAATTAGTACAACCATCATGGAAGACTGTGTGGTGATTCCTCAAGGATCTGGAACCAGAAATAACATGTGAACCAGCAATCCCATTACTGGGTATATACCCAAAGGATCATAAATCATTCTCCTGTAAAGACACATGCACACGTATGTTTATTGTGGCACTGTTCACAATAGCAAAGACTTGAAACCAACCCAAATGCCTGTCAATAGACTAGATAAAGAAAATGTGGCACATACACACCATGGAATACTATGCAGCCATAAAAAGGGTGAGTTTGTGTCCTTTGGAGGGACATGGATGAAAGCTGAAAACCATCATTTTTATCAAACTAATGCAAGAACAGAACACCAAACATCAGATATTCTGATTCATAAGTGGAAGTTGAACAATGAGAACACATAGACATAGGGAGGGAAACATCACACACTAGGGCCTGTCAAGGGGTGAGGGACTATGGGAAGGATAGCATTAGGAGAAATACGTAATGTAGATGATGGGTTGATGGGTCCAGCAAACCAAACCACCATGGCACAAGTATAACTATGTAACAAACCTTCACATTCTGCATCTGTACCCCAGGAATTAAAGTACAATAATAAAAAAGCAAAAAATAAAATAAATAAAATAAGCATATGGCTTAAACGAATTATGACATATTAATATTTGGAATGCTCTGCAACACCTGAAAACATCAGGCAAATTGAGTTCATGGACATGAGAATTTCCAATATATATTTTACTTTAATGCTTATAAAGTAAGTACATATTTATGTTTTACTTCAGCAATTAATGCATAACTTGAAAAGAAACATAGCATAGTGGTTAAGACTACAAGCCCTAGAGCAATATTGCCTATGCTTAAAATCAGGTTACCAATAACTGTATAAATTGCGATAATATACTTTGTGTGCCTGTTTCTCTGTATATAAAGGGTCAATTATAATGTCTCATACCTTATATGGTATGAGAATTAACAGAATCAGAATTAACAATTTAATATAAGTTAGTCATTTAAAGCCACGTTTAATACATAGAAAGGCTTAAAAAATACTGGTTATTATGAACTATATTACATGATAATGATGATAAATATGGCATTCAAAAGGAATCTTATAAATAAGTAAAAATATAATTCAACCAAAAAAAAGAAAGGTAGTATTACTGGCCTTGACTTAAGGCACTATTTAACCTCAAAAGACTATAGAGCAATGAATTTACAACTTTGAGAAATCAAGTACTATATAAAAGCCAGATTGTCATTCAAGTATTGGGAAACCAAGTCATAATTCTGAAAGAAGAAAGCAACTATAGCAACATAAACTTTACTTATTATTTGCTTATAGTAAATTCTGTCAAGGATTGAGAAAGGTACAGACATTAAGATAGCAAATACCATGTGTTTAGCATTCAGTTCTATTGTATGTCAAATGTTACTATTTTGTCATTTATCTCCAAATCTACCTCTACTTTTACAGACACAGTGGAAGGCACCTATTTCTCTTCTTTCATCTCATTCCCCTTATTCTCTGTTCATGGATGGGTGTTTATATTTGCCTCAATTTGATGTTTAAATTTATTATGTATGTTTTAATAACTTATTCAGAAAAGTTTTATTAAATAATATATGGATTTTACACATTTAAACTATATATAAAAAGAAAATTAAAGTGGAATTTTCCTTACTTCAGTTACTACCAAGCCCCAACTGTGATAGATATCAAATAAATTGGTGAGAGTATATCAAAAGGTACATTTCAGTATGGTTTGTGAAAATCAGTTTTATTATTCTTTAGCCCTTCTTGGTTACTCTTGTTCAGGTTGAGCATATAAAAAGGTCAAGGGAGTGAAGGAAAAAAATATTTTAAAAAATTATTTGGCTAGAAGCACATATGGAAGCATCCAAACATGATCTCCCCTTAAAGGGGAACAAATGTTATTTTTTCCCAACTCCAGAGAGAAGTATGGTGGGATCATTGGGGAAGTATGAGATAATTTCCTTGAGTTCAAATTCATATTTGACTATGATCTGACACATGCCTTAAGAATCTGAAGATAAGGCAGAAAGGAAGAGAGAAGAGGGCAGTGTTTAAGAAGTCACTATAGGCTTGCTAACACTGAGGAAGACTGGGTAAACATTTGCCATGGGTCAGAATGTCAAGAATTATTAAGGGGTTAAAACTTTATCCTACCTGCCAGTTAACAAGTCTGACTGCCCCAATTTCAGAAAGACTGACAGGAGACACAAGGCTTCTGGTTCAGAAACAAAAGATAATTAGTCACAGAAACAGCCGTAGCTATGGCCGGACTTGGTGGCTCAAGCCTGTAATCCCAGAATTTTGGGAGGCCAAGGCCGGTGGATCACCTGAGGTCAGAAGTTCGAGACCAGCCTAGCCAACATGGTGAAACCTCATCTCTACTAAAAATAGAAAAATTAGCCAGGTGTGGTGGCATGCACCTGCATTCCCAGCTACTCAGGAGGCGGAGGCAGGAGAATTGCTTGAACTTAGGAGGCGAGGTTGTAGTGAGCCAAGATTGTGCCATTGCACTCCAGCCTGCCAACAGAGGGAGACTCCATGTCAACAAAATAAAACAGAAAGAAAAAAGAAAAGAAAAGAAATATCCTAGCCAGATAATCAGCATTTACACTAGTTTACCAAGCCCCACTTCCCACAGTTATATAAAGTAGACCAAGGGAGACTGGAACACACAGTGGGATGTACTACGAGAAGAATCCCGAGCTTAGGAAACACGTCTTTTATAATGAGGAGTAGTAGTCTTTATGATCTTTGCATCAGAGGGAAATATTATCTCTATTATACTGAGTAGTAAACAATTCACCCTTTAGGGTTCGAAATTTTCCATCTTTTTTTTTTTTCTTGAGACAGAGTCTCACTGTCACCCAGGCTGGAGAGCAGTGGCACAATCTCAGCTCACTGCAACCTCCACCTTCTGGGTTCAAGCAATTCTCCTGCCTCAGCCTCCCAAGTAGCTGAGATTATAGGCACCTGCCACCATATCTGGCTAATTTTTATATTTTTAGTGGAGACGAGGTTTTACCATGTTGGTCAGACTGGTCTGGAACTCCTGACCTCAAGTTATCTGCCCACCTTGGCCTCCCAAAGTGCTGAGATTACAGGCATGAGCCACTGCACTTGGCCTGAAATTTTCCATCTTCTAAGATTGTTCCCTATATATACATCTTGAAAAGAGAGTCTAGAACAAATGCAGGTAGTGTCTCTGCCCAAAAGACATATAGAATTACAAAAGATCATGGAGGACTTGAGTAATAAAGCCATCCTGGATCCACTTTACGTGCAGCTAAAAGAACATCTGAAAATAAAAATGGGTGGTTAACGATTGAACACCAGGAGCTGAGGTGGGAAGCTATCAGCAAAAGGGAAGGCATGATCTTGTTCACAGAGCTGAAGGCCAAGGAAACCTACAATTTTTTTTTTAATGAATTTTCTGGTCTCTAAAAATGTCACAAAAGATGGCATTTAAATTTGGAATCATTTAATCAGTCAGAGATTGAAGGTATGAAGCTATTCAGTTGGAAGGAAGTAAAAAGAATACAAATAAAAAATAAATCAAAAGTATGATTCAGGAAACAGGAGTCTAATGTTGCTGCACGACAACTGCAATAATTTATTTTGGTTACGTCTTTATTGTTCATTTCTTAAAATGCTGTATTTTGTTTCTCTCGCTGGTTAAGTAATAACTTGCAAATGGACAGCAATGCTGACTTCAGTTGATGGATTTAATACTCACTTCATTGAGGGAAGAAGAATAGGATCTGCAAAGAACTAAGCTAAATACAACCCACAACTACAAAGACAGTTAACATTTCCATTGCCTAAAAGAAAAAGCCTTGACTATAAACCTACTTGGGGTTTCAAAAACTGGCACAAGACCAAGAAAGATAAGAAATTTGAAAGCAAAGTTTTCATAAAAACTAGGCAAATTATAAATTCTTTTATTATTGCTTTAGGTTCCAGAAGAATTTAACGGTGAATTTCCTTTAGTTGCTTTCTGTCCGTTACTCATAACTATTCAAATGCAACTTATTTTCATGAATGACAATAGATTCCAATCTAACATAACATGTCTGGCTCTGACATTTACAAACACACATCTGCGGGAACAGATAAATCCGACACAATGTTTATTTTCTAAGTGTGTGAAAGGAAATGGGATGCTTCTGCTTAATAAAGTTCATACAGCATTAGACATTTAAAAATAGTCAGGAATCTGTCCCTAAGAGAGGAAAAAGTTATGGCATGTCCATTTCATTATCCAACATTATGTTATATTAGTGTCTCATGCAATGTAACACGTGCAGTAGCTTAGAATCAGGTAACATTAAATTTTCTTCAATTCGCATATTTGGAAAATAACAAAAGTACCCCTAATATATGCATTACATTCAAAACTTCTATTAAATATCAGATAAGGAATGAAATAATTTGGCTTTTATCAAATACTTCAAGAAACACGTGATTATCATATTTCCTTTTAAAAATCAAACTATTAGATATTTTCATTGATAAACCATTTCTGAAGTTAAAAAATCTCCTTAGGATTACATTAAACAGCCAGTACTTTCTTCATTAGGTTTTCATTCTACACTCAATTTTCATCATTTCCAATTACACAGTTTCCACTGCACACACAACTACCTTGACCTGGACTTAGCAAATGACAAATATATAGCAAGGAACACATTCATTCAAGGAACAGAGGACACCACTGTCCATACACAAAACAGCTGTTTTTTTTTTTTTTAAATGTGTAATGAAAACACAGTTCCTTCCTAAGTTTGCTTTAACAGTATATGCACTCATATTCCTCGCTATCTCTGAGATTTTACTATTTATAGATCAATTGTTTTCAAAAAGAGGTGGGAAGACAATTTTGTCTCCTGGGGACATCTGGCAGTGTCTGGAGACCTAATTGTCATCATTTTGGGATAAGGATTGCTGCTTGCACCTAGTGGGTAGAACCCAGGGATGCTACTAGACATTATTCAACACACAGGACAGACCTGGACAACAAAGAATTATCAGGCCCGAAATGTTGATAGTCCTGAGGTTTTGAAGACTTGCCCTAGATTAACATGTCAACCCCACATTATCCCAAAATTTTCTTCACATATTTGCTTTGAGAAGAGTGTCGCATCCTGTAACAGAATTTTCTTCTAGAGCATGAATTGCCTATGCTTGTAACAGTCAACTAGTTTATGTCAACTATTCAAACTCCTGTAACTTGTTTTTACATACAAGTGGTCTGTCTTTATTCATTATCTCTAGTTCAATATAGTGCAAAGGCACCTTACTGATGGCCCCTCTATTTGCTAACCAGGTAATCAGCTATATTAGTCTGTTTGGGCTGCCATAACAAAATACCACAGATAATCTAACTTAAACAACAGGAATATTTTCTCACAACTCTGGAGACTAGAAGTCCATGCTTGACGTGTTGAGCAAGTCAGTTTCTGGTGAGGGGCTTCCTCATGGTTTGTTAATAAATGTCTTCTATGTATCCTCACATGGTCTTCCTACTTCTGTGCTCACATAGACAGACAAGAGCTGTGGTAACTTGTCCTCTTATAAGGATGCCAGTTCTACTGGATTAAGGCATCACTGTTTTGACATAATTTAAACTTAATTACCTTTATAAAGACCCTATCCTCAAATACAGTCATCTTGGGGATTAGGGCTTCAACATATGTATTTAGGCAAGGGACAGAATTCAGTCCACAAAACCAGCCTTTGTGGTCTGTAGCAGCTTACCTATTTCTTTCCAAAATATTCTATGAACAACAAACCCCGGGAAAGTGATGACACCTGTGACTGACCATTTTCTGAGCCTATATATACCCTTTGCTCTGGAGGGCGTTGTTAAAAGCCTCTCTGTATGTTACTTAAACCCTCAGGTAAAATTTTTGATATGCCTATGTAGAGTCAAACTACTTCATCTCACCAAAGAATGCCTAAAGAACTAAAAAAAAAAAAAAAAATCAGAAACTTAACAGTGTCTTAACTTCATGTCCGGCGACTTTCAGTAGCACTTATTCTGGGAAGAAATACAAGTTAACTACTTATATTTCTCCTGAAGTCTGTTTCTATTCCTAAATCTGTCTGGATGCTTACACTGAATTGTGACAGCTGTCCCTTATCTTGTATAGTGAGCACTGTGCTGTGTTTAGGCCCTCTTTTCAGGAGTACCAAGATTGTTCCCCTCAGTGTAGAAAATGCTCTCAGTTAAGCAAGCATTCGATGTCCAAGTCCACTCCAAGACTCTATGGCTAATGTCATGGTACCTCCTTGGAGTAGTCTGCATACAAGGACTGTTCAAGGGTGTACGAGTCTGACCTCAAATCTGGGCAACTTGGAGGGGAAATCCAAGCATCAGCCTCCTCATGGAGCCCAGTTCCTGCACTGGAGCCCAGTTTCTTCCTCCACATGAAACACCTTCATTCCCTTCCTGGGACATTTTCTAATAAGCTTTATGCATACTCATCTTTATTTCAGAGCCTGTGTCTCTGGGAACTGACCCGGAGCATCAGATTTGTTAGATCACCTCACCCTTATACAGTAAGAAGCATATATTTTGTAGAATAGTGCCTATTATATATAAAAACAGGGAGTGCTCATGACAGTGAAGATACAGTTGGAATTCAGACCTTCATTGTTAAATAAAATGTGTTCAGCCCAAATAAGTGCTTTCCTTTCTTTCTACATGCTAAGGATGTTAATAGAAGGCTATATTTATTCCACTTCCTAACACAGATTCAATGTGCTGATGATTTGCTTGTTGGATACAAATGTGGAAGGGTATAATTTTGCTAACGGTTACTCCTTTTTTTCTTCCCTCTCGTATTGTTTTGACAGGGCTTAGATTGATAGACTAAGCTAATTTATAGGTCCTGCTGTCTGAGATAGGCCTCTGTCTGTTTATCAGTGTTGTCCCAGGTAGAGAACCGATATCACTGTGTATTCAATTAGTTATTGAATCTTGACATACCAGGTGCAGGGGTCACTCCACAAAGTGGTTGCTTTTGAATAAGAAAACACATTCAGAAAGGGGTTTAAAGAAACTTGGCATTGTTGAGCCACTTTATGATAGATTACCCGAAATGACCCATGCTCAACATCAGAGCTGGGCTGCTTTGACAGTAAGAGAATAAATCAATGTGTTTGGCAGTGTCATAAACAAATTAATATGAAAAAGGAAGAAATATTGGGCTTTCAAGAAAGTTTCAGAATTACTCTGTAGGTTTAGATAAAACAGCTTCTATGTTGTGAGGGTCTTCAGATTTAGGAACAGAATAATTCAGTTTTAAATAATGCAGAACTTTCCCGTGACATCACCCTTGGCCTGTCACTTGTTAATTTGACTGCTCATTAAAAATTAGCAGGTAAAGGGGGAAATATGCATGAAACCCCAAACGTTTCATTATTCAAACTTTAATTGACATGAAAATGTAAAACACACATCATGGGAAATAGGGGGTGAGGTAAAGAGAGGAGAGCAATGCTGTTTTTCTTGCCCTTTGTTATCAGAATTAACAGCTACTGGTAAAATCTAAATGAACAAAATAGAATGAAACCTATTTCAAAATCCTTCTGTCTTCAGTTTTTACAATAATCCACCTAGCACAGTGTCAGGATCTGATTAGGTGCTCCATAAATGTTGATTAGAGGAAGATCCATATTTAAAAGCACAAAGTAAACTTACAATCCAGCATAAATCATATTAACTTTGTGGACAAATCCACAGAGCAGGAAAGGTTTATTATAAAACATGGGTCCCTCTAACTCCTTCAGCTGCCCTTATTCTGCCCTCTGTCAGACAAAACATCGGTAGATGAGGGAGGGAGAGGAGAGCAAGGCAGTTGCAGCTGACTCTACCCCCTCATTCTTTCACCACCATCTGGGGAAACAGGTGAAAATTAGATAAGTCACCTGGTGACATTAGTTTCCATTGTTCTTTTACAAAGCAAGCTAACCACCACTCCACACGCCTGCCTGCTCCAGCAGCTCAATCAACCCCTTGATGTGATTTGAAGGCCATGTCACAGGAGCCTGTCATTATCAAGATCCCACTCCTCTGATTGTACAGTCTTTGTGCACATGCTAAGTAATTGATCTTCTCACCTTCCTTCATTCTCTTATATCAAAGGAGAGTAATTATGTTGTAGACATTCTTCTCAAAAGTCATGAATCCCTTCTGGGAAATCTTCAAACTATCTCTGCACAGACTACATTCTTAGGAAAACATAGCGTTACCATCCTCCCATTCTTTGCAGGAAAATAGTAACCCATTGTTTTAATTACCATGTAGGAAAACAAAGGTGTTTTTAAATGTAATTTGCTGGTTTACTTCTAACAGTTTATCCCATCTCTTGGTAATATACATGCATGTATACATGATGTATTTTCCATGTCTGCAAAATATTTTCTTACTAGACCAGTGTCCTGAAGTACACTTGTGTAAATTGTTTCCTCCATTCCACTGGGGCCAAAATCACCAAGTAGATTTGGCTATTTACCTGTAAATATGGCCCCTCTCCTATGCCTTCAGCTTTCGAAAATTGGTATCTCAGGCTAAAAAAAATTGCTCATTTACTTGGTGGAAAATACCTACTTTCTTACTTGCTCTTTTGTGTTCCATCAAAATTTGCCCTGACTCCTCCTGTAACATCAATTGTGGGATATTAGACAAAGAAAGCTGAGACCATTTTAATACATTAGAGTATGCCCCTGAAACCATACAATACTTATCTCCACAAGCACCTGTGCTATAATCTAATTTAGTATATTATTAAAGTATTAAAGTCCAAGCCAAATAAATTAACATAATTCTGTGAGAAAACTTTTGAAAAAGTTTTTACTTTTGATCTCTGCTTGTTTTATTCAAATAATACACATTACTCACATTTCCCCAAATCATACATTTGTCCTATTTTATTTTGCATCAGAAAAACCTGGAAGTATTTTTGACAATTTATTTTAGATCTAAAGCATGAAGTTTCATGACCTGTAACCTCAAATTATCTCCAGACTTTTTAAGATGTCATTCTCCGTACGTATTCATAAACAGAAAAGCAAATAGAGTTTTATGGAGGAAATATTACTTCTGCAAGCTAGCTTCTTACATTTTTTAATATACCTCATTTAAAATGCATGTTTTACCAAACTTGTGAGACTAACTTGTAAGACAGAGCACATGGAGGGAACTACCACACTGTTGAAGTAAAACATTACATAGTGACGAACTGTTTGAAACATTGAATTCTGACTAGAAACCTAGATAACCCAAACTTTGAATCTAGTTTGGCTTTCAGATAGGATTAACAATTGTCTCAATTTGCCCAGGATTCTTCTGTTTTTAAAAGTGATAATCTCACATCCTGGGAAGCCCTTAATTCTGGGAAAATCTCAGTCCTGGACTGTTGCTCACCTTTTTTTCCAGAAGAGCCTACAAGATATCACCAACAATGTATACCTTGGGTTTTTAAACCCCAACTTTGAGATCACTAGAAGAAAACAATCAGTATGAATAAAATAGGCCAACCACTTGAGACCTTCTGTAATAAAATACACAGTTTGGTTATTCATAAATGTTTATAGTAGTCAAGGATCTCAGACTTCAAGTTGGAGATTATTTTGTCGCATGTTTTTATGAGTGGATACTGTCTTAATTGACAATATGTGTGTATATATATATATTATATATATATATATATTATATATATATATATATATATATATTATATATATATATATATAAAAGGTCAGACAAAAGCAGAAGAAAGGAATTAAAAATTTATAAATTAAAGGAGTGTTTCGGGTCTAAACAGTGGCATGAATGAATATAATATTAGGGGGCAGCACTGAGACCAACAATGATTTTAAAGTAGAAAGAGCATTTAGTTATGAAACTGAGAATTGTGTAATATGCATGCTAAATAAAAAGTTTTAATCCTAAATTAACTCCTGGAAATTGAATGCCTTAAATATTTCTGAATTAATATAACTATAGTCTACTAACTAAGGCTTGCTTAGCATTTCAAACATGAAATTCTCTTTTTAAAGAAAATATGTAATTTTTTCTGGTTCTAGGCATGGAGTGGAGCATTAAAGATGTGCCCCCAATGACCTAGAACTGGAAACACTGGACTATATAATTTGGATAGGGATCTGAGGAAAGTTACTCCCAATTTTCAACAACAGTTTTGGATGAGAATCTACGGAAAGTTGCTTATAGTTTATTCTGAGCTCATATAGAAATCACTAATGGAGACCCATTTTAGCTAGTAGCTAACTGCCTAACAGACTTCTAATAGTTTTGCTATCTGCTTTCTAAGAGAAAATTTCATGTATTTTTCAGTTTTTCTCAAATTTCCTACTAATCCCTGCCATCTACTTTACTAGATAGCTTTGCTTTATATTTTTCAGAAAATGATGACCAATTCTGTAAATTCTCTACCACCCAATCAACAAAGTTTCCCACAGTAACACACATTTTTCTTCATTCTCTTGTTACAATGAAGGAGGTTGCCCTACTCCTCTCTAAGACTGCTCAACAAAATCTGGGGGATTCATCACCTCTCCACAGCTCAAGAAAATCAGACCACTCAATTTCTCTCTCATACCTTACTGCTTCTTTCATTAGTGCCTTAGAATTCTCAAGCTTTTCATTTATGGAAAAAGAACCTTCGTTCATTATTAATATGTTATCTTTAATTAACCAAGCCTATCACTCTTTCTGCTTCTTCAAACCAAATGCTTTAAGAAGGGTCACTTATAAATAAATTCTATATTAGACCATATTTTTTATCAAGTCAGATATCAGTAACATAATGGTAAAATGAAAGACATTCATTTGAAAATTTGGAAGCATACTCCTAAACAGCTATGGTCATACATACAGAAATTTTAATGAAAATTAGAAAATATTTAAAACCAGAAAGTAAAGAAAATATTACATGTAAAAAGCTGAGAGATGCAAATAAAACATTAATTTGAAGAATTTTTATAGTCTGAAAGGTTTATATTAAAATAAACTATGAATTATTATTTACATAGTAAGCAAATAGGTTTCACATAATTCAAAAAGACACAGAAAACAAAAAAGTGCAAGAGTGGAAAAATAAAGATAATTAAATGAAATGAAGTAGAAAGTAAGGCTATATTAGAGATTAATAGAAATGGATTAATCAGTTTCTTATTATCAGAATAGAAACTGATTTTTTAAGGATATCTTTAAAATATAAAATATTGGGGGTTGCTGGCAAGATGGCCAAATAGGAACAGCTCCAGTGCGCAGCTGCCAGCAAGATCAACACAGAAGGTGGGGGATCTCCACATTTCCAACTGAGGTACCTGGTTCATCTCATTGGGACTGGCTGGACAGTAGGTGCAGCACAAGGAGGGTGGGCCAAAGCAGGGTGGGGTGTTGCCTCACCTGGGAAGTGCAAGGGGCCTGAGATATCCCTCCCCTAGCCAAGATAAGCCACTAGGGACTATCCTCTTCATTCTAGCCCAGATACTGTGCTTTAACCCATGGTCTTCACAACTCTCAGACCAGGAGATTCCCTCCAGTGCCTATAACACCAGGGCCCCAGGTTTCCAGCACATAACTGGGCAGCTATTTGGGAAGACATTGAGCTAGCCACAGCAGTTTTTATTCTCATACTGCAGTGGTGCCTGTAATGTCAGCAAAACAGAACTGTTCACTCCCCTGGAAAGGAGGCTGAAGCCAGGGAGCCAAGTGATCTGGCTTGGTGGGTCCATCACCATGAAGACCAGCAAGTTAAGATCCACTGACTTGAAATTCTCACGGACAGCACAACAGTCTGAGCTCAACCTGGGACTTTCAAGCTTGGTTGGGGAAAGGGGCATCTGCCGTTGTTGAGGCTCTAATAGGTGGTTTTAACATCACTATAAACAAAGTTACTAGGAAGTTTGAAATGGGCAGAACCCATGGCAGCTCAGCAAGGTCTTTTCAGGCAGACTGTGTCACTAGACTCACTGTTCACTGGGCAAAGCATCTCTGAAAAAAAGCAGCAGGTCAGCAGAGACTTATAAATAAAGCCCCCATATTCCTGGGACAGAGCACATGGGAAAAGGGGATATTGTGGGTGTAGCCTCAACAGAATGAAATGTCCCTGCCTGGCAGCTCTGAAAAGAGCAGCAGATCTCCAAGCACAGTGTTCCAACTCTGCTGAGGGAGAGACTGCCTTCTGAAGGGGCTCCTTGAACCCCGTGTATCCTGACTGGGAGACACCTCCCAGTAGGGGCCAATAGACACCTCATACATGAGAGCTTGGCTGGCATCTAACAGGTACCCATCTGGGACAAAGCTACCAGAGGAAGGAACAGGCAGCCATCTTTGCTGTTCTGTAGCCCCTGCTGGTGATCCCCAGGCAAGCAGGGTCAGAAGTGAACCTCTAGTAAATTCAGCAGACCTGCAGCAGAGGGGCCTAACTGTTAGAAGGAAAACTAAAAAACATAAAGAAATAGTCTCAACATCAACAACATCCCACTCAGAGACCTCATCCCGAGGTCACAAACTTCAAAGACCAAAGATAGATAAATCCACAAAGATGGAAGAAACCAGTGCAAAAAGGCTGAAAATTCCAAAAACAGAACACCTCTTCTCCAAAGGATCACAACTCCTCACCATCAAGGAAACAAAATAGGATGGAGAAGGAGTTTGACAAATTGACAGAAACAGGCTTCAGAAGGTAGGTAATAACAAACTTCTCCAAGCCAAAGTAGCATGTTCTAACCTAACTCAAGGAAGCTAAGAACTTTGTAAAAAGGTCAGACAAAATTCTAACAAGAATAACCAGTTTAGAGAAGAACATAAATGACCTGATGGAGCTGAAAACACAGCACAAAAACATCATGAAGCATACACAAGTTTCAATAGCTGAATCGATCAAGCAGAAGAAAGGATATCAGAGACTAAAGATCAAATCAATGAAATAAAGCAAAAAGACAAGATTAGAAAAAAAAAAGTGTAAAGAAGTGACTAAAGCCTCCAGAAAAACGTAAGATTATGTGAAAAGAACAAATCTATGTTTGATAGGTGTACCTAAAATTGACAGAGAGAATGAAACCATGTTGGAAAACACTCTTCAGGACATTATCCAGGAGAACTTCCAACATTCAAATTCAGGAAATGCATAAACCACCACAAAGATACTCCTTGAGAAGAGCAACCCCAAGACACATAATCATCAGATCCACCAGAGTTGAAATGAAGGAAAAAGTACTAAAGGCAACCAGAGAGAAAGGTTGGGTTACCCACAAAGAGAAGCTCATCAGACTCATGGCGGTAATCTTGGCAGAAATCCTACAGCCAGAAGAGGGTGGGGCAAATATTAAACATTTGTAAAGAAAATAATTTTCAACCCACAATTTTATATCCAGCCAAAATAAGCTTCATAAGCAAAGGAGAAATATAATCCTTTACAGACAAGCAACTGCTGAGAGATTTTTGTCACCACCAGGCCTGCCCTACAAGAGCTCCTGAAGGAAGTACTGAACATGGAAACGAACAACTGGTACCATCCACTGCAAAAATATACCAAATTGTAAAGACCATCGATGCCATAAAGAAACTGCATCAAATAACAGGCAAAATAACCAGCTAGCATTATAATGGCAGGAACAAATTCACAGATAACAATATTAACATTAAATGTAAGTGGGCTAAATGCCCCAATTAAAAGACACAGACTGGCAAATTGGATAGTCAGGACCCATCTGCATGCTGTATTCCAGAGACCAATCTCATGTGCAAAGACACATATAGGTTCAAAATAAAGGGATGAAGGAATATTTACCAAGCCAAAAAAAATACAAAGAAGAGGTTGCAATCCTAGTCTCTGATAAAATGGACTTTAACCAACAAAGATCAAAAGAGAAAAAGAAAGGTATCATAATGGTAAAGGAATCAATGCAAAAAGAAGAGCTAACTATCCTAAATATATATGCACCCGATACAGGAGACCCAGATTCATAAAGCAAATTCTTTGAGATCTACAAAGAGACTTATATGCCACACAGTAATAGTGGGAGATGATAATACCCAACTGTCAATATTAGACAGATCAACGAGACAGAAAATTAACAAGGATATCCAGGAGTTGAACTCAGATCTGGACCAAGTGGGCCTAATAGACTTCAACGGAACTCTCCACTACAAATCAACGGAATATGCATTCTTCTAAACACCACATCTCACTTATTCTAAAATTGATCACATAATTGAAAGTAAAACACTCCTCAGAAAATACAAAAGAACAGAAATTATAGCAGTCTCTCAGACCACAATGCAACCAAATTAGAACTCAGCATTAAGAAACCCACCCAAAACCATACAACTACATGAAAACTGAACAACCTGCTCCTAAATGACTACTGGATAAATAATGAAATGAAGGCAGAAATAAAGATGTTTTCTGAAAACAGTGGGAATGAAAACACAACATACCTGAATTTCTGGGACACATTTAAAGCAGTATGTAAAAGGAAATTTATAGCACTAAATGCCCACAAAAGAAAGGAGGAAAGATCTAAAATTGACACTGTAACATCAAGATTAAAAGATCTAGAGGAGAAAGAACAAGCAAATTCAAAACCTAGCAGAAAACAAGATCAGAGCAGAACTGGAGACAGAGCTATGAAACCCTCAAAAAAAAAAATTAGTGAATCCAGGAGCTGGTTTTTGTTTTTTTGAAAAGATCAGCAAAATAGATAGACTGTTAGCCAGACTAATACAGAAGAGAGAAGATTCAAATAGATACAATAAAAAGTGATAAAAGGGATATCACCACTTATCCCACAGAAATACAAACCACCATCAGAGAATACTAAAAACACCTCTATGCAAATAAACTAGAAAACCTAGAAGAAATGGATAAATTCCTGGACACTTACACCCACTAAAGACTAAACCAGGAAGATATCAAATCCCTGAATAGACCAATAACAAGGTCTGAAGTTGAGGCAGCAATTAATAGCCTACCAACCAAAAAAGTCCCGGACCAGACAGGTTCACAGCCAAATTCTACCAGAGGTGCAAAGAGGAGCTGGAACCATTCCTTCTGAAACTATCCCAAACAATACAGAAAGAGGGTATCCTCCCTAACTCATTTTATGAGGTCAACATCATCCTGATACCAAAACCTGGCAGAGACACAACTAAAGAAGAAAATTTCAGGCCAATATCCCTTATGAACATCGATGTGAAAATCCTCAATAAAATACTGGCAAATCAAATTCAACAGCAAATCAAAAAGATTATCCATCATGATTAAGTAACACTCATCTGTGGCATGCAAGGCTGGTTCAACATATGCAAATAAATAAATGAAATCCATCACATAAACAGAACTGAAGACAAAAACCACATGATTATCGGAATAGATGCAGAGAAGGCCTTTGACAAAACTCAACAGCCTTTATGCTTAAAACTCTCAATAAACTAGCTATTGATGGAATGTATCTCAAAATCATAAGAGCTATTTATGACAAACTCACAGCCAATATCATAGAGAATGAGCAAAAACTGGAATAATTCCTTTTGAAAACTGGCAGAACACAATGCCATCTCTCATCACTCCTATTCAACATAGTATTGGAAGTTTTGTCCAGGGAAATCAAGCAAGAAAAATAAATAAAGGATATTCAATTAGGAAAAGAAGTCAAATTGTCACTATTTGCAGACAACATGATTGTATATTTAAAAGACCCATCATCTCAGCCCCAAATCTCCTTAAGCTGATAAGCTACTTCAGCAAAGTCTCAGGATACAAAATCAATGTGCAAAAATTACAACCATTCTATACACCAATAACAGCCAAATCAAGGGTGAACTCCCATTGACAATTGCTACAAAGAGAATTAAATACCAGGAATACAACTAACAAGGGATGTGAAGAACTTCTTCAAGAAGAACTACAAACCATTGCTCAAGGAAATAAGGGAGGACACAAATGAATGGAAAAACATTCCATGCTCATAGTGAGAAAGAATCACTATCATGAAAATGGCCATACTGCCCAAAGTAATTTACGGATTCAATGCTATTCCCATCAAGCTACCACTGATTTTCTTCACGGAATTTGAAAAAAACACCTACATTTTTATGTGAAATCAAAAATGAGCCCACATAGCCAAGACAATCCTAAGCAATTAAAAAAAAGCAAAAAAAAAAAAAAACAAAACAAAGCTGGCAGCATGATGCTACCTGACACCAAACTATATTACAAGGATACAATAACCAAAACAGCATGGTACTGGTACCAAAACAGACATATATGCCAATGGAACAGAACAGAAGCCTCAGAAATAATGCCATACATCTAAAACCATCTGATCTTTGACAAACCTGACAAAAACAAGCAATAGGGAAAGGATTCCCTATTTAATAAATGGTGTTTGAAAAACTGGCTAGCCATATGCAGAAAGCTGAAACTGGATCCCTTTCTTACACCTGATACAAAAATTAACTCAAGATAAATTAAAAATTTAAATGTAAGACTTAAAAGAATAAAAACCATAAAAGAAAATGTAGGCAATACCATTCATGGCATAGGCACGGGCAAGGACTTCATGACCAAAACAGCAAAAGCAATGGCAATAAAAGCAAAAATAGACAAATGGGATCTAATCAACCTTAAGCACTTGTACAGCAAAAGAAACTATCATTAGAGTGAACAGGCAAGGTACAGAATGGGAGAAAATGTTTTCAATCTACCTATCTGACAAAAAGTTAATATCCAGAATCTACAAAGAACTTAAATTTAAAAGAAAAAACAACCCCGTCAAAAAGTGGGCAAAGGATATGAACAAAAACTTGTGAAAATGTGACAACTGTACAGCCAACAAACATACGAAAAAAAGCGCATCATCACTAGTAATTAGAGAAATGCAAATCAAAACCACAATGAGATACTATCTCACACTAGTTAGAATGGCAATCATTAAAAGTCAGGAGACAACAGATGCTGGAAATGATATGGAGAAATAGGAACACTTTTAGACTTTTAGTGGGAGTGTAAATTAGTTCAACCATTGTGGAAGGCAGTGTGGTGATTCCTCAAGGATACAGAACTAGAAATACCATTTGACCCAGCAATCCCATTACTAGGTATATACCCAAAGGATTATAAATCATTCTATTATAAAGTCACATGCACACATATGTTTATTGTGGCACTGTTCATAATACTAAATACTTGAAACCAATCCAAATGCACATCAATGATAGACTGGATTAAAAAAAATGTGATATATACACACTATGGAATGCTATGCAGCCATAGAAAGAATGAGTTCATTTCCTTTGTAGGGATGTGGGTGAAGCTAGAAACCATCATTTTAAGCAAACTAACACAAGAACAGAAAAACAAACACCACATGTTCTCACTCATGTGGGAGCTGAACAATAGGAACACATGGTCACAAGGAGGGAACATCACACATTGGGAGCATGTCAGCAGGTGGGGGACTAGGGGATGGATAGCATTAGGAGAAATACCTAATGGAAATGAAGGGGTGACAGATACAGCAAACCACCATGGCACATGGATAATTATTTAACAAAACTGGAAGTTCTGCACATGTACCCCAGAACGTAAAGTATAATGTGTGTATAGATATGTGTGTGTATGTCTATATATATATACATACTATATATACATGTGTATATATATATACTGTATATACTCTCTATATAGTATGTATATACATACATGTATACATATACTATTATATACACATATTATACTTTATATAGTATATAATATATATACATACTATATATGTATTTATATACATACTATATATATACACTCCTTATATATATATGCACAGTATATATATATATATGGTATTGCCTACATTTTCTTTTATGGTTTTTATTCTTTTATACTGTGCATATATATATACTCTATATATATATACAGAGCATATATACTATATATATACTATATATATATAGTATATATATAGTATATATATATACTATATATATATAGTATATATATAGTATATATATACTATATACATACTACATATACTATATATAGAGCATATATAGTATATACATACTATATATAGTATGTGTATATATAGTATATATAATATGTATGTATATACACTATATATAGTATATATAGTATGTATGTATATACTACATGTATATACATACTATATATACAGTGTGTATATATGTAAGATCGATTTAAAAACAGAAAAAGTACAAAAATCAGAAGCAACTTATTTATCAGCAGGGCATTGGATATATAATTTAGGCTATATTCAGCCAATAGTATAATATTTAGCAATTGCAAATGAATTACTATTGTATCTATCAAGATGTGTAAATTTCAAAAACAGAGTATAGTAGGACACTTGTAAAATTTTCAAAAACATGCAAAAAATATGTTTGTACCCATAAACATATGGGTATTCTTATAACCTGGTAAAATCTTAAAACATGCATGAAATAAATAAAAAATCAGGAGTGGTTTATTCTGCAAAAATAGGGAATGGAATTGAGTTGGGAACAGATGCACAAGAGAAAGAGGCAAGCAAAGAAAGGAAAAAAAAGAACAGAAATGGAAGATGATCTGTAGCATATACAGCAAGGTTTTAAAAATTAACAAAACAATTTGTTAATTTATATATTATATATGTGTGTGTGTGTGTGTATATATATATACACACACACACACACATATATATATATACATATATATATGCGCATCCTGGATTTAATTATTGTTTATATTTTTCTCTAAGCTTGTATATTTACTGGTTCTTCTGCCTCAGCTG
The DNA here is from genome assembly GCA_031835075.1 of Saguinus oedipus. Taxonomy (NCBI): domain Eukaryota; kingdom Metazoa; phylum Chordata; class Mammalia; order Primates; family Cebidae; genus Saguinus; species Saguinus oedipus. The sequence goes on along the minus strand of CM063170.1, from coordinate 182,822,994 downwards.
CTGTAAACTATTTAACCCACTGAAATCTAACTTCTCAGCTTCCCCATTCTGAGATGCTCTCAACAAGGTAAAATGTGATTGTCTGTGATTATGGGTGAATTGTACATTGATCAAGTCTGAGATTTTAGTGCACCAGTCACTTCAGTAATGTACATCATACACAATAGTTTTGTATCCCTCACCCTTTTTTCACTCTCCCCATTTCTGAATCTCCCAAGTTTCTTGTGTATTCCTTTGAGTACCCATGGCTTACCTCCCACTTGTAAGTGAAAACATACAGTATTTCATTTTCTATTCTTGACATAAGATTTTCTTCTTGCTAAATCTAAATGTGTTTAATGTAGTCATTGGTAGGCAAAATAAAACTCTTCCAAATGTCAACGTTGTAATCCTGGGCCTATGAATGTGTTATTTTATGTGGCAAAAGAAACTCTGTAGATGTAATTAAGTTGAAGTGAGTCAGATGAGGAGATGATCTGTTATTTAGGTGAGTTCTATCTAATTACATGAAACCTTAAAATGGAGAACATTTCCCAACTGTGGCTCAAAACAGAGACTAAGATTTGACAATGAAAGAAGGATCAGACTGATGTGATGTTGAAGATCAGTTGGCTGTAAGTATTACAGTTTGTTTCTGGGTTCTCTATTTCATTCCATTGGTCTATGTTGCTATTTTTATATGAGTAGCATGCTGTTTTGCTTATAGTATACTTTGAAATCATGTAATGTGATTTTGCTTAGTCTTACTTTGGCTATGCAGGCTTTTTTTTGGTTGCATATGAATTTTACAATTGTTTTTCTAATCCTGTGAAGAATAATGGTGGTATTTTGATGGGAGTTACATTGAAGTTGTAGATTGCTTTTGGCAGTATGGTCATTTTCACAATATTGATTCTATCCATCTATGTACAGTGGATGTGTTTCCACGTTTTTGTGTTGTCTATGATTTCTTTCAGCAGAGTTTTTAAATTTTCACTGTAGAGGTCTTTCACCTCCTTGGTTAGGTACATTCCTTTTTTTTTTTTTTTTCCAGCTATTGTAAAAGATGTAGAGTTCTTGATTTGATTCTCAGCTTTGTCTCTGTTGGTGTATAGGAGAGCCACTAATTTGTGTACATTAATCTTGTATCCAGAAACTTTGCTGAACTCTTTTATCAGTTCTAGGAGCTTTCTGAAGGGGTCTTTAGGGTTTTCTAGGCAAACAATCATATCATCAGCCAACAGTGGCAGTTTGGTTTCCTCTTTACTGATTTGAATGCCCTTTTCTTTCTTTCTCTTTTCTAGTTCTAGCCAGATTGCTCTGGCTAGGACTTCCGGTATGTTGAAGAGAAGTGGGGAGACTGGGCATCTTTGTCTTGTTCCACTGTCTGAGAGAGTGCTAGACATAATTTTAATTTTCTTAAATTTATTGAGGCTCATTTTGTGGCCGATTATGGGGTCTATCTTGGAGAAAGTTTCATGCACTGTTAAATAGAATGTATATTTTGCCACTGTTGGATAGAATGTCCTGTATATATCTGTTATGTCCATTTGTTCCACAGCATAGTTTAAATTCATTGTTTCTTTTTTGACTTTCCGTCTTGATGACTTGTCTAGTGCTGTCAGTAGAGTACTGAAGTCCCTCACGATTATTGTGTTGTTATGTCATCTCTTAGGTCTATTAGTAATTGTTTCATAAATTTGGGAACACCAGTGTTAGGTGCATATATGTTTAGGATTGTGATATTTTCCTAGTTGGACTAGGCCTTTTATCATTATATAATGTCCCTCTTTGTCTTTTTTAACTGCTGTTGCTCTAAAATTTGTTTTGTCTAATATAAGAATAGCTACTCCTGCTCACTTTTGGTGTCCATTTGCATGAAATGTCTTTTTCTACCACTTAGCCTTAAGTTTGTGGGAGTCCTTATGTGTTAGTTGAGTCTTTTGAAGGCAGCAGATAGTAGGTTGGTGAGTCCTTACCCATTTTGCAATTCTGTATCTTTTAAATGAACCACTTAGGCCATTCACATTTAATGTTAGTATTTAGATATGAGGTACTATTGCATTCATCATGCTATTTGTTGCCTGTATACATTTTTGTTTTTTGTTTGCATTTTTAAAATTGTATTTTTGTTTTATAGGTCCTGTGAAATTTATGCTTTAAAGAGGTTCTGTTTTAATGTGTTTCCAGGATTTTTTTCAAGATTTAGAGCTTCTTTCAGAAGTTCTTCTAGTGGTAGCTTGATAGTGGCAAATTCTCTCAGCATTTGTTTGTCTGAATAAGACTGTATCTTACCTTCATATATGAGTTTTAGTTTTTCTGGATACAAAATTCTTAGCTGATAATTATTTTGTTTGAGGAGGCTGAAGATAGAGTCCCAATCCCTTCTAGCTTGTAGGGTTTCTGCTGAGAAATCTGCTCTTAATATGATATGTTTAGAGGTTAGCTGGTTCTTTTGTCTCACAGCTTTTAAGATTCTTTCCTTCATCGTAAATTTAGATAACCTGATGACAATTTGCCTAAGCAATGATCTTTTTACCATGAATTTCCCAAGTGTTCTTTATGCTTCTTGTATTTGGATGTTTAGGACTTTAGCAAAGCCAGGGAAGTGTTCTTCAATTATTCCCTGAAATATGTTTTCCAAACTTTTAGATTTCTCTTCCTCAGGAGCACTGATTATTTTTAGATTTTGTCATTTAACATAATCCCAGACTTCTTTGAGGCTTTGTTCATATTTCTCATTCTTTTTTCTTTGTCTTTGTTGGATTGGGTTAATTTGAAGAACTTGTGTTAAAGGTCTGAATTTCTTTCTTCTACTTGTTCAATTCTGTTGCTGAGTCTTTCCAGAGCATTTTGCATGTTTATAAGTGTGTCCATTGTTTCCTGAAGTTTTGATTTTTTTTAATGCTATCTATTTCCTTGAGTATTTCTCCATTCACTTCTTCTTCTATCATTTTTTTAAAATATCCTTATTTTTGGCTTCATCTTTCTCTGGCACCTCACTGATAAGATTAATAACTAACCTCCTGAATTATTTTTCAGGTAAATCAAGGATTTCTTCTTGGTATGGATCCATTGCTGGTGAGCTAGTGTGATATTTTTGGGAGGTATTAAAGAACGTTGTTTAGTTATATTACCTGAGTTGGCTTTCTGGTTTCTTCTCATGTGGATAGGCTCTGTCAGAGGGAAGGTCTAGGGATGAAGGCTGTTGTTCAGATACTTTTATCACACAGGGTGTTCCCTTTATGTAATACTCTCCACCTTCTGCTATGGATGTGGCTTCCTGTGAGCTGAGCTGAAGTGACTGTTATCTCTCTTCTGGATATAGCTACCCAGCAAGTCTATCAGGCTCCAGGCGGGTACTGGGGGTTTTCTGCAGTGTCCTGTGATGTGAACCATCTGTGTGTCTCTCAGCTATGGATATGAGCACTTGTTCTGGTGGACCTGGCAGGGGAGTGAACTTGACTTTTAAGGGTTCTTACCTTTGGTGGTTTAATGCCCTATTTTTGTGCTGGTTGGCCCCCTGCCAGGAGGTGGCACTTTTCAGAGAGCATCAGCTATGGTTGTATGGGGAGGAACAGGTGGGAAGAGCCCTAGAACATGCAGGAGTATATGCCCTTTGTCTTCAGTTACCAGGGTGGGTAGAGAAGGACCGACCATTAGGTGGGGACAGGGCTAGGTATGTCTGAGCTTAGACTCTCCTTGGGTGGGTCTTTCTGAAGCTGCTGTGGGGGATGGGGGTGAGGTTCCCAGGTCAATGGAATTATTTTCCTAGGAGGATTGTGACTGTCTCTGTTGTGTCATGCAGGTTTGTCAGGGAAGTGGCGAAAGCAGGCATACTCAGCTCCCATACAATCTGAAGGGCTGGTCTCACTCCTACTGTGCTCCCTGCAACAGCACTGAGTCTGTTTCTAGGCAGTGGTCAAGCAGAACTGAGAACCCGCTTCAGGATACCCACCTCCCAGCAGCAAAATCAAGTATGGCTTTCCTTCTTTCCCTGCCTGTGGAGTCTGCACACCAGACTTATGCCCTGCCCTGAGTTCTGGCCAGGAGGCTTCTCAATCAGTTCAAATTGCTAGAAAGTTTAGCTGGAGATAACATTCTCTGTGTGGTCTTTCCTCAGCACCTTTAGCTGCCTTCCTAGAGGACCCCTGTGAGGTCAGGCGGAAATATGTTGCTAAGGGACACAGTGAGCTCCCAACGCTTCTCCCGCTGCTTCCTCTACCCCTGTATTTCACTCAGTTTCACTAAGTTGATTCAGCTCCAGGTAAATTCAGAATCTTTTCCCATAATCTAGACCTTCAGTTTTCCCAATGTGGGTATGTATTCAGGGGTGGATGATCTCCATTTCTCACTTCCACAGTTTGGGCACTCACAGCATTTGGGGTGTTTCCCAGGTCCTGCAGGAGCAATCCACTTTACTCAGGTGGTCTGTGGGTCCTCTCAGGTATCATGATTTTTTCCTGCAGTCATTCTGGAACAAAAATTCATGACGCGAGCCTCCATATTCTGCTCTGTCCACCTCAGTCAAAGCTGCAATCTGGTCCTGCCTCTTTTCCACCATGATTCTCTGCCTCTTCAATCTTCTCTAGTATTTCTGACTCCCTGTTCTTCTGGTTTTATCCTTTGTTTAGAACAGATCCTCCCTCAGTACATGTATTAGTCTATTCTCACACTGCTATAAAGGAATATCTGAAACTGGGTAATTTAAAAGGAAAGAGTTTTAATTGACTCATGGTTCCACAGGCTACACAGGAATCATGGCTGTGGAGACCTCAGGAAACTTACAATCATGGTGGAAGGTGAAGGGGAAGTAGACACATCCTACATGGCTGGGGCAGGAGGAAGAGAGAGAAGGGAGAAGTGCTTCTAACAGCCAGGTATCTTGAGAACTCACTCCCTATTACAATAATAGCAAGGGGGAAATCCACCTCAAGATCCAATCACGTCCCAGAAGACCCCTCCTCCAACACTGGGAGTTTCAATTTGACACAAGATTTAGACATGGCAATTATAATTTGACATAAGATTTGGGCAAATCTTATCAGTACCCTTTGAGGATGACCCCTTTTCTATCACGGTGGCTCTCAATCGGGCAATTTCATTCTCCAGGGGACATATAAAGCTGTCTGAAGATATTTTCCTTACAACTGGAGGGTGCTATAGACTTCTGGAGAAAAAAGTCCACTAAATACACTACAGTGCACAGGGCAGCTCACCACATAAAGAATTATCCTGTATAAACTGTCAATAGTGCTAAAGTGAGAAGCCCTGATCTATGCTCCCTGCTTTAAATATCATATAGGTGAATGACTCCAAATCTTCTCTTTCAACTTAGATCTTTACCCACAACTGTAGATTCATATATATATATATATATATATATATATATATATATATATATATATATATATCTCCTACAGGAAATTAAAATAAAAACCTCCAAATTTACATTAAACATTTTAAAGTTCTTATTATTGTAATAAATAAAAACTCTATTTGTCAGTATCCCAAACTGATATCTTGAATATAATTTGTGTCTCCTTTAAATCCAATCATTCCCCAAATCATACTTTTTTTCTTTTCTAAGATTCCATGTACACATTGACTTTTTTCCATTCTCCTCAGGAGATAAATGTTGTTTTAAGTGATCAAGTTTGCAGTAATTTGTTACAGCAGTACTAGAAAACTAATATATTCATCTTATTTTATTTTTGCAGCTTTTCATATCATTTTCTACTTTTTTTCTTGAAATGCTCTCTTGAGATAATGACGGAGCCATATTATATAAATAACTTTAACATAATTAGCTTTACTCGTTCTCCAAAACAAAAGAGGAAAAGTATATTTGAATAGCATAGGCAATTCCACCTATTTCACTGCAGAATCAGCAAGAGGTCTTGGTACCTGCATATCTCTTTCATGCCTGAGCTATTTGCTTCCCTAAGTGAGTCTAGACTTTTCATACAAGTACAATGTAACACTAAAAGTAAACTAACCAACCACTTAATCAAGCACACAGCAGATATTCCAACTGGAAAGAAAATGCTTGTGTTGTGACTATTTAGAGATGGTATGTTGATCCCAAACTGGTATTTTCCCAGTTAATTTTTAAGAATTTTCTGACAACTTCAATGTTTTTGGCTTTATTTACTGAATTTAGAAACAAACTAATTTAGGTGTGAGTCTACTGCTTCAAAACAGCCAGCTTTTCCTCAAACATTTTACAACCATCAGGATAAATTCAAACAAAAAAAGGATAGTTACTCTGACCCAGGGTTCTTTTCAGAGGCTTCTCATTATGGAGAAGGAAAAATCCAAGCTCATTTTTATGGAATAAAATGCTATGTAGAATCTTATTCTAGTTTTTCTCCTTAGCATTATGTCTTATCATTTCTCCTTTGCTAGGCACAGAATATTACTAGTATCAAATTAGATTTAAGTTTAAACTGAGAAAATTACTAACAAGAAATTTAGGATACATTAAATGAATCCTAGCACTAAAGACTTACTTAAGTTTACAAAGATAGCTAGCTCTTTGGGTGCATTTAGTTTATTTAGGGAGAATTTAGTGGAAAATAAAATTGATTGGTAGTCTTCCTGTTGTCTTGGAATTGGACCCAATACAAGCCTATACATCCTTCATTCTACATCATATCAGAGGCTGGCTTACTAGCTCTACTCACAGACTGAATCTCCTGTCCACATCAATATAAAGATGCAACAGTAAAAGAGGAATGAGAGTGAGAATTAGTGAACAGAATCAAGTGAGATTTCCCTAGCCGAGGCTTTCCATCCCATAAGGAAAGGGATTGGGTTAAAAGAAGAGATTGATGGGGTTGGAATTTGGTCTTAAACACTGGGCAGCTGGGTAATGGGGAGGCTTCCGAAGAGCCTTGCAAAGAATTGACAGGTGCTGAAGGGGACTTTTGGATACAGCCACCCCAAAGAAATGCTGTACTTCCAGCATGCCCAATTCAGTAAAGATTTTCTTTCTTTCCTTTAATATTTCCTTCCTGCTCCAATGTTAAAGTGGGAGGGAAAGGATTAAAAGAGCTATTTGTTCCCAGGTCCCTCCAGCCAAGGTCAAGGCTGAAGTGGAGATGAGATCAGAGGTTTAAGTGGACCTGATTGTGATTTTAATTAACTGAAAAGGACTAGAAAACTGTGCAATGATTTAGGGATTGGGAAGGATGATCTGATATACATAAATATATGTTACTTGAAAGAGTGATGGAGAAAATTCTACTTCAAGTTTAATATTACTTCAAGGTATGATCATACATGACTTGACTTCAACTCTGGTATTAAAATATCTGGGAAAAAATCACCCAGGAATACAGTTTGGGGGAAAATGCTTGTAAAAATATCTATTCACAGGCTGAGTGTGGTGTGGCCTATATCTATAATCCCAGCACTTTGGGAGGCTATTGCAGGAGGATTTCTTGAGGCCAAGAATTTGAAACCAGCATGGGAAACATAGCAAGATCCCATCTCTACAAAATTAAAAATTTGCCATGTATGTGTGTAGTCCCAGCTATTTGGGAAGCTGAGGTGAGAGGATCACTTGAGCCCACTGCCTAGTGACTTCAGCCTGGGTGACAGAGTGAGGCCTTGTCTCAAAAAAAAAAAAAAAAAAGAAAAATTAAATCAAACAATAGTTAATCTAATCATGAAAAATATGTGAGGTAGCAGACTTTCACTTTAATCTTAATTTTTTTTATTCTGCTTATTAAAGAATATCATAGGGAAGAAAATTTAAAAAGTATCACTCATGAAACCCTGCTGACATTAAAATTTATATTGAATGTAAATGGTAAAAAAAAAAGTATACAAATGTCTCTGGCAGAAAATAGAAATGTCCTCCTCTCTCTTTCCCACATTCAATCACCTCCAAACATTTTCTCAAAATTAACTATATTTTAAAAATTTTTCTTTCTAGTAGAGCATTTATACTTGCATACATACATTTCATTTGTTTATCTTCACCAATGGGATTCCATATTTTTCATAACCGAACACATGGATTTACCTCATTCTGGGTTAATAGCTACACTATATAGTTATACTTTTTTAACTACCTCCTGACCAATGGATATTTAGTTTAATCTGGTTTTATTATTATTATGAATAGTTATGATAATAGTAATGGTAATATCCTGTACAGCTATCTTGGCATCTTTTGTGAAATATTAAAGATATCTTGTTTCCTCATATATTTGCCAACACTGAATAACATAAAAACCTTTAAACAGTTGCCAATCTGATAGACTAAATTATCTATTACTTTTATTCATATTTATTAAAGTGAAACTGAATTTTAATACACTGTTTAACATTTATATTTTTAGTCAGTAAAATAGTTATGTATATAACTTGCTCAATTTTTTTTTTTTACTAACTTCCAGGAGATGTTCGTAAATCAATCAAATTTGCCTTTTGCCTGAAATTAGTCATCTACTTATTTTCACAATGTATCATCTATCACTTAACTTTGTCTAGGTTATTTTTATTATACAAAAGTAAATTATTAAGTAGTAAAACTACCTAAAACTTTTCTTTATAGATTATTGGTTCCTGTTTCATTCAGAATAGCCTATTCTACTCCAATAAATAAATTTATTTTTACATAATATCTTTATAAATAAATTCTTACAATTCAGGCTTTTTCTCATCTGGTATTTGTTCTATGTACATATACATATAAACACACACATATATACATGCATATTATATAATATGTCTTGCTAGTTTTCATAATCATCTGTATGGAATACCCTTGCATTCTTCACATATATGAAATGAATCTTTATCATATAAAAAAGACCCATATTTCTTAAGTCAGGAGGAAGACATCAATGCCCAATATTACAACTGTTGTTTAGCCCTTTTGTAGAAGTTGCTAATGAAACTTGATAAAATTTAGAAGATATATAAAAATTGCAAATGAATAGGGAAAATGGTCACTTTTTTCAGGTAATTTGAGTATAATACTAGAAACAAAATTCACTAAAAAATATGTAAAAAATAAGAATTCAGTTACCAGACTGGTGATAAAATTAGCAGTTTTTCCAATTGCCTTATTCACTATAGTATTATGTTTATTAATATTGTCATTTTTTAATTCATGGCATGAACCTTAACTGGCTAGTGTATAATATTGCATTATACTTGTGTATTGTTTAATTCAATTTGCTAATACAGGCATTCCTTGTTATCTGAATCTAGCCCAATCCTGAAAATGAGTTGAATACCAAGTGTTTGAATAACAGGAGCCTTTGTTCTAATATTTTAAATGTGAAAAATAATAATGCATTCCCAAGACATTTCAAAAATCTCAACCAACTTTTCCTCAGATACCATGAAAATACCCTTAAACACTTATGTAATAATTCCCTGAGAATTCCTGTATTGTATAATATATCCAAGACATTGATTATCTAATTATTCAATAGTGAAGCATATGAAACGGCATATTTGTAAGCAATATACATAAAAATCCTGCACAAGAATGCAGTGAAAGAACATTAACGATAAATTATAATTTGAGTTTACAAGGGAAAAATAAAGACTTGCAGACATCATGAAAATTCACCTGAGTTGGTTGCTGGTTAAGGCAGAGAAGCCCTCACCCAACGGAAAAGGTTTAGGTCCTGTGAGATGAGGTTTTCAGGAAAAGGAGCCAGAATGTGATTTTTTTAAGCCAAAAACCTAAACAACTATAAACCAATTTAATAGTGGGTTTCAATTAAGTCATGATTGGTTGAGCCTAGATGGCCCAGGTAAGTCATACACTGCAATCACAATGTAACCATCAGGCTGTTTCTCCGAACAGATTAGTTTTCTAAGAATAACACCTGTATTCTTCCTGCTGACATCATGACTGCCTTCTATCCTGCAATACAATATAATTTCAGGCTACAGGCTCTGAACAGTCCTAATTCCAGACTTTCTCATCTTATGTACTATAATGAATATATTCCATGTTATAAGTGAAAGTTAAAATACGATGTTAAGAATACTTAATAAATACAAAAAAAATACTTAGCAAACCAAACTCACAGGCAAATAAAATGACAACTTGCCAGAGAAAGATTGTGTGAGTGAAATTTGCAGATGAGAAAATAAAGATGAAAACTTGTTGCTGTTGCTTTTAGTGGGGTCGGGGTGAATGAGAATTATTTGGTGAAATAATGAAACATTTCATGTCTATGTCTTGGTCTAAATCCAAAGAACTAGTAGATGGCCTCAGTTTTTGGCATTTGAAATTCCAGAAGTGGATGGAGATATTATCTGAGGCTGAAGACAAAGTAATGGATTCAAAAAACAAACAGAAAAATCTCCAAATAAATACGTTTAAGTTCCACTTGCTTGTGGTTATACAGTGTCTGATAACGTGAGATCATATTTGCAACTGTGTATGTGTGTATTTTTCTATCTTTTGTTGAAGTATAATATACAGAAAAAGTATACAAAATATAATTGTATTGCTTAATACATTTCACACACTAAGTACCTTCAAGAACCAATGTCTAGATCTAGAAGTAAACCTTACTCATACTCCCACTAAGAAACAGAAACATGCCTGCACATCCCCAACGTAGAAGTACTCCTACTTAGTGCCTAATCCATCACTAACCCTAAAGAGAGAAAGCCCTATCTGATTTTGTAATAAAAATGAATGCTGCTCTTAATTCCTATCATGATTGCCATAGCAATAACTTTTAGAGTGATCTAAATAAAAATAAAACAAGCTAATTATGTGAAGACTGTATATGAATGTTTCAGTCACATGACCAAGCTTCAGAAGAGACTCTAGGGTTCACACGTTTGGGAAAATGAGGACAAAGGAAACAGATTTGGGTGAATTAAGCAATGAGATAGGAGAGAAATAGAGATCTGTCTAGAGGTGAGGCCACCTAGCACTTTATGGGCCAACGAAAGACTTCCTGAGATTCACATTAAGAACTCTGCCTCTGGGCTCATTTTATTATTTCGAGAGGTGTGGTAATGGAGATTTTTTTTATGACATTGTCCCTTAAACTTTTCTCTTAACGTATCAATATATTTGGCACAGGGAGAATAATGAAAGCTGATGAAATCACTATGTTATTCTAAAGCTTTCTTTTTTTTTTCTCTTCCTTTACCTGTGACTTTTAAAAACAGCTTACTGTATTCTCTTTGGTGTTATCTATTCTGATTTTTATTTATTTGGGTTTATTTTGTAGATTTAGAGAAACAGGTTGTGTTCTTAAGCACCATGTCCCCCTCTTACTATGAAGGTCCTAGCTATTTTTTGATTAAGAAAAAATATCAAAACCATTTAAATTATTATTGCCTCCCTGTGACTTTTTCAATGGTTAATTTCAAAATAAGTTATATAACTGAACATATTTTTCTAAATACAGACATGTCCCTTACTGCTGAAAAAGCCAAAAAAGAATTTTCCAGCCAACAAATGTGGAAGTATGCTGAAACAGAAGTTGAGATTGACTAGGTTATTTCTTGGGCAAATTTCTACATAAAAACTGAATTAAGAGGAAAAGCATTGCAATAAGAAAAATGGATGTTGAGAATTGGCATGAAAACACACAAAGCCACTGCAGCCGAGAAGCAGAGGCTGTCAAATTTCTTCTTATGTTTGTATTTGTTTACATAAACCCAAGGAAAGAGATTAGCTCACATGCTTCACTAGAACCATCACCTCTGTGGTCTGCACAATAATCAACTAGTGTGGAAAGTAGGAAAAATACGTGTGTGTGTGTAATGAATAAAAACTAAATTACTGTGGGGGCTGTTTATAGGAAACAAAACGATGTGAAAGTAAAACTCTGTATCCTCAAATTATCAAAAATTAGCATAGAACTACGTATCTACATCATCACTTTATTAATGAATTTAAAAAACAAATCATTTCCTCCCAGTTTTCACTATTGATATCTCTTGTAAATGAAGAGTAAAACCAGAAGGTTTTCTTTTAATTTTAAGGACAATTATATTGAATAATCATAGAGTCAAAAGAGATTTCACAGAAAGAAAAATAAACAGATTTTAAAAGACTGACTTATAGTAACAGTTCTGCCAAATTCTATCATCAGGGTGAGTCATAATTTCTCTTGTTTCAATTTTCCTATTTGTAAAAATACATATGGAAGAATAATCTCAAAGATTCTCTAAGCATTATAATGTCAAGAGTTTTAAGCTATTTGGAACAATTTTCTTGAGAAAAATCTAACATGTAGTCTCCGAGTTTTTAGTGTTTAATTTTCACCAAATGCCTTATTTTAAAACCATTCTTATTTTTTGACCTTTTCCTTTTCCTTCAGATAATTTATGTTGGATTAACACAAATAATTTTATTAAAAAAGGTCAACTCTTCCAAAGTTAGACATTGATCTAAAGGAAAAATAAAGTTGGAATCATTTCAGACATTTTACAAAGTTACCATTTCGTTTTGTCTTTTTCTCAACTTCTAAATTGTCTGACTTTCTGGAAACCACATCAGTCAATTTTGTAAACATAGGAAGGAAGACTTTTATTATGATTAGACAGTTATGCCTTCCCCAGGAGGTAATCTCAGAAAACATCTACTCTTGTGAAAGTAAAAGTTCAAAGAGATCTGGATAATTTTCTGATAAACATCCTCTATATTTCATGTTTTAATCATGATGCAGCTTTTATGCTGGTAATTATTCAGACAAGTCTAATGATGGAATCATGGGTTTGTATAATACAGAGATAAATAAATGTTTCCACAAATTAGCCCTTGCAACCCCCATCAGAAAACTATTCAGATTTGTTCTGCCATACTAAAATGTATACAAGCATCATAAACACTTCCAGCCTATCTAAGCCATGAATATTCCAGCATGAAGGTTGAAAGCACTCCTCTCCCTCTATAGTTCATTTACCATACAATCATATATGTGCGAATAATCATGTAATCTCTTAAATCCGATCTCATTCTATCTTTAAACACTTTGAATCTGAGTCAAGATTAGAAAGTCCTGTTACAGTGAAAATACCTTCTGACTAAATAACACAAACCCATCTATCTTTAGAGGATTTTTAAAAATGCTTGTTGTTCTTTTAAGAGTTCTATATTTTTAAATTTCTGTTATCTTATTTCATTATTTAGCTGTTTCTTCTCTAAAATTCCTTCCCATTGACTATTTCTTTCCTAAAATATCAATGTAACAATGTACACATAGAGTAAGAGGGTCAACCAATCCTTGTCTGGGGGCCCAAACTCTGTTCATTTATATCTGGAGGGCAAACTTCCCTCAGGCCAAAGGCATTAATGTTGGGTGGGACCTTAATGCCTTTCTACTCCCTTCGCCTGGCATGGCTACTCTTGCCACCACTGCTGGTAGTGAGGCCAACACAGGACTCATTTTGGACCTGAACTTGGAAGGAGCCCCTGGTAACTTTTTGAAATGTGAGGCAAATATATTATCAACCATCTGTGGGACACTATTGAAGAATGCAATATTGTAAATGGCAACTAGAAGCTCAGCTTAGCCTACAAATATCTATCTAGCCAATAGTGCCACTTAAAGGTGGGAACATAAGACATTTAAATAGACATTACCTCTACTGAGTAGTAACATGAATTTTGAGGTCTGGAAGGCCTGGTTTCAAATAAGGATTCTTTCTGGTTTTCTGACTTCAGGCAAGACACTACATATCTGTAAGTTTTGGCTTCTAATTTATAAAAGGAGTGTAACAACTGTATTCTCTTCACTGGGAGTTGGGATGGATAAATGAGATAACCTATGTTTAATACATAATATTTAGCATAGGTTCTCAGAAAATGCTAGTTATTTTTAGTATCACTATTTGTAGGTGCATGAAATTCATGAAGTCAGGCAGTGTGTCCTTGGTGGTAAATAGGACACAGAGTGTCTGTGTATGAAGTATGTGCTTCATAGGTATGTGTTGAATTTGACTATTCTAATCTCTATTTCTTAAATCATTGTCATGAAAATTTTATTTCATATTCAAAATAAACTTACAAAGGAACCTCTGATTTCCAATTTCTGAATAGGCTATAGACAATGGTATTTTCATGTTTCCTTAACATTCTGATAGGACATCAACATTACAAAATAATATCCATGTATGTATAAGTCCCTTCAACCACACACTTGTTTTGTTATAAGAACAATCAGTGGTACAGAGAATATAAGTTTGGTGTTCACACAAAGAAGATACAACAACACTAAAAATCAAGGAATAAAGAATGAGTAGAAAGAAATACTTCTCTGTGTAAAGCTGAATTAGTGACTGTAACTAGTTCCCAAAAGAAATTATTGAAGCAAATAGTTTAGTGCAATTCCAAAAAGGATTATGCTTTATGAGGCAACAGTTTGAAAGCAGCTTGCAAATTTATGCCTATGGATTTTCAAAGGAAAATAAGATTTGCCTATGAAAGTGTGTATTTTGCCAGGCAGAGAAAATAGAGGTGAAAAATTATGGGTTTGTATCAAAAGCTAAGTTGATTTTGTCTTTTTAAATTGGCTTCGATTAGTTCTGTATTTTAAATGTAGTACTGGAAACAAGCTGAGGCATTTGTGGAGAAAAATAGAAAATGGCCACTGGTCTGTAAACAAAGAACCAGAAATTTAAATAACCAGAATAAAATCTAATCTATTTTGAAAAGAAAGAATTAAACAGCAGGCAAATAAACCAACAGTTGTATGTCCTACACTAAGGACCATTTAAATGAGGTCAGATTCAGCCCAGCGCCCAGTGTCTTCTGCAGGACAATGGAATCCACAGTGATGGTTGGTACTTTGCCACTGGCGAGAATCACTACACGTTGAGGTGCTTAACACAATGTGTTGGGCATATCATGCATTTTACAGAAATTATTATATTAAGTTTTACAACCTTAAGAGTCAACTGTTTGCCCTTTTTTATTTCTTACCAGATGAAAAAACTAAAATTTAAAGTCACATTATCTAATGCCATACTGCTAGTAGAGAAAAGCAAAAATAAAGCTAAGTAGTCTGACCTCAAAGACTATTCATTTTATGTCTCTAAGACCCTACAGAGCAAAGAAGAGTATCTTTTGGTATACTTTTATTGTTAATGATTCCTTTTTACATTATTTTTAGAGTATGAGTCCTATTGTGGATGACAAATTAACTAATATAAAAACTTTCTAAATATATATGAGTTTAATATAAAATGATCACAAAAAAATCTTATCATCTGTGTACCTAAAAATAAGTTGTTTTGTAATATGGACCTTAATCATAGGAGCACGCTGCCAATTTCCTTGCCAGTATATAATCCCATGTTCCTCAGCCCTAACAGAATATTAAAGGTCAAAGAGATGACCTGAGAGTGTCAACCTTGTGACTTTTAGCGCTGGCAACCAATTTCCTTGTTGTTATTATTAAACTTTCAGAAGAAAAATGAAATTTCTTTTTGCCATGATGGTCTTCTTTCTCGTGTTATTGTGAAGTTTTTATCTACACAAGGGAATTAATGGGAAAGTTAGCTTTAATAACTACAATAGAATCTGCCTTTCACTGGGCACTCACTGTGTACCAGGGATTTTATATATATTATCTCAGATACTCATAATAACTTTACAGACTTTAATCTCTCATTTGGTAAACATGGAAATATTTCAAGTTAAGTAATTTGCCTAAATACATACATCCAGGGTGTATGATTTAAAAAATAAAACCAGATCTGTGGGACTTCAAAATTGAATGTCTACCATTATCCCAAATTAGTTCTTATATACCAATTACAGTTGATTTTCTGCTTCTAAATGGATATTATGTGTATTTAGACAAATGAAAATAGCCAGGCTTATTTAAACACAAGAACCAAAACTTTGATATGAATATTAATAAAATATTCAGCACAATTTGTACAGTGTTCAAGATTATGAGTTCACATTGAACTTTTCTATTACTCCAGCAACAACCATAAAGCAGGTAACCACCATTTTACAACAAAGTCTGAAAAGAATTAACAATTCTAATATGTTTACACAAAGTTATTTAAGGAGTGGAGCCCAAACATAAACTTAGATCTTATCACTTCAGATTCACTGGCTGAAATAAACATTCTTTGTGATCCTTCCATAAAATGCATTAATAGACTTCATGCAACATTAGTGAACAATTTCAGTGTGAGATTTAGATGCAATAAGATCTTGGTTATAGCTTTGGTTGTGGTATTTTATAGAAAAATGAACATGAAAAATCATTTAATCTTTCTGGGATTGTTTCCTCACCTGTAAATGGAAAGTTAATAACAACTATGAAACAGAGCTGTTTTTGAGAAGTAATCACAAAATAACCCTGGAATGGTTTTTGACAATACATAAATATTTAATTGTTAGTTTCTCTATTCCAAAATTTATAACAGACTTACTTTGGTAGAAAACAAACAAAAAAATAATGTTTTCTATAATTTAGATTACTATTACGTACAAGATACAAACAAAGTAAAGTCGCTTTTTAATGCACTATTTGTTTCTTAACTCTTACAATCTTTTCACTATTTCATTTGTTTTCAATTTTCCTTCTGGCTCTCATCAATCTGGATTAATTCTAATAATTTCTGTTCTCATTATTACCATTAGAAACACAATGTGTGGTGTCAAAGTCAGTAATCTTTCTTCTTTAGATTTGACCAAGAGTCACGATCCTAGATTTAGAAGGCGGCATAACCATTTTCAGACTAAATATTAGGTACAATGTACACTGCTTGGTGATGGATGCACCAAAATCTCAAAAATCAGCACTAAGGAATTTATCCATGTAACCAAAAACCACTTGTACCTCAAAATCCACTGAAATAGAAATAAAGAAAAAGTAAAGAAATAAAGATCCTAAACTCCTATCTCTTCAGACCTACTCTCCAAGTAATTCACAGGTACATTAAAGTTTAAGAAGCACTGGTCTCAAGCACCAAGGGTCACTTAACCCTTCATATTATACTGTCTTCTAAGTGAAACATTCAAAGAACATGTACGAGAAGAGACGTTTTGTGTTTTATAGTCACCTTGAAATTATGTGTTCCTCCAAATTCAGGATAACACTCCATATTGCATTAAATAATGACAACAAATAATGATGGAAGTAGTTTCCTGACTCTATGCAGTGAGAGTTGGAGTGATATTTTTCAGAATTATTTTAATTAGAGCCATCTTCAGTAATTCAAATTAAAAATCGATGTTACAACAAATTCTCTCCATTTATTGATATGCACTGGCGTCAATGTTTTCTGCATCAATCAGCAAATAACATATTTGGGTTCGATAAGATAGAATGCATTTTACATATAAGGTTTAATAAGGAAAAAATCAGTTTTCTTCTTCATTTTTCTGAATTTGAATTAATGTCTCTACTCAGTGAAATATTGGAAATAAAATGCACACACCTAATTAAACATCTACTGAAAACTTCATTTAGTATATTATCTAACTTCTTCAAAACATTGATAACTCTTGCAAAAATATAATGGTTTATTTCATTAAAGGCAATCATTTTGATTATGTGAGTTTATTTCTTGAAATTTATCATTATTTTCCAGTTAAGATAAACTTACCAACAGACCAGAAATCTCTCTCTATATATAAGGAGAGTCATAAAATAGGTTTTTATTAAATTTATTCTGAGAACTTATAAATCACTATTTATATTCAGCATCTTTAAGAAGAGGAACACATCAAGGAATAGAGACTTATCTCGAAAATAGCTGATGTACGAAGCATTTAAATCAGGGTAACTCCCTCATAAGACAACATTTTAACATATAAATATGTTTTGTAAAGATTACTTTCTAATTAAGGTAAATTTTATTGCAATTTTCCATTTAGTCTTTTCCATATATTCTAAAATAAAATTATTCATACTTTTAATTAATCTATTTATATCTGCTTTATGTGATTGTCACTGTGGATAATATTTATACTTACTGAGTATATAAATATGTAATATTTATACTTGCTGACACTGAAGCAGTAGGGATCACTTGAGCCCAGGAGCTTGAGGTTGCAGTGAGCTATGATTATTCTATTACACTCTAGGCTGGGTCAAAAAGAGAGAAGTCATCTCTAACAAAAAAAAGCCAAAATAAAAAATATATATGCATATATATTCATGGTTACATATTTTTAAATCAATCATGAAAACAGTTTATACTGTGAATATTTTTCAAGGAAAATATGTCTAATGTACAACTTAGAGCTAGTGTAATATTTATTACTAATACTTGCTAATAGCCTTGTGTTAACCACTTTAACAAACCTCAATGATGTGAAAACTTATTTTGGAAGAAAGAGCTATTCAAGATCAGAACATATAAAAATAGTATATTCAAATATACAGAGGTCACAAGCCCAAGTATTATCTTTAAATACCTCTGATGTGTTTTACTGCTCTTAAATATTTCGGCATGGAAACTGCACAAATGCATGGAAAAATAAAGCCTAAGAACCTAAAACTAAAGTGCTTATAAGGTGAAAAAGAGTATTCTTTTGAGCTTTCAAGAAGAATGAATTTCAACTTCATGTAATTTTTCAAAGATATTCTTTACTGAATAAGTAGGGTGTTAATTGACTTGTGTGGGTGAAAGAATACTGAATGGTAAATCTTTATCCATTAACTTCCGAGGCCTTCCGCAGTATTTCTTACCAAAATTCTCTCTTGAAATCTTATCAGAAAACAATATTGGCAAAACCAAACCTCATCCTCTAAAGCATTTATGGATTTTTAAATAACTCCAGGTTGTTAAAATAGATCATATAAACAAACAAATAAATTTGAGATTAAGGAAAAGCATAATTCAATTTCTAAAACTGGTTAAGGATATGCACAGGCAATTCACACACACACACACACACACACACACACACACACACACACACACACACTCTTACCCATACCTTAAAATAACCAATGTGATTTTGTGATATACCCTAATTTACTCATAATTAAGAAAATGCACCTCAAAAAATTGTAATAATAACTTTTATCTCAGCTTAGAAAATATTGGAAAGCTTACTATAGCCAGTGTTGGTAAGTATGGGTAGAAATAAAAATATCCATACATTTTTTTGTTGAGAGTATAAGTTGGTACCATCTTTATGAAAAAATATTTTGGTATTATCTACTAAAATATTAAATGCACATGTCTAATCCAGCAATTTTACTTCCATTAACACATTTGACAAAAGATTGAAAATATGCTTAGTATTATATGTCTAAATCACCAATGGCTATTACTAATACTAAAAAGCTGGAATGGATAAAATAAATCTAAGTATAATGATATATATATAAATTATCCAATTCAGCTTTATATATATATATGTAGATAAAGATAGAAATAGATGATCTTGACCCGGAGCAACACAAGTTTGAACTGTGCGTGTCTGTTTATCCTGAGATTTTCTTCTGCCTCTGCTACCCTGTCATGGCAAGACCAACCCCTCTCCTCAGCCTACTCAGTGTGAAGACAGTGAGGGTGAGAACTTCATGCTGATTCACCTCCACTTAATGAATAGTAAATATATTTTTTTCTTATAATTTTCTTAGTAACATTTTATTTTCTCTAGCTTACTTTACTGTAAGAATACAACGTATAATGAATAATATATGAAATATGTGTTAACAGACTATTGATATAAACTTCTGGGCAACAGTAAGGTATTCATAGTTATACTTCTGGAGAGTCAAAGTTATACACAGATTTTCAACTGCATGGGGAGGAAGGGTGCATGGTTTGGTAACTCTAAATGCCATATTTTTCAAGGGTGTCAACCGTACATACTTATGTCTATAATGTTTCTTGAAACAAACACAAAAATACTTAACTGTGCTTACATTAGAGAGTAGGACTGCTGGGGTCAGACAACAGAGGACTTTGTTTCTTGCTCTATACCTCTGTATTGCTTGATTTGATTTTCTGAAATATCGATTTGGGTATAAAAAAATAGAATAGTGATAAGTTTTACAAAATTTATGTGCACCCATAAGCCCTTTCCCTATTTCTCTAATTAAAATCCTTTAATGATATTATGGTGCCATCAAGATAAAGACCTTGGAAATAAGTTTTAGAAAAGATTAATAATTCAATAGGAACAAAGGGAACAATGCACATGAACAGGCAGTTACTGGAATAAAAATACAGATGGATAATAAATGCAAAAACAGTTTCAATCACTCTATTACACCTAAAATAAAGCTAAATGAAAGAACAGCAGCATGCCGTGGCATGATCTTCAAGGTGCGCTTTCACAGCCAACACTGTGTTAACTCCATCATCATCGCATCAAGGTTCACACAGCTGTTTAGTTTTCCTTATCTACACATGGTGCATCTTTCAGGTCACAGACCACACTTTTGTTTTTATTTTATTTTGTTTTTCTAACCCTGGAACCTCTTATAGATTCCCTGCATGTACCAGGACAGCAAATAAATTATTTTTGAATTATTAATGAATGATATTTTTATAAATTACATAAAACTAATAGCAAAAGGAAAAAGTACTCTTTTTTTGAGAATGTTAATGAGAGGAAAGTGTTTAACAATTATGTCAAATTCTGATATATTTCATATTTTAGGAAGCCAAAAGTTATTGCTCCTTGTTGAGTGTCCACTAATTCTTATGATAAATCTATAATTAAATAATGGTATATAATATGCACAGTTCTTTCTCCATTATATATTAGGATACTTAACAGCTAGAGGTCTTGTTCCTATATCTCCAATGTCTAGTAAGGCAACGATCAAATAATAGACATTTATTTATATTTGCCTATAATACAGAAGTTATTAAGAAATAATTTTTAGGTAGCCTGAAAGGGTGAAAGTGTGTTAAGTTCAATTTTCCTTTAGCACAAAGCAGCCCTCAAACTATTTCTTCTCTAATAGAAAGCAGCCTGAGAAGACAGGCATTGATAATGTATACTGGAAGCTTTTATATGTAAATGCAAACAGCTGTACCTGGAAGCCAGGTACATTCAATATGGCATCTCCCGCCCTCTTTTCCTTGTCACTATTTGTGACAGGTGTCATGGAAGGCTTCAGATAAAGCCACATGTACAGGTCTCAAGGCGACCAGCCAGGTCGGGGGGTGGGGGGGGTGGGGGCTGGGGTGGTGGTTAACTTCTCTTCCTGCATTCACAAGGGGCGTAGTTTCAAAGGCAAGAACTTCCCAGTGCCATGCCTCCATCCACCTCCCCATCCAGAAACCTACAGTTCTCTAACTTTGCTGTGCATGGGCTATGTAGACAACCCAGGTGATCTTCCTTTGTTTAGAAAGCCTGCCAGAAGCTCCAAGGGAGGAGGCTTTGATTGCGGGCCATTCAACCAATCCAGTATCAGAGTCAAAGATCAATCACTGGAGAGGAAATTTGGAAAAGCTACTCTCAAGTTGGATGAGAACGTGCATGGGGTGGGAGTAACTCCAGGGTTAAAATCCCCCCTACTCCCTTACCTATACGGACTCCATCTCTGGATCCCCTCCCACAACAGCGTGGGAGTGCTCTCAAGCACGTATTCCAGCTGCCTCTCTCCCTAATAAAGCACTTTCTGCAAAGCTCTCTGGATCCAACACTTACTTAAGCATAGCGCAGCACCAGGGCTCTCTCCCCATTCTTTGGGTCCATGATATTTATTTGAATGGTAAGTTCTCTGTGCCTTCGGGGCCCTTTTCCCCATTCCTGGGGTAAGAGAGGCCAAGGACCTGGGTAAATCAGAGTGGAGAACTGGGAGCATCTTCAGGATGCCCCTCCTCCCTCCCCCACTACACAACCCTTAATGCTACTATTTTTTCCAAATTTCATCTTTCCTAATTTTAAACTAATGTGTCCTTTACCCTGCATCATTTGGAGAGCTTCCCCCCAACCCCACAGATTCTTAAGCCATAGCAAAGACATTTTAGAGGAACCAAGCAACTTAAGAGAGTCAAGGAAACCAGACCTCCCTTAGGGGTGCCATAGAAGAGATATCCACGTGGCTGGGAGGTTGGAATATTCACTTCTGATGTCCCTTTTAAGTAATAGATATGGTGATTCTCCTGATACCTTTTTATTTCCCAAAGTTAGATATGGATATAATTCATCCAAAAAGAAAGAATTTTCTAAAGGTCTGTGTGCCATTTGACTGAAGTAAACCAGGTAAGTCTATCAGTTTGTAGATGAATATTTCATCTACATCAAAAAGTGATTGGGATGTGGGAGCTATAAAAAAAATTGGATCTCATGACTAGAGTGGAGGTAGGTTACCAGAGGCTGGGAAGTAAGGGGCAGGAAGAAGAGAAATTGGCTTATGGGTATAGAAACATAGTAGGATAGAAGGAACAAGTTCTAGCATACAATAGCACAGTAGAAACATTTAACAAAAAATTATAGTATGTTCAAAATAACTAGAACAGAAGAACTGCCATATCCTCAACACAAAGAAAAGGTAAATGTTTGAAGTGATGGATATTGCAATTACCCTGATTCGATCATTGCACATTGCATACATGGATCAAAATATCACAAGTAGGCCAAAGTATATGTACAATTATGATTTACCTATAAGAATAAAACTAACTAAAAATAAAATGTGATTGTGAATGAAACATACCTGTTCAAGAAAAGAGGCTGAATTTAATCTACTCAAATTCATATAATTCATATCCACAGTCTGAGCTGAGATCGCGCCATTGCACTCCAGCCTGTATAACAAGAGTGACACTCCGTCTTAAAAAAAAAAAAAAAAAAAGGCCGGGCGCGGTGGCTCAAGCCTGTAATCCCAGCACTTTGGGAGGCTGAGGAGGGTGGATCACGAGATCAAGAGATCGAGACTATCCTGGTCAACATGGTGAAACCCCGTCTCTACTAAAAATACAAAAAATTAGCTGGGCACGGTGGCGCGTGCCTGTAATCCCAGCTACTCAGGAGGCTGAGGCAGAATTGCCTGAACCCAGGAGGCGGAGGTTGCGGTGAGCCAAGATCGCACCATTGCACTCCAGCCAGGGTAACAAGAGCAAAACCCCCTCTCAAAAAAAAAAAAAAAAAAAAAAAAAAAAATACAAATCAGGTGCATTTCAACGATAAAAAATGAGGCCACCTGCCGCTACACTCACTAGTTCTCTTATCTGGGCCAAATAATCCCCACCTGCTTAGCTAATTCTAAATTAGACCTCAAGATAATTTTTGTCGTTATTTTTGTTCTGAGCCAGAAGAACCCAGACCAGGAGGTCACAATGCTCTGTAACAACAGTGGCTGTGGCCCCATGTTAGCTTAAGCCTAAGTTCTGTGGCTAAGTTCTTCCCTCAAAAATAAGACCATGTAACTCCTCCTAGCACTTGCGTTGTTCCTGTGGTTCTCCCATACCTAGAATACGATCCATGGGCAGATTCCTGTAACAGTGCTTAGCACTCAGTAAATATTTGTGGATATAAATACCGGAATTTAAAAATGTGTTTATTACTTTAGAACCTTCTTAAGCCATTTATTTCCAACATTATTCCAACATTCGATCAAGCATTCCTTCCCAAGCTCAACCCGATTGGCCTCCTGTCAGTTTCACATATCATGTTTACAAATGTATCAAACATTTAACAAAAAAATTAAAATGTAATAATTTATACAAATTTATGAATTTTAAATCCAAGTATTCAAATCTATTTAAATTGCAACTTCCTTTATTTATCTTTTTCTGTTGTTGCATTAGAAAATATTAATATCTTAGTAAGTTTTAGGTGAGTTCAGTTATTAAATATTTAAATTCAATCAATTCAGGTTTTTTTCTCCTTGCTTTTTACTAGGATGATATTTAGATTCCAGAGGCTTATATAATTACTGTACTGGGGAGAATGTGGGGAGAGGGGTGAATTTTTCTGTTATACCATTTTAAAGAGTTATTGATAGGATTAAATGAGATAAAATATGCAAAACACTAGCTCATTTCTAATGCATGATAGATGCTCTATAAAGAGAAACATTTTTTTTCTTAATTCTAGTTGTTAATTCTTATTTAGACAGAAATCAAAAGAATTCTAAATAATTTTTTTCCCGTATTCCTGATTCCACACATACATGGGTAGCATCACCATCACTTTCCACCTCTCTAGATGTATTCAAAATAAATCCTTCCACATTTCTCCCTCCTCCTGAGAGGAGGGACTTCCCTAACAAGGAAGACTGGATGGAGCCTCACTTCCCTTAGTGTACAGTTTTGGGCTAGACAGGTGATTGAATTAGAGAAGACTGCTGGGAGGAGGCTGATCCCTTGGGTTTTTTTTCCCTGTAACCTACTGTTTACCTCAGGAATCACACTCGGGATTTTTATCTCTTCCCAACTCCTGCCTATAACTAAGTATGCTCCCCAACTTGGAGGGAATTGCATCGTCCTGAGAAGATAAAATCAATTCCATGTGGAATATGGTTCAAACTACATGACTTAATCCATCTCACCATTAATAATTGATAAATTTTGATCCTAGGTTCTAATTGGGCTCTTTGTTCTATTCAGGAATTATGATTTATTTTCACCCTACTCTACATCATTATGAGTTTTTAAAAATTGTTGTTGTTGTTATAAATTTCACATGCTCATGACAATACAAGAAGTGGATTGCCTACTAAAAAATTGGAAGGAAAATCAGAAAGAGAAAAGAATATAATAGAGAAGCACTAAAAGCACTTAGCAGAATAAAAAAAAAAAACACTTTTTTTCTGCCAAAAATAGTGAGGGATGCCTCTTGCAAGAAGATGAAGTGCATTTGCTAATTCTCTGAAGTATCAAAGTTCTAAGATAAGTCAGGCTGTTCCTGTCCAAAATTCCTGTAAGGGGAATTTATAGCCTGACTTGTTTAACCTGAGAACAGATTTCAGATAAACCCTAAGGAACAGAGAAAAAAAAGAAGAAAGAAAATGGTGGTTAGAGAAATGGATGTCAGAGATTCACAAAAAGGGATGGAGCTGTTAAGTTGATGGTGGGTGGTCGTCACAAAGTTTCCAGAGGACCAAGTATGGGTCTGGGGCACACAGCAGAGAGTCACACCCTCCAGAGACCAGAAAGGGAGTAATGTAGGCAACTCTACTTGGGATTAGAGCAAATAAGTTAGAGAGACTAAATGCTACTCAGGAAAGACAGTATCAGGGGTACAGGGTATTGGGAAAGAGAGGGCTCTACTGGCAATCCAAAGACCTAAAACTTAGACTCAGCTTTGATTCATGAAATCTATCCGTATGTAAATCTTTCTTCATCTTTTAAATATAAGGAGATAGACTCAATTACTTTTTAAGAGTTTTTTGTTGTTGTTGTTGTTAATTTTTAATCTTTTTTATAGAGTGAAGGATTCCTTCTGTTGCCCAGGCTGGAGTACAGTGGCACAGTCACAATTCATTGCACCCTTGAACTCCTGGGCTCAAGAAATCCAATCTTTCCACCTCTGCCTCCCAAAGACCTGGGACTACAGGCATATCCCACCACTCCTGGCTAACTTTAAAGAAAAAAAAAAGGTAGAGAAAATGTCTTGCTATGTTTCTCAGGCATTTTTTGGTTCAGGTTTTTCTCCAGCTCTGGCATTCTACAATGTTGTGAAGAGTTGGTAGTTTCAAGTCTAAGTTCCTTCCTTTGGTACCTAAACGTACAAGAATGTGGCTTCCAAAAGTCTCTGCTCTCTTGACAAAAAATGGCTGTGAACTCAGATCATCTCTATGAGCTGGAATGTAGTAAAAACTGGAGAAAGATCTCATAGATCCCCCAAGCCAAAAAAGGAAAAAACAAACAAAAGGACTGAAATGGAACCCGAATATAGTGTTTTATAAAATAATGCACAAATTTTTTAAAAAAATAAAATATTTTCTAGAGAAAGATAATCTATACCTCTATCAAGAGGACAGCAAAATAAAGGAGCAGGGACTAGAGGATGGAGATGCCATAATCATTAACACAATAGTATTAGTGAAAGTTAATATGAGCTACTGAAGGACCTATAAATAAATAGAAACAGCTCAGTGGTCAGAGTCAGCCAGGTTGGTTCCAAAGGTGAATTATTAACATCCTCAGAAGTTTCAGCATCTATAAAAACTGTCAGAAGATCATACTAAAAACAGCAGAAATCTTTCACTGTAACTCAAGTTTCTCCTTGAACAGCTAAAGGATGTAGCATGTTTTCCCTTTCTCTAAGGTGACAAGATTCTTCAATGAAAATATCAAGAAATGCCTATTCAGAAATTTTCCAGGAATATTTATAGATTTGGCAGTTTGCTGCTAAAAATAAAAGAAAATAAACAAATAAATAATTAAAATTAAAAAAGAAAAACCTTCTTCAGAGTTTCTCTGAAACAGGAAAGGAAACTTTTATTTAATTTGTCATGTCTTTGCTTCCTGCAAATGCATCGTGTACCATTAGAAGCAAAAGAGATTTTAAATTTGAAAGCTGTCAGTTTCAATAGGCTGAAACTTTTGCTCTTGACTGTGAGAACCAAGAGAGGACACCTGCACATTATCTCCATGCTATTCATCGTATAGCCTCAAATGAAACTGTTTTGAAATGTAAATTCTTCTTTGGTATCTTCCTCTGGTACATATTATTTAAATTTTCAAAAACTAAAAAGGAAGAATTATTAAAATTAAAAGTGTTGCATATCTGCTTCCTTTCTGAGCATAGGATTCTAAGCTTCTATAGCTTAAAATCTTCCATTGTTATTAAGATTCTTGCTTATGCATGAATTGATCAGTAACTAAGTTACAGGAATAGGAAAATAACTTCAGCATGGATGAGCTTCTCCACCTGGTTGTAGAGACTCATGTACCATCCCTACTAATGATCAGGCAAGAACAACAGGGCCATTTAAACCTTCCTTTGAAAGCACTCAGTGCTCAGAAAATCCCTTTCCTAAAATTTATATCAAAACAGACAGTTATACTTACTTGATTGAGGATAGAATTTCTTATGATTATCATTTCTGAGCCCACTGCTAATTTTGACAAGCACGTTCATCTACCAGAGATAATAATGTGTGATTTTCTTCTTTAATGAAAGATAAATAATTTGGCAATCTTGCTTCATGTATTTTTCTATTTCAATACACTTCATTGTTTGGTGGGGTGTCCTTTATTCTTGGATGAGTTAGTGTGCTGAATGAAAGTGCTTTCTTTAGACCAATTGTGCTATTTTCTGCAAGGCACTGCTATTCATACCACAGGTTTACAAAAGACCACTAAAGGCTGATATTACATTAGGTTCTGCTCATAATGATGTAGTTCTTTGTTTATAACTTACATAATTCACCATAGTGGCAAAGCTTCATCAAATTGGGACAAAAGAAATAGAAAGTACATTTCTCAGACTCTAAATAGAATAAACAAGCTTTGACCAACTCTATTTTTTATCGTGTTTATTTGAATTAATGTAGAAGCCACGTTCCGAAGCCTCAACATAGAGCAGTGATTTGTTGTTTTATTATCTAAGATGGTATATATGGTGTGTACTTAATATTTTAAAGGTAAAGTCCATATAGGAGAATTGCAGGAATATATGGCTCCAACTTACTGGATATTTCCTATCACAACCTTCTGATTAAATTTGAATTCATAATGGATTCTCTACAATTAAAAATATTTGCATTTAGTCTCAACAGATAGAGATTGAACTAGAAGGCAGAAATACAGTAAGTCTATCATCCAATTCACTTCTTTCTACATATTTTACTACCTAAAAGAACTTCCATTGGTGTTAGAAATATTCTATATCTGTGCTGTTCAGTATGGTAGTCACTAGCCTCATGTGACAATTAAGCATTTGACATATAGTCAGTGCTACTGAACAACTGCATTTTAAATATTATTTAGTTTTGATTTTATTAAATTTAAGTAGCTATCTATGGCTAACAGCTGTTGTATCAGACAGCAGAGCTTTATAATAATAAAAGTGGTATAAGGAGTCTGCTCCACTCCAAGGACCACCAGCCATCTCTCCTGTCTCACTCTAGGCACATTGCTCCTCAAGTTGTACATGCACCGTGTATAGCTTCAGATGCTGATTGGCAGAGGGTTCTATAATTGGATGGAGAGGAGAGGATATCTCACTTTCCTCCTCCATCAGGAAATCAGGACTAAACTCATTAGGCTCACACCCAACACCCTGGAAATATTTAAATCTCCCCCATCCCACTCTACTGTGAAGCTCAAGTTACATTTGGAACTCTTCAATGTTACTGTATCACTTCCTTCTACCACCTCCTTTTTAAAGTATGCACATTTAAATCACACTTTGACTACAGTTTGGTTACTAAGAGAGTAGGGTAGGAGGCAAGAGTGCTTTCACAACAATCTGCTCGACATCAAAGGTAGACACACATTTTAAAAATGCAAACCATATTCATGTTCAATGCCATAATCTGATCCTGGTTTGGATTCTTAATAGGAATGTCAGAATGCCTATTCTGACATTATAAAAAATACCAAATACAACATGATAGACTATTTAATTTCTTCTTAATTTCATTATCTCCCTAATCTTTTCCATCTCAGTATGTGCTACACCATTTACGCAGTTGCACAGGCCCAAAACAAAATTAGTTTTTCTGCCCATTATCTCTCCACCTACTGTCTATATCTAATTAATCAGTAAGTCTTGTTGACTATGCCTTCAAAATGTATCTAGAATCTGATCCTCCTCCACAAACTATTACCCTATCTTACCAAATATATTGCAACAGACTTCTTACACTCTGCATCTATCATTATATTCTCCCTTGCTCTCTATAATCTTTCAACCATACTTCATGGCAGTAAGGCACTAATAAATATGACACGTAAGGCCTTTAAATATAAACCCTAACTACCTTTCTGAACTCATCTCATGTCCTAGCCTGGTGCCTCTTTTTTTTCTTTTATCATTATTATTATTATTATTATCATTATTATTATTATTATTATTATTTTGAGACAGGGTCTCACTCTGTCACCCAGGCTGGAGTACAGTAGTGTGATCTCAGCTCACTGCAACCTCCGCCTCCCGGGTTCAAGCAAATCTCCTGTTTCAGCTACCTGAGTAGCTGGGATTACAGGCACCTGCCACCATGCCCAGCTAATTTTTTGTATTTTTAGTAGAAACGAGGTTTCACCATGTTTTCCAGGCTGGTCTTGAACTCTTGACCTCCTGATTTGCCCACCTCAGCCTCCCAAAGTGCTGGGATTACAGGTATGAGCTACCATGCCCAGCCTCTGGTGCCTGTTTCATAGTCTTCTTACTGTTCCTCAAACATGGTAAGCTCATACCTGCCTTAAGACTTTCACTTGCTCATCACAGACTGGAATGCTCTTCCCCACATCTTCCCATAACTCACGCCCTCACTTTGTTTTTCCCTAATCACCATCACAGCTCATCCTCTATCTTCCTATTTTACTTAATCTTCTTCATGGCACATATCATTACACAAAATTATATTATCTCATTATTTGACTTTAAGTATTTTTTTGTGTGTTTTCCCACAAGAATGTACCCATGAAATCAAAAATCTTATATGTCTTAGCTACAGGTCTCATTTCAAGAACTAGAAGAGTACCCAGAATAGGTGCTCAAATACTTGAATGGGTTTATAAAATTTGCTTATGCTACTCACCCACACACATGCACCCAAAGAAACACAGCTACGTGCCACAGACTTAAAGATACTTCACAGACACACTCAGAAGGATATCTACACCACAAAAGATACACAGTCACACATCTTAAAACTTTCAGAGTTTTCTCATAGTTTTGGTGATGAAGACAAAAACTTCTAACATGGGTAACAAGATGTTGCATGATATGGTTTCCATGTATTTTTCCAGCATCATCTCGAAGCAAATTCTCGTCTCCTCAGCCTTTACACTCTGGCCAGACCAACCTTCTTTCTGTTCTTTGTATACAACAGATTCCTTTATATTAAAATAATTTTGATATAGTCACTACTAGAGAGGCTCTTCTATTTCTTCTTGTGCAACTTAATTTCCACCGATCATTCATATATTAGAATAAGTGCCCCTTCCCCATGGGAGGATTGGCAGATCTCCCTAAACAGCTCAAATCTTCCTAGTTACGCATGAGACTCCCATAAATGAATAAATACATGAATGAATATTGACGATGTTGCTAATGATATGGGGCCTCTAAATAATCTGAGTATTGAAACTTTATCTTTACTTGCTGCTGTGGTATTTCAAATTAATTAAAACTCTTGCGTAGCTGCACATCAGTCACATTACCCCAGCTGCAATAGATGCAGTCAGGGAGATGAAATGGACCAGCGGCTTCACATGCTTTCCGTCACCATAATGGTGACAGAGATAAAGTTGACATTGCAGAAGTTACCAGCACTTCTATTTACCTGCTGATATTTACTGTGTTCCCCTAGGACAGCCAGTAACATCATTTACTTCAGATAAGGTATGTTTGACAATGCAGTGAACATTAAAAGGAAAAGTGCCTGAGTAAATGGAAACAACACTCTGTCCTGTAAAGGGGAAGAGATGGATGGGCTATATATAAATGTGAGTTCATTAAACATCAGGAATGACAATCGCATTTATGAAAGGAATTCAAGTCAGAAGATTATTAGAAAAAATAAAAGGCATACACTGAAATACGAGAGCTTAGATTTCTTGGAGTACTAAGAAATGAATATCCTTAATGATGCATATTCATTAATTCAAAAAGGAGAGAAGTATGCCTCCGTTATTTCAGACGAAAACCATCAGATCACTGAGCAACTGGCAGGTCATTAAGCAAAATTCTCCAGGTACCTATACTGG
This sequence comes from Saguinus oedipus, assembly GCA_031835075.1. Lineage (NCBI taxonomy): Eukaryota > Metazoa > Chordata > Mammalia > Primates > Cebidae > Saguinus > Saguinus oedipus. The sequence goes on along the minus strand of CM063170.1, from coordinate 182,792,238 downwards.
TTCCTCCATGTCTGAGTGGGAATCAGAGCTCTTGGGAAATAAAGGGCAACAATCACAATATCTAAGGTTTTCATGGGATTAGTCTACACTCAGACTCTGCTATCTGCACAAGATCATGTGTGTCTAAAAGAGAAAATCTAAATGTCCTCAAAGTAAAAGAGAGCCAATAGCCAAAATGTCTATCACACAGCAAATAAGGCCAAATGCTTCATTAGACTCTAATTCAGTTTATGTCTTTTCTGTCATCCTTAATTAACTGTGATTGAATCTACCTACGCCCATAAAGGACTCATTTCTACTTCTGTCGTCAGCTTTACTTGTGAATTCTTCTGTAGTGACAGCCCTACATTTGTTATCCAGCCAAATGGCCACCTGTCCACTCGGCTGAGACTCTCACTCCAACATGGTTGGGCCCTCACTCAGGAGCACACCAGCACGTGATAGCTCATCAGAAAACTGACATTGACATTATCTGAGCACCTTCTATGTCAGCTGCTTTTGGGCAACAAAGATATTCTCAAACAGAGCCAAACAATAACAATGCTTTCTAGCATAAAACAACATGTGCTACTTTTCACGCGTGGTAAGACATTTAAGAAGACAACAGAGATTAAATTTTCTTAACCATCAGAAAGCGTATATTGAAACATAAAATGGCAAGTCCAACCTACATTTTGCAGGTTCTGGTTTGGGATTTTCTATATGGTTATTTCAAAGAATGTAAGTTTCATTTTCAAAATGATTAAACAGACCATTGAACAAAGCAGGGGTTGGGGTTCCCAGCCCCCGTGCCACACACACACAAAAAAATCCTCATGTAACTTTTAACTCCCCCAAAAGGTAATTAACAATAGTCTACTGCAAACTGGAAACCTTACCAATAACATAAACAGTTGATGAACATATTTTCTATGTTATATGTATTATATACTGTATTCTTACAATAAAGTAAGATAGAGAAAAGAACATGTTAGAAAATCATGTTCTTTTAAGGAAGAAAAATAAATTTACAGAATTGTATTTTATTGATTCTCTAAATTTCTGTCTTCTGTTTACAAGATGAATAATCTGTCTGAAATGGTGAGCACTGCAGCTGCAAACTTCAATCTATGAAACATATCAAGTAATTCAACTTTTTCTTGTAATGTCATGACTCTTCTCTGCTTCTTGGGAGCACTCCCAACTCCCAAGTGTCACTCCTAGTGACACTTTATGTGGGTCATGGTGTTATTTAATGTTTAAGGTATTACACTAAATACAATAAAAAGTATGCAAGAACTGAGAGAGATCAATTTTACTGAGATACACAATTTGAGAGAGGAATTGCACAAAGGGAGATAATTAGTGTCACATGGCATTTTAGCAGATTCTTGCAACACTTGAGATCACTACAATAGCAACAGGAGATAGCTATGAAATTATTACAGTAGTACAGTATGTACTGCAGTTAATTGTATGCAGTCATGATTTAAAACTGCATCTTTGCATTTGTTTACATTTCTCTCAACTGCAAATGTCACCAGGTCTGTAGGTGTTTGTATGTGTAAGTTTTGATAAATTTAAAATTTTCATAATAGACTTGTAAATGGTACACTAGTGTCTACATATATTCTATGAATTGATAGCACAACAAAGTTTTCCTTACTTTTCTGAATTTCTAGGCCACAGGATTCATCTGAGTTTTTTCTCAAATTTCCAAATAATTTTCCAACATATTTATTGCTAAATATCAAGGTAAAAGTCTACAAACCAGTTCAAACTTATGTTGTTCAAGGATCAACTGTAATGTCAGTTCTAACAAAAAATGTTTTATTTATGTAATAAATATTTATTACACAGATACTTCTCTAAGTACATGAGTTTAACAGTGAAGGAGATAATCTCTGTTTTCAATTTTATAGTTTAGCATTTAAATATAGAGATGTGAATAGGTTGTCATATGCAAAGTAATAAATGCTCTCATAGGAGTGAAAGCAGGGCTTAGGGAGGTAAGTGACAATCACTGGGCTTTGCCTTAGACAATCGTGGAAACCTTTCTTGAAGTGAAGTTTCAACTGAGATCTGACTAAACCTATACGTTAGGCAACAGGGAGAGTAGCTTTGGAGGGAATGGGCAGGAAAAGATCTAGACAGAACAATGTGTCATTCTGTAGTAGGAATATAAAAATTAAACAATGTTCTGAAATCCTGAGAATTACTAGGATAAAAAATAGATTAAAGAGACTAAAAACTGTCATTTCTACATGGGAACAGAGATAAACATATACATGATGTTCTCCCACAGGTATAACTGTCATGTAGGTGAAGTTTGTCATGAGTTGAGGTCGTTTCATGTCTTATATTATATTTAAACTGTTGCCTGAAGCACCAACAACAGAGGCAGACAAAGGATATTAATATAAGATATATTCAGTAGAGTTTGGGGCTAGGTATAGTGGTTCATGCCTGTAATCCAAGCACTTGGAAGGTCAAGGTAGGAAGACTGCTTGAGTCCAGAAATTCAAGACCAGCCTGGACAACAAAATGAGGCCTTGTCTCTACAAATCATTTTTAAAAACTATCCAGGTGTGGTAGTGCACACCTCTACTCTTAGCTATTTGAGAGGCTGAGGTGGGAGGACTGCTTAAGCCCAGAAAATTGAGGTTACAGTGAACTATGATCACACTACTGCACTCTAGACTGGATGATGGAGTGAGATGCTGTCCCTGTCTCAAAAATATCTGGAGCTCAACTCTTTAACAAAGACATAAAAACGTAAAATCTTTATAATTGGAAACAAAATAATTTTCCTGCAGACTCAGATAATTGCCCAATGAAATACGGCTTACATCAAAATTATGGAGGCCAATGAATACAAATATCAATTTGCTATATTATTTCTTCTTTATCACATGTAAATACTTATTTCTTAGATTAACATCTATTTCCTGCAAGATACTTGGCTAAGCAAAAAATTTTTAATGAGAAAATGACATCAATTTTCCAAAGAAAGAAAGAGATGAAGAAAACAATACTTTCCATGACATGTCACAACTTATCCAACAAAAGAGGACACAGAAGGTAGATGAGAATGAGGACTCAAGTGGCGCACTCGAGACAGAGAAGAGTTTTGAAGCTACTGAGGAGAATTTTACACTAGCTTTCTTAAATAATGCTTAGGAATTGCCAGTGAGTCAGCTGGGGTGTGCACTTCAGGACAGGGAAGGCCATGGGCAAACACATAAAGTAGGGGTCCCCAACCCTAGGGCCACAGATGGGTATCAATCTGAGGCCAATTAGGGACTGGTCTGCACATCAGGAGGTGAGTGGCTATCAAGGGGACAAAGCTTCATCTATATTTACAGTCACTCCCCATGGCTGGCATTACTGCCTGAGCTCCGCCTCCTGTCAGATCAGCAGCAGCACTGGATTCTAGTAAGAGCAAATACAAACCCTACTGTGAACTGCACATATGTGGGATCCAGGTTGTATGCTCCTTATGAGAATCTAATGCCTGATGATCTGTCATTGTCTCCCATCACCCCTGGATGTGACCATCTGGTTGCAGGATAACAAGCTCAGGGCTCCCACTGATCCTACATTATGGTGAATTGCACAATTATTTCATGATATATTACAATGTAATAATAGAAATAAAGTGTGCAATAAATGTAATGCACTTGAATCATCCTAAAATCACCCCCTCTACCCCAGTCTGTGGAAAAACTGTTTTCTACAAAACCCAATCACCGGTGCCAAAAAGGCTGGGGATCACTGATGTAGAGGGATGAGAAAGCAGATTGTCCAGGATCACTCGAGTGTAGTGAAAGAATTTAAACAGAGTAATCCAGATGGCAAACAGAAGTGCAGATTGAGGCCCTTAATGTCCACCACAAAATACAGTGACAGCTTTCAAAGGCAATGACAATTGGGATGGGAAGGAGAGAATGAATACACGAGAGGTTTAGATGGCAGAATTAACACAAATTCTTGACAATGAGCAATGATGAAAATAAACCCTCACCCAAAGTTCAGGACTCACTCATGCTCTGATAAGTATGAATATATCCATGAAGAAAATTGAATAATGTATTTGAAAGAACTGCTGTCAGGGCATATGGCTACTGTAGACCAAAAATTATCTCTAACTTAAAGGCCCCTAATTATATGGCACACTTCTCTTACAGGAACTGTTCTCAGTTCCTGTAAGAGAAAACCCACATGCACGTGCGTGCACACGCAGATTACAACGCAGAGAGGTCTATATTGGGGTGGGAGGAATACTAAAATCCTTTAAACTGTTAAAACACTTACATGATTTTATAAACCACCTTCCCATATACTATTTGGTGAATTATCAATAAAAAAAACCTTAAGTAAATCAGGGAGGAAAATCATGAAAAATTCAAATGATTGCAGGTAAAGAAAATTGTTTTAAATTAAATGAAGCTTCACTAAACAGAATCTGCTTAATAATTTTGGCTGAAAGCTACAGATAATATGTAGCAATAGGAGCAGGGAACTTAACTTCTCTGCCAAGCAAAAAGAAACAATTCAGCAAGCAACAGTGAACTGATATGCACTAAATAAACAACCAGGCAGAAACACCACTGTGAAAGGGCTTTTTATATAGCTAAGCCAAGCTGGATGGCTTACAGTTGGAGAAAGAAGTGCTAAATATGTAATAGCCTCGGGCCTTGCTGGACCCAAATAATAGTTATTTCTGAGTAGGTCAAGCAAAAGTCAATAAAAAGGAAAGCAGGAATGGCTGTTGGGTTCGTGGCAGGCTAATAATGCCCTTATGGGAAAAATTTGGGTTTCAAATAGCCAGAATCAAATACTTAAGTTCCAAATACTTTATCATAGACCACCAGTGCTGGAAATATCAGTAGAATAGCTAGAAAATAGGTAAATTCTGCCAATGAGAATCATTCTTAATATAAGTTCTCTAAACCAGTGTTTTCAATATGGGTAGAAGAATCACCTGCAGTGGAATCACAAGGAGGCATATTAAATGGAAATTTCTGGATACTGCCCCAGACTTGCTAAATCAGAATTTCTAAGGAAGAAGCCTGGGAATTTAATTTTTAAATTAAATTGTCAAAAGATTCTTCTGTCTTCTAACACCAGGGGACATCTATTTTTGCTTATTTTGCATTTTGATTTGCTTTGAAATGCCATGGTTCACAAATACAGATTTGTCAGATAGAAAAAGGGAAATAGAAAGGGAGGGGGGGAGATAAGATAGATATATATCAAATTTCTGGCCAAATTATTGTTTTGCAGCAAGCAAGGGCTAAAGTAACACTTTATAAAGCATCTGGACTGATTAGAAAACAGGGTTCTTTTGAGATAAAAGAACAAACTTACAATCAACAATTAGACAATATGAATGATGTTTATAATCAAGCGTCAGATTGTATGGAGCAGAACATGTCCATTGTATTAGTCTGTTCTCATACTGCTGTAAAGATACTACCTGAGTCTAGGTAATTTATAAAGAAAAGAGATGTATTAGTCTGTTTTCACGCTGCTGCTAAGGACATACCCAGACCCGGAAATTTACAAAGGAAATAAATTTAACGGAGAACTCACAGTTTCATGTGGCTGGGGAAGCTTCACAATAGGGCAAAAGGCAACGAGGAGAAAGTGACATCTTACGTGGCTAGCAGCAGGCAAAAAAAAAAAAAAAAAAAAAAAAAAAAAAAAGAGCGTTTGTGCAGGCAAACTCCTGTTTCTAAAGCCATCAGATGTTGTGAGACTTATTCACTCTCCTGAGAACAGCACAGGAAAGATCCGCCCCATGATTCAATTATCTCCCACGAAGTCCCTCCCACAACACGTGGAAATTCAAGATGGGATTGTGGTGGGGACACAGCTAAACCATATCAAGAGGTTTAATAGACTCACAGTTCCACATGGCTGGGGAGGCCTCAGAAAACTCGCAATCACGGCAGGAGAGCGAAGGTGACGCAAGACGCGTCTTAAATAGTGGCAGGTGAGTGAGAGTGAAAAAGGAAGAGCGGCTTCTAAAACCATCAGCTCTCCTGAGAACTTGCTATCAAGTGAACAGCATAGGGGAACCATCTCCCTGACCCAATCACCTCCCACCAGGTCCCTTCCTTGATATGTGGGGATTACAATTCAAAATGAGATCTGGGTGGGGACACAGAGCCTAACCTTATACCCACCAAGGTGAATCAGAAGCTGGACTTCTCTGATTTCTTCCATTCTTCATTTTTCCTGAATCCCTTCAAGTAAAGTTTCTATACAATAACCTATCAGTAAGTTATTATCATTTAATAGAACTTAAAAATTATATAGGAAAACATTTGCTGACAAATCTGGGATAGTATAATTTATAAAAATTTATTTAAGATGATAATTATTTTTTCCTTTGCTGGTGGGAGAGAAAGCAAGATAATAAATGCACTTAGTAGAATATTACAGTAAACAAACTCTTTAAAGGTATATGCTTTATTCTCTCATAAGACTATGTATCTCTTTTACAGATACCCTGATGAGAAAGTGGAACCCTAAATGGATGCTGAGATTTATGCCTTTTTATTGGACCTCCAATGAAAGGTACAGGCAAGTGGGGTCAGGTGTGTGGGATGACTGCAGTTGTCAATTAAGCATTACAGAATTTTATAAACTTGTGAATATATGTGTATGTTGCAAACCCTAAAAGCACAAATTCACCTAATAATTGTGATATCTATTTCTATAGGGCTTATGTTGAGGGTGAAATTGAACCTGAAGATTTGTTAAATGAAACCATGAAATAAGTTTGTCAAGATATATACATAATTTACCAACCTGCTCAAATTTAGATTGGCAAACCCTTTCCTCCTGATGGGCGCTGCTGAGAGTAAAATGAATGAAATCTGAATTACAGTCTGCTATTTCTTGTATGAAAACCACAAGCTTGAGCAAATAGGTGTGTAATAATTTGTGATGCTATGATTAACAGTGTTTATTTAGTTAATACTCCTGACAGAATAAAAAATTTTGATCTAGATTCTTTCAAAACTGTTATTTAGAAATTAAAAATTTCAAAATTCAAAAATTATTTTAAAAAAGAGTATACTACAAGACTCATCAGTTTCTTCTATATCCCAAACTGTAACATCCCAGTCAAACTTATTACTAACAGGTAGGTACAGTGGGTGGTAAGAAAAAGATGAAGCTTACTGCTTTGCTTTATTCTGTTTGGAAACTACTGAGCTTTGTGCCCAACTGAACTTACTAAATTTCAGCTGTGCCCAACACAGAACATGAGGTGGACTCAGTTCTGTCCGGAAGCTGACCAGCAACCACAAAAGGATTGAACCCACTGACCTCAGGGTATGACTATAACCTTGGGGACAATAAGCAAGCAAGTACTCTCCAGGTTGGGGCCAGAGTTAATGATTCCATCAGAACTTCTTTGAAGAGCTTAAAAGTCCTATTAGTATATTGCTACTTCTTTAAGATTTGTTATGGTGAAACTTTAATAATAAAAACATTCAAAAATATCTATGACTTCAAAAATACTTTGACTCATATTTTCCTACCAATTTGATTGTAATTTGGGTAAAATATGAAATAATCCCTTTTTGCTCCTAAAGGAAAAAGAATGGAGAAATTTCCACAAAGAGTTACCAGTGATAACCACCTCTGTTAATTAATTATAAGAAAGAAATACCAACATAGAGTCCTGGGCAGACTATTTTTCTTTCTTTTCCATCACTGCATCTCTCTAAGAAACAAAAATACAGTTACAGGTTAACTGGGAAAATCTCTAATTAATTTTTTTTTGTGTGGAGCTTTATATCAAAGAGCAATTGCATTCCACATATGTACCACAGTAATACTGGTCAACATCTATTTTTTCCACTTATATCCTAAAAAGTTATGCATAGTCTTACTAAAAATTGTCTAACAAGCAGTATTGAAATAGTTGTTAAAGTATTATAATAAATAATGATTCTTTTTTTTTCTTTTTTTTTTTTTGCCAATCATTGAGAGCTTGTAAGGTTGCTGAGGTTGGTTGGCCTTGAACTCTTGGCCTCGCCTTCGCAAGTGCCACGACATCCGGCCGGAGCCACTTTGGGCCCCTAAATAATGATTCTTATCACTCCCAGGTACTCAAAAATCATGATCAATAGGAAAAATCCACCTCCAAATGCCAGGTTTGCTCAAGTTCATTTTCATTATAATGCAGACACTTTATATCACTTCAGGGCTTTTACCAGAAGAAATATTAGAAATATTAAGATATTTGTTTTTTTCTTCCTCCTTTTTTGGTATCAGACCTCAGTGCATTTGCAGAATGTCTTGTAGACCCAGAACATGTGGATAAAAACAAACTTTGTATGCTTTTTCATGGCTAATAAGTCATTCTTTAAAAGCATATCACCTGTCAGCATCACTTTCCCTGAAAAGATTTTCAGTTCTGTGCAGCTGCCTTTCACGTCCTTCATCCTTGGTATAAGTGTTCAACCAAGTGCATGCTTTGCACCCTCAAATGTCTTTTTCCAGTTGCATCCTTGTCTGTATTTTTACATTCCAGGATGTAGCATTGTCAATTTCTGAAGATTTGGCTGATTCAGTAGTTGTACTGTTTTAGGCTATTCCTATCCACATTTTCATGTAGTCTATAGTGGAATTCTGCAGCACTCCAATTCAACTCTTAAAAAGATCATCCTAATTTGAAGCAGATGTTAGGTTTACACCTGTGCCACAATGGTAGCTGAAACATAGATTACTTTTTATACATATTTATGGAAGCCATTTGGTCATTTGGTTTATAACTAAGAAGATGTATAGGATTTTTAAAAGTTGATTATTTTCATATATGGATATGAAGAGTATTATTCCTCAAGAAATTTAAAATCATCAAATATAGGCTTACATATATATACATGCCTATTAGCCACATAAGTTCACCTATCCATTTCATCATCAAGTAAACATCATGTAGCACTCTTTAGGTACTGCAGGTACAAACTCCTCCATAAATGTTCTTATAGTTTTGTTTACTAGTTTTACAACTTTTATAGAAGCAACTTGATTTTTGCTAATAAACACAAGAAACCAAAGTATATATAAAATTAATAAAACTGCCACTATTAGTATAAATTTATTTTATAAACATAAACATAACTTTATGAAGAAAACGACATAAAATTAGTAACAATGATACTGTCATTACTTTTTGATTTTGTATTATAAAGTCCCAATTCAGTCTCTATTGTATTTATTGTAATTCAGTCTCATATATTTTAGTTGCATAATTTTTTGTTTGTTTGTTTGTTTTTTTGAGATGGAGTCTCATTCTGTCACCCAGGCTGGAGTGCAGTGGCCAGATCTCAGCTCACTGCAACCTCTGTCTCCCGGGTTCAACTGATTCTCTTGCTTCAGCCCCCTGAGTAGCTGGGACTACAGATGCATGCCACACACCAGGCTAATTTTTGTATTTTTAGTAGAGATGGGGTTTCACCATATTGGCCAGGCTGGTCTTGATCTCCTTATCTTGTGATCTGCCTGCCTTGGCCTCCCAAAGTGCTGGGATTACAGGTGTGAGCCACTGTGCCCAACCTAATTGATAATAATTTTAAAAATCCAATTTATTCAGTAATTATTTGCAAAGTGTTGTAGTAATTTAACTACTCCTCATGCCAATTCAGTATACCCCTCACATAGACACAGATGGAAAGAAAAACTTTATTCACATATGCACAGAAATGAGTTAATCCGGTAGAATGTGCTGAAGATTCTGTGGTATTCAATACATTAAAAATATAGTATAAGCCAGGCACAGTGGCTCTTAAGTACAGGGATACATTCTGAGAAATGCTTTGGTAGCATTTCACTGTTATTTGAACATTACAGAGTGTACTTACAAAATCTAGATGATACAGCCTGCTAGACACCTAGGCATATGATATTGTCATCTGTTGCTTCTAGGGCTGTGTATCTGTATATTATGTTACTGTACTAAATACTGTAGGCAATTGTAACACAATAATAAGTATTTGTGTATCTAAACATAGAAAAGTAAAAATACAGTACAAGAGATTTAAAATGGTACATCTGTATAGATCACTTACCTTGAATGGGGCTTGCAGGACTAGGAGCTGCTCTGGGTGAGTCAATGAGTGAGTGGTGAATGAATGTGAAGACCTGGGACATAATGTACACTCCTGTAGACTTTAGAAACACTGTACACTTAGGCTACACTAAATTCATCTAAAAATTTCTTTCTTCAATAATATATTAACCTTAGCTCATTCTTACATTTCTTACTTTATAAACTTATTTTTTTTTAACTTTTTGACTCTTTTGGAAGAACCCTTAGAGTAAGACACAAATACATTGTACAGTTGTGCAAAATACTTTTTCTTCATATTCCTTTTCTGGGAGCTTTTTTCTACTTAGTTGTTTTAGTACATGATTTTCATTTAGTTTCTTACATATCACCTCATGCATATACATCTCTTTTCTTTAGTATCTTCTCCTTATTAAGTGCTATCTTCCTTGGTAGCCTCAACAAGTTGTTTTTTATTTTTGTTTTCTTTTCTCCCAGCCCAGGGGCTTTGCATATGTTCAAGCTACTACGTTTCCTTCAGCATCTTCCTCTTTTAGTTTTTTTTTTTTTTTTTTTTTTGCAAGTCTCCTGTGCTGAAACATTGTGGTAAAAATGTACCTATGTACATTTGCTTTCTCTCCAAGGTCTTAGTGTTTCCAATACACCCAACATTCCAGGGGGTCTTTTGTTCAGTTATTCTTAGTAGATGGATTAGCCTGATACAAGCTAATTCATAGTTGGGAGATAAGGTATATTATGGTCATTTTGCTATCTTGATTTCTTGGGAACACGCCTGATGCCAGTACAATGTATCTTCCCACTGAAGAGGACATCTAGAGTGGTCTCTTTACAGTAGTCCCTTTTACTCTTTTTGAGGTGAGGGCCAGGTCCTCTCCTCTTACCCTCCTCAAAGTTCCCACAGCTTTCTCAAAGCCCTCCTCACAAAATCCTGCCTCTCCCCCCACCATCTTGGCTCTTGAGATTTTCAAATTCTTGATGTTGGTTTTAGAGTCTATTATTCTCAACTACTGTTCTATCTTCCAATTAACTCCAGAATGTAGCATTTCTATCTTCATCCTCAATCAAAATTAAAAGCAACTGAGTCCTTTGAAAATATTCTATTGTGTTTCACTTAAAATATCTATTAAATGTTTAATTTCATATCATCCTAAAAAGGTAATGACTCATGGCTCTATCTTGTTCTTTTTTTTTTTTTGAGACGGAGTTTCGCTCTGTTACCCAGGCTAGAGTGCAATGGCGCGATCTCGGCTCACTGCAACCTCTGCCTCCTGGGTTCAGGCAATTCTCCTGCCTCAGCCTCCTGAGTAGCTGGGATTACAGGCACGCGCCACCATGCCCAGCTAATTTTTTTGTATCTTTAGTAGAGACGGGGTTTCACCAAGTTGACCAGGATGGCCTCGATCTCTTGACCTCGTGATCCACCCGCCTTGGCCTCCCAAAGTGCTGGGATTACAGGCTTGAGCCACCGCGCCCGGCCCTTATTCTATCTTAATCTAAATCTGCATAAATTTTCCCCTAAATATCTTCCTTTTTGACATCAAATGAAAAAGCAAAAGTTGAAATAGGAAATTCTGGTTTCACTGAGTTATCATTAATATTGCATAATTGGTCATAAGCTACATATCCACATTTAATATAAACTTAAAAATCCTTTTCATTGCCCTTAGCTTTTGGTAAACCTTGTTTCATTTTACACTTTGGCCTTCAGAATTCTACTGAGTTTTGAATCACTCTTACATGTTTGCATTTTTTTCTCATAATTTTTACCTACTTATCTTAAACCAAAATGTAAATGTATTTGGATCTGCATTGGATTCTTTCACCACATACTCATTTTTTTTTCATTTAAATGTTTTATTGTATAATCGATACTGAAGTTCTAAAAGCCTTCAAATGTTAGAGAAAGCTTTTTCACACTCAATCTTATGGTATGTAGTAATATCTCTACCTTTTCTAAAATGTTTGAAATCTAACTTACTTCCTATCATCTAGTTCCTAGGGATATAAAAAGAGATATTAAAAATGATCTATTATGTTACATTCACTTATATATTTTCTTATTTGACAAATTACAATTTATTTAATGAGTTTTACTTTTGTTTACCTTAGTTTTATAATATACTAAAAATATTGCCTGTTATAATAATATTTTGCAAAATATTTTATCTGCTGGGTAAGATGCAATTAAAATTTACATTGTTTCCAATATACTCCTAAAAACTGATTGATATTTATGAGGACTAAACACAAATGAGAATTTTTATTAACTATTTTTCAGTATAATGTGCTCTTTTGATGCAAATTCTTTACCAGCATATTCATTATTATAATTTGACTTTAAAGTTATGCAGAAAATTAAATGAAAATCTTTTTAAAATTGAATTCATCCTTGTGTAACTTTGTAAGCCTCAGAAAAGAGGTATTAATAAAGCCTGTTTTGCAATAAATCTTCATTATTCTCATATGTAAATATCACTGCTTGGATTAGTTGGTAAACTTAAGAGATTAATGACAATAAGCTTCATGCCTCACACATAGCTGATATATCCATTTCCAGATCCTTATGTGTATGTGGACATTATATGTCATATTCCTATAAACTTCTTGTTATAAATCTCAGCACTGTAAGGATAATGACCTTATCATACATTTCACAAATCAGAGAAGTTACTTGTAGGGAATATAAACCATTAGAAATATTTTAAATGTGATGGTTGATTTATTTTTGGTATATACAAAAAGTCTCTGTAGCTTTTCATACTGTCAAGAACCTAGAACTATTCAAGAAATATAAGTCTGTTGGCTCTGTGTGGTTAATGACACTAAGTCCAAAGGGGAGAATGAAACAGAAGGCCTCAGAGCTGAGTAAGACACATTTAAAGGTCTCATCCAATGCGAGATCTCAGTGGGATTTCAAGCAGTGTGTAATGTGGAAGGTCACGGACAAAAACTTTATAGTAAATCTTTCTAGCCAGAAAGCATTCTTCCATGCAATCTATCCATAAAATGGCAAACTAAATAAAAATAACCTGTCATTAAATGTATAAGTTCCAATATACTACTGGTATACAATTAGATATCCAAATATTTGGTCATTAAAAAATATGATATGGGTACATTATTGTATCTAGCACTTCTTTGTTATCTCCAAAGAGTGAAGCAATAAAGGTAAGAAGGTAAGATGGATACACAAGTCATGATAATGAAAAAGGTTAAATATAACCACAAAGTGAAATCTCCATAAGGAAATATACTTTGTTTAGGTCAGTGAAGAAAATAGTAGTTTCTTCATGTGGCCAGTGATCCTTATTGCTTTCTTTATTAATATATTCAAAAATGGTTAATGAGCTTGTATCATATGACTAGCAACCTGTGACACCTGGATTCACTAGCAAATTAAGTCCTAAATGATTAGAGATGGTCTCTTCATGTTTATCCTTTTAGCCAGCAGTTTCCTCCTCTCTCTCAAGTTTCCCTTGTAGCTGAAAAGTCATAAATAGGTATGAGTTTAGTAGGTGTTTCATAAGAGAGGAGAAAATGTAAAAATGTAGATAGCTATTAAAACCTTTAAATATTTGCATCCACTAAAGTGTATTGCTATGCATCAATTTTATCTTTGCTCTCTTTTAGTTACAGCCTTAATTGCTTCTTTTTCTGTGTATCATCTCACATAAACTACTGTTTTATGTATTAAATCAAAGAAGTTTGGTTTATGCCCACTATAACTCCTTACTTTCTGTTCTACCTACATACAAATATTTAATAATGTCTTTTGTATCTACACTTCTTGCAAAATCTTACTTTTACATAAAAATGAGAGCCAAGAAGATAAGCTTAGTAGCAACACTGATGTAATTCTCAGGTCGAGTTTTATCTTTAAGTGTTTTTCTTTAACACTGTGTGCAATTGAACCTATTAGCTTGCTCTGGATAAAGTTTGAGAATGAGCTATAAAGATTGGAAATGAGGGTTAGGATTCACTTTTAGGAGTCCTTATTTCTTTTTTGCAGAAAATCGGGAATCCTTCATGCTTACCTTAACAAAACCTCAGCTACCACTATGTCTCTGCCTGACAACCTCCAGCATTTTCCCACCAATAAGACATAGGAAATTAAGGGCAATAAATATTAAATTTATTTTGCATGTGAAGTACCAATAATTGTTGCTTAACACCCTACTCTAATGCACTTTAGCCTGTAACTTTGAAGTGGAGCATTTCTAAAGCAACATCACGCAACAGTTGAACTCAAGGATGTTATTTATTCAGATGTTCTTCCAGGTTTGAGAACTGATACAGGCATCGCTGTCCACCTTCCATCTGATAAGCCTTTCTGGCATTTTAATTACCTGAGTACTGGTTTTATCTAGCTAGAAGTTTATCCTAGCATGGTGGCAGCAGTAGCAAAACAAGGTCACATTCACAGTATCACCAGTGAGTTCCAGACACATCACTTTGAAAACACCCATAATAGTCCCAGAATTTTGGGAAGCCAAGGTTGACCGATCACTTGAGGTCCGGAGTTCAAGACCAGCCTGGCCAATATGGTGAAACCCTGTCTCTAGTAAAAAATCAAAAATTAGCTAGGTGAGGTGGTGCATCCCTGTAGTCCCAGCTACTCTGGAGGCTGAAGCAGGAGAATCGCTTGAACCCGGCAGGCAGAGGTTGCAGTAAGCTGAGATCCTGCCATTGTACTCCATCCTGGGTGATAGAGTGAGACTGTTTCAAAAAACAAACAAATAAACAAATAAAAACACCCATAATGGGACAACACTGAAGCTATACCTTCTGCATAGCCATCTCTTTTCCTCTAATTACCTCTACTTATCTGATTCTCCTCGTTTTTTTTTCCAGTGTCTGAGTCCATCACATACCCTGGTTCTCAGCTGGATGTCAATTAATCCCTGGTAACTAAGATGTTAGCCAATAAAGCTTTATATATTCCCTCCTGCAGTTATTCACATATCAGAAGAGAGGAAATAGTTCTGTCAATCTAGAAGGATTAAGTTTTCAAAAAGAAGTCATGCCTGTCTCTACTCAATGTTTCCTTGTGACTTCTAAATCCAGTTGCTCTCATCAAGTAATATAAACTAAAAACACAAACTGAAAAATCTATATGTGCTAACCAAACAACTGTCCACTGATGTCTGAAAAACAGGGTGGTTAATCTAGACACATCACAAGGCAATGCTAGGAAGGAGTTGGAAGAAACCAGTAAGCCTTCTTTTACCAGAGCAGAGCTCCGTTTTATTCCAGACACCCACCAGCAGCTTATACAAAAGTCTAGAATCAGGCTAAATATTTGCATAATTCTCTATATCATGTAGTCAACTACAGCTCACATTTAATACTTATCATCGTTATCATAGAGTCAATAAATATAATAAAATATTTTAATTAGTATTTTTAAAATGTACCTCAAAACCATGTTGTAATTTACCAACAACAAAATTAAGGTAAACAGAGAATAAAAATTCTCCAAGGACATTTTAGGATCAGAAATACTACCCAAGGTTCAGAAGCCCCATTGTTTGTCAAAATTAAAAGATGAAAAAAATATAAGTAGGTAATTTTTAAACTTCAAATAAAACTAGAACACAATTTAAGTTGAATAATCAAACTCTGACTATGTCAGAGTTTAATGCCTGGAGACTCAGGTCTCTGAAACAAGGTAAGGCTTGTGAGAAATGCTTTCAAGTAGTTAAAGAAGTAAGATAAGCACTTTGTTCCTCCTGATTTACATGTGTTCCTAGTGCTGTATGAGAGTTACCTGTAAGCTGTATGAGAGGGGACAAATCAAATATCCTTCCTGAGCTCAATTCCATTGGTAAAAAAGGAGACGGCAAAATCCATGAAGATTATTGGCTCATTCAGTGTACCTATAGTTGAGTGCTTTATGTGCCTTTCTGAATATAAAATATACATGCTCATTTCAGAAAATAAAGTAAACCAAAGAAAACCCTGCTACTCCTTGAAAACACTTTGGCATTTTCCCCTAGTATTTTATCTTAGGATCACAATCCTAAATCCTGCTTTATTCGCTAAACATGTTATCATGAGAGGCAAATGCTGCTAAACAGAATGCCCAGAAAGTCTGAATTTCAGATTCTTTCATGGAATTGAACAGGATGCTAAGGCTCGATGAGTCTCAATAGTTTTACTTTGATGATGGGGATATTGTTAGCTACTTCACAGGCTCATTTAATGAGATAAAGAATGTAAAAAGCCTAGCACAGTTTGGGTATATATAATTTATCAATAAATTATATCTATTCTATCCTGAAAACTAGTGAAATCAAGATGAAGGAACTAACAGGCCAAACCATCCATCAAGTAACTAGGAACTATCCTCAGGAATTCAGTGCTTTCAAAACTGTCAGGAAGGGGTGTGTGCAGGTATGTGCATGTGTAGGTACATGCCATACTTATGCAAAAATGTGTACACATGCATGCCTTGATGTGTATTACCTTAAAACCCTACCAGAGTGGAAGTCTTTTCTGGGCAGGGACAGGGTGATGAATGCCTACTGAAGGAGCTTGTCGGGAAAACTGAGGCAGGCTGCTGATCCCTCTGTAGTTCTACTAGACATTTCTGTTACTGTGAAAAAGGAGTCACCATTCATGATAGAATCTGCTGAGCCTTTTGCTCCTGTACAGTCTCTAAGTAGCAGGCATTCCTATCCTGTATTTTGGAGCTGCCATGCCAAGATGGCATGCTGAGATTTTGCAAGCTCTGGACCAAAAGGGTTATTTTTGAGCTAGATGTGGCTCAGGGAATCTAAGAAGAGTGAAAGGTAATAAAATCAAGACTCTGCCAACAAAATTGCCCCCTTATTCCCTGCCATTAAGATAGTTCTGCTTTACTCTACAGGATAGTAAGAGGATTTAGTTCAATAAGTCCTATTATTTATTACAGCCACCATTTACAACAGAAATAGTTTCCACCCTCTTGCTTTAGGAAAACGGACTTATTACTAAATCATCACTTATGGTCACAGAAACATCAGATTCCTGGCCAATGGAACTCCAAACTGCAGATAAAAAGATACAAGATGACAGAGAAATAAGGCAATAGAGCAAGGAATGGAAGATTCTGACTTTCTAGCATTCATATTGAAAGTCAAAGAAATATGGGAAACTTTTAGAGGTAGCAAAGTAGACTGCAAATGTGGAAATGCAGGTTTCCAGGTGTACCCACATAGAAATTTAACCTCAAAGAAAGGCAGCAATTTTACCACAATTCACTGACAAGTTAAATTTCCAGCTTTCATGTAAAGTTATTGAAAATAAGAGTAAATGCAGTCTTTTCAAATAAACACAACTATCTCTTTTGTTCTCATGCAATCAGATGCAAAATGAAACACAATATCTGGATACATTTAAGTTCCTTGACAGTTAATGCATTTGTAATGTTGCTGGTAAAGGAAAAATTACATATTTTAATGCATTAATGCAAGAGAGACCTGTATCTCCTGACATCTTTGAAAGTATATATTTATATTTTTGTCTTTCCAAAACTATAATTATTTTAACCAGTTTCTTAAGTTAAAAATAAAATATTTACTTTTCTACAATCACAAACATTTTGAGTATTCTTGAAGAGTAATAGCCTTTAGTTGGTTTCTAACTTGATAACTCTACTGCATGCATAGGGATTTTATATATATATATATATATATATAAAATATACATGGATAATTTTTAAAGTATTTAAATAGCCACCAATTTGTATATTTTGGTCTAGTTTCTCTTTAATCAAATGCTATAAAAATCCACAGGGTCTTTTGAATAGCTGTTACTACTAAGAAGTCAATCAAATAGGAGTTCCTTGTCACCTGGGGAGCCAGAAAGAAAACACACTTTAACAAAGCACAAGTGCAGTAGCCTAAAAATTTGGAATCTCCCTTCTGGTACTGCCACCTCTGATGAGCATTTGACTTGAAAGAGTGACTTAACTTTAGATTACAGGACAAGAACAGGGTGCTTTGAAAAAACATTGAAAATATACAAACTTTGTGGAGTTGTTTGAATTTTAAAAAATTAGATGTTTTATAAATATATAATAAAAAAGCAGAATTCCATCTGTTATTCCATTCTCTGGAGATAATTGCCTTCAACAATTCCATTTCTCTGCTCATCTTATTTTTATTGTGGTTTTCTTACTTTTCGAGTGAAAATGGGATCATTACACACATATTGTGAGGCAAGTCTTGTTTTACTTTGTAAGGCTACATTCCTAGAATGGACTTACTTCCAAATGGAGACTATACCACAGTGTTCTTGTGTCTTGTGTATTTAACTGCTACTCTACTGAGGGATATTTGGGTTGATTCTCATATCTGGCAATTAAACAATGATGCAGTTAAAACTTGTCTATATATTTTTTCCTGTATACACACATTCACACACATGCATGCACAAGCATACAGCCACACTTTTTCCTTTCAGAGAGACTCAGAAGTGGCAATGCAGGATCAGACTACACACGTCAGATTTTAACCAAGTCTGTCCATCTGCTCTGCAAAAAGTATATCGACTGACAGTCCCATAAACAGTGTGTGAGAGTGCTTATGCCTCAAAACTTTTCTTTCTTTTTGTATTCCCTATTGAAACTACTACAGTTCTCAGCACATAGTCAGCACGCTACTACATGTGCTTGGATGAGTGAATGAAAGCATCAATGTTAAATGAAGAAACAGTTTATTTAAGCAGCTATTGACATACACAGTCCTGGATATACACATGTATCTTCATAAATGGCATATTACATACCTCAGATTCAATAAGCATCCCAAATAGATCTATTTACAATATTTAAAATATAAAATTCTCTAGTCTTCCATAGTTTGTGATTGTTTATTTAAATATAATTTGTGGCTTCTGAGCAAAGGAGACTAAGTCATGTAATCCTTTCAGTATTTTATATAATATACACTTGTATTTTAAAATATTTAAACAGATGTAGCATCTCTATAATTTTCATTAGGAGCTCTCAACTACACCAAAATACAATTATAATGCCCCTATACTTTGAAATGTTAACTCTCTTTTCAAACTAATGAACAAGTTTCACTGATCGCAAAGTATTCCCTGCAAGCAAGTTCTGTTTAGAAGCTCCTTAACTCTTAAACGGCAAAGATTATAAATGTTTAAATCATTATTTGGGGATAGCAGAAACTTGAGCTTTGGAAGAATCAAAACGACTTCAAACTGCAACTGATAGAAGTGTCTTTCATTTTATGCAAGGGATGCTTTTGTTAAACAGTTGCTAAGGAAAAAGAAAATTATGCATCAAATAATATTTGAATTTCTCAGAGGAGAGAGAGTCTATTAGATGGGAAAACTTCTTAAGATAAAGTGGAACATAGTTTACAAAATAATTAAGTGGAACATAGTTTACAAAATAATTGGAGGCTTCTTAATAAATATTTTTATGATTGTAATCTTTTTGGAGTTATAATTTCACTTTAAGATTTCATAATTGGCACATGTGAATCAGGTCAAAGAATGAAATCCAGAACTTGAGTTCAGTATTCAATGAAAGTAACATAGTGATATGAAATCTGTTAGTTCATTTGGGCTACATGGGCAAGACAGGAATGATTCAAAACCTAACAGCCAAGGTCACACTCGGCAAGAGAACAAGCAAAGAAGTAGCTTAAATACAAGTAAATACTGCAGAAGCAGAGGTTGTGAAGATTCAGACTCAAGACAGACAAGTGGCAGAAATGTGGCAGACAGATGGAAAAAGAACTAACATGCATTGATTTTGCAACATACGCCAGGCACGATGGCAACATCTTTTCAGACAGCTCTTATTTCTCCTAATCCTTCCAACAGCCTCTGACAGTCATTTATACTGATATTTATAGAAGAAGAATTGAAGCTCAGAGAACCTAAGTGGCTTTCCCAAGGGTTACTCAGTTAATAAAAGTTAAGGTTAAAGCAACAAATAGGATGTTCTTTGAACTGCCTCATGCTGCAGACCAGGGTGAAGACCCCAGTGAGAACAATCTGTCTTATAATAGGGAGGGAACCTGTCTTTGCAGTAAGCTTCCTAAACTCTTCCTACAAAGGTAGGAAGTAAGAACTCGTTTTCTAACATGGGATTAAGTGTAGTCTGGCAGTTTCTCTACATATCATTCTAGGGCCACATCTGTACATATTGCCTGAATCCTATTAAAATGCAGGTTAAAGAGTTTTAACAAACATCACCCATGACTTTTAAGCACAGTAATACTTTAGAAATACTGATTTAAAGGCTCAAACCTAGTGGTAATCGTATAAACTTTGATACCTAGCATATCCAAAAAAACCTGGTATTTAAAATTCAGAGGAAAGCTATCCAGTTTTGCAGTTACTTAATATGATTTAAAATAATCATGAAATGAGGAGAGTGGAATTAATCCCATCGTTAGTGACAAATTAAGTCAGAGCAGAAAAAAATACATACTAGAAATCAATTTCAAGAATTATCAAATAACAAATGACAGAATTACTAAACACTAATCACAGAAGTGTCAATTACATTAAAGCATGTGAAAAGCATCTAAATGTCAAACTATCATATGTTGATGGTTCTCGTAGGTTTTCAGACCTTTGAGTTAAGATGGGGTGTAAGTCCTTGGAAGAGCATTTTCTAAAGCAGCTGTTCACTTACTATTTTCAGACATATTAGAATAAGCCCTCAGGTAATTAAAGTTCCACCTTCAATTTAATTACCAATTACTCTATCTAAGTGAGTCTGGTAGATACTATATAGGAAAATCAAGGAGTCTAAGGACCAAAAGATACGTTAAGTCTCAATTGGGAATATTACATAAAAATTGTCTAACGGGCAAAGGGGGATTCTTTCTAGAGTATGTACTTTTGATACCTAGGATGGACTCTACCAATATCAAGTAGAAAAAAATGTTACTCAGGAAACAAATTTCCTTTCCTTCATTCCACGTGGCTTTCAGAAATATTGTTTTATTTCTTATTTTTTTTGTTTTTGCATGTCAAACACTAACTACATTCACAATAACTTCCCAACTCACCTCAAATAAGATCATGTTACTCACAACTTCTGGCATGATATTCAAGCAAAAAGGAATTTGTCACCCATGAATACATGCATAAGTTCTAAAGTGACTCAGGAGAATTTAGTTAACCTTTACTTTGTTTTATAAAATTTCTTAGCACTAACCTAATCATTTATATCAATCATCTGCTTTAATGCTTATCACAGTTCTGTGAGATATGCTATCAATATACTCATTTTACTAATGAGGCTAAGACTCAGAAGAGATAGGAATGTTGCCCAAGTCACAGAGTCTGTAAGTACTGGAGCCAGGATTTCATCCCATGAAATCTGACTCTAGAGCCCAAATCTTATTCATGATGCCATGTTAACAGCAATTACAAACACAAATGTGAATATATATGGCATCCAAATCAGCACAAATGTCTCCAACACGGGGTACCTAATGCTTTTAGGAAAATAAATGCAGTTTTTAAATTATGCATATTGCACGTTTTCAATAAAGGAGCTTTACACAGTTGAGTATGAATTTAATTTCGATTCTATCTAGCTCAGTTTCTAGAATCTGTGACTTTAATAATGAGAATCAAAGTTTATACTGACAAAGCTGAATCTTTGAAAGATTCTAAAGTTTCTTTTCAAAAATGAAAAAAACAAACTGATTTCAGTATAGCCTGATTGTTATGTACTTTAATTATTTGAAAATTGACGATTTGTTAATGGTTTTGGAACGAGATAAACTAGGATCAAATCCAAAGTTAGTCACCGACTATTGATGTGATCCTGGCCAAAAACTCATTGTTAGGACTCGTTGTAATCCCGCATGTTAAGAAAGTAGACTAATGGGACTCCATGTTTGGGTCCCCTTCCATGAACACTCCCTTTGTGGAAGCCTGTCTTCCCCTCCTAAACTCCCATCTCTCTCTACTCCCTCTCACTCAGTGTGGAAGCTGTCTTTCCTCTCCTGGGTTCCATCTTTTCTTTCTCTCACTCAGTGTGAGGGTTATCTGTTTCTTTCTCTCTCCTTCTCCTGTTTCTCTCTCCCTCTCTAAATAAATAAAAGAAAGAAAGTAGACTAATTATTACCACAAATGCTCCTCATGGTCAGGCTACATCAGAATCTAGTAGGAGGCTTGCTAAAACTTCACCCTTTCAGGACTTAGACCAAAATATGTTGAATCAAAATCTCTGATGGTAGAGATCCACATTTTAAACAAGGCCTCCAAGTGAACATGTAAGCACTGGATTTTGAAAACTAATGGACTAGATGACTTAATTATTTCCAAGACACAATTTCCCAATTAAAATAAATTACAGCTTCTTTTCTCCAAATTTAATGAAAAAAGCTAATAATTTAATTATATCAAAAACCAATGAACTATAATTAATGAAGACGCTGTTTCCCTTTTAAATATAAATTCTAACTTTAGGTCACATTTTTGCTCCCACATTTGAGTGTATGATGTTAGAAGTGGCCAGGCTATATCTTGGATGCTTTGTTGCTTAGAAATTTCTTCCACCAGATGTTCTAGGTCATCACTCTCAAGTTCAAATTTCCACAGGTTTGTGGGGCATGGTCATGATGTAGCCATGTTCTTTGCTAAGGTGTAAACCTGGGTGATATTTGATGTAGCACCCAGTAAATTACTCGTTTCTATCTGAGACCAGATCAACCTGGATTTCACTGTCTACTCTACTGTCAGCATTTTGATTACAACCAGTCTGTAAGAAATTCCAAACTTTCCCTCACCTTGTCTTTTTCCGAGCCTTCCAAATGTCCAGCCTCTGCCCATTGCCCAGTTCCAAAGCTGTGTCCACATTTTCAGACATCTTTTCAGCAATGCTTCACTCTTTACTACCAGCTTTTTGTGTTAGGTCATTTTTACATTACTGTAAAGAAATTCCAGAGACTGAACAATTCATAAAGAAAAGAGGCTTAACTGGTCTACAGTTCTGCAGGCTTTACAAGAAAGCTTGGTGCTGATATCTGCTTGGCTTCTGAGGAGGTCTCAGGAAGTTTACAATCATGGCAGAAAGTGAATGGGGATCAGGTACATCATGTGGCAAAAGAAGGAGCAAGAGAGACAGAGTGAAGGAAAGGTGCCACACATTTTTAAATGACCAGGTCTCCTGAGAATTCACTCACTATTATGAAGACAGAACCAAGCCATGAGAGATCTGCCTCCACAACCTAAACATCTCCAATCAGACCCCACCTCCAGCATTGAAAATTATGATTAAACATGAGATTTGAGTAGGGACAAATATCCAAATGAATTTATCATTTTTTGTGTGTGTCAGGAATATTGCAATCTCATTCTTTTAGCTACTTTTAAATATACAACAAAATATTGTTAACTATAGCCATCCTATTGCACTACTGAATACTATATCTTATTCATTCAAACTATTTTTGTACCCATTAACCATCCTCACTTTATCCTCATCCCCTCATTACCCTTCTCAATCTCTGATAACCATCATTCTACTTTCTTTCCATCAGTTCAATTATTCTTTTGTTTTAGCTCCCACATGGGTGTTAGAACATGTGATATCTGTCTTTCTGTGCCTGGATCATTTCACTTATCATAATGCCCTGCAATTCCATCCATGTTGTTTGAAATAATAGGATTTTATTCTTTATCATGGCTGAATAATATTCCATTGTGTATATGTACCATGTTTTATTTACCCACGTTTATTTTAAGTTGTTGGACAGTTAGATTGATTTCATATCTTAACTATTGTTAATAGTAGTGCAGTAAACATGAAAGTGTAGACATCTCTTCAACATACCGATCCCCTTACTTTTGAACAAACACCCAACTGCAGAATTTCTTGACCATTTCCTCATTCTTTTTTAGCTTTTTGAGAAACCTCCATACTGTTTTTCATGGTGGCTGTACTACCTAAATTCCCACCAACAGTGTGCAAGATTTCCCTTTATCCACATCCTTTCCAGCATTCATTATTGCCTGTGTTTTAGATAAAAGCCCAATTTAAATTTGATTTCCATTCTCTGATAATGATGTTGAACATTTTCAATATACCCGTTGCCTGCTTGTATGTCTTCTTTTGAGAAATATCTTTAAGATCTTTGGCCCAGTGAAATTTTTTAAAGCTTTTTATTTTTAGAGACAGGATCTTGCTCAGGTTGCAATGCAGCGATGTCATTATAGCTCACTGCAACCTTGTACTCCTGGGCTCAAGTGATCCTCTCATCTCAGCCTCCCTAGTAGCTAGGACTACAAGGACATACCACCATGCCCAGCTAATTTTCTTTATTTTTTAGAGATGGGTCTTGCTATGTTTCCCAGGATGGAGGTCAACTTTGTAATTGAGTTACATTTTTCCTATAGAGTTGTTTGAGCTCCTTATATATTCTTGTATACTTATATATTCCTTGTCAGATGGATAGTTTGCAAATATTTTCTCCCTTTCTGTGAACTATGTCTTCATTTGTTGATAGTTCCCTTTGCTGTGCATAAACCTTTTAACTTAATGTGATGTCATTTGCCCCTTTTTGCTTTGGTTGACTATGCATTAGAAGTCTAACTCAATAAATATTTGCCTGGAACAATGTCCTAGAGAGTTTTCCCAAGGTTTTCTGCTAGCAGTTTCATAGTTTTGAGTCTTAGATTTAAGTCTTTAATCCAGTCTCATTTTATTTTTTTTTATGGCCAGAGATAGGAGTCTGATTTCATTCTTCTGAAAATGGATATCCAGTTTTCCCATTTATTGAAGAGGTTGTCCTTCCTTACTGTATGTTCTTGACAACTTTGTCAATAATGAGTTGCCTGTATATATGCAAATTTATTTCTAAGTTTTCTATTCTATTCTATTAGTCTATGTGTCTGTTTTTATGCCAGCATCATGCTTATTTGGTTTCAATAGGTTTGTAGTATAACTTTAAGTTGAATAATGTAATTCCTCTAGTTTTGTCCTTTTTTGCTCAGCATGGCTTTAGGTGTTTAGGGTCTTTTGTAATTCCATATCAATTTTGTATTATTTTTTCTGTGTCTCTGAAGAATGTAATTCATATTTTGATAAGAATTGCAGTGACTCTGCCGACTGCTTTGAGCAATAAGGACATTTTAACAATATTGTGTCTTCCAATCCATGACATGGAATATATTTCCATTTTTTGGGGGTCCTCTTCACCTTCTTTCATCAATGTTTTGTAGTCTTCATTGTAGGGATCTTTCACATCTTTGGATTGTTTATTTCTAGGTATTCCATTTTGTTTGTAGCAAATATCAATGAAATTATTTTCTTAGTTTCTTTTTCAAATTTTTCATTATCATATAGAAATATTGTTGTTTTGTATGTTGATTTAGAGCCTTTAGGTTTTTTTAAACATAAAGTATGTAGGCAAATAAGATAATGTGACTTCCTTTCCAATTTGGAAGCCCTTTATTTTTTATTTCTGTCTAATGCTTTGGCTAGGACTTCCAGTACTCTGTTGAACAAAAGTGGTGAAAGTGGGTATCCTACCTTGTTCCAGATCTTAAAGATTTCATTCTTTTCCCATAAAATATGACACTAGCTTTGGGTTTTTCATACATGGCTTTTAGTGCTTTGGGGTATGTTTAATCTATATCCAGTTTGTTGAGGGTTTTTATCATAAAGCTATGTTGAATTTTATCAAATGCTTTGTTTTTGCCATCAATTGTAATAATCATAGGATTTTTTTCTTTGTTCTGTTGATATAAATGTATCATATTTATTGATTTACATAAGTTTAATCATCCCTGGGATTAATCCCACTTTGTCATCATGAGTGATCTTTTTGGTGTGTTATTGAATTCAGTTTACCAATACTTTGTGATGATTTTTCATCTATATTCATAAGAGATATTGGCCTGCAGTTTTCCTTTTACCTTGTGCTTTTTTTTTTCTGGTTTTGGTACCAGGTTAATATTGATCATGTGGATTAAGTTTGGAAGTCTTACTTCAGCCTTGATTTTTTAAAAATACTTTGAGTAGGATTGGTATTGGTTCTATTTCAAATGTTTGGTAGAATTCAGCAGTGAAACCATCAGGTCCTGGGCTTCTCTTTGACAGCAGATATTTTATTATTGCTTCGCTGTTATTGTTTTTGGTCAATTCAGATTGTGGATTTTTTTTTTTCATGGTTTAATCTTGGTAGATTTTATATGTCTAGAAATGTATCCATTTCTTCACGGTTTTCTGATTTATTAGCATATAGTTGCTCACAGTAGTCTAATAATTCTTTGAATTTCTGTGGTATCATTTGTAGTGTTTCCTTTTACATCTCTGATTTTACTTATTTTGATCTCTTTTTTTTTAATCTGGCTAAAGTTTTATAGATTTCGTTTATTTTTTCAACAAACCAACTTTTCATTTATCGATATTTTGTATGTTTTTGTTTTGATTTTATTTATTTTTGATCTAATCTTTATTATTTCCTTCTACTATTTTGGGGATTTGAATTGCTCTTGCTTTTCTAGTTCTTTAAGATGCATCTTTGGGTGTTTATTTTTAAATTTTCTACTTTTTTATGTAGGTGTTAATTGCTATAAACTTCCCTAGTAGAAATTTTTTGCTCTATTCCATAAGATTTAGTATGTTGTGTTTCCATTTTCTTTTGATTCAAGAAATTTAAAATTTTTCTTCTAAATTTCTTCATTAACCTGATAGTCATTCAGAAGCATATTTTTTAGTTTTCATGTGTTTGTATTACTTCCAAATTTCCTATTATAATTATTTAGTTTTATACCATGTGGTCTGAAAAGATAATGTGATTTCAAATTTTTTGAGACTTATTTTGTAACCTAATATATGGTCTATTCTAAAAAATTTTTAATGTGCTATGGAGAAGAATGTATTCTGCAGATATTTGATGAAATTTTTTGCAAACAATTATTAGGCCTGTTTGGTCTATAGTGCAGATTAAGTTTCTCTGTTGATTTTCTATCTGGATAATTGGTTCAATGCTGAAAGTGGGATGTTGAAGTTCCTGGCTATTACTGTATTGGGGTCTATCCTTCTCTTTAACTCTAATAATATATTCTTTATATATATGGATGCTCCAATGTTGGGTGCATATATATTTATTACTATTATATCCTCTTGCTGCATCGATCCTTTTAATATTATATAATGACACTTTTTTTAAAAGTTTTTGTCTTAAAATCTATTTTATCTAATGTAGTATAGCTACTTCTGCTCACCTTTGTTTTCCATTTGCATGAAATACCTTTTCAATCCCTTTCTCTTCAGTCTCTGTTTGTCTTTATAGCTGAAGTTAGTTTCTTGTATGCAGCTTATAGTTGGGTTTTATTTTTAAATCCATTCAGCCTCACTATGTTTTTTTTTTTTTTTTTTTTGAGAATTTAGTTCATTTTCATCCAGTGTTTTTATTCACAACCAAGGACTCAGTCCCACCATTTCTTTATTTGTGTTCTAGTTGTTTTGTTGGTCCTCTTTTTCTTACTTCCTTTCTTTCTGTTTTCCCTTGTGTAAAGGCAATTTTCTCTGGTATTTTAAAAATTTCTTGCTTTTTATTTTCTGTGTGTCTGTTATAGGATTGTTTTTGCGGTTACTATGAGGTTTGCAAGTAAAATCTTACAACCACTCATTTTAAACTGATCACAAGTTAACTCTGATTACAAAGAAAAGACAAAAAAAGCAAACTAGCAAAGAGAAAACTAAGAAAATTCTAATTTATATAGTACTGCAAAATTATAAAACAAGAAGAAAATTTAAAAACTAGTTGACCTTTTACTTTCAATTAAAACTACTTGTATCAAGTTTTAAGTACTACATTTGGAAGATGAGTTTTTCCATTATTCTGTTTCTCCAATAATTCCATTGTCTCCAAAGATGATCATCAGCAGATGCCCAGATAGTTTACAATCTCATATAAATACTAAATTCTGCTATTACAAGCTTGAGGGAATATTGCTTGAAAATTGCTCTATGTAAAAAAAGTAATTTATTCTTACTATAATTTATCCACTACAATTAAACAGTAAACTTAAAACACTAGAGCACCATACAGTTTCTAAGTGGTACCTTAATCAGTTACAAGAAAAAAAATTTTAAGATTCTCCTTTGTCTCATAAATGTAATTCTTCCACTCTTTTGACTCTAACAACATAGGATGAGTTACATTAGCTGAATATAAGCCAGAATGAAGTGAAATTCCATCCACCATGTAGAAATAAAATTCCTAATAAAAGTGCCTCAATATAATTAACACTTGATATATAAATAGTGCTCCATAAATGTTTGCTGAAATAATTAACTTAAATTTCTTAGACTTATAACTCAACAAAAGCTAAGCAAATTACCCAATTAAAAAATGGACAAGGAACTTGAATAGACATTTTTCCAAAGAAGATATACAAGTACATGAAAAGATGTTTAACATCATTAATCAGTAAGGACACACAAATCAAAACTACAATTGACATTACCTCATACCCAATTAGAATGGTTACTGTCAAAAATGCAGAAAATAACAAGTGTTGGTGAGGATGTGGAGAAACTGGAATCCTTATGCACTGTTGGTAGGAATGTAAAATTATGCAACCACTAATGGTAAATGGTATTGCAGTTTCTCAAAAAATTAAGTGTAAATACTATATAATCTAGCAATTTAATTTATGTAACCAAACGATTAAAGCAAGGATTCAAATTAGTGTTTGCTCACCTATGTTCATAGCAACAATATCCACAATCGCTAAATGTAGAAGCAATGTAAATGGTTATTAAAAGCTGAATGAATAATTGACATGGTGGCACATGCCTGTGGTCCCAACTACTTGGAAGGCTTAGGTGAGAGAATTGCTTGAAGCCTGGGTGACAGAGCAAGACTCTGTCTCAAAGCAGGGGGAAATTAAGTGAATGAATTAGCAAAATGTGCTACATCCATACAATGGAATATTCAACCTTAAAAAGGAAGACAATTCTGACACATGCTACAACGTAAATGAACCTTGAGGACATCATGTTAAGTCAAATAAAGTAGTCACAAAGAACAAATACTGTGCAATTCTACTCATATAACATACTTAGGTAAATTCATAAAGACAGTAAAATGATGGTTGCCAGGGGCTGGGGAGTACAAGAGAAGAGAAAGCTATTGTTTAGTAGGTTGAGTTTCGGTTTTATAAGATGAAAATAGTTATGTGGATAGATGGTAGATGGTGGTTATGGTAGCACAACAATGTGAATAAATTATGATTAATAGTGAAAATTTGAATTTTGGCTTCTAAAGTTAATATATTAAACAAGCTACCCTAATTTTTTAAAAATTATCATGAGCACCTTGAGCAAAGTAACTGCGTGTTATATTTTTGTACCCTCAGCAGCTAAACCAGGACCCAATATTCCATTGTTTAAAGATTATTTAACTAATCTTCAAAATGAACATTTTCAATGTAAGTTGCTTTTCCTTTACTCTTGAGATGGAAAAGTGAGTGGGGCCTGAGTTATATGAGCAACATGACTTGAATTTTAACATACTGTTTTAATAAATGACTAAAGGAGCTACAGTCTATGGACAAAATGCAGAAATATCCGAAGTGTACATAAGAAATATCCACATAGAAAAAAATTGTCTTTCCCAGGGAGTAAAACAAAGGTGTCTAGAAATGTAAGACGGTTAGACATCTGTCCAATGAGGATTTTTAAATCAGAATGGAAAACCATGACAAGCTTGACATCTATACCTCTGATGATTTAAATAATCCATTTTAATCTGATTAGGATGACTTAGAAATGATTTTGCATAATATTTACAGAGGAAGGCAGGGTAAAGTAGCTTTTCTGAAGAGCATAAAATTTTATAAAATATCTTTATCTTGAAAAGAATCAATCTAATTTAAATTATACTATTTGGTATCAGCAATGTTATATGGAATGGAACAACATTAGGATACAAAGTGGTGCCTTATTAATAAATATAAAATTCTACAATTGTGACTAATCTTTGAATTATGTATAATTAAATCTATATTTTACTTTGAAAGAATTAAATTACAATAAAGCAATGAAACCTACTAAGTACATAAAAATCCTGTTTTTCTATCTTATAATGTTATTGGTTACTCCATTTTAGCAGATAGAGACCTGTCTGATATTTAAGTATATTCATCTTATTGATAAATAAGATGATATCAAAGTGAAAAAGAACAAAACTGCTTTTATGGAGGGTGGGAGGAGGGAGCTGATCAGGAAAAATAATGAATAGGTACTAGTCTTAATATTATAAATGGATGAGGAAATAATCTGTACAACAAATCCCCATGACACAAGTTTACCTGTAACAAACCTGGACCCCTGAATTTACAATAAAGGTTAAATAAAAGTAAATTTTAAAAAACTCTTTGGAGAGAAGAAACGAAAAATTCTAGGATGTTAAAAAATGAAGTCATTTTTTCTGCTTTACTTTTAAAATACAAAAAAAAAAAAAACAGCTAAAAACCTCAAGTATTCATGAATTAAATACATTCCAGGTAAAATATGCAATACATAGGGTTTTACAAACACACAAGGGTATAAGACTTTGCTGTAAGTTACCTTTCCGTTTTCTGACACATGCTGCCTTCTGTTTAAGGATCTACATACAAAGCTTCCTAGAGAAAGCAATTCTCCTAACGCCTGTTGAAGCTGTGAACTGCAATGTCATCCCTTAAAATTCTCGGTTTTCTTCTGACTCTAAAAGTGAACTGTCATGGAATCTAGAGGCACTGAATGATTAAAAACCCTAGAAGAAAATCTAGGCAAAACCATTCAGGACATAGAAGTAGGCAAGGACTTCATGAATAAAACACCAAAAGCATTGGCAACAAAAGCCAAAATAGACAAATGGGACCTAATCAAACTCCACAGCTTCTGCACGGCAAAAGAAACAGTCACTAGAGTGAATCGGCAACCATCAGAATGGGAAAAAATCTTTGCAGTTTACACATCAGACAAAGGGCTGACATCCAGAATTTACAAAGAACTCAAACAGATTTACAGGAAAAAAACAAACAAGCCCATTCAAAAATGGGCAAAGGATATGAACAGACACTTTACAAAAGAAGACATACATGAGGCCAACAAACACGTGAAAAAATGCTCATCGTCACTGGTCATTAGAGAGATGCAAATCAAAACCACATTGAGATACCATCTCACGCCAGTTAGAGTGGCAATCATTAAAAAATCTGGAGACAGCAGATGCTGGAGAGGATGTGGAGAAATAGGAACACTCTTACACTGTTGGTGGGAGTGTAAATTAGTTCAACCATTGTGGAAGACAGTGTGGCGATTCCTCAGGGACCTAGAAATAGAAATTCCATTTGACCCAGCAATCCCATTACTGGGTATATATCCAAAGGACTATAAATCGTTCTACTATAAGGACACATGCACACGAATGTTCATTGCAGCACTGTTTACAATAGCAAAGAACTGGAACCAACCCAAATGCCCAACGATGATAGACTGGACTGGGAAAATGTGGCACATATACACCATTGAATATTATGCAGCAATCAAAAATGATGAGTTTGTGTCCTTTGTAAGGACATGGATGAATCTGGAGACCATCATTCTCAGCAAACTGACACAAGAACAGAAAAAGAAATACCGCATATACTCACTCATAGGCGGGTGAGAAAAATGAGAACACATGGACACAGAGAGGCGGTCTACTATACACTGGGGTCTATTGGGGGGAATGGGGGAGGGACAGCGGGGGGGGGGGGCTGGGGAGGGATAGCCTGGGGATGAATACCAAGTGTGGGTGAAGGGGAGGAAGGCAGCAAAACACACTGCCACGTGTGTACCTATGCAACTATCTTGCACGTTCTGCACATGTACCCCAAAACCTATAATGCAATAAAAATTAAAAAAAAAAACAAAACTCAGTCACTTCTAGTTCTCCAGTCTAAATTTAGGTAGGAGTAAAGCTAAAAGTGACAACCTGCAAACTGGTCCCCAGTCGTCACATCCACACTTTCCCTTCTGACTCTGCTCTGTACCTCAAGACGCTGGCCCCTCTAGCCATTTCTCAGGCTTCCCTGCCAGTCGACTTCCCACAGGTTTGGCCTATGACGGGTCTTGGCAGAAGGTTGAAGCTGGAGAAAAGTAGAAAGGAATTTTTCTCATTTCCTCTCTCTGCCTTGGGCTTTTTTCTTATCTAGCTATATCTGAGTGAAGCAGAGTGAGAGAGTTCTTGAAAAAACATGACTTGTGTTCAAGATTCAAGAGCTAGATGTTGACTCAGACACTCATGTCAGCTTCTGTCCTAGAGGAGGCACAGTGCTGGTTGAAGTATCACATTTTTTCTCTTCTAAACCCCCATTCTGCTAATCTAGTCTTAGAAGTAATTAAGCAGGTATAAAAAGAACGTTTTAAAAAGAGTGGGCTGGGTGCTTGTAATCAGAGCACTTTGGGAGGCCAAGGCGGGTGGACTGCCTGAGCTCAGGAGTTCAAGACCAGCCTGGGCAACACGGTGAAACCCCGTCTCTATTAAAATACAAAAATAAAAATTAGCCGGGTGTGGCAGCATGTACCTATAATCCCACCTACTCGGGAAGGTGAGACAGGAGAATCCATTGAACCCCAGAGGTGGAGGCTGCAGTGAGCCGAGATCGTGCCGCTGCACTCCAGTTTGGGCAACAGAGCAAGACTCCATCCTTCCACCAACCCCCAAGAAAGAGTGAAAGAACAAAATACAAAATATGCCTCTTGATCAAGCATCTTAAATGTCAGTGGTTTAAGACAAATAAAGACCATGATGCTTAGAACATTCGATAAACCAGTTAAAACTAAATGTTTAAGCCAATCAGTTTGTATACTTCCTTAGAGGTTTTTAATAGGAGTCATAAACTTAATTTGCCATGCCCTCGCCCCCACTGTATCGCCAACATCTGAAACCCAGCCCAACACAAAGTTGGCTCTCAACAAATGTTTGAACAAAGAATTGAATGAGCATTAAAGAAGGAATCTAAATAAAATTTCATACCAACAATAAATAAAATTATACAGTTAGCTTAGTTTTTTGAGAGGTAGCTTAATTATACAGTTAGTCTGTTTTTTACTTGTCTCTGGTGCTTATTATTATCATAAAATAATTGTAAAGGTGTACATTTTAGTCAGCCATGAATTTTACTTGAATCATCGAAGAAGTTGGAGTCTCCCTCCCTCGCCTCTACCCTCATCAATATAAGAGATATATTCTAAATCAGTTGCCCATTTTTGAATTTTTGCTGACTCCTTAATGAAATAACCACATATTTTGGTTCCATATCATCACAGCCAACTGTGCAGTAATTAAAAAGATGATTTCAAATGGTATTTACACTTAACAACATGCACCAACTTCACCATATGTTTTCTACCCTTGTCAACTTGTTTATGTGACATTTTATCTGCAGGCAACAGCTTTGTTCTTCATGTCTGGAGTCGCACACTGTGAAAACAAACAGGATGAGAGGTAGCTAGGAACTGCTCAGTGATCTCACCTGTGCTTGAGGCAGCATCTCAGATTGATTCTCTAGTGAGTTCATTCTAGGAAAACTCACAACCCAGAAGGGTTTCTCAGAGTCCCTTTTCCTGAGCTCTGAACAGAAGGTATCTATACTGCAGTGGCAGCTGAATGGGGAAAGCTCCTGCATGTTCGTGTGCAATGTGAGCTCATGCCACATTCATGTATGCTTTTGTTCTCTACAAGATCCTTTCTAAACCTTCTACCAAAGTATCAACAGTAGTTACCCTTAGCGAGAGGGACTTGTGGAATGGAGGGGAAATTTCGTTTTTTGCTTTATAACTTTCCATACTAATTGTGTATTTTTCTTACAAGAAATAAGATTGTTTCAAGAGGAAACATGAAAAAAAATCAATATGTAAATCTCTTTTGACTTGGTGTGATTATCATAATTTCTATTTCTAGATTTGCAACTAGACTTTTCCACAGGATTAGGGACTTGATATGGACAAAAAGATTCAAAATGTATTACGCCACAAGAATTAATATCCCTGTGTCCTCTCTTTCAGTGAGGAAGAGAAGGACAATCATCAATTAAAACAAAAATTTTTACCACCTTAATCTAAGTTTTGGAGAGGAGGGTCTAGGGTGTCCTTATGGTTCTGTCTTTGTCCAGTCAGTGTAGAAATGGCTTTCTTAAGGTGACCTTAGAGTATGCAAAACGACAGCATTAACTGAATGTGTGCCTTGTTGCCGTAGTCTATCCCAGAGAATCGGTTATTGAACACATTAACTTAAAGGATGATTTGACTGTAGCATCACCAATAATATTAACCAAGAAAGCATGAGTGTACTAGTTACTCGGAGTTTGGGCTTTCCAGGGACAAGTAACCCACACGTCATTTTAAAAGATTCAGGTAAAATCCAATATACTATTACATTAAAATCTTATTGAAATTTGAACTATAGCATAATATTAGGTTATACCAGGCAATAATATTTCTAAGGCATAGAGACTTCCTGTCTGGCCATCAAAGTTTCATTACCAAGTGGCAATTGCTTAGAGCCCCTTACAGACAGGAAAGAATGTCCCAGAATTCATGGTGTCAAGACCTGTCTTAATGTGACTTGGGTTGGGTTACCTGGGAAACAGACTTTGATATGGGCACTTGCTGGCAGGAGGCTTGTTGGAGAGTAATTTGGGGAAAAGCTTTAAGGAAGTAGAGGAAAAAGGCTTGGGCAGAGGAAGAAATTTAAGTGTGATTTAATTTCCACAGAGACCTTGGCCAGTTCCACAGGGAGCTCTGGAACTGATATAGCCATTCAGAACTGTACCAATCCTAGCCAAGGTTGTCAGGCTTTAATACCTCTGCATCAAATGCTCATCAGATGCAGGTGTAACATTGGACAAGTCAACTATGTTTGGCTGAAGATAAGTCTTGAAGAGGAACTCAGATGTGGGTCATCAGTAGCTGTCATCTCTGAAGCTCAGAAAATAAGTGCCTTGGTCCCAAAGGATGAATAGGGTGGAATACCACAGCATCCTGTACATAGGATGTCTAAACTGCTGGCAATGTACCTAATGCTAATAAGTCTGTCTCATGTTTCATTTGTCAAATTAAACTGTGTTGAATATAGTTTTAAATTGCAGTTAAAAGTCCATATATTTTGTTTTCTTAGAATATTTGATTCTAGAAGTTGAAGATCACGTTTCTGAATGACAATAAATTATTTCACAAATATTAAGAGGGTATGGTGTTGAAAGGACAGTATACAACATTTCCTAAACTGTTCTCACTAAATTAAATGGTATTAAAAGTTTCAGATTAATGGAATAGCATTGACAGCAATAACATTATTATTTAGAAGTACCAATTACAATGAGCTCTGCTATTGTATGTAAATGTCTCTATCATCTGTCTAATTTATTCCCCTATCTCCCTATCTCCCTATAATTTTAATCAGATTCTAAGAAATATCTGTGATTCAAAATAGTTGAGGATCAAGAGTTACAGAGATAAATATCACAGTCCCTTGCCTATGGGTCCTCCACTTCACTAAAGATACTGCTAATAAGGCTTCTTTCATGCCCACACACTGAAAATGAAGCATAATTATTAAGATATTAAAAAGAATGTTTGCTTAGAAATTGTATGCTGGAATTTTAAGATGCTGACTTTCTCACTTACTGTGTGAACATGAACAACCCTTTAGTCTTTCCAGGTTTCAGATCCTTGTGGAAAATGGAAATAAGAATCCCTGCTTCATAGGGCAATGGGAATTGTTGTTCTTATTGTCCCACTCCACCTCCACCAACACTTACTCCAAAGTCTGATGAGTTCTGAGGAGTTAGAGAAGAACACAGAAAGAAAAATGGTAAATGAAAAGTGTTCAAGTCTCAGAGAGAAAGAGCACTGAAATACAAAGTTTCACACATGCTGAATTCAATTTCTCAAATGAAAAGACCATGTTACAATACCTTGTAACTAGTATGAAGTATATCAT
The DNA here is from genome assembly GCA_031835075.1 of Saguinus oedipus. NCBI lineage: Eukaryota > Metazoa > Chordata > Mammalia > Primates > Cebidae > Saguinus > Saguinus oedipus. The sequence continues at coordinate 182,756,193 of CM063170.1, read as the reverse complement.
GGACTAAAAACTAGTGTTATATATTGACATAATGTGTAATATGTAAAAGGTGAAAGATTTATACGATCTGAAGAGTAACCAGAGTATATTTATATAAAGTATAATATGTCTTACAATTAGAGTCAACTGATTATCAAGGGATCCTGTGGTGGTGAAAGTCTAAAAATGTAGCTTCTGGGAAGAAGCTAAAAGAAAAATAATATGTTAATACCAGAGCAATATTAAACTCAATCATAAGTTATATAATAAACAAAATTAAAAATATAGTGAATTGATCATAATAGTACCCCTTTCTTTGATCCAAGCCTTCAAAATGAAGACATTATTTCTTCAAGGAACCAATTTTAAAGTCCTCTCACTCTCTCGTATGTAGAAAGATATACTAAATTGATATTTACGTTATGAGAAACCTAATACTTCTAAATATTAAATTACTTAAAATTTAACAATGTTTATTTGTATGTGAAGGGTGTAGGACAGCGCTTTTGGAATAATTTCCACTTTTCAGCAACCTAATTATTTTATTTCTTTTCCTGTTCGGGGATTATTGTGGAAGAGGACTGGAGAAAGCATGTGTAAGATGAGGATAGCGAAATGAGAAAAGATAACATTAATGTCTCATTTTCCTTTGAGGGACTAATTTTGATTATGTACAGTATTTTCTCCAGCACTACATCAGTTAGGACTCCTTATTGCAAGCAACAGAAACTAAATCTGACTGATTTAAGCAGAGAAAGAATTTAAAATATATAATATTTAAAATAATTTATATTTTAAAAATAACAGTATTTTGGGATAACTCACAGGCTTATGCTCCTATCTAACAAAACACATTCTAGGCAGCTAGAACCCTATTCAAAACAACACACTATAGGACCAATGTGGTGGGGACACATCTGCTTGACATCAGACACTAGGACACAGGCCTGCAGTGGCACCACTCATTACACAGAACGTCACCTGCTGCTAGTGTCCCTACACCTCCACCCACAGAAACTGGAGTTGGTTTCCACAACACACAGTCCCCCAAACAAATTCTTTCCCACCTCTGCCTTTTATATTAATATAACAAGATGCTGATTCAACTTTCTGTTGTTGGAGCCTGCCTGCTCTGCCTAAAATACTGAGGACCTGTGTTTCTCAGCTTCTATAGTGGGAAGTGGACTCTGCTTCCCACCATGACTTATAGGGCAGAGTTTATCAAGTGAAGAAAGTTATTCAGAGGCTGAAAAGCTAAAAAAATGTGATAGATTTCTACTATAAGACCCAAGAAAAAGTAAAACTTTGCTACAGCCCTCCGCTTGTGATATACGCTCTCATGACTTCCAAGTTACTTCTTTGTATCTCTTCAGCTTTTATATGCTCAAGTCTCATGCAGATCACTTGGGTAATTAGTATTCTCATGAAATTATCTAGAGTGTATAGATAAATTTGCTTTCATTAAATGTAAAATGCCTTGCCAAAGGTCACACACCAAAATACTAAAGATGATCCAGATTCAGGATACAGATGCTGGGTTCCTTGAACTTAATACTGAAGACATTGTGTCCTTTTTGTGTTTTCCAAGGATAACTATTCATTATTCATTTAAATTGAATTGTTCAAGTGAACAGCATGAAAATTATCTTACTTTAGTTACACAGAGCAAACGGCAAAGCCAAATGGGACTTCTATTGAATGTTATAATGGAACAGGTCCCAATGAAGCCCTTTTACTTGATAATGTTCATTGGTAACTCAATTCAAAAATTACCTTAAAAAGTTCAGCTGTGAGGCAAGGCATTCAAATGAATTACTTGAGCATGATCTAAAGGATTTGTGCCAAAAACTAATTCATTATTTTTGAGTGCCTCTCTAAGTAATATTCTTTGGCTGTGTGTGTGTGTGTGTGTGTGTACGCATATATATATATATATATATATATATATATATATATATATATATAGTAGTCAAGTAGCCAAAGAAATATATATATATCTGATGTGAAAGCCCCAAAGAGTAGTTGAGAAACTAACACCTGGTAGATTTGTAGAATCATAACCACAAGATGCAGAGGGATCAAAGGCAACCAGACTGGATGGAGAAATTAGGCTTTATTAAGCTGTGGTCTGTTTCAAAATTTTCTGTTTTCCACCCTTGCCTTGGAGGATAATTTGCTTGAAAACTAAGAATTGCCTAGCTAGAATGGGCAGAGTAATTCTTAGATTTTAGAAAAAAACCCACAAAACCTATTTTCCAATTTCTAAGAACAGCTTTTATTTTCTCTTCATAATATGCATGCTTATGGACTGCACGCAATAGAAAGTTGGATGCGTTTTATAGGTAAGAGTCCTTCATAGGATTCAACCAGCTCACAGGGGATGGCGTTGGGGTTAAGAGCAAAAGATTTCTAAGACTAATGTGTGCAATTTTGTCCAGAGGGGTGTCTCTGTGTGTGTGTGTGTGTGTGTGTGTGTGTGTGCATACACATGGTGTTTATTTCCATATGTACGTGCTCATATATCCCTTGTGAACCTAGGGTATTGATGGAGAAAAAGTTGTGATGAGACAGGAGGAAATGAATGGGATTCAGATTTTGAATCCAGTTGACTTCTAAATCTTGTTTTCCACGCCACAGAAACTATGACAGTAGTGTGGAAGACAGAAAGACCACTGTACTCTGACTTCCCCCATTTAATGATCAACTGCAAATTTAACAAGCTGCTAGCCACCCTTTCAATGCTTACAGCTAGTCCTAAAATGACTGATTTTAGTTCTAAAAATGATCTTTCTAATAAGTAATCCTCCCTTCCCCACAATAACTGAGCGTGAGTTCCTGATCCCTGAGACATTTTAGCAGAGGCTACATGGCAGTGAGTCCTACATCCTCCAAAAGGGACTCAGTTAACGAACTAATAATAGATAGTAGTTGGTGGTCTGCAAAATGCCTGCTAACTCTTTCTAATGCCTGCTAAGACTCTTTCCAGTTGTTAAAACTAGAACTGTGGTCACACCAAATAGCTGCCAGATGAAACATCAACAATAAAGAAAAACATCAACGACAGGGTGGAGCCTGAAGAACTAACTCTCAGAATCAATACTCCAGTCACCAAGTGACAGACAGCAGACACCTGCCAGAAACTTGCTAACCTCTCTCAGTCAAGTCAACCTCCCTGACTTTTATGTTTGTCTATTTGGCAGCCCTCCTAATATAACTCTTGCTGAACTTTAACTTCAACAACAATATAATGTACTGCATCTGTATAAATTTAACTCGCTAAGGCAATTTTACAAAAGAGCACTATATTTTGTATTATCCTTATAAATACTGGCACTATTTAATGAGCTGAATGCAGCACTGCAGGTTTGTAAGTTTTATGGGATGGCTTGAGAGTGGAAATGTTATAAAATGAGATTTTAACATCTAAATCCTCAGAATTCATAGTGTGTATTACAAGAAGATCATCACTTTAAGTAAAACTGTGAAGGTCTTGTTTACTCACTTCTTTTTGGCTCCACTGGTTTTGTTTGTTTGCTTGCTTATGTGTAGGTATGTGACTTATCTTTATCTCTTTTTTGCCACTGAATTTAGTAGGAATGAAGGACTAATAGGCGTTCTGGGTTCAGGGTACATTTTATCACACTAGGCAGCCAGTATTAAAGTCTCTTTTTTTCCCCAGCAACCATTGCTTTCTCAAATAGTAGCCAGAAATGAGAGCTTAACTACAGGGAGGCCATCCACTCTGCCCTCAAACTTTTCCAGAACAGCTTTCATTGCTGCTCCAAAACCACGGGCTTCCTGGGAGTAGGAGTTGCTTTATTCTTGCTTTGATGCAACATTCAAAATCTTTCTAAATTTCATCTTTGAATCTTAATTTTCAACCTCTTACTGATGCTTCAAATATTTTTTCCTATTCATTAGGCAACATTTTCAAACTGCATTTCCCTGTAATTTTTACCTCATTTAACATTATCACTTGAAATTATTCTAGGATGTTGTTAGTTCCAGAGATTTCCCACAAAATAATGTTTCATTGCCTTGCTTAGTTAAGGACACAAGTTAACTTAAAAGAGATAGGAATTATAAGCAACATGATCTGTGAAATCCTACATATGTAAAAATAAACAGAATCATATGTCAGAATTCTTCTTGTATCAGAATTTATCTTTGCTAGAAATAAAATTTGTGAATTCTTTTTTTCATAAGCAGTTTCTGGAAGACAAATTGTTCCCTTAAGCTTCTTCTCTAAAGACAAATAGTTCTCTTCAGTTTCTCCCCATAAAGATGACTACAATTATAATTAGTTATTGGAAACTTGATGAACTTCTAACAGGCTGTTCATAGAGTACCTGCAATTACCTAATCGTTTGCCATTTATACCTACTTCAATACTATGTTTCAAGTTGAAATTGCTGCACTGGGGTTTAAGCAGGCATCTAAGAGAATTAAGATAAATTATGTAAAGTAAATTTAATATAATTGATGGATAGCCATTAACCCTGCAGTCAGATAAACCTTTTAATTGGAAATATTTGAGAAATTTGAAATATCAGAGAGGAAAGAACTTACACATAGTGCAAATAAATCCTTTCAGCTTTAGATTTTGGCATTTATAATAATTGGTAGAGATATAGATTGTGGTGGAGGAGGGTGGAGTGGAGAAGATACACTTTTTTCATAGTCATAAAAATAGCCAGTAGAAAGTAACTCTCCAGGCTTTCTTGCAGATAAGCTCTATTTACCAGAGGCATCACTTTACATCTCCCCTGGGGCCCCACAGAGGTGCATCTGCAGAATTGCTCACTCGTTATCTGCCCTTCTCTTCCGTGAATGCTCCTGTTTTCATTGTGCCTGGGCCTTCTCATTGGCTGCCATGTCTGTACGGTATCACAGTCAACTTTTGTTTTTATTCCAACTTCAACTCTGCTTAATTACTACCACCTAATCCTTTTTTGCTTAAGTTCACATATATTTATCATAAAAACTAAATGAAAAATTAGTGTAAACCACTGACTCCTGTGGCTAGGACCAGACTAACGGATTGGGAAATGCTACCCTATCATTATCCTCATTAGTATCATCATCAGTAACAGCAGCAGCAGCAGAAGCCTTCTTATTCCTTTCCCTTTATAATATTATTTACATTATGTTACCAAAAATATTAGTATTTTTATCCATTAAGATATATAAATGCTTATGTTCAATTAGATTTATGTATCAATTTTTTCAGGGGACAACCAGGTGTTTTGGGGGAAAGGGGAAAGTAAAAATAGCTAACAGCATACTTTGGGAAAAATATTTTGAATTTTTTTTTTTAAGACAAGAGTCTCAGTCTATTGCCCAGGCTGGAGTGCACTGGTACCATCTTCGCTCACTTTAACCTCCCTGTCCTGGGTTCAAGCAATTCTCCTGCCTCAGCCTCCCAAGTAGCTGTGACTACAGTTGTGCGCCAACATGCTTAGCTAATTTTTGCATTTTTAGTAGAGACAGGGTTTCACTATGTTGGCCAGACTGGTCTTGAAATCCTGACTTCAAGTGATTTGGGAGGCTGAGGCAGAATTGCTTGAACCAGGGAGTTGAAGGTTGCAGTGATCCAAGATCACACCACTGCACTCCAGCCTGGTGACAGAGTGAGACTCTATCTCAGAAATAAAAACAAAATTAAAAAAATAATAACTGGTCAGAAATCATAAAATTGAATTATATATATTTTTCAAAAAGAAAAAGATGTGGAAACAAATATAAAAAACTGAAAATTTACTTATAATTAAATAATAGAAAAGAAAAAATTATCATAGTTGATTACTCAGTATTACAATACTATAATATAAATTCTTTCTAAAGAAATTTGAAATCTTTTTGGCAAGTTAATTAAAAACAAAAGAATAAATGCTGGTCCATGTTGCTTTATGTTTACATAGTTTATCTGGTAGAATAAATATTATTTTAAAAAATAAGGGCTCTTAGTGGGAAATACAATACAAAAGTTTGAAACATAGTTGTTAAAACAGTCTGTGATTGGAGCAAGACTAGACTGATTTTGTATATATGAGAGAATAGCATTTGCCAAGTAAGAATTAGCGAAATTATCAATATTTGCCTATTCTTGGCATACAATATTTGACTAAAAATCATTGTGTATGGTATTAGTTATTATTTTTAGAAGTCATATGTGCATTGAAAAATAAATTTAATTAGGCAAAAATTTACTTGTACCTTTTTATATGTTCTAGATTTTGTATAGTAAAATAAAATTAATTCAGTGTTTAAAAATTATTTAGAAAACCTTTTATTACATACAGAATGATTTTATTACCAGATATGTTTTCTGTTAAAATGAGAGATATTTATAAAAACTGATTTATGTGTATATTAACTACAGTTTTATTTATAATTATTAATACAATTTTTAAATTTACTACATGCTTATATAAAATTTAATAACATTGCCTTTTAAAGTCTCAGGATACAAAATCAATGTACAAAAATCACAAGTATTCCTAAACATCAATAACAGATTTAAAGAGAGCCAAATAAAGAAATAACTGCCATTCACAATTGCTACAAAGAGAATAAAATACCTAGGAATACAACTAACAAACAATATAAATGACCTCTTCAAGGAGAACTACAAACCACTGCTCAACAAAATAAGAGAGATCACAAACAGATGGAGAAACATTCCATGCTCATGGTTAGAAAGAATCAATATTATGAAAATGGCCATACCGCCCAAAGTAATTTATAGATTCAATGATATCCCCATCAAGCTACCAATGACCTTCTCCACAGAACTGGAAAAAAACCACCTTAAGCTTCATATGGAACCAAAAGAGAGCCCAAATAGCCAAGTCAACCCTAAGCAAAAAGAACAAAGCTGGAGGCATCACACTACTGGACTTCAAACTATACTACAAGGCTACAGTAATTAAAACAGCATGGTACTGGTACCAAAATGGAGACATAGACCAATGGAACAGAACAGAGGCCTCGGAGGCAATGCCACACATCTACAACCATCTGATCTTTGACAAACAGGACAAAAATAAGCAATGGGGAAAGGATTCCCTGTTTAATAAATGTTGTTGAGAAAACTGGCTAGCCATGTGCAGAAAGCAGAAACTGGACCCTTTCCTGACACCTTACACTAAAATTAACTCCAGATGGATTAAAGACGTAAACATAACACCTAACACCATAAAAACCCTAGAAGAAAACCTAGGCAATACCATTCAGGACATAGGAGTAGGCAAGGATTTCATGACTAAAACACCAAAAGCATTGGCAACAAAAGCCAAAATAGACAAACGGGGTCTAATTAAACTCCAGAGCTTCTGCACAGCAAAAGAAACAATTATTAGAGTGAATTGGTAAACAATAGAATGGGAAAACTTTTTTGCAATCTATCCATCTGACAAAGGGCTGATATCCAGAATCTACAAAGAACTAAAATGGATTTACAAGAAAAGAACAAACAAGCCCATTCAAAAGTGGGTGAAAGATATGAACAAACACTTTACAAAAGAAGACATATATGAGGCCAACAAACATGAAAAAATGCTCATCATCACTGGTCATTAGAGAAATGCAAATCAAAATCACAATGAGATACCATCTCACGCCAGTTAGAATGGCGATCATTAAAAAATCTGGATACAACAGATGCTGGAGAGGATGTGGAGAAATAGGAACACTTTTACACTATTGGTGGGAGTATAAATTAGTTCCAACAATTGTGGAAGACAGTGTGGCGATTCCTCAAAGACCTAGAAGTAGAAATTCCATTTGACCCAGCAATCCCATTACTGGGTATATATCCAACGATTATAAATCATTCTATTATAAGGACACATGCACACAAATGTTCATTGCAGCACTGTTTACAATAGCAAAGACTTGGAACCAACCCAAATGCCCATCGATGATAGACTGGTCTGGGAAAATGTGGCACATATACACCATGGAATACTATGCAGCCATCAAATACGATGAGTTTGTGTCCTTTGTAGGGACATGGATGAACCTGGAAACTATCATTCTCAGCAAACTGACACAGGAACAGAAAATCAAACACCACATGTTCTCACTTGTAGGCAGGTGTCGAACACTGAGAACACATGAACACAGGGAGGGGAGCATCACACACTGGGGTCTGTGGGGGATGACTAGGGGTGGGACAGTGTGGGGTGGAGAGTTGGGGAGGGATAACATAGGGAGAAATGCAAGATATAGTGATAGGGAGAAAGGCAGCAAACCACATTGACATGTATGTACCTATGCAACAGTCTTGCATGTTCTTCACGTGTACCCCCAAACCTAAAATGCAATATATATATATATAATAAATAAATAAAATAAAATTTCAAAGTGTACTTCATATACAAAATATTGAGTTTAAAGGCAGTATAAATCTATATAACTGTGGACAATTATAATAAATACAATGGAAAGCAAAAAGCAGAATATTAAGTGTAGTTATTGTTGTATAGAGGTATTATACATGGTTTTAAAAAATTACTTTCTATATTAGACATTGAAACTTTTTACAACAAGCAGTAAATGAGAGCTTATTTAAAAGAAATGACAATAATGTCAAATGCTACAAACTCTTTGGTGAGTAAGATGGGGGTTCAAATGTATCACATTTGCTCTCAAGTACAACAGCAGATGTTACCTTTCTATAAGTAGTCTGAGCAGTCAATGAGTATTAAAGGACTCTGTCTACTTTTCAAATGAAGCAGTGAAGGTAGAGAGTGTTAGCACAACGATGGAAAACATGGGGTAATAATAAAGAGGAGATTCGAGCCTAAATTGTCAATGGAAACACCCATGAAAGTGGGGAAAGGAAAAAATACAGTGGAGACAGAGTATGATTGAAATTCTTGAGAGGTAATTTGAAGTTCTTGAGAAAAGAGAAGAAAATAATTCAGATATATAATATAGATGAACTAAGTATTTGGGGGTGTCCAAGGACCTGTGTTTTCAACAAATATGACTTTATGTCTGTTCTAAGGATTGAACAGATTCCTGTACAGGGTGCCTGGTTTCAAGTTAGGTCCTCTTCGTTTAAGCTCTCTTTTCTGAATGTAAACCTATTTGCAGTGTCATTTCTAAAAATCCATAAAGATACTGAATACAGATACAATTGTGTAAATTTCATAGTGTTTTATTTTGAGGTGAGAGTTTTGTTATAGTTTATAAAATATATTTTCCTATTCAGACCTCAGGGCTATTTTGGGACCTACAAATAAATGTGATTCCCAGCAGCTTCAATTTTTGATATTCAAAAAGTTAATAATTTTTAACTTAAATATAATGTTATATTATTCAGCAAAAAATGTTTTCCCTTTTAATTTCAAATATATTGTCTATCTACTGTTTAAAAATATGAAAAATGTGATAATGCAAAAATGTGGTAGAATTGTGGCTAAATAATAAAAAATCACTTGCTAAATAAAACACACACACACAGAAAAAATATAGAAGAACTAATTAGATAAAGGTTGGATATCTTTGTCATAGTACATAGGAAGAGGGAGGTAAAAGAAAAATTTTAAATATTTAGATTGGTGCAAAAATACAAAGATTTTTTTCAATATTTACAATTTTATCTTTGAAATGAGGAATGATAGTTTCAATTAAAGTTATTTTAAGAAAATTAACTTTTTTTGCATGTACAATAATTGGTGTGACTACTTTTAGCTGTGAAAATAATATAATTTTTCAGTCATTAAATTCGTAATGGTTAAGACATTTGAAATGCCAAATATAGTTAAGGCTTTGAGAAATGAGAACTCTTGGACATTGTCATTTTGAGTGAAATTAATATAACCATTCTTGAGAATTATTTAAAATTCTGAGTAAAGTTAGATAGAACTTCTGAAGTCTACCCTGCATAAACTTTTATGTGTGCAAGAAAATAGGCATAAAGATGTTCAATATAGCTCTGTTATATTAGCAAAGAAATAAAAATCATTTAATTTTCCAACAGAAGAGAAATGAAAATGTTGTGGTTTATTAGCATGATGAAATGTTATTAGAGACATTAAAATGGATAACCTACATATAAACATTGCCAAAACTTTATATTAAATTAAAAAATTAAGTTTCAAAAAGATATACATAATATTAATTATTAATATTTTATTATGAGTATAAACATTTATTGATAAATTATAAAACTAACATGGAAACTATATAAAACTTCAGGAAAGTGAGAACCAATTGTCAGCAAAGGAGAAATAATAAAGAGTGGAGCTTTAGTTTCATGTATGACTTTTGGCAATTAGAAATTTCTTTAAAAGTTTATTTATGTAAATCGAATACATTTATTTATATAACTGCCTATGTTGAAGATAGATGAGCATAAACTAAAATTGTTACTCACCAATTGGGGACTTAGATAAAAATTAATATGTATTATAAAGCAGTAGTCCCTAACCTTTTGGCACGAGGGACCCATTTCATGGAAGACAATTTTTCTACAGAGGAGGTCAGGGACCCCGGGGTTGGGGAGATAATTTCGGGATGAAACTGTTCCACTTCAGATCATCAGGTATTAGATTCTCATAAGGAGTGGGCCACCTAGATCCCTCGTGTACACAGTTCACAATAGGGTTTAAGATCCTATGAGAACCCAATGTCCCTGCTGATCTGATCTGAGATAGAGATCAGTTGGTGGTACTCTCCTGCCGCTCACCTCCTGCTGTGTGGCCATCTTCTTAACAAGCCACAGACCAGTATTAGTCCCTTGTCTGGGCTTTTGGGACTCCTGATATAAAGTATATTCACATGTAAGTTTAAGAATAAGTATTTACAAAGTAGGATATTTGTGAAGATAAATGAAGTGGCCCCACAGTCTTAACTTCTACCCTGAATCTGTCAAAGAACTCAATAATTGACCCTCATCTAAGAGTTATGATTTTGAAACTGAAACCCAACACAAATGTTTAAAAGTCTGTTGAAATGTGTATTAAATATTTCTGTGCTATATAACATTATGTTTGTTTATTGAAAATTATAGAGACTTAATTATAAGCTCAAGGACAAACTAATAATTAGAAATATATCTATTTAAACACATTCACTGATGAATAATTTTATACCTCCTGAAAAATAAACTCAGTAACTCAATAGGTATCAAAATGTTATAGAAAATGTAAATAATTATGTTCCCCCAATTCAAAACAGCAGGATGCATTTCTCTGAGGTTTATGAGTGTGTGGCCTGATTGAAGGAGATTTAATGAATGTGAAGATTGTGGTTTAGACTAAAAATAATTTAAGTAAGAAAGGGTGGGAAGGGAGAAAAGAGGAGAGAAAAAGGCAGGGTTCTTCTTTTCATGTTTAAAGAAAATAAAGTTTTGAGGTGTTTGTAATATTTTAGTTCTTTGTTTGGGTGAGCTTTCACAAGTGTATTCAAGTTGTGATGATGCTGAACTGTCTCTTTATGATTTGTCCACCTTTTGTATGTGTACTTTATTTCAATAAAAAAGAACTCTGTAGAATTTAAAATTTGCAAGTTCAGGAAACAAATTGCAGGTAAAAGTCAATCTGATGAAGTAAGCCTTTTGTATAACACTGTAGGCATAAAAGTAGCATGACCTCAAAAGTCATTAAATCTCATTTTTTGCTCTTTGAGATTCATAGATGAAAAGCCCAACATGAAGTAAGATAATGAGTCTGTAAAGCTTCTCTGGGGGCTTAATGAATTCAAGGAGAAAAAGGACATTTCAAATTTTCCATTACTAAAATATTAATGTCAATATTTAATCAAGCACAGCAGTTTTACTCATCACTTTCAATTTTTATTGATCATGGTGTTGAGATGTTGGCTTTCCATTATTATCTGGATGCACATTATCCCATGTCTTATCCAAATATATTTACTTCCTGACTCTCAGTGAACATGGAGCAATATGGAAATGAATGTTATCATATGAAAATGAGGGCTATTGTACTTTCAAATATGTAGATAGAATAGATCTACAAAAGTCCAGACAGAAAATTTAGATATGAACTAATAACTACAATTATCAACTTGATGCTTTTTGTGAAAGGCTTTATGAATTTCCATTTTATCTCCTTTCAGAACCAATTACCTTAAATATAGCTTACATTACAACCAGCTATGATGTATCACAGACATTTTCTGGGGCACATCTCGAGCATACTTTTAATAGAGGGCAGGGGAGAAATTTGTTTCTTTATAATTTACAGACTCATACTAGTAGTCTTCTTGCCTTATCCAAGAAGCTACTTATGCTGCGAGTTTGTACAGCTGACATCTTAGCTGAACTCCTTTCTGTAGGTATTTTTGGGGAGAGCATCTTGACTCCTAATTAATTTCATCTATCAAGCTCTTATCTAAACAAAGCCACATATTTTTCTCATGACCTTTTGAAAACGTTTTTATTTCTTTTCTACAGCAGGGTTCTTACTCTGTTGCCGAGGCTGGTCTCAAACTTCTAGCCATGAGCTAGCTGTCTTCTCACCTCAGCCTCCCAGCTAGCTGGGATTATAGACATAAGCCTTTGTACCCAGCTAGTCATGACTTTGTAATAGGTCAAATGGCAACAATATATATCATAATGAAATTATGATATTAATGAATAATATTTGCTAGTATCTCAGATACATATTTTGTTTTGCTACATTAATAGTGAAAATAGTTAACATTTTTTCTACTTTACAAACATAGCCACAAAAATCCTACAAAGCAATTACGATTTTACTTGTTTTTTGCAGGTGTAAATTGAATTTAACTTTTCAGCTCCCAAAACAAAGTTTTTTCTACCCTGGCTTACTCCTTGGCACTTCCTTCAGCGTGTTTTCTGTTTGGTGACAGTGTCCTTGTCCTTGTAACCACCTGGGTTCAAAATCCTAGAGACGTCTTTCGCTACTTCTTGCTGAAACTCCATTCACCAATTGCAGTTGGATAAACTGTCAATGAAAACTACAATATTAAACAAAAACCAAGAACTCATAAATATACTAAAAATGTCTTACAATGGAAAAGCTTTTCCGAGTATGATATAAAATATAAAATATGTCATTTTATCAAAAAGACTGACAGAAAACTTTGACCATAAAATCTAAAATGTAAAACATGAATCCAATTCTGTATTTTAAATAAAACATGCAATATAAAACTTAAGGCAAAGACCAACCAAGAAAAAATAGCAGAATATAAAGAACTAATATTACTAATAAGGAAAAATTCTCAAAATCAATTATTTATTTTCAAAAATTTTAATAGGAAAATGAGCAAAAGACAGGTAATAAGCTGTTAAGTATAGAGAAAATATAATTGACCAGTTTAAGTGAAAAAATGCCCAATCTCACAAAGAGTTAAAAAAATACAATGAGATGTCAGATTTTATCTATCAGGGAGGCAAAGTCTGATCAACTCTTGGTAAAAGAGAGGGGAATTAATTATTGATAAAAGACAACATACTCTGGCAACTTTAAAAATTAGATTAAGATGTTTATATGTATTTTTCTTGCCAATACCAAGGAAAATATCCAAAGAGAAATCATTTATATGGGGCAAAGTTTTTCCTAAGTGATAGTCATTATCGTAAGTAACAATCATGTTAGGTATAACTGAGAAAAATGTGACAACTACTAATGTGTCCTAAGAGCTGGGAAATAAACCCAATGCCTCTTGACCAAGCGGTGGGCTCTGCTCCTGTCACTGCTTCTGCTTTATGTCACTGTCCACTGTGCTCTTAACCTCTCTGTCCTAAAGGTATTTCCTCTAATGTGCTGTTTATTTTCTCAAACAATGTGATGTTGTTATCTCTTCACCTAGTAAACTCGTCTTCATTCTTCATCTCTCACCACCCTCTGTCTCATGCCCACCAATCTTAGCATCCATAGTAATTTAGCAATGCTCTCTCCTGTCTCATTCCACGTTCAATATGTTTCTCCTCTGCTGTATTTTTAAGTTCAATGGAGACAGAGATCATATCTGATGTGTCTGACCTTTGCTGCATGCCTAGCACTTAACATAATGACCGGCACATGTTAGGCACTTAATAAATTCTTTCTGAATTAACTAATGAAATTACTTTGTGACTATACTATGGAATTCATTCTATTTATTCATTACAATGATGTCATGAGTACATTCAACTATTCATCCATTACAATGATGTCATAGCATATTTAATGAAAAGTACTTCATGATATAAGACTGATTAAAAGCACTTATTCTTGTACATACCGTCCCCGAATCTCAGGTCTCGAAACCACCATCTGCTTTGACAACATCATGACTAAGCACTAATTATGTCTTCAGATACAAGGTCTTTGGTCACAAGAAGCTCAAGACTTCCAGGTATTTCATTATGCTCTGGATTCAAATCTACATAAGACACCAAATATGGCTTTTGTTTTCCCTGTCTCTTATTTTCTTATTTCCCCTAACTCTTTCAATTTTTCTCCTCTGCTCTCCAAACGCCAACATCAGTTTTCAGTAAATTCTATAATCTTAATGGTCCCTTCACCTCTTGCCCTAATGAAAATCTGACTTCTCTGAATTAACCATTTCCCATGAAGCCCCCTCAAAAGGCGCTTCTTTTGTTCTTTCATATGTTTTGTTTCTCATAGTCGGGGGCCTGAAGTAGAAGAGGCATTCTCCCTGCTCATCCTTACCTTTTCCAGACTATCTTTACTCTTTCTAAAACACCTTCCGCTTCTCATGTCTTATATTACTAGACAATATGATCAGCAAATACCCTTTCATCATACAAATCACTTTTATTCAGACCGTGAATATTTTTATCAGCGGGATCATCCTAATTTTACTCCTTTCTCTTGGTCATGATCTATACAATTATATAACCTATAAGTGCAGGTTTGATAGTCTCAATTTTAAGCACCTTCGCTTTCTGCCAGTTATATATGAATTTTTCAGTTTATCTATTTTTAGCCCACTCTATCAACTCCTTGACCCCACCAAGAAATACTAGTGTAATCTATTCATTGAGTTCTTTCCTTAAACTCTTTAAATTATGTAACTCTTCATTATAATTAGTTTTTTACATAAAAGTCAAATTTCTTACCCATATTTCTTTCATTGTATTTGTCAAGCAAGCATCCAATTTTGCTTCCATCCAGCTGCAACAAGCTGGAAAAAATAAAACCCACAAAACAATGCTGGTATTGTCTCATTTTAAATTCATGGTTATTAATCTTAAGTGGGTCTTTATTACTGTGTAGCAACCTTTCTAAATATCCCTAGTCAATCTCCTCCACTCTCCTCGATGATGTTTTCATACTGATGTTTTCTGTGCTCAGGCACTCTCAATGCTTTCCTCATTCTCATCGTGTAGCTTAGCTTCTATGAGAAGAAAACTGGAAAAATAAGAATCATAGTCTATCCGCAAGTATCAATGACTTCATCTGTCCCACCTACCTCTATCTGTATATTTTGCCTTTTTTGCTCTTAATTTGGATTAATTTTCTGTGTTCCCGTCTGAGGGCAACCCCTCCACTTGTATACTAGATACACTCTTTCTTACCTTTTCACTCCACAAATTCTTCTTTCTCTCCTGCATCATTTTTGTTCTTCTTCTCTACCAAATCATTCCTACCAGCTTAGAAAAAAGAATGCTATTATTTCTCTCATCTAAAGAAAGAATCATCTATTGATCCCAAATCCCCTTCAGCTATCATTTTTCTTCCAGGATACCACACAAAGACATACACAAGGGTAAATTGACTTTATTCTTTTCGAAAACAGTAATGTATTCTTCCTTGGTAGATTATTCTCATTCTCAAAACCTTTTCTTTTCAGACTCAAATCATTGACTGCATAAGTTTCTTTTGTTGGTGCCTGGGGTCAGTGTCTCAGACATCATCTAAAACTAAGGAAGGCTGCTGAGGGGAGAATTCCTGTCTCCGGAATTCAGATTTTATTTTCCCTCACTTCTTGTTGCCCATATAATCAGTGTAAACTTCTATTTTGGACTTGCGTTTCTATTCTCTTCCTTAGAGAGGGACACTATATTGCTCTTACATGACAAGTGTATGGACTCTGCAATGATAGAATCCTGGTTTATGAGCTGTTACATCATTAAAAATAAGACTACAGAATTTTATCCATAGCTGGACTTATAATGTACATGTAGGGGTAAGGTGTGGGCATGTGTCTGTTTCACTGATAATCAGGCAAGAATTACTTTCACAAATGAGAAAACTTGGGCACAGGGAAGTGAGTTAACTTTTAAAAATATCATCCACAGAAGAACCAAAGTTGGGAGAGCAATATCTCTTCCAAATATCCATACCATGCCTAGACTCACTCAGACTTTGCCCACAAATTGAATAGTTTGCCTACATATGAAACAAAATTTGTTTGAGTTTTATCTCATTCCTTTTTTGCCACCAAATGACTTGGATGCTTGGAGAACTGATGGTTGGCATGGCATAGGCAGAAAGAGGATTGAAAGGCTGCTGTGAAAAACCAAAAGCTACCTTGTGATTTCGTTGGTTATAAAATCCTCTGTGCTTTCTCTCTGGACCGCAGTTGTGTTGCTTTTCTCCTTTACCATTGATAAAGAGAACATCAGTAGGTTCTCTCGTTTCTTTGCCCATTACTCCAAATACAATATTTTGCCACTTAGTTCCTCTTTTTGCTTTCCACTTATTTTTCTTACACTCAGCTGTTCCACAAGCACCAGGTTTGTTTTAGGAAACAGACATATTTAAAAAATAATAATTCACCAACAATGGATAGCTCTAATCCTGGCTGTTAGTTTATATGTTTGCTTTCCATATTTATTTTAACACCTGTTATGAAACTCTAAGAGGAAAAAAAAAATGAGAAAATCTTTCTATAGATTGTTGTTTTCAGACACGGGCCTACTTACCAGGGCATTTCTAGCTTACATAAGACAAAAAAAACAGGGGCCCAAAGTGGCTCCGGATGGATGTCGTGGTGCTTGCGAAGGCGAGGCCAAGAGTTCAAGGCCAACCAACCTCAGCAACCTTACAAGCTCTCGTTGATTGGCAAAAAAAAAAAAAAAAAAAAAAAAAAAAGACAAAAAAACAGCAAGAAACACCAAAAACCCTCATCATAGTTTCCCTTTCAGCATTGAAATGAATCTGGAAACCATCATTCTCAGCAAACTGACACAAGAACAGAAAGCCAAACACTGCATGTTCTCACTCATAGATGGGTGTTGAACAATGAGAACACGTGGACCCAGGGAGAGGAGCATCACATACTGGGGGCAGTTGAGGGGGGTAGGGGAGAGACAGTGAGTGATGGGGAGCATGGGGAGGGATAACGTGGGGAGAAATGCCAGATATAGTATGCACCTAAAGTAAAATAAAAATTAAAAAATAAATAAAATAAAAATAAAGAGTGCAAAAACTGAAAAGGATCAAACAAAACCCTTCAGTCTCTCAAATTTTCAATAATGCAATATTCATGATAAGAAATGAACTAATCTATTCCATGAAATTCAGTGACAATTTAAAAAATAAAGAAAAATAAAATTTCACACACTAAACTATATTTAGGCAATTTTGAAATAGGCTTATAGAACCGAGTTTTGCTTATAATATGACTTTGTAAGAATTGAAGCTAATTGAATTTGGGAAGTGTCAGGCACTATTTATAAGCAAAACCAAATGCTTTTCAAGCTCAAATCTGGTTTAAGCTTGAATGAACTCAAATTACAAATTCAGACTTTAAACTTGCTGAATAAAATGCATATAAGGGGAAAATATGCTTTCATCAGCAACTAATTTGGAGTTTATATCCATACATTCTATTCTATTTTTCCAAATGATAGAAATACTTTATGACCTTGAAGGTTTGAAGGCAAAGGATGGATAAAAAAGCAACCAAGATGAGTCCATTTATCTTCTATCTGTCAGAAAATTGGGGAAAGCTAATGGGAATATAAAACACTTTAATACGTTTCTCTTGAGAATTTATTTAGTCTGAGACTACCAGAATGACTAACTGGTTGTTATCTAGCCAATGTGCAGCTAGAAGCTTTCACAATCAGGGATTAAAATGGTATAAGCACAATTTAGAGTAGTCTTATTTCTGGTTCCAGAAAATTCACCATCATATAACAGGCAGACAAGACCCCTGGACATGTTGCCCAAAGGGCAACACTTAATAATGGTGCAAACCGTGAAGACAAAGGGTGAACAAGATGACAGGAGCCTGTAGCCTGGTCGTAGGAAACAAGATGAGTGGATAATGGATCTAAAATCTTGGACACCAATAAGATGACAAAATGATGAAAGAGATCATTAGAGGGAATGAGATGACAGGCTCTTCTGATGATAATGCACAAAGGAAATATTCAGTGTCAGTGAATCTAGAAGCACTGCTGCTATCAATTCTGTGAGCACCATTCAGCTAATTGTCAGCTAGGATTGTTTTGTTTTATGAAAGCCTCACTGCCTTTGTGCTGCAGGAGTAGGAGAATTAGAAAGGTGGTCCTTTATCAGAAGGCTGAGGAACAATACATATCCCCACAAGTGCAAGAAGAGAAGAATGTACCATGCGAGTGGACTCGCTTATATTTCATTCCAGCAAGATTTCATAGGTTCAGCCCACTTGGTCTTGCTTATTCACCTGTCTCCAAGGATACTTAAAAAAAAAAAAAAAGCTTATTAATGGTTTACTTGATGTATTTTATCTGTGTTCCCCTCCTTCCCACTTTCTCCACATTCATGTCTTTGACACAGTTGGAAAGAGAAGTTAGAAACTATTTTCCCTTTATAGGCTCTTCGGCTGGTGTTCCATTGATCTCAGTCTCCAGCCCCAGTCCATTGTCAGTGCCTACTCACTGCTTAACTGGGATCAGTTTTGAGTTCTGCCCCACATCTTCTAGGCCAAAACTGCATGATGCACAATACCTGCAGGAATCCACACAGCTGTTCACATATAGGTATGAACTTCCAAATATGTGCCAGTTAACTTGGAGGCGACTCTTAATTACTACAGGAGCAGGTGGATACATTCTTCCCACTTAAGTCTCTCCTGTGGATAATTTGGAAATGCTTACTGCATAGTTTCTTAAAGGATTGCAAGAACCCTCATTCAGTTTCCAGTTGCCCATGCAGTGATCTACTCATTAAATCTTTGGATCCTATTTTTTTTCCTTCCTACCAGTTTCACAATAACTACTTTTGTATTTGTATTCTTTTTGATCACTTCCCACAGTGAAGTAAGCTACAAGCAACCCTTTCTCTAAAGCTTTACTTTATAAAGGGTCAAGACTAAGATAGTTTGTATTTTATGCTTCCTGGACTGCCTGGGGTAGTAATCTGCAGCTGCTTTTCTCAAAATGTTATAGGGAATACAACTTTCTCAAGACGCTATTAAAACAAAAAGTTTTATTCTGAGATGAATTTGGAAAACACTTTATCTCACAGTATACTAGAGGGTTTGAAAAGTTCTAGAGTTAAATTTGCCTATTTAAATTGGTTTAAACAATCATTTCCTCACACTTTTTGACCAACAAAAATTTTAAAAAGCAATAATTAGAAGTCAACAGCAACAACCTCAACAGCCACAATATAGTATTCCATGAAATGTACCGTAAGAAACGCCATGATGATTTTCTTAGTGCAGTATTTACATATCACTAGGAAGTCTCTGAAATCTTACATTGCGTTCAGGAAATGCTTGGCTTCCAGAGGTTTTCTAATGAGCTAATATCTACATTTTCCTATGGTCTGTCAGGTAAGGCTCAATTTTAACTATGAAAAACTTCAGCTGCATGTGATATAGTATAATCCTACCTGCCTGCCTGCCTTCCTTCTCTCCCTCCCTTTCTTTCATTATTTTTTTCTTTATTATAAAACTTTATTGAGGGAGGGAGTAATGACTGCACAAAATAAATACAAATAATATCTAACAATGTATCATATTATATTAAAAACAAAATTAATATATCAAGTAATATGATTTTTAAAGAGTATTTAATGTTTGATACAGTAGGCAGGAATTCTATTTTTCTTCTGTAGCTTTACTTTTTATTATAAAATTTTTAAACATTCTCTATATATAAACATCAATGTGCTTATCATTAGATTTAACAATTGTTAACATTTGGCAAATTTGCTTCATCTATTTTTTGCTAAAGTAATTTTATAGTAAATTATAAAACTGATGCATTCACACTACCTACTTTAGTATTGGAACCACTAAGATAAATAAAGACATTATGTTAAATACCACCTGACACCTTGATAACATCTAACAATAATTCTCTATTATCATCTAACATTTATTTCATATTCATCCTCTTGATTGGATCAAACCATTGGTTTGTTCAAAATAGAATCCAGTTAAGGACACTATGTTATATGCATTTTTTTTTGTTCTTAAGTTTCCTTAAATTTAAAGCAATACCTGCTTTTCATGACTTTTTGAACAAGCCTGAATAGTTGTTTTATAGAATGCCTTATCTTCTAGGTTTCTCAGATTGGTTCCTCTTGATGCCATTGAATTTGGTCCTTTGTCTCCTACCTTTCCTTTGAATTGGAAATTAGACATAAAATGCTAATTAAATTCAGAATAAATATTTTCAAGAGGAACTTTCATAGAAAATGCAGCATTATTTTATTTTGACATATTCCCGTATGAAGAATTATATTTATTAAGTCTATTCTGTAGCAAACTTCACCCAATGGTGAAAATCTATTAAGAAAGGAGACTCATCAAATGTGTCTCACACAGAGCTCCCACTAATGCTTTCCTCGTTTCTTCAGTAGACATAGAACCCTTTCCAGTTGAGAGGACTTATCCTTCCCTTTAATCTAGATAGTTAACCTGCTTCTCCACTTGCATACTTAGTATATTTCTGTACCATTTGTGTGATGAAATTTCATAACTAATGACCCTTTGCTTCTGTTTTCTGAATGCATTTATAAGGATCTTACTTTCTACCTTTCTTCATTGAAGGAGCCAGCCAGACCTTCATTAAAGGTCCCATGGGATCTGGGATTCTGGAACCTAAAATAGTCATGCCTAGTCAAGTTTAACAGTTTATCACTTAATTATTTAATTATATTCATAGTGACAACCTCGGATTCTCTGCTTATGGGTAGATTCTCAGGTAAACCATTTTTTATTCTGTTAACCAACTTCTGTTGAACAATTCAATATATTCTATATTCTTGCAGAAACTTTTACTTAATTTAATATTTTTCTATGATAATTTTCCTTCCTAGGACAGTCCCACTTGTTTTTTTAACCTATTTCATTTGCCTTTTAGCACTTGAACTGTTTATGTTTCTGTTTAGTGAGTTAGCTACTTTCCTCACAGATATTTAGCAAAAAAAAAAAAAAAAAAAAAAAAGAAAAGAAAGAAAAAAAAAGCTAGTTCTACAAGTTTTTCATAGGGTT
Organism: Saguinus oedipus; assembly: GCA_031835075.1. NCBI lineage: Eukaryota > Metazoa > Chordata > Mammalia > Primates > Cebidae > Saguinus > Saguinus oedipus. The sequence goes on along the minus strand of CM063170.1, from coordinate 182,734,827 downwards.
GATAAATACGAAATCACCACCTACTTGCCCCTCCCAAACCTCATCTCATGCCAACACGGCAGAAATGCTCTTCCTACTTTGTGCTTACTAATAGTAGTATGTAACTTCCTTTTCATTTGAAGGTAACTTATATATTTATTTAATATACTGTCATCGATACTATGATATTCAGAGTTAGAGCAAAGATACTGATTTTTTTCTGCCCATAATTCTTAGAAATGTGTCTTGCTAGTAAGTCAACATTAAGAAATCTCTCTCAGTAGAGAATCATTTATTTGCAATAGAATGTCGACATAGCTTCTGTCATCCAGGAACTACTTCTAGCTCAGTGGTTATCAAGGTCTCAAAGTGTAGTCTTCCCAGTAGCATTAGCATCACATGGAAACCTGCCTGAAATGAAAATTCTGGGGCACATTCTAGCCCTACTGAATAAGAAACTGTGGGAGTAGGCGGGTGGATCACGAGGTCAAGAGATCGAGGCCATCCTGGTCAACATGGTGAAACCCCGTCTCTACTAAAAAAAATACAAAAAAATTAGCTGGGCATGGTGGTGCGTGCCTGTAATCCCAGCTACTCAGGAGGCTGAGGCAGGAGAATTGCCTGAACCCAGGAGACGGAGATTGCAGTGAGCCGAGACCGCGCCATCGCACTCAAGCCTGGGTAACAAGAGCGAAACTCCGTCTCAAAAAAAAAAAAAAAAAAAGAAAGAAAGAAAGAAAAAGAAAAAAAAAAAGAAACTCTGGGAGTGGGGCCCAAATATATGTGTTTTTACATAGTCTTCTGGGCAATTCTGATGTGTGTGAGAAATATTGTTCTAGAGTAAGAAATACCATTGTGGTGTAGTGATATCAAATAGTAGAAGTTACATTGTAAGCAATCTGCCTCCCTTCACTGTAATGTTATTGGTCAGTCTAACTTTAAATTGCCTTCGATTGATTTAGAATTCTAAATACAAATCTGGTTGTAATTCCCTTGCCGTTTCCTTGGACTGTGAACAATGTGAAATGCAAAAAGAGAAAGTGTATTTTCCTATAAGTACCTACCTACCTCTAAGTTTTGTGATACCTGTTTTGCATTACAGGCTGAAGCAAGACAGAGAATGGTTATTGTATTTATTTTCTTGAACAGGAGAAAAAAAATGACAGTAACTCATAAAATATCAGAAATTAGAGGTGAAGTAGATCAGACTTCATATATCATCTAATTTATTCATTGCCAGAACAAGGTTATTTCTTACAATGTATTAACTGGTGTTTTGTTGAACCTATTTTTTTCAACTGGTTAACATATTTAGTTTTACTATAAAGCAGGTCATAGATTCAATCTGATATTTTTCTATTTTCAATACGTTTTGGTAGGGATTTACATCTGAAACATCCGTAAGCACTCTCTCATGTGCTTATACACGTATACTCTCATTCCCAGTTCACAGTTTTATTTAGCCCTGCCCCAGTGTTCTTCTCAAAACAAGTTTCTAAAGCTGGACTTCTTGACGTACTCATAAATATTTTTAAAGTATTAGCTTAAGCAAAACATGCAACTAGAAGGGATAAGCAGAATATAAAATGTATCAGTGTATCTATGGCATTGAGATAAAACAAAACCAAACTAAAGCAAAACAAAACACCATTTTTTATGGATTTTGCAGTATCTTGAATTGCTCTGGAAAAACTTCAGGTAGCAACTGAATAGTTTGGAAGGCTATTCTTTTAACAAAATTGCTGTTTAGTTATCTACATCAGACTTTACTCATTATTCATTTATTTCACAAATATTTACTGAATAATCAACATATACCAAAGGGTACATGTCTTACTAGCTATGTGTATTTACCAGCTGTATAAATTTAGTTGGCATTTAATATTGTTAGCTGCAATTTTCTCTTCTGAAAAATGATAAAAACATCTAGAAATTGTTGAGAGAATTAAATGACATATTGCATGGGAAAAAGGCTGAGAAGAACTTCAGCACATGGTTAGTAAGATTTACATATCATCAGCAGCACCATCATCATCATCATCATTAACTATAAGGAACAGTGGAGCAGAAAATTAGATAAGAATCAAGAATATTATTGTTCAACATTGATAAAGGTATTCTTTATAAAGATCGAAGTAATGGTCTGTTCCAAGTGTCCTGTACATCCAAGTTGGTGTGTCTATTAAAAATACATGCATACTGAGTGAGAATATGTGTTTGCTTATGCACATGCATGAATGCTTAGATGTGTTTTAGAAATACTTAGAATATCTCACTGATAAATAAAGCTCGAGGGAATGTCTTTTGAAGCTGGTTTAGTGGCTAACCATGCATTTCTAAAAGCCTTGAAAACAGTGAATTCATTGCCCAAAGACCCACACATCAGATTAGAATATTTAGTGAATTTAGAAAGCCAGGCCTGCAATTTAAGTGATACACAAGAAGAATTTAAAGAAAATAATTTCCTACTTCTTAAGTTTGACAAGTAGCTCTTAGAAGTGGAAAGCATATATGTGACATATATGTGATTTGATTACACATGTTTTTGATCAATATGTATACATATATACACAATTTGATATATTTAAATATGAATATAGTTTAAATCTTGCCTCATCATACTTTTAAATGCAATAATTAAACATTCTAAAGATTCCTTTTTGAAATGAGAGCTCTAGGATATTTGTGCCTAGTATTTTGTATTACAGACATGTCTTATTGAATTATAATCCCCAAGCTTATTTGATGCCTCAATGATCTTTCCCACAGACTTACAACCTGATAAGATTGGAATCAGACTGTCCCAGATGGTCAGCATCCTTACTCAGAAAGGCAATCTGAAGACTTCACTTTAAGATTTTCAAATGGTCATATCACTTGGGGGAGCTTCATAATCAGTGGACTGTAGATTAACAACAACAACAAATTCTCACTCTTCCTGTTACTTTTATTGACCTTTATACTCCAGTTTCAATTAAGTTAATTCTTAATTTTCAATGTTCACTAGATGGTCTAATATCTCACTTTCTGTCCTAAGTTTCTCCCTGCCTTCTGCTTTTTTTTTTCTCTAAGAAATAAAATGTTTACTTTCAACATGGCTATCTAGGCTTGAGAAGAACATGAATACGGTCTGCTTTAGCTTAGTAATATAAGAAACTATAGTAGGATATGAACATAGCTGAATGGATAGGAGTGGGTGGTACTTATAAATGAAGGTAACTTTTTTTTTTTTTTTTTTGAGACAGTGTCTCACTCTGTTGCCCAGGTTGGAGTGTGGCTGCACGATCTTGGCTCATTGTAACCTCTGCCTCCCAGGTTCAATTGATTCTTCTGCCTCAGCCTCCCAAGTGGCTGGGATTACAGGTGCCCACCACCAAACCCAGCTAATTTTTTGTGTTTTAGTAAAGATGGGGTTTTACCATGTTGGCCAGGCTGGTCTCGAACTCTTAACCTGGTGATCCACTTGCCTCAGCCTCCCAAAGTGCTGGGATCACAGGAATCAACCACTGCACCCAGACTGAAGGTACTTATTAATTGGTAAGTTAAATGGAATCTTTAAATTGTTTTAAACAATTGTTCCCTAAAATACTCATAAGAGGAGAATAGCTTCAGATTTCAGTGATAGCACAATATTGGTGGGAATATAAACTAGAGCAGCCACTATGGAAAACAGTATGAAGTTTCCTCAAAAAACTAAAATGAGAATTGTCATATGATTCAGCAACCCCACTGTTTATTATATATCCAAAAGAATTGAAATCAGTATATTGGAGAAACATCTGCGCTCCCATGTTTATTGCAGCGATATTCGCAATAGCCAAATACGAAATTAACCTAAGTGTCTGTGAACAGATAAATAGATCTTTAAAATGTGGTATATAGGCCTGGCATGGTGGCTCACACGTGTAATTCCAACACTTTGAGAGGCCAAGGCAGGAGGATCATGAAGTCAAGAGATCAAGACTGTCCTGGCCAACATGGTGAAACCCTGTGTCTACTAAAAATACAAAAATTAGCTGGGCATGGTGGCGCATGCCTGCAGTCCCAGGTACTTGGGGATCTGAGGCAGGACATGTCCCTTGAACCCAGGACATGGAGATTGCAATGAGCCGAGATCACGCCACTGCACTCCAGCCTGGCGACAGAGTGAGACTCCATCTCAAAATAATAATAATAATAATAATTAATATGGTATATAATAACATTCAGCCATAAAAAAGAATGAAATCTTGTCATTTGCAGCAGTATGGATGAAAATGGAGGACATTATGTTAAGTGAAATAAGCCAGGCACGAAAGGCAAATATTGCATGTTCTCACTCATATGTGGGAGCTGAAAGAAATAATTTCATGGAGATGTTCAGCAGATTGGGCAGAGTAGTGAGAAGGGGGAATAAAAAGGAATTGATTAATGTGCAAAAATACAGTTAAAAGGAATAAGTACTAGTGTTTGATGGCATAACAGAGTGATTATAGTTAAGAATAATTTATTGTATATTAAATAATGAGAAGATTTGGAATGTTTCCCATAAAATGATAAATGTTTGAGGCAGTGGATACCCCAGTTACTTAGATTTGGTCATTACACATTGTACTGTTATATCAAAATATCACTTGTATCCTGTAAATATGAACAAATCTCTCTCTCTCTCTCTCTCTCTCTCTCTCTCTCTCTGTATATATATATATATATATATATATATATATATATATATATACACACACACACACACACACATACACATATATACATATATATTTAACATTATATATAAAGCACTTTATATATATAAACATTTCAGTAATCAAATATGGGCTCTTTGGGCTGAGTTCTCACACTGAAGACACTGTGAATGAGACCAGCACTATGGAATTCTACAACCACATTTTATGTACTTTGCTTGCAAACTATCCAATCCAGTCACACTTCATATCCTTCAATTTGCTTAGCATGGTTAGTCATTCAATTTTCAGAACACATCTGGAAGAAAGAACAAACACAACTATATCCTGAAGGAATCCCTACCTGTAATATCCTCCCTGTGATGAAATTTGCATACTTATACCAACTTAATATTCATAAGACTTTGTTGAAATGCAGTAACCAAATTTGTGTGTTCGTGTGTGTGTGTGCATAGATATATTAGGATTCAAAAGTATGATTAAATAGAAGCAAAAATAAAAATAATTATAATATGAAAAATGTACATATGAACACATAAACTATGCAGAATATATTTATGTTTATATGTTTTCTTATTCTATTTCAAACTTTCTTCAAGTATAGGAACATAAAAATAGCTAGACTCAAGATTTTACTCTTTTGCCAGTATTAATAATTATAGCCTCTAGTTGTATATTTATGTTTATTTAATGTATAAATTTTTATTATCTAGAGATATAAGAACTAAAGAAAGTTAGAAATTTTAATATATTACCTCTATTTTTTAGAGTTAACATTTCATTGAAATACAGCAAATATTTGGAAGATGTCACAAATCACAATTATACAACTCAAAGACTTTTAACAAAGTGAACATAACCATATAAAGAGCTCATGAGATAAGAAATGGAATTTCATCAACACCTCACAAGTCCCTCCCATGTCCCATCCTGCTCACATGCCTCACACCCCAAAGGTATTCCAGTTCCAAAGGTAGCTGCTGTCTGACTTCCAGCATTATGCATCACTTCTTTCTCTTTTCGAAGTCCATATACATTAAAGTACTAGTATGTGCTCCTATTTGCCTGGTTTCTAATTTTTACCATTATGTTTGTGAGAGTCAACCAAGTTGTTGCTTGTAGTAATGATCTATTTGTTCACTTTGCTGCTGCTTTTTTTTTCTTTTTGTATTTCAGCATATGAATGAGTAGATCACAAATTACTTAGTCTGTTGGTAATAGACTTTGGTTGTTTCCATTTTTTTGCAATTGTTAATACTATTATGAGTATTTACATGCCATATATATACATACATATATATATATATATACACACACACACACACACACCCCAAAAGGCATATATACATACATATATATATATATATCAAAAGGAGTATGTGTATGTGTATGTATATATATATATACACACACACATATATATATGTATGTGTATGTGTATATATATACACATATACATGTATATGTATATATATATACACATACACATACATATATATATGTATATATATATACACATACACATACACACACACACATTCTTTTTGGGTATATTCCAAGAATGAAATTGTTGTATCATATGATAGACATGTATGGAGTTGTGTATGAGTATGACACCCTTCTTACAAATGTCTAGCATATGCACATCTTTTTTTAGTGGGGAAAGCTGTTTTAGGAAGAAAAAAATCCATGTGATTTTATAAAATTATACTCATAAAATTGTGGATTGGTAGTAAATTTTCTGATGGGAACCATAGCTTTTGCCATTGGCTTAGTTATCACTTTCTGAGAAAGTACATTGACTTTAAAAAACTACACAGTAAATTAAGTGTATATTTTCCTATGTGAAAGACTGATAATTCTGATATATAATGCAGTGCCTGATACACAGTAAGCATTCACTTAAAGTATGTGCTTCTCCAAGGAAGACATACAGATGGCAAATAAGCATGTGAAATGAAGTACAACACCATATATTATTAGAAAATTTCACATTTAAACGAGACACCACTGCACACTTAGTAGAATGGCTGTCATTCAAAACAGTGACAATATCAAATGCTGGCAAGAAGGTGCGGCAGCAGGAACTCTCATTCATTGCTGATGGGAATGAAAAATGGTGCAGTTACTTTGGAAGACACGATGGCAGTTTCTTACAAATTAAATATATTTGTATCATATATTCCAGTAGTCATGCTCTTTGGTGTTTACTCAAACAAGTAGAAAACTTATGTTTATACAAAGATGTAAACATGAATGTTTATAGCAGGTTTATTAATAATTGCCCAAACTTGGAAGCAACCGAGATGTCCTTTAATAGATGAATGGGTAAACAAATTGTGGTATTTTCATACAATGGACTATTATACAAGGATTTTAAGAAATCAAGCTATCTAAAGATATGGGGGAATCTTAACAGCACAATGCTAAAGAAAGAAGACAATCTGAGAAAGTACATACTGTATGCTTCTAATCCTATTATGTTCTGGAAAAGACAAAACTGTGGAAATGGTAAAATCATTAGTGCTTTCCACAGGTTCAGTAGAAGTGAAAAAGGGACAAATAGGTGAAGAACAAGAAATATTTAGGGCAGTGACTAATATAAGATACAATAATGATGGATCTATGTCATTACACATTTGCTAAAAGTGATAGAACTGCCGGGCGCGGTGGCTCAAGCCTGTAATCCCAGGACTTTGGGAGGCTGAGGCAGGAGGATCACATGGTCAAGAGATCGAGACCATCCTGGTCAACATGGTGAAACCCCATCTCTACTGAAAATACAAAAAAAAAAAAAAAATTAGCTGGGCATGGTAGTGCATGCCTGTAATCCCAGCTACTCAGGAGGCTGAGGCAGGAGAATTGCCTGAACCCAGGAGGCGGAGGTTGTGGTGAGCCGAGATCACGCCATTGCACTCCAGCCTGGGTAACAAGAGTGAAACTCCGTCTCAAACAAAACAAAACAAAACAAAACTGATAGAACTGTACAACACAAAGGGTTAACCCTGATATAAACTATGGACTTTAGTTAGTTAGCAAGGTATCAATAACAGTTCATCAATTTTGACAAGTGTATCATACCTAACACAAGATGTAATGGTAGGAAAAGCTGTCCATGGATAGGGAGAGGAAATATGTGAGAATGCTAATCAATTTTTCCGTAAACTAAAATTACTATAAATAATAAAGTCCACTAATTTTTTTTTTTTTTTTTTGAGACAGAGTCTCACTCAGCCACCCAGGCTGGAGTGCGAGGGCGTGATCTCAGCTTACTGCAACCACTGTCTCCTGGGTTCAAGTGATTCTCCCATCTCAGCATCCCAGGTAGCTGGGATTATAGGTGCCTGCCATCATGCCCAGATATTTTTTGCATTTTAGTAGAGACGGGATTTTACCATGTTGGCCAGGCTGGTCTTAAACTCCTGAACTCAGGTGATCCACCTGCCTCGGCCTCCCGAAGTGCTGGGATCACAGGCATGAGCCACCGCGCCAGGCCCAAGTCCACTAATTGTTTAAAATCTGTAAACTAAAATTGCTGTAAATAATGAAGTCTACTAATTTAAAAAAAAAAAAATGTGTTTTTAGTGAAAGCCTGACCACATTTTCCTCAATTCCTAATGTTGTCCACTCAGGTGGAGTATCAGAGTACTAAACCCAGAGCCAGGTAAAGTAGAAGTAACCCTTTTGATTTTTGTATACAACATTGTATCAGTCAGCTATCCCAATAATCCACTTTTAATTGAAGAACACTCCAGTTATTTTAAATATACATATTTTACAAATCAGTAAATAGTTGGAGGACAGTATTATTAGGGAATTCAACACATAAAATTATGATGATGTTTGAATGAATAATAATTACATTCTGGATCTTAATCTTTTAAAGTCCATTTATATGGAAAATGAATCACAGTAAGATGTTAAGCACCAGGGAATATAATAGTTACCTTCTCTACACTTTAGAGTATTTTCTCACACTTTAGTGCATTCCACCTTGAAAACTTGTCAGAAATGTTCTTCATATTTCAGAGAAAGTACATTTAAAAAATTAAACTCCACACTCTTTCAAGATTTCAGAAAGGTACACCTTGTTCAAAATAGTCTCCCTGACACATGTTTTTAGAGTCTAAATGTATACTTAAATAAATATGAAAATTAACTAATTAATAAATGGAGAGAGAATATCTTCATATGAGCCTGATTTTTTTAGTGCATCTGTCTCTCTATTTTTTCCTGCTTCCATTCTGAAAGAACTAAGAATGTAAATACCATCTCATCGATCTATACGTCAAAAATACAGTGTCTTTTTCACCATGTGATCTCAAAAATGAGGGCTTATTTGTAAAAATCAAATAGAATAGATTCAGGAAAGTGTGGACGGTAAGATTTTAGAAACATGAAGAAAAACATTTTTTTCCCGGCGCTTTGGGAGGCAGAGGTGGGTGGATCACGAGGTCAAGAGATCGAGACCATCCTGGTCAACATGGTGAAACCCCGTCTCTACTAAAAATACAAAAAATTAGCTGGGCATGGTGGCGCGTGCCTGTAATCCCAGCTACTCAGGAGGCTGAGGCAGGAGAATTGCCTGAACCCAGGAGGCGGAGGTTGCGGTGAGCCGAGATCGCGCCATTGCACTCCAGCCTGGGTAACAAGAGTGAAACTCTGTCTCAAAAAAAAAAAAAGAAAAGAAAAGAAAAAAAAGAAAAAAGAAAAACATTTTTTAATGGAATTTTGCTATACTAAGGAGCTTAGCAGTAGGGCTACTGAAGAAGAATGTAATGTCTGAAGAGGACGGTTTTAGGTAGAATAACTATGCTGCCGAGAATGATACAGTAGATATGGAAAATCAGATGGGAGGAAGCGGGGGAGTTGCTGGAGAGAAGCCCTTGAGTAAGTGCCAGGGAGTAGCAGGGTTAACCTGCGATGTGAGAAGGGACAATTCATGCAGAGTAAGAGAACTGCAAAACAACGTTTGCAGGCAGGTGGGTAGAGAAAGTGTCAGGAAATTTCAAATGTTTTCTAATTGCATCTCTTTTTCTCAGAAAAAAGAAAAAGGAATGGGTTACCAATTAAGTGATGCTAGTAGAACACTAGGAGCTAAAAATCTACAAAGAGAGGAAAGGTTAGAAAGTCTGACATAAGCATGGGACAATAAATTGAGTGAGAAAATACAGCAAGAAATGTATCCCAATGTGCATGCTGTTAGAACTACAGAGTATAATCATAGAATTAAATACCTGTTTTTGAAGTCTAAGAGATAATATTTTTAAGTCATTAATTCTGAGAAATTGCTTATACAAATGAACAATGGCCAGAGCATATACAACAACAGATCTCTGACCCATGGTTTCTGCAGCAACAGCCCAGGAATCCAAACTACCATTTCTGCAGAATGGTCAGGGTTTGGTCAATGACTGCCAGCTTCCAACTCAGAACCAACCAGAGACAGCCAAATATGCTCCTCAAACCTATCACATAGGATTCCCCACCTTAGTAAGCTTGCTTCCGGCATGCTCACTTCAATAACCTTCAATCATACTATACCTGAAGCTTTCTAATTTTTTCACTATTGTACATTCCCATTCCTCTGACTGCATTGCAGCGTCCAACAAATGCAAATAATAGTGCTATCCCCATGCTGTAATAGGCTCTGAATAAATAATCTGTTCTCATTTGTGTGGCCTACATTTCTTTCCACAGTAACTTTTAAATTACATTGTGTAAATACTGCCTTTCAAAAAACTATATACAGTATGTGTATCACTTCAGTAGATCCTCTTAACAACAAAACTGGTGAGCTTATTGATTGCTTCTGTTTTTCAATTAATTGTTATGTAGAAGAGAACATAGTGTAGTGACAAGAGGATGTGGTGCAGCGGTGCCCCCCAAAATGGCTTAGCACAGGAGGGTTCTAGGCTTTACTAAGGAAAGAATTCACAAGTATGTGGACCATGAAATAAAGCAAATTTATCAGAGCAATAGTGTATAGCAAAATGGCTACTCCATAGACAGAGCAGAGCTAACCCATAGGCAGAGGAGCCTAGAATAGCCATATACAGCAAAATGACTGCTCCATAGGCAAAGCAAGACAACCTCGTGGGCAGAGCAGCTCCGCAAAGCTGATCTTCTACCTCAGATGGGCTTTGAAACAGGCACATATAGTCTCAAGTCTTCTTTTTTTTTCATATACTAGTTGAATCACTTTGGTAAAGTTATTTAATCTCTAATGCTACAAGTTTCTGATAAGTAAAATGGGGTAATACTTGTTATCTCAAATAACTTTTTGAGAAGAATATACAAATTATACTAACTCATAGGACATAGCAGATTTATAAAATAAATTATTTTCCTTTTGCAATTCTCCTCCTTCCCCTTGACACATTCAATTACATTGAAAATGTTTATGTATAAATGGCCCCTAAATAACTTTTCAAAAAGATTCGTTTCACTCATAAAAGTTTACATGCTAGAAGATTTTTTTCAATTTCTTTTTGAGGGTGATAAATTTCTTTTCTCAATCACCATGCTCAGGTCAAAGTATGTTGTCATCTTTACTTCTGATAGTTCCAATATCTGCACAGTGCTGGGCACAAGGTTGATGCCAGTGTATTTTGGATTGAAATATGTACAGAGAGATGAATAATTATACTTCCTCAATCTTCATACCGAATCTCAAGCAAATTTCCAAACTACTTTGAAAAAGAGTTCAATTTAATTCAATGAAATGAGACGGTTACCAGTAGGAATAATTCCAGGAATTGAATAACTAGCTGAGGAGATTTTTAGATAAGGAACTAATTATTAAGAATATAGTTTGTATATTAGTTCACCTAACTCTTCAATTGTTAAGACATGAAAGTTGCTCTCTAGAACTTGGGAGAAACTCATTAATTAATATATTGCTTTCACAATTAGGTTAGCCTTGTACTTACAGAAGCTATATTTTCAACATCTAAAACTTCCATTTCACAGATCCAATTATACTTAATTAGATTCGTGGAAAGAAAAAAACCACAACTCTCATTTGTGTTCAATATATAAACTAAATATCTATTCATTTTACACATACTTCTAAATTTTGTTAATCTTTGTGGTAACTTATATTGCCATAGTTATAAAATTGGTAGCTTTTTAAATGATGCTCATACTGTTTATATAGTATAATTACTTTTTCCTACAAAGGGTATAGGATATAGAATTTTAGAAGCTTTTATTGACACTAAAAGACAAACTTTTAAAATGAAATAAAGGAATTCATTCAAATTTTATTTACAAAACATATTTTAGTGGGTATGTATATATATATATATATGTATAATTGCACTTTCGGTTCTGGGGTACATGTGCAGAACATGCAGGATTGTTGTATATGTACACACATAGCAATGTGGTTTGCTGCCTGCATCTCCCCGTCACCTACATCTGGCATTTTTCTCCATGTTATCTCTCCCCAATCTCCCTACCCCCACTGTCCCTCTTTTATTCCCCCACAACAAACCCCTGTGTGTAATGCTCCCCCCCTGTGTCCATGTGTTCTCATTGTTCAACACCCACCTATGAGCGAGACAATGTGATGTTTGATTTTCTGTTCTTGTCTCAGTTTGCTGAGAATGATAGTTTCCAGCTTCATTCATGTCCCTGCAAAGGACATGAACTCATCATTTTTATGGCTGCATAGTATTCCATAGTGTATATGTGCCACATTATTTTTTCTCTAGGCTATCATCTATGGGCATTTGGGTTGGTTCCAGGTCTTTGCTGTTGTAAACAGTGCCACTATGAATCTACGTGTGCATGTGTCTTTATAATAGAATTATTTATAATCCTTTGGGTATATACCCAGTAATGGGATTGCTGGGTCAAATTATACTTCTACTTCCAGGTCCTTGTGGAATCGCCACACTGTCTTCTACAACAGTAAACTAATTTACTCTCCCATCAACAGTGTAAAATTGTTCCTATTTCTCCACAACCTCTCCAGCATCTGTTGTCTCCAAATTTTTTAATGATTGCCATTGTAACTGGTGGGAGATGGTATCTCAATGTGATTTTGATTTGCATCTCTCTAATGACCAATGATGATGAGCATTTTTTCATATGTGTGTTGGCCTCATATATGTCTTCTTTTGAAAAGTGTCTGTTCATTTCTTTTGCCCATTTTTAATGAGTTTGTTTGTTTGTTTTTTTGTAAATCTGTTTTAGTTCTTTGTAGATTCTGGATTTTAGCTTTTTGTCAGATGGGTACATAACAAAACAAAGTTCTGTGGACCATCAACTTTGGATATCAACTTGGGTCGTTAATTTTTAAAAATAATATTCAAATAAAAATAAAAATCAGAGGTTTATTTCTTTTTAAATAAATTACTCTCAGTATACTCTATCAAAAATAATTATTAGCACAGAAAAATACAGACATTTAAAAAAAAATTTATAGTTAATTGGAGTGGCAAATGATGCTCTTACAAAAAACCGTAATATAACTTAGAACTGTTAGATGAAGGAGGTAGCTGGTAACTGCATAAGAGACAGGAGACCAACAATGTCATAAACTTCTGATAGAATAAGTGTAAACACAGAGAAATGTGAAGCTGCTCCTTGTTCAAAAGCTAACAAACCCCACAAAATAATTTTCCTCATAGACCTTGAAGATAAGTAGCATACATTTTATAATTTTGATAAATTTTAGCTATATATTACAAAAAATTCTGTAATAAAATGTTTATTGAAGTAGGAAAAGTTATTGATATAGCATAAAATATATCATAATAATATCTTTAAAAAGCCTTTTGGAAAGTACTTTAGAATACTGTTTTGTTGTATGTATTTGTTTTCCTTTTCTTTCTGTGAAGGCTGGAGACTGTTTGGTAATAGACAAGCACCAACAGTAGGATTTAACAAGATGCTCTAGAAGATGATTGAACTTCTACTGCAAACCTCAATCTTCTTAAAACAATGAGACAACATGTCTATCAGATGTCTTGTTCTGAGGAATCAAAGCCTGGTGCTGTGGCTTCCTCACCATAACCTTTATTTACATCCTCCTTAGAACACATTTTCTGATTGAATAATCATTATCATGTAATCATTAGTATATTATTTGAAAAAAATAGAGTAATTTCTGTTGCAGCGAAGCACTGATGAAATATTCTGAAGCTGAGGATATGTAATAAAAGATTCACTTGGTTAGAAAGATGTTCATTATTCTTTGCTACCCTTGCCTTCTGGCTGCTTGAAGATCAGGGCCTCACTCTAGTGTTTGTTTTTGCCTCCTGAATTTAGGGAATATTCTTGTGTTGTAAAGTCAAAATCAAGTAAGACGATTCACTAATATTTGCATTTTTTCAGTTGTTTTTCCAATTCATTTGAATCATTCCATAAATGTTTTTAAAACAAATTTAACCAAGTATTTTTATGAGGTTGAACACTCTACCATGAAGCATGTTAAATGGAGATAAAGACTGAAAAAGACAGTGTGATTCATAGGCTGTGATGGGAAACTAAAAGTCCACTGATAAGTTTTTAAGGCGATAAATTGAGGTGATTAATTTTAACACTTCACTCAATTGTTACTTAATTGGGCAATTGCAAAAAAAATTCTTTAAAACTCAATAAGCTGCAGAGTTGAATTCTGTAATGAACCAAAAAGATATTCATGAGAACTGTGCTGTTATTTGTGCCGATCTGCATAATAGCCAGTACCAGAGCCACTCAACTTCTCTCAACAGTCGTGGCTTAATGAGATACTTATCCACTCCTAACTCCAAACATTCCCTTTTTTTGGTCCCATAAGCATCTGTCAGAAATGTTTGCAATTATATAGAAGCACTGCCTTCAGTTTTTCTACCTGGTACCAAAGTCACTCTAGCTGGTCTTCTTCATATTAGCTAGGAATTTGATCTGCCATCTAGCAGCATTTTTGGAGACTGTATTCGTTCTCTAGGACTGCCATAATAAAGTACTAAAACCTGAATGGCTAAAAACAACCGAGATTTATTCTTACGAGGTACTGGAGGCTAGAAATCCAAAATCAAGGTTATGCTATTTCTGAAGGACTGATTTTAGGGCAGAATCGGTTCTATGCCTTTCTCTTAGCCTCTGGTCTTGCTGCAATTCTTGTCAGTTCTTGGCTTAGAGAGTCATCACTCCAATCTCTGTCTCATCAACACACAGCATTCTTCTTCTTTGTCTCTTCACATCTTCTCTCCGTGTGTCTTTCTGCATCACATCTTGTGACACCAGTCATATTGAATTAGAGGCCCTACTCCAATATGACCTAATTTTAACTAATTGCCTCTGCAATGATCCTATGTCCAAATAAGTTCTCATTCTGAGGTGCTAGGAGTTAGGACTTCAACACGTCTTTTTTAGCGGGAGACAGGAAGGGAGACACAGTCAATGCATAATAGAGAAGAAGTTTTATGATGGAAATAGTATATGAAGTTCTTAGCTGCTCATTAGGCATTTAGTTTATGGTTATTTTAAGTTTCATATTGCTATATGTTTATTTCCTACTTCATTTTACAGAGGATTGGGCACACCTTGAACAAACACATAAAATGTAAGTATGATTAAAGAAAACTTAAACAGAATTAAAAATGCAAAATATAAGTAAAATTAAGACAAGCTGGAAAAGAAGGCAGTATGGGAAAGGAGAGTGCATTCCTGAACACAGAATTGGACAATTAGAGATGATAGTTTGAATTGTAGCTTTACTGTGTACTAGCTGTATGAACATGGGTAACTTCCCTTTCTCATCTAGCGTAAGAATAATCTTGCCTTTTCTTCAACATAAACCTTTTAATTGAGGATAAAAAAACACTGAGGTGATGTTGTTAAGTTTCTTTGCCATGTGCCTGATGAAAGATGTGTGCCCTAAAGACAGCACTTACTAATATACTAACTTTGAAAAACATAAATTTACCAACATTTTTACTGTAACGTTTCAAATTTGCCTCTGGGCTTCCCAGAAGCCAAAGCAAAAAAAGTTATATGATTAAATAAGTATTCATCACATTCATGTAAGAGAAAGGCCACTGGTTCCTTAGAGGAAGCCAAACTTTTCATTTATAATTTCCCAGAGATATTTCTCATCTAGGACATTCTATTGAGAATTCTGAATTATTAGTGAAAATGGTCTTAGGAGATGCAGTGTTGAATATTTTTATTGCATATATCTTATAATATTCCCTGAGGAAATTTAAAGTACAGAAAAAATATAAATTCCTGAAGAAGTAAGATAGTTTTACTAGGGTACGTGATATTTGGTAGAAAGAATATATGGTTTTTATTCTTCCACAAATGCCACTTTTGTCACTCAACTTTTTTTATTGAGTGTACATAGAATTTGAGTTTGAGATGAGAGTTTGCATAACATTTATCATGCTGACCCAGTGGCAGTACTCTTCAATTTGTGTCATTTATTTGACTCAACTAATATTTTAGTGCCCACTATACATCAGTTTACTGAGTGTCCTGGAATGGACCATAAATAAAAACAGGTAAGAATTTCTGTCTTCCTGTTGCTTACTTTCCAGCATAAGGAGGCAGAGAACAAAGCCTGAAATCCTGTTCTTCCATCCCCCACCTATTCTTCTGTGTCTAGCAGCCCAGTCAAGCCAGTGTTTCATTTCAGACCTTCTTAAACATCTGATGATGACTTATTCCCTTTCATTAAAAATAAAAATTGTTAATTTTGTTTTCCTCATAACCTGAAAGTAAATTGTAGAAAGTGGCTATTCCATTGCTATGAGGTAGAGTTTTTATGGATATTGAGGAAGGTGAGAAAATCATCTGTTACTCTCTCATACCCAGTTGAATTTTTACCATAACAGGCTAGGTTGCTAATCCAAATTACTCCTGACTATATACATCTATGCAATTATAAAATGAGAATGCTGTTTTAAACAATTTTGAGACTGTGTATATTAACATATTAGCAAAAGTTTAAAAAGTTTAAATAAGTGGTAGTGACAATGATGAACTTTACTTGAGCCTTGTAGTCCCAGAACAGTAACAGTTGAGAAATTCCTCCACCTCTTATTCTCTGAAATCTGTCTTCCTTATTTTTTCTCTGAGAAATTTCCGAAAAGGACAAGTTTATTCTTATGTATTCTAAGACCCACCTGTGCCCTTCCTCATGGCTCCCCTATTTTATAAAACCCCAGTTTTCTGCCTTGAAAAACAGTTTAATTCATTAATAACAATTCTCTATATTGCAATAGCCTGTGTAGAATCATCTCTTTAATTATTTCATGCAGTATGTCTTTGACAGCAATTATCATTATTTTTTTACTTTCATAAAGTTAATGGAAACTTTTACCCATGTAATTTAATTATGACATAGAATTAAACAGTTATGTTGAATCCGCTAGGATTAAAATCCCAATTCTTCAAGAATATTATTTTATAGAGACTTAAAGAATGTACTCCATTTTTTTTATAATTATGCTAAGAGCAATGAACATATCTTTTAAAAGTTTTACAGAAAATACACACAAATGAGAACAGATTAGTTCTTTGCAGTTTTTTTATATCTGCTTTTATGAGAAACATGCTTTTGGTGGTAAGATTTTATATATTGTATATTTAATTAACTATTGTAAAAGTCCTTAAAGTTTCATAAAAATGTGTTTAGTTTTTTCAGATAAAACTTTTGACCTGGAGAGTTATTTTACCCATCAGAGCAGTTAATCATCTTTACCTAAGCCTGTGTCTATGCATAAATATTTTGCTAGACTCTATTTGCGTAAATTTAGAGAGCCAGAGACTTGTAAGCCTCTAAAGAAATAGCGACATTTATTTTCCATTTAACAGACGAGTTCTTTTTGGTTTTCCTCATGCATTTTTAAAGGATTCTACTCAATTTTAGTATTAGAATATTCTGAAAATTGGCATTTAGAGATATGGATCATTTATTTTGAGTCAAATGATCAGTTTTCGCAGGATCAAAAATGTGCATGCCAAAACACCTCTGGGAATTTTTATTTAAGTATTCAGGTATAACTGGAAAGTCTACATTCATGTGCATTGGGTAATTTAAAATTATCAATTTTCTCACAAGTTCTTGCTACTTCTTTCAGATCCAGAGGCTTTCAGGATTTACAGGATACCTTATTAACTTGGAATAATTCAAATACCTTTTCTTTTTGTCCAAAAAGCAGGGAGAGGGTACCTATGCAAATGTTTAAGTGAATAAAATTATGAGAGATATATTTACCTGCTTAAGAAAATGAACCATTTTAAAACTCTTTAAAAGCAACTGTTTTCATGCAATACATTTGCAATGTAAGCAATGGGGAGCTATATATATTTAGGCCAATGTTTTGGTAAAATCGTCAAGGCCATTTTTAGCTATTCATTAAAGCTAAACAAAACAAGGACATTCTGCCAGTCAATTGTCCAGTGCTGGCTGCCCCTTCTCTTAACTGGGAAAAACAAAACAAAACAAAACAAAGCAGTAAAAACCTCAGCATTTCTTCGAGGACATTCTGTAGAATAATAATATCATTGAGTGCATGTTTTGAATTTGTTTTGGGACAAATTGATTAATTACAACAACAAGTAAGCTTTGTGATTCCTATTACCAATTAACTGCTTTAAATAAGTGTACTTTTTTCAAATAAGATAAACTTACCCAAAGCAGAAAAATTCAAAGGAAGTTTATTTGATCTCAAATTTACATTTTGAGACTCTGTATTTTCTGACTCAAATTTTACTCATCTTCTTTGGTTATCAATGAAAAAAATGGAAGAATTTCTTCCATTAGTTAGTCTTGTTGAATTTCTTCCTGTTAGATTTGTTCTACTGTCTTAGCTGGTAATGTAGCAGTGGGTTGTTCAAATATAGTGTTTTCTAAAATGTGAGATACCGAAAATTAGTCTGGCAATATGCTGCTTGGAAGGAACATATGCTGTACCGTCTGGCAATATGTGGCACAGTCACATAGTGCAGAAACACTGCATACTCTATTTACTTCTTGGAGACCCACTATGCACTTTCTTATACTGAAGACTCTGATAAGTCTTGCAATAAGTATGTTTAATATTATTTTTAAATGTTTAATGTTTAACTATGATGAAATAAAATTATGTAACTCTACACTAATATATTAAAGGGCTTCATATAACAAACAAGATATACTATCTAGCTTGATGAACCTTATTATAAACATATGCAAGACAGTAAGTAGCCTCTCAGTAGCCTCACAGTCAGGTTTTACAAAGGATTTGTTTCTCATGGAATATAGTCATCCAGATGACCTTCGGGGGTAGATGAGCAATGCTAGGGTGATCTGTTCCTTCAGAATTTTTAGTAGTCATTATTATTCCTCTTCTCTAATGCCATTAGGGAAACCCAGTAGGCCAGTGGTGGAAGAATAGGAGCAGTAGAAGTAGCGAGATGATCACAGATGGAATCCCCTCCAAAGACACAGTTAATTGGATTTTTAATCATAAGTCAGCACAGGCAGCTCCATTCCAAAATACCTCAGAGATTCCTGGCCAGTCCAGAAAATTTTTAAAACCACAGGTCAACATGTTTTGTGCCATAAGAATTACTCCTCTGCCCACAGTTCACTAAGCCAATGATTGGCAGATGACTGGAAGTCATAGGCCTTATTTGTTATACGTTAAATTTTTATATTTACAGGGGTCACTTTATGCATCATCTACTCTTTAAAATTTGACTAGATGTCTTTCTGTGTCACTCAAATGAATTAAGAACCATCATGTATATTTTAATTATTTGATGCAACTTGTGAAATAGTTTGATGAAGCTAGTATTAGTACTATAATTAGTACTTAGCCAAAATTCAGTAAATCATCCCAGTTTTAGTAAGTATCAGAGATTAAAAGCCTACATGATCTAACAGTCAAGCTAAAGTTTGTTTTAATCTGTCTCTTTCTCATTGACTGTACATTCAAGGTAGACTGAAGATTCACTCTGCACCAATCTTCCATGATCTTTCTGTTTGGTCTTGCTTTATCAAAGAAAAGTTTTGTGTAGTGCTACAGATGTCCTTGTATCCTCCTTATTATTTTCTCCACCTCTCAGAAACAATTATTGGAATTTATATAAAAATCAATGTTATATCTACTGAACTTAGCCTAATGTACATAAGCGGGGAATTGTCAGGGAATTTATTGACCTCTAGTTTAGTTTTGTTGTAAAGTATATTCACTCGTTAAATCTACTCAGATCCTGTTTCTCCCCTTAAAATTGCCTTTATGGTGACATTGACTGATGCAGATCTCCTATTAGGAATAAAAAACGACTGTTTTCTTCTTTACTCACAATGAGAAATGGCCACTCAGCCAAGAAAAACTAGATCTATGCAAGTTTATGTTTTTGTCACATCTGAAATAACAGCATAAAGATAAATTCATTTGCTTGCTATGCCTCTTTTTACAAGAAGATTCTGCTTTCCCTTCCTCTGTATTATAAGCTTGTTTTCTTATAACTGTTAATATGTATGCGTTAAGAAGGGCAGTTAGGGGCCGGGGCGCGGTGGCTCACACCTGTAATCCCAGCACTTTGGGAGGCCGAGGCAGGTGGATCACGAGGTCAAGAGATCAAGACCATCCAGGTCAACATAGTGAAACCCCGTCTCTACTAAAAAATACAAAAAACTAGCTGGGCATGGTGGCGCGTGCCTGTAATCCCAGCTACTCATGAAGCTGAGGCAGGAGAATTGCCTGAACCCAGGAGGCGGAGGTTGCGGTGAGCCAAGATCCTGCCATTGCACTCCAGCCTGGGTAGCAAGAGTGAAAGTCCGTCTCAAAAAAAAAAAAAAAAAAAAAAAAAAAAAAAAAGGGCCGTTAGAGTCAGGCGCAGTGGCTCACAGCTGTAATCCCAGCACTTTGGGAAACCAAAGCTGGTGGATTACCTGAGGTCAGTAGTTTGAGACCACCCTCACCAACATGGTGAAACCCCATCTCTACAAAAAATACAAATATTAACTGTGTGTGCTGGCACATGCCTGCAATAACAGCTACTCGGGAGGCTGGGGCAGGAGAATTACTTGAACTCAAGAGGTGGAGACTGCCCTGAGCTGAGATTGTGTCATTGCACTCCAGCCTGGGTGACAGAGCAAGACTCAAAAAGAAGGGTGGTTATATAGAAAGTCTTAGAGAATGACGCACTCCTAGCATTTCAGGTGATAATCTTCCCAAATGTTCTCATGAATAGTTGGTTTTTAGTATGTGGTGACGAAAAGGTGAGACTCAGCACTATCACCAATGTTGTCTCATATTGTGATTCTTTCACAGTTTGATATTGAAAGATGCCCAGTTTTCTTGATCCAGCCAATGTATTGCAAAGATAGTCTAGCACTTTTAATTTTCTGGTCTTTCTTACTATGGAAAACCACTGTAGACAACATAAGAAGATACTGTGCAAAAGACTAAACGCCTGAGAAGTATTTGATCTTGATAGATAGATAGATAGATAGATAGATGATAGATAAATAAAAAGGGTTATTCTTAGGAAAGAATGGCAGGGTTCAACCTCTGAGGGATAACTGGTTGTAAAGAAACATTTTGTATCCACTTAGAATAGATTATTTTAGAAGAAGGCAAAAAGAAAGGATTTGATAATTTTACTCTTGAGCCCCAGAACATATCAGTTCATGGCTGATGTGCAGAAAATTCTAACAAGATCTGTCAACCTGTGGAGATGAGCCATTTTGAGAATGTTCATTTCCTTAGTATGTATTTGTGTTTTCTGGGTATCATCTCTCTTTATTTCACTTCCTAGACTAAACATCTGATTTTTCTTAAGAGATTTGATTTACTATTTGGCTTTTAGTTGTATTTGCATACCTGCTGTCATATCTTGTGCAATTATGTCACGAAGAACAGAAGTAAGAAAATGCTGTCTTTCCATGTTCACTCCTCTTTGACCTGTGGCATGGGCTCCACTTTCTCCTTAAGATGTTCTGGATATTTTTTCCTTTGTCTTTTGCCCATTTGAAAGGCTAATCTAGAGGATTCATAGTAACCTTTTTTTTTTCTCGCCTGTGCTCTTTCTAAAGGAGAAACAGAAATGTTTCTCCTTTAGCTGACTTTATTACTACCAAACACCTCATTTTTCAGTCTGGCTCTACTTTCTTTTGATATCAGAAACTTAGGGCTAAGCTGTTTTGCCAGACACTTGATAAGGATTTTTATCTTTAAATTCTGCTGCTATTTTTTTGAATTTTAAATGTGTTCTTATGTTTTATTAGACTTAATTTTTATAGCAGTTGCACAGAGACTTTCCATATACCTCTTCTTCCTCACCTCCTATCCATTAACATCTTGCATTAGTATTGTATATTTGCTACAATGATGAACTATCTTGATACAGTGTTATTAACTAAAGTTCATAGTTAATATTAGGGTTTAATTTTTTCATTGCACAGTTTTATGGGTTTTGATAAAAACATAATGTCATGTACCCACCACTACTCCCTGCCCTAAAATTTTCCTGTTCTCTGCCTATTCATCCCTTCTCCCTCCTGCTGAAATCCTGGCAGTCACTAATTTTTTGACTGTCTCTGTAGATTTTCTTTCTCCAGAATGTCATATAGTTGAAATCATACAGCATGTATCTTTTCCAGATCAGCTTCTTTCAGTTAGCAGTATGTGTTTATAGCTCCTTCATGTCTTTTTGTAGCTTAATAGTTTACTTTCTTATCACGAAATAATACACTTGTGGGGGGTGTACCATCCTATATTATTTATTTGTGTACTTTCTCTGTTCCATTTGGCCATTCCCATCTCTTAAGTTCCCTAATGTGTGCTCTTTTAGGCCTATTCTCCTAATATGTTTCTCATCATAATCATGCTTTTTGTCTTTTCATCTGAATTTTAGGAGATGTCACAATTTCACTTAAAATGAAAGTATTTGTTTTTTCAATTTACCATTAATCCCTCCATTGTAGATTTTCATCAGGAATAATGCTTCAATTTCTATGAATTATTTCAAGATCCCAATGATTTCATTCTATCTGGATGTCTACCTCCTACATCAAGTAACTGTTGACTCCCATCTTTATTGCTTGAATGGCTTCCTAACTTGTCTCCGTTTATATCCCCTTAATCTTTGTGAATCTGTTCTCCATACATAGATTTGCCAAAATGATATTCTAAACACAAATCTGATATTTTTATGTTCTTGCTCATAGCTCTTCAGTTTTTTTCCATTATTCTATTTCTGTTCTTAAGATATTTGATATATCTTAAAAATAAACTTTTTTATATATTTGTACATATTTTGGGGGTACATACCACATTTTGATGCACGTATATAATGTGTAATGATCAAATGAGGATAATTGGAATATCCATCATCTCAAATATTTGTCTTTTCTTTTTGTGGAGAACATTACAATTATTTTCTTCTGGCTATTTGAAATACACAATAAATTACTGTTAACTATAATTTTCCTACTGAACTATTAAATACTAGAAGAAATTCCTTCTACATAAGTATATTCTTGGACCCATTATACAGCTTTTCTTCATCTTTTCTACGTCTGTCCCCTTCCCAGCCTTTGGTAACCACCATTCTACTCTCTACCTCCATAAAGGTAACTTTTCTAGATCCCACATATGAATGAGAACATGCAATATTTGTCCTTTCATGCCTGACTTATTTCACTTGACATAACAACCTCTAGTTCTATACACGTTGCTGCAAATAACAAGATTTCATTCTTTTTTATGAATGCATAATTTCCCATTGTGTATATATACCGCATTTTATTTATCCATACATCCCTGTTTCACACTTAGGTTGATTTCCCATCTTGGCTATTGTTAATGGTACTACAATAAACACGAGAGTGCAGATATTTCTTTGACAAATGGATTATATATGTGTGTGTATATATATATATAATCTGCTAGGTGTATATATTTACACACACACACACACACACACACACACACACTTAGCAGTAAGATTTCCGGATTGGATCATATGGTAGTTTTATTTTTAGTTTTTGAGGAACCTCCATACTGGTTTCCATAATGATTGTATTGCTTTACGTCCTCACCCACAGTATATGGGCATTCTCCTTTCTTCACATCCTGACCAGCATGTCTTATTGTACTTCAGATAATAGTTATTCTAATTGGGGTGACATCCTACTTCATTGCTGTTTTGACTTGTACTTTCCTGATTGTTAGTGATATGGAACATTTTTTTATATACCTGTTAGCAATTTATATGTTGTTTTTTGAGAAATACCTTTTCAGGTATTTCCATATTTTAAAATCAGATTATTATTTTTTCTATTGAGTTGTTTGAGTTCTTTATATGTTCTTATTTATTTATTTCATGTTGAATGGATAGTTTGCAAATATTGTCTCCCATTCAACAGGTTGATTCTTAACATTGTTATTTTTTGGTTTGTTTGTTTTTGCTATGCAGATACTTTTTAGCCAGAGGTAATTCCATTTATCTATTTTCTTTTTGTTGCCTGAGCTTTTGAGATCTTACCCGAGAAAGCTTTGGGCAGATCAATACACTATAGCATTTCCCCAGTTTCATAGTTTCAGGTCTTACATTTAAGTCTTTAATCTATTTTGAGTTGATTTGTGTATATGATGAATTATGGGAATCTAATTTCATTCTTCTGCATATGAATATCCAGTTTTCCCAGCACCATTTATTAAAGAGACTTCTTTTTCTAGTGTATGCTCTTGGCAACTTTGTCAAAATGAATTGACTGTACCTGTATGAATTTCTACGCCCTCTATTCTGTTTTATTAGTCTATTTAACATTGTTCCTAGGATAAATTTTAAAATCCTCAGCATTATTCATGGTCTCTGGATAAGGTAGCTCTTGTTTCCTTCTCCAGCCTAATCGTATCTTTCCTCCTCATTCTCTTCTCCTGAACTCCTGGACTTTCTTCTTTGAATATGCCATTAATTTTTCTTATTTTTAATGCTTTCTATCTGAGTTTTCATTTATCTACTTCACACTTTCCTCAAGTCTTGGTCTGGCTAATTCCAACTCATATTTTCCTTATTGGCTTAAATGTCACTTGCTCAGGAAAGCCTTCCATGATTCCAAAAATTCTGTTGACAGCCTACTGTCATCTGTGCATCTGTTACAGAGACCGTACAGTTCACCTCCATAACACTACAAGCACTTGCAATTAATTCCGATTAATTTTGACTGGGGGAATAGCTTACCATTTAAATGCAAACATTGTTAAGAGCAGGAAGTGTGTTTTCATCATTTACAACAGTGTCTTCAGAGCTCAGCTCAGTGCCTTCAACAAGGCAGCTGAACAATGAAGACCTATTGAATGAATGATTTTCCTCACCTTTTTCCCTTTTTGCATTAGGCTATTCTGGTTTCATAGACACAATATCTCAAAATCTTGTTAAAATATAAATTAAACATTTGAAAATGTCTTTTTTCTTTTTTTTTTCGTACTCTATTTTGGAGGATGTATTTGGTCTAATTTCCTGGAACATATTATATTACCTTTTAAAAGATACGTGATTTTTTTTTTCCTATTTACTGGAAAGTATTAATCTCACTGATAAGGATGAATAAATTGGAATAGAAATAAGGTTCCTTTGGGATTGGTGAGGATATCTATCTGAAATTACAGTAAATCTATTATTTTCTTTTCAACTTTCATCTGAATTGGAAACATTCACTATGTAAATTCCAAGATATGGCAGCCTGAAAGTAAAGAGAAAATGAGAGCTAGAATAAGAAAGTTTACCACTGCAAAGAAGAGTTTCTGTTTTATGTTTTCCCAAACCATCAGAAATTCTACTTTGGAACTGACACAGCTGCTCTTGTCAAAAGCCAGTCCCTGCAGGTTCCCTTTTATAATCAGAGCAGGAGGCTTGCAGCTCAGTGTAGCTTCAGCAAACAGAACCCATCCTATGAGCATCAGTGAGTTTGTAGGTCCCCAATTGCCCTACTGCTGGATTCACCTCTAAAGTTGCCCTGTTTATTAAAGATTGGGTAAGGTTCCACCAGTATCACCTTGGTTATTTCTTATGCAGACTGTTCTTAGACACATGAAGAAAGCATTTGTTTTTTTCTCTAATCTCATCTCATGTTCTCTAGATTTAGCTAAAATTTCTCATTGTTTTTCACATGGATCTCATTTCTCTTACTCATGTTCTTCCTTAATTTAGATCTTTTCATGAAAGTTTTTAGAGAGAAGGAATTGCTCCCAAAGCAGCTAGGGTTCACTTTTTTTTTCTTGCTCATATTCATTTAAAACATGATTGACTTATGTCAATCACAAAAGCCTCTGTGTTTATGTATGTCACAGAATATGCAGAAGGGAGGTTGAGACAGGTAGGGTGCTGAGAGACTGACAACTTCACTGTGCAGTCAGGAGGAATGAAGGCCTAAGGGAAGGGTGTTGGAAATAGAGGAGGTTAATCAATTGAGCTTCTCCAGTAGACTGAACCTTAAGCAGTCAGTGATATCCTGTGTCTTGATTCCAGTTCTCCCTTTATTCACAGACATCTGCTATGGTATATTTCTGTCTATGGCATCTTCTCTCTGCCTATGATTTTGCATTCTCTCTTCCCTAGGATTATTGACATTCTTCATCCTCTGTCAATACAAGTTTCTTGGCTCACCTCTTCTGCACTCTGTTGGAAGTAGAGCAATTACTACAGTTTATCCAGGAATAGAAACAAGCACACATGTTGAACACCAGAAAAACGTTTGTACATTAGTCATTTCCTTTTACAGATGAAATCTACTTTGTAGCTCACATTCTCATGTGATGGAGAAGCCATTTGATGACTGAGCTTAAGTGTTAATGGACTTTACTAAAAGGACCTGATATTCAGTATGATCATTTTCTTAATATTTCAAATAGTGGCAATTTGGAGCAGTAGAACTTGCTTGTTTCTTCAGTTTGAAGGAGTAATTTAAGCAGCTTCATGGTTTTACTTTTATATAAGTCAAACCAACGTTGCTTTTGGATTAATTATCATTTCTACTACAATTCATAATTGTATGTAAGAAAATGGAATGTTCCTCATTTCAGATAAATCAAAGGAAATATTAGTTTGCTTTTGAACAAAATCCATTTTTCCAAAATCAATCTATAAGTGTGTCTAGACTTGATTAAAATAACTTCATCTTTCTTTTAACTTTTTTGTGATGGTAAATGCTAGGTAAATTATTGTTAATTATAACTGTGTAAGAAACTATTTTATGAAATATCTTACCAGAATAAAAGTACTAAATGTAACACTAATGGTTGCATTTGTTCAACTTTCTAAAAGGAAAAAATGGACAATTACTGACTAATACTTAAGGTAAATATTTTCATGTCTGATCTGACAATTTAACATGTGGAAATGAGCTGATGCAATTCTGAAAGGATGCCAATACTCTGTTTTGATATTATCAGCTGAAGCTTAACAATTGTGACTCCAAATAAGAGGTAAGAATCAATTGTCTTTTCCTCTTTATAGTTTACTTTTCATGTGTGTCACAGACACTTGGATAATCTGGGAACATGAGCTAGGGGATTTCTTTTCTATTACAAATGTGATGGTTTCTCTATATGTGAATTTGGAGAACTCTCTCTAGGAGAGTACATCCAGTAAGGCTTAGGTCATTTCATTCCCAAACTAGTAATTATTTAATTGTTAGTACATCAGGCATTATTCTTGGTACTTACCATTTGTCAGTTAACATAACATTCACAACAATTTATGAGCTATATGCTATTTTTATCCCCACTTCATAGGTAAGGAAGCTGGGGGTTGGAGAGGTTAAGTGGCTTGCCCATAGTCACATACGTAGTAAGTTGCAGAATAGGAATTAAAATCCTGACAGTGTGGCTTCAAGAATATAACAAAGCATGGAACTTATATATAATGTCATGAGATTTTTTTTAAAAATATACTTGATACTTTATAATACTGTGTTTTAAGAGGAGAAAAAAGTATTACTCTTCTATGATTCAAATGAAAAATAAAATAGTTCAATAAGTGTCACCATTGTCAATCAACCTGGCTGTAAAATGATTATTTACAGAGAGCAAAACAGAAACTTGGTCCTGTCAGAAGTAGTTGGTCACAAACAATGGGCTTCTGGAATCTTCTGTTAGTTTGTGAAAATAGATCAACCTCAAGAGAAAATCTTATCCTCTGTTATAGACTGAATGTTTGTGCCCTCTCAAAATTCATGTGTTGCTATAACTTCCAAGGTAATGGTATTTGTAGGTGGAGCCTTTGTGAAGTAATTAGGTTTAGATTAGATGTGAGGGTGGGACCCAATGATGAGATTAGTGTCCTTGTAAGAAGAAGATGAGAAACAAGCTGCTCTCTCTCTCTGCCATGTAAGGATACAATGAAAAGATGGCTGTCTAGAAATGCTGAGGAGGGTCCTTACCTCTGACCTCAGACTTCCAGCTTCCAGAATAATGAAAAATAAATCTCTGTCACAAACCACCAAATCTATGGTATTTTGTTACAGAATCTTGGACTAAGATACCATCAGTAGTTGAGGAATCAATGTGGCTAGCAGTTCTTATTTAATATTGTCCTAAATACAAAATAAAGGAATATTGATTAAAAAAAACTTGACACTGATGCCTGTCCTGTAGAATTATGAAACGTTTACTCCTTGATTGGTAAGATGAACTTTTTATAAGTCTGAGAATCTGTCATGACAATTTCCCTGATATTTGGTCAAGGATTCTGATCACATTGGTGACAGGGATGACACTAAAATATGTAAATTTTATACCCATCCTATTTGTCGTTGTTGTTGTTTCCCAACTTAGGCAAAGAAACAAACAAATAGCCAGCCTCAGACATCTGTGTCTATACCTAGGTATTTTTCTCCTCACCTGGGAACGCTTATCTAGTACCTTGTTTCTTAAGGCAGAAAGAATCCCTGTGAGATGGCAATGAACCCAGGTCACATACACAGTTGGACCAAACTTTACTCTTAATCATTGTCTTAGCCATGTTATGGTTTTTATCTAATTGTTTATTCGTGGGCTGAGCTAATACCTTGCAGACAAGCAAATTTTTATGGCTCTCTATATAATTTCAGAATAAATAGGGTGTATAATGGGAATGAAAGTGCTGACATTGTGCTTTCTCTAATGGCGTGAGTGGACTCAGTATTACAAAGTGCACTTTTATTGCATCCTTCCACCAGGCCATTTATATGAAGCATGGGTTAAGATGTAATTTAAAAGTATATTAAGACTTGAACCCAGTATGAAAACCACCCTACAAACAAACAGACAAATGTAAATGATCCAGAAACAGAAAACAACAGACTCATCAAGGCTTCTGATAATTTAAACGTAGCGATTAGTCTTTATGAGTGTGTTCTAAATCTGGCTTTGGATAAATACTTTTTAAAAAATATATATTTAGACCCAAATCACTTTAGATTTAAAATATTAGGATAGTTGAGACTAAGTTCTTTTCTGCTTGAATTTTAAAAATTCCTGAAGTCTTTGTATATTTGCTTTTAAAAAATAGAGACCCATTTTTCTGCATATGCTTGTAGGGTTAATATTTCATAGGAACTGAAATGTAAGGAACAGTATTTATTTATCTTGTTTATCCTTTCTATAATTTAACCTGAATAATTTTTTCTTTATTTCAAGAAAAAGAAAAATAGGAAAGTAAAAGAAGCAAGATAATTAGGAAGTAAAAGAAGCAAGAACAAATGAATAAGGTCATTTCTTTCTTTGTTATTATTTACTAAATATTACCAATTTTGTTAGAGCAGACTCCAGGCATTGGATAGCTGATGAGGAGGGTAGATTCCAAAATCCTACATGTTGATAAGTTTAGAAAATCTCACTGTATTAATATTCTAAAGGAAAGGAAGGAGGTGAGTTAGTAGCTGTTTATTTCATCTTATTTAATGTCAGCTCTTTCATCATCTTTTTCCTTTTCTCTTCTTTTTCCCAATCCCACCATTCCTCAACTCAATACAAAAATGAGATTTAGTCACAGAAATAAGATTAGTCTGAAAATATCTAAAGTATTTATTGAATAAGTTAAAGAATGGTTAAGTGCAACAAAGAGAAGAATAAGCTGAACTGGGGAAACGTGGTTTTCAGCTGTCTGAAGGACCTTAATGTGTTAATTCAGTGTTTGTGGGCATTGGTTTATACTAGAATTTTAAGAATTCAAAGAAGTACAATTTTTTGGTTGTTATTTTTTCTATTAGAGCATGTCTTATAGTCAAAATAAGCACGTCTTCTCTCCTGTCTCATAAGCTTTCAAGTACTTTTTTGCTGCTTTTCGGCTGAGTTCTTTCATTCTATATAATTTACACACTTCCCCATATGTTTTCTTTTCTTCCTCCTCCACCCAATTGAAATTTCAAAGAAATGATGATATCTGAGTTAAATGCAGCTCTGACTAATATAATTCACACTAAATCTTACAATCTTAGGATAAATAAGATTGTAAAATCACACTAAATCTAGAAGTAAATAAGGACCATGTTCTCAAAAGGGCTTTTTGCATTTTGAAAATAAATATTGTCTCTCCAAATGATTCTGGAAATGCAAAAATATTTCACTACAGCACTTTTTGCATTCTTGCTTTATGCTAGCCACCATCTCATTTGCACACTATCAAATATTTTATTTAGTCAATATCTTTAGCATAGGTGGAATAATGAAAGAGCATGAACATTGAAATTGAGACCCAGCCTCAAATTCCAGCTTCACCACCAATTAGCTCAGTGGCCTTGAACAAGTTATAAAACCCTGATAAGCTTTTGAGACCTCTATGAGAAGTTTGTAATAGCTCACACCTGAGAATGATATGAGATAACATATAAAAAGCACCTAGAAAAATACCTTGTACCTTGCAGGCACTTGATAGCTATGGTATCTATTGAGTAAATGATCTGAATTTAACAGATCACAAAATGCTTGCGTAGGAACATGCTTAATAGATAATTGAATGCATCTTCCTTATTTACAGATGAGGAAGCTGGAACTCAGAGAATTCTAGTGTCTTACTAAAGGCAAATAAATACTTAGAAATGCGGTTAGACTCTGTGGCTAATTTGTGGTGTAGTTACTGTTCTTTATATTATTTTATAAATATATAAAGGTCCTTCCAAAGGGGCTCCTCCAAGCCCTGCACCATTCTTAATTTTGCTTGGTTTTTACTTTCCCAGTCCACCCACACACTAAGAGAAATCACCATTTTCTTTGTCATCATTTTTTTTTTTCTGGAAGATAAATATTCTTATGCCTTTTTCTTATTTCATAATTGTGGCCTATGAAAGTAACTAGCCTATTTCTCACAAGGTACTTTCTTCCCCCTTCTGTGTTTTTTCTATCAGTAAGTAGTTTTACAGCCTCTACTTTAGATCTGCCACGTTTGATTCATTTTGTGAAATATTAATTTTCCCCCAATTGGTTCCTCATTATGCTACCTGTAATATCTTCTAAAAGAAGATTCAGTTGAAATGAACCTCCTCCTATGCAATATTATATTTTCTAGATTTTTCCTAGTTCAGGATTTAATACCTACATATCCATTTCATGGTAATGTAAAATTATTTCCTTCATACCTTAAAATGATTTAAAAACACATTACAGATTTAATTCCTTCTCACAGAAAGACACCACTTCCACATTTTTCTATGACACTGCAAAATAGAGGTGGCAGTGGGGGATTTTAGGGAGAGGTGAAGAAGTTTACATTGTCTTGCAAAAAGGAGATGCTTAAGTCAAAACAGTCAAATAGAACAGTGCTCAGTTTCTAGATTCCCACTTCTCTAATTATCCAACCTATATTTTTCTTAATAGTTCTGCTAAATGTCTACACTGCTAGACAAAAATCCCTTGTAAGAGATGTAATAACTTAAATTTGTATAAATAATGAAATACTTTAAAGATCTATAAAGCATATATTTCTGTTTTTAATATTACAAAATAAAATTTCAGAAATACTGAGGCCCCACCCAATCTTTTTTTTTCCTCTCAGAGCAACCATTAATCTATAGTTTGCCCTTAATAGTTTAATTTATGTTTTTACAAAGGAAATGCATACAAATATACATATAAACCATAAATAGCATTGCTGTATATTTTAGATAAATCATAATATCCTATTGTAGGTGTATTTTGTAAAACTTTTTTCTTTTCAACATTTTATGTTTGAATTACGTATTAAAAGTGAATTTCCACCTCACAAGTTTTAACTGCTAAAAAGGGTTTCATTTTATGACTATGATGGCTATGCCAGAGTTTATTTATCACTCTCCATATTTGGGCTAAAATAAGTTATGCAATGTGAACATTTCTAGACATGCTTCTTTTTCAATTTATGGAAGAGCATCTTTAGGGTGACTATGTTAGAAAGAATTATATTTGATTTCACAATGATTTACATTTGCACCATCATATAAAATGTTTCCATTTTATTTATCTCCTTGATAACTGTGTGGTGCCAGTTTTTTATTGTAATTTGCTGTTTTAAAGACATTAATTTAAAAATTGATAAAGGTTTTTTTAACTTTAGGTATAAAAGGAATTTTCAAGTCTAGAAGCAATAATGCCCCAAAATAATGAGAAATTCTATCTCCTAGATCTTGGTTTCCAAATAAAATTCCTTACTAAAAGTAACCAAAGAGCCTAGGAAAAACGACTGATTCTAGGACTGGTTCAGGGAAAGTTTCAGATGGGCCAGGAATATCTTACTGTTTCAGAAAGTGCTCAAAAAATAAAAAATAGAAAAAAGAACACAGGAGCCAGTTTGATGAGATTTCCATTAACCAAATCTGTGAAACTTTAAGCATCAAAAAATAAATAACTATGAAACAAAAACTTCTTTGAAAAGATTAATAAAATCGATTAGCCTCTAGCTAAGCTAACTAATATAGAAAGAAAAGAGAGATGACACAAATGACTATATCAGAAATTAAAGAGAAGACATCACCTACATGTTCACGTTCCACATGTACATTAAAAGGATAATAAAGGAACAGTATAAACAACTCTATGCCCACAAATGTCATAACTTAGATGAAATGAACCAATTCCCTGAAAGATACAATGTGCCAAAACTCACGCAAGAAGAAATAGACATTCTAAACAGGCCTGTATCTATTAAAGAATTTGAATCAATAATTAATAGCCTTTCAAAACAAAAAGGAACATGCCCAAATGGGTTCACTGGTGAATTCTACCAAATATTAACAAAAATGTATACCTGTACTCTACACTCTACAATCTCTTTAAGAAGATAAAAACAGATGTAATACTTCCTAACTTATTCTGTGAGACCAGCATTACCCTAAAATAAAACCAGACAAAGTAATTACAGCAAAATGAAACTTACAGACCAATATTTCTCATGAACATAGATGCAGAAATCCACAATAAAAGATTAGCAAGTTGAGTCCAACAATGTAGAATAAGAATGATATATAACAACCAAGTGGAATTTGTCTCAAGTATGCATGCAAGGCTGGCTTAAATTCAAAAATCAATTAATGTAACCCATGATATCAACAAGCTAATGAAGTAAAACCACACAATCAAATCAATAAATAGAGAAAAAAGAATTTGGAAAAAAATTTAAATACTTATTTTTAATGAAAACAGAAACTAAGAATAGAAGGGAACGTTCTCAACTAGATAAAGAATATCTACAAATAATATTAGAATATCTACAGCTAACATTATACTTAATGTGACGAACTCAAAACTTTCTCACTATCAGGAAAAAGACACAGATGTCTCCTCTCATCACTGCTTTTGAACATCATACTGGAATTCTAATGCAATAAGAAAAAGAAAGGAACTAACAGATGTACTAATTGGAAAAGAAGAAATAAAACTGCTTGTTCACAGAGAGCATGACTGTCTAGGCAGAAAATCTGAAAGAATTGACAAAAAACTACTGGAATTAATAAATGATTATAGGAAGATTATAGATTACAGGATACAAGGTTAACATACAAAAATCAAACACTTTCCTATTTAATAGCAATAAGCAAGTGGAATTTGAAATTAACAACACAATGCCATTTACACTTAGCACATCCCAAAATGAAATACTTAGGTATAAGTTTATCAAATTATATGTAATAACTATTTGATGAAAACTACAAAACTGTGAATAAATCAAATAGCTAATAAATGGACAAATACCTCATATTCATAGATAGAAAGGCTCCATATTAAGATGACAGTTCATTCTGACTTGGTCTATGAATTCAGTGCAATTCCAAGAAAATTCCAGAAAATTATTTTGTAAATATCAACAGACTTATTATAAAGTTTATAAGGGGAGGCAAAAGAAGTACAAAGTTGAAGGTTAGGCTGTATGTGATTTTAAGACTTACTGTTACAGTCATAGTAATCAAGACAGTATGGTGTTGGCAAAAGAATAGACAAATGGATCAATGGAACATGATGGATATCCCAGAAATAGATCCACATAATTAAAGTCAACCAATCACTGACAGAATAATAAAGACAATAAAACAGAGTAAAGAAAGAATTTTCGGCCATGTGTGGTGGCTCATATGCCTGTGGTCCCAGTACTTTTGGAGGCCTAGGTGGGCGGATCACAAGGTCAGGAGATGGAGACCATTCTGGCCAACATGGTGAAACCCTGTCTCTACTAAAAATACAAAAATTAGCTGATCACGATGGCACATACCTGTGTTCCCAGTTACTCTGGAGGCAGAGGCAGGTGCCTCTGCTTGAACCCAGGAGGCAGAGGTTGTGGTGAGCCAAGATTGCCTCACTGCACTCCAGACTGGTGACAGAGTGAGACTTGTCTCAAAAAGAAAAAAAAAAAGATAGACTTTTCAACAAATGCTGCTGGAATAACTAGTTATATACATGCAAAAAAATTAATTTAGACACAGGTCCTACACCTTTTCCAAAAATTAACTCAAAATGGATCACAAACCTAAATGTAAAATGTAAACTGTAGAAGTCCCAGAAAATAACATAGAAAATCTAGGTGATCTTAAATTGGTAATGAATTTTTAGATATGATTATGAAAAAAAATAAGCTGGACTTCATTAAAATTAAAAATGTATCCTCTGTGATAACAGGAAAGTGTAAAACAAGTCACGGACCAGAAGAAAGTATTTGCAATCAAGCCATGAAAGGTACTGGAAGAAACTTAAATGCATATAACTAAGTGAAAAAGGCCAATCTGAAAAGGTGACAAACCATATGATACCAACTATATGACATTCTAGAAAAGGCAAAAGTAAAAATATCAGCAGTTTCCAGGATTTAAGAGAGAGAGTGAAATAAACAGAGCACAGAAGGTATTCGTTTGTTTTCTTCAGCAGTTCAGTGATACATGTGCAGGATGTGCTGGTTTGTTACATAGGTAAATGTGTACCATGGTGGTTTGTTGCACAGATAATCCCATCACATAGGTATTAAGCCTGGCATCCATTCTTTCAAATGCTCTCCCTCCACCACATTCCTCCAGTAGGCCCCAGTGTGTATTGTTTCCCTCAATGTGACCATGTCTTCTCATCGTTCAGTTCCCACTTATAAGTGAGAAAATACAGTGTTTGGTTTTCTGTTCTTGTGTTAATTCACTGAGGATGATGACTTCTAGCTCCATCCATGTCCTTGCAAAGGGCATGATCTTGTTCCTTTTTATGGCTGCATAGTATCCACGATGTATATGTATCACTTTTTTTAATTTAATTAATAATTGATGGACATTTAGGTTTATTCCCTGTCTTTGCTGTTGTGAATGGTACTGCAATGAGCATACACATGCATGCATATTTATAACAGAATGATTTATGTTCCTTTGAGTATATAGCCAACAATGGAATTGCTAGGTCAAATGGTATTCTTGCCTTTGAGGAATCACCACGCTGTCTTTGAACTAATTTACACTCCAATCATCAGTGTAAAAGCACTCCTTTTTCTCTGCAACTTTGCCAGCATCTGTTTTCTTTTTGTTTACTTTTTAATAGTAGCCATTTTGACTGGCATGAGATGGTATTTCACTGTGGTTTTGACTTGCTTTCTCTGGTTGTCAGTGACATTGAGCTTTCTTCATGTTTTTTGGCAGCAACACTTCTTTTAAGAAGTGTTGGTTCATGTCCTTTGTCTACTTTTTAATGGAGTTGTTGTAAATTTTTTTTGTAAATTTGTTAAGTTCCTCGTAGACTCTGGGTATTGGATTTTGTCAGATGGATAGACTGAAAAACTTTTCTCCCATTCCACAGGTTGTCTTTTCACTTTGATGATAGTTTCTTTTGCTGTGCAGGTCTTCTGTTTAATTAGATCCCATTTGCCAATTTTTGCTTTTGTTGTAATTGCTTTTGGTATTTTTGTCATGAAATCTTTGCCTATGCCTGTGTCCTGAATGGTATCACGTAGATTTTTTTCTATGTTTTTCCTAGTTTTGGGCACTACATTTAAGTCTTTAATTCATCTTGAGTTAATTTTTGTATATGTTGTAGAGAAGGGGTCCAGTTTCAGTTTTCTGCATATGACTAGCCAGTTCTCCCAGCACCTATTAAATAGGGAATCCTTTCTCCATTGCTTATTTTTGTCATGTTTGTCAAAGATCAGAGGGTTGTAGGTGTGTTCTTATTTCTAAGTTCCCTATTCTGTTCCGTTGGTCTCTGTGTGTCTGTTCTTGTACCAGTACCATGTAGTTTTGGTTACTGTAGCCTTATAGTATAGTTTGAAGTCAGGTAGTGTGATGCTTCCAACTTTGTTCTTTTTGCTTAGGATTGTCTTGGCTATTCAGGCTCCTTTTTTGTACCATATGAACTTTAAAATTATTTTCTCTAATTCTGAGCAAAGATTGTTAGGACAGTGAAATTACTATGTATGACACTGTAATGGTAGATACATGTCATTATAAATTTTTTGAAGTCCATATAATGTACAACATCAAGAGTGAACCATAATGTAAAACTAAAGACTCTGGGTGATAAAGATATATCCGTGCAGGTTCTTCAATTCTAACAAGTGTGTTGCTTTGGGGGTGGAGAGATGTTGATAATGGGAAGACCATGAATACATGGAGGCAGAAAGTTTAGAGGAAATCTCTGTACTTTCCACTCAGTTTTGCTTTGACTCCTGGACTGCTCTATTAAAGAAAAAAACAAAAAAAACTATCCAATTTTGCAACTGTAAATAAAAAAGAATGGGCACAATGCATTATAATATATTGGGAAAATAATCTATACTAATACCAAAAAGTAATGACAAATGTATAATAAAGTTAGAAGAAAGAAGAGTTTAAAAACCACCGTTTTGCGAAAATCATATGAAAAACTGACATGGATAAATATTATCGATAGAGATAAAACCTAAAGGTTAAAGTTTGTTGGTAAATAAGAAATTTACATAAGTTCAAAGTATTTTCCAATAGATTACTCACTAATTATGAAATGACTAAAAGGTACTTTTATAGCAATGAAATTTGGAACAAACTGACTTAATGAAGTGATCAAGATGAATACAGCCATGCATGGAGCAAACTGACACTAAGTGCCTCCTGACATGGTACTCTGAGAAAGACACTATATCACATATGTAATATTTATGCCCAAAACTCAACAGCATAATCGAATTATAAAGAAACAACAAGAAAAACCCAAATTGAGAGAAATACTATAAAATATTGTGCCTATAGGCTTTTAATACACCAAGGTCATAAAAGACAAAGAAAGGTGAGAAAATGTTTACATTTAGTCATATTATGTCTTTTCTCTCCTTTAATATCAAATAAAGGAGAGAAAAGACATAAATGAGAGAGAAAAGACATAATATGACTAAACATAAATCTCTGCATTAGATGCTGGTTCAGAGGGAAATGCTGCTGTAAAGGACACTCTGAACATAATTAGTGAAATAGGAATGCAAACAATATTACATAATACTGATGTAGCAATGTTAAATTTTTAAAAATTTGCTGGGTGGTTATGAGAGAAGGTTTTCGAGATGGAGGGTCATGATTTCTACAACTTGCTGTCAAATGATTTGGCTCCACTTCTGCCCCAAAGAATAAGAATAGCAATAATATGTATATTATCATGTTATTATGAGTGTATATCTCTTGACCATTCTTGGTAGAATCTTCATTATAACTTAAAATATTTTTATTAAAAGCCTATGTCAGATTCAGTTTTGGGTTGATTTTACAGTTTAAGGAACAAATCAAAACCTTTATGATATTGCATCATTCCGCCCAGGACCATGATAAAGCTCTTCTTTTCTGTACATCTTTTACCTTCTCCAATAAAGCTTATAATTTTTTAAATTATTTTTAGGTACATTATAAGTTATATTTTTTGTGTAGGTAGTACCTTCTTAAAAATTAAATTACCTAATTAGTTATGATAATACCAATTCATTTTCTTCATGAAAATGAAGATGATCATTAAGATGATTTTTTGTATATTCATCTTCTGAACTCTCCAATTAATTCTAATAACATATCTGTAAATTTTCAGGATAATTCATGTAGACCAGCATATCATTCTCAAAATGCCAGGATTTCTTCTACCTTTGTTTTGTGATCTTATTGTATTCTTAATCTTTTTGATTATCTTATTCAATTAATTATTATAGCTCACTGTTTAGACATAGACATGACAGGTACTCTTTTTATTTCTGTTCTTCAATGAATACTTTCAATGTTTACAATTTAGTATCATAGTTGCTGTAGATTTGGGTCAATATCTTTTGGTGAACTGATTTGAAGCTCTCTTTTATTCCTAGATTAATTAGAATTCATTTTTATTGTTATGAATGGTTTTAAAATGTATCAAACTTTTTTTTCTTCTGTACATATTGGAATGATAGTATTTTTCTTCTTTCATCTGTTAATGTGGTGAATTACCTTAATATTTGTTTCAAAATAATAAAATACCTTTCCATATTTGGAAGAAATTCTTTTTAGTTTTGATGAATGTATTTATATATTCTGAAACTATATTCGAAATATATCATTTAAGATGTTTGAATTTATGTTTATAAATAAAATCAGCCAATGCTTTTACTGGCTTAAATTTTCCTATCTTATTTATTAACGATAGTATATTAATCCATATGTTTTGTTTTTCTATGTTGTGGCTGTTTGATTTTTGAAGACTTAGTAGAAGTCACTTGTAAAATTATATGGGCCTGGTAGTTTTTTAAGAAGTTATTGTCATGCAAAGATTTAAAGTTTATAAAGGTTATTTTGAGTAGGAATTATATGGGGATTGCAGATATTATTCTCATTTTTACAGTTGAAGAAATTAAGGCATAAAAATTGGAAGACATTTCTTATATCCATGTGACATTTACATAGAAAAAGAACTAGAAATAATATCAGTCTTCCCAACAAATCAACAACTTCTTTTTCTTCTCCCCACAACCCCGAATATGTGGAAGTACATCAGACTAAGTAGAAGCTAAAGCCATTGGGGTTGATTTTATTCTGTTTTCAAGGCCTGACATGAGTATTCTGTCATCGCTACGGCAACAAGTGACCAAAAGTGTCAGCAAGTGATGCCCTTTGGTAGATTATTATTTTCAAGAAGCACAATTTTGCAAACATGTAAATGCAAAAAACATTTGAAACCTTCCAGAATGCCCAGTTAATATTTGAATCACTATGCAGGGTTTCTACATTTTTTTCTCTAGGGAAAAGCAGTAATGTCCTAGAAACCAGAGGGATTTTTATTCTCACATCTGTTGCTTTTCCAAGGTCTTCATTTGATTTTATAGTACTCTTGATGGGGACTATGAGGTGGTTGACTATATTACAGGCAGACTTCAGATTTTCACTCACTCCCGCCACTTGACAAAAAGTCTCTTGAGAGCACAAATGCAAATACTCTCACTTCAACAGGCAGAGTTTAATCTGCAGCCCTGGTGTGTGGATTCTCCATCATGGAGCATGATTCACTAAATCTGTCTTTTGCTATGACTCTAGGGAACTCATCACTTGTCATTCTGCCCAGTAGAGCTTGTTGTAGCACCTGCTTTATATTGTATCTTGCCACAAAGTATCCTCTCTGGTAGAACATCAAACAGCCAAGTATTCCCATTTATCCAATGTTCGGGGCATTCAGGGAGATAATACAGTGAATTCAGCCAAGCTTCAGCTGTGCCAGTGAGGTATTAACTGTGACAACTTTTCTCCTTATCACTGAAGAAACAATAGAAAGAATAAAATCTAATAAACAGACAATAAACACTTTTCCAATTTTAAAAGATATTTTCATCCACTGAGAAAATTGAGTTAGGTAATGTTAATCCTAAGGTGTTAATCTTAAATTATCACCTAAGACATAATTTTGCACAAACAATTTTTTAATTCAATTATTTTAAAATTTTAATTTCATTTTAAATTTCCAAAAGTTTTGGACTTCATTTTTTTTTATTGTTCTTTATTTTCAGAAATATAATCTGGCATTTTATAAAAAGCAAAAATATCCGAAGTACCTACATTTTCATATATTTTAGACCATTTAATATTTGTGATAAAGCCATGGAAAATGCATTATTATTCCCAATATATAAATGAAGAACTTTAAATTAGAAAAGTTTAAGTAATATGCCAAAGGTCATTACAAAGGTAGAGACTTGCCTTCAGTTTGCAGCAGAAACAGTTACCTATCCAAAATCAATTCCTCACTCCCCACCATTTCTTTCTTGCAGTAGACCTCAGATCTACTCTTTTGCCTCTTCTCCCCTGTGCTAGTTACTATGTGCTAAAGGAAAGCAATCCTACAATCAGCTGATGGGTAATTCGAATTATCTATGTTTATCACAGGCACTCAGCACTCCTGCTCGTTTGTTTTAGCATTGGACATGTGGCTGAAATCTGGTCTATGCAATACTAAGAAAGATCTTCTAGGGAGAGATTCTGAAAAGTTTCCTTACTCTTAAAAGGAGACTCAAGGAAGAAGAATGCCTTTTTTTTTTTCCTGCTTATATATAGTAGTCTCTGCATGTGGTAACTGCCATGGAAGCCATTGTGTATACTGGAGGAGAACCAGCTTGAGAATAAGACCAATTCTCTGAGGATGGTAGAGCTGAAGAGATATTTATGCCCATGAGAGCATCATTAAGTTGCTGAATTGATGAATTTTTGAGCTACTCCACTTTAGGACTTCTTGCTTTTAGGAAAAATTTATTTAACTGTGTTGAAGCCCCCAGAGTCATCCTAACTGACACAGGAATCAGGATGTCTAACTCAAAAGTCAGCAATTCTTTACAGAAATACCAGGTAGACTTTACAAGTAACCATTTTTTTCACAGAATAATTATAGCTGTCAGTTTTAATTAACATTAGTTTTTAGGACAGAGTTCACTAATTAAATCTAAATGAGTGAGGTAGGATTTTGGAAGCCTGAAAAGCATGTGTCTACATTAAAGAAGAAGAAAACTAACCTCTAGCAGGTTACTGCTCAGACCTTCTGGCTTTTACAGATCTTCTGGTTTTTCAACAGAAGCATCTAAATATAGAATTTTTAAGGTACAGTCTTTGGAATTTCAAATTTTGGCTACGAATGTATTTTTTTGTAATTATTCAAGCCAAGCAAAGAATGAGTATGATCTATATTTCGTCATTTAGCTCTGTAATTCTGCAACCTCCAACTTAGAAGACTATAGTTCTTATTTTATCTATAATTTTATTGTATCATATATGAAATAAAGTATATGATTTTTACAGTAGCCTTCAGACAAAGATAAGCCCACCAGTGCTGAAAATACGGTTTTTCATCACTACTTGAACTCCAGCAGAAACCGCACATATTGGATCCAGGGCAAGTTGCATGATTTGTACCCAAGAGGGTGTTTTGTCTTGAAAAATCATAGCATCTTCAGAAATCTCAAGATTTGGTTTAAAAGAAAAATAGTGTTTTCTGTATTTTTTAGATATTTTTAGATATTTTTTAGATATTTCAGGACTGTGGATGGCTTATCATAAGATTTTAAAATTCACCTAATGCCAGATCGGAATGTCACAGGCTTACCCAAGTCTTTAAGGGATAGCCAAAGCTTGAGAATAAATGAACTCAGGAAATGGCTTCAGAATTTTATGATTTTAATTTGATATATCTTAGCCTGAAAGTATCATACTGTGAGAAATGATTTTCTCTCTCTCTCTTTTCTTTTACTTTTTATGTATATTTTTGACAATTATTAAAATAATGCATGACCATTCCAGAACATTTGAGAAGTAGAAGAAAAGAATATAATAAATTAGAATGTACATTAATAAAATTCTCACCATTCAGAAAAAAACTACTGTGAATACTTTGGCATAATTTCCTTCAATGCTCTTATTTTTCTACATTTTTATCTTACCTATTTGGAATCATAATATGTTATTATTCCTGTATCCTGTTTTCTAATTTTAACAGAATTGAGTCCAGATTGTAGATCTGAATCTTGAGGACAGCCTAATTTTTAATTATTTCTATGTAAAAATACATTTATTTCTTCTGTGGCTAGGAGCCTTAGAATATTGTAAATTTACATTTGCAATTAAAAAGTTGTGCCAGAAGATACCTTATGCTAACTTTGCCTGGACCTCAGTAAGCGCATTTGATTTATAAAAATAATTATCTTCATCACTTCATGACATTTCTTGTAAATATTCTGCTTCTGTCTCTATTGTTTTGGGTGCCTTTGGAAAATCGAATTCTTAAGTTAATTCTCAGTTGTCTTTTCTCCTACAGTTTTTGTTCTTTTTAATATTTTAGTGCTTTTATTTGCCATTTAAGACACCTTCAAGTGTTTTGTTGAAAGTATTAATTAAAACTCTTGTTTCTCTCCCATGTAATATATTCTATAGGCCCAGTTTTATCTTTTTTTATGGTTTATATATCATCATGAAGAAATATAACTTGGAGGAGTGTTTTCTAAAAGGAAAAGTGAAGAGTGTGTCATTCGCCCCCCCACGGTCCCCATTACCAGCAAGAACAACCTTTGGGCACATACCTGCTGCTAGTCTGCACCCTGCCTGCTTATTTACGTGGACATTCTCAGGCAAGTAATGGTTGTGGCCTGCATGCAATGCAGAATCTCTGGCCTCTTCTTGCAATGTTACAGACTAAAAGTTACCGTACCTGAATGATACAGTGGGCATATCAGCACTGAGACTTACAGTTGATCATAGTAAGTTGATTGCATTTCTCTTCATGCTCACATGAACAATTGAAACAAAATGGGTAAATAAAAAAAAAGATGTAGAAAATATGATATACAAGAAGGACTAAGAGACAACAGTGGGTAAGAAATACCAACCAGTTTTGGAAAGCTGTAAGACAGAGAGTAAAGTAGTAAAGAGACTGGCAGAGGAGGCCAAAGTCTAATTAGTCCCAGAAAGGAATTATAATAAAGTAAGTCTATGCATTAGATCACTAGACAGTCTCAGAGAACACTGAAGGCC
Source organism: Saguinus oedipus (assembly GCA_031835075.1). Classification (NCBI taxonomy): domain Eukaryota; kingdom Metazoa; phylum Chordata; class Mammalia; order Primates; family Cebidae; genus Saguinus; species Saguinus oedipus. The sequence goes on along the minus strand of CM063170.1, from coordinate 182,691,774 downwards.
AGGATGAGGCTTGAGATAGAAAAATGTGGATAAATGTTAGAGGGATAACTCCCAGCACCATTTCAACATAGTACAATTCCTCCTGTAACCCGCCTGTGGGTTCTGCCTTCCTGCTGCACAAACAAAATCAATTCATGGCACTGCAGTCAAGAGTTGAATTGACATGAGGCCAGCCATGTCACATGGCAGAGTTTCACTTTATCACTCAGTCTGGAGTGCAGTGGCACAATCTCAGCTCACTGAAATCTCTGCCACTGGGGTTCAAATGATTCTCCTGCCTCAGCCTCTTGAGTAGCTGGCATATAGGTGTGTGCCACCACACCCAGCTAATTTTCGTATTATTAGTAGAGACAGGGTTTCACCATGTTGGCCAGGCTGGCCTCAAACTCCTGATCTCAGATGATCTGCCCACCTTGGCCTCCCAAAGTGCTGGGATTACAGATGTAAGCCACCAAGCCTGGCCTAGGTTAGGGGTTTTTCAAAGATAGTTTGGGGTGGGGGAGATAGTTTGCTTGCTGATTATTGTTGGGTTGGAGATGAAATTAGAAGTTGAAGCTGTCCTCCTGAGTTGAGTCACTTTTGGGTGGGGCCATGGAAGTGATTAGTGGGTCCAAAGGGGCCATGGGTGTTAGACATGCAAAAAACCAGAAAAGATATCTCAAAAGTCCTATCTCAGATTCTACAGTAGTGATGTTATCTGCAGGAGTAATTGGGGAATTTGTATATCTGTGAACTCCAGAATAACAGCTGGCAATCATTTATGTATACACCTTAGCAGAATTCAGGTGCCTCTGTCCTCCTTATCTGGTGGCCTCTCATTAGCATTACAAAGGTGGTTGAGTTTTAGAGAAAGGCTATTATCATTTAAACTATAAACTAAATGTTTCCCAAAATTAGCTTTGCCCAGGAATAATTAGAGGAAGGCTTGAAGGCTAAAGTCAAGAGGATATGTCTAGATCAGATCTCCCATACTGCCATAATTTTTTCACTAACACAGTTTTTTGCAAAGGCAGTTTCACTCCCAGTCTCTGCAGGAGACCAGTCTCTTCACTGGAGCAATTAACTGGGGGAGATTGCCTGATGTGGAGCAGCAGTTACAGAGGAGGGTGTGATGAAGGGCAAGACTGACACTCTGAGATAATGTGGGAAACTTTCTTTATAAATCTTGATGTCCCACATTTCCTCCTCTGTCCATGCTCAGAAAGCAGATAATTAGGCAGTTGGAAGATTCTTCTTTAAAGCTTTGACCAAGATGATGGCCTTGACACTTCTCTCAGCTGACTAAGCTTTAAACAGTCTTCTTCCTAACTATATACTTCATCTCCCTTTTCTTGGCACATTTACTTTAGAAAACTTTCAATCGTAAATTCTTTCTCTGCCCTGTAGAATTGCAAATCTTCCACAATCCAGGAATATCTTTCTCAAGGGCTGAGGAGCCATCTCTTTGAAACCTGATCATTAGTAAAGATAGTTCCCCTATATTTTAGTCTCTGTGGGAGTGTAGGAGCCTAACTTCCAAGGATACAAATTAGCAACCAGAGTCGTCCCAGTCACAGAGGCCAGCCTTCTCCCAGTGTCCTCCAGTACATTTCCACTAACTCACCCCAGTGCTTAAGAACTCTCCCATCTTTTGTTTCAGAGTGTTACAGTAGATAGGCAGACATGAGCAGAGCAGGAGAAGGACCCTACTTACTCCCCAGGAAGGATTGTCAGGCAACCATCAGGTGATGGTTGGGTGGTGATTAGAATTGTCTCTCTAATTGGTTGCAGCTGGTGCCAGGGAAAGGGGGTCTCCCAATAGATAGAGAACAACTGAAATTGGTAATCAGCAGCTTCCCAATAAAATCTCAAAATTTGGGCGAGTGGGCTCCAGGATGTACACAAAGAGGCAAAATGGTGGAGTTTAACTGGAATATGAGCTTCCTCTAGGAATGCACAACTGATAAGGGAAAGATGGCTCAAGTAAGCATGTGTACAACTTCAGTAAACACACTGTGCATGTGGCCCCTCCAAAATGCTGGCAGGCTATGGCACATGAGGACACCCCACCCGAGGGAAGAATCAGGGAGAAAGGATGAAACTCCTTGGAAGTATGACAATGTATAAAACCCCAAATCAAAGGTGAAACTGTGCACTTGAATTCTCAAGCTGCCTACTTGGCCCTTTTCCAAGTTACTTTATTTCTTTTTGGTCCTGCTCTAAAACTTTTTAATAAATTTTTGCTCCTGATCCAAACTTGCCTCAGTCTCTTTCTTATGCCCCTTGGTCAAATTATTTCTTCTGAGGAGGCAAGAATTGAGGTTGCCACATACCCATATGGATTCGCCTCTAACACTAGGAATTTAGTTCCATCTGTTCCCTCTATTGCACTAGTCTTAAGTCTTCCTTACTTCTTCACTTCACCTAAGATAGTTGTTGCAGCTTCGTTGTGGGGGTTAAATACCCAGGGTTCATCATCTCATGCCAAGAAAATTTAGGACATGGACACACATGAGTTAGGAGCAGAGGTTTAATAGAAGAAAGAGAAAGAACAGCTCTTTCTAGTGAGAGAAAGGGGCTACCAAAAGGAAAGGCCAGCCGGTGGCAGAGTCCACTAGATTTTATCGGCAGGCTTTAGGAGGAGGTGCTGATTTATGTAAGAACCACAGATTGGTTCAATCAGGTGTGACATTTATATAATGCATGGGAAAGGCTGGCCACCCCACCCTAATCTTATTATGCAAATAGGCTTTCCACTTGACCTATGACATTTTGTCTGTTCCTTACTGTACATATGGCTGACAAAAAGAAACAAAGATGGAGCCACCATTTTGAATATGCCTAGATAGTATTTTTCTGCCAGCCTTCATCCATGCAAGCTTCCAGCTTGCTTGTCTATGTCTACAGCTCAAGTTTATAGGCTTCTTTTTGTTAGAAAATAATTTAAGGGCTACTTTTCATTAAAAAGGAAAATCTCACTGAGGACTTCAATACCCTCACTATCTGCCTAAGTAATTTCTTCTCAAATTCTGTAATATAGTTTTCCTTTGAGAGCTCAAAGTTCTCCAAGAAAAGACCTGCAGATGCTAAAATGTGTGAAGTCATAACTGTCTCATTTTCATACTGCAAGGAGGTCCATTTGTGATAAAACCTGATCACATACACATAGCTTTTCAGGGATTACTCTTACATAAGAACTGGCAGCCACTTTCATCAGCCATTTGTGGAAAGCTTTCATTCAGAAATCAAGAAAAGCCAACAGATCACTGAACTAAGTGGGAGGTGGGTGGGGGAGAGAAAGAGAATAAATACTGTGTAAGATTTATTGCCAAGGTAAAATAAGGAAACTGAAGCAGGTATAAAAAAAAGTGAGAAGCCAGTTTATTCAGCTCCCGGGCAACCTCAGTGGTCCAAGAGGGGCCAGAGAAGTCGCACCCAGCTGTTCAGGGCATGGGGTTTTATGGGGTGTGCAGGCAATTGATTGGTTACTGGGGAAACAAAGAGAAGGCATTTCTATTGGCTGTTGAGGAGTAGGAAGTACATGGAGTTAAAGTAGGAAGTACATTAAACTAGCTGCCATTGTTAGGCAGGACCTTGGGTAAGTGGGCCTTGATTGACTATTGGGGAAACAAAGAGAAGGCATTTCTATTGGCTGTTGAGGAGCAGGAAGTATATGGAGTTAAAGTAAGAAGTACATGAAACTAGCTGCCATTGGTAGGCGGGCAGGACCTTGGGTATGTGGGCCTACCGGGGGCATATGGGGCAGGCTGTTGCTGGGCAGGGAACGGTGGGGCTTCTTTAAAAAAAAAAATTTCTCTGCAGGGTTTTTTAACAGTGGGCTGGAGGTTGGATGCATAATTTAGTGCTGAGTGTGGGCTTGGGCATGGTATGCAGAGGCGGGTGCGGGGAAGCTTTGTGGGGAAGCCAGATAATGAGCTCAGGTGATGGCAGTTATCAGGCACGGAGAGTGATGAATGTGTCCGTTTGACTCCCGGCAAGGCAACTGGCCTTACATACTGTATAACAAAGTAAGTTAGAGGAGTTATGGAATTAGAGTGTTATTATTTGTATTGTTCTGGAAAAGGTTAGGAGATTGATTATCTTTATAGCATACTAGTAAGCATGGTAAAATATTCAGAGTTGGAACTAAAAAATAAAAATACTATGGTAACTGTACAAAAGGTATGAGAAAATAAATGAAAGATGATCACAACAGAGAAAGAATCCTCTGCAACCACTGTCCTGCAAAATGAAAAAAGGAAATTCAAGTGGAGGAATAAAAGAAACAAAATAAAACAGAATAAATAGGGGCAAGGAAAATGGTAAAAAATTGAAAGTCTAGGAGAAACATTATATACAATAAATATAAACTTGCCAATTAGATTGCAAGACTGTACCTAAAGTACAGTCACACCTTTAGAGACACACAAAATGTAAAGACATAGCAAGGTCAAAATAAAAAAAAAAAAAGGAAAAGTTGTGCAGGGTAAATACTAGCATAGAGAAAGGTGACACATCTTTTCTTTCCTACGCCCTCTTTATATACCACTGGCTCAAGTTTATTGGTAGTGCTGCTAAAATATTCTATATCTTGTCAATTTTAATCTTTTATTCTACTAATTACTGAAAGCAGTTTATTACATTTCCCATTATGAAGCTTATCTTATTAGTATTTTCTTAAAATATTGTCAGTTTTTTTTCCTTCATACATTTTGAGGCTACATTATTAAGTACATAGAAATTTAGAAGTACGATTCCTTCTTAGTAAGTTGTACCTTCTTGTAAAATGTAGTTAGTCTGATCATTATTTAAAAAGTTTGTTTGATATTTATATAGCCACCTCAGCTTTATTTTGCTTAGTATTTTCTTAATGTTTTTATTCTCCAGATGCTTCTAATATCTTTCTTTTGACTCTAAGTTCTACAGTTCAACTTATATGTGCCTAAGGATGTATTTCATATTTGTCTCACAATATGTCAGGCTCTCTGAGAATTTGACAAAATCTCAGCTGTGCTTTTTGGACACTGCTTCTCTCTCTGTTCTCTTCTGAAAACATGGTTGTATTTTCAGTCTGATTCTTTGCTCTTATTTTTCAGCTTCTCTTAGTCTCCATCTCTCTGTCTTTCTAGGCTCTTTTCTGATGATTTTAATGAAGTTAATGTATTTTTAAAAATTGATGTAATTTGGAATCTGTATTCCCACCCAAATATCATGTTGAATCATAATCCCCAGTGCTGGAGGTAAGACCTGGTGGGAGATGATTGGATCACAGGGGAAGAGTTCTCATGAATGGTTTAGCACCATCCCTTAGGTGCTGTTCTCATCATAGTGAGGGAGTTCTTGTGAAATCTGATGATTTAAAAGTGCGTATCAACTCCACCCCTCTCTCCTTCTCCTGCTTCAACCATGTAAGACATGACTGCATCCCCTTCAACTTCAGCCATGAATATGTTTTTTGAGGCCTCCCCAGAAGCTGATGCCACCATGCTGCCTGTGCAGCCTGCAGAGCCATGAGTCAATTAAACCTCTTTTCTTCATAAATTACCCAGTTTTAGGTATTTCTTTACAGCAATATGAGAACAGACTAATACAACATATTAAGCACATATTTAATGTTTGATATTTAGTAGCTCAATTATCTAAAATTATTTCCAGCATTTTTTTCTCCTATAGATTCTCCTTGATGGTGGCTAGTTTTATTATGTGTTTTTAAAAATCAAATTGTATTTTTAGAATTGGGGAAATCCTACAAAGTCCAAGCTGTTTTGTTAATATTTTTTTCTTTATTACCAGAAACTCTAGACTATAACCAAACCGTCACCCTCTTAAGTCCTTTGCTTTGGACTTCCTAGACCTTTCCAGTACTGTGCATTTGAATTCCTAATGGTGAGAAGATCAAATTTTATTATTATTTCTGGAGAAAACATATAACCCATCCTGATTTGAGGTCAGACAATTAAATGTCTTTTTTTTTTTTCCTCATTTATTTATTTTTTGAGACAGGGTCTTGCTCTGTCACCCAGTCTAGAGTGCAGTGGTATGATCTCAACCTACTGCAACCTCTACCTCCCTGGTTCAATAGATTCTCCTGCCTCATCCTCCCATGTAGCTGGGACTACACGTGTGTGAGGCCATGCTCAGCTAATTTTGCTACTTTTAGTAGAGATGGGTTTTACCACGTTGGTCAGGTCAAACTCCTGACCTGAAGTGGTCAGGATCCATCCACCATGGCCTCCCAAAGTGCTGGGATTACAGGCATGCATTACATTACAGCCCTGCATCCGGGCTACCTGTTTGTCTTTTAAACTGGCAGTTGAGATCTTCTTTTTCCAGGACACTGTCACTGAAGGTAGCACTTTGAGGCAGCAGGACTCACAGTGGTGGACACTGGCAACAGGCTATAGGACAGCTCTAATTTACCTTTACTTTGTCTCTCAGGTCCAGGTCCTCAGAAGCGTTCCCTAGCTCTTGAGGAGCTCCTTTCTTCATTCAAAGGAATATTTGATATTTTATCTCAATATTTCTTGGTGTTTGATAATAGAAGACTTTCTGAAATATTTAGTCTGTTATTTAATTATAAATGCAGGTTAGTCTAATTATTTTTTATATTAAAAGCCTAATATATTTAAGAATTTATAATGACTTAGGCACTGGAATATGTAACAAACGGAAATTTGGTAGAACAAACTAGAAAGTTTTATTTAGATCCCTCATAGCGTTATTTTCTAAAATTTTTTCTCTTTCTTTTGCATTACATTTTTAAGTAAAAATAATTTCAAGGTTGAAGAAACAAATTGAAAAAAGACTAGGCAAAAGATCTATATAGATTTCTTCCTATTTCAAAGAGTTAAAGAGCCTGAGCAAATATATCCGAGAGACTGAGATTGACCATAAAGAAGGTAATAAGACAAGATGCTCTGGCCTCAAAAGAAAAAAATAATTCTAAGTACTGAAAATAAACAAAAGGCTGACAGTTCTCATGTTTGACCCTTGGAGGCACTTTCATGTTACAATGATATTCTAGAGCCCATTCTGCTCTTTCTTTCTCCATTGGTTCCAGATAATGAAATGCTTGTGGTGACTAATCTGTCAACAGTAAGAAAACCATCTATTTTAAATAACAGATATAGCCTGTTCTTTATTATTGTGTCAGTTTCTCTAGTCTGAACTTATTGTTTGCTAATAGCCCAAATTTCAGTTATTTAAACATTTTTATTAGTATGCCTGCCAAAACCAAAATTGGGTAAGGCATTGATGATTTTCATGTATACAGTACTTCTTGTTTGTGTGTTGAGGCTTGATAATACATACAAGATAAGAAAATAATTACAAGATAATTTAAAATAAACTGGCAGTACATTTTTCTCTCTTCCTCCTCCTCTCTGCACCCCCTCTAACAGACCCTGTGCCCTTTAAGACAAGAAAATGGTGCTTCTCCAAGAAATACCAAAAGGAAGTTATAATGAGAAAGAGTTCAGCAGAAGCAAAACCGAACATATCTCTGACCATTGTTGTCTTTAAAATTTGCTCCTAAACCAAACCTAATGGTTTATATAGAACAACTATTATATCCCTGATATTTCAACATTCCTTGCATCCATGGCCGATGTCATGTATCTTTGCAGTTCATCCCATCAAGACTCAGTATATTTCCATGTCCCTGGTTTGTATTTGGTTCTGTGACTTGGTTTTGTGGTGTGACATGTGAAAGATATAAACCAGAACATAGTTAGTATAACTCTGAATTTATACTATCAAAAATACCAAGCATGAGATGCTTTTGTCAGAGCATTCTAACTGGGGAAGAAGGGCAAGCTTTTTGTGGGGCTTTAACATGAAGGAAGCTAACAAAGTTCAACTAAGCTTAGCAGGAAGGGCTAGGCCAAACTAGCATTAATTTTGAAAATGGGAATAGAAAAAATTGATCTTATGAATTAGCAGTCTGGATTTTAAATGACTTCCCATTTACTTTTTCATAGGCAAAAGTTAGGGTCATTGTTAGCTGTTAATGCAGAGTACCACTTACTCATAGGCATACATTTTATTTAGAAGATATTTTTTGTTAGTCTAAATATTACTGTTCTCTGCTTCTTGGACAGATCTTTGTTGGATGGATAACTGGCATAGTTCACATTTTTCTTTTCCAAACAATAAAACTCCTTCTATTGAATTTATTTTAATATAAAATATTTTAAAATCTACAATTTATTGAAATTCTTAAAAACCAGGGACAATCTGAGTCCAATAAGTATATTCTGATTTGAATTAAAATTCAAGTAATTTATTTCACTAAATCCATTTTAATTATTGCTATGTATAAATCTTATCTATGTAAAAAAATTGGAAAGATATTTGAAAAAAATGAATAAAAGACATATATCTGCTATATCCAATCAAATAATTTAGGAAGCATTTTTAGATTAAAGATGTACATATAACACTTGAAATTATAGAACTACTAAAAGAACATTGGTTTAGGCAAAGATTTAATGGCTAAGACCTGGAAAACATGAATAGGAAAATCAGAAAGAGAAAAATGGGACTATATTAAACTAAAAAACTGTATAGAAAAGAAAATAATCAACAGAGTGAGGATACATCCTGTTGAATGAGAGCAAATATTTGCAAACTATTCATCTGACAAGGAACTAATAATACCTAGAATATGTAAGGAATGCAATACTAAAACAAACAATTCCATTAAAACGTGGGCCAAGGACATAAACAGACATTTCTCAAAAAAAGACATACAAATGGCCAAGAGATGTATGAAAAAGTGCCTGACATCACTAATCATCAGGGAAATGCATATCAAAACCACAATCAGGTATCATCTTTCCCCAGTTAGAATGGCTATTACTAAAAAGTCAAAAAAATAACAGATGTTGGAGAGGATGTAGTTAAAAGGAAACTCATACATTGTTAGTAGGAATGTGAATTAGACCAGCCACTATGAAAAACTAGAGATTTTCCAAAAAGCTAAAAATACAACTACCATATGATTCAGCAATTCCACTGCTAGTTATATATCCAAAGGAAAAGAAATTTGCATATTGAAGGAATACCTGTGCTTGTTTATTACAGCACCACTCATTATAGCCAAGGTATGTAATTAACCTAAGTATCCACCAAGTGATGAATGAATTAAAAAAAAGTGGTACACATACATGATAGACTACTATTTGGCCCTATATATGAAATCTTGTCATTTGCAGCAACACAGATAAAACTGAAGGTTATTACGCTAAGTGAAATAAGCCAGGCACGGAAAGAAAAATATTACATGTTCTCATTAATATGTGAGCGATAAACAAGTTTACCTCATAAAGGTATGGAGTAGAGTGACAGATACTAAGGACTTGAAAGGATGAGTAGTTGGGAGGGGGAGGTAGGATAATGAGTAGAAATATACACATTAGGTAAATCATGTAAGTTCAACAGCAAAGTCAGAGTAGAGTGACTATAGTTAGCAATGTATTGTATAGTTCAAAGTAGCTAAGAGATAGGATTTGAATTGTTTCCAGCACCTAGAAATGATAAATGCCCAAGGTGATGAATACCTCAAATACTCTGTCTTGATCATTATACATTCTATGCATGTAACAAAAATCACATGTACTCCATAAATATGTAAAATATTATGTATTAATAAAAAGACAAATTAGTTTTCATTATGCTCAGTACAGCCTTAAACAAATCAAATATTTATTGAAGGTATCCAGGATATTTAGGATGTGTAACACACATCTATTTTCTGCCCTCAAGGACTACAATCAAAATGGGTGGAGTGGAACAAACCATAGATTCTGTGGGAATGCCAAGAGGGAGACTTAACTGTGGGCTACAGCAGTCTGAGAATATTTCATTTTTTGTCACATATATTTGTATATAGAAATGTGTATAGAAATGTATCACCTTCTTCTCTAATGCAAATACTAATGTCTTCCTGTTTTCTCCTTGTTCTTTACTCACCTTGAAGAAATAAGTAGATTTCAGCTAGATGAATTATCAGTGGGCAACTGATGATAATAAAACATGTATCCTAGAATACAAAACATCTTCCATTTATATGAAATAATTCACATTGGTGTTTATAATAAAAATATAAAGAGACAAATGGGATTATGTTAAACTAAACAACTCTGTACAGCAAAGGAAGCAATCAACAGTGAGGATACATACTGTTGAATGAGAGAAAATATTTGAGAACTATTCATCTGACAAGGCTCTAACATCTAGAATATGTAAGGAACTCAATACGAAAACAAAGGGGAACTGGGTACTACAAAGAAGCTGAGAGAACACCTGTCAGTGAGCAGGGGCTCATGGCCCAGAGAAAAGTGGGCACGTTTTCCTGCAGTTCTAACTTGATACTTTTAAATTGATTGATGTGCAGATGATAGAAAGCCAGAATTATGATCTTTACGGATCCAACAGTGACTACTTAAAATCTGCTCTTTACCTTTTGTTTTGGTAACAGAGAAAAATAAAGAAAAGACAACAACAGAGGAACAACATGCTCTCCTTAGGGCTCTACGTAAAGAGTTCTTCTTTTTAATTCTTCGATTTATTCATGATTTCATTTTTTGTGCACATGCGTTGATGGCTTCTGTTTTCCACCAAAAAAGAATATTGAGACCTAAAACTCTCTACTAAGTCTCAAAAGTGCTTTACTTCTATGGTATTGAAAGCAAAAATGAAGTTTGAATCATGTGGTTATCCCATATAAGAAATAAAAATGGGACATTTAAAAATGAAATGGTTTTTCAAAATTTTTTTCTTCAAATTAAGTTTGTTACTCAGGAACAAAAGTAGACATTCCGAGTTACATACTTACAAAAGCCAGTCTTAACAGCATATATGCATTTGCTACACCATACATACTACCTGCCAAAATGTGTCCAAAGGAGAATTAATATGTAGTATGCATCTTTTGACTGGTCTTACTCTAGTCTGACCCGATGCTAGAGTTATAATAATATTCCATTATAATGTGACAACAACTTGAGCTCTTTAAACCCTTTCATCATCTTTAAGTCAGGAAATCTCCTTCAATATATTAACATACCAAGTGTCTAAATAGATTTTATCCAATGCACTTAGAAAATTGATTTATTTTTAAGAGCAAACCACCTAGATTTACAATAGACCAATTGATTGAACGCTAATCATCTCTCCTTACAAGTCATAATGTGCAGCTTGTTAATACCATTTTAAAGAGAATAAAACACACAAATTGAGAGAACGTCCCGGATAAGTGTACTCAGAACATTCATCTTTCATTGCCGCAGGGAAGGAAAACCTAGTAAACTTTTATACTTTTAGTTGAATGTAACAATGTATATAGTATGCTTTAAGATTGGCTTTTGTAAGTATGTAACTCAGAATGCTTCTATTTGCTCCTGGATAACAATCTGAAATTGAAGAAAAAAAAATACATTTTGGAAAACCATTGCATTTTTACTAATAAAAGGTAAAGAGCAGATTTTAAATAGCCACTGTTTGATTAGTAGGGATCATAATTCTAGCTTTGAATCTTCTGCACCTCAATCAATTTAAAAGCATCAAGTTATTTGATTCCTATCAAATAAGATTCTTAGCAATAACATTCACCAAATGTTTTGTTATGAATTACCCTCTTTACCTTTGGTGATGTTTTCTTTTTTTGCCTCAAAATCTATTTTATCTATTGTTAATATAGCTTTGCCAGTTTGTTTTGGTTAGTGTATGTTTTTACTATTTCCTTACTTTCAAAATTCTGTCGTAGATGTGTCTCTTGAAATCAGCATACAGTTATATTTTGATTTTTAAACTTATTTACAAATATTTATTTTTTGAATAAAGCATTGTCTCCATTTACACTGATTGCACTTGATAAAATAGTACAGTTTAAATTTACTATCTTGTTTTGTGATTTATATATTTACATTCTTTTGTGTTTCATCTTCTCTACTTTTTTCGGATTATGATGTTTTAGCTACAAATTTAAAAAATTTTATTTTTTCAGACACATGTATTCATGTACTACCTATACAGTGAAGATATAGAATTACTCCACCACTACAAACTATTGTGTTACCTTTTATAGTCATACTCAATCCCTTCTTCCCATCATCCTTATGCCTGGCAACCATTAATCTGTTCTCCATACAATTTTGTAATTTTGAAAATGTTTTATAACCTGAATTTCACTTTACCTTTAATGTTTGTGAATGTATCTCTGTATTAGTTTGCTAGGGCTGCCATAAAAAATAGTGGGTAGCTTAAATAACCAAAATTTATTTTCTCACAATTCTAGAGTCTAGAAGTCCAAGATCGAGGTGCCATCAAGGTTGATTTCAGCTGTGGTCTCTCTTCCTGGCTTGTAGACAGCTGTCTTCTCGCAGTGTCCTTACATGGCCTCTTTGTGTGAAGGTGCAATGGTGGTGGGTAGAGAGAGTTTTGTTATTTCTTGGCTCCCAAGGGTCCCTACCTGGTCTTTACCTTTCAGAGTCTTCTGTTCATTTTGTATATAATGTCCAGGGATCTTAGATGAACTTAGTGAGAGGAATAAAGATATGTGTGTTTACCCCATTATGTTGGAACATTTCATTCCTTTTTTTTGGCTTGTTTAGAAGTCTTTATTTAGATACATAGTTAAAATATAGACATTAAGTTAATCAATATCTTTATCTTCTTTCTGGGAAATACAATGATGTTTGACTAGTTTCATCCCACTTATGTATCTACTCCCAACTTATCCTCATATATTTTAATTTTATAATTGTTGTTATAAATAACAAGTTTTTATTTTTAATATTTCATATAATGTGTTATTATTTCCACCTCTTATGACTTTATGTTTTATTAATTCCTCTTGCAGATCATATTCTCCATCTGGGTTTATATTATCTTTTGCTTCAAGTACATTATAAATAATTTCCAGTGTGGGCTTGTGAGTAAAGAAAACTTTTAGTTTCTGTTTTCCTGAAAAAATACATTTTATTGGCATCCTTAAAAAATGATATTACTGAGTAGAAATAGTTATTTTCTTTCAATATATTGAATATATTATTCTACTTTTCTTGTCTTTTTTATTTTGGGAGGTTTTCTTTGCTTCCATTTATGCTCCTATAAAAGTTATCTGTCATTTTTCTCTGATGGTTTGAAAATGTGACATTTGTCTTTGGCATTCTACAGTTTAATTATGATGGGTCCAGGTGACAAAATTGTTTTTATTTATTCAGCTTGGGATTCATTGGTATTTTGTATCTTCTCTTTCTGGAACTTGGTATTAGTTTGTATCAAACCTTTTCAATATATTTATTTATGCCTTTATGCTCCTATATTTTCCTTTTCATACTTCTCTATTCTTTCAGCTCACAAATTCTCTGTCTATATATCTGTGATGATATCTCTTAGTCCATCTGTATGACTGCTAAACTTATCCAATGAGTTTTTAATTTTGATTCTATTTTTCACACCTTAAAGTTCTGTTTTATTACTAGATTTCTATTTTATAATTTCCTTAATATGTTATGTTTATGTTTTATTTCCTTAAATAGAGCAAGCATAATGTTTTTATAGGTTTTATCTGAAAATGAAAATATTTGAAATCTTTATGGCTATGTTTCTGTTATTGGTGTTTGCCATGTTGCCATGTTTAGCTGTCTTTGTGTCAGGTTATCATACGTGAAAAAATATTCACTGAATAATCGAAGTATCTTCCTCTAGAGAGAATTGCCGTTTGCCTCTGTTATGTAGCTTAGGGTATTACTAATTCAAAAGCACCCAATTCCAAGTTTAAGTCTTAAGACTACACATTGACTATTAATTTCTAGCATCACACTATGAGATTCTAGCTTTTTTTGGTCTCAGATGATTGTGTTAAATTTCCCTTATTAGACTTTACTTTTATGGATATTGGTTCTAACTTTTGTTCTTGCCAGCAAATATTTTAACACACAAGTTAGATTTGTTAGGATAGGCAAATGCCATCTAGGTAAAAAACAGCATTAATACTTGCTTACACCTGGTATTTTAGACTTCCTGTTAGTTTTATCCTAGAGACTTCTTATAATCTTTTTATGTCATTCTTGCTTTTAAGAAAATGTAAGATATACCTCATCTTGTGGTTTAAATTACTTTGGTAAAGGAGAGGTGGTCAGAATACCTTAGAATGCCATTACCAGAAAGCAGACATCCTTTTACTCTGTCTCAGATATCAGCAAATTTCTAAAGTTTGCAATACAGGAAGCATCATTTTATATATTTAGGAAAACTAAGCATAATCATACTAGGACTTTAAAAGATTAATTAAGACTTACAGCTGATCTTACTTGATGCTTCCTGGACTTCGTAGCTCTTAGTAACATCCATTTCCAGCTCTTTTAAGGAAATTAGATAGATAGACAGATAGACAGGTGTGTGTATATTTTGTGTGTGTGTGTGTGTGTGTGTGTGTGTGTGTATGTAATGATATCAGTTGGATAATAATATTAAATGTATTTTCCATGGTTTTATGCAGTATAAGCAGGCCCTAGAACTTTCAGGAAATATTGCTGACATTTTAAATATATGAAAGTGTGGTTAGGTATACTGAATTAAATTGGGATACTTACTGCTAACCATTACCCCAGGAAAAAAGGAAACATGTATTACAGTGCTGGAGAAGCACAGCATCAACTGGAATTTATAACCTCACTTTATGTTCTCCACATCAGAGAAATGTATCACAGTGATTAAAAAAAAATAGGTGGAAAAGCTGCATTAAGGTTGGGGTAAGAGTAACTCCCGAGGAGCAGTGCCTAGTAAATGTGGTTCAAAAGCTTCCAGTAGGCCATCAGTCATGATGAGAACAGAAATATTCAGGGGTAAGAGAGAAGAAAAAATTATCTCAGTGTGGGCCCACAGGTAGTGTGGAGACATATTTATCCAGAGCCTCACAAGCCAGACACCATACTACGTGTCAGGGGTACAGTAGCAGCTGAAATATTTTTCAGTCTTATAAATTTCCAATCCAACATAGAAGATGACATGACACAAGGTATTAATTAAATAAGTATAAAGATGTGCCAAAAGAAACACAATTGTTTGCAGGAATTTAGAGGGTTAACTAAGTAGCCTTGACCTATTTTTGTTCTGCAAAAATTCATGTTATTTCAATTCCTTTTATATTTGGTTCCCAAGACTGTCACAATATTCTAAAGAATCCCATTTTTTATCCTTTCCGAGATATGTAAAGACATATGAAAAGGTTGTATGTATATTCACTCTGGAACACAGAATGGCATCTGACCTTTTGGCTAATGTCACCAAAATGAATTCTTGATCTATTTCCCTGCAGCACAACATATGTGAACATATAGCAAACTTTCACTCAGTCAGCCTGGAAAATTCACAATCCAACTTAGGAAAGTACTGCTTGCTTTCTATTAACATGTCTAACCAAATTATATAGCCTACCCTAGATCCAACTCACTTAGGCTTGTTAAAATGTTTCTGTTAGAATCCATTTGTGTTATTTGTGGCAGAAATTTCATGCCATGATACACTGTGGAAAGAAGTAAAAGTGACTGAGAGGAAACATATATTCTTTCCCCTGTCAAATTACCTGAATTTCAAAATAGTTCCACAACACGACAATGTGATCTATTCCCTCTTGTTAGGTGATCAGATTGGACCCAAAAGCCTCCAGTATAATAAACTTCCTTCTTATGTACCAGGAATTTTGTTATCAACAGCTAGTTGACTGAGCCCTAAAAGACCCAGGGTTAAGAAAAGACCCATGATCTTGCTGTTACAAGAATGTATAATGTACTTTCTAAATTCAGAAAGTCAGTGGCATTGCTGGGCACTGTTGCTTTAGTAAAATATAGTGACTCATCTTTCAGAAATTGACAAACTATACCCAAAGGTTTGCTTACTCCAAAACCTTCTAATTGACAGCCAGACAACAAGTGATCTTCAGAAAAATACAAGAAGTCAAATTTTCTCTATGCCTGCTTCATACGGATGACTTCAATTTTCTTGCTGATCACTTTTATATCTAAAAATCTGTGTGTGTGTGTGTGTGTATACACACACACACACACACACACACACACACACACATCTAGATAATACACACAAGGACACATACATTTGAAAACAAATTACAGGTCTTCAGCATGACCTGTAATTCACTGGTCACATGTAGCTGAATGTTCATGAATCTATGGGTATTTGTTACTATGTTCGTGGCAGTGACAGAAAAGGGAAGAAAAACCCACAATCAACCCGGTTTAGTTTTTTCTACATGCTAATAGAATTCCGAGCAAGGTTTAAGATTTTGAAAAATATCCGTAATGAAAAAACAAAACTAGTAGAAAAGTGACTTCTAGACACTGTACACTCAAAACATCAAAACAATATGTCCTTCTGAATTTGTGGGTAGGGATGCACTTCAGCTGAAGAGTTGGAAGCAATTTTACTTTATGACAGTTAAGAAAAGGCATTGAATTTGATGCAGAAAGTTAAAATTGGCAGAAATATCAAGGTGAGCAGAAATACGGCAGGGGCCAGTGCCTCCTCACTCCCACTTCAGGCACCTATGTGGCACTCTCAGTAACCAAGAGGAGCTTGCAGAGGGCCTACAGGAGATGTACTGCATACACCCTGTGTTATTGCTTGTCAAATGACCAAAGGGAGAAATTATATCATTTTTCATTAGGGAGCATGTATTTGATTACAATATATATTCCAGGAATGTATTAAAGAATTGCAGTAAAAATAACCTTAGCATATCAATGCTGAGCAAGGTATAAAAGTACTGCAGTATGCCATATATCAGTTAGCATATAAAAGGGCCACACAAAATGAAATTTTTTGAGTATATTTTTGGACTTTTCACTAGAAATTTAAGCACACTTACTACTCTGCTATGCTAGTTTAAGAAGACAGAACAAAAGGCATTTTACTCAAATAATTGTATATTAGGCTATTTTGAAGTCCAGACATCTAAGTTGGTAAGTATTCTTCACCTATCAAATGTTGATTATTTATATATTTAATGCTCTTTTGAGAATTAATTTATGTAAAAAGCAGCTCTTTGCGTAATGAATCATAAATTTTAAGAGTTGTATAACATGTAGCTGTAGCATGACGAAATAGTATTGAATGACGTGTCAGAGTTATATGCATAATATAATCATACTCACTTTTGCTAGTTAATAAATATCATAAAGAACTTCTCATTGGATGAGAGTGTATTACAAAGAGGTCTTCTAATTTCACTATCCCATCAATATCTCTATGTGCATACAAATGTTATTAAAATACTTTGTAGAACAAAAACTGATATCATGCAGGGAATCAGAATGAAGTCATTAATTAAAGTCAGAAACCAAGCTTCCAAATGATCACTCAAGGCTCAGATTATGTAAAATTCCTCACTGTATGTTTTGAGTATGTGATATTTAATATGCACAACCTCTGTTCAAGACCTTCAGTTTAGAAAACTGCAATCATTTCATTTTAAAGCCCTCACAATATATAAAATGATATATACACACTGTATTTACTGTTTCAGACATAATTATTCTCAGCTGATATGACCAAGATTCAGGAACTATCTTATTTTTTGATACCCTCTCCCTAAGTCACCAAGGCTAGAGTACAGTGGCATGATCAGACTCACTGCAACCTCCACTTGCCAGGTTCAAGCAATTCTCGTGCCTCAGCCTCCCTAGTAGCTGGGACTATAGGCATGTACCACCACACCCAGCTAATTTTTGTGTTTAGTATAGATGGAGTATCACCATGTTGGCCAGATTGGTCTTGAACTCCTGGCCTCGAGTGATCCACCCACCTTGGCCTCTTAAAGTGCTGGATTTACAGGTGCCCAGCCCATGTCTCTTTAATGACTTTATAAACTTTATTGTTTAAAAGTATTTGTTGAGAAAATCATTAGTAGGGCAGTGCAAATGCTTAGATTTTATTACATGTTACCACTCTAGTCTCAGTTTCCACATAGAGAAATACCTGTCCTAATCATTAAAGTTTTGTTCAGAATAAAATGTAAAATGTATTCAAAAATATTTGGGGCACTATAAATTGTTGGATGGATATGGCCATTACTATACTTAGCATTTGATCTGTAAAACTGATGCTGTCACTAAGTATTTTGTTTAGTTTTTGACTTGAGGTTAATATAGATACATGCTCAAAATATTTGTAAATGAATATTTTTCTCAAGCCTTTGCTCTAGATTGTTTCTACAGCTGCTATCCTTGTACATGACTTTGATTTGTCCAAATCCCTTCTCTTATATTTAAAATATAGGAATTCTCCTATGTTAATAGTAAAGGCCAATTGCTTTGGAAAGCATTTTTTAAACTCTCTGGCTGGATTGCATAAATTGATTCAATATGTATTTTCTGAGAAGCTACATTGTATTGATTCTATGACCATGCTATGTACTCTTTTTCTGAACTTCGTTAGCATGTTTTCCTTAGGAATCATGTACTTTTTACCTCCAGCTACTTACTAAAGCACATCTCATCTCTTACTTTAGTATATAAGGTCTTGAAAGCCAGACTATGTTTGACTTATGTTTCTATTTGCTGCAACATCTTTTTCAGTACTTCACAATGAGTAGAAGCTTTCACAATAGAAAGCTCCTGAATGTATGAATGAATTAATATATGAATGTGATTTCTTAGCTTAATTTTCTATGATATTTTTGCCTCCAAGCATGTTCTGTTTTTACACATTCTCTGACGTATTATAGTAACAGTCTTAAAATATATATTAGCCTCATGCAATACAAAATATTTCTTTACTATGGCACTGTTTTAGTTAAAGTAAGTTTTTCTTCTATCTTTCTGACAATATTCTTTTCTTCAAGCAATACCATATTCCAGGATTTTCTTTCTTGGACTACCCTTTAAATGTTTATATTTCTTAGGATTTTGTCTTTGAAATTTCTTTTCTTTCTCCATAATTTTCCCTGAGGTGCTTCACCCATTTCCATGGCCCTACTACATTTATTTGAGAATGAATTTCAAGTCTCTTAATTCAAATCCAGATTCTCTCTTACTCTTACATCTGCTTATCCAACTATGTATGATACAGAATCACTTAGCTAACCTAAGGACGCTACTACTCAGGATGTCCAAATATGAGCTTATCACTTCTGCCAATCCCTCCTTTCCAGTTGCTCTTCCTTTTTTTTTTTTTGAGACAGTCTGGCTCTGATACTAGGCTGGAGTGTAGTGACGCAATCGTGGCTCACTGCAACCTCCACCTCGTGGTTCAAGTGATTCTTCTGCCTCAGCCTCCTGAGTAGCTGGGACAACAGGCGTGTGCCACCACACGCAGCTGATTGTTGTATTTTTAGTAGAGACTGGGTTTCACCACGTTGTCCAGAATGGTCTTGATCTCTTGACCTGGTGATTCCCCCGCCTTGGTCTCCCAAAGAGCTGGGATTACAGGCGTGAGCCACCGCACCTGGCCGCTCTTCCTTTTTTAAATATCTCACAGGGAATGTCCAAAACACCCGTTACTCACCCAGGGCAGATTTCTGGGTACTCTTTCTAAATGTCTTTTCCTTCTGATACCCCTAATGCGATTGTCAATGTATCTCTGCAATCCACTTTCCTCACTGTACTCTTAATGTCATTTTACTACTTAAAGCTATTATCTTCTCAAGTTAAGCTATTATCATCTCCTTCAAAGTTCATTAATGTCTGCCAACTATACTATTGCTTTTCTGTATTACAGACCTTGCTTCCTTACCCATTCACCATTCTAGAGCCTAAGGCATTTTCAAAAAAATCAAATCTGATTATGAAGCTCTTCTGCTTGAAGGTCTGTGTTCCTACAGTGCTTAAAACAGAGCCCAACTCCTTTTGCATGCCTTCCAAGATCCTATGTGATCTACCTACTTCTCAGATTTCTAACTCACAAATTCTCCCAGCTATGGTCATAACTCCTCTTAGTTGCTGGAATACATCCTCTTCTCCCATAGCTACATCTGGGACCCTGCCTTCTCCAGGCTCCACTCCCCCACCCCACCCAATAGTGATGGTGAACTATTTTCTCTCCATCTTTCAAATCTAAACCCCTTATCACTCTTTCAGATCTAAACCTCAGAAAGAGAAAGTACTCTTAAGTACTTTCTGGGTACACTGGTTTCCTTTATCACAGCATTTGTAAACATAGCTCAAGTTCTTAAAACTACTTCCTGTTTTTCCATTTCGTCCAATGACTTCCATCGCTGAGAATATTCGTACTCAAATGTGCCATGCTGGGTAAAACGAGGAGGAGTTTCTCCTTTTGATACATTGGATTCTTCTGCACAAGTTTTTCAGGAAGACCATCTTCATCATCTAGCTGATCGAGTGGTTCCACGATGAATGGACGAGGAGTTGTCAGCAAGAAAACACCTTCACTGCATCGTTCAAATGCCTTTTTTGCTGCTGGTTTAGAAGAAAAAGTTGAAAAAAAAAACATGAAGGATGCAAAAGACAAATTGGAAAGTGAAATGGAAGAAGCCTATCATGAACATCAGGCAAATCTTTTGCATCAAGATCTGATGAGACGACAGGAAGAATTAAGACGCATGGAAGAACTTCATAATCAAGAAATGTAAAGAAATGCAATTGAGGCAAGAGAAGGAACGACGTAGAAGAGAGGAAGAGATGATGATTCGTCAGCGTGAGATGGAAGAACAAATGAGGCGCCAAAGAGAGGAAAGTTATAGCCGAATGGGCTACATGGATCCAAGAGAAAGAGACATGAGAATGGATGGCGGAGGAGCAACGAACATGGGAGATCCCTATGGTTCAGGAGGCCAGAAATTTCCACCTCGAGGTGGTTGGTGGTGGCATAGGTTATGACGCTAATCCTGGAGTTCCACCGGCAACCATGAGTGGTTCCGTGATGGGAAGTGGCATGCGTACTGAGCGCTTTGGGCAGGGAGGTGCGGGGCCTGTGGGTGGACAGGGTCCTAGAGGATATGGTAGAGGGAGAGAAGAGTACGAAGGCCCAAACAAAAAAACCCAATTTTAGATGTGATATCTAGGCTTTCATTCCAGTTTGTTTTTATCTTTTGTTTAGATACCAATCTTTTAAATTCTTGCATTTTAGTAAGAAAGCTACCTTTTAATGGATGTCAGTAGTTTATTGACCTAATATTTGTAAATGGTCTGTTTGGGCAGGTAAAATTATGTAATGCAGCTGTTGGAAACAGGAGAATTTTTTTTTTCTTACTTCCTTATTTTTTCTTTTTTTACTGTATAATGTCCTTCAAGTTATGGCAGTGTACCTTGTGCCACTGAATTTCCAAAGTGTACCATTTTTTTTAACTGTGCTTCAAATAAATAGAAAAATAGTTATTAAAAAAAACTACTTCCTGTCCATTATTACCCTTATTTATAAACTCTTCTAATCTTATTTCTGACTTTTATATTTACCTCATGATTTTTTTTCTCTTAAAACACTTACTGGCACTTCGTGGTATTAACACTTCATTATATTTGCAGGTACCATTGTATAGTTATTTGCTCACTCATTGTTTATGTATAGATATCTTATTTCCTATCCTTTAAAAACAGATTTTTATGTGAACAGACTCTCACACACTGTTAATTATCTGTTGTGATTAGCATGAAATTTATTTGTTTATAATTTCAGGACTCCACTATTTTAACATTTTAGAAAAGGGTATTCTTAAAATAATGATGGATATTCCAAGTGAAGAAATGGCCTTGCACTTCTGCTACAGAGTTTTATTAGATATCAAGAATAAATTTTAATTGTAGGGTAATTTTAACTTCTCAAGTTAATCCATTGTAGAATTTAGAATATCTATTGATGAATTTTAAAATATAATTAATCTTATGCAATGAAAAAAGCTTTGTTCATTTCCGTGAGACAAATTCATGATCATTTGCTTTACCTCTAGGCATTTTATAGTATGATCTTATGCAGTTATATAGATTCAGAATAATTCACACAAGTATGCATGGCTAAACATGATTTAAAGTGAACATTTACATGGTATTTCCTTTAATAGTTTAGAGCAAACCTTCTCTATTGTTTTGAATAATTCAATGATTCTTTTTTCTTCTTCTTTCCAGAAGAAAAATAAGAGAGGTGATTCAAGCTGACTTAGACTAGGCATTGCCAATTGACAGCTGTAACCTTGTATAACTAAATCCATCAGAAGTATCCTGTTATAGATACAGTGCTGAATGTTTCATTTCCTTCTTTGTAAAAAAGGTCAGTGTGTCCAATTCATAGTATCTTATATCCCAAGGGAGGTTTGTAATGTTATTCTCCATCTAGTAAAATGAATTAAGACTGTTTATTGAAACATAGTACAGGGGCTCAACCTTTTTTGGCTTCTTAGAAAACATTATATGGAGACAGAATAGGAAAATGCCTATTAAGCCAAAAGTAACTAGAACACATCTTTCAGGTTTACACATTTTACGTTTTATATTTTCTAATATATGTGGATTTGGAACTATTTAGAGAGAAGACAGAAAAGTAAAATACCTTCATCCTGATTCACTAACTGAATACTACATGAAAGTGATGTAACTAATACATATACATAGAATAAAAATTATGTCTTAGTAAATTTCTGAATTGACTGTATTTGATAAGACACGGTTAAATCTAAAGAGTTGGATTGACAGATGATTTTCATTTTAAGCCAAGAAAGATATGTAAATTCTATAATAGCAAACTCTTAAAACAAAAATAATTCTTTTTAAAAATATAAAATCAATCACAAGAACATGAAGAAAGTTTTAAGATGTCTTTGTTATGTATACATGAAACATTCAAAGTCAAAACACTATTTTAAACTTGTAAGAAAAATCAGGACAAAAGAAATACTGTTTTGAATCTCTACAGAGGGGATTCAGGAGGATCAAGATCACAAAAATAACTGAAGGCGGCATTGCTGAGATAAAATCAGCATTATGCCCTGAAAAGCAGCAGTGCCCTTGAAAACACAACTTGGATTAGCTGTAACTATTGCAGGGCGAATAACATAATCTTGAAAAGAAGCTATATGTATATATCTTATATAAATATCTTAAATATGCCCTTATAGGAAAGTTGGATATAATGGAGTGTTATCAACCTGTGAGGCTAAAAAGGCAGTCCATGTAGAGCAGCAGAAATATGCTTCTCAGAAACTCTCTCTTCATTTTTTTATAATAAGAATGACTAAGGAAGAGGAATTGGGAAAAAATAAATTTCTAAAACTTCCCCTAAACTAGGATTATTATATCTGGTCTAATAAATCTGAGAGCCCTTATAAAATTTTGGCATGTTAAAATGGAAAAATATGTGATATTTTATTTTCTCCAAGCACATCTTTTATCTTCATTTTTAAAAACAAAGTTTCAGTGTTTCACTCGTGCTATACATTTCTCAGTTAAGTTTTTTTTTCTAATGCTCTAAATTAGTTGATGTTACTTTACATGGTCTGTATTTTTTTTACAGTACAGAGATTAATAGCTAGAAATTAGAAGACTTACCATGTTTTAGACAAAATTCTAAGTACTCCACAGGCAATTTGAGTCCAGTGCCCCCAGTCTTAAATACCATGCTATAAATGTCATTGCTTGTTTGGGATTTGTGGTTTCTCCCATTTTTGTGATACGTATTCTGCACAAATCATGAGGCTTGTTCAAGAATGAAAGTCATTTAGTTTGGGAGTGAACCTAGAGTTCAAAGAGAAATTTTTTCTTTTGGTCTGCTTCTTATTAAGTATATGGGAGTTCCCATGACCTGATAAATTGTTGTTTTCACTTTGTGTAGGATGACTCAGGCAAGAGAAATAACTGCATTTGTTGCTAGTGCAAATTTTCAAAAAAAGCAAAGAGGTCAGAGAAGTGATCATTTCTAGCTAAAACGGTTTTGTATTTTAAAATAATGAACTGTCTGAAGACTTTTTTAGCATTTATATTTTATCACATTTTATGGAAGGTAAAATGAACCATAAGTGGCATTTGAAAATGTTGTGAAACTTGGAGGTCTTATTGTTATCAAGGTTATTCTTCCTCAAGCCATTTTCTATTTACTCTCAAGCAAGTCATGTCAAGCTCTGCTTTTTTGCTTTTGTCATCATCATTTGAATCTTCCAGTGTCCCTCAATTTTTCACATCCTAGCTATCTTCAATTCCCAAGTTTAATGCCCTGTGCTTTAGAAAAGCTAACTTCTATGGCTATGGATCTCTTCATTTTTAATTAAGACCTCTTTCTCTGAATATTCATTATAACATTTGTTAATTATTATATATTAAAACATTCCTGTAATCCCAGAACTTTGGAAAACCTGATATTAGGAGTTTGAGACCAGTCTGGCCAACATGGTAAAACCCTGTCTCTACTAAAAATACAAAAATTAGATGGGCGTAGTGGCAGGTTCCTGTAACCCCAGCTACTCAGGAAGCTGAGGCAGCACAATCGCTTGAACCTGGGAGGCAGAGGTTGCAGTGAGCCTAGGTCATACCACTGCACTCCAACGTGGGCAGCAAGAATGAGATTTGATCTCAAAAACAAACAACAACAAGAAACATTTACCAGGTGTGTGGGTGTGTGTGTGTGCATATCATTCTGTATTTTCTACTTTCTTCTCCCTCATACTATATATTTTTTCTTCTACTCAACGGGTTGGGATGTTGCTGGTAAACTATAAATGTTTTCAATGGATTGATTTATAATGCAAGTAGAACTTGAGTTATCCATTTTAGTGAATTATATTTCAGTGAGTCAAAATGAATCGTATCAAAGTCAAAAAAACTTTCACTTTAAATTCAACCTGGTCTTCATATTCAACAAGAGCTTTTCCATGACCTTTCCTTGTAATTGCCTGAAGATGTGCTCAGTGATTACATGGTTCACTCCGAGGCATTCTACCTTGGGGGTCTCATAAATCATGCATCTCCAGAATACAGCACTACAAAAATAAAAGTTTGCCACTTTGTTTTTTTTTAAAGTATAGCGACTGAGTGATTCTGCCCCAGATTGGGGTGGCTAGGCTGCTGTGAGCAGTGTATATTAGATCACAGAATGAGGAAGAAGCAGGACCAAGCAGAAACTAGATTATCACAGTGGACCTGGCAGTAGGAGGGAGATTAAGATGGCAGCTACCTAAGCTGGGCCCTAGGAGACAGATGAACAACGTGAGTAGTACTAAGGCCTGGTTTCTAGACCTGAAAACACTTAACTGATTCTGCAGCCATCAGGCAAATGTAATGAAGTAGCTTGAAATTCAGTATTAGCTAACTAATCCAGGGCAACTGATTAACTAGGCAAGTGTGACAGAAGCCTGATGAGGACTGGCGTAGGGAGGGAAGCACTGGCTCGATTCTGGCAGGATACGTAAGTCCTGGCTTATGGTTCCTGAAGAGAGAGGGGAAAATGAAAATTAGCCCTTTGTCTTAGCCAGGTATCTCCCCAGGAAGCAGAGCCTGAGACCACCTGGTAATTTACTTTTGGAAAGTGACTTTTGGAACAAGAGTGGAGTAGAGCAGAGGAGAGAAAACCAATACAAGGATGTATATTCCGTTGGTCACTGCTTTTGGCAAGTGGGTCTCAATCCTACAAACATCTTTGGAGGAGCCTCAGAATTGTCTCCTAGTGGTATGAAGAAGGTGATAATTTCTCCATGACTTTCATTTGTCCTTCCAGGGCATTTCTATTGGGCACATTTTTACATCTTGGGTCTCCAATGACTCAAGAGAAGTCCCAAGGTGATAATATAAAATATTTGATACTACTGTGTCAAAATTCTATCACCTTATATTAGCATGGCTTTGGAGGATATAAGTGAGGTATATGAGGTTAATTATTTTTAAGGAAACTTAAAAGAATAAAAAAAAAGATCAATTCAAAGATTAAGCCAGTGTCAGGAATCAATACAAAATAGGGAGATGGCAAAGAGAAAAAAGAAGATTTTGAGGATGGATAGAATGTGAGTAGTATTTAGAGTTCTAAAATGACATCCAAACTTCTCACTCCCTGGAATATTGTTCTGTAACTTCATCTTCTAGGGTATAGACAAGAACTATGAACATGAGAGTCCCTCCCTTGATAAGATCATATTATATGGCAAAGGTGATGGATAGTCATCCGGTGATTGTTATGATGTTCTGTGGTATAAAGGGACTCTATCTTATGAGCCTGGAGAGTTAGATTTCTCTGCAGTCTTTGAAGAAGTCAGTTATAAGAGTAACATATGACTAGGATGATCAGGGCTCAGGGTGGCCAGTAAGAAATTAGGGGCTTCAATCCTACAATTGCAAAGAACCAAATTCTGTCAACAATCTGAATGGACTTGGAAGAGGACCCCAGACTCCAGATGAGAACACAACCTGGCCAATGCCTTGATTTCAGCCTTGTGAGATCCTGAAATATCTCGCAAAGAATCTGGCTACCCCGAGCCTGAAATATTGACCCACAGAAACTGTGAGCTAATACATAGATTTTCTTATAAACTGCTACATATGGTGATGTTTTATACATAATTAGAAAACAATACATCTAATGACTTTTTCAGCATTTTATTTTTGAGGCAATGATTCAGGTTTACACTGTCAGGGAAGCATGATAACATGAAATTAGCATCTGGAAACCAGTTCAGACATGATTAAGGATGGTGGGGCATTCTGCTTGGTGACTAGAGCTCAGGTTCTAGAATCAGACTTCCATAATTTGAATCCTGACTTTACCAACTAAAAAAATTTGCATAATCTTTCCATTATACAGTTTTCTCATTTGGAAAATAGTTAAAAATAATAGCATCCGTATTCAAAGCATAAATCAGAATTAAATTAGATAAATAACAAATGTGATAAGTTAAATAAAAATTAAATGAGATAAAACACAAAGACATTTACAATAGTGTCTTTCAAACTAAAAAATATCAACAAATTAGCCATTATGTAGGGGGGGGAAATTCAGATAGTCCAGGTAGGAAATGAATGGGGAATGATGGTGGGGACAGAGAAAGAAGTCACAAAAGTAGAAATGATATAAATGAGACATGCATGTAACTAACATTGAGCACTGAATGGGTTCAATTGTGCCCCCTCAGAAATTCTTGAGTTCTTAACCTTCACTATCTCCAAATATGTTTGTATTTAAGACAGTACATTTAAAGGGGTAGTTAAGTTAAACTAGGCATCTTAGCATGGGCTCTAATCCAGTCTGACTGGTGTCCTTCTAAGAGGAACTCTGGGCACACAGAGGCACTAGGGTGCATATGCACAGAGGAAAGTCCTGATGAGGACAGAGAGAAAGCAGACATCTCAAGCCAAGGAGATAGGCCTACAAAATGTTTAGGAGATGACTGACTTCTGCTGACCCTGCTGACACCTTGGTCTCGGGCTTCTAGTTTCCAGACTATGCGAAATAAATTTCTGTTGTTTAAGCCACCTCATGTATGTTATTTTCTTATGACACTCAAACTGACTATCCAAGAATACTGTTTGTTTCTTTTTTGCCTCCCCAGATCCTCCCTTCACATTCATCTACCCTGCTCTGTCCAGCAGGATGCCACCCTTCCCTGCTTTAGTTCAGAATTGCTGGTGGGTGTCAAGGATCTGGCTTATACTAGATTCCTATACCCTGTGTCTTTTCCTTGTCCCCTCAACAATGAGATTAGGAAAGGTCTCTTGCTTTTCTGAGTTTTTTGGTGCCTCAACCTCCCAGATTTATTTCCTTAAAACAGTCCATACCATCTGAGGTGTGTTCTGCTTCCTTTCAGGACCTGACTGAGGTGAGGTGAGCTTAGATAAATGGACAAAGTGGTGAGCAGAGGATATGAAGACAAAACACTATTTGAGAAAAATAGGTACAAGCAAAGAGTATAATCGGTAAGGAGCTTATTAGCTGATCTAACCAGCCTGGGGAGGCAGTAGATTGAGAAGTATTTTTTCATTATTCAGGACTTCAACAGACTGAATGAAGGCCACTCACATTATGGAGAGTGATCTGCTTTACCCAATCTACCAACTTAAATGTTTATCTCACCCAAAAACACCCCTGCAGAAGCACGCAGGGTGATATCTGGACAAATATCTGGGCACACATGGCCCAGACAAGTCGGCCCATAAAATCAATCATCACTGTAGATATAAGGGCTCCAAAGGGAAAATGAGCTTACTTTGCTGGAAGAATAAACAGAACTACAAACTACACAACTGCTCCTGACAAAGAAGGCAAATGCTGAGTGATGTCTATTCAGGAAAGGGTAGTAGTGGAGACATCAATTTTCTAGCAGTTCTGAGAGGCTCAAATGAGAAAATGTTTAACCCTGGTCAGCTGACAAGGGATGAGAGAAGAGGCTTCTTGTGGTATCAACATTTGAGTTAGATCTTGAACATCAAGGAGAAAGTTTTCAGACAGTGATAGAAAGATAGCAGGCAGAAAGCAACACTTGCACAGAAGTAATGAAAGGCTTGGAGTGAGCTGCATGGTGAGCAGCTCGGAGTGGTAGGAGCAGGACAGCACATACCTGGTAGGAGTGGTACCCCAAAATCTAAAGGCAGGTGACATTCAGATTGTCAAAGTTCGTCAAATTCAGAGTTTATTTGCTTGACACTGGAGAAAGAGTTGAAACTCTTTAAAACAGGCTGATGTGTCAGACTTGCTTTAAAGCAGTGATTCTCTAAGTATGACCTGTGGCCCCTGGGGGTTCCTGAGGCACATTTGGGAACCTTTGTTTTCACTTTGCCTGGCTTTGTGTTATCTGGGGTAAAATCTCTGATATGAGTGGGCTTCAGTTAACAAGGTAACATACCAAGTGAGGACTATTTGTATAATAAATACTGATATGATATAACCCTCATAAAATTAGTTAGGGTCCTCAATAATTTTTAATAGCATGAAGTGGTACAGATACCAAATTTTGAGAAATACTGTTTAAAGAAAAATATCTGGAAGAGTAACTGTCATGAGCATAGCCTGTTTGTGGGGGAAAAAAAAAAAGGCTACTGGGACAGTTTCCTCCTCCACAGAATGAGAACAGAAGTGTTAACTGCTGCTACAGGGATAAAAGGGAAATCCAGGATTTGAAAGACTTTGAGAATGTTGAATTTATAGAAATTTATCATTAATGTCTGAGTTCACTATATATATTTTTTGATCCAAAGTTTCACCACATTGCTCGAGCTTGTCTTGAACCCTTGGTCTCAAGTAATCCTCCTGCCTCAGTCTCCCAAGTAGCTGGGATTAGTCATGAGCTACTGCGCGCAGCATGTCTGAGTTTTTTAATGCCATAAACTCAGAAAACCATATATATATATATATATATATATATATATATATATATATATATATATATATTCACTTCCTTCTTAGAAGGATTTCAACATATTGAGCCTAGCATTATTTTTGTGATTTAGCTACTAAACCTGCTAAGGCTTCTCTTGAAGGAATATTGGATTACACTGACTCATCTGGAAGACTCTCTTGCTGTGGGTACCCAAGATTTTTAATTGGTGCTAATTTGAACAATTTGTATTTTTCCCTGTTTTACTGGATAATTTTATGGATGTGGTTATTCATACTTTTTAAAAAAAAAACATAACCATATGATTTTGAAAATAATAAAACAGTGTTTATAAGCCTATTTTAAAAGGAAATGTTAAGAGGATTGTGTGACATGAGTCAGAGAATAATGGATCTATGGGTGCTATTTTTCTCCCAACAAAGAAAACCAGTGTTTTTGATCTACAATCTTCAGTCTCAGTCACAGTCTGTTGCAATTGTCAGAGTATTTGTCCCAGAAGACCCTGCTCCCACGCTTCCTCTGGCCATCTGGAACAGCCTTTTTATACCTAATTGACTCCATGATTCTTTCTTTCCTATTTCAGAGCTTCCTGTTTCTGCTATTTCTGACCTCTCACCTTCCTTCTAATAAAGTAATCACACTCTTTCTCCTCTTTTCAAATGCTTAGTCATTCTTCCACTTTAATGTGGCTATTTGTAACCTTCTCAACCCTGTTCCTAGTAATAGCTTGAGATGTCACCTATGAAATACTTCCTTATCAGAATCTTACGGTTTTATGTGAATTCATGGTCACTGAGTTAAACTCAGTTATAAATGATGACATGAAAAAGTAGCAATGTTACCATTTTTATAAGCCAATGTGCAAAGCATGAAGGACTAATCCTACTTTATAATTTTAATGCACTATATAGTTTACAAGGGATGTTTATCACCAGTATCTTATTTGGAACTCTCAATAGCTCTCTACAGAAAGCAAGGCAGGTATTAAAATGCTAATACTATTTCTTTCTTCATTTAAGTAAGTAAAAAATATTCTAAGGTACTTAAGGTCATGTTTTTCACAGTCTCTAAGACTCGAGATATAAGAGTCCCAACTCAGTGCTATATTCTCTCATTCATCCCACTCTGGGGAGTCTTAGAAATTGTTTACAATGGGATGGATAAAACTGTTAATAACCATTTAGCAACATATAGGGTGTTTTTACTTGCCATTGATAAAATGTACTATTGTTGAAAAAAAAAAAAAGCTCAATCATTTGAATTTCTTCTTCTCTTCACTCTGGTTAGGTGATCAGCCCTAAGTGGTGGTCTTCTAGTAGCTTGTAAGCATTTCATTCCAGAAGGTGATACACATCCTGGAAGCATATATACCAAACACCTGGAAATCTCTCAAAGAAAAATAGTGCTACAAGGAATGGTAAAGTGTATGCGGGAGGAAAGATTAAAGGAGCTTGTGTATTTAATTAGATAAGCAAAAATAATAAGGAGCCTAAGAAGAACATTATAAATATTTGAAAGGTACAAATATTATTTAAGCTCACAGTTTGTAGAAATAATATAATATAAGTAATAAAAAAGCAATGAGTTTATTTGGGTTGAGAAAAATACTTAGAATCATCAAAAAATACTACTTCAAGAAAAAGTAAATGTATCACCATGAGTCATTTAAAATAAGCTAAAGAAGAATTGGGTTTGAATCATGAATAACACCCAAATCTGTGCATCCTTCCATCAGTTTCCTGGAAAATGTATTTGTTGAAACATTACTTTATTGACATTTGCCATGCTGTTCTGAGCCCTTGAGACTACTGGATACACTGGAAAGGTACAGGGCCCAATCCTTTCTCTTGCTAACATTTGCTACAAGAAGTTATATGAATCGAAGTTTAATTAGTGGAAAATTGTATGAACTGTAAGTCAGCAAATGTTACCAAAGTCCCAATGTAAGGGGTCTTTCTTCTTTTTCTATGAATTCTTTGGCCATTATTTTGTAACCATGTCATACCCTATAATAAAACACCATCTATGCAATTATTAGGATATTTCTAAAACATCTACTCATTAAGAATTTTAAATGAAATGAAAGAAATAGTTTTTCTATTCTTGAATCAAGTCCAAGTTTTTATATTTTTTTCTGTGTGTTACTACCTTATTTTCTCTTCAGCTTTACTTTTGCTAACAAGAAGGTGAGGTTTGATTTTCGTTCTGAGCCTATTATTTCCAAATACTCAGTTGACCTCTGTTTCAGATTATATCAGGGCCTTCTTTTGTCCCTTGTAATGACAAACCGCAGTCTTCATGGGTCTTAACCCATGTGGCATACGAAACTAATTTTGATTGGAATAAGAGAATGATGGAATGACTTTGGGTTTCTGTGTTTACTTTTACCCCAACACCTTTTGGTGTTGTATTTACTATGTAAATGTACTTAACTTTTATTCCAAATTGGTTGTACTTGGTCACAGAATAATTTGATCATGAATTTATAGAGCATTTATTAAGTGGTATGCACTATTTTAGGCACTGGAAATAAAGAAATAAATCAGATTAATCCCCTCCCCCATTTCCCTCATAGTCTTCCAGTTCAGAGAGCTCTTCTCACATCAGGTCATAATTATTCATATGTCTGAGCTAAAGGTAAGCCTAGTAATCCATAGGAAGTTATGGAATGGGACAACTAACCCAGTCCACAGAACAAATAAGTCTTCCTTGAGGAGAGCACATTGTTTCAGTAATAGTTTCAATTTCTTATTGACAAAATATATTCTCACTTAACCATTTTAAAATGTTTGTGGTAATTTCAGAAAGCAAATGTGTAACACAATTTATGTGACTAGTTTAAGGTCACATAGAGGATAAAGAGAGGAGATTTTAGTCTGGATTTCCTGCGATGGGTACATAATTCTTGTTTCATTTCAGGAAACCATTCTCTTTTGGCTTTTTCAGAGTCCATAGAAGTATCATAGTAAAAGATAATACTGTGTCTCTGTGTCCTTCATCTAAATAAAATCAACCAAAACAGTAGATATTTTGGACTCATGTTTTCACCGGGGTTGGGTGTGGGGGGGGCTACTTACAAGTTCCTTTTCAGCATTACTAGTAGGTACATTCTAAAGATTATGCCATTTCCATTTTTTACTTATTTCTTTAGACTCACTTTAAAATGGTTATCCTCTTTGCTTTATGTGCACCTTGATATCAACCTCAAAAAGAAAAATAATGTCCTGTCCTGCAGTTCAACATGTCCTCTCTGGAGTCACTAGTAAACAGACACCATTTTTAAGTAAACATGTAGCCTGAAGGAAGCCTAATGGGAGGTTTGCTTTTGGTAGGAAATGAAGACAAATAGAGACTGGTCATTATTGCCATATGCCTTGCTAGAAAAAAAATCAATCATTTTCTGAGTGAATGAGTAAAACAAATACAGTTGAGACAACTGTATTTGGTATTGTGTTTCTGTGAATCTTTAATTTCAATGATACTTTATAACATCTCTGTTGGAGGAATAAGGGCCAAACAGTTGAGAGCTGTAATTGATTAGTCAGGAAAAAGTCTTCACTTAAA
Organism: Saguinus oedipus; assembly: GCA_031835075.1. Lineage (NCBI taxonomy): Eukaryota > Metazoa > Chordata > Mammalia > Primates > Cebidae > Saguinus > Saguinus oedipus. The sequence continues at coordinate 182,658,953 of CM063170.1, read as the reverse complement.
GTTTTGTAGATTCCTGTTTTCAAAACTGAAGACCTGCTTTTTAATATTCCTCATTAGGTGGCATATTCATTTCTGAATCTTGCTCACAAAGCTCAGAGACTGCACCCTTTGGAATAGTGAGTTTTGCACCTTGGAACCTGTCATCCTAGACTGTTCCTGAACAGTTGAGTTGAATGTCACCCATACCCTAGAAAAGAGATTAAATAGCATTTTAACACAAGTGCTAAGTGTCTGTGGCAGAATCAGGTATTTTTCAGTGGCTGACAGAATGATGTGACTATAGACTGTCTCAGTGAAATAGATTTGGTAGAACAGTTTCAATTATGTACCCAAAGAAAGATTTTGGGCCAAATGCAGCCTCATCAAATGCAGTTCAGTGGGTCTGAAAGCAGGTGTAAATGTAGTGGAACCATGAATTACAGACCATGTAATTTGAAAATGTTCATCATCCAATATACTATAAAGATTGTAGACAGGAGCCAGCCTTGTTAAATAAGTCACCCTCCAAAATCTCATTTTTGGCTAAACATAAAGAAAGAACAAATTATCACTGTTGTGCTTTGCTTAAAAAATAAAATTAATATATGCAATGTGGTCATAAAATATAGTTATTATGACAAAAATTACATTATTTTCCCCAGTGTAATCAGCTGAAAAGATATAAATAAAACAGAAAATACTTTTCCTTATTTCTTTCCCTATTTTAACCTCAATTTAAATTATTCCTTTCTATATCAAAATATGCCATTTATTCAGTCACGTATTTTTGTGAGTGCCTAATAGCTGTCTGTTTTCTATAGACAATAAATCAGCGCAAACATATTGGTGATGGGGAGAACTACCTATGTCAATAAATGGTTGCCTTTTCCCTTGGTAATGAAATGAGCTGAGTAAACTTAATAAGTCCTAAAATAACAAAGGATGTGAAAGACAGATACACCTCATCGGAGTCTGCTATTACCATAAATATCAGCTAATATCACCTTATTCATCAGAGGAAAATTGTTCAGAGGTGGTTTTTTGCCTTCTATATACGTGTCTATTGTTGTGCTTTATTTTCAAAACAGAAGCTAATTTTGAGATTCTTCAGGCTTCAATGAGCAGAGTTTTTTGCCTCATGAAATAACATCACTTCACAGAGCCAATGTTTCCTAGTATTATCATGCCTTAAATGCACAGCTATAAAAACTGGGACCAAGCTACAAAGGAGTAAAGACAATGAAAGAAATATTCACCTCTTCTCTCACCTCCCAAATCACAGGAAAACCGTCATAGGTGAAATTTTCTCATAGTCTGTTAAAAAAAATTTTTTTCACAAGGTGAAAGCCTCTAGTGTACCACATTTTAGCATTGATGGAGAGGAGAATGGTGCTCAGCATCACTGTTTTCTCACTGTCCAGGCTTACCATAATACAGCCTGACAGTCTTGGGAAATAAACATTTTATACCGCTAGTGGAGGTGTAAAATGATTCAACATCTACTGGAGAAAATTTGATGATGTCTAACAAAACCACATATTCAGTTATCTTTTCATACAATAATTCTGCTTTTAAGAATTTATCCTAAAGATACAGCAGCAACAACGTAAACATATATATGCAGAAGTTTGTTTCATTGCAGAATTATTTCTAATTACAAAACATTGGAAACTACTTAGGTATCCAAACATTTGATATTGAATAAACTGTGATACAAGATACATACACAAGGGAACAGTCTACTGGTAGAGAACAGCATGAAGATCTCTGCAAACGAATAAAACATGATTTCCAGGAGACATAAAGTAAAAATAAAGTTTAAAAAAGCTTACATAATATACTAGTTTTTGTGTTAGAAAGAAGACAGTAAAGGAAAAACATATATCTACTTACTATTTCAAAGAGAAACCCAGGAAGGATTAAAAAAATAAAAAAGGTGATGTGTTAAAGAAATATGGGGTGGATTGAGACTTCTCTGAGTGTATCTTTTTTATATCTTTGAATTTGAAAGTATTTCAATCAGCTTTAAAATTAAAAAATAAAATTAAATCAATAATGAAGGAAAGGGAGAACATAAAAAATGAAAAAAATAAACTGGCAAATTTTAATCCTGGATGTGTTTCAAGTGAAAACTATAACTAAGTTGAAGGAGAAAGAATGTATGAGAGAAAGATAGGTAGAATCACTCAGTATTTCTATCTAGAAAAGTAAAATTATAGAGACGGAAAGTAGAATGGTGATTTCCCAGAGCTGAGTAAGACAGAGGATTGGGGAATTAGTGTTTAGTGGGCATGGACTTTCAGTTTGGGAAGATGAAAAATTCTGGAGATGGAGGGATGGCTATACAACATTGTGAATGTACTTAACACTACTTAAAATTACACATAAAAATTGTGAATGTGATACATTTCATGTTATACGTATTTTACCAAAAATAAAACAGAACTTATGCTATAAGAAGACAGGAAAAAAAAGAAGGGGAAGGAAGGAAAGAATGAAAAGAAAAAGGGGAGGAAGAAAGAAGGGTAAGAAGAAAGGAAGAAAGAAAAATGATAAATGATCCAATCAAAATAATTTCATAAGTATTTGACTGTATGACTTCAATCTTGGGCAGGGTAGGATATGATGAGGGGAAAAATTGGTAATAAATCTTGATATCTTTTTGGTATTCTTTTTATTGCAGCAATAAAGGAAAAACAACTATTAACTATTTTGCATCTATTATTGGATTGAAGAAATGAGTGTATATGTTGATTTTGTTGAGAACCAGGATTTTCATTATGGAGGAAGGGATATTCAAATACAATATGGGGAAAGCTATCCATATGCATTGGAATTAGAGTATTGGTATGAACTCGTATTTGCTAAAATATGTATTTTTATGTGTATAATGCATATTTATGTACACATGTAGACATAAATGCATGCATATATTTAGTGTACGTGTATATGTATATGTTATATATGCCTCTATGCATATATTTAGTGTACGTGTATATGTATATGTTATATATGCCTCTATGAATATATTTAGTGTACGTGTATATGTATATGTTATATATGCCTCTATGCATATATTTCCTAATGACACTTCTGAGATGGCCATTTCTCACTTCAGAGGAATGGCTTGCTTTATAGTTGGCACAAAGCAAGTACAAGATGAGCCTAGAACATCTTGCTATACCAGAACAAAAGGTTATGCTGAACAACATTTATTTAAAGATCAAGGAATAACACAAACATAGGAACAAGATTAAATGGCCTCCAACTGGCCAATTCTAGGACAGATTATATGCCAAAATAATCAATAAAATAACAATAATAAATTTTAAAGCATTGAAAAATAGGAATCCATCCCTGTATGAATAATAAGATGAGTAAACACATAAATAAATAGAGAAGAATGGAGGGTTCTTGCTTACAGCTGAATGTAAGGACTGGCTGATAAATGCAGAGGAAAATCATTAATTTATAATCATCAGGATAAAGATGACATCAGACAAGAAACATCAATGGTTGTTGTCTAGGAAAATGTTGATAATGAGAAGGATATTTACATGATCTTTAAGTATCTCCCCACAGGTTGCTTATTAGTTACAAGGGAAAGAAACAGTAATTATTGAGTAAATAAATCTGATAACATTGAGTAGGTGATCAAAATTAACATAATAAGGGACAGATGGTGACACTAGCCTGATGTTCCACAAAGGACATAACTTCATCTATCTAATATTTTGACTGAGAATGCATAACCTTAATTTACTAATGAGGAAATATTTGACAAAAATAAATTGAAAAACTTAGCAAAAGAAGGTGTATTCTTTATAATATGTCACTGCCATAAAAGAAAGTTTATTGAATTTTTAGGGTTCTTTATTCCAGATACAAGTCTGTGGTGACATACATAAGGTACAATTATTTTCTTCCAGCTTTTAGCTTGTGGTCCATTCATGTAACAGTGTCTTCTAAATAATAAAATTGATAATTTTATCAAGTCAATTTTTTATGTTTTTATATCTAAAGCTGTTTTGTCTATTCTAAGATCATTTTATCTTTGTTTTTTAATGTTGTAGTAGTACCTTTCAAATTTATTTACTTCTGTAGTGAATTTCAAGTCATATTTTTGAATAAGTTGGGAGAGTTTGGTTAAGATTCATTCAGAAAAGAAACAGGACATTTGAGAATTAGACAACACATCATAAATTCCACAGGTTACTATGGAAAAGTCTGAAGAGAAGTGGTTGTTTGATTTGAATTTAAAAATATAACAGAAACATGAAAGTGAGACTCCAGCAAATGACCACTGGATGTCTTTTATTTGCTGTGTTCAATGTGTAAACTAGGAGCTAAGGCACAGTTGGTCCTGATACTAGCTTGGCAAGTATCCTCATGCCCTCCCTCCTTCTTCACAAGGTTTCCCTTTGCCCCTCAGTCCATATTCTCTAGAATTTCACTCTTCAGTAGAAAGTTAGCATGCAAGCTTTTGCCTCAGATTATGTTTTCTAGAAAAGCCAAGGTAAACCAATTAAGAAAGAGAGGAGCTCAATGAGAGAGGGAAGAGAGGCATATGATCTCAAGAGGAAAAGGAGTTCCCTGAGACCCTTATTAAGTCATTTTTTAGTGGGGTTATTGAAGGGACTGGACTATGCCCTATGCAGCCAGTAGCAGCATGGAGGCTGGCTGAGGGCAAGTGGCATCTGGAGCACCTGAGCCCTGTGCATCCTCTTTCATCCACAGTAACAGGGGCTGGCACCAGGAGGAACATGCTAAGCTCTCTAACTGCTTCCTTTCATCATGGTTGACAGACATATGGAAGCCCACAGAAGGGGTGGTATCATTTGGAGCGTCTAAGTGGACTATAGAGTCAGAATGCTTTTAGATCACCAAAGGGAGACTCAAAGAGATATGTACATATCATGCACGATTCTAAAGAAAGCAAACAACATTTGGGAGAACATTACAGTAGACAGGAAGGGGTGAGACTCACATGCCACTGAAGTGTTAGCTGAAATAAAGTTCTACTTGAAGGAGTGACCAGCATATTTTGGCTAAATTAGCCAGAGTTATAATTGGTATTCTTTGAAGAAGGCTATTTGCTGACATACTGAGTTTCGTAAAGGAGGACACTAAAGAAATACCGTATATTTCTTAGAGTAGAAAAATGTTTATAGATATGATAAATCTATTAAATGCTAATAATTTCCAAATATATATGCTAGACATTTTACCAGTATGTATTCAGCTTTTACTTCAATTAACTCTAGCAATGAAATGATGTCTAATGCTAAAAACTTTAAGACAATTAACTTTATGTTTCTGGAACTTCATTTAATATAGTAACATTATAATCAGTTGCCTGAATTATTTTGCTATTGCTGCCAGTGAACTTCCTCAAATAGTTTAAAGCAGCACCCATTTGTTAGTTCACAGTTCTGTAGGTCACAAGGCTGAGCATGAGTTAGCCAAGGGGGTGAGTAAGCAACTGCTTAGGGTCTCACAAGCTGAAATTAGGTTGTTAGCAGGTTTTTACTTTTTTTCCTAGAGGTTCTGGGGAAGATTCTACTTAAAAACTCTTTGAGGTTTGACATGTTTTGACTGTGTCCCCACCCAAATCTCAACTTCAACTGTATTTCCCAGAATCCCCCTGTATTGTAGGAGGGGCCCAGGTCCAGTGGGGAGGTAATTGAATCATGAGGGCTGGTCTTTCCCATGCTATTCTCATGATAGTGAATAAGTCTCACCAGATCTGATGGGCTTATCAGGTGTTTCCACTTTTCCTTCCTCCTCATTTTCTCTTGTTGCCACAATGTAAGAAGTGCCTTTCACATCCTGCCATGATTCTGAGGCCCTCCCAGCTATGTGGAACTGTAAGTCCTATTAAACTTCTTTCCGTTCCGAGGCATGTCTTTATCAGCAGCATAAATAAAAAAGTAAATTGGTACCAGTAGAGTGGGGCATTGCTGAAAAGATACCCAGAAATGTGGAAGTGACTTTGGAATGAGGTAATAGGAAGAGGCTAGAACAGTTTGGAGGGCTCAGAAGATGACAGGAAAATGTGGGAAAGTTTGGAACCTCCTAGAGACCTGTTGAATGGCTCTACAAAAATGGTGATAGTGACATGAACAATAAGGTCCAGGCTAAGGTGGTCTAAAATGTTAATGAGGAACTTGCTGGGAACTGGAGCAAAGGTGACTCTTTAGCAAAGAGATGGGTGGCATTTTGTCCCTGCAATAGAGCTTTATGGAACTTTGAACTTGAGAGAGATGATTTAGGGTATCTGGTGGAATAAATTTCTAAGCAGCAAAGCATTCAAAAGGTGATTTAGGTGCTGTTAAAAGTATTTCATTTTAAATGGGAAACAGAACATAAAAGTTCAGAAAATTTGCAGCCTGACAATGCAATAGAAAAGAAAAACTTATTTTTTGAGAAGAAATTCAAGCTGGCTGCAGAAATTCGCCATTTGCCTCCTGCCATGATTCTGAGATCTCTCCAGGCATGTGGAACTGTAAATCCAATTAAACTTCTTTTCTTCCCAGTCTCAGGTATGTCTTTATCAGCACCATGAAAACAGAGTAATACAAGGTTATTGGAAGATCCAGTTTCTTATGACTGAGGAACTGAGGTACCCAATTTCTTGCTGGGTTTTGATAGAGGATTGCTCTTAGGTCTTAAGAGATGGCTTGTATTTTTTCTACATTCCTCCAATCTCTCTTCAAAGCAGAAACATAAGTTCTTCTCATATGGAATTTTTCTTATAGTTTGTCCCTTTAAGGGCTCCCCTAATCAGGTAATCTAATCATAATCCCAATTCAGAAACCTTATCATAGGAGTGGATATCTCAATATATTTAGAAGGCCTACCCACTCAAGATGGAGAGGATTATACAAAGATATGAGTCACTGTGGGTGATGTTGGTATTTGGACTACTACATTGCATCACAGATAGAGAATATTAGAGCAAAAGATAATTTTTATCTTTAAGTTCATTTAGAGAGAATGCAAAAGTGCATTTAGAGTTTTTCTAATGCTGTAAGAGAATATATTAGAAATGAATTATGGCTAAGAAGATTCCAGTACTGTGGGTCACTCATGATGAAAATGTCAACTGCATTTGTAGACTAGGAAGAATGATGAATCACTCACACACACACACACACACACACACACACACACACACACACATCAAAAAAACAGAAGATAAAGTAAAATGAAATTTCAGTATATAAATGCCATTAGAAAAATACTGAATAATTGTATTTTATGTTTTTCTTTTTTTAAAATTATTTGTATTTCTTCCTCTACTATTTTCTGAGACCAAGTCTAGTCTTTTTGCCTGGAAAATGACACCCTTTCAAAAAGATTTGTCTTTTATTGAATCAACTGTGATTGACTTGATAATAATTAATCACTAAAATGAGTTAAGAAGGGCAAATAAAGATTTCTCCTATCTGTCTGCCAAAATAAATATGTCTTAACAGAAACTTTTGACAATTTTTTCAGGCCACGTCAATTTCTTGTAATGTTAATGGTGATGATGGAGCTGGTGGTGTCTATTGTATCTATTGAGATGGGAACCTGATTTATTAAATAAACTGGACTCAGAATGATGTGGGAAAGAAGTAACATAATAATGTTTAATAAGCTTTACAACTGAGATTTACATATATATGTTTTAGAGATGGAGTTTTGCTCTTGCTGCCCAGGCTAGAGTGCAGTGGTACAATCCCAGCTCACCACAAACTCCGCCTCCTGGGTTCAAGTGATTCTCCTGCCTTAGCCTCCCGAGGAGCTGAGATTACAGACTTGCACCACCACAACTGGCTAAATTAATATTTTTAGTAGAGACGGGGTTTCTCCATGTCAGTCAGGCTGGTCTTGAACTACCAACCTCAGGTGACCCCTTGGCCTCGGCCTCCCAAAGTGCTGGGATTACAGGCATAAGCCACCATGCCTGGTCTATAACTGCTATTTTTAATCAGCTCCATGGGCTTATACCTTTCCTCCTATTTTAAATCTAAGACAATTTCATTGATTTTTGACATCCTCAAATAACGTATTAATGGTCTTTATTTTTTAATTTACTTTTTAATTGACAAATAATAATTGTGCGTACTGGTGGGCACATAATGATGATTCGGTACATGTAATGCATAGATCAGGTAAGAATAGTTAGCATATCCATCATCTCAAACACTTATCATTTTTTTGGGTTCGGAACATTATCTTCCTCCTAGCTATTTGAAACTATATAACATATTTTTGTTAACTATAGTGATCCTACAGTGGTATAGAATACTAGAACTTTTTCCTCCTATTTAGCTTTAATTTAGTATCATTTTATAATGTTCTCACTATCCTTCTCTTTACCCTACACTTCCCAGCCTCTAGTATCTTCTGTCCTACTTTTTTACTTCTATGAGATCAACACTATTTAGTTTTCACATGTGAGAGAATGGTTTGTTTTTTGAAATAATATAAACATCAGTCTAGTATAATATCAAAAGTCCAAACTATCATCCATTTTCTTGAGTTTTCACACAACTAGTGGCTGACTCTTGTTCCAGTTATTATTGCCACATAATAAATAACTTCAAAACTGCAATGTATGTCTAAAACAGACATTTTCTTTTGCTCATTGCTTTATGACTCAAGAATTTGGGAAGGGCTCATCCAGGCAGTTTTTATCTGGATTCCTTCCACAATTGTGCTCTTATGCTGGCTGGTGCTGCGATCATCTGAAGGCTCATCTGGGCTGGATGTCCCAGATGGCTCATTCACATGACTGGCTATTTGCTGAGTGCTCAGCCGTGGCTCTTGAGAAGCATGCCTATGTGTGGCTGCTCCACGTGGCTTGACAACTGAGCAACTGTTTGAAGTCCAGAGCTCAAAAAACCAAAACCAAAACAAAAACAAAAAACACGAGCATTTTAGAAGAAGCTGGAAGCTGCATTGCACTTATAATCTAGCCTGGAAAGTCATATAACTTCACTTCTGCCAAACCCTTTGAATAAAAGGAGTGATGAACCACTCAAATTCAAGGAAAGGGGAAAAAGATTCCACTTTTTCACTGTAGAAGAATATATAAAAATATATGTCTACTAATGAAAACTATCATGGCCCTCTTATACAAGGTGGAAATCTTGTTCACTGTAACTACACACTTTGCTCTGATGTCAATGGAAGGTCAGCTTGCTACCAATGCAGCTCTGTCTCTTCTTGCTAACTTTCTACACCCAGGCCCCACCCCAAACTGGTAAACTATCCATAGCCTTTTACCTTTAGATCACGACAAATATTAGGTTTTGCCCTATACGTCAAAAAAATTTTAAGTGCATGTCTTCTAAGTCTTGGCTTTATGTGAGGAGGATGTACCCCTTCTTTACATATGCACATATAAGTGTGTTTGGGTGGACACTCATGTACACTGACAACTGTCCTTCAAGTCCTCAATAAGGACTCAACAGGACTTATTCAACTTTCATGTTGACCTTTTAAAAATAAGCTTAAGTGGTGATAATCCAAGTGTCCCCAAACTTATTAGAATTATCTCTGAATGCTATAAAGCTACTGTGACAATTAGCTGGAATATGCACAGCAGTATATGATGCATTACCATGCCATGTTACAGATATACACTTCTAATTATCTAGGTTTCTTATTTTTAACTTATCCAAAATCCTGAAAAATAAAGTATTTGATTCCACCTTTTAATGATACAAAAGTTGTGCATCTTCTAAAGATACCCTTACCTCCAAATTGGGTATGTCTTATAGTCTCCTCCAAAATAGTTTTCATGTTTGATTGGTGAAGTTTCAGAGATTCCTGTGGGCTTCAGGAAGCAGAAGACAAGGCTGTCAAATATACACTTTTCCAATGACAGAATTTTTTTTTTTTGTAGAGTCTCTTAATAGGTGCTTCTAAGCACATTCAAATTGGCTTAAAACTTTTCATTTTTAAAAACAATATTTACTGTATTGGTGTGAAAGCTGATTTTGTGGGGTGTCTTGAAAACATCACTCATCATTATATTTGGGGCTTTATCTAAAATTAGATAAACTTGAAATTTTGTGTTATCTATTTTCTGATTATTCAGTATAGGCTCTGTACAGTGTATGAAAACAGAAAATAGCCAAATAGCACTTGACAGCATCAATCTGTACAGCTCCCTCGAGGTTCAGAACATATGGAGACTCCATTATTTATGCTGATGATCACATTAGTCACTTGATACATAAAGTCATCCATATTTTAGGGTATTGGCTTAGAAGAACTTGGCACTAATAAAGGAAAAAATATATGCGAGAAACATTTTTCAAACTTTAATTTACCCAGAATATATATTATTTAACATTCAAGAACTATGAAATGGTTCCCAGAAAGGAATTACCAGCAAGCAACCTTAAAATACTTGAAAAGTAATAGAAAACAAATCCAAGTTAAATGATGAAACTCCTTCCTCCAGGGTTCCTAAACTCATATTAATAATGTGAACATTGGACATGTATGAATAAGTTTTAGTGTGTTACTTGCAGTAAAGTTTGTGTTAGAGAAATAGGTGTGATTCTGTCTTCCAGAGATTTGACTTTAGAGGATAACACATTATTGATAGCTCATAAAGCAAAATGCTTCTGCTGACTGCCATAGGCCCCTGGAGAACTTTGCAGAATGTTGCTGTTATTATCCAGCAGGAAGATTTTAGCATCATCAGTTGTGTTTTTTAAGTGCTTGTCAGACAGGCCAACAAAATTCCTGCATGGGAATCATCTCAGAGCTCTGATAGAATCCCAGTTGGGAAGTTCGCTTGGAAGAAGTAAAGAAGTCTGTAGTTGCTGTTTTTGTGAACTGGGTATGTGTCATTTTTATTAACCGTGTCCCAACTTCATGGATTGCTTGGAAGAAAAATTTTGTTCAGTATCTATCCAAGTTGTAAAGTTAACTAATGAGAGTTATAAACTGTTACGTATAATTTTAATCGTTTAAAATTAGTGTATTGTGATCATCAGCCTGGGATAGCAAAGGAAGTTTCGAAGTCAACTTCTTATGAATACATCTAAACTAGGGAGTGTGTGTGTGTTCAGGCATCTACACATGCATCTATGCCTTAGGAGTGCATCTTTTAGATTTAATATTTTATCACAATATATTAGTCTTTGTTAAGATATTGAGGGAAAGTCTTCATTCTTTATAATATTATTTGAATTGTCCTTTTCACTTGACATTTATTCTTATCTATTCTTTAAGTGACATTTATATAGGAATAGTGCAATAGAGTGTGTCAGGTATAAATTTTTAAGTATAAATCTTAAGCATTCAAATATGTAATAATTTCATTTATTTCTATAATTAACCTGACCATTGATCTGGTTTAATCATTATGTTTGAAAGGGAAATTTAACCTTGCAAAGTCAAGTCAACTCGGTCAATTTTAGTTTAAAACCTGGTCACTTTGGCTGTAAATACATGATCAGGTAAGGGTTTTCTATTTACCCTGCCTTTCTATCCCTAGGTGACATAAAAGTGCAGGCAGAGGTGAGGTGTGGGAGTGCACGTTTCATGTCATAATGGTAGAAATACACTTCCACTAACTTCTGTTGAAGTAGGTATTTCTGCACATGATCTTGGTTGTGTTCTCGCATCTATTTCTGTCATAGGTAGTTTCACCATGGACTACAAAATTCAGAGCACATACATTTTTCTGTTCTTATCTTGTTTCTAGACTCTTACTTCATATCCACACCTCCATGAATCAACAGAGTCCATTTTCTTCCATGTAAGATTGCTTAGATTGTTTAATATTCTAGTAAGAAATTTGATTATCCAGTAGGGTTCTGTAAGATAGATTCAAAACATAGAACTACTTCACTTTTGTTTTTAACTATAGAGGTTTTTATCAGACTTGGGTATATGCTGCTACTTATAAAAATAAATGGCATAATGTATAATTATAGAAAAATAATGAGTATAGTATCAAAATAGATGAAATGATAATGTGCTAAGAAAAGTGAATAATTTAAGAAGATAAGACTTCCTAAATGGTAGAGTAAAAAACTTGGTAAAAACCTTTCCTCAATGAAACAACAATTTAACTTGTGCAGTTATTTTTGAAAAAAAAAAAAAAGAAAGAAAAAAGAGGATTCTGGGGAGATGGAAGAGTATGAAAGACCAGGAATCTATCTCTTGACTTAGATAATAACTTGTGCTGAGAGAATCTGTCTGATGTAACTATTTTGGAGCCCTAGTTCATTGAAGCCTTGGACAATAAGTTGTCATCAATTTGGTCAATTTCAGCTTTTATCACAGTAGCAGCTAACTATCCCCTATCCCAATCCTGGTGACACACAACCGTATATTTAATCCAAGAGTGCTTTGCACTCAGTTTTTAGGAGGTCAAGTGGGCAAAAAGCACCCTGTTCTCCAAATTTAAAGGATCTGTACTCTCATCTCTGACTACTGCTTCTGATCACAGAAGTACAGACAATGAGGGAGGAACATCGTTGTTGCACCTCCACCCGTTGTTTCACTCCCACTCTGGCTTAAGGAAATTTCTGGACACTTAAAAGGCTGGCACACCTTTTTACTCCCATTTTCAGTTATCTCTTTTTCTCCTTTTGGGAGCTAGACTTTAAAGACTAGTACGTTTAAAAAAAAAACTGCATACTAGAAAGTGACTGCACATGCGATTGGCTCAGAAATGCTGAGAACTTAAGTTTACATCTCCAAACGATGCTTGGCATAGAGACAACCTACAGCAATTAAAATAAAATTCTAAATAAATAAACAAATAAAATAACAAAAAGGAAAGAAAAACCCTACGGACATGGGAAATCAGATTTCCAGAGATGCCACATTATTAGATTTAAATGTCCAGTTTTCAACAATAACACCAAAATCACAAGACACACAAAGAAATAGGAAAATATAGCTCATTCAAGGGAAATAAAAATAAAAGAAACTATTTCTTTAAAAGTTCTGATGGTAGATAGCCTAGACAAAGATTGTAAAACAATTGTCTTATTGATGCTAAATGAACTGAAGGAAAATATAGAGAAAGTCAAGGAAATAATGTGTGAACAAAGAAGAATATCAATAAAGAGTTAGAAACCCTGGAAAAAGAAAAGGAAATTCTGGAACTGAATGTATAGTAATTGAAAATATAATAACTAGAGGCATTCAAGAAGGATTTGAGCAGAGAGAAAAACAGACTCAATGAAGATAGGAGGACAATGGAAATTTTCATGTCTAAGTGACAGAAATAAAAACATTAAAAAAATATCAGAATCTAAGGGACCTGTGGGACACCATCAAGATATGCATTGGGGGAGTCCTGGGAGAAAAAGAAATTGAGAAAGAAAAAAGGGTATATTTGGAAAAATTATGGTTGAAAACTTCCCATATTTGACAATGGGGAAAAAAAAAGCATCAACAAATTCCATGTAAGATGAACTCAAAAAAAGTCACATTAAGGCAAATTATAATCAAAGTTTAAAAAAAAAAAGACAAAGAGGGGACCTTGAAGGCAGCAAGGAAAAAGTGACTTTTGTCAAGGGATCCTCAATGTAATTATCAGCAGATTTATTATAAGAAACTTTGGATACTAGAAAGCAGTGGGCCAATATATGAAAAGTGCTGAAAGAAGGAAAAAAAAAAACCATTCATGTATCCTAAATTCAGCGAAACTGTTCCTTAAAAGTAAAGGAGAAATTAAGACATTCTGAGATACAAGCTGGGAGATTTTATTACCACTAGACCTTCTTGGGAGTCCAACAAAGTGAAAGAAAAGAATATTAGGCAGTAACTGAAAGCCACATGTAGAAATAAATGTCTCAATAGAAGAAAATACATAGGCAATGATAAAAGCTCACATTGTTGTAACAAAGGTTTGTAACACCACATATTTAAACATAATTTAAGATAGTAATGTATTTCAAAAGATTATTGATTGATTTTGGGGGTCACACAATGTTTAAATATATAATGTTGTGAAATCAGAAGGGGCGGGGATGGAGCTGTCTAGAAGTAGAGTTTTTGTATGGTTTTGAAGTTAAGCTGGTATAAATTAAAATTAAAATACTATAACTTTAGATATTAAATGTAATTTCCATGGTAACCACAAAGAAAATAGCTATAGAATATACAAAAGGAAATCAAAAAGGAATTTAAACGTTTTATTAAAAATCAACTAGATGTAAAAAATAAGACAGTAATGCAGAAAAATGAGGTCCAAGAAAGCTAAGACATCAGAGGTGGATTAAACTCACCAATCAAAAGACAAAAATTAGTAAAATGAATTTTTTAAAAACTCAGCTTATATGTGGTCTATAAGAAACTCACTTGAGATCCAAAGACAAATAAATTAAAGAAAAAAATATGTATTTTTTTAATTATTTTGTTATTTTTATACACCATAAAAGAGAGCAGAGGTAGCTATAAAAATCAGTCCCAAAAACATAAATCAGAAAAGTTTGCAAGAAACAAAGATATTATATATTAATAAAAGTTTCAATACAGCAAAAACATATAAAAATTATAAATATTTTCATACCTAATAACAGATTATCAATATATATGAAGCAAAACCTGAAAAACTTGAAGGAAGAAATAAAAAATTATACACTAATAGTTTGAGCCTTCAATGTCTTATTCCTAATAATCCATAGAACAACCAGACAGAAGATAAGTTAAGAAACAGAGGACTTAACACAGTAAACCAACTAGATCTAGCAGACATCCACAGAACACTTTACTCAGCAGCAACTACATACATCTGCTTCTCAAGGCAGATGAGACTTTCCAGGACAGACCATGTTAGGCCACAAATTAAGTCTTAATAGATATAAAATATAGATATTATTCAAAGTATCTTCTCTGTACACAATGAGATACAGTTAGAAGTCAGTAACACAGATAAAATGGGAAAATGAACACATCTGTGGAATTTAAAAAACAAACTCCAAATCAGCCAGTAGATCAAAGAAAAAATAACAAGAAAAAGTTAGAAAATAATTTGAACTAAATTGATACAAAAACACAATATGCCAAAACTTATGGGACAGAGCGAAAGTAGTGCTAATGGGAAAAGTGTATAGCTATAAACATGTTTCAAATCAACAAAGAAATCAATGACCTAACTGAGCAATGTAAGAAACCAGAAAAAGAGAACAATTTAAAGCCAAAGCTAGAAGAAAGGAAATAATAGACTATAGCAGAGATAAATGAAGCCCAGAACAGAAATAGAGAAAATTCGAGAAAACAAAAGTTGATTTTGTTGAAATGATCAACATAATTGACAAAACTTCAAATAGAACAGCTATGAAAAAAGAAGACTCAAATCATTAATTCAGAAATTAATGTAGGGACAATACTAGTGATTCCAGAGAAATTACAATTAAACATTCATTATTGTATACTAACAAATCTGCTAATCTAGGTGAAATGGAGAAATTGCAAAAAAACAGCAAACCTGCCAAGACTAAATCTTGAAGAAATAGAAAACCTAAATAGATTTATAACCAGTAAGGAGATTAAATCAGTACTCAAAAATCTCCCAGCAAGGAAAATCCCTGCACCTGATGGCTTCACTGGTTGATTCTACCAACATTTGAAAAAGACTCAAGGATTAATACAAATCTTTCTCAAATTATTCAAAACATGAAAGAGAAGAGAACACTTTCTAATTCTTCTATGAGGCCCGTATCACCTTGATACTAAAGTCAAACATCACAAGAAAAACATCACAAGGAAAACAACAACAACAACAAACTACAGACCAAAATTTCTGAGAAATATTGATATAACAATCTGTAACAAAATACCAGCAAATTAAACTTAGTGACATACTAAAAGAATTATACACTATGACTAAATGGGATTTATTTATGGTAGGCTTTCGAAAGATGATTCAACATGCAAAAATCAATCCATGCAAGACACACATTAACAGAAGAAGCTTTTTTTTTTTAAAGAAAGCACACATTATCATAATTGATGCAAAGAAAAGCATTTGACAAAGTTTAACACCCTTTCATGATAAAACACTCAACAAACTAAGAATAGAGGGAAACTACTCAACATAATAAAAGCCATATATGAAAACCTACAGTGAATATCATACTCAATTATAAAAACTAAAAGCTTTTATTATTATATCAAGAACAAGGCAATGGTGACTAATTTTGCCATTTCTCTTCAATATAGTGTTAGAATTTCTATCCAGATGAATGAGTCAAGGGAAAGAAATACAACACATATGAATGGAAAAGGAAGAGGTAATATTAACCCTGCAGATGACACAATCATATATATTGAAAACCTTGAAAATTCTACCAAAAAACCTAGAAATAATATATTCAAAAAGTAGAAAGATACAAAGTTAGCATACAAAAATCAGTTACATTTTCATAGACTGAACAATTCGAAAAGGAATCTAAAAATCATTCCATTTACGATAGAATCAATACTTAGGAATTAGTCAAGAAAGTTAAAGACTTGTACAATAAAAATGACAAAATGTTGCTTAAAGAAATTAAAGAAGACATAAATAAACAGAAAGACATTCTATGTTCATGAATTGGAAAAAATAGTATTATTATGGTGTTAGTACTACCCAAAGTGAGCTACAAATTCAATGCAATACCAATCAAAATACCAGTGATGTACTTTTCAGAAAGAGAAAAATCCATTCTAACATTTATATAGGATTTCAAGGGACATTGAATGGTCAAAGTAATCCTGAAAAAGGGCAAACCTGAAAGACACACACTCCCTGATTTTAAAACTTGCTACAAAGCTACAATAATCAAAACCATAAAGTACTAGCATGAAGAAGGACATATAGAACAGTGGGATAAAATAGAGTGCCCAGAAATAGAACCTCACATATGATCAAACGATTTTTGACAAGGGTACCAAACCATTCAATCGGGAAATGACTATCTTTTCTACAAATGGTACAGGGAAAACTGGATATCCGCATGCAAAATAATGAAGTTGGACCCTTTACACAAAAATTAATTCAAAATGTACCAAAGACATAAAGGTAAACTAAATCTCTAACATTCCTATAAGAAACATAAGGAAAATGTTCATGACATTGATTTGGCAATGCTTTCTTGGATATGACACCAAAGGCACATAAAAGAAAAAAAAATAGACAAATAGGAATTCATAAGTTTTAAAAATTAGAATGTAATGGTATGCATCGGTAGTCTCAATTACCCAGAAGGCTGAGACAGGAGTTGCTTGAGCCAAGGCATTTAAGTCCAGCCTGGGCAAAATAGGGAGACTTCCACTGAAAGTAAAAATGAATAAGTTTGTGAATCAAAACACACTGTCAGTGAGTGTGACAAAAGCAACCCATAGGATGAGAGAAAATATTTTCAAATTATATAGCTTATAAAGGATTATTATCATGAATATGTAGAGAACTAAAACTCAACAACCAAAAAATCCCAACAACTTGATTTAAAAATTGGCCTCTCTTGCTCCCTTTTTCACCACATAACACACCTACTCCCTCTTTACCTTCCACCACTCATAAAACTTCTGGAGTCTTCACCAGAAGATAAGCAGATGCTGGTGCCGTTCTTGCATGGCCTGCAGAATCTTGTTTCATTGTCATAGATGCCATTTTAGAAAGAATCAAGCATGAAAAAACTGTAGATAATTTTGCCCATGCAATTTTAATGAGACCCTAGAGAAATTACAAGGTTTAAGCAGGAGACCAATGTATCTTTGTCCATGATGCACTGTTAGAAGCCATTACTTGTGCAAATACAAAAGTGTCGGTTAGAAACTTGTGTGCTTATATTAGAAGCTCATACAAATGGAGACAGGACAGAGTGTCATACGGGTGGTGCTCAAATTTAGGCATCTAACCAGCTCAAAGGCTCATATCTCAGTGTTAACCAGTGCCAATCTTCCCTATAATAATTTCAAAAATTGCCCTGTTAATATTACACCACAAGAATCCACAAGGTTGTACTTGCAGCCTATCTGTGGAGTAGAAGGATCTGGTTACATCAATGCCAATTTTATTGATGAGCAAAGACAATAGAAACCTTTCATTAAGGATCCTTGAAACAGATCACTGAGGACTTCTGGTAGATGCTCTGGAAACACAATTTCACCAAGCTGTGTGAAATGGGCAGAGAAAAGCGTCACCAATTCTACCCAGCAGAATAATCCACACGATACCAGTACTTTGTTGTAGCTCCTATGGCTGAGTACAACATGACATAGTTTATCTCAAGGGAATTCAAAGTCACAGGTGCCAAGGACAGTCAGTCCTGAACCGTGAGACAGTTCCAGTTCACTCACTGGCCAGCGTAAAAAGTGCCAAAATCTGGAAAAAGATTTATTGACTTCATCAGCCAAGTGCATAAAACAAAAGAGTATTATGGGCAAGATAGACCCATTTCCATTCATTGTAATGTGAGCTTTGAAGGAGTAAAATCTTCATAACACTAAGCATTGTTTTGAAAATAATGAGATACAAAGGAGTTGTAGATATCTTCCAGACATGAAAACATTAAGAACACAGTGGCCAGCCATGGTACAAACAGAGAATGAGTATTGGTTTTACGATTGAGCTTTCCTAGAGTAGCTGGGCAGCTTTGATCAATACACAATGTAGAAATCTCTGACCCATTCTGAATTTTTACTATAGTCCTTCAATATCTATGAAGTCTCTTCTGAGCCCTGCAGGACACTTCAGAAATCCTTCTTACCTTTTAAATAACAACTACTTAGGGGGACTAGGACACACATGCACAAAATTAAAACAAATTATTCCAGTGGAGTAAGATTTCACAGTTTAACAACCTAACTTGAATCCTGACTGATCAGGCATCTGAAAGTTTTTATTTACTGATACCTCAAGGATTCAAAACCAAGGACAGAAGAAATCACAGTAATGATCCACCATCTTTTTTAGGATTGCTTGATAGGAGTCAAGAGAAATTGCCTGGGTGCTGCAAGATGTGTCCTGGTGTGGCTTCTTAGAATGAAATGGACTCTCCTTTGACATCACCCCTTCTGGCCATATGCTCATAAGATTTTAGGTGAAAGGCTGTGGGAATGTTTAAAAAGAAAGTTCCTGAACATCCCTTTAGAAGGGGGGAATGTTGTAATATATCAGCTATTAAGTTGTTATTTATTTATTATTGTACTTTAATTTCTGGGATACATGTGCAGAGTATGCAGGTTTGTTACACAGGTATACATGTACCATGGTCGTTTTAAAAGTATTCAATGAAATATTCAATAAAATATTGTCTCTAGTGTGCACTATGAAATTTGCATTTATGATATATACCACAGGCAAAGCCAAACTCATGTTACTTGGCTTAGTAAGAAACATTTCGTGGCAAGCAGCATTCCTGGGAAGAGCTGTAATTTGTTTTTTGGGGTTTTTTGTTTGTTTTAATTTTGCATTTAGAGTCTCTTATAATTAATGCCTATTTTAATAGCATTTCTTTTTAGCTTTTGGTTCTTATTTCCATTAGTTTTTCATATCTGTTATTCTTTTCTATTAAATAGTTTTCTGTTCACCACAGAAAATAAAAAAAAAGTATAAATTGAAATCGGCAAAAAATTTTAATATACATTTATCCAAAGAAGATATGCAAATGGCCAGTAAGCAGATGGAAAGATGCTCAACACCACTAAGCATTTGGGAAATGCAAATCAAAACTATGATGAAAAACTACTACCTTATGTTATATATATTTTACCATAATTATAATCAATTAAGGCAGTTTTCTAACAATTATCTAAAGTCTTCAGAAATTTTCCAAAGGGATACAGCAAAAGGAGAAAACTTCGTCAAGAAAATGTACTAAATCTCAGTAAGAACACCAAGATTTTGTGGCATTTGACCCATTACCCAATCCCCTACCACCCCCACTGCTCTCCCTTGGGGAGAGCAAAAACCTTCTCTGTAACAGAAGGTTTGCCCTGGGTATTCTATAATTGGCAAGTGAGACCTAGAAGATGGGGCCTCTCTCCCTTCTCCATTGTCTGCCCTTGGACTATGGTTTCACCCTGGGTAGTCCAGGCTGTTTCTAATCCCTTGTCACCCCATGTTGCAGGTGTTCTATTTCATGCAAGCATAGCTGAAAGAAACAGATGTCTCCCCACCTCTGCCTTCTCCCCATCTCTACATACAGCAATCTGAGAGTAATCACAAGGTGTGGTCTAGTCTTCTCAGTTTGACCATCCTCCATGATCAGTCATGACATGAGGGCATCACTTCAGGAAAAGCCAGGCACCCCCCCAACCACCACCAGGCCCTGATTCTAGTGCGGTAGCTCTGAGATCTGCCAAGGGTAAAGGCAGGTGATAAGACTTGACAGGACTGAATTTATTTGAAAAGAGCATAGAGAACTGCATGCCTATGGGCATTTGAGATTTTTGTGGAGAGCAATTAAGAGGAGGCTGGCAGTTCTACAATACAAGTAAAATAAAGGAAACTATAGAAAGACTCCCAAGAGGAGCCCTCCTGGAATCACAATTCATTCTGGGGGTTAGAAGGCTGTGAGTGTGAGCTAAACTATACTCATTCAGAAGCAATCAGATCAAGAAATCAAGAAGACTAAAAAACATTTCTTAAGCATACACAGACCCATCAACACAGTGAAGTACACTGGCATAAAGAGATTAAACACAATTGACTATACAATGAGCTACTCTGTCCTAAGGATAATTCTCAGAATGCCAGGATTAAAAACAAAATTACATTCTTCCCTGGCAGTCTCAAGGAAGGAATGCATATCTATGGTGGCTGTGCTGTGTGCCCTCTTAAAATCAACTAGAGAGGAAATTTGCTAGCAAATTATCCCTAAATGAAAATGAGCAAAAAAAATGTAAACTTCAATTGGATAGTGCCTCCAAGATATCCAATAATAAGGAATTAAATCATAATTTCAAAAGGAAGCTTAATCTTGAGAATTAAAAACTCCTGGGGTCCCAATCTTGTGGTGGAACTCTCATGATTTTAACCTCCTGTAGTCCCATCATCTCTTGTTTCGTTACTCCTGCCTGAAACAAGAGAAATTGTTCTCAACTTTCATTGAGAAAGCACCATGCAATATATGCATACATGAAGTCAATAGGGAAAATCAACAAGACCAAAAGTATTTTCACAATGAAAGTTGAGAACAATTTTTCTTGTTTCAGGCAGGAGTAACAGTCACTATTTTGAAATAAACCTGGGAGGAAGTAATCATTTTGAAATATTTCTAGAGACTTCTCCATAACGAAGGCCTATACTATAGAACCTTTCTGACTTAGGAAAATGTGAGTTAAACAACTTCAGACTCCCCTAGTTTTCCTGTCTCACATAAGAAAAGATTAAAAAAGCTACAAAATAATCTCAAAAGTCATAGCCCAATGACTCATAACCACTAAAAGAATGAGATTTAATCATAAGATTACAGAATGCTTCCCTCCCCAACACCTTACAACCACATCAACCAGTGGTTTGCTAGGAGAGCTGTAATATACAGTTTCTAATTAAGTCTCGAATACAGTTTCTAATTAAGAGAGAGTATCTAGGGAAACCCCCCAAAAAAGAGGGAGAAAAAACAATAACTAGCACACAAAAAACATGAAGTCTCTGGCACCTACAGGACTATGCTTGATATGCTAAGGTTTCTAATTAATTCATTCATCCAATTTACAGAATAAAATCATTAATTATCTAGATCTATTTAATGTTTTATTCAATAAATGTGGTATACACATTCATCTCAAGCTTACATGAAACATACAGTAAGACAATCTGTATGTTAAGTCACAAAACATATAAACAAGTCAAAGTCAGCAAGATAAAGATGGCTAAAAAAAATCCCAAATATTTGAAGAATAAAATAGCACTGCCAATTAAGATGTGGGTCAAACAAGAAGTCTCTGGCAGTTCCTATATCCAGAATGGTATTTCCTAGATTATCTTCCAGGGCTTTTATAATTGGAAGTTTTACATTTAAGTCTTTAATTTATCTTCAGTTGATTTTTGTATATGGTGTAAGGAAAGAATCCGGTTTCAATCATTTGCATATGGCTAACCAGTTATTCCAGCACCATTCATTGAAAAAGTAATCCTTTCCTGATTGCTTGCCTTTGTCAGGTTTGTCAAAGATCAGATGTTAGTGTGGTCTTATTTTGGGGTTCTCTATCCTGTCCATGTTGTTTTGGTTACAGTAGCTGTGTAGTGTAAAGTTGGGTAACATAATGCCTCCAGCTTTGTTCTTTTCGCTTAGGAGTACCTTGGCTATTTGGGCTACCTTTTTGACTGGGTGAAGAAAATGTAGGTGGTACATATACACCATGAAATACTATGCAGCCATAAAAAGAATGAGATTATGTCCTCTGCAGCAACATAGATGGAGCAGGAGGTGATTATTTTTAGTAAACTAATGCAGGAACAGAAAATCTAATACCACATGTTCTCATTTTTAAGTGGAAGCTAAATAATAAAAACCAATGGGCACAAGAGAGGAAAAACAGATACTGGAACCTACTTGAAGGAGGAAAATGGGAGTAGGGATGATCAGAAAAATAACTATCAGGTACTATGTTTAGTAACTTGTTGATGAAATAACTCGTATACCAGACACCCATAGCATAAGTTTACCTATGTAACAAGCCTACACATGTACCCCTGAACCTAAAATAAAGTTTTTTATTAAAAATTCTTAAAAAATCTTTAAATATTTTGAGCAAATAAAATAAAAATGTAACAAAATTTGTGAGATGTAGCAAAAACAGTACTTAGAGGAAAATTTGTAGCATGACATGCATATACTAGGAAAGATAAAAGATCTAAAATTGATCATCTGAACTTAAAAAACAATAGAAGAGCAATGGAAGAACAAAACAAAAAGATAGAAATAATAAAATTTAGAAGGAAAATTATTAAAGTTTCAAACATGAAGTCAATATTGAAAATCAACAAGACCAAATTTACTTCTTTAAAAAGTTCAATGAAGGGATAAACTTCTAGGCATACAAATCAAGACAAAAAGAGAGAAGACATAAATTACTGATATCAAAAATGAGAGATAATCCCATGGATATTTTAAGATTAAAAAGGGAATATTATGAACAACTATACTCATACGAATTTGATAACCTACATAAAATTGACCCATTCAATGAAAAAGAGAAACTAAAAACTTGCACAAGGAGAACTACTTTATCTGAATAGCCCATATTAAAGAAATTGAACATGACATTGATATAACGTCCAACATCCAAAAAGAAAGCGCTAAGCTCAGATGATTTTACTGGTGAATTCTACCCAATATTTAAGCAACAAATAATTCCAGTTCTCTACATTCTCTTTTAAAAGTGTGTACCCTTCAGTTGTTTAGATATCTACAAAATAAAAGCATAGGAAGCACTTCCAAACTTATTCTATGAAAACAGCATTACTTTAATACCAAAACCAGATAAAAATATTGAAAGAAATCAAAACCTCAAATATATACCATGAACAACAATGCAAAAAATTCTCAAAATACGTTACCAAATTGTACCCAACTATATATATATATTTATATATATATATATTATAGATATATATTATTATATATAAAATTTATTTTATATATAAATATTTCATATATATTTATATATTATATATTTATGTATATAATATATATAATGTTTTATATATATTTATGTATAAAAAATATATATATATTTTGTATCTTATATATTCATATATTATATATATAATATATATATAATATATATATAATATATATTCATATATTATATATATGAAATATATTATATATATGAAATATATTTTATATATTATATATTTATAATATATATTTTATATATATTATAATATATTTAAATATAATATAATATATATAAAAATATATATTTAATATATATTATAATATATTTAATTTATATAATTATAATATTTAATTATAATAAAATTTAATTATTATTATAATATTTAATATATATATTATAATATATTTAAAATATATTTTATATGTAGAAAATATATATAATTTTTTTTTTTTGAGATGGAGTTTCTCTCTCCTTACCCAGGCTGGAGTGCAATGGCGCAATCTCAGCACACCACAACCTCCACCTCCTGGGTTCAGGCAATTCTCCTGCCTCAGCCTCCTAATTAGCTGGGATTACAGGCATGCACCATGCCCAGCTAATTTTTTGTATTTTTGGTAGAGATGGGATTTCACCATGTTGACCAGGATGGTCTCAATCGACCTCATGATCCACCTGCCTCTGTCTCCCAAAGTGCTGGGATTACAGGCATGAGCCACTGTGCCCGGCCCAATATATTTTAAAAATCTAAGTATGCAATACTGGTTCAATATTTGAAAATCAATTAATATAATTCATCCAATCAACAAGCTATTTAAGATGATCATATTATAAAAATAGGGAAAAATTCTTCAGCAAAATATAACATGCTAAAAAAGTAGTAATAAAGGCCGGGCGCGGTGGCTCAAGCCTGTAACTTTAGGAGGCCGAGGTGGGTGGATCACGAGGTCAAGAGATCAAGACCATCCTGGTCAACATGGTGAAACCCCGTCTCTACTAAAAATACAAAAATTAGCTGGGCATGGTGGCGCGTGCCTATAATCCCAGCTACTCAGGAGGCTGAGGCAGGGGAATTGCCTGAACCCAGGAGGCGGAGGTTGCGGTGAGCCGAGATCGCGCCATTGCACTCCAGCCTGGTAGGTAACGAGAGCGAAACTCCGTCTCAAAAAAAAAAAAAAAAAAAAAAAAAAAGTAGTAATAGAGAGGGAGTTCTGCTTTCTGATAAATAATAACTACTAAAAACTTACACCTAACATTATCGTAAATGTTGTGCTTTCTGCCCAAGTTGCTTCCTGCCAAAGATGCATCCCCTTTTAACCACTCCTACTCACAATTTTATGGAAAGTCAAAACTAATACAATAAGACAAGAATAGGCAACGAAAGGTAGAAAGGTTGGGGGGGAAGGTATTTGTGTTCACAGGTGACATGATTTTCTGTGTACGAAGTCTTCAATAATTAATCAAGAAAACCTCTTGGAAGTAATAAGCAATTATAAAAAGGTTGCTAGTTATATGATTAGTGTATAAAAGTTAATGGCTTGCCTATATACCAGAAATTGATAATTGAAATAAAAAATTAAAAACAATACTATTGGCATTACCAACAAACCAAATTATTTACAAATCTAACAAAATATGTATAGTACTTATATGAGGAAAATTGCAAAACTAAAGAAAATTTTAAAAGATCCAAGTAAATGAAGAGTCATTTCATCCTCATATGTATGTAGAAGACTCAATATTATTAAGATGTAAATACTCTGCTACTTGATCTCTAGATTCACCACAATTTCACTCCTAGTAACATAACACATAGATAATCAACAAATTGATTATAATGTTTATAGGGAAAGGCAAAGAACATTAAAATGGCCCACACACTACTGGAAAGGAAGGACAAATTTGGAATATTGACATTAGCTAATTTTAAGACCTACTTCAGCAAACTGACACAAGAACAGAAAAACACCGCATGTTCTCACTCATAGGCAGGTGTTGAACAATGAGAACACATGGACACAGGGAGGGGAGCACTACACACTGGGGTCTGTTGGGGGAAATAGGGGAGGGATAGCAGGGGGTGGGGAGTTGGGGACGGATAGCATGGGGAGAAATGCCAGATATAGGTGAAGGGGAGGAAGGCAGCAAATTACACTGCCACGTGTGTACCTATGCAATTATCTTGCACCTTCTTCACATGTACCCCAAAACCTAAAATGCAATAATAAAAAAAAAGAAAACATGTAAAATGAAAAAAATAAATAAAGTTACAGTAATAAAATGGTTTTTTACCAATACCAATACAGCATGATATTGGCAAAATAATACAATTGCCAAAAAATAAGCAGTAGGAAAGAATAGGAAATCCCAAAATAGATCCACTCACACAAACATAGTCAATTTATCTTTGGCAAAGAATCCAAGATATTTCAATAAATAAAGGATAGTTAATGGAACAATTTGACATCCTTATACAGAGAAAATAACTAAGATAGTTACCTTGTAACTTTCACAAAACATAACTCAGAGATTATAGACCTAAATGTTAGAGGTGAAACTATAAAATGTGTAAAAGATAACATAAAATAAAATCTAGGTGTATTAGAAAACTTCTGCTCTGTGAAAGACACTGTTAAGAGAATGAGAAAACAAACCACTGACTGGAAGAAAATATTTGCAAAAACGTGATAAAGGACTGACAGCCAAATATGTGCAAAACACTTAAACATAAAAAAAAGTAAAACAAAAATGCCAAACAATTCAATTTTAAAATGAAAAAAACATAGGAGCAGATATTTTACCAAAGAAGATACACAGATGGTGAATGGCATACAAAGATATAAAAAGATGCTCAACATCATATGTCATTAGGGAACTGCAAATTAAAACAACAACAACAACAACAAACATTACCTATTAGAATGGCTAAAACTCAAAACACTGAAACACCAAATGCTGGTGAGGATGTACGGCAACAGGACTTATCATTCATTGCTGATGAGAATGCAGAACTGTGTAGTCACTTTGGACCACGTGATCCAGCCATTGTGCTTCTTGAGAAATTCTCAAATAAATTGAAAATGTTGGCCATACAAAACCCGCACGTCTATAGCAGCCTTTTTCATAATTGCCAGAACTTGGAGTCAACCAAGCTGTCCATCAGTATGTGAATTGATAAGCAAACTGTGCTTGCTGTTCAGCAATAAAAAGAAATAAGACATGAAAAAAAATTTTTTTAAATAGAGAAATCATAAAAGCAAATTTCTAAGTGAAAGAAGCCAATCTGAAAAGGCCACTTGCTGTATATTTCCAACATTTTTGAAAAGGTAAAATAGTACAGAAGTAAGATGGGTAGTTGCTAGGGTTTTGGAGATAGGAAGGGAAGGACATAGATAAACCATCGGGGACTTTCAGGGTAGTGAAACTAATTCTTTACTATACATCAGAAAGATGAACTGGACATTGTCAACATGAAAAATATTTGGGTTTCAAAGAAAGACAACCCACAGAACAAGAGAAAGTATTTGTAATCATTTATCTAATAAACAGTTATATCAAGAATCTAAAACTCTCTAATAACTGAACAGTAATAAGACTACTCAACTATTAAAATGGGTAAAAGATTTGGAAATGTAAAATTGTGCAACTGCTTTGGTAAACAGTTGGTAGTTTTTCAAAATGTTAAAGGTATAGTTACCCCAGCCTGGTCAACATGGTGAAACGCTGTATCTACTAAAAATACAAAAATTCGCTGGGCGTGGTGATGAGCACCTGGAATCCCAGCTACTCAGGAGGCTGAGGCAGGAGAATCGTTTGAACCCAGGAAGTGGAGGTTGCACTAAGCATGCCATTGCACTCCAGCCTGGGTGATGGGGCAAGACTCTGTCTCAAAAAAAAAAAAAGGTATGGTTACTCTAAAACCTAGCAATTGCAGTATGTCTATGGCTAAGATACACAAAATCATATATCCATACAAAAACTTATACATCCTCATAAAAAATTCTCATCGTATTATTTTTTTTTTGGACCGACTTTCGCTCTTGTTACCCAGGCTGGAGTGCAATGGCACGATCTCAGCTCACTGCAACCTCTGCCTCCTGAGTTCAAGTAATTCTCCTGCCTCAGCCTCCTGAGTAGCTGGGATTACAGATACATGCCACCATGCCCAGCTAATTTTTTGTATTTTTAGTAGAGATGGGGTTTCACCATGTTGACCAGGATGGTCTCGATCTCTTGACCTTGTGATCCACCCGCCTCAGCCTCCCAAAGTGCTGGGATTACAGGCTTAAGCCACCACGCCCGGCTGTATTATTTTTTATAATAGCCAAAATGTACATTAAAATATTCACCAACAGAAAAATAAATAAGTTCACTGTGGCATATTCATACAGTATAGTATTTAGCCATAAAAATGAATGAGGTTCTGTCACATGCCACAACATGGACAAACCTTGAAAACATTATGCTAAGTGAAAGAACCCAGACACAAAGAACAAATATACATACTTATATTTATATGAAATGTTCATAATAGGCAAATCAGTAGAGACAGAAAGATTAGTGTTTAGTTAGACCCGAGAAGTAGATTGTGTGGAAATAAGGATTGAATTCTAATATGTATGAGGTTTCTTTTTCATATGTATTAGGGGAAATAAAGTTCTAACATTAGGTTGAGGTGATGGTTACAAAACCCTATGAATTTACTAAAACTCATTGACTTATATACGTTAAATGGGTGAATTTTATGGTATGTGACTTACAACTCAATAAAGCTATTAAAAAGCAATTAATTCAAATATTTGTAGCTAATTTTCATGAAAAGTTTTCACAAATCCATCACTTTTCCAATAATTTTAAAATAATTATTTAATCTGGATAATAACTTATGTGAGGTAGTTACTAATATCATCCTTAATTTACAGGCCAGGACATGGAAGTTTATTACACTTATGTAACTTGCTAAAAGTAATATACCATTTATGTGTTCAGGCTGGAATCTGTACTCAGGCAGTCTGGCTTCAAATTACTTGCCTTAAACCACATACTTCTGCTATATTCTATTGCTCAGAATTTACATTCCTATTATGTTCCTATTACTCTTACAGAAATCATGTAATTACAGCAACATTTCTAGAGAAGGTGTTTTCTTCCAGCAAAAGCCAAATAGGAAAAGGACTAATGTTTTTACACTGCCCTGTGGGCTTTCAGGTCTTTGCCATTGCCTAAAATGGTATTCCTCTTCTTACTGTGGTTTAAATCCCACTTGCTTTCAAGGCCAAGTCCCAGGTAATCGCCGAGAAGCTTTCTCTAACTCCCCAGGCCAATGTGGTTGTTCCCTTTCTTGTCCTATAACATTTGTTATATGCCTATAGTATACTACTTTTCCCAGTACATTATAATTAATTGTTTTCATAGCTGTCTTTTCCATTAGATTGAAGTTCTCAAGAGCAGGGAACACTGATATTAATATTTGCAACCTTCAGTATTGCTGCTTAGAAAACAGAAGGCACTCAAAATCACTGAATTAATAAAAACAAGATGGAGGCTATATAAGAAATAATATAATGGGTGGACCTTCTCTTATCCTTCCAGAACTTATGATGCAATTAAGAAACCAAAACTCTCAGCACATTGAATAGTGAAATAACTCATGCAAGATAATGTCTCAGTGAGATTAATAAGCAGGATAATTTTGACTAGGAACATTTAAGTGACATTTCTAAGCTTTCCAACATACATTTAATTCAAAGACTTTGTTTCCAGACAGTTTTGTGACTTTTCTAATAATTAAATATCACCTTCTTCCATTCCATGGTCCCCATGCAGCCAGGTGTTGATGCTTTGTGTATTAAATAGTAAAGTCTATCTCAAGCTTGTCATTATATCTCTGAGCAAAGGTCAGGAATCTAAAGGGGTTTTGATTTGCCAGTTCTATTTTAGAAGAATGTTAATCAAATGTAGGTTGAGCATGCCAGGGTTTGATCCCATTGGCATCAAGTTTAAAAATGAATATTCCAGACGGTGCCTGGTTTAACATTTTGAACTGAAGTCTGCTGGCCTGGGAATGTCATTACCTCTGTAAAAAAAAAAAAAAAGGTTTACTGTATGACTTCAATCAGCAAATTATTTTTAAAATAAATCTAAAGGGAAAATATTGTTTCTGCCAGAATGAACAAAACATTTTCTTCTTTTATAGTGTGCAACTGAAAAGATCTGTCAAATGTAAATCCTTTTTTCTAAGAGTAATGAGAATATATGACTCAGATATAGTCAAACACTTTTTTCCTTTTAGTATTGCAACCATGGATCTCTACATTAACCCTCAAGCTGCTTAAATATCAGTTGGTGGAAGCAATCAGTCAACTGATAAACGACCTGAATCTGCCCCATGGCATCAAAGTGCCTGAAAGTCATTGCATTCCCCATGTGTCCAATGTACTCTAGAGTTATAATTTGTATGGTGAGACTTCATTTATTCAAAAGCAAATAGAATTCAGCAAAGAAAAAAAAAAGCATGAGTGGGTTTGAACCATGGAGCTCACTGGATTAACATCTCTTTGGACATACAAAGCAGGCATTTTACTTTGCACTCAAAGTCTACTCTCTATTTTGAAGGGTCATGGTAAATTTGACTCAGAGAAATTACAAAATTAAAGCAGGAGTGCTGCAGTAAAGTACTTTCCTCCTCAGCCAAAGCTAAGTCTAGGTAATGGTTGTACAGGCCAGGGACATGCTAAATATTTGAGGTTTGTTTAGGCCTCTATAATTGTATACATCAGGAATCAAGACTATCCCAGAGCAATGCTATAATAATACGGAATGTATTGTTGAAAGTTATCCATTCAGTTTGAAATCTTTGTCGTGCATATGTGGATGCCCTTCTGAGTGTTGTAATGTTCTTCATCACAGAATCTTTTCTGGTGATACCTTTTAAAAACATGTTAAAATTATAATGAAAGAGAGGAAACTTTACTTAAATGTTGAAAAATACATGCGAATGAACCCTGCCAGGAAATCCCAGGCAGTTTAGAGTGGTCCAGTCTGGGTTACATTTTAAAAGTTTGGTTCTCAAATTGAAAGCTTTTATTTTATCGTGAATACTTTGGAGATTTTATCGTGAATACTTTTGAATATTTTATCGTAGATACTTTGGAGACTCCCCAACAGAAATGCACTAAACTTCTGTCTTGTGTGTGCTCCCCGCCCCTGCTCACATCATTCTTCATATGTGTATTATTAAAGAATTGGATATGAAACGAAAATGTGAGGTCCTTAAAAACACACTGCTCATACTATCAATATCAGTCATTTCCTACCAACAAATTTTATATGTTTACCGAAACACATACCTACTGATTGTCTACTATCTATCAGACACTCTGATAAGAATTAAAGAAATAAAGAACATTAATATTATTTTTGTCTTAACGGACAGTCTGTATTATACTTTTTTTGTTTCTTTTAACTTTGAAGTGCTATAAATCTATACTTCTTATTATAGCCCATAAGAGCTTCATAATCTACCCTGCCAACTTTTCCATTTTGTTACATACTAATCTTATTTATCCTCATTCCTTGTGCTCTATTTACATGGACTCTATTTTCCCCACTCAACAATACAGGCCCTGATTTTTCCATCATTGGGTACTTGCTTAACCCTCTGTTTGGAAACAGTCTTCCACTAAATTGCTCATGGAGCAATTTTGTGATATCATAAACCCAGCCTGATATAGAACACGATATATCACCTTGCATCAGGTAATTTTGATTATTATACTGAATGAAAACCTTTGATTTTCATCTCTATCATGCATTCTTCTTATCTTTTAGATTGTCTTTCAACTCTCCTCCTTAAAGAGTCCTTCCTTGGTCGTTTTGTGAAATATGATCCCTCCTAAACACGATTATATTCTTTTTTTTTTTTTTTTTTTGAGTCGGAGTTTCGCTCTTGTTACCCAGGCTGGAGTGCAATGGCGCGATCTCGGCTCACCGCAACCTCCGCCTCCTGGGTTCAGGCAATTCTCCTGCCTCAGTCTCCTGAGTAACTGGGATTACAGGCGTGAGCCACCGCGCCCGGCCCACGGTCATATTCTTATATATTCTTCGCTGGTAATATCACTTTTGAAATTCACTTATTTTTTGTTTGTTTTCTATGAATCTCCTACTGCTTGTTTCTAAGCTTTATGAGGAAAGGAAAATTGCCCAGAAGAGGGAAAAAAGTATATGCTTAATAAAAACTTGACAAATTGATGCATAAAGAAAGAAGTGGGATGAGGACTAAGCAGATTTTTAAAAAAATTTTGTTTTCTTAGATCATATGTGCCTAGATTACTTTGAATTGTATATAATCCCCAAGAGCTCCTTTGTCATGCTCATTTATCATTTATCCAAGATCAAAGATAATCATAGGATCAGGGATATCACACAACACTACATTTTAAGGGAACAGTGTTTTAGAAGTATATCTTTTCTACAATATATAAGCATGCAACTCTCACCCAAAAGAAAATGAGCAAAAATCTAGGTCTTCTGCCAGTCTGCTCACACTTTCAGAGAAGTAATGTTCAGATTATATGCCTATCAAGTTGTGATATCATAAACCCAGCCTGATATAGAACACGACATATCACCTTGCATCAGGTAATTTTGATTATTATACTGAATGAAAAGCTTTGATTTTCATCTCCATCAATGCATAATCTCCATTTGTTTTACTTCAGTTATTGATAAAAGGAGGGACTTTTTAGAAGATAGTCTATAATTTTAATTCTATAATTAATATTATTTTCAGCATTAATTTCTGAAAAAGCATCATTTGGCAATGAGACATCTTACTAGTCTTTGTGTTCATAGGGCTTAGAATGCTAAATCATCATCAAAACAAGTTTTCTTCCATTTCCTCAAATAAAATTACATATGTGAATATATTGTGTTGTGACCTCTGGCTAGAAATATATTTCCTGATAGTTTTTAGGTTCTTAGCAAATGTATATTGTTGTTTTTTTTCTTAACTGTAGGAAATATGTCTAAACAATATAGCCAGACTTGTTCTCCTTTGTAATTTTATCATTTTTCCTGAAGTTGAGGATTACAGACACACCAATATTGTACAAAACAGTGGTGTTGAAACTAAGAGGTGATTTGGTTGCTTGGTTCATGATTATTTCTCCACTGGAGAATAAAAGAAGGAGCTTCCAAAGATTCCACTTCTGGGTAGATATGAAATAATTATGTAGCACATGTGAATCTCCTTAGTAATGGAAAGACAATCACTGATGTAGGCAAGTTTAAATGTTTTAAATCCTACGGAATTAGCCTGGGAGTTATTTTTCAAACATCAGAACTTGGATGTTTATTCTTCCACATTGGCTGTGAGAAGCTTTCATTTTGCAAACTAGACTGATGGAAAGTTTCAGTTTTTACAGTCACTTTCTAAGGTACACATATGCAAAAATAATCAAAGAGTAGGGACAGCATTTTCCTTTCATCCCTCTGTAACTGAAATACAGTAATGCAAGTGTGGCTCAGGTACCATGAAACTTTCATCTTTTCCTGGAACCCAATAGATCAAAAGGATAATGTTACAGAAATATGTGAATGAATAGAAACTGGCTGTCAAATGGTGGGTTTGCCCATTTTTCTCTCACTTTTTTGTGAAGTCGCATTTTCAAAAAGAAAATAATATAGATATGTTTTAGACCACCATCAGTAAAACAAAAGGCATTTCAGAAGTTTATAAAGCTGGGATAATATTACTGACAATTTACATGTATGAATTAAGGGGATAATACCTATTTTAATATTTAATCTTAATTATAAGTTAAAAGGATGTATCCTTCAGTTAATTTGTTAATGTCTTAAAGCATATTTTTAGATGAAAATACATATTCAGCTCCCCTGTAGTTCCTATATTACATTAAGAAATGTAAGGCGACCAAAAAGAAGAGGCTCGGTCAATATCAGAAAGAGTAACAGAAGGATTTCAATAAATCAGATATTCCTACTTCCATATTTGGCCTCTTTTGAGCTTATAAAATGGCATATCCACTGTAACATAGTAAATTGGTGCCATGTACAGTTGAGCAAAATATGGGGGTACCTAAATTTTTAAAAATAAATATCTATGAAAATAAGACATGGAGATAAAAACTAAGCCATTATTTATTTTTTTGAAACTAAAGATGACTTCTTCTTTTATGATGAAGGTAATTGATCCATGGGCAGTTTTGGAAAGTCTAGTGGAATGTTTTTTAACAGAACACTATATATTTTTATATACATGTAAATCTCTACTAAAATGATATAACAATAACTCTTACGGTCATGCATTTGAAATCATTGCTATTAAATGATTAAACAGCATTTTATTGACATGATAGTTTTAAGATATCAGATGTTTAAATAATGTATTTAAAAACAACTATCATATATCCTTTGATTCTTTTTTTTTTTTTTTTTGAGATGGAGTTTTGCTCTTGTTACCCAGGATGGAGTGCAATGGCATGATCTCGGCTCACTGCAACCTCCGCCTCCTGGATTCAGGCAGTTCTCCTGCCTCAGCCTCCTGAGTAGCTGGGATTACAGGCACGCGCCACCATGCCCAGCTAATTTTTTGTATTTTTAGTAGAGACGGGGTTTCACCATGTTGACCAGGATGGTCTCGATCTCTTGACCTCGTGATCCACCCGCCTCGGCCTCCCAAAGTGCTGGGATTACAATATCCTTTGATTCTAACATGGATATTTTTATGCATTCAATACAAATACTTAAAAAATCTAAATGCTCACTAACTATATAACAAAATCCATGCTCTCCTTTGTGTACTGGGCACATAGCTGGACATTTCTCAGCCTTGCTTGCAATTAGGTGTGTTCATTTGCAGGGACAGCTGCCATTCCAGGCCTAACTCAAACAAAACTCTCATTTGCATTCTTCCATTCTGGCAAAAGAAAGAAGACCCCGTAATTTTGGAAGTTAAGTTTTGAAGATGGCAGTGGTCCTGCCAGTCTGAGTCCCAACTTGACTACATGGAGTAGGGTCCTGCCTCCACCTTTTCTTCCTGCCCAGTATAATTATATGAGCATAAAATCGACTTCCATTGTGTTCAGACCATTATACATATTATTGCATTTCATCTGTTAATACACCAATACTCTTAAATAAAATATTACTGACCATAATATATTTTGGGAGAATTAGGGTCCTCTTATGCACTTTACCAAAATGCTACTTCATACTTCCTCTTTCCACAAATCATCCAACCTCTTATCCACCCTTTCCCTATCATGGTGTTCTTATCTCATATTTCCTGGAAAATGAAGAAATAGACAGAAATGTCCTCATCTTCACACTATGTTAATTTACCTCTATCCCCACATTTTCACTCATACTTTCTCTTTTTCTTCTTGTTTCATTGAAAAATAAAAAAGTGTAAGAAGCAATTCGATTGTGTGGATAAAGGCTTAATAAAAGCTATTCCTTTGAGCCTCAGAATTTAAACTGTATTTAATTCTCTAACTCTGATCCTCTGTAAACTTTGTAAAAATAGTATATTAACTATGTTATCAGGCAATATTGCTTAGAATGCAATGACTCCTGATAGACTACATCTGGATTAGATGTAGCTTTGGGCTATTCTGAGTGTAATGGCTGGTAAATTTTTCATGCAACTCTGGAAGTTATGCTATGAGTCATGACTATTTTAAGCCAAAGTGACTCTTGCACCTCCTAACAGGAACTTACCTCCTAGCCCTCCAGTTGTGATCTGGAATAACAATAGCTACTGGATGTGAACTGCCATGTGGGCTGCTGGAAGGACTCTTTTTGAAAGAACATCTGATGTTGCCCTCCTGCCAAGCTGTGTTTCCCGCTTATTTAACTCTGAGTAGCTTGGTCCTCGTTTGGTCTATTGCAGTGTTATGAAGCTGAATGTTTAGTTGAAACCAAGGAGATCCTAATGGGCTTTGCATATCTCTGATCCAGTCCTCACCCTCAGTTCCATTAGCCAAGAAACCAATCCTCCTTTACTTCAGCAGAACTCTGGAGGTTTGTTCTCTCCATAGGGCAAAAAAGAGAGTCTCTGGAGTAGAAGAAATTAGGCATAGTTGTGGATGGGGATAATCTACTGAAAATGAGGGAGGAGAAGGTGGGGTTAAGTGGATATTTACATATCAATTCCTGAGGCTCCTGAACCCTCCTTTTGCCAACTGGCTTACAGAATGCTAGCAAGAACCTTGACACACCCTTCTCTAGTGAATTAGACTTACAAAGAAAAGGCACAAAATGATGGGCATCTTATATCTACTGAAAGAAAAGCTCAGGCAGAACACTCAACAGCAAAATTCAGTCAGCAAGTCCGTGGGATTCCAATTATCTTTTCAGTGTTCCACATTACAATATGAGTAGAAATTTATGGATTATTCACTATCTCAAGAAAGCCTATAATAAAAAATCAAAGACCAAAATAAGTGAAAAACAATATCTGAGAAATTCCTAGTATAAAATTTACAGAGACAAGGGTGCACACACACAAACACACACTTGAAACAAAAGCAACATAAAACAAATTATGCAAATCTAACAATGTTTTCAAATAAACTATTAATATCTTTAGCTAAATAAGAGAATATATTGCATCCATGGAGCAAGAACACATATATACAAAGAAATTTCAGAATACAGGTAATTATATATAAATGTGTAGTGTGTGTGTGTGTGTTTGTGTGTGTATGAAGAACACTCAGTGATCCAAAGGAGCTTTCGAATTATTTGTAAAAAAAAGTGATAACAGAAAGGAAAACTCATAGAATGCTAAAAACTTAATAAAAAAATCCCAAGAAGTACAGCTGAAAAAATCATACATGGAAAAAGATATGAGAAAATGTTACAAAATTAAACAAATAATTCAAAAAGTTCAACATCTAAATACAAAAAGTTTTAGAAAGAATGACAAGAGCAAAACAAATGGAGAAAATAATTTATGAAACAATTCAAAAGTATTTCATGAACTAAGGAACTTTAATTATCATATTGAAAGGCCTTGCTAATTACCTACACACATGGCTAAAATAAATCATACAAAGTTAAACCACTATACAATTTCAGAGAACTAAGGATCTTTTTACAAGCTTCCACAGGGGCTAGAGAGAGGAGAGGATTTAGATTTCCACAGGAATCAGGCTATTAGAATGTCTTGGGCCTTTTGAATAA
Source organism: Saguinus oedipus (assembly GCA_031835075.1). Taxonomy (NCBI): domain Eukaryota; kingdom Metazoa; phylum Chordata; class Mammalia; order Primates; family Cebidae; genus Saguinus; species Saguinus oedipus. The sequence goes on along the minus strand of CM063170.1, from coordinate 182,622,179 downwards.
CAAAATCTGAAACTAGAAAATAGTGAGCCAATGTCTTCAAAACTCTGAAGAGAAATTATTTCCAATAGAGTATTCTTTGCCTAGCAAAAATATCATCATGTAAGAAAAGCTCCCATAATCCCATGTGTATTTTTTCAGGACATTATCATAGGCTATGATCTCCCACAATGAGAGTAAACCAAGAAAGGAAGAAATCGTGGGAGACAAGAAGCAAGAGTCACAATACAAAAGAGAGACAAAGGATATTTTCCCCAGATAATGATGAATAGAGATCCTATGTAATCATAGTAATAATATGAGTTAATGTAAATACTGCAAGAAGATCTAATCTAATTTACAATATTTAGCAAGTATGGAAGTATGAAAAGGGCACATGTGCGTGCTGGCAATTAAGAAGGGATAAAAGAGCAAATTCTCATCCACAGTGGGTGGTCAGTAGATAATGCTTAAACATGGAGAAAACAACAGGATTTTTATCCTCTATGGCCAAAGAAGTGAGAGTGGGAAATAAGAGATGAGGGGACATTGTTGAATTTAAAACAAACATTTTTTTAATCATTTGACTCTTTTTGCACTTCTCAGATGTAGATGATAAGAATAGGAATTAAACAAAGATCAATATATTTTAAATGTTATATACTGTTACAAGAGAATAAATAAAAATTTTACTTTATAAACATTTTGTGAAAACTTTCTTAATGAGAGATAAATATATTCTACTACATTTTAAAATTGAAAACAGAGCGGGAGTCTAATGGGAAATATTAACAGAGAGATATTCTGAGAAATGCAACTATAATTGTCTTATTTACATGTTCTCCACTCCTGTTTTCTTTCTTATTCTTTTTAAGACCATTTCTGAGTTCTTTTGTCCCGTGTACTTTCTCTGTCTCAATCAACTTCTATCATTCACTTTCCTTATCAGCTTAGAATCCTTGGAATATTACTTCATCAATATTTTCTTTCCAATATTCCCAGTTTTCTCATGTCATTTTCCTTTTATCAGAGTCTTACTGCAAAACTGTAACATTCAGTAAATTCAAGATGTCATGGACAAATAAAAACCACACTATTTCTTTGTGATTATATTGTCAAAATATTTCCATTTTCAAGTGTTCCAAATGTGAGCAGAGTAATGGATAAACTTTATGATTACAGGTACACTCTTCTTTCTAAATAAATTAAATTTCCACTATGAAGCAATTGGCTATTTTTAGGTGAAAATAAATTCCAATTATGTAAAATTATTATTTGTTTTGCTTGGAAATATTTAAATGTATAATTTAAATTAGAACACTCAAGACAAAGTCTGGTAACTGAAGAATTCAATTCAATTCTACATTTGTTAACATTCTACCTAACTTAAATTTACATGTAGAAAGTAAACATAGTACTGATTGTAGGAATGGTGTTCTTAAAAGAACAGTTACCAAGTAGAATGTATTATGTAACTAGGCATAAAATAATTCATAATTTGACCTTCAGAATGCATGCAAATATAGATGCTAAATTGTATATATAAGTAATATGGTTTTGAGTTACTAAACTTCCATCTTAAAAATTTCTTAGCTAAATAAAATGAATTAAAGTAAAGCATAATTATAAAATAGAATGAAGAAAAAATTGCACAGAAATTCTAGAAGAAGGTAAGAATCTCATGCTTTTTATTCAGAAGTGAGACATCTGCTTTAGAAATATACACACAGATGCACCCACATACTTATGTGTGTGTATAAAGGTATATATGTATATATACTATGTATATATATTTGTATATCTATAGCTAACTATATGTCTATATATATTTGTGTATGTTTCATGAAATGCCAATTCTAATATTTTATTCTACTTTAAAAATCAATTTTTATTTGTTTAAATAGTTTTCCAGTAGAATAAGAATATATTTCTTTGGAATCTTGAATAATAGATAGGAGAGAAACACCCACAATATTTTATAGCTCTATTCATCAAGACACAGAGTCTGTGTCTCTACTTCTTGGATCTCTCGTTGTCCATGTGACCTTAATTTGTTAATAATATATTACCAAATGTGATCCAAGCAGTGTTTAAAACATATGATACTACCTTGGGGCTTGCCCTTTCTTGCTACTAGGGTCCCTGAAACCATAATGGACAGAAGCCAAGACAAGCCTTCCATGGGTTAGAAATCTTGTGGAAAGAGTTCCAAGCGTTTTTTTTTTTTTTTTTTTTTTTTTTTGAGAGTTTCGCTCTTGTTACCCAGGCTGGAGTGCAATGGCACGATCTCGGCTCACTGCAACCTCCGCCTCCTGGGTTCAGGCAATTCTCCTGCCTCAGCCTCCTGAGTAGCTGGGATTACAGGCACGCGCCACCATGCCCAGCTAATTTTTTGTATGTTTAGTAGAGACGGGGTTTCACCATGTTGACCGGGATGGTCTCGATCTCTTGACCTCATGATCCACCCGCCTCGGCCTCCCAAAGTGCTGGAATTACAGGCATGAGCCACCGCGCCCGGCCAAGAGTTCCAAGCATTCATAAACTCTCAACCATTCCACCTAAGACTCAGACCTTAAAAGCTGTCCAGAAAATCCACAGAATTTTGAAAAAGAATAAATATATACTGCTTTAAGCTGCTAGATATTAGAGTGATCTGTTTTACAGCAACAGCTAAGGAATAAATTGATACTAGAAGTAGGGTGGTATTAAACACAAATCTAAAATGTGTGGCATTGAATTTTATACCACGAAACAGGAAAAGAAGGGAAAACTGTGAATAAATCATTAATAAAATCTAGAAAAATGGATAGTAAACTCTTAGTGAAGCCTGGAAAAATGGCATGGATATTTCTAAAGAACACTAAAAAAATAGCAACTCGGGCCAGGCGCGGTGGCTCACGCCTATAATCCCAGCACTTTGGGAGGCCGAGGCGGGTGGATCACGAGGTCAAGAGATCGAGACCATCCTGGTCAACATGGTGAAACCCCGTCTCTACTAAAAATACAAAAAATTAGCTGGGCATGGTGGCGCGTGCCTGTAATCCCAGCTACTCAGGAGGCTGAGGTAGGAGAATTGCCTGAACCCAGGAGGTGGAGGTTGCGGTGAGCCGAGATCGTGCCATTTCACTCCAGTCTGGGTAACAAGAGCGAAACTCCGTCTCAAAAAAAAAAAAAAAAAAAAAAAAAAAAAAAGCAACTCATAATATAGCAGCAAAACAAATTGGAAAAACTGTTGCTTGTGATAATTTGGAAGACTAAGAGTGTACCTAGTGAACTTTTGGATTTTGGCTAAGGAAATCTGCAACTAGAATGCTGAAAGTGTCAGTGGATATTGTTTATGGCCATGAATAATAAAATTGAGGAAGTTGTCAATGAACTACAGAAAAAAACTATTCAACTTCCAGGCAGACTTTAGAGAGAGTCCAGGACTTTCATGGTTGGGAAACAAAATGGTCTATCTTATAGAAGTGTATTACAATTTGAAACAAGGTGCAGAGCCAAAAGTGAAGTCAAGGAAATGACTATAAGATCTGTTGTTAGAGTTCTCTTGAAGACAGCTGGATTAAAGGTCTAGGAACCTAAGACAGTGTGTCATGCCAATTTGACACATGGCACCAAATAGAGACTGGTCTTAAACAAGCAAACAACAAAAAAAAGGAATGTGGCTTACAGGGCATGGAGTGAACATGAATTGATTAATAGGAAACAAAGTTTCCTTAGACTAAAAGGAACAAAAATAATTTATATTTAAAAGAAGACCAGTGGTCTTTGCATTTTCTACTGTAAGATGAAAGGTGAAAATTACTCAGCTGCAAATAGGAATCATTTCTTGTGGAAAAAGAAGGAGTTCTCAATGAGCAAAGTGAAAAACCCAGAGTGGATCCAAAATCCATATGGAACTGCAGCATTAGGGAGACAGTCATGAAGACCAGAACTGGGCCCGAATCAGAAATCATCCTTTGCCCCCAAAATAATGAGACCTGCTAATATGAGCCTGGCTAGATTTTAGAATTGCTATGAATCAGTGCCCTTCCATTTCTTCATCTTTTTGAGTGTGAGTATCTATTGCAGTTACTCAGTCCCTGTTCAACATTGTATGTGGGATAGATGGAAAGCAGATACCTTGTATTTTCAGTTCTCAGGTTTTTGAATCAAGAAGAACTCCATCCAAGGGGCTTCATCTGCATTAAGGCCTGATGGCAACATTTGATAAGACTTTGAGGGATCCCGAGATGGGTATAAGCATATTTTAACTGTAGATGGAGTATCACTCATTGTAGTCAGAGAGCAAAGTGTATTACATTGAAAAGATGCCCTTAATATTTCACAGACCCTCCCAGCAAGTGAAGTCTCTGCCTCCATCACTCGAATTTTAGCTTGGCATTGTAACTTGCTTTGATAATGGGATATAAGCAAACACAATGGAAGAAAAGGCTTAAAAATCAGCCTCCACACTGGCACCTCCCCTCTTTTGCTGTTGTGAACCCTGCAGTCACCCTATAAAGATTCCCATTTTTATGACGATAGTGCCCAGTGTTTAGTTTCAAAACATTGGGTACACGTAAGTAAGAACATACAGTTTTTGAAATAAATAGATAAATAAGGAAAAACATCTTAGAAAAATATTAAAGACTTCTTTTAACTTGATAAAGAGTTTCTACAAAAAATATTCTCAATGGAAAATGTTGAAAAATTACCCTTTAAATCAGGAAAAAGACAAGGATTGTACTATTAATATTCATATTCAGCATTTTACTAAAAATTCTAGTTCAGTAAGACTAGAAAAATAAATAAAAATAGAAGAATGAAAAATGAATCCAGTATGTTTTCCTGAGGATGAGGGATCACAAAGAGAGAGGTCACAGCTCCAAGATGACAGAGCAGTCTCGGTTAAGGTCTCAATCTTGTAACTGAGGCCATCCTATTCCACTCAGCCCTAACTGACCCAGTGTAGACATCCTCATGAATTCTAAGCAATATTTAATATTTATTATTTTAAGCCATTAAATTTTAAGGTGGTGAGGTATTCAGCAAAAGATAAATAAGTAGTAACCTATAGTCTTTACAAAGTAATAATAATCATAAGTAGTCTTAGTTTTCAGTGTCTTCATGTTGAATTAATAATATAACTTTTCAAGATTACTAACTCATTAATTCATGTGCTTACCTTATAGCTGGAAATTTTTAATCTGATTTTTTTTTCTCACTGTTTACAACTAACATAAACTATCAGAGTTAGTGGTAACCACCTAGGATGATGGGAGTATTTCTCTAAATAGTTCCTACTTATTTAAGCCTGGAAGAACTTCCTGCAAGGAAGAGATCAGAGCCAGGACGTGTGTTATAGTGCATTTTGCACAGAATCCATAGGGCCTGGTTCTTAATTTCTTGGCTTCAGAAAGCAAGGGATGGCACAAATGACACTTAGCAACTTTGCAGGCCAGAGACAGCTGCTATTGGTGCCAGACTATTCTTAAAGAATGAATCCTTATTTTTAAGAATAGTGGCCTAATCTCTTGCTACTCAAAGTGTGGTTCCCAGAGTAGCAACATTGGCATCACCTGGGAGCTTGTTAGAATTGCAGAATTTCAGACTCCACCATAGACCTACTGAATCCGAATCTGTATGTTAGTAAGATCCCCAAGTGATTGCATGCACATAAAAGCTTGGGAAACATTGGTCTATACCTTATTCAAAAGTATATAGGTTATTATACAAAACACTCTTTAAAAAATCATCTGAAGCTACTAATTGAGATTTTGTGGTCCCCTAAACTGAGCCCCTCTTATGTTGCCAGCAATGACATGAAATAAATGTGTTCTGTGCACCACCTGAAGTTTGACAACTGCAAACTTATTAGGTTGAATCATATGAAGTTGCTTAGGTTCTATGGTTTGTGACTAATAAAAATAGCATTTTTTTGAGAAGGTTAATACAGTATAGAGAACACAGGCCTTAGAGCCATATGGGTCCATGTTAAAACCCTAATATTTCTACCTTATAGTACCATGACTTTGGAAAAAATTACTCTGTCTCCTTGAATCTCCGTTGTCTTACTTGGAAAATATGGATAATAACAGTTTATTCATATTGTTACTAAGTAGATTCAATAAGAAAATATATGTAATTATGCTTAATGACTGGTGCACGGTATACCCTGCAAACACGAACGCTTTCTGTGTGGCTATGCTTTGCTTCCAAAGTGAAATCAAAAATTAAGACAAATAATTAAAAAGGACTATTTTGGAACTCTGAGTTGCTGGTCTAAAGTTTTTAGAGGGGAATTGACGTTTTGGATTCTCAAGGATGCAAGTGATACAATCATGCTTTCTTGTCCTTTTGGGATGTACGGTCTCTAGTCAATTGCTTTGCTGGGTTGTTCTAAAGTGTGCCCTATTTGTCTGAAAGAATGGTATTGCTCCCATGTCTTCTTTCTTTTTTCCCACTTCAGCAATGTGACCTTCTTTGTTAGAGTGTTAGCAATGAACTCACAAAAAGGTTTACACTGCCAGCTGTAGATTCAGATAAATGGATTTGTATTAATCCAGTGAGTAATTGGGAACATTTCATCTAATAAGGCATTTTGCTTAGATCTTGCCAACTGACCTAGGTGAATAAAATATTTGCTGTATCATCTGCTTAAGGGAGTAAATTTGATTGTGAACATACTTCTACAGTGTCCTACTATATCACTAAAGAAAAATTGGGAGGTTGGGGCTGACCTGAGGGACACTACAATCTCAGCTGAATTAATGTCCCATCGAAATCTTCAAACACTATTCCTCAGAGGCCAGTTTCAAGTATTACTAGAGCAATTACATTTCATATTAGACTGTTCTAATTCATGTCATTTCATGCAAGGAATAAAGTAAAACTGTCTATTGATTTTTTAGTTTAAACAGACTTGAAATGTAGCAAAAGGGAACCATTCTAACAGATCCCACTGAGTGACATGTTAAGAAAGTTAAAGTCAGAGAAAGAGACGAAAATCTAAGAAAAAGATATGCAATTTGATTCAAAATGTTTCTATTTCTAGAAAATACATGTAGAAAAGAAAGAGAATATGGACATTAAGAACAAGCAGGATTACAGGTTGGTGTGGTTATACCTAATGTGAAATATTCTGTCAGTTATCATCAACTACATTTTCCACAGGCTTCCAGTAACATAATACTGCTACCAATATGTACTTTGGATCTATAATTCAATTACATTTACCATAAGCCTTGTTTAAAGAATTTACTACTTTAGAACTCATGCAAGCAATATAAATATAGTTTTATTGATGAAACAGGCCTGTAAGTGCTCAAAAAGTCCTTAATAGAAAGATATCATCCTGAGAAACATATGGGAGTATAAACTGGTTATATAAAATGTGTTATTTACCAAGAAAAAAGTGTTACCTAAAACTTCTATTTCTGCAGGTGAAAAAAAATGTAAAAAAGCACCTACATTCTTATACTCTGAAAGGACATTGAAACTTGTTTAAATTACTACCAGGGGAGTCATTGCATATCAAGATCTGACTTGCCAGAGCCCCAGATTAAGTTTATCCTCACATTCTGGCCTATATAATAAAGAGATAGATTGTATAGTGGTTGGCAGCAAATTGGATCAGAGCCATGCTGTATAAATTGAGGATGAACGAAGCGAAGTTACTTAGAAAAAAACATAACAATGCAACAAATAAATGGCTCTCTAAAGTACCCATGAACACCATTGAATACTAACATTTGGTTCTTATTTTTGGACTCATTACAGGCATAGGAGTGACTATCCAGTTTAGTACAATCAGCTTCTTTTCTAGATGAGAAAGTCAAGATTTAGAGTAGCTAGAAGACCAACATCCCAATATAATTTGAGTCCTGGGTTCTACTCCTGGTTCTGAAATTGGCTTCAGCATTTTGTCTTTGTTTGCTAAAACTCACAGATAATAGCAACTACTGGTAAGTTATGTACCTTGAATTTTCTTATGTTATTCCTATTCAAACATACCAGGGTCAGCAGGGCACGATTGCTCACGCCTGTAATCCCAACACTTTGGAACGCCAAGGCGGGTGAATCTTGAGGTCAGAAGTTTGAGACCAGCCTGACCATCATGGTGAAACCCCGTCTCTACTAAAACTACAAAAATTATCTGGGCTTGGTGGCACATGCCTGTAATCACAGCTACTCAGGAGGCTGAGGCAGGAGAATCATTTGAACGCAGGAGGTGGAGGTTGCAGTGAGCCAAGATCATGCCATTGGACTCCAGCCTGGACAACAGAGTAAGACTCTGTCTCAAAAAAATGAAAAACAAAAACCAAAAAGCATACCAGTGTCACAGTTTTTCTGATATTCACATAAAACCTATTTAGTATTTAATATTGTTAATATTTATTCTTTGAATATTTGTCTGCATTTTAACTTATAAAAATATTGATGTTATAGATCTGATAAGCTATGTGATTTCTAATAATAAGCATAAAACAATTACACTACTATTAACATGAAAAGATTTTTTTTACTGTCTGTAATCATGTTAAGTACTCACTTTTTGAAACACTGTCCTCTATTTCTCCCTCTAACAAATATTTATTGAACTGCTTCTGATGACAACACACTGTGTTAGAAGATAAGTTGAAAAATACAAAAGGGTGAATCAAATATTATCTAGGTTTCAACAGAAGCTTAACATTAAGCAGAATATAGAGGCATGTACACAAACGGCATGAAGGAGAATATACAGAAGAACAGGGGCAAGTACTGAGTTGAAGATAAACTTGACAGTAACCATCCTCAAGGTTATAAGTTCGAACACTGCCCATTCGGTCTGTGAATTTCTCACACTCTGCAAAGTGATGCCAAAAACTAAGCTACGGAAATTGGAATAAATGGTAATTAAAATTATTTCCTAAAAGACAATTGTAAAGAAAGGAGTGTCCTTTAAATCGTTACATATACTTTGAACTCAGTTTCAATCCTTTCTCAATCCACAGTTTTATGTAGCTATGCTTATTGCACTGCAGATGTATGCCATTAGGTTCTCTTGGGATAAATGACATTCTACAGAGAGATGGGAGAAAAGAGAACTGACAGCACCTAGCCAACAATTGTCTCCAAGTTCCAGGGCTCCAGTAGGGAAGCTCTCACTCTGGGCACCAAATTCTGTTTCTGGAGCAATCAATGTTTTTAATTAAAAATAAGCAGTCTGTATTCACCAAGGTTGGAAAATGTTAATCCTTTACATGTTAATTTATTAAGACGGAACTTCATAAAGATTTAATAAAGTGACAAGGAAATTATTTTGCATCTAAAAACTCCTGCATTCTAACTCAGCCAGGTCCCAGACTTTCAACCATTAGAAAAAGTGGATGTGACATGATGAATCTTGTTGCAAGAGAATAAATTTTCCACTTAGTGTCCGCAAAAAGCATGGACACAAAGTTAGTCCTGTTCCCACATAGAGAGGAAAGGGGTCTTTATTATCTCAGAAAACTCAAGGGGCACGTAAGCCCTGTTTACCCTGTGGCGCACCTCTCTCACAGGAGTATGAAACTGGGAATGGGGGCAAAATACTTTGTCCTTGTCATCTTTTCTCCATCAGTGATTCATTAATTTCACCAGCACTTGTGCTTGAATAGAGCCATGAAATAAACCAAGACATTTGGGACTTTGAACATAACCGAGAGCTGTAGAACCTGAAAATAAGCTTCGCTCTATACATATCTTAGAGCTAGAAAAGAAAAGCTTCCAGAGATCCTATAGTCTTCCAAGAGAGGATACTGAGAGAGAGAGAAAGTAAGAAAGAAAGAGAGAGAGAGAGAGAGAGAGAGAGAGAGAGAGAGAGAGAGAGAGAGAGAGAGAGAATGGAGGTGGGCTGGCTCCAGCTGTCTGTGTTCCCCCAGCATGGATGCCTCACAAACACAACAGGAACAAAACAGCCACGCTCTCTGAGTGCTCCTGGATACAATCGGAAAGTATTGTTTTATTCTACCAGCTAAACAAGCCACTTATTTTCTTAAGAGCCCTGCTGAATTTAGAGATCACTAGAGGGAAGTTCTATATTTGAAAAGATATTTCTAGGCAGAGCTCTCATACTATAATATGCCATATCTATACTTATTCAAAGAAAGTGACCTTCAAGGCACTGAATATGTCTCAATACTTTGCTCAGCTTGTTGTCTGATGGGGCTCACTAGCAACGTGTATTCCCTAGAGAATGTTCAGAGGAGTTTGTTTGGGGCACTACCTAGTTATTGATGTTTTTCTACCACACCAAATATGGTTTTGTTTTTAATTGTGCAAATAAACCTGGAGACTCTAGCAATGGACAGATGCTTTATATAACCATAAGTGTACATCAATTTCAATAAGTACACCTCCATTCTGCTGCTCTTTTTTCATCTCTCCATGACTACAAAGTTTGATTTTCAGTCCACTTCTGCATACAGCATTCCAACAACAGTTATATGCCTGCCATTCTGTACATTTTCTAAGAATTAGTCCTATGCATACAATAAAACCCCCAAAAGAAAGAAAATAAAAAGAAAGGAAAAAAAAGAAAATGGAAACAATAAAAAAAAAGACAAAAAAATAGAAAAAGAAAGACACTTTAAATATTTTTGTTTGTCTCTTTTGTCATTTTGGTACTTACATCTAAGAACCATTTTTTCTTTTCAAACTTTTAAGGACATTAGGATTTTTGAATATGAAATCATCAGGAAGCAGAGCCATGTTGAATTCCATCCAAATTGCTACGGAACTAAATTAGAAGTTTTCTGAGTTATAAAGCTATTCCTTTATATGGGTTATGAGGAGAGCCTCTTTAGTTTTCTGTATCCAGATTCCACTGTAAACACCGAAGTCCAGCCTAGTGGCTGCTTTGGGAAACACAGCAGCTCTCTCAGCTGGCCTTCTTCACCATGTCGGGAGGCCTGGACCCATAGTGGGGTCTGGTGTCTCTTCTCATGTTCCCACAACATCTCTATTCTAACACATATTACACTTGAATATAAGTGTCCATTACTTCCTCTCTCTCTCTAGATTGGGAGTTTCTTTAGGGAACCCTTTGTCCACCTACCAGAGCATTCCCATAACTGTCCTTTAATGTCGTCCTCTCTCTCTCCCCCATCTTTCTTCTCACGCTGAAAACTAAAGATTATACTATCATATTTGAGTTTCTGGATTATATATGATATTGTGAGTAGAGTCTTTAGCTTTTCTCATTTTGATTAAGAAACTTATAAGAGCTTGTCCACCTGGACAAAGAAGACCCTGAAATTTCTGTTTAGAATTCACTTTAACCTAGCTTCATCTCTTCCAATTATGACTAAAGAAATAAATATTTAGTGTCCTTTTATATCATAAAGTCAAGTGTTAGCAAGGGTACATATAGTTGGAAATATTCAGCTGTGACAAAAGTATAAATCTATACACTGTGGAGAATAATATGGCAGTGTCACTTATAGCTACATACATTCTTATGTGTATATACAATCACATAAGACTCAGCAATTCTACTTATCAGTTTATTCATGATGGAAATACAATCATGTGAGCTCAAGGAAGTTTGTAAAAAGATGTTTGTTGCTACACTGCTTCTAATATAAATACATTGGGGGGAAAATTGCTGGATAAAAAGGGAATGGTTACATAAACTATGTTATATCCATATTCAATGGCTAAGAAGAGTACACGTGTTTACTAACATGTAAAGATGTCAAAATTAGATTGTTGAAAAAAACTATAAAAATATGTATATGATATAAAAATAAACTTATGAACCAATATATATGTAATATAAAAGTATGGAAATTTACTCATTAATAGAAATAACCACATCTAGAGAAGCAGTTGGATTGTGTGTGGGGGGGGGTAAAGGGCACTTTGGCTTTATCTGCAATAACTAATATTATGGAACAGTGCATTAATGTCAAATGTATCAAATATGCAATTAAAATAATTTATAAAGTTCTAGTTTAAGGTAAATTTTACAAAAAAAAAACAAATATATGGAATGCAGAATTTCAAATTCAGAAGCAGATGAACTGATTTCTGGACTATACACTGGGCATGCAATACATAGGAAAATTTTGTTTGTAGTACCTACTTATCCATCTCCAATAATTCTTCCCTATGTTTATTTCCATTCTCTATTCTTTTAGATATCCAGGGTGGTTAAACTGCAATTTAGCTCTTTAGAATACATGTGCTTTGTGAATTATCCTTATAAGTAATTGCATGCACAGATATCTCTACTTCAAAATTACCTGGCCTGTGACTTCTTTTGTTAGTTCTTTTGGCATACAACTGGATAGACAATAGACTATTAATTTAGACAAGAGATAAAAGTGTTAATTGCATTACCTCACCCACATAGCAATTGGAGCTTTTGATGCTGTCTTCAATGGCAAATGATGATAAATAAGAGAACTGCAGAAATGTCAGTACACCAGGTACTCTAGTTTCTCTAGTTTATGGCATGGTTTTAGGAATGAGAAGAAGGAAATTCTCTCTTATAAAATAACTAATATTTAAAATTCAACAGTTTATCCTTCATAAGCTTAAAACCCAGAAGGAGAGGCCAGCTACAGTTGCTCATGCCTGTTATCCCAGCACTTTGGGAAGCCAAGGCAGGCACATCATGAAGTCAAGGTTTCGAGACCATCCTAACCAACATGGTGAAACCCTGTCTCTGCTAAAAAAATAAAAATACAAAAATTAGCTGGATGCAGTGGCACACACCTGTAGTCCCAGCTACTTGGGAATCTGAGATAGGAGAATCACTTGAACCCAGGAGGTAGAGGTTGCAGTAAGCCAAGACTGCGCCACTGTCCTCCAGCCTGGGTGACAGAGTGACACTCTGTTACAAAAAAATATACAAACAAAAAAAAACCCCAAAAAACAGAAGCAGAATTCTGGAGAGAACACAAATTTAATTCAGCCTTCTAAACCTTGGGTCCACAGAATCTCCAAGACTATCATGAATGGCAATCAAAGATGAAAAAAATACACCTTTATTTTAATTAATCTTTAGTTTGTTTGTTGGTAGAAAGTGATTTATTTAGAGAGAGAAAAAGAAGGAGAGAGAAACAGCTAACTCTCACACTGAGTGAGAGACAGAAAAGCCGCTCTCACACTGAGTGGGAAGGGTTTCCAGACGGGGAGAACTGGAGAAGGAAAGCTCCTCTCACACTGAGTGAGAGAATCCAGAAGGATGGAATCCAGGAGAGGAAAGCAGCTTCCACGCCGAGTGGAAGGGGAGAGAGAGAGAGAGAGAGAGAGAGAGAGAGAGAGAGAGAGAGAGAAAGAGAGAGAGAGAGATGGAGTTTAGGAGAGAAAGACAGGCTTCCACGAGATAGTGTTCGTGGAAGGGGACCCAGGGGACCCAAACATGGAGTCTGTATTTCCATTATTTTTTAACTGAAATTTTCTATACCCTTCAATTGTTATTGCTAACCTTCCTGTGCAACATGCACAGTAATAAGAGCAGTGACAGTGACTTTATCCCCCATGGAAATCATAGCTATTTTCATATCGTACTACAGTTGTTGCAAATGTGGTAAAACATTGTTGACCCTCATGACTATTTAGAAATCACAGTAATTACTAGACTTGCTGCTAAGAAGTTTTATTTAGTATGCTAATAAAAATGGCTTATTATATTACAAATTTGTTGTTTAACATTTTGGTAATTATATTTTAGTAAAAATAATTTCTTTTTACACTTTAAAATATTTTATGCATTTAAAAATTCCACTTCTCACTATTCTGAGAAGGAGTTCTGTATGTATGACCATACTGCTAAAGTAATGCATAAACACAAAAAGGTTAGGTTTGAGAATAATTTCTTTAAATTGTTATTATGCATTTCATTTTTACTAGTTATATTGTTATTATTCACAGTATGCAGGAAGGATCTAGAAATAATTTTCACTAGTAGAAAAGGTAGCTCATGTGTGTGATTTTAGAGAGAATTTATGCAGGAGGAACAAGGTTCTGAAAATTGCAGTCATCAAAACACGCAGTCCTGTATGTTTACATTTTCCACAAAGAAGGGCCCCCAAAGCATTATAAAGAAGCAGCTTTAGACACACACTGTAAGGTCAGCCTTTCTTCTCCACCTTACATGTTTATCCTCCACTTCCTTCTCTCTGATACCTATTTTGATCACCCGGTTGTCCATGGTACTAACAAAATGCACTAAGATTGAACCAAAAGATTTACAATGGTAAGAGTAGCTTTGATAAAATACTAATCGGGAAACTAAAATAAAACAGCATCAGAGAAATATTTTTTTTCCATTATCCAAAGATCCCAGAAAATTGAGGGAAATTTTCTGAAAGGAGTGTGAGTTCCATGAGCATCTTGCAAGTATCCAGAATACTACAACTCCAGCTGTATTTTCAGTCTACTAAGGTCTGGAAAACTTAGATTTCTTTAGCAGTGAAAATCCATGAGGATTAGGTCCCCACTCATTGAAATAGTTCCTTAATTTTCTTCTCAAACCCATCCGAGTGTTTATAGCTACTCCCAAGTGAATTATCTGACACAACTGTTCAAAACCACTCTGCTGGCTTCAGTTGTCTCACATGGTTGGTGTAGCATGAAGGCACTTTCAGTTGTTAAGAGCAAAGTGTTTGGAGCCAAGTGGCTATTTCTACCTCCATTTCTGGACCTGTAAGATGGAATAATAAGAGTATCTGCCTCACAGGGTCATTGTGAGGAATCAGCAAGGAACTAGCTATAATGCACCATAATTCCTGGCACATAGTAAACATTCAGAGAATGCTAGCTATTGTTATGATTGCTGTTAGGCCTGCCTTATTGTTTTTTTTTTTCTGCTTTCTCTGGCTCTCTAGTTAAGGACATCTTCCTGAGGAGCCATCTAAGAATCACAGGTCTCTAGAAAGCCATGGTTGGTTCCTCCATTAAACACTATCTGTAACCAGGGTGTTACCCTCCAGTCCCTAAGAGGTGAATTTGATTCAGGCCTTAAGTGGTAAATGCCATTGATGAATTGGAACACACTGGTTTCTGCACAGAATATTCATCTTATAATCTGCAGCACTCACTCTGTCTCCTAGGCTCAAAGGCAGTATAACTTTGGTCTATCTTAAATTATCTTTAAGCATCACTGGAAATCTCTTGTGTTTTAGGTTTCTCAGTTGTAAAATAAGGGTAGAAAGACCTGCATTCTATAGTGAATTTGGAGTAACTGGCATCTAAAACAAACTCATGTCTTCTCCTCAAACTTAAGGTATATATAGGTCTGACCGGATTTCAGAAAACATTCATGCTTCATGTAAAGATCATAAGTTCTATAAAGCAAGGTGATTCCTTGTTATTCTGGATGTTCACTTGCCCCACTGATGTGAAAGCAGGGAATTGCAATCATAGCATTCATTAGACTGAAGTTACATATTCCCTGTCTCTCCCCCATGATTAATCTCCCTTTTCTCATTCACTTTCTATTTGTCTCTCCTTTATAAATGGGCTCTGTCTGTCTTTCAGATCTTAAGGCAATGCTATCAAGCCTGACTACATTCTATTTTCTAGATAATGCCAAATAAATATGATAAAGATACATGCTGGTTTAAAGCAGAGCATTCCAGACATTGAGGTACCGCCAATACAATTTCCTATTTGTTGGTATTCATTTGGGAAATCATTAATCTATAAAAACAATCTGTGTATATAAAGTGTCTTTTCTAAATTTTGTTTTAATATTTTCTATTTCACCTTGAAGGGTTGAAATTCAATTTGATTCTACAGGCATTTAGCATTTATTGAGTGCCTCATATATTAACAATTCTGGTTAGGTACTGAGTAGGATGTGCATAGTAAGTAATATTTGCAGAGCACATTATCATTTACAAAGTACCTGTAGATTAATCAGCAGAGTTGTATAGCACTTGTTTGAGAAAATATTATTATTGTTGCTGTTTTGCAGATTATGAAAGTGGGTATGAAAAAGGTTATGGACCTCATTCAAAGTCCATCACAAAACTCATGTATCCCAGAGACGGTCCTTGAACACACTTTTTTTTTTTTGAACTTATATTTCATAGTCTCTCCTTCCATTGTAGCCATTGAGGAATGTAGAGCACATTAAGAGATAAGACATTATGGCTGGGTGCGGTGGCTCAAGCCTGTAATCCCAGCACTTTGGGAGCCCGAGGTGGGTGGATCATGAGGTCAAGAGATCGAGACCATCCTGGTCAACATGGTGAAACCCCACCTCTACTAAAAATCCAAAAAGTAGCTGGGCATAGTGGCTCATGCCTGTAGTCCCAGCTACTCAGGAGGCTGAGGCAGGAGAATTGCCTGAACCCAGGAGGCGGAGGTTGCGGTGAGCCAAGATGGCGCCATTGCACTCCAGCCTGGGGAACAAGAGCAAAACTCCATCTCAAAAAAAAAAAAAAGGCGATAAGACATTATATTTCTAATACATTTAACACTTGACATAATAGAGTATAACTGAAATTCAGACAAATAGCTATAAAATACAGAGCCCCAAAACCTTTCTAACAACTAGAAAGGCTTTATGAAAACGAACTTGTATTTGGATTTGAAGGATTATTTGTGATTTTCAGTTAGATATAACGGAACCTTTTAGAAAGAAAGTCATTTTTTTGTTCTAGAGCTTTTGGAACATCAAAGGGTTTCTTCAGAAATAAATATGATTGGTACAGATAGGGGAGAGCTGTTAACTCTTAGTATCATTTCCTTCCCTCTGGGTGTCGCAGCTAGTCATCGACAGAAAAGAGATCTGGTGATATTTAGAGATGTATCAGAGCAGCATATCTCTAGACTTGGCACAATTCAGAGTTGTTCAGCCTTTCACAGGTCACCCCAAGCCACAGGCCTCATCCCACAGGCTCCTCACTTGTCTTCTTAGCCCTGTATCTACAACCATAAGACTGATCGTATTCTGTAATACATCATTGGGAAGTACATTCATTTTATACACGTACACCTATAGAATAATACTAAGGAGTCTAGGAAAGAAAGTTGTCTAAGAGAGTAATCATCTGAACAAGCAAATTATGGTTCTTTGCATAATTTAGAGATAACTTACCACATATCCACAGTTCTTCAGCTTATGCATGACAAATATTTGGTATTACCTTTGCTTCTTCTTTCAGTCTTCCTTTCATATAATCCAATGACTTTCTGCTTTAGAATTAGTCTCCCTTGTACTTTTTCTTGTACTATACTTTTTAGGAAGTATTTGGAAACCATTAAAAGGTACATAATTGGGGATGCCTGGACTAGAGTTCTGCTTCAGTAATACTTTTCTTACCATTCTACATAATGGTAATGGTAATCATAATGCTTGTGTGATAATGTCTAAATTCAAGGAATAAATTGCAGTAGGACAAATCCTCTTATGGATATTGTTTATGAGAGAGACATAGTTCTTAGCTAGATGACTAGTAGCAATAACAGAAAGGAAAGGGAAACATGTGAAAGACAGTAAAGTGCAATTTACTTCCTTACATTCTTACATGATTAGCACTAAATTTATAATGCAGAACTACTACAGGAAGGACTCAAAGGTTTTGAGTCTGTCCGACTGGAGCAGTAGTTTCTGTGCATTGAGAGTATGATGAGAAGTAGTATAGCATATATAAGGAGAAAGTAGATGATTAGTTATAGGCATGTCAAATTGGAGGTGCTGACAGGACATTTATGAGGAGATTGGCTGATGTCCCTTGCAATTAGAGGGAGTGAAAAACATGGTTATTGATTTAGGATTCTTCAGCAGAAAGCATGAATGAAAGATCAACTCTAGAAGAGAAAAGAAAAGACAGCCAAAGGCAAATCTTGTGGAAAATTTACATTAAATGTAAAGGAGAGGAACAGCAAGCACCCAAGTTAGAGTCAGAGAGATGGCAGGAATAGGGCAATTCGTTGGCCTGGAATCCAATGAAAAGGGAAATGAACAACTAGATAAATTCTGCAGAGGACAAGGAGGGTATGCACAGGGTTTGTGACTAGGGCTTCACTGCCAACTTCTACAAAGAAGAGTAACATAAAAACAATGTGGCCTGAAGCAATCCTACCCAGTGTGGAACACAAAATGGGATCGAAAGAACCAGTAGAGGACCCACATGATGTTCTTTCATTTTGGGATCTTGAAATGATCTGATATGTGTCTCTTCCTAGCTGTATTCCTTCCATGTTATCTCCATAAATTAACAATTGCATTTAATGTTGATCTAACCCTGAACAATTAATTTGCATAGAACAGGTATTCAGTGTAGAAAAGATTGCACTTGAGGGCTCATCTGGGATTGAACTGAAGGATAGTCTCAACCAATAGAAGGCTAAGAGTAACCATGAAGGACTCTACTACTTAGAAGCAGGAGGTGATCCAGTTACATGAAAGCCCATCCACATGTTGGTATGCTTATTTTCCAGTCATCCACTTTACATCTTCTTACATTTATTTCTTATTCTATATACACTTAACATTAACCAGAAGAAGCAGGGTGGTCACTAAATAGACTCTGTCATCATGTCTCAAAGCTCTGTGAGCAATATGCATATTATCAAACCATTCAAACTCTATTAAAAGAAAGACCTCGAATGCACCTTTTCATAAAGTCTCAGTGCTCACACATCCTGATCTTCCCATAGAAGTTACTCTTTTTCGTTTTTTTGCTGCAGATGATCTGTAAAAGATGGCAACAGTTTCTACAATTTTCCTTTTGGTGTACTCTACAGGGCTAGAATCCTGAATTAATTTTACCAGGAATGACTTTTTAAACTTTGCAGTGTTGAATCATAAGCACTGCCCTTTTATTTCTGACTTCCCATATGGGAAACATATATTTTTTCTTGCAATTTGTTAAATGATTTGAGCAAGTGCATACCACATTACATGTTTGCAGCCATACAATGAATATATTTTGGCTATTTAAAATTTGGCCAAGATTTAAAGTATAATTCTATTGCTGAAGTTATTTGAGACAAAGCCCCAAATCCTCAAATACAGCAAAACATAACTTATCAAGTTTCATTTATACATCTAAATATGAGCAAGAACAGGGTACTAAGTAGCAGATGGGATGCATGCTTTTAGAGTTTGCAATTTCTTCTGGAGAATCTATGATATGTGATCAATTAAAAGCTTCTGCTTCTGTCTATGAATGTTGGCACAGCTGTAAAGGCTCCTGCACAGGTCTGGAATGTCCCACATTCAAGAGAGTGTTGCTTGTTGCCTTTATTTAAAAGTTCACCTTCCCTTTGCGAATTATGAGAGCACATAACCTTGGTCTTGAGGTTAGAAAGAATATCTGAATCTACTCCATTTAAATTACTTCTCAAGCATTTAAAGAAAAACATTAAATATATCTTGTGGTTGTATGTTTCTATAGGGCACAGTGACAACTTATTTATAGTAATGTTTGTATTTGAAAGTCATTCATTCATCTGATATATATTGAATACTATCCATGTGCCAGGAACTCTTCTAGATATAGAGAACAAATTCCTCAAGATCTTGTATAACTCTTTGTCTTTTTGTTTATAAGGACAACCTGTCACTATTTAACTCATTTCATCTTTCCATCAACATCAACTTCTCAATGGCTTTGTTTTCCAAATTTGAACACTTTTTCCTTTATAGAAATGTCTCCCATGTATGGATGCCTATAACTTAATGTCAAAGGGCAAGTGTGTTTTCTGTTTTGACCATATGCCATTCATCACATGGGCACATCCATATTTCATCTTGGACAATCCATAGTATATGATATGATCAAGCTTTCTTGTAACCTTTGACTCACTTCCAGCATTACTGCTTTTTATTTTTCAGAGCAAAATCTCTGTGGTTTGGCTTATTATGTCCCAGATGTATTCATTTGGACTCATTCTCTCAGAAAGCCTGGGATCTCAGGGTGGTAGAATCTGAGGCAACTGTTCAGAGTTTCCTGTAATGAGTCTTGATTCCAGCTTCGTGATGCTGCTGCTTACCCCTCATGGAGAGCAGTGTCTGCCAGACCATTATTTCCCTGCTGAAGTCACTCCCTGGGATTCAATTTGGGAGGCATCACATTCCAGCTTGCTATGTGGCATCCGGAAGAACCGATTTGAATTTCATGGTTGGGGAAATTTATTCATGAAACCTGGACTATTGCCTTGATGTTGCCCATTGATCTCTAGGTCTTTACTGACATCCTAAATAGATACAGTAGCCCAGAAGCTATTGTTAATTATACTCTTTTGGAAGGAGTCAACTGAGAGGAAGAGAAGTGAAACTACACATGCTCATTTAAAATAGCAGAGACAGCAGAACTTCTTACTTAATGCTTTCAGGGTGTCACATTATTCACAGAACAGTGATTTGTATGGATCAAAATAAACTTAATAATTCTATAGTGTAGAGACACAGTAGAATACAGATAACAGGCTGGTAAGTACTAACATGTCCTACAGTACAATTTTATTCTGAGATCTTAAGTGATTTAATTTATTTGAACCTATCCCTTTTTATCTCAAATAAGCAAAATAAAATAAATGAGAATATAAAGTTGCCAGAGCCAGGATGGAGAAATGGGAGATAAATTGTCTCATAAAGGCAGGTGGACTGTCCTGTCATTCCAGCTTTCTGACAAGCAGGGAAAACATGGGAACTTTTTTTTATTTTATGTACTATATTGAGATAGTTATCCAATTTAACACCATGTAGTCTTTCATCAGAGCTGGAACTTTATTTATCAAACCCGAATTCTTAAAAAACAAAAGTTAGGCATGATGTCAAGTCCAAGTTACTGAGTTAAGCCTACCCTGAGCTTAATAGAATGAAAATACATTAAATAGAAGAATAAGAAAGAAAAAAAAAGTGTCAGCCAAATCATTGCTCCTATTCCAAAGATAAATTAAAGTGTTATGACATGTCTCATGTTAATTTAACTATGCTCTCAATAAACTATTCAGTAGACAGGCAGCAATCACAGCCTGCCAGTTGTTCTTTTAGAGGTGAAAAATCCTTATTCCCTAACTATAAAATAAAATATATAAATGTGTGGTATGGGTGGACAGTTTTATGCAGGAATCACATTAAATTAGACTGATATACGATGCAAAAATAAACACAGTCTCAACAGCAGCATGCCTCAAATGCCTGACCGTATGCCAATGGGAAAAATAGCCCTTCCTTCCCAGCCAGCCAGATTCTTTTGTAAAACAAATGGAGAGATGTATATCTCTAAAAAGAGGAAAGGAGATGGGTATGGCAAAGAGGAGCACGACAAGGCAGAGAATGTAAAGGGAACACTTGCTGTGTCAAAATGCCAAAAGAGGCGATCCATTCATAAGACAAAAGGCAGGAAATTGGGTTACATGCTCATATTTTAAACAGAAAAGAAACCAAAGCAACTTTATGATTGTCCTATCAGTTATTTCAAATCCATAGAAAAGACTGGATTGACAGATTAAGGAGAGAGTACACAGTGGCAACACTTGCATGACACCATGATTGGGTCCTCACAGAGCACAGCATACCTCCAAGGACTGATGTGTGAAATCCTTGCTCCTGGGCTAACTTTTCTCCCGCAGTTCATAGACTTGTTTTCAAATGAGTGCCTCACTCCCTACCTCTGAACAAAAAAGATGTCCAGTACTTGTTGGCTTGTTCCTTCTGTCTTCTTCACTTTCCAAATTACCTGTCCCAGTTATCTTTCTTCCCTTTTACCCTTCCTTAATTTACTCTGTCTTAAAAACATCTTCACTTGGGCCATTTGAGAAATTTACCTATATTTAAAATTAGATCAAAGATTATTTGTGTAAAGAATACAATCCCTTCAAGTTTTATTTTCTCCTCTGTCTATTCGGTTCCTCTCATACTTAAGACTCTGAAATATTATGAGATTCCACTCTGTATAGTTTTCTGAACCCTCCTTGCTAAGTATATGATGAGGAACTAGAATTAATGTGGCCAAGAGAATGGTTTCTATTTCTGTTTTGTATAGCCTTTGCTACTGTTATCTCTTGCTTACCTTTGGTGTTGGTGTTTTCTTGTTTTAAAGCCCTTGCTATTTTCTGAAAATCCTATTTGCTTGTACATTGGCTTCAAGTTTCCTTTAACACAGTCTTTGTTAGCTGATATCTAATGGATCACATGTAGGAAGGGGCAGTCGTGGTGGCAGGAAAGGATTGTTTCCTACAATGTGGACCACAGAATGCAGAGAAGGCTTGTGTGCTGCCTCATCTGATTCTCGGTCTTCATCATGGGTGCTCTATATTATGATGTAATCAGTGTTCCTTTTTTGATTTGTTAGATTGATTGACATTTGTGAGGTTAAATATATGCTCCACAATGGAAAAATTATGAATACCATGACATTTTGTATCTTTAGCTCCATTAGACATCTATTTTATATCTACCCAATCATCCCTCACCCTAAGCTGATCTACTTTTGCAAGCATTGAGGATAGGCATGATGAGATGGGAGGGGTATAAGAGGAATGTTTCTGCTTAATGATTTTATTCCCAGTGGCATGTAGACTCAGATCCACTAACACAGCCTCAGTCTCACAAAATGACAGTTTAAGCACTAATGCTAAGAAGCCATAAGGAAATAATTTGAATTTGTTCAAACTCCCAGAATACTAGTGTGCATAGCAAATAAACATATGACAAGATTCTTGACTTAATTCGTTATTAGATAAATTCAAATTAAATTACAACGAGATATTTCTATGTTGCCAGCAGAATGCCTGAAAGGAAAAAGACAGTCAACACCAAGTGTTGGCAAGGTTTTGAAAGAGATGGAATTCGCATATGCTATTGATAGGACTCCAAATTGAGAAACTTCACTTAGGAAAACTATTTGGCAATATCTCTCAAGTTGAATATATGCC
The DNA here is from genome assembly GCA_031835075.1 of Saguinus oedipus. Taxonomy (NCBI): domain Eukaryota; kingdom Metazoa; phylum Chordata; class Mammalia; order Primates; family Cebidae; genus Saguinus; species Saguinus oedipus. Next base: position 182,599,349 of record CM063170.1, on the reverse strand, counting down.
TACCTTTTGACCTAACAATACTAGTCCTAGGTGTCTGCCCAATAGAAAGACATGTTTAATAATGTTATGACATCCCTATTCATAAAAACCTCAAAGAGAAACAAACCAAACACTCTTTGTTGTATTTACATACTGAAATACTCTACATCATTAAAACAAACTATTGCTTCAAACAACATGGTTGAATTAAAAAATGAGATCGATCAGAAGCCAGCCAAAAGGGTATATATATTGTGCTTTAAGAAGCAGAAAAAATTAATCTATATGTTAAAGCTAGAATAGTAGTTACTTTTGGAAGGACAGTGTCTAAGAAAGGATATAAGAGGGTTTCAGGGAGGCTGGTAATGTTCTGTGTCTTGATGTGAGTACTTTTTATATAGCTGTGTTCACTCTGTGTACAATTGTACAGAAAAAGTCATACAATTGTGATTTATATGCCTTTTTATTTGGTATTACAATTTAGCACAAATTTGCCTGAAACAAAAATTTACCTGTAAATTTTGGTAAAAATTTACCTGAAAGGAAAAATAAAAGAACATTATTGAGACGTTTTCTAATCATGCCCACTAACTGTACATTAAAGAAACTGTTAATGATTTTTTTAGGAAACAGCCTGAAAAACGATGCCAAGTCCATACACTTCTTATTTACATAGCAAAATGGTGAGTAATGCCAATAACCTTTAAATATTTTAAAAATCATGTTTAAAAGAACAGGCATGCAGACATCAAGTCTAATTATATTTTAGTCTTTTCAGCATTTTGGACTCAATCGATCTTTAATTATTTAAATTTGTATGTTTTTCCTATTCTGCAGGGAGCAACTTGAAGAAAAAAGCTATTTCTTGACACTCTTTGAAATATAGTAGGCAGAGAAAAAGAGATTAGCTTCATAGTCTCACTGGTTGAGCATAGATTTTCAGAAGTCTAAGGAAATTAGTGTCAAAGGGGATACTAAACCCAAGTTCAATGTTTTTGTCTGGCAATGCTGATGCTGTCATCTAAGCAGCTTGTTTTTTATTCCTTAATACATACATATGATGAGTAATATAGAATACCTCTACATTCAAATGACAACATTACTGTTTGATCTACAAAAACAAAAAACAACACTTAGTGTTATATGAATGAGCCAAATTAAATTTTTTAGTTTAATCTGATTTAGCTGCAATCACATACAGATGACAGAAATGAACCCTGCTAATAAAAAGCAAAAATGACAGTAATTTTAACGAGGTTTGTAAAACAATTATAAAACATGTAGGAGAGTTTCTCTCAGTCTAACTAAACGGTATGTTTAAAAAATGAAGACAACTTTGCTGTTTCTGTTAATGAATAGCTGATTGATTGCAAAGATACACTCCTGTTATTAAAGAGACCTGACAATTCCATTAGACTAATATGCAACAACTGTACTTTAATTCTCTTGATGACCATAGCATTCACATTTTCCAGAGCCAACACATACAAAATGAAAGAGAATTTAGAGGTTAAATGAAGGTCCAAATTTAAGTAGTAGAGGGATTGTTTATGTTTCTCTCCTGGATCAAATGATAAAAAAGATGTTAGAGCTTCTAATCTATCAGGAGTTGTGCTGTCAATTTTCAAGTAATCCATTAGTCATTTTTATTCTAACAGCCACATTTTAGTCAATTTTTAAAATATGAGTCCACTCTCTAATTCCCTGAAACCAGATAATCAAATCATTGAAACAAATCTAAGATCAAGAGTCCACGGAACCACACTCCGTGTTTTACCCAACTTAAAAAGAAGTGTAATGCCTCTACATTTATAGTTTTCTAAATAATATGGCCTTAATTGTTTGACTCTGTGAGATTTAATTACCCTGTCTCCTTGAACAAATCACTCTACCACTAATGAAGATTGGGTTTTGCACGTTGGATACAAAAGCATGTGGAGATGCTGAAGTAATGATGTAAGATCATAGCAAATAACTTGTTTCCATATGGCTAGATCTATGAGGGCTTAAATAAGCATTCCATTAAGATAACTGTAGAAGACATGAGAAAAATACATGTGCAAATGAGACTACCAAATGCAGAGCTTAAAGCATGGCAGATTTATTTAGCCATGTAAAGTAAAATACAAAAAAAGAAACAGTTAAGTGGCAACTCCTAATGGTTTTTATGTATGTCAGTGACCTCATTGAGCTGTAGCTCTTTGTTTGTAATGTTAGTGAAAGTGACAAATTATATTTATTGAAAATTATTTTGGGGAAGCTTCATTATTTACTCATTCACCCTCTTAAGAAAAAGAATATTGCAACGTATTTTTCTTTACTGAACTAAATTTCTTGAGAGGAAAAACATCAAATGAGAATATAACTCTCAAGGAGTCTAAAAAGTATTAGAGGAGAAAGGCATTTAATGTTGCTTTTGGTCATAGATTTTTGTATTTATATGTTTGTTTTGTCGTTAATAAAAAGAAAAAAAGAGTACTTTAAAAATCTGCAGGACTGCAGAGAAAGCAGGGATCTGAAGTCAATAGAGTAATCAGGTTTTCATGGAGAAGGAGATAGGAACCAGAGGTTACCGATGTAAAGATCTATAGGGGAGAGGAGAGTGACATAAATGAACAAGTGAGTGAACCATTTGTAAAATAAATGGGAGTGGCAGGAACCAAGGGAAACTGGAGAGTGTATATCCTTTTAAAGAGGACATTTCCTTAGCACTAGTTAATTATTACCTTCTAGGAATAAGGACCCTTATGTGGCAAAGATTTCTGATTTCTCAAGAGAAGAAACAAAGCCAAAGTTTTATGCGTAGTCTTCATCCTTTTAAATTTAAAAGTGTATTTATATATGTATATATTATTTATATACTTTTTGTATTTTATAAAATTATATATAATATATAAACTGATAATATTTCATAAATTCAAATATGCCTACACATATTATATACACACAATCAGTTTAACAAAATGTATTTGAAGCCCACTTTTGACCTGCAAGTCACCAAATCACCTATTTGCAATCTCTGCATTATATCTGGATCTTTGGAAGACGTTTATTAGTATAAGAAAATATAAAAGAGAGAGCTTGCTAGAAAAGAAAGTGATTTGGAGACGAGCAAGACAAAACCAGTAATACTGAGAGGATGGTATACTTGTTATGGGTGTGTGTCTGTGTCTATATTTATAATAGGGTAAGAATTAGAGATTAATGGCAGGTCACATGGTTATTGGCTATCATTACACTAAATATTGAACTTTTCTGAATGCCCTGGAATCCACTTATAGGTTTTGAGCCAAGGAGTAACTCCTTGCAATTACTCTGAAAAATACTAGACAAGAGGCTTTTTTTTGAGAGAGAGTCTTCCTTTGTCACCCAGGCTGGAGTGCAGAGGCATGATCTCAGCTCACTGCAACCTCCACCTCCTGGGTTCAAACAATTCCCCTGCCTCAGCCTCCTGAGTAGCTGGGACTACAGGCATGCACCACCACGCCCAGCTACTTTTTTGTATTTCAGTAGAGACAGGGTTTTACTATGTTGGCCAGGATGGTCTCGATCTCCTCACCTCATAATAAACTGCCTCAGCCTCCCTAAGCGCTGGCATTACAGGTATGAGCCGCAGCGCCCGCCGACCCCTTGGATTTCTACTATATTAGCCTAGTGATAAGTGACTAGAGCCTGGCCTAGAGTAGCAGCTATTGCTGTAGAGAGGAAGATAGATGTGTGATATACTTTAATTAAACAGGACTTAAAAGTTGAACAGATGGAAAGGAAGGTTTAGAAAGAGATTCCAAGATTCATTATAAGACTTCATGTCTTTCTGCCCATGAAGATGTACAGTCAATAACATTAAGACAGAAGTCAAAGATTATAATCTGATATGAATGGATATTTATGTTTATGAATTAATTTTGAATATGTTAATGTTATATTGGCAAAGTCACCAAACCTAAGTTTGGAGACATTTTGAAATTAGTTTTAAATTATGTTTATTAGGTAAAAATGTGAACATATGATATGTCTTACTTCTTATTGAATTTAAACACATGAATAAAATTCAAACTCTTACATTAAATCTTAAAATTCTGATCATCTTCTAAAATTTTCATTACCTTCTAAGAGCCAGGCACTGAACTCTTATGCAAACAATGCATATTTCTATTTTGGTTTTCAGAAGTTCTCCGTTACTATAGAGAGATAAGCCTATTAAAATCTGTCCAATAAAAATGTTAAAGATCTGTTTCAAATTTCATATGTGTAAGGTGCAAAAAGATGAAGAAGAAAAAACCTTAAATCACTTTTCCTATTAATGCTTTTTTCCCGACAGCATTTTTGAGAGAGATATATATTCCTATAAAATACATTTTTTCCCCCAAATGGGCTCTCCTGGATTACTTTTGAAAATGTCGGACTTCTATGACTAATTGGGAGTAAACAACTGTACTGCTTCAGAGGGGACAGCACTATCATTGAACGTCCTAAAATGTTATATGGATTGTTGAGCCATTAAGTTAGTTGTGAAGCATCTAGCCTAGGTATTTTGGAATCATTTTGCAAAAGAATCTGGACTTGTGATAAACAAAACATCTACAATGAGATTACTTGAACAAAAGCTGGTTAATTTGATCATATATTAGCTCTTTTCTCAAATTCAATACAGAATATAAATTTGTATTATATGTAATACATGGTCAATGTAACCAACAAAAGTAAATGCATTACTTTTAATGGCAAAAATAGCAATTACTTTTGCACCAGTCTAATATAAATTCTGCCAGTTTCAAAAGCTGAGATTTGTCAATTAATTTGGTATCAGAGCCCTAGGAGAAATATGGATGATTTTCTTAACATTGTGGTGAGCACTAAATTTCACCACTTAATCTGGAAACAATGGTATTTTCATTTTAGAAAATTTCTGAGATTAGTTATCTGTTACTTTCTTGTTCTTGTTCTTCTACTTCCTAGATTTCTTTGAACTTCCAGAATTTCATCTGTTTTTTTTTTTTCAGTTGTTGTACATCTAATTTAAAATGTCTTATCTGAATACTTCTTTTGCATAACTCTTTTTCATTTAATTGATGCCATCTATTTATCGAAGGACACTACATATATATGTGTATATATATTCATTTATTTTCCTGCTACCTTCATTGATTCTTTTAACTTTAATCTCTTTATTTTTCTTTCTAATCTTTGTAGTTCATGTTGTAGACTTTGTTTAAATGTTTGGTAATCCTTGGTTTTTATTTTATATTTAAAGGAAAGCTAAGCACTCACTGCAAAGATGTTTGCAAATTCTATTTGCATAGATGGGTTTTGTCTAGCGGTAGATTTACTACAGGATGTGCTTGCTGAGCCATTTCATTTGAAAACTCTAGTTTTCAGTATCTACACATAGTTTACTTGTCCCAGTTTCTTTGAAAGGAGTTTCTAGTCTAGGGTTCAGCTAAGACTCTCTGTCAAAGACAGTAGAAAATATTTTATGCCTTATTGGCTAACTCTGCCAATTGTAGCACAAAAGTAGTCATAAACAATACCTAAACAAAAGATATGGCTATGCACCAATAAAACTTTATAAAAACAAGCAGTAGGACATTGTTTCAAACCCCTACTCTAGTCTCTTGCCATAAGCTGTAAATTTGACTGCCATTATGCGCAGAATGTAGTAGAAGACGGGGGCTTAAGACCTCATCATTTAATGTGTTGTCTTTTACTAAATCTCTTTGTTTTCAGTATGATGACCCTTCCCCTTCCTCAGCTGGAACCTATGTTCTTGAGCTTAAAGTAACTCACAGTCTGGCTGTAAAGAAGAAAGGGGAATAAGCAATTCTATAGTGAGTGTGTGAGGTGTGATTTGAGAGACATGCAAACAGTATATCTGTTTTCAGCATTACCTACTCTCTATCAGATGTACCTGGTACCATCAATTCCTGAGCTTCTCCAGGGTGTTATATCATAAATGTGCCTGCATCTGGATGGTAGTAACCATTTATAGGACAGTAACGATGTCCTATGTTTTCTAATCATCATCCTAATGTTTTCTGGTTTTTAAAAGTGTGTTGCTATACTTCCCACCTCTGTTTTCTTTATTCTTTGAGGTTTTTACCTATAAAAAATTCTTTAACTGATATTTAAATGCTGTTTCAGGTGAGATTTCCAATGAAAATGAATGATCAGTTTTCTGTGTTTGACTGGAAGTCTTTAGAAAATATTTGTGTATTTCTGTAATCCCAGCTACTCAGGAGGCTGAGGCAGGAGAATGGCTTGAACCCAGGATGCAGAGTTGCCGTGAACAGAGATTGCGCCACTGCAATCCAGCCTGGGAGACAGAACAAGACTTCATCTCAAAAAAAAAAAAAAAAAGAAAGAAAATATATATGTATAATGCCATCCAGTTGCAAGTGTAATTAATACCCTTAGAGTCTAGAGTATACTTGTATGTGTAGACATAATTACAAACACCTTGAATCAAACAAAAGACCTCTTATCTCTGCTACCTTTGAAATATTCCATGGTTAACTACAGTTTATAGTTTTAACACTTTATAACTTTTACAACTTCCATCTGAAAACATAATCCAAGATCAGATACAGTTTTACGTATTCACCACAGTTAGGGATTTTCTAACATCCCTCCTGCACCAGGTCACTAAAATTTCCTACTCATTAACACTTTCATAAAATGGTGACAGTGATTTGATATCTCTTTCACAGGATATTCTCCCAAATCAGAACATTTGGAAGATTCACACGCTTAACATTCAAATAAAACTGATGAGCATCCAACCCACTATGGGAAATCTTGAGTCCTCCTACCGCAGCTGAGACTTCTCAGAGAGTTTACATTTTTCTTTCCACCTGTTGTCTCTGACCTATTCCTCCTCTGTGCTCTCCATCTTGTTTCATGATTCCCTTCCTATGTGCACTTGTTTTTAGTCCGTAATGGTGATAATTAGTATCAGTTTTCTATTGTGTAACAAATGATTACATATTTCCTGGCTTAAAACAACACCCACTTACTATCATGCTGTTATTTAGGTCCAGGTGAACTTGACTAGGTGCTATGCTCAGGGTTGAAATCAAAGTGTCAGCTGGGCTCAGTTATTATAAGTTAACTCAGGTTCTTGGGAGGATTCAGTTCCTTGAGGCTGTAGACTAAGGACCCCATTTCCTTTTTGGTTGTCAGTTAGGGTACTTTCTCATCTCCTTAAGGCCATCCATGTGTCTTCTCACGTGATCCCATTCGTCTTCGACAAAGCAACCATGCATCAAGACCACAGTTTTTGTGACTTTTTTTTCCTGCCATTAGTCAGAGACAACCCTCCTTTTTTTTGAGACGGAGTTTCGGCTAGTTACCCAGGCTGGAGTGCAATGGCGCGATCTCGGCTAACCGCAACCTCTGCCTCCTGGGTTCAGGCAATTCTCCTGCCTCAGCCTCCTGAGTAGCTGGGATTACAGGCACGCGCCACTGTGCCCTGCTAATTTTTTGTATTTTTAGTAGAGACGGGTTTTCACCATGTTGACCAGGATGGTCTCCGTCTCTTGACCTCGTGATCCACCTGCCTCGGCCTCCCAAAGTGCTGGGATTACAGGCGTGAGCCACCGCGCCCAGCCGGAAAACCCTCTTCTTTTATGGATGGACCCATGTGATTAGATTAAGTTTACTTGGTAATTTCCCAACTTAGATCGACTGTACCATATAATATAACATAATCCTGAGTGTGATATCTTGGTATATAAATAGAGTCTAGTGATGAGGCTGAGACATCTTTGAGGGATCATTTTAGAAATTCCATCCACCACATCTCTTTGTGTGCAGACATGTCATTAGCATGAGGAGTGTATAATTGATTTTTAGTCAAAGTCTGGGTTAGCGGAGAAGACTATAACACAACACACAGAGTAGCTTAAACTACAATGTTAGATATCATTACCTTAAAAAAACTTGGCTGTTTCTGGCCTTTAGTAATTCATAAGTAATGTGTTCTTCAGCCCGGCCTAGGCTTCAGTGTTTTTGAGATCTCTTCTCCTTTTTTTCCCCCTCTTATATTTCTTTATTGCCAAGTTTAAATTAACTCAGTTATTAGGCTCTAGTTCCAGATTCCTCAGAGTTTCCAGATTCAGAAATCTTTCAGGTCCTTGTTACTTCTAGAGACAGAAGAATTTAGTGACGTACTTTCCTTAGAGACATTTCTCAGAGTCTTGGATAGATAAAAAAATAACTTTTTATATCTAAATATGACCATTAACAAAAGGAGTTTTCGTCCTAAAAAGGATTCTGCTTTTTTCTCACTCCACCATTTCAAACTACTTGAATGTTCTTACTCTTACAAATTCTTACACCAAAGGTTTTGTTTTTTTATGATCGAATATTAAATAAGATAATACATTCATTGCACATTTTCAGAAACATAGCCAGAAATAAATGTTAGCAAACATTTTTATAGGTGGTACATTGGGATCATTTAGCACTCCTCAAATTATATTCCTTACAAACTGCCTATATGTAAAGATCTATGAATGCATTAAAACTAGACCAATAAATAATAAAAGGCGAAAAAAACATAAGTCTTTGGGTGACATCTCGATCAGGATTAATAATGACCAGGTTGTTTTCCCATTGTGAGTGGTAACAGCAAGGTGACCAGCAGAGGGAACACAACTGAACTCAGATTCTGTTGTCTATCCATCAGCTGAATTATCCTGTCTCACTAACTTAAGCTCTCTGCACACCCTCAGGCCAGAGACCTTGTCTCTTGTGTTTTTAGTAATCCAAAGTATACAGTCAGTGCTCGATAAGTAATAATAATTAATATTGAATCTCACTCACTGGGCAGTGTGCCCAGTATTGATAATGTCAGTGAGTATTACATCTCCCAGGGAAGCATGCAGGATGAATGTTCTGGCTGGGCCCCAGTTAAACACAGAAAAAAGAAAAAGAAACCAAAGCCTATTATGCAGTACATCATAAAGCTTAGGAAAAAATGGTCACAAACAGAAGATTGTTTGGTGGAATTGTCCACTTGTCTTTTTGTTCCCTTCTCTCCTTTTTATTTGCTGTATATTTAATTAATGATATAAAAACATCTATATTTCCATAACATAAACCAAGAATTACCACTCCAGGAAACAGTATACAGAAAATCTACAAAGAAATGCATATTATCTCATTACAGATAAGACAGAAGCAAAGCACAAAGGGAGTTGATACAGGCCAAAGTTCTAAAGCCAAGTTCTGGGTCTCCCTTGCTAGGACAGTGGTGCACAGAAGATGAATTGAAGGGAGACTGGATAGAGGGAACACTTGGATGAATTGGAGCAGGGTCTACTTACTAGCTAATATGGAATTAGTTCAACCACTTAGGTATAAAGACACATTGCAAATGACAATTACATCAGTTCATCCCCCAGCTTCTTCCCAGGAGTAACTACTGTTGTGAAATTGGTATTCATCATACTTTTAGTTATGTGAACATAGAAAAAAACCACACCAATACACAGGAATATATGCATATTTTTACAATTCTTAAGCATTTTTGAAGATAATATCTTTCAATAACCTTGTAAAGGGCATTAATTATAGCAGATTTTATGGAACAAAAAGGACTTGTTTTTCTAATTACAAAAAATTGTTAAAATGTTTCAAAAGTTTCCTAGGTATGCTGATAACTAAGAAATGAAATTTTAAGAGGACATCACTGTCCGAAGTTCTCTGAAAGTGAAACAAACTATATCTCTATGTATAACTATCATCATATTGTTTGATTGAGCAATCAATCATGTATCTATATATCCACCTATCTATTTATATACATATATATATATACACTCAGTTTTCCTTTGGTTTTGGATTATTTCACTTTATTAACTTTTTATAAGTCATTAAGAGTTTTATGATCTCTAGTCTTTCTAATATTGTTACATTTATGTTGGCTATGTCTAGAGTAAAGGGTCAATTTTGAAAAGCAGCACTTAGTAGGAAGAATATAAGGATATTCATGAAATCATCTTAAAGAACTCAAAGCCATCTTATATAATCCTTGTTCAATCAAGCAATGATCTTTGTTACATGAAAATATGTCCAATGTTTATTTTATTTTTATTAAAAGTAGTCAATAAAATGTTTGAATGAAGCCCAGAATCAGAAGGGGTCTTTTTTAATAAGCTGGTCCCAAGAATCCAAAGTAAGATATATGCTGTGATAGCCTCTAAAATTACTTTGAATTTTTCTGTTGAAATTTCATGACTCTCCAGTGCCCCTCTTTGTTAATATTCCCACAATCCAAAATTATTTCCATGCCAGAAATACTGCATTCCTAGATGGCAAATAAAACTCCATGGTAAATACATAGCTGTTCTAATGACAACTCCAATCACATAACATATGTAAAATCTGGTGACCAAAATACTGTACATTAGAATAAATATTAGTTTATAAATATGTTTAAATCTGCATTTCTCTCTTTCTATCTAAAAATATAATCACAGAAACCATGTCTTATTTTTGATCCAATATCAGCTTTGACAATTGCTGATATTCTTTTGTATAAAATAGAAATAGGCTGTTAAATTACTGATATTACAGAAATTTTCTGATGCATAATTATTTTGATACCTTTTATAACTTCATTTTAATGCTTAATAAATCAATCTTCAGACCTTAATTTTGTAGTTAACATTCTGAATTCTACCATGTAAAGCTAAAAATATGAATATAAAGGATGGGTATTTGAAAATAGGTAATATCTGAAAATTTTTATGGGGTCATTTCACATGTAATAGGATGAAGAGAATGTTTACCCAACAAATTAACTGTTAATATTTAGCCCAAGATACATGTAAGTTACAGAAATTATCTAACTTGCTGAATTCTTCTTTGGCAAGAACTCAATTGTTTTTTAATATTTACTATAGGCCATTTTAAGTATTTCCTTTTGAAATTTTCTCTCTACTATAGAGTCTTATATATCCAATGGTATTTTGTAGGGTAAGAAGGTGAACTACTTTTACATTTAAAATTGTAACAACCAGACACTCTTTTCCAACCCCAGCCCCTCCAAAAAAACAAAAAACAAAAAACAAAAAACTACTTTAAAAAAAATTGGTTCTGGTAAAAAAAATCAGAGAAAGGAACTTATTGTTTACATACTGTGTATCCTGCCAAATGCTGGGTATACATTTAGGGAGTCTGGGAGTCTGTGATAGATAAATCCTTAAATGTTTAACAGCACAGTTAGAATTATTAGTTTATGTTTGAGATTTGTGTGTATACATTTCCAAGTAAATTTTATAAGAAAACCCTGGGTCTTGACTTTCAGTGTACACAGCTAGTGAATGTGTGTGTGCGTGTGCGTGTGTGTGTGTGTGTGTTTGTGTGTATAAAATAACTGGTTGAGAGAAGGATATTAATGAAGCTTTTGCCAGAGTTTTGGTTTTCGGTTTTGTTTTTAAAGAACTCTTGCTTTATCTTACTAAATCTATACCTTGATGGTCAGTATAGTTGTAACCCACTGACTTAGAAGGAACGTGCCATGCTCTAAATTCCAAATTAAGAGTCCTTTATAAATTAGCCAGCATCCGAGAGAAGATTACACTCAAAATTCTCTCCGCCCCAAGGAAGGGGCCTGATTATTTTTTATACCTTGATTTAGGTAGGGGAGGGGAGTATCTACCTGAAGAAGAATTTTACAGAAGTAGAAAAGTAGATTAGAGGAAGGGGCTTCGGGCACAGGTGGTTTCCTTACAATTACCAAGAAGGGAGGCAATCAGGCTCTTCTACACAAGGATTAAAGGGAAACTTTTTTCTTACAATAGCAGTGGGGAGGTATGCCAAGTAGGGTGCGGTTACAATGGTTACAAGTGTTAAGAACAGATGCTTCAATGCTTCTAAGTGCAGCAGGACCCAGTTATGCACCCAAAGGGGCTGTGGCAAGGAGGGGGAAGCTAGGTTGGAGTTTACAGCTAAAATAGAGTCAGTAATGCTAGTGCAGGGTAGGTTATTACAGTATGATCAGGTTAAGAAAAATTAAGTTTGAATGCATCCCAATATTCAGTCAATGTCTTTGCAATGTAATGTTACTACTCATTGCCTTCTACTGAAAAGAACTGTGGGTAAATTGCATAAGAAGCTTCCATCCCTTCTCAGCAGCCTAGGTAAGGCAACAGTTCACCTGGCAAACACGCTCAAAAAGAACAGTAAATTTTCAAACTTTAGTCCCTTCTTCTGTCATTTCCTTGTGGATTGATTGATTTATTAGCACTAGGAATACTTGCTTTCTTTGAGGGCAGATGTGTTTGTAACTCCTGACTCTAGGCCAAGCAATTACAAACCCCTTCCCTTTCCACACACTGATAAAGAATAGTTTTCTTAAGGTGATTGCTAATTTCTGCATTTAACCACCAACTAAGTCAGAAGAACATGAAATATGTTTTTCTTTGTAGAAATTTCAGCATGTAGCTTTTTTTTATTTCTCCATAAGTTTCACTGCAGTTGTTGAAACTAGATGAAAGACTAGGCTTTAAATATTTTGCAAATTCATTGAGAATAAATCATTTAGAAAAAAATATTTCATTATTCTTTTAAGATGGCACTAAGATTTCATTAGGCAAGTAAGTCTAATTGGGAAAGACATAATAATTTTAGAACATTTACCTGTGATGAAATATAAAGGAGTCATTGTTTAATTCTGCAAGAAAATTTAGCAAAAGTGGGTTTTCCTTAAAGCATTTTGATGGTGTTGTCAAAGACAAAATTACAAAAATTTAGTTTAAATACCTTATTTGGCTTTTATTTGCAATTCTAGAATCAGGCAACACCACATTCTATAAAGAAAAATGAGTGTTTCCATGAGCTGAATAGAGATGTTTAGCTTTATAGACAAAAAGGAGCTGAAGAAACAGAAACAGAAGACAAAAAGTGGATTGGTCCTTTCAAAGTTTCTTTGTAAAGGTTAAACAGAAGGGACTTCCTCATCATGCTGCAAGAATGGCTTGCTTGGGAATTCGGCTATTCTCCTTCTCTGACTTTTTTGAAATTGTATATCTGACTTTTTGAAAGTCAGATATACAATTTAATTTTGACTTTGTGGTATGGAAATATAGCATGAGTGAGTCAGTTTTGGTTCAGTTTGTTGGGCCTAGTGCAGAAACTCAATTCAAACCAATGGCCTCCTCTAAATTTTATTTAATAGTGTGAAAACCTCCAAGATCCCAAGGTTATTTATTTGTTCAGTTATATAACATATTGAAAGACTGTTTACATTAAAAGATTTTTTCATAAAGCATTATGAATGCTTTATGATTGACTAAATACTTTAAAAACAAATAGGTGATACCATTTTTAACTTCCATTTTTATATTATTAGGAACATTTAGCAACCAACTGTAATCGACCTTTGCAGTTATACTGTGATTGGGAAAACCAATGCAGGGTATTAATTCCAATATATGTGCAATCATTTCCAGCTAATTGGCTCAGATGGGAGTTTCTGAACTGAGAAATCAGGGCCATTTAGAATATTAATACTCCTTTCAGAATGTCTTATTAGAAATTTGTGTCAATCATCTCAAAATTCAAATGGCTCCTTCCAATCGGAAGGATCTTGCTGGATCAGAATAGCAGACCCACACCAACTCTGTAAAACTTCTCACCATAAATGTAATACTCTACTTATACTTGCAATAAATAAATGTTAGAGCATTTCATGTTTTGTTCAGCTATTGACCTGATAAGAGTGATTCACAAAGCACTTTAAAGTTTATAGCCAATGAACATTTTAAATACTGAACATACCTAAAAGTGAAATAAATGCAAACATTTTAATTTAGAAGAAGGGGATGGAGATAAACAGAATTTTCTAAACTTAGCGATGTGCTATGAAACACTCCAGGAGAAGAGATTCAATTGCATTTGGTGAGTTGAATACTCACATTCATTACATTAAGAATGTAATGATAGAACATCGTTCTGTTGGCCTGAGATGCAAAACAGGCATGGTTTGGGGAAGCTTCATGGGACTCTACTTTTGCTGCGATGAAGAGAAACTTTCATGGTTATTGCATAACAGAACAAGTGGGCATATTGGTGTAGAATTGTTTAGATGACTTGGTATCAATTAGAACTGGCTCTTGGCACACAGCCTTTAAAAATGTTAGTTAAAAGCCTGTGGTGTGCCCTCTGACTGCATGTGGTTTTAGAGTGTTCTCCAAGGCTTGGTTTTCCATGGCTCAGTGGTAGAATGGGCACAGCTGCTCATAGCCTCTTTGCTTTAAAGATGATAAATATTCTCTCATGGGGGCCTTTTGAAAGAAGAGTACAGCATGCATCTTTTCCTGGAAGCCAAAGAAATCTCTCAGGCAGGGAATTTGCTGCTCTCAGTGGAGAACTAGTCTTATTTATTTCTCATTGAGAATTTTACTTTTTTTGTAGGGATGACCATCTAGGGTCTTAAATAAGAGATGCTGACACAGAACCCAAGAATAAGCATACATCTACCCATCCCTATGAGATCTATTAGTCTTGCCTCTAATATGATAATTTTCTGTGTGTAGGGTGGGGAAAGATGAATGTAGGGAAGTAAGAAGAGAGAACTATTCTTAAAATTTAGAAGCAATTCTAAGAAAATTCTGATGCTTTGATAAGACCATTTATCAAGCCAGGTGCTTTTTACTTTTGAACTTATTGAATATTCACAAACTTTTCATGAAAGGTTAGTTATATTAGATATTAGTTTTATATTTTATAGATGTAGACACTGAACTCAATGAGAATAGTAAGTTACCCAAGATCACACACTTGGACCATAGCAGCTAAGATATAAAACCAGGATTATGGACTCCGAAGACCAGCCTTTCCTTTAACCTGAACTGCTGTCCCTACTTTTTTGAGGACCTTCTATAAACCCAAAATGTATTTAAAAGTTTCTTGAGCATAACATGTGATTGGAGATCCTCCTGGTCTGAAGCAACCAGTCTGTGTGTAACATGTTGATGCAATGGGATTTCTACATTGATAAACAGATGTGAATAGATTTCTATTTGAAGTTCAGCGTATTTGCAACTTGGCTGTTTTTGTTCCCTAGAATTGTCCAGCTTTGTTTTGTAGCCTCAGACTTCCCTGAAGTCTGAAAGATTCATGACAATTAGCAAGAAAACAAAGCATACCAATAGAACATTAGGTTATGTCCATGGGATTATATTTTACAGGCAACTATAAACAGATTGGCTACCCACTTTAGTGGATGTTAGAACCTGGGAATACCATGTGACAATACTTTCATCTTTATAGGGAGAGATAATGATCCCAAATTTCAAGTAAAATTGTATTTGTTTTGTCAGGCCATAATGGTTAGGGATCAGTACCATAAGCTGTCAAAAAGCATTATTATCTGCTCTGTATTTTTAAGTGTACAATTATTTTCCCTTCTGGACCTTCAGTATTAACATCAGGAAAGTGCTGAAATTTGACTGTATTGATTATAGCTTGCATTAATCTTGCAATTAAGCATTAGATCTAAAAAGGCCTCATTTGGATCAAGTATGAAAAACATGTATTCACTCTCTGGCATGCCTGAAATAATATTTCATGCTTTCAGTATAGGCACTTTAGAAAACTGTAAAGGCCAAACAATACCTCTTTATCATTGTTATTAGACTTTTAAGTGCTGGTGACAATTAGCTCCTAAAATTCTTCAGTTTCCATCCTTGAAGGAAAGAGTCATGTACTTACATCATAGAGAGAAGGAGGTAAAGAATGTCTGGGAATATTAGAACCTGAATTATGTTTTAGTGGCTTGGAAGAAAAGCGTCTGGATAAATATTTCTTTGGCTGTTGTCACTAAAGGAAATCCAAGACTTGCGGTAAAAGCCCCGGCTTGGCGATGTTTGTAACAGGGGCTATATCTCACTTCCGTTGATGTCGATTCAGATGGAGGCATTTAAGGATCTGGAGCATGATTGAAACCATTCTAAAGCTTCAATCAATATAAATAGATTTGGAGATAAAGTCAAAAATGAAAAGGCAGAGAAAATTAAATTGTGTTTTGAAATTACTCAAAATTTTGATTCAGCTACAAAGCCACAGTACCTTTCTCTGCATGTGAATGAAATATATTTACTCTGGCAAAGTTCTACAGGAGGGATTTTTAATGCAGAGGAAATGTCCCAGGCATGAATGTTTTTCTTCCATTTATTTGCTATTAAGAAAACAGTTTAATGTTTTGGTATGTCTTTTCAATATACAGTACTTGCAATTAATGACTTGTTAACTTCTTCACCATTATACTATAAAATGTTACTATGAATGAATCTCCAAAAGGAGAGAGCTAGCTTTTGATGCTAGTTTGACACTTTAAAGTAGGATTACAATGAATATCAACATTAATCTACTCAGTTTAAAGGACATAATGCTTCAGCCCTAAGGAAAAAGTTACATTGGCTGATAAGCTGTTTCCTCTGATTTTCTTTCAGGCACCCATAAGAAAAATGCTTGGGTGTTTAAATATTTGTTATTGTAAAATCTTTCAATATTTCTTATGAATACAATTATTCTTTCCCTCATGGCGGCAACTTTGTTTAATTCAGTTAATGTAGATGGTGGTAGAAAAGTGTCCATCGTAGTCATGTTACTGTGAACATATTCAGGCTTGCCTCTCTGCAATATGAGGAATGAAGTGAAGTTTGTCTTTTGTGTTTCTCTCTGATTATATTCAATTGTATTCCTCTGCCTCTATCACCTACAAAAACACCTGGCTTATATCTTAGTTGGCCTGAAGAATGATGATCAAGGTGGTGTGGGTAGTTGGTTAAATGACAAGCAGTTCTGTTACTATATTGAGATCATGAAAAGCCTCTCTTCTCCTCTCCTTTTTTGGAAATGTCTCAATTCCTGTTAAAGTTGTGATTATTGGCATGACATCAAAGAAAGTGAATTGTAATGCTATCCTGATTAGGAGCTCAAAGCTCATTTTCTTATCCAGCTATATGTTAGAACAGTTATAGGATTTCTCCTGAGAAAGAGAGACATCGTCTGACATGCTACTGTAAATTAACTCTGTGCAAATCCTTTCTTAAAGGTGAAAGTGAATTTAATCTTGAAAATAGTTTTACTGTCTGTGCAGCTGTTTTATAATAAACATAGTTTTAGACTATTATCATTAATATATTTTACAGTATTCTTTATTAGAGAATTTACCATTAAGAAAAAAGAGTTTTAAATTTTATTTGGGAATCTCTCATTTGTCTATGTTCACCTATCTATAACCACCTGTAGGTATTAAAAGCTGTCTTCACTTCTCTCTTTCAAATCTTTTGCTACTTCTCACAAGGAAGTAGATTCCAGGATATACTGCTTCAGTTCTTAAAGGAAGTGACAGTAGTTCCAGGCCAACTGGAATCAATCAATTAAAGGATTTTGTTTTTACAAATAAAAAATAAAAAGTCTTCTGCCATCAAAACTCACCCAGGAACCATTAAATACTATTAAAAAAAAAAAAAAACTGGCAGGATTGTAAGCTCAAGCATCTCTTAAATGATCAGACGATCTGATTCCCATCATGTTCTATAGCTGTGGTCACATTCACATACACTACACTGGGATC
Source organism: Saguinus oedipus (assembly GCA_031835075.1). Classification (NCBI taxonomy): domain Eukaryota; kingdom Metazoa; phylum Chordata; class Mammalia; order Primates; family Cebidae; genus Saguinus; species Saguinus oedipus. Next base: position 182,581,780 of record CM063170.1, on the reverse strand, counting down.
TAACTCTCTTTGGCATCCCCTCAAGTATGCTATTGGAGAGGATTCCTTGGTGAGAAAGAATGTTTTAAGTCTGTACTGCAGGAGCTGGGTAAGGAATATCTCATCAGCATTTCTGTACATATTTCATGTCTTGTGCATTTCTGCTTTCCCAACTTTAAGCAGGAGCCTGACACCTAGAAAGCACCTAATACATTTTGCAGAATAAATAAAGACAGTGCCCCTGCCACTTTGTTCTCATCATGCTATTTGTGTATGTTCTTTCTGAATGTTCTTCTTAGCATGTGCTGGCTCTGTTCTTTGAATATTGTTTTCTTCTAGAAATGGTGACCGTTTTTTTCCTAGGCTTCTACAGACATCCTCACCTTTGCTCCATAATCATTCCTTGCTTCTCTGCCTGCACTGGCTCTGGGAGCTGCCCCCGCCATGCTCATCACTGAGTTTGCATTCTATTACTGCCATCTAAGAAATTCAATTGCAAACTCACATAAGGATTAAATCTGAAATGAATAAAATTAAGGTCCTTGCAAGAATCCAAAATATTCTCAAGTAAATTGGATTCATGAATACTTGTATAAGGGCTTTAATGCCATCAGTTTTGGCTAAAATGACACTATTCTTCATTCTGATTTTTTGAAAACTTGAGAAAAACTGAGATTACTGGTTGAATGGCCTCTTGAAGGGTGGAACAGCACTGCAAACCATTAACTACAACTAAATTTTCTAAACATCTACCTTTTCCCCATTACTATTGGCAAACTCTCCAGCCCTCAAACCATCACTGCATGAGGTTTAAAAGGCTCTCTTCTCCAAGCAGAATGTCAGACTTAGTGAACATCACCTTTCTTCCATCTGCATTTGCATTGGGGTGTCCCTTTTAGGCAGGAGTTACTCCACAATGTTTGTTCTTGGCGCCAGTGTTATAATTACAGAATCTCTGGAGTCAGAAAATCAGTACCATAATACAGCTTGGTTAGTTACTAAGTTTATGATTTGGGCTAGATTACCTAACCTTTACGAGAATTATTTCTTTCAAAACACCTACTTTTCTAGATTATTGTGAAAAAGTAATAAGATATGATTTTTCAAATGTCACGTGCAGTGTGAGACAGAATAGGCATTCAATTTATGATAGTTAATCTTATGATCAATATGGAAATATGCTGCTTCTGAAAACTTATCATGGTCCAATAGAAAACATGACATTGGATTTACATCTCTCATTATTCTCATGGAGTAGATTCATTTTTTTCTGAGATACATTTCTGATTCATTGGATTCCTATTGTCACGTCTTTCTCTGAGTCTCATCACGGTCCCATGGACTCAAGTGTTATTGCTTTCTTCTCCCACTTCTTTAATGTAGTTTATTTCCCATAATTCTGAAATAATTTTCTTTTAAAAGTAAACTTACTCACACATTTTCTTGCTTGACATCTTTCGATTGGCTCCCTATTGTCTAGTTAAACTGCCTTCTTTATTACAAGTCTCCTTCAAGCTTTTTATTTCCTAATGTCATTGTGAATCTCTAAGATGAGAACCAACACATGTGTCCATTGAAAACCTCTTTTTAACATTTTGAAATGCTGAGCATTTTTAGGGAATGATTGTGCATGATACACAGGGCAAGTATGGCCCACAATGATGAGTCGAAACCTCTGAGCACATATATACAACATTTATTGGCCACCCCTGTCTTCAGTCTTAGCTTCTCTCTGCTTCATACTCACTTTTTGTCATTCTTGTGCTCCAATAACAGTCTTTGTAGTTTTCTCCCTCCTTTGTAGACCATATTATTAGCCTCTGATACACTCCCCTCCAACATTCTTCTAAAATTCTCGCTGTATAGAATCTGCTAAACTTGATGACCTACTGATTCTTCAACAAACAGCCCAAATGTTATTTTCTCTGATGCTGTTGTGGTCTCCTGAATCTCAAGCAATATGGATGCTTTGGGAGTTTAAAAGAAAGAAAGACCTATATTCATAATTCTAATAACTTTATCACATTGCCATGTGAGATTCTGTCTCCCCCAATAAAAAATAGACTCCATAAAGGAATGCATGTCCATGCTCCATTCAATTAGTAGCTTCTTTTCTAGTTCACTGGCTAACATATATAGATGGTGTATGATGAATGTTTACTAAAATATCTACTGAATATGCTACAGATAGAATGGAATGTCTCACATGCGTACACACACACACACACACACACACACACACGCACACAACCTATTGCCAAGTGATAGGATTAATAATTTTTATTTTCAGCAATACAATCATTTACTTCACAGGTCTGTAAATTTATGGCAATTTCTAATTTCTCTGTTTCCAATTATGCATATTCTATAAGCTATACTCCTTAGAAACCATGATACCTCCAGACTCACTACTTAACATGGACACGGCTATTATATTTTATGCCAAAGTTGATAGGACAGTATTTCCAAATGACATTTAAGTTTCTTCTTGAGCTTTTTAGCAGGCAGCTCCTGTGTGAAAATGCAAGACAGAGAGGGGGAACCACAAGTTGCTTTTTTGAAAATCCATTTAGTCATTATTCATCAGTGATCCTTAAACCAGTGCCCACTCATATCTCAGGCTGACACTTGATAATGATTTCAATAGAAGAGCAGCTGTTCCACATTATATGCCTCTCTGGGAACAGCACCCAGGTACTGCCATTCCAATTGTTTTATGAATGTGCTAGAGAAATGGCAGATTGCCAAAGACAGCATCCGCATGGTTGTTTGAAACAACACCCAGACATAAAAAGAAAGAAAAATCTCCTCGCAGATTGCAATGTGTACAATTTGGCTGTTTTGCACATCCTCTGCAGCTGTGCATTCATGATGCTATATTTAAGCAAAAATCTGTGTAAGAATTAGTCACTAGAAGATGGAAGTTTGGCGGCCATTTTAAGGATTTGGCTGCAGTGGTTGCCAAGATCTCTCCCTCCAGAATGAGCTCTGCCTATCTTATAACCAACCGAAAGTGTGATGTGACTACTTGCTAGAATGTAATGTTTTCACATATCCTAAGGCTTGTTCAAAAATTAGCAAGCCCTCATTTTTCTTTGTGAAAGAGATAACTGTCACCTTGCGGATTCTTTTAGAATCACAACGGTCATACAGTCTTTGAAAAAGCTGATATATAGATCTGTTGCATCTTTCTTGTGCCCTTCCTTCCTCACTCCCAGAAAATTAATATTAAAGAAATCATAATAAAAGAGAATACATGTGCTCAGTTTAAATGTGTAAGATCAGTTGGTTATTACTAGTGTGCAAATTCAAGTTTACAAAATACCACAGATTTCTCATGGTCAGAGAAAAAAAATGCTTCAGACCCATCCTGCCTAACAAAGAAGGAATATAAAATATCTGATGAATTCATCTATGCAGATGATAGGAAATAAAACATTGGCTCCTGGAAGGAAAAAAGATTCTCTTGTTGTTTGAAAATGCCTTATTTTCAAAGATATGAAAAAGCCAGTACCTTTGAATAAGTCTTCTATTTAGAAGTCAGTGAAATCTATAGAATTGGGGAAGTAAAATTACATTAACTAATCTTACAATGCTTGGCCTTCTTAAGGAAAATACTATACTGGGCCAACAGAGTTCAGCAGATGTATTAACATCTTCTCTGAAAAGCACCATCATCTTTTTCCAGAAACCTGTGAAGCTTAGATTTGTTTAAATCTTATTTGCCAATTACACACGTCAAATATTTGTATTCCCGAAAATAGAGAAGATCATTAAATTGCATATTTTTCTCACATGCATTCAGTATTTTGGCATATTTTAAAAATTCCATGCAAACATTTCCCTAAACTCACCTCCAATTTGCAATGACCTGTTGCCTTCACATTGCCCATGTCTGCCTTTCTTCGAATTCTAGTGTGAAGTTTTAAGAGTAACCCTTTACATGAAATTTCTCATCATCACTTTGATACATATGTACCCAGTTTAAAAGAAGTTGATTGGTGCCATAGTTATGCTTCTTTTAAAGGTGTGTCTCATATGTTATATATTTTTTAAAGAAACTTTTTATAGTACAATAATTTTAGATATATAGAAAAGTTGTATAAATATAGTCAGGAGTTTTCATATACTTTCCTCCCCAAACACACACCCAGTTTCTCTTATAATTAGCATCTTTTATATGTGTACACTGTTCAAGATTAATCAGCCATATTAACATATTATTATGAAGTAAAGTTTATTCTTTATTCAGATTTACTTACTTTTTACCAAACGTCCTTCTTCTGATCCAGGATCCTATCTAAGATACCACATTGCATTTGGTCACCCTGTCTCCTTAGACTCCTCCATACTGTGATAATGTCTCAGATATGCCTTGTTTTTGATGACCTTTACCATTTTGAAAAGTACTAATCAGATATTTTGTACAATATTCCTCAACTGGGCTTTGGTGTTTTTCTCGTTAATAGACTGGGGCTATTGGTTTTTGGGCGGAAGATCAAGAGATAAAGGGCCATTCTTATCACAGCATGTGGGGTCTCATGACAATAACACGTTGGCATTAACTGTTGATGTTAATCTTGATCACCAAGTTGAAGTAGTTTGTCAGATTGCTCCACAATTAAGTTACTCTTTTTCTTTCTTTTCAAACTGTACTCTTAAGAAGAAAGTCACTATGTGCAATCTATACTTAAGAAATGGGGAGTTATATTTCATCTCCCTGAATGTATAATATACGCATAATTTATTTGGAATTTTCTACACTGAAAATTTGTCCATACTTTTCTACTCATTTATTTATGAAACTATTTTTTATGATACTGCAGTGGTGGATACTGAATACTGTAAAATTTTTAAAATCTACAAAAACTTTAAAGCACAAAGTGAATATTAATGTATGCAATTGAAAAAAAATAATTTAGAACATCAGTGGATCCCAGAATAGAATGAATACTATGATAACAAAATCTAACTGTGTTACAAATATGTGAAATTACTTTACTTAATCAGGTGGGGAAGGGGTATTGCCTTAAGTAAATTTAGAAATGAGTAGAGTCTAAGACTAAAGGCAAAAGGAACTACAAGCACAAAACTCTAGTTGTTAAAGCTGTTTTTCATGTGAGTACAGGCAAACAATTATGAAAACTCTATACTAAAATTAAACAGCTAAGTAAATGGTTACTGATGGTAGGAACCAGGTTTTTCATTATTGGAATGGGAGAATGCAGGAAGGCAAGGAAAGAGGCTACAATGTTTCACATGTTAACAAATCAGAGTTGGAGACAACAGTATGAACTTACGTTTAGCTTAATATAGATATAGATGGATACATATGGCAATATTTACAGATGTGTCTATATACATGTGTTAGTATACAAGAATATATTTTCTTGCTATATGCTTAGAACCTATGACAATGACATCCCAGTAGCAACAAGCACACCTATCATCCAGTTATTGGTTTCCAATACAATGGTTAATTCTAAGACTGGGAAATGAATATACTAGATGAACCTAGAGCACATTGAAGAGCCATAAAATAGTGTTCAAAACAGGCCAGGCACAATGGTTTATGCCTATTATCCCAGCATTGGAAGCTTAGTTAGGTGGACTGGTTGAGCTCAGGAGTTGGAGATCCACCTGGGCAATATAGCAAAAACTGTCTCTACAAAAAATACAAAAATTAGCCAGGCATGGTGGCGCACCTGTGGTCTCAGATACTTGCAGGGCTGAGATGGGAGGGTTGCTTGAGCCCAGAAGGGTGAGGTTGTAGTAAGCGAAGTGCCATTCTACTCTAGCTAAGGTGACAGAGCAAGACCCTGTCTCAAAAAAAAAAAAAGTGCTCAAGACAAAATTACAAAGGAAAGATGTTTGTAGTTTACAGGAAGTCAAAGGGACACAGACGGGAATCTACTGAAAGAGCTTCCTATGGCCAAAACTGAAACATTTAAGCAAATAAATAAGAAAATTATTATTATTATTATTACTATTTTCTTTTTTAATTGCAATTTTATTAACAGGTCATTCACAGCGAATCACATAGTTTCTTTGTACATGATTTCTGCAAGACAGACAATTTAGAATAAAGGCTACACACAAATGTTCTGTAATGAAACTGCTCAAGTTCAAATTATTGCTCCAATTCTTATGTATCACCCTGGCCAAATTACTTAATCTATTTGTAGTTATTTTCTCATCAAAATCTTGGATACTGATAAAATACATTGTAGACTATAGTGCTGAGCACATGGTAAGCACTGGATAATTATGAGCTGTCATTACAAGTTGGTTTGCAATAGGCTATCAGCAGAATTCACTTTCCTTATTGTCTAAAGTACAAGTTTTTTACAAAATTCTGGAAACAATATTTTTAAAGTGTACAGAATTCATTGTAGAGAGACCAAATTAATTTGCTAAAATTTATCTAAAATATCAATTTTGAATATTTATAATTTCTACTAATACATTTCTGGATAAACTCTGAAGTTGTTCCTATGGCTTTCTTTGATTTTTACAAATGATTCAATTACATATTTGGTTTTTAACATGGTTGCTTATTCTTACTATAGTAATGTAGCTTTGGGCTATGATTATCTAGTGTCACAAATGACCAATTCTGTTATTTCTATTTTCAGTTAGGATATTTGTTTGATGTTGAATAAATAAAATAATTTAAAACTGACTGAAGTTTCAAGCTACACAACAGTTGGGTTAAGCTTGAATGAACGCAGGCTCTAACAGACATCCTAAAAATGTAAAATAATCAATGATTAGGAATATCAAGGAGTGGCTAAAGAACACCTCCCATTTTTTGATATGGACTACCCCCACACACACACGTGCACACACACACACACACACACACACACACACACGGTTTTTATTTCTGTGGAATGTTAAGCAAATGTGCTTGAAGCACTACACCCTTTAGACCATTCAAAATCAGATTGTCATTTTTAAATTTCTCCTTTATAAAAAATTCTGAAAATATTCATGGCATCAACAGGAACATGTCTGTATCTGTACATATAGTTGACTAAATGTAAATTCATAAACTCATTAATTTGAACAGTTATTAATATATTTAATTCAAATGGTATGCTAATATTAAGCGGCTTTGAATGCTTTAACTGACATGGTATCATTCCTCTAATGAGTTCTTCCTCTCTCTTTTACTAAGATAATACTACAGTCTACATGCAGCTGAAGTTGTATTTTCACTTTGGTGAGTGACTCAGAACTAGAGAACATTAAAATTGTCATTCGATACCCTTATCTTTGAAAGGAGTCCCAGAACTGGGGAGGCCATCAGATGTGTTGCTGACACATGCATAGCCCAGAGTGAAGCCAAATTGTTACTGTGGATGAAGAAGTGTCTCACTGGGACAGAGCAGGCTCTCACCATCTTTTCATAATAATTGTAAAGTCTATTGTTTCTGTCACTGACTCTTCCAAGGTACTTAGTAATATCTGAGGCTCTAAATTGGCTTTAATGCATGGCATCTGAATAAAATATTGCATTCTTGATTTACTGCACACAACTGTTCAGCCTGTGGCTGAATATTCAGTTTGAAAATTGGGATGTCTGGGAACTTCCCTTTGCTCTATCTTTGTGTTACACTCCTTCCCGAGGAGATAGAGAAAAATTCAACATAGTAAAGGTGTGTCATCTTCACCAAGAGTATGATAAGATTTGTTAAATAACTCCCTGTCTTCCAAATAATTTCAAAATAGAAGCAAAGTGGAAAAAATTAGGAGTAATGTGATACTAGCTAAACATATATGTAGTTTTCCACAAATATGAGAAGATAGGACCAAGTAGTAACTGTAAATCAAGCCAGCAATTCCATGTGATCCAAGCTGGGTAGCACAATATCACTGAATCTGTTCCAATGACCCTCCATCTTTTACTTACTGTTCTATGAGGAAAGGTCACATTTGCTGCTGTTGACACTGTTCAGATAAGAAGTGTTATACATTTCCCCTAACAATAAGATTTTCTATCATATACATTGCCTGGGGAATAGTAAGTCATACATACAAAATCTGGTCCTGTATTTTACTGAGTGGGAATTTTCACTCACTCATCAAGCCTGTAGCTTTGCTTATTTTAAATGTTTCCCAGTATCATCTGCACTTGGGCTGCTGCCTTAGCCTACTGAATGGCTTCCTAACGTATGCCTGGTCTTTCTCCAATCCATTTCTGCACAGTGCTGTAAAAACTCATCTTCTAAAAATAGAGCTTTTACAAAGGTAGATCTTGCTTTAAACACACACACAGAACAAACAAACAAAAATAGTATCTCTCAACTGCCTACACAACAAAAATAATCTGTAATCTTCCTAGCCTGGCATTAATAAATACTTGAAGTCAAACAGTTCAAATCCTGACTGCACTTACTAGAAAGCCCAGAGTAAAGGCAATCACTTCTACTAGACTCAGTTTCTTTATCAGTGAAATGAAAATAATAATACCTATGTCACAGCATTGCTTAAAAAAAGTTAATAATTAAGAAATTTTATCCACATAAGTCCAAACCATGGTTCAGTGTCTGGCTTATAAATAAGCTGTCAATAAACTATAGGCTTTTCTCTTTTTTAATATAAATTAATAATTTGCTCAAATTCAGTTATTCAAATCAAAACTCACTCAAACTCAGTTATTCTGCAAGTTTATTCAAATTATATTTATCACTTACTGTGAGCCTATATGAATGGATATTTAGTTTTCTTAACCTATTTATTTTCCATATTACTTGTCTAACTCTTTTTCATTCATATTATTACCTCCTAATATATGTAATTTGAATATATCTGATTGAGCTAAGATGTGATGATATCTAGTAACATTAACATAATTTAGATGTGCCTAGACACAAATTTATGAAAAAAGGTATTGACCCTTACAACAAATCTGGCAACATCAGGCAGAGCTGACCTTAGAGATAACTGAAACCAGAGACTGTAAAATAACCTGGCTCTTGACTCTAAGAGTCAAGACCACCGATTTCCCTGTCTCTGGAGCAGTGGAGACAGCAGACCAAGGTTCTCAGCTTCTCATCTTTGTCACATGAGAGGAAAGGGCTCTTTTAGCTTATTCAGAATATCACAGAGTAAAGTTCTGATTGGCTCACCTTTGGTCATGTGTCCAATCCCAAGCCAATAACTGTGCTCAGAATGGAGTACAACACAAACCTGAACATGATTCTGGGACCCGACTCTAGATGGCTGGGAGAAGGCAGGTTATTTAAGGAAATGACAGCTCCTTTAGGGACTATATATTATATGGGAGAAAGGATGAGTAGATTAATTCTGCAAAATAAAGGGTGTGCTACTTTAAAGCAAGTCTTAGGTACTTAAGGGAGAAAAAAGTCAAACAACGAATATCCATGAGTAAATTACAAACTTAACCACAATTATCAATCAGAACAGGTTTGCAGTGGCTATATTTGGTAGATAACGTGGAAACTTCAAGAGTCTTATGTGAGTAATAAGCTTATGTCATTCGCATTCTAAAATTAAACTAAATATTTAGACTTTTGGTTATGTGCTAATCCCACAGGGTTCAATCTTAGTTCTAGGTTAAGTTACTTATTTTCCATTTCAGCAGTAAGAAATATCTAGAATTTTAAGAATATTTATGGCATTTACTGCCTACACATTGAATTATATTTATGAATATGCTTTACACTTCTAAGCATTTAGTCATCAAGATTTATTTTATAAAACTATTGTAGAAATTATGGCTGTTTTTATCCTACTCAACACAAATCAGCTCAATATCTGTTGCCTATTATTTTAGATCAGTTACTCAATATAAATAATTAGAAATGTGGTTTTCTTACAGACCCTCAAACCACTAATTTTTCTTTATTAATCACTCAGCGAAAAAATTCTGATTAAGAAAGAAGGCAACTAACGTATTAAGAATAAATTTGATTAATGCATTAGCATTCCCTAATCCAGATTAGAAATGATCAACATTTTGTAAATGTGAGTGTATGTGACAGCCAACATAGGTGCAAGGCAAGTAGTAAGATCAGACTCCCTGAAGGTCCAGGTGAGTCTTGGTGATGGAAAAACTGATGTGAGCTGTGGTGCGAGTCTCTAAGACAACCCCAGGTGATTTATGGATTTCTGATATTCATGCCTGTGTGTAATAATCCTTTCCCCCTGAATGTGGGCTAGACTTACTGATTCATTTCTGACAGGAATTGGCAGAAGACACATGATGGCAACTGTTAGTTGGGTTATAAAAAGATTGTGACTTCCATCTGGGGTGATTTCTCTCTATTTTTCCATCTAACTCTGTCTGTCTCTCTGTCTCATTTTCAGCTTCCATGCCATGAAGATGCTAGGCAGTTTATGATGAAGTCTTTATGTTTGGGGACCAAGGCCAGGCATAAGCCATATGAGATAGCTTGGAAATAGATTCCCCAGCTCAGTGGAACCTTCAGATGGGGCTGCAACTCCTGCCAACAGTTTGACTGCAACTTCTTGAGAAAGCTTGAGCCAAAGGCTCCCAGCTAAATAACACCCATATTCCTGAACCAGAGAAACTCTGAGATAGTAAATATTTGTTTTTTAATGCCGAGAAGTTTTAAAATAATATACAGCAATGGATAACCAATTCAAAGCAGAGCAAATTCTGCTTGTCTAATATGCATTCTACTACAGCCTGCAACAGAGAACAAACAATAACAACAATAGTTGGCCAATTAAAGACAATTTAGCAATTTTTCTCTTTGAATTGTCCTCTCTACCATAGCTACCTTTTCTTACAGAGATTTAACCTTAATAAAACATATAATCTTGGTTTCTTAATAAGACATATAATCTTAAATTTTCTGGATTACTTTTAGAGACCAAATGATGAAAACATGAGATTTTCAAAAACATCTTGCATGGAAAATTAACAATAATATCATGCAATAATATGGTACTAGTATCAATATACACTCACATTAATTTATACACTCACATTCACAAATGTTGATCATTTCTAGTCTGGATGAAGGAATGTTAATGAATTAATCATTAAATTCAGATTTATTCTTAATATGTTAGTTGCCTTCTTTCTTAATCAGAATTTTTTTGCTGAGTGATTAATAAAAAGAAATCAGTGATTTGATATTTTTCATATGGTACTAGTATTAATTCCTTTAAGTAAAAAAGATAATAAATATATGATACTAGCCATTTTAGAAATTATGACATTATTTCATTTAAATATTGATTTCTATTTTTGTGTATATATTTCTATTTTTATTTTTGACATAATTATAATCACATTAGGCACTGTGGAAAACTTTAAATGATCCAACTTTTTAATAAAATTATTATTTATAAACTTTCACACATTCTAAAAACATTTTCTATATTTTTTCCTTGTTTTAGATTTTGGGATGAAATTCTGAACAGGCAGGAATATTTTTTAAAAATATTCTTTATCCAAAACTATGTTTCCAAAAGGTAAGTAACCCACCTTTCTCCAGCTTTAATTTCTTATTTTCTTCATAATTAAATAAGGTGACTCAAGGTGACCTAAAAGATCATGTTTTTTCTTCAAAAAAAAAAAAATTCTGGGCAGTGATTTAAAAAAACAGTAAAAGTTCTTCTCACAGCCATTTTGAAGACATAATATTGCCAGTGAGAAGTGTTATCACATCATGTAGCTCCTTCTACAAGTCTTTTATCTTATTATTTCTAGTTCTTAAAAACCACATTCTCCAAGTCTTTGCTATTGTGAATAGTGCCACAATAAACATAAACATCTCCAAGTCTTCGCTATTGTGAATAGTTCTACAATAAATGTAGAACTTGAACTATGTAAATTAGTTCAGTGGTTGAACTAATTTACACTCCCACCAGCAGTGTAAACGCATTCCTTTTTCTCCACATCCTCTCCAGCATCTGTTGTCTCCTCACGTTCTCTAATGATCAGTGATGATGAGCTTCTTTTCATATTTGTTGACCTCATAAATGTCTTCTTTTGAAAAGTGTCTGTTCATGAAACCATCATTCTCAGCAAACTAACACAGGAACAGAAACCAAACACCACATGTTCTCACCCATAAGTGAGAGTTGAACACCAAACACTGTATGTTCTCACTCATACGTAGGAGTTGAACAATGAGAACATATGGGCACAGGGAGGATAACATCACACACTGGGGCCTGGTGGGGTATGGTAGGGGGAGGAAGGGGAGGGATAGCTTTAGGAGAAATATCTAATGTAGATGATGGGTTGACGGGTGCAGCAAATCACCATGGCACATGTATACCTATGTAACAAACCTGCATGTTCTGCACATGTATCCCAGAACTTAAAGTATTATTAAAAAACACGCACATTCTCTGGAATTGTAGCCATAATATTACTTTGCTTGTCTTCAGCAATGTAAGCGAAATCTCCATTTATTAAGACACAACAGAAAGACTTCCTCACAATTTTAGTAAGGAGACATTCTTCTATCAAAATATCCCATCTAGGATTTCCATACCTCCCTTAATTTCTCCTCAATAATTTAAATCAGGTTTACTGAATTATGATTTACATATAATCCTTTTATTATACAGTTCAATGAAATTTGTTAATTTATAGTTATAAAGTTGACCCCACAAGGAAGATTTAGAATATTTCATCATCCCAAAAACATTTCCTTGCACCCTTTGTAGACAATCCTTTCCTTACCTGACCTCCTTCACTCTGCCTCTGGCAAGCAGTGATCTGATTTCTGACACTATAGTGCTGCCTTTTCCAAATTGTTCTATGAATGGAGTCATGTGAGCTTTGTATCTAACATTTTTCACTCAGAATAATGCTTTTACATGTAAACATTTTGTTGTATGAATTAGTAGTTTGATCCTTTTTATCACTGAGGATTATTCCATTATATAGATGTAACACAATTTGTTTATCTACTTACCAGTTAATTGACATTTGGATTGTTTCCAGTCTGGGGAGATTATGAACAAAGCTGCCATAACATTTAAGTATTTGTGAGTGAATATGCTTTTTGATTTCTCTTAGATATATCTAGGTGTGAGGATGTTGAATCGTATGGAAAATGCATGTTTAAATTTATGAGAAACTGACAAAAATTTTCCAAAATAAGAGTAACATTTTGTATTCCTAGTTGTGCTACATTCTTACAAGCACTTGGTGTTGTTAGTCTTTTTTATTTTAGCCATTCTAATATGTGTTTAGTAGTAATTCATCATGGTTTTACTGTACATTTCCATAATGGCAAATGTTGGGTATCTTTTCATATGCTTGTTTACAATGGTATATATTCTTTGATGAAGCAGTTATTCAAAGAACTTATTTATTTTAACTGGATTGTTTTCTGTCTTATTCAGTCACAATAATTTTTTTTATCAAATCCATTATTGATGTGTTTTTTAATGTAACCAACCAGGGTATATTATATTTTCATCTTATAAATACTGTCATTCAAAGTGCAGGTGTTTTTCTTCATAATTAAATTGTTTATCATTTTTAAGTTTTATATATTTTTTGTCTGCACTAACAGTTTTGCTTAACCTTAAAGGGTAATAGTTTTCTTCTATGTTTCCTTCAGTAAATTTTAGTTTGAACTCTTACATTTAGGATTATATTTCATGTAGAATATAAATTTTTATATAATGTAAGGTGTCAGTTTTCTTTTTCTTTCTCTATTTTTCTCTTTTTCTGGGGGAGAGTTGAGTGGAGGGAGGACATGAATATCCAATTGTTCCAGCACCATTTGTGCTAAATACTATCTTTATTGAATTACCTTGACACCTTATTCAAAATCAATTGACAATATATGTGAGAGTCTGTTTTCAACTATTTATTCTATTCTGTTAATCCATATGCTTATTCTTAGGCCAATGACATATTTTTTGATTATCATAACTTTATAGAGTTTAAAATCAAATTAAACTTTGTTTTTATATTTTCAAAATTGTTGTGAATACATATTCTGGATCCTACATATAGATTTTTTTTTTCTTTTGAGACGGAATTTTGCTCTTGTTGCCCAGGCTGGAGTGCAATGGTGCCATCTTGCCTCCCAGGTTCAAGTGATTCTCCTGCCTCAGCCTCCTAAGAAGCTGGGATTTCTGGCATGTGCCACCACTCCCAGCTACTTTTTCATAGTTTTAGTAGAGACGGGATTTCTCCATGTTGATCAGGCTGGTCTTGAACTCCTGACCTCAGGTGATCCGCCCACCTCGGCCTCTCAAAGTGCTGAGATTACAGGCGTGAGCCACTGTGCTTGGCCACCCTTCACATAAATTTTAGAATCAGTTTGTCTATTTCTAAAAAGGAGGTGTATTTGATAAGGATTGCATTGAATCTACAATATCTGCTTTGGAAAAATTGAGAAGTTAACAATATTGAGTTTTCTAATCCATGAACGTGGTAGTTGTCTCCATTTGTTTAGGTCTCCCTTAATTATTCTCAGCAATTGTTTTCAGAGATTAAATGTGGGGAAAAAAAATCTTTTATATTCAATCTCTCTTCCTCTTCTGTCAGGCTGTTAAAGTAGGTATGGTTGTCAAGTCAATAAATCAATCGGGCAAGTAGTTAAACAGAGTTTACAAATGTGTTTCTGTGTTTACATTCAGTGTACCATACTTCAGCAGTGTTCTGATACTATCTCATTTTGTTTGGTGTCCCCAGATTTGTTTCAGGGTTCTTATTCTATCCTCAGTTTTCTGGAGGCCCTACATGCTTATCCCACAGATGACATCTGTATTTGTGCTCCTGCCCCTCCCAAGGGGTAAGTAACTGTTGTTATTTGCTGTGAAGTGTTTGTGGAATACAATGGGAGGTTTTTGGTTCTTCTGCTTCAGGCTCACATTGAGGCAGACCCTATGCACTTGCACCTTGGAGTGGAATTCCCTCACATTTCAGCCACCACATGTACCCTCTGTGACAGCCAAATTTTGTCCAGTTGTTGGGGGCAGGTTGAGAGAAAGACTCAGTGTATTTTTCTGACCAGAGGTGTGAGCAGATCTTTGCCTTTTTCGATACAGGATCTTAAGCCCTAGGAAGTTTTTGGCCCCTTCCTAAGGCAGATGTTTTCCACTTCTTTCTCTCTTTCAATAGTAGCAAACCTTGCCTGAGCTATTGGTGTGAAAATATTTCTGAGTCCTCTCCCATCATTCTAAATCTTTTGCTTTGAATAGGAGGTAGATCTTGGAAAAGAACAAGATTTTTCTTTTTTTCCTGTATGACACCAAGGGGTGCTCTCATGCATGTCTCTTGCCCTACCCACATTCTTTCTGGTAAACCAAAATAGAGACCTAGAAAGGAACTTGGCAAGTATATGCAGACTTCTATTGAATATGGGAAGAATTAACTTTGTCACAGTAACCATCACTAAGTCTTCAAGAACTTATTGAAATTTACTTGTTTTCATCTTATCCCTTTCCAGAGAACCACCTATTCTTCTGGTACTCTATAATAAAACAGTCTATGCATCCTATTCCTCCACGGGTCTTATATCCTCTGAAATTCAGTTCATCTGGTTGCCTTGTAATCTCAGCTTTCTGATGGTCTCAGTAAAAATTATGATTTTGTAGATCATTTGAATTTTCCTTTTTGCTAGTGTGGAATCAACAACATATACATATAATGCTTCCTCATGATTTTGTTAAAAATACATATCTAAGCAGCTAAAAATATACATATCTCTGTTTCACTCTATATCACAGGTAAAATGATAAAACAGTACAGAGAAAAGTAAGTTCATTCATTTTCTTTTTTTGTTCCTATTTCATCTCAGACGCATTTGTTTTCCTTTTGGGGATGTCAAATCAAGATTACTCCCAGATTACTAATTTTCCTTTAAGGAGGAAAAGAAAAACCTCTATGTTTGGGAAGATAGTTTAAAAATTTCCTTGGAAACCACATGATATTATTTTCCAGTCTGACCAAATGAATGCTTGCCTTGCTAACTATGGAAATTTTCCCTGTGCCCCATCCTGCCTGAGATGTTGATACATAATCAAAAGGAATATGTGCCAAAATATATTGGAAGAGAGTTCTCACTGTCTTATAAATTTCCCAGCCAACGTGGGAAGAAAAACAATACTATTTTAGCTCATTATCTCACCAATTCCAAATACTATATAAGCCAGAGCATCTCCCTCTATAATCTCTGGTATATATTTAAAATCCTGTGTCTCTATTGATATATTCGCAGTGATACAAGGGAAAGACAAATACACTCTTCTATGAGGTATTTTTCCTCTAAAACCCTGCTTTCAACCACAAAAGTCTAGAAATCCCTCCAATTAGCCCACCCAAAGGAAATCAATTCAGAATACTTTTACAAATCCTTCCTAATAATGAAAATGCCAATTTATCTGTTTAAAATAGAATCATTACTAAAAGTCCTTACTTCTATACCAGGTATACAGGAGTATCTGAATAAATATTGACTATTTTATCTGACATTATTATAATCATTTTTGTTGTTATCATTCTTATAACAAAAGATACACTGAAGCCAAAACAAGGATTGGTTTCTGATGAGGCAAGCCAGAGAGAGTTGGCTGTCCACCCAAGTTCATGCTTCCTCTATCTAATATAGAGTAACTACTGGGAGGTTTCTGTGCAGTCAGGAATTACACTGCCCAAACTCCCTGTTTCTAAGCATGATTACATGCATAATTCTCACCAAGATGAGTAGAAAGGATTGTATGTTGCTTTTAGGCCTCAGCATTTTAAGAGGCAGGTGCCTCTGCATACCTGCTCTCTCTTTTTGTGTCTGAATTAAGATGAATGTTTGGCACACAAGCCTGGGAAAGTTGTATGATGGAAGAACCTCATTGCTGCACTGTTGCATTGAGGAATCCCACCTAAGAGTCTTTTGCAAGAAATAAAACTCTACTGTGTTTGAGTCTTTGCATATTTGGGAGTTTACTTGTTACCTTAGATAATTTTATCTTAACTAATACAATGTGGGTGGACTACCCCAAAAATAATCTAGTCATCTGCAAACCATTATTGGTTCTTGGTTATTTAAATGTAGAAATTAAAGAATAATAATTTAGGAAACATTTAACCATTAAACAGTGTACTTTTATTTTTGTCAAGCATCATATTTTTAAAGCTTATATTGTGTACATTTTTATTTCATTTTTCTATTTTTATTGAATTTTGCAAAATATTGATCTACAATGGATTAGAAATGTTTTAAATAATCTTTCATTTATTTTAGAAAAATATATTCATTTAATACAGATTGTTTGAATAGCACTTGACTAAAAGATTACTATTGTCCCTTGCAGAAATAGTGTTCCCTTTCTGTTGTCCTTTTAGTCACCTGCTTCTAGCTAAGTAAATTATATCAGTATTCTCTTATTGAGAACTTGAAGGCTCACACTCCTTCACTCAAAGAATGAATCATTCTAACCAATTTAGCTTAACATAAGTATCTTCTTGTAGGAAAGATTTTTGGCAATCAGTAAACATTAATTTTAAATTTCATTTAGTTATTAAAATTGTATTTTCACTATTTACAATAGCTACTGCTAGCTCATAAAGTGTAATAATTCTTATTAATTATAATAAAAATATCTTCTTTTTAATCATTGCCTGAATTTCCTTCACCTAGTTCCTATCTAACTTACTTGAGTTTCTCCATTTCCTCCAAAAGCTCTGGCCACTTACTAGCTGTAAAATAAATGAAGTGGCTGTAACGGCCTTCTGTGGATTTCCAGTCCACGAGGCTCTGCAGAGCTGTGCACCACATGTATGTATTTTCTCACATTGAGTCTTGATTTAGATTATCTTAAATATTGAAAATGAACTTTAAAAAATTAAATATATCTATATATTTGCAATGTGGCTAATGCCAATTATGTAACAATTATTTAAAAAATGTAACTTTTCCTTTAAACAATGAGGAATGCACATCCAAATACTAGGATTGATAGGAAATGCAATATACTTAATCAATAAAGTCTCTTCTCTCAAGTTTCTTTTAATGCTTATTTCTATGCTATAAGATAGAGAGACAAACATCCTAATATCCAATTATTTGACATATTGCATTGCAATTACTTTTACCTTTTTTTTGCTTTCTGCATTAGATGCTGTCATGTTCCTCAAGTTCACTGAAATGTTACCTTTTCTTTCTTTCTTTTAGAAATAAGTAGATGTCTCTCATCTTTAGTTCCTATCATAGTACTTGGCATGTAACAGATATTCAATAAACCTATATATTTTTAGTTTTTAACCTGCTCTTTTGGAGACAAGAATCTTCATCAGAATATAGTGACAGTATCTCAAGGCCAGATAGCCATCTCCTCTACCATCTCACAGCTGATAACTGTATCCTAAAAAAAATGCCATGGTTTGGAGATCCGGAGAGCCTGGCTTCAAATGCTTGCTCTACTATCTAGTCCTGAGTGAACTTGTGCATGCCGCTCAGCCTGTTTGAACCTCAGTTCTCTTATCTGAAACTAAATATAAGGTTTGTAAAATATTTGGAAATCACTAGACAAACAATGCAAAAGGACTACTTTTCTTTTTTTAAAAGATTTTTTTATTTTTTATTGCGTTTTAGGTTTTGGGGTACATGTGCAGAACATGCAAGATAGTTGCATAGGTACACACATGGCAGTGTGTTTTGCTGCCTTCTGCCCCTTCACCCATACTTGGCATTTCTCCCCATGCTATCCCTCCCCTGCTCCCCGCCCCAGCTCATCTAGTCCAATTCCGTTTGTTTTTTGCATGCTGCTGAGGTCCAACAAACCAGTATGACTTGTCCAGAAATAGCTTGTGAGTTAATTTAGTAAAGCTGTCCGAAACGATATTTTTATTATCAGTACCAGCTTTACAGTAGCTCTAGTCCTCTCTAAAGATCAGTTCCCTTAAAAGTAAGACTCTTAATGCTTGGGCACCTCAAATAGAAGTGTAAAGGAAAATGAAGGGAAATAATTGGTAAGAAATGTATTTGAGGTTATAAATGAAAAGTCAAAGCCCTTTTTTTCTTCAGAAAAGAAACCTCAAAATTATTTGTCTTTGTAAGAATGACCTCCTAATCTGAAATTTTCCTTAGGCACTCTTGGGAAGAAAATAGTTAATTCTTTACGGGATGGAAGGGAGAACAGCGTATTTTCTTTGTCAGGTACATTTACATGGCAGAGAATATCTTATTTAATACCCGTAAATGTGCAGTACTCAGAGGTTCATGAAAAAGCATGTGCATAACATGAAAGCGCACTCTTAAAATTTTCAGCTCAAGTTGTCATCATCCCCCCGACCAATTTTCCATTTACACATTTTTCTAACCCAGCCTCTCACTCAGTATTGCCCATGGTTGAACAGTGTTTCTTTTGTCCTTTCTTTTCATTCACATTTACTTCATGAAGGGATCTGGAAAGTAATCAAGAGAATCAAAAACAACCTGTGTGTGTGTTTTTTTTTTTTTTTTTTTTTTTTTTTTTTAAGACATGGCATGGGCTACCAACAAGAGACATTTGGGATTTAATACACTTAATTTAGAATTTATTAGAATCATAGCAGATGTAGCATTGTTATACCTCGATAACCGCTGCATAGTTTAGAAAGATGTGGTGTGTGTTCTTTTAAATGATGAAGCCAAATGCTTACAGATGCTTAGATAGCAGTATTGGAGAACCTGGGAGCAATGTTATAGACAAGTCATATAAAAATATAGAAATGTGTCTGTTTCCATTTTCCAGCAGCAGGAAATGATGCCACAAGAGAAAGTTTGGTCTGTAGTGAGGTAAAAGAAGAAAAATAATAATATTGATTTGAGGTTATCTTGATGAAAGAAAAATAGTGGAAATGAAAATATATAAAGGTCAGTGAAACTCACAAGAGGAGGCACTGCTCATAATTTTAATAGGTAAAGCCTGTCATCCTCTGTAGTCAGCTCTGCGAGGCTTTCCAGTTTTCCTATACATTATATTTCTTTGGTTGTAACCCTTTGGCTTGATATCTAGGAGCCAAACATCTGCATTTTCTGTTTCTCTCTGAACAGAGATACTAACATATGTACAAGTTTTCCCATTACTACAAACAGACTTCTTCCGTTAGATGGGGCTCTGTTCCCAGAACTTCTTGCCATGTCCATCTCAGAGTTCACCTAATTTTACTTTGGTTGAAAATATCTACTCTGGCTTAGCCTTGGTTATCTCCCTCCAAGAGGAATGGCTGTAGTGCTGAAAATCTTACTTTCTTTTGAATGAACGTATATTTTCACCAACACTTCTGTTAAGTAGAAAGCTCCCAGAGCTTCTTGACAGTGCCATTTTGGTAATACCTAACAACACCTAAAATTAGGCTAAATACTAATGAAACAATCTATAGTAAATGTTGGCCAAAAGAAAGTTTTTTATATAAGGTAACATTTTAAATTGATCTGGTAGGAAAATATAGATAAATACCTGCTGTTTAGGGTTTACAGTATTCTGCAGGGGTAATGGTAGTTATGTCACATTTCGCATTGCAGACACTTATTTTTGTGTACTTGTATAAGGCACAAAGGAGCACATTTGAGCCAGAGGCTTTGCCTGGGAGAAGTTAGGAAATGTTTTATAGACATATTCTCTAAGATTAGTCTCACTTTTGTAAGAAGAACCATTATTTAATTTATTAGGCACTGTCTATATGCCAGGCACACTGTTAAGTATGTTTTATTTTCAGTGTGGGAAAGATAGTGTTATGTCCTCTAGCATTACAACAATGATTAATCCTACACTGAGGGGAAGCACACCAGGGGAACACCGGATTCTAATTTCACAGTTTATGCCCAAATCTGAACCCTGCTGGCTATGACTCCGTGAGGTCCCCATCTATTGAAGAGGTTACCAGGGAGAAAGGAGAGACAAGGTTCTAGGAACTCTGATTAAGGAGGTACCATCCACATTCTGAAAAGGGCAGCATGTGATGTAGAGTACACAGTCTCAGAAAGGAAGTGCTTTTAAGATGGGCATGAATAGTGAACCAGTACAATCTGGCTTTGTAGCCATTTGCCGTTAGCCTCCTCAACACATATTCCCCCTTCATCTTCCTATTACAACCTGAAATTTCCCAGACATAATATTTGCATGAAAAATTCACCCACTATAATAATGGGAATATTATAGTAGAGTTATCTACATAACCCAAATTTCACTCTACTGACAAACATATCCTAATTCCTCAACTATTATGGGAATATTATATAACTAGAGTTAACCAAGCTGATGAGACACAACTCTGAGACTTATACCTGAGGCATGGAAAAAATGAAAGTATATATTGGGAAAAATGAAAGTATATATTGCTTATTGAATGTAAATGAGGACACATATAGACTCTGCTATGGGTGACAGCAATTTCTGATTTCAAGGGTAAAGCCTGCCTGAAATGGGGGTTAATAATGTGGTATCAGTCCTAAGAATGAAGAGAGAGAAACTGGACATTCGTCATGTCATTTAGGTCATTGGTAAAAACTCACCTCAAGTTTTCATCTGTTTGAGACAGCATATTCCTTTCTTGTTTAAAGCTCAAGTTGAGTTACCTTGGAACAATAAATCTATCAATTAATACTTCTTAAGACTCAAAGAAGCTGAACCTTTACAGAAATTGAAGTGGAGATGTTGATTTTCAGTATAAATAAGTGAAACAAAGATATGCTGGAAAGCATGTATTGACAGAAGCTATCCTTTTTAACAGATGTTGGCAAATGGAGTAAATAATTTGTATTAAATGACTACAAACTACCAGGCATATGTCATAAAATATATTATGTATATTATCTTATGTAACTCTTATATATATATATATATATTATTTATTTAATTGTACTTTAGATTCTGGGGTACATGTGCAGATCATGCAGGATTGTTGCATAGGTACCTACATGGCAATGTGGTTTGCCACCTCCATCCCCCATCACCTGTATCTGGCATTTATCTCCATGTTATCCTTCTCCAACCTCCCCACCTCCCACTGTCCCTCCTCTAGTCCCCCGACAACAGATCCCAGTGTGTAATGCTCCCCTCCCTTTGTCCATGTGTTCTCACTGTTCAACACCCACCTATGAGTGAGAACATGCAGTGTTTGATTTTCCGTTCTTGTGTCAGTTTGCTGAGAGTGATGGTTTCTAGATTCATCCATGTCCCTATAAAGGACATGAATCCATCGTTTTTTATGGCTGTATAGTATTCCACGGTGTATATGTGCCACATTTTCCTTATCCACTTTATAGTCGATGGGTATTTGTGTTGGTTCCAGGTCTTTGCTATTGTAAACAGTGCCACAATGAACATATGTGTATGTGTCTTTATTTTAACTCTAAAATTAGTATTATATCTATGTTACAGCTAAGGGCTTGAAAGTTTAGCCAAGTTGCCTAGCTCAAACAGCTGAGAAATGATGGCACCATGAGTAAAACTAAAACTGTTCTGACTAGAAAGCTTATATGTGTTTTGCCATGTAATACAAATACAATATATAAATAATATAGTATGAAACTGTTAGCTAGGTAGCATGGAGTATAGCAATACCAGAATAAAGTTGTAAGGAATAATAATGTATTAATTTTGTAGGTTACCCAAAACCTTATAACATCTGTCTCTTAATATCTTAGAAAATTCACCCCTGTTGAGAAGTTAGATTGAGGGATATTGATATTCTTCCTACTAAAGAAATGATCAAAGACCATTGACAGAAAAGGGAAATGTTCCTGGGCATCTGAGGTGAATGGCTTTGTTACTGAATATAATTCAGTGGCATACAGGCACCCTAGTGATTTTCAGCATATCTTGGGATGATCATCTGGTGCAGTGAGGGCATTTCTTAGAACAATTCATGCACATCTATTCTTCCTTTGTTAATAATTAGTGGAGAATTTATATTTCAATGAAAATAACCCCTTCCTATTGGAAAAATG
The DNA here is from genome assembly GCA_031835075.1 of Saguinus oedipus. Taxonomy (NCBI): domain Eukaryota; kingdom Metazoa; phylum Chordata; class Mammalia; order Primates; family Cebidae; genus Saguinus; species Saguinus oedipus. The sequence goes on along the minus strand of CM063170.1, from coordinate 182,558,894 downwards.
AGTGTCTAGGGACTTCAATCATTGGGATACATGTTTGTACGACTTACAGTCGAGTCCTTCCAACAAGTTCTAGCCAGAGTTAATACTAGGCAAAATTGCCAAAATATCAGACAGACACACTCATATTAATGTATAGTGGTTCATAAGGCCCAGTTGATATGTTATTGTTCCCAAGGATACTGGTGTTTCGATGAGAAACAAAGTCATTTCCCAGGGATCTGAAAGACAGTTGCTCAAAGTTGCCTAGAGGGAAATACACGTGTGTGAGACAGACCAGGTAGAGATGGCCAGTCAGAGATATACCAGCCTCAAAAGAAGAGTCAACTGAATGTGGACACTTGAGGTCCAGACTTTTTATTTCAAGAGCTTCCAATGTTTCAAAAGAATCCAGAAACCTGTAGTTTTAAAATCATTTGAATAATTTTAAATATTTGCGTGCTATCAACCAAACCACTACGCAATCTCTGAGCTCTACCAGCTTTCTGCCTTTAACTTAAAAAAAAAATCACGCTTCATCAAAGGTAGTTTTTGTTTGTTTTGTCAGCCACCAGCTTGTGGTTTTCTGCTCATAATAGTTCTGGTCATGCTGCAGGCCTTTTTCATATCATAGACAAGGAAAATGAAAGAAATATGGGAAAGCCACCTTTCTTCGGTTTTCAGAAAAGGCACATGCTGCAAAGGCAGCTTTATGGCCCCAAAGCCATAACCAAAACACTGCCTAAAAATGGAAAGTATGCCATAAAGAAAGAGCTCTAAATTACCCTGCTGTGATTGCTGTCACAATTCAAGGCAGAGCTTTGGAGGTAGATAGCCAAAAAAAAAAAAAAAAAAAAAAAAAAAAAAAAAAGCCTTCTAATGTGACACAACAAATACTTTCAAAATATAAGAAGTTGCTGATCTCATCTGTCACGGGTTGTTTTTTACCTATTACTAGCTATTTTTAATGTGTCAAGGAAGATTACCCTATTGATCATGGAAATAGAAGCTATTTCATGAAATTTCCTTGGCCCTGATCACTATCAAATAATTACAGGAAATTACTTCCCATTGATGTTAGAAAGGCTTTTTGAGTCTATATGCCCATTTAAACCACTTTTGTGTGTCATTGGATTTGTGTGAGGTAATGGATGTGTGTTAATTACATCAAATTGCAGGGCTTTGTATATAAGGTGCACATTCTTATACTGAAAGGAAAAGCAATCAGCGATTTTTAATAAGGAAAATCTGTAGCTCTAACTATGCTCTCTGTATGTCTTACCAAAATGGTTTGAAGATTGTGTGGTTGGCACTTAAAATATCTAGGGTGCCAGTTAAAGGGTAAATATATTTCTCTATTTCTTCACAGAAATGGGTTTCTGGTGGATGGAAGCATTTTGTGAAGTGAGAATGATGGGATAAATTTTTAACTGTGAAATCATGAGGGCTGGCATAATATTTGAGTACTTTCATGTGTCATAGAATTCAGAAGAGACACTGCAAAGCCTAGATTGCCTTTAAAAAATGAAAACTCTATAAGAAATTAAGAATTAAGAGCCCACTGCAAGCCTGTAATCATTAGAGAGTGGAATGTATAAAGATTCCTACATGTTAAGAGACAAATGCCCTTGTCATGGGACCTGTGGCCTATACTAACAGTGAACGGAATGTCTTGAGTAATCAGGAGAATTGTTCAAGGGCAAAAGTGTCAACTCAGGTAGAAGAAGGAAAGCCTGGGAAGGAGGTAGGAGGGCACGGGTGTGGTGTGTATTCTGTGTATTCTCAGTTTCTGCTGATTGGTGAGAAAGGATACATATTCTCACAAGTCAAAGAGAAAGAGCTGATGTGTGGCAGAGAAACTTCTGGGGCTTTCAGGGGAGAAAATTGCAGATTCTATTTAAGTGTACAGTAGGTATTTACAGAAGTACAGGGAAAAGGGAAAACAGAATATGTTTTCATACCCTGTGATAGCACAGAATGCACAGTTCTATTCATCTCTCTGTATCATTTTTAACAATCATCATTTTGCCCTGATCTGCCTACATTTAGGAAAGGGCTGGCCTGGCCTAGAAAGAATATTAGCTCCAGTCAGTTGACCAGATTTAGGACCTCCAATCTAACAGGAGAAAATGCAGAAAAGGCAGAATCCCTGGGCTATTTCAGCTATGAGGGCAACAAAATAATGTGGAGATTATCCAGACATTCAAGAAGACATTGTATCCCAATGTAAACTGTCCATTTGTAATGATGCTGAATTCCAATTCCCATTGGTTAGTACAAAAGGCTGCTCAACACTCTTTGTTGTGCCATGAGAACCTGGCTCCAGAGATTGATGGAGACTGAGTCACTCTTGGTAGAATAGTTCAGAGACTTTTGTCATGAGGGCTGGTTAAGATAGTTGTCAATGGATTAATAACAATATTTATAGAACTAGAATCACAAAGTGGGAAGCAATCTGTAAGCATCTGGCATCACTCTTTATTCCAAGTGAATCTCTGTGCCAGGCATACCCAATAAAAATATATACTAACCTAAACACAGATACAAAATTTATGCTTTCTTTATTTCTTCTTCTGCCTAAAGCTTAAGAACAAGAAAAGTATCAATAATCTTAAGTGCCTCTCACAAATTTTTATGTATGTTCATTATCATTCAGTTTAGTATATTTTTAAATTTCCCTTGTAGTTTCTTCTTTGATCCATGAACTATTTAGAGATGTGTTATTCATTATCAGATGTTGGGGGCTTTTCTAAATACTTTATTGTTACTAATTTCTAATTTAATTCTTTTGATGTTAGAGACTATATTTTGTAAGATTTCAATGATTTGTATTTTCTAATTTAATTTATAGTTTTTGTTTCATGAATATTCCAGATACTCTAAAAAGACTTTAACCTACTATTGTGTGAAATAAAACATAAATTCAGTTAGATAAAGTTAAGGTGGATTTTAATGATTTTCACATCTTCTATGTTTATATTGATTTTATTTTGCCTAGATTTTTTCTTCTAAATACTGATCCAAAAATTTAAAATATCTGTCTATATTTGTAGACTGTCTTTTTCTCTTTTTGGTCTTGTCAATTTCTGTTTCATGCACTTTGAATCTCTTATTAGGTACATGCAAATTTATAATGTTTCAATCTTCTTTGTGAATTAAACTTTTCATTTAATTATTTATTATATCTGATAATACTCCTTATCTTGAAATCTGTTTTGCCTGATAATATAATCACTCTAGCTTTATTTTGCTGTTTGTATGATATGTCATTTTCTCAATATTTTTACCTTCAATAATCTCTCTTTATATTCAAAGTCCATCTTCTGGCACTAGTACATAGTCACATCTTGCTTTTTTATCCAATGACTATTTCATTAATATTTGACAAGCTTACTGATATTAACTGATTCAGGTGACCATTTTGCTTTTTCTTATCTATGTCACCTGTTTGCTGTTCCTGTGTTCTTCCTGTTCTACCTTTCTTGAATTATGTCAATATTTTATTAAAATTCCAATTTTCATCTATTAAAATTTTAGTTTCCTCTTTATTTTTAATGGCTTTTGTAGAGATTTCTCTACACATTCTTGACTTATCTCAGTTTATGTACAATTGACATTTTAACATGTCACATTATATGCAGGAATATATTTCCATTAAAACACTCTACCTCAAGCAGGCTGTCCTAAGTCACTGCCACTATTACTGGCACCCATGTAACTCCCCCAGGGACCACCATGAATGCTGCATATACCACCCAGGAGTTTCAAGACCAGCCCAACTGGCACCCCTGTTCCCAACAAAGCCTCATAATAGACTCCATGAACAACTTCAGCTTAAATTATTGAGAAACTCAGACATGACTGACTTTTATTATGCTAAACAAACAATATGGCACTTACACAAAATCAAGGCCAATGTATCCTACTCAACGCATACTATATAGGAACTATAGTAAAACTTCTTTCTCTCCAAAAGCTACTCAATACAATCGGAAAAAGTGACCATCGCACTAGAAGCACAGATATATTCTGTCAACGTAAAGACAGAAGAAACATGAAAGAGCAAGGAAACACAGCACATTCAAAGGAACAGAATAATTCTCCAATAACAGACCCCAAATGAAAGGAAATTTATGAAATGCCTAAAAATAAATTTGAAACAATAATCTTAGGAAACTGGAAAACACAAGAGAACACAGGTAAAAATTACAAAAGTATCAGGAAAACAATTTATAATGTGAATGAATGAAAAACTCAACAAAGAGATAGATATCATAGAAAAGAACCAAACACAAATCCTGGTACTGAAGAATTCAATGAATGAAACAAAAATACAAAGGAGAACTTTTAACAATAGAATAGGTCAAGCAGGGAAAAAATGTCTGATTAAAGACAGGTCTTTTGAAATATCACAATCAGGTAACAAAAAGAAAAAATAATAAAAAGAATGAAGAATGTCTATGTGACACAAGAGACAACATCAAGTGAACAAATGTTCAAGTTCTGTACATTCCAGGAGATGAGAAAAGGCACAGAACATCTATTTGATGAAATAATAGCTGAAATTTCCTAAGTCTTTGAAGAATTATAGACATCCAAATACAAGAAGCTTAAAGATTTCTAAGCAGATTAAACACCAAAGGTATTCTCTGTTGTACATTATAGTCAAACTATAGAAAGTTAAAGACAAAAGGAGAATTTTTTTTTATTGCATTTTAGGTTTTGGGGTACATGTGATTTTTAAAACAGCAAGAAAAACCATCAAACTACAGTTAAGGGAATTTGTATGACAATAACAGCAGATTTCTTAGCAAAAACCTTACAGTTCAGGATGTAATGGAATTATATATTCAAAGTAACGAAAGAAAGAAAAAAAATTAGTGAAGAATAAAGTAACCAGCAAAGATATCCTTCAAAAATGAGGAAAATAAAGGTTTTCCCAGACAATCAAAATCTGAGAGAATTTATTAACACTAGATTGACCTGCATGAAATGCTTAAATGAATCCTACATCTAGAAGTGAAAGGCTGGGTTCGCCGGCTCACGCCTGTAATCCCAGGACTTTGGGAGGCCAAGGCGGGCAGATAATGAGGTCAAGAGATTGAGACCATCCTGGCCAACACGGTGAAACTCCGACTCTACTAAAAATACAAAAATTAGCCAGGCATGGTGGCACATGCCTGTAGTCCCAGCTACCCGGGAGGCTGAGGCAGGAGAATTGCTTGAACTCAGGAGGCAAAGGTTACAGTGAGCTAAAATTGTGCCACTGCACTCCAGCCTGACACCTAGCAACTGAGTGAGACTCTGGCTCAAAAAAAAAAAAAAAAAATCATGAAAATGTAAAACTCATTGGTAGAGCAGACAAGTAAGAAATAAAGAAGAAAAATATTATCACTAAAGAAAATCACTAAATCATAAAGATAAAAAATAAAATGAACAAAGGAACAAACAATATACAAAACAATCTGAAAGCAACAAAAATAAAAGGAGTAAATCCCCCATCAATAACAACCTTGAATGTAAACCATTTATGTTTGCCAATTAAATGTTATACAATGGCTAAACAGATTAAAAAATAAAACAGTACTCAACTATATGCTACCTAAAATAAACTCACTTCACCTATAACAACACACATAAACTGAAAGTGAAAAAATATAAAAAAAATTCATGTAGGCATAAAAATATAGCTATACGTATGGCAAACAAAATAATCTGTATTAGTCTGTTTTCTCACTGCTGATAAAGACACAAACAAGAAACTGGGTAATTTATAAGGAAAAAGAGGTTTAATGGATTCACAGTTTTACATGTTTGGGCAGGCCTCACAATCATGGCAGGAGGCAAAAGGCAGAGAAAATGAGCACGATGCAAAAGGGGAAACCTCTTATAAAACCATTGGATCTTGTAAGACTTACTCACTGTCAGGAGAATAGTATAGGGAAACTGCTCCCATGATTCATTATCTCCCACCAGTATCCCCCTCTATGAAGTGGGAATTATGGAAGCTACAATTCAAGATGAGATTTGGGTGGGGATACAGTCACACCATATCATAATCTTAAGCAAAAATCATAGAAGAGGCAAAGAAAGTCATTATATAATGTAAAAGAGATTAATTCCACAAGAGAATAAAACAATTGTAAATACATATGCACTGAACACTAGGGCACTCGGATATATAAAGCAAATATTAGATTGAAAGGGAGAGATAAACTCAAAGAAGATGACAGTTTGGAACTTCAATACCCTACTTCTACTCAGCATTGGGCAGATCTTCTAGACAAAAAGATCAATAAAGAAACACTGGAGTTAATCTGCACTGTAGACCACACTGACCTAGTAGACATTTAAATAACATTTAATTCAACAGCTACAAAATACATATTCTTCTTATAGTACATGAAACATTATCCAGGATAGACCTTATGTTGAGACACAAAACAAGTCTCAACGAATATTTTAAAAATAAAACAAAAAAAATGTTATCTCTTTAGACCACAATGGAACAAAATTAGAAATCAGAAATAACAGAAACTTTGAAAACTGTAAAAATACATGAAAATTAAATAGCATGATCCTGAACAACTATTGGGTTCATGAAGAAATTAAGAAGAAAATCACAAGAAGTTTGAAACAAGCAAAAATGGAGACACAACATAGCAAAACGTATGGGATACAGCAAAAGCAGTACTAAGAGAGACATTTATAGCAAGAAACACTTTCATAAAAAGTATAAATATTTCAAATAAACAGCCTAATTATGCAGTTCAAAAAAACTAGAAAGCAAGAACAACACAAGCCCAAAGTTAGTAGAAAGAAAAATAATAATAAAGATCATAGCAGAATTAAACATAGTAGAGACTAAAAAGTATATAAAGGATCAGCAAAAAAAAGTTGGCTTGCTGAAAATATAAAGAAAACAGAAAACCATGTGAACTAGATTATCTGACAGAAAAGAAGAAAATCCAAATAAATAAAGTCAGAAATAAAAAAAAGACATTTTAACAGATACCATAGAAATAAAATAGATCTTTAGAGACTATAATGAACACACTATATTCTAACAAATGGAAAAACATAAAGTAAATGGATAAATTCATGGATACACACAACGTACCAACATTCAACTAGAAAAAACTAAAAATCTGAAGAGACCAATAATGAATAATAAGCCAGAATAAGTACTAGTTTCCCACCAAAGAAATGCCCAGGACCACATGAGTTTATTGCTGAAATCTACCAAATATAAAGAACTGACACCAATTATTCTCTATTCCCAAAAATGAAGGATGAGGAAATTATTTCTAACTCAATCTGTGAGGTTAGCATGACTCTGATGGTGAAACTAGATGAGGACATCACCACCACCATCACCATCACAACCATGACAACAACAAATCTATATGCCATTATTTAATAATTGTATATGCAAAAATTCTCAATTAATACTAGCAAACCAAATCCACAACACATTAAAAAGACAATATGGTATAATGAGATGATATTTATTCCAGTGATGCAAAAGTAGTTCAATGTACACCAAATCAATAAATATCACCTCAACATAAGGAAGGACAAAAACCATATTATCATATCAATAGACACTAAAAAAGCATTTGATGAAATTTAACATTGCTTCATGATGAAATTCTTAAGAAATTAGCATAGAAGGAGTAACATATTTCCACATATTAAAGGCCATATATGACAAACTTATGGGTAGCATTATAATAAATGGGAAAAGCTAAAATATTGCCCTCTATAATTGGAACAAACAACTAGTCCACTTTCATGAACTCTATTCAACATAATACTGCAAGTCCTAGCTACAGTAATCAGGCAAGAGAAAGAAATAAAAGGTATTCAAATTAGTTTTTTTAAAAAAGTCAAGGCTGAATACCTTGGCTCATCTTGTAATCCAGTATTTTGGGAGGCCAAGGCAGGTGGATCACCTGAGGTTAGGAATTTGAGACCACCCTGGTCAACATAGTGAAACGTTGTCTCTACTATCAATAAAAAATTGGCCAGGCATGGTAGCAGGTGCCTGTAATCACAGCTACTCAGGAGGCTGAAGTATGAGACTCACTTGAACCCAGGAGACAAAGGTTGCAGTGAGCCGAGATTGTGCCACTGCACTCTAGCCTGGGTGACATAGTGAGACTCTGTCTCAAAAAAAAACAAAAGAAAAAAAAAAAAAGGAAGTCAACTTGTTCCTCTTTGCAGATGACATGATCTTACAAGACCTGAAAACTTAATCAAAAAACACATAGAACTGATAAACAAGTACATCTACAGCATAAAGATCAACATACATAAATCAATATGATTTCTACATGCCAACAATAAATGTAGCTGAAAAGGAAAGCAATATCATTTGTAATAGCCACAGAAACAGATTACGTAACTAGTTATAAATTTAACAAAAGAAGTGAAAATTTTCTACAATGAAAACTATTATACACTGATAATTGAAATTAAGGAGGACACAAACAAAGCGAAAGACATTCCATGTTCATTAAATAAAAGAATTAATATTGTTAAAATAATCATACTGCCCAAAGTAATCTTCAAATTAAATGCAATTCCTATCAAAATATCAATGATAATTTCCAATGAAATTAATAACAAAATTCTGAAATTTGTGTGGGACTACAAAAGACCCCAAGTAGCAAAAGAAATCCTGAACAAAAAGAACGTAACTCATTAAACTATGTAATTTCAAAGCATGCTATAAAGCTGTAGTAACCCAAACAGCATGGTATTGGTATAAAAACAGACACAATAGACCAATGTAACAGAATAGAGAACCAAGAAATAAATGCATGTATTTATAGTCAACTGATTTTCAATAAGGTACCAATAACATAGTTAGTGGAAAAGACATCCTCTTCAATAAAACATGGTTGGAAACTGGCTATCCATATACAATAAAATAAAATAAAATAAAACTAGACCCATTATTTCTTACCATATAAAAAAACCAACCAATGTGGATTAAAAACAAATGTAAGATCTCAAACTGTAAAACCACTAGGGAAAAAATATAGGGGAAATTATTTAGGACATTGGTATAGGTGAAGACGTTTATGGCGAAGACTGCAAAAGCATGGGGGGAAAAACAAAAATAGACAAATGAAACTATATCAAACTAAAAAGTTTCTGCAGAGGAAAAAGAAAAGAAAAAAGAAAGCAGTCAACACAATGAAGAGACAACCTGTAAAATGGGGAAAAATTGCAAATCGTTCATCTGAGTGATAAGTAACTAACATACAAAATATACAAGAGGGCTGGGTGCGTTGTTCTGGTTTAATCCAGAACTCTAGGATTAAAGGTGTGAGCCAACGCACCCAGCCCTCTTGTATATTTTGTATGTTAGTTACTTATCACTTGTATGTTAGTTACTTATCAAGGTGAGCAGACCACTTGAGTTCAGGAGTTCAAGACCAGTCAGGGCAACATGGTGAAACCCTCACCTATAAAAAATACAAAAGAAAACAATAATCAGGTATGGTAGTGAGCATCTGTAGTTTCAGCTACTTGGGGGGCTGAGGGAGGAGGATCACTTGAGCTGAAGAGGTTGAGGCTGTGGCAAGACAAGATTGTGCCACTGTACTCCAGCCTGGGAGACACAGCAAGACCCTGTCTCAAATATATATAAATATAAATATAAACCTATGTGTTTATATATATTTGAGACAGCATCTTAGATATCTGTGTGTGTGTACATATATATGTGTGTGTATATATATATATGGCTCAAAAAATTCAAGATAAAAATAAGAATTTCAGTTAAAAAATGGACAAAAAAATATGACTAGGCATTTGATAAAAGAAGATATATAAACAGTCAAAAAGTACATGCAAAAATGATCAGCATCACCAATTATCAGCAAATGTACATTCAAACCACTATGAGATATTACCTCTAGTTACAATGGCTGTCATCAAAAAGACAATACATAAAAAATGATGGTGAAGATGTTGGTGGGAATAAAAATTTGTATGGCAATTATGGAAAAAATATAAAGGTTTCTCAAAAAAAACAAAAATAGAACTACAGTAAATTCCTTCAATCCCACTACTACGTGTTTATCCAGAATCAGTATATCTAGAAGATACCTGAAACCCCATGCTTATTGTAGCTCTAGTCACAATACCCAAGATATTTAATCAACCTAAGTTTATATGAACAGATGAATGGGTTTAAAAAATATTATATATATGGAGTACTATTCAGCCATAAAAAAGAATTAAATCCAGTCATTTGTCTTAACATGGATGAGTCTGGAGGACATTATGTTAAGTTAAATAAGTCAGGCATAAAAAATAAATGCTGTGTTTTCTCACTCATGTGGGAACTAAAACAAATTAACTCATAGAAGTAGAGAATTGTGATTTTTAGAAGCTAGGTAGAGTAGAGAGGAGAGAAGGGTAAAAGAGCTGGGTTTATAGACAGAGTTACAGCTAGATGGGAGGAATAAGTTCTAGTGTTCTCTAGCACTGTGGTATGAATACGGTTAAAATTAATTTAATGTATACTTTTCAAAAGCTAGAAGACAGGACTTCAAATGTTCACAACACAAAGAAATGATGACTTTTGGGGTGACTGATATGCTAATTACCCTGATTTGATCATTTTGCATTGTATACATGTATTGAAATGTAACTGTATCCTATAATGTGTACCATTATTATATCAACCATAAAATAAAAGGAAAAAGATTCTAGCTCATAGATTGGGCTACTGTCATCATATGTATCACATCCTAATACACTATAAACCTTACAATACAGGATTATAATGCTTGCTTTGAAAAGTTCTTAAGCTTAACATCACTGATTGCTTATGTTCATTGCAGCACTCACAATAGCAAAGACATGGAATCAACCCAAATGTCCATCAGTGGTAGACTGGACAAAGAAAATGTGCTACATATATACCATGGAATACTACACAGCCATAAAAAATGAACGAGATCATGTCCGATGCAGGGAAATGAATGAAGCTGGAATTCCTTATCCTCAGTAAACTAATGCAGGAATGGAAAATGAAACACCACATGTTTTCACTTATAAGTGGGAGCTGAACAATGAGAACATGTGGACACAGGGAGGGGAAAACACTTATTGGAGCCTGTTGGGGGAGTTTCTCGGGGGGGACCATTAAGGAAAACAGGAATGCGTGCTGGGCTTAATATCCAGGTAATGGGTTGATAGGTGCAACAAGCCATCATGGCACACATTTAACTATGTGACAAACCTGCACACACTACACCTGTATCCTGGAACTTAAAAAAAATAATAAAATAATCATTAAAAAAAGAAAAGTTCTTTGATTTTAATTAAGATAATAAAATTATATACCCTTTTAATTTAACCTATATATTTACCATTTCTCTTACTTTTAATTTATTCAGATGTACCATTTATACCAGATGTACAGCTTATACCAGATATAATCATAGAATAAATGAAATCATAGAATAATTTTTGGCTCATATTTTATCATTTCTCGTAGTGTAAGTCTCCTAATAATTGATTATCTCATATTTAATCTTATCTGAAATGTCCTTATTTTATTTTCCGTTTTGAAGGATATTTTTTCTGACCAAAGAATTCTGGGGTGATTTGTTTGCCCAGCACTTTAAGGATGCAATTACCTTGTCTTCTTGCTTCCCATGTTTCTGATGAGAATTCTTATGATTGTCACTGTACATGAAATTTGATTTTCTCTTCATTTATTTTATTTAAGTTACTCGAGCACATATTATGGATTATAATATGCCTTGGTGTAACTTTCTTTGCAGGGATTTTGCTTAGAATAAAAAGCTTCTTGGATCTGTAAGTTAATGTTTTTTCTTTTTTTTCTCTCTCTCTTTTTTTTATTGCATTTTAGGTCTTGGGGTACATGCACAGAGCATGCAAGATAGTTGCATAGGTACACACATGGCAGTGTGTTTTGCTGCTTTCCTCCCCTTCACCCACATTTGGCATTTCTCCCCAGGCTATCCCTCCCCAGCTCCCCCGACACACTGTCCCTCCCCTATTCCCCCCAATAGACCCCACTGTGTAGTACTCCCTTCCCTGTGTCCATGTGTTCTCATTTTTCATCACCTGCCTATGAGTGAGAATATGCGGTATTTCATTTTCTGTTCTTTTGTCAGTTTGCTGAGAATGATGTTCTCCAGATTCATCCATGTCCCTACAAAGGACATGAACTCCTCATTTTTGATTGGTGCATAATATTCCATGGTGTATATGTGCCACATTTTCCCAGTCCAGTCTATCATCGATGGGCATTTGGGTTGGTTCCAGGTCTTTTCTATTGTAAACAGTGCTGCAATGAACATTCGTGTGCATGTGTCCTTATAGTAGAATGATTTATAGTCCTTTGGACTACCCAGTAATGGGATTGCTGGGTCAAATGGAATTTCTATTTCTAAGGCCATCGCCACACTGTATTCCTCAATGGTTGAACTAATTTACACTCCCACCAACAGTGTAAGAGTGTTCCTATTTCTCCACATCCTCTCCAGCATCTGTTGTCTCCAAATTTTTTAATGATTGCCATTCTAACTGGCATGAGATGGTATCTCAATGTGGTTTTGATTTGCATCTCTCTAATGACCAGTGATGATAAGCATTTTTTCATATGTTTGTTGGCCTCATCTATGTTTTCTTTTGTAAAGTGTCTGTTCATATCCTTTGCCCATTGTTGAATGGGCTTGTTTGTTTGTTTTTTCCTGTAAATCTGTTTGACTTCTTTGTAAATTCTGGATATCAGCCCTTTGTCAGATGAGTAAACTGCAAATGTTTTTTTCCCATTCTGTTGGTTGCTGATTCACTCTAGTGACTGTTTCTTTTGCCGTGCAAAAGCTGTGGAGTTTGATTAGGTCCCATTTGTCTATTTTGGTTTTGTTGCCAATGCTTTTGGTGTTTTGGTCATGAAGTCCTTACCTACTCCTATGTTCTGAATGGTTTTGCCTAGATTTTCTTCTAGGGTGTTTATGGTGCCAGCTTTTATGTTTAAGTCTTTAATCCATCTGGAGTTAATTTTAGTGTAAGGTGTCAGGAAGTGGTCCAGTTTCTGCTTTCTGCACATGGCTAGCCAGTTTTCCCAATACCATTTATTAAACAGAGAATCCTTTCCCCATTGCTTGTTTTTGTCAGGTTTATCAAAGATTGTATGGTTGTAGATATGCTGTGTTGCCTCCGATGCCTCTGTTCTGTTCCATTGGTCTATATCTCTGTTTTGGTACCAGTACCATGCTGTTTTGATTACTGTAGCCTTGTAGTATAGTTGGAAGTCCGGTAGTGTGATGCCTCCCACTGTGTTCTTTTTGCTTAGAATTGACTTGGCTATGTGGGCTCTCTTTTGGTTCCATATGAAGTTCAAGGTGGTTTTTTCCAGTTCTGTGAAGAAAGTCAATGGTAGCTTGATGGGGATAGTGTTGATTCTGTAAATTATTTTGGGCAGTATAGCCATTTTCATTTTGATTCTTCCTAACCGTGAACATGGAATGTTTACCATCTGTGTGTGTCCTCTCTTATTTCATTGAGCAGTGGTTTGTAGTTCTCCTTGAAGAGGTCCCTTACATTCCTTGTAAGTTGTATTCCTAGGTATTTTATTCTCTTTGTAGCAATTGTGAATGGCAGTTTGTTCTGGATTTGGCTCTTTTTAAGTCTGTTATTGGTGTATAGGAATGCTTGTGATTTTTACACATTGATATTATATCCTGAGACTTTGCTGAAGTTGCTTATCAGTTTCAGGAGTTTTTGGGCTGAGGCAATGGGGTCTTCAAATAGAGACATGTCGTCTGCAAATAGAGACAATTTGGCTTCCTCCTTTCCTATTTGAATACCCTTTATTTCTTTTTCTTGCCTGATTGCTCTGGGTAGAACTTCCAGTACTATATTGAATAGGAGTGGTGAGAGAGGGCATCCTTGTCTAGTGCTGGATTTCAAAGAGAATGCTTCCAGTTTTTGCCCATTCAGTACGATATTGGCTGTTGGTTTGTCATAAATAGCTTTTATTATTTTGAGATACATTGCATCAATACCGAGTTTATTGAGGGTTTTTAGCATAAAGAGCTGTTGAATTTTGTCAAAGGCCTTCTCTGTGTCTATTGAGATAATCATGTGGTTTTTGTTTTTGGTTCTGCTTATATGGTGAATTTCGTTTATAGACTTGCGTATGTTGAACCAGCCTTGCATACCCGGGATGAATCCTACTTGATCATGATGGATAAGTTTTTGATGTGTTGTTGCAATCGGTTTGCCAGTATTTTATTGAAGATTTTTGCTTCTATGTTCATCATGGATATTGGCCTGAAGTTTTCTTTTCTTGTTGAGTCTCTGCAGGGTTTTGGTATAAGGATGATGTTGGTCTCATAAAATGATTTGGGAAGGATTCCCTCTTTATGGATTATTTGGAATAGTTTCAGAAGAAATGGTACCAGATCCTCTTTGTGTGTTTGGTAGAATTCAGCTGTGAACCCTTCTGGACCTGGGCTTTTTTTGAGCGATAGGCTCTTAATTGCTGCCTCGATTTCAGACCTTGTTATTGGTCTCTTCATAGTTTTGGCTTCCTCCTGGTTTAGGCTTGGGAGAACACAGGTGTCCAAGAATTTATCCATTTCTTCCAGGTTTACTAGTTCATGTGCATAGAGTTGTTTGTAGTATTCTCTGATGATGGTTTGAATTTCTGTGGAATCTGTGGTGATTTCCCCTTTATCATTTTTTATTGCATCTATTTGGTTGTTCTCTCTTTTCTTTTTTAACAGTCTGGCTAGTGGTCTGTCTATTTTGTTGATATTTTCAAAAAAACAGCTCTTGGATTTATTGATTTTTTGAAGGGCTTTTCGTGTCTCTATCTCCTTCAGTTCTGCTCTAATCTTAGTTATTTCTTGTCTTCTGCTAGGTTTTGAGTTTTTTTGATCTTGCTCCTCTAGCTCTTTCAATTTTGAAGATAGGGTGTCAATTTTGGATCTCTCCACTCTTCTCATGTGGGCACTTACTGCTATATATTTTCCTCTGGAGACTGCTTTAAATGTGTCCCAGAGATTCTGGTATGTTGTGTCTTCATTCTCATTGATTTCGAAGAACTTCTTTATTTCTGCCTTCATTTCATTGTTTATCCAGTCAACATTCAAGAGCCAGTTGTTCAGTTTCCATGAAGCTGTGCAGTTCTGAGTTAGTTTCTGAATTCTGAGTTCTAGCTTGATTGCACTATGGTCTGAGAGACTGTTTGTTATTATGTCAGTTGCTTTACATTTGCTGAGGAGTGCTTTACCTCCAATTATGTGGTCAATTTTGGAGTAGGTGTGATGTGGTGCTGAGAAGAATGTATATTGTGTGGATTTGGGGTGGAGAGTTCTGTAAATGTCTATCAGGTTTGCTTGTTCCAGGTCTGAGTCCAAGCCCTGGATATCCTTGTTAATTTTCTGTCTGGTTGATCTAATATTGACAGTGGAGTGTTAAAGTCTCCAACTATTACTGTGTGGGAGTCTAAGTCTCTTTGTAAGTCGTTAAGAACTTGCCTTATATATCTGGGTGCTCCTGTATTGGGTCCATATATATTTAGGATTGTTAGCTCTTCTTGTTGTATCAATCCTTTTACCATTATGTAATAACCTTCTTTGTCTCTTTTGATCTTTGTTGCTTTAAAGGCTATTTTATCAGAGATGAGAATTGCAACTCCTGCTTTTTTTTTGCTCTCCATTTGCTTGGTAAATCTTCCTTCATCTCTTTATTTTGAGCCTTTGTGTATCCTTGCATGTGAGATGGGTTTCCTGGATACAGCACACCAATGGGTTTTGGTTTTTTATCCAATTTGCCAGTCTGATTATTTTGATTGGGGCCTTTAGCTCATTTACATTTAGGGTTAATTTTTTTTTTTTTTTTTTTTTTTTGAGACAGAGTTTCACTCTTGTTACCCAGGCTGGAGTGCAATGGCACAATCTTGGCTCACTGCAACCTCTGCCTCCTGGGTTCAGGCAATTCTGCTGCCTCAGCCTCCTGAGTAGCTGGGATTACAGGCACGCGCCACCATGCCCAGCTAATTTTTTGTATTTTTAGTAGAGACGGGGTTTTGCCATGCTGACCAGGATGGTCTCGATCTCTTGACCTCTTGATCCACCCGCCTCGGCCTCCCAAAGTGCTGGGACTACAGGTGTGAGCCACCACACCTGGCCTAGGGTTAATATTGTTATGTGTGAGTTTGATACTGTCATTTTGATGCTAGCTGGTTGTTTTGCCCATTAGTTGATGCAGATTCTTCATTTTGTTGATGCTCTTTAGCATTTGGTATGTTTTTGGAATAACTGTTACTGGTTGTTCCTTTCCATGTGTACTGCCTCTTTCATGAGCTCTTGTAAAGCAGGCCTGGTGTTGACAAAATCTCTGTGTACTTGCTTGTTTGCAAAGGATTTTATTTTTCCTTCACTTATGAAGCTCAGTTTGGCTGGATATGAAATTCTGGGTTAAAAGTTCTTTTCTTTAAGGATGTTGAATATTGGCCCCCACTCTCTTCTGGCTTGTAGCGTTTCTGCCGAGAGATCTTCTGTGAGTCTGATGGGCTTCCCTTTGTGGGTGACCCAACCTTTCTCTCTGGCTACCTTAGTATTTTCTCCTTCATTTAAACCCTGGTGAATCTGACGATTATGTGCCTTGGGGTTGCTCTTCTTACAGAATATCTTTGAAGTGTTCTCTGTATTTCCTGGACTTGAATATTGGCCTGCCTTTCTAGGTTGGGGAAATTTTCCTGGATACTATCTTTAAGAGTATTTTCCAGCTTGTATTTATTCTCTTTGTCACATTTTGGTAAACCTATCAAACGTAGGTTAGGTCTCTTCACATAGTCCCACATTCCTTGGAAGCTTTGTTCATTCCTTTTTGAACTTTTTTCTCTAATCTTGGTTTCTCATTTTATTTCATTGAGTTGATCTTCAACTTCTGATATTCTTTATTCTGCTTGGTCAATTCAGCTGTTGAGACTTGTGCATGCTTCGCGAAGTTCTCATGCTGTGTTTTTCAGCTCCTTCAATTCATTCATATTCCTCTCTAAGTTGTCCATTCTTGTTACCATTTCCTCGAATCTTTTTAAAATCTTTTTTCAAGGTTCTTAGTTTCTTTGCATTGATTTAGAACATATGCTTTTAGCTCACAGAAGTTTCTCATTACCCACCTTCTGAAGTCTGATTCCATCATTTCATCACACTCATTCTCTGTCCAGCTTTGTTCCCTTGCTGGTGAGGAGTTTTGGTCCTTTGTAGGAGGCAAGGTGTTTTGGTTTCGGGTGTTTTCCTCCTTTTTGTGCTGGTTTCTTCCCATCTTTGTGGGTTTATCCACCTGTCATCTGAGTAGTTGCTGACTCTTCGATTGGGTCTCTGAGTGGACACCCAGATTGTTGATGATGAAGTATTTCTGTTACTTAGTTTTTCTTCTAACAGTCTGGCCCCTCTGCTGTATGACTGCTGAGGTCCACTCAAGGCCCTACTTGTCTGGGGTGCACCTGTAGCAGCTGCGGAACAGTGAGGGATGCTACCAGTTTCTTCTTCTGCTATATTTGTCCCAGATTGATGCCTGCCAAATGTCAGTCTGATCAGTCCTTTCTGAGGTGACTCTTTGGATATACAGGGGTCAAGGAGCTGCTTTAGGAGGTGGTCTGTACTTTATAGGAGCTCAAGTGCTGAGCTGTGAGCTCCATTGATCATTCTGGGCTGTTAGGCAGGTATGTTTTAGTTTGCTGCAGCAGAACTAATGAAACCCCTTTTTATCCTCAGATGCTCTGTCTCAGGGAGTTAGGGCTTTCTTTATGAGTATCCGTTGCACTGTCCTGCCTAGCTAGTAGGCATTCTAGTCACTATTTGCCTGCTGAGGCTCTGCCCTGCTGCTGTGGGGTCCGCCCTGTTGCCGTGGGCTCTGCCCTGTTGCTGTGGGCTCTGCCCTGCTGTTGTGGGCTCCGCCCTGTTGGTGGAGTCTCTCTGTTATGGCTCGTTGCCTCAGCAATGGTAGGCTGCATCAGCAATGGGAGTGTACCTCAGTAGGGGCGGAATGCCTCAGTAATGGCGGATGCCCCTCCCTCACCAAGCTGCACCATCCTGTGTTCAGCTGTGCCCGCAGTGAAACTCTCAACCCCGAGCATTTTGAATCACCGTTTTGTTTGTCCCTGAGGGGGTGGGACCTGCCGAGCCTGATCACCTGGCTCCCTGCCTCAGAGCTCTTTTTTTTTTTTTAAGTTGAACGGTTGACTCTCTCCCAGGTGTTTCAGTCGCCTGCTGATAGGGCACCAGGATCTGTGTGATTTCCCGTGCAGCGAACCACTGCACCGGCTCAAACATTTTTCCCGGGAATCTCCTGGTCTGGCTCACTGTCCAAGTCCATTTAGTCAGATGGATATGCTAATCTGCCCTCCCAAATCTCAGATTGCTGGTTTAACAGGGCACCCAGACCAGTGTGTTTTGTGCTGAGTGCTGCTGCGCTGCGGTGCCAGCCGAAATGGCCGCGCAAGCCAAAAGAGCTGTGCTGGCGTCCCGTGTCTCTCCTACACCTGGGAGTTTCCCAGTTCTGTGCGCAACAAAGATCCATCTGGAAATGCAGATTGCACTCACCCTCTGCATCTTCACTGAGAGCTGCAATCCTGATTTGCTCCTACTGTGCCATCTTCTTTTTCATAAATCAAGTTAATGTTTTTTCAACAAATTTGGGCCACAAATTTTTCCTAAACTTTGAGCCTAAATTAGAATGTTTTCAGTAATTATTCATTCAAATATTTTTTCTGCCCCCTTGTTTTTCTTCTTCTTTTGAAACTCAGGGTACACATGCATATGACTACTTAATATTTATCATATGTCAGTCTTTTTTCTTTGCCTAGTAATGCTTAAAGGCCATCTGGTGAGATTTTCTTTGAATACTGACATTTTAAGTTTTAAAACTTCTATATGATTCCTTAAAAAACATATATTTTATATTTCTCTAATAATATTTTTATCTGTTGATTCATTATCATATTTTCCTTTTAGCATTTAAATATATTTACAATGACTGCTTTAGAGTATTGGTCTGCTAATTCAGGCACTTAGTCTTTTCAGATGAGTTTTGATAAGCTGTTTCTTCTCTTGACTATGGGTGATCGTGGTCACATTTTTTTTTTGTTTCTTTGCATATATTTTTATTTTATACTACATATTGTCAAAGATACATTATAATGATCCTGAATTTTTTCTAATTTCCTTTGAATATTGTTGAGTTTTGTTCTAGCAGGTACTTGACCAAGCTGGACTCAACTCCAAATTATGGTAAGAAGTTGCTGACATTTCTGTTCAGTTTTTTAGCTTTCCAGCTTCAACTTTACTTATGACCTGATGGAACTTCTTCCACACTAGCAGTTCAATGGCTAATTAAGTAAGCCATTTGATCAGATGGCTTGATTAGAATTTATATATAGATCTTGGACCTCACTTTCACCTGGTGGGTTCCTCCTTTGAAAAATTTCCTCTCTCAGTTATCAGGTTCTCTGGCAATGCCACATTCCAACCCCTAAGTCCTCAAGCCAGTAATGCCACATGTTACCTTACAGGCCTTTAGTCTTTCCATGAACATATTCAGTTTGGCAAGCTTAGTTCTTTTCTGAGATCTTTCCACTGGTGTTGGTTCTCTCTAAACTACGCCTTTCCACTGGGACTAACATTTTATGGCTTCTTTTTGACCTTCTTATCTCAGATTAGAAGTTATGTGCTCTGAGAAGACTTTCCTAACCACCCAATCTTACGTAACTTCATGCACAAAAATTCATTTATTTTGTATTACTTGTATTTTCTTCATATTAAGTATTGACACATAAAAGTATCTCATTTGTTTGTTAATATGGTTATTGTGTTTAATTTTCCCTAGAAAATAAGCTCTATTAAAATGGGAACACTTTTTTGCTTCCTTTATATCTCTGGTGCTTACCATCACACCTAGCACAGAGCAGACACTCAGTATGTACTTTACTGAAAAAATGAGTATATGCATCACAGGAAAACGTTGGAAATAGTGGAATGAGATGAACAAGGGTCTTCTGCAAAAGCAGGAGTCCTACCTTCCATATACTATGTTACTTTTAAAGTATGAGTGCTTAATCACAGTAACGGTATACTAAGTCATTACCCACAATAATCAGCCTACCTCAGTATCACGTGTGTAGGCAGCCACCTGAATGTATCAGACTAAAGCATCTGCTTCTTGGTTGGCAGGTTTTGTTTCCTTCCCAGAAGTTTCCCTCCTCACAGTAATTGACCTGTCAGCACTTTGCCTGCACAGCTGTGTGTTAAAAGGGTGACAGTCTAGCAAGCAGTTGGCTGCAATGCTCTAGTTTGCAAGATTCCTGCTGCATTGTTTCAGAAGAGAATAGATTCTAACTTGAAAAGCAAGAACATGCAGAGGTTGAACATCTGTAACAAATAAACATATTTTTTTAAGAGCAAACAGAGAAAAAGTGATTAGGTTACACCAAACAGGACCTTCAAAATCCCAATGCAATGTGTCTTCTCCTTTTGGGTCTTCCTCAGCTTGTAATATTACATCTTGAGCAGACCTACACTTTCTTTCAACTATTTGAAAGAAATAAGCATATTTTTGGTGCCTGTGCCCAGGAGACCACTTGGTGCAAACTGTCCATCTGCCTTTGTTTCCTCATATTTTAACACCATTCACCTTGTATCCCTTATGATTGTATTTGTGCCAGGATCAAGATTATTTATAAGCCCAGAGCTTATGTGAACTCTGCTGCAGTAGATCTCTATGCTCTCTGTCTAATAAGAGAAATGCTTTGCCTTCATTCAATTCAAGAGCTGAGTTTCTCTACTGCAAATAGGCGTCTGCAGGAACATTGAAAACTATGTGGCAAGAGATAGTCATTGAGAATTTATAAGTGACATATATCTCACTGAAAGCCAACCAGGTCTGCCTGCCAGTCCACTTGGCAGACTGGAAAGCTGTAACTACTAACTATTGAGAGGTCAGGGAAGTAACTGTATATTTATTATTTACTACATAATGAGAGAAATACTAATGGAGTGTAAGCCATCTCTTCATCTATTCATTATCCATCAATATTGGCAATACTCAAGAATTTTGAACTGCCTAATGCTGTCAGAAGGGTTATTGTTTCATTTAGAGATGAAGGACACATGAATATGGAAGAATTAATAAGGGGAAGCAGAACTTGATTACAACAATGTGTGTACTTTGGACAGTGTACGTAAACTGTGAACAGATAGTTCCTCCTCGTCACTTGGATTATTTTGTTTTTGACTCTAATTCATCCAATATGGTATAGGAATTAAAGTGATGTACAGAAAGTTGAATTCTTTTTAGTGAGAAGTGTGAAAACGAATATCTCTGGAGCCATATTGCCCAGGTTGGCATTCTAATTCCACTATGTGTTGGCTGTATAACTTTACCTATATTCCTTTCTTTAAGAAAACATTTCATCATTCATAAAATGAGAATAATAATATTACTGTTTTCATAAGTATTTACAGCATAAAATTGTGAGGATAAAGGATTTAATATGTATAAAACAGTGAGGGCAATAGACACCCAGTAACTTCAAAATTATTACTATTATTATTAGTGTTATGATATGTTTGTGTTATACTATCTAAAGTCAGAATTAGGCTCTACACCATTATCCATTCCTGGAGACAAAGAAGCAAAGGCATAGAATAATTCAGCAACTTGCCCAGGTTTACACAGCTAGGAATTGGCAGAGCCAGAATCCAAACCCAAGACAGTCTGACATGGAAAGTGGCTCTAAATAACTCTCATGATATAATAGCAAATGGAGAGATATACAAGGCCATAAATCCTGTGATGTGATAGCCATGATTCCTAACCAGTGGCCTGACTCCCTTGTTGAGAGAGTAACAGTGCTCCAAAATACTGAATTCTCTGCTTTTATTTCTGAAAGTAGTGACTACCAGACATTATGGCTAGAATTCCTCTCTGACTTTAAAGTCAATGATATTTCTATTTTATTTTATTATTTTGCTTCTAGAAATGTACTTTTAAAAATTTCCAGATGAATTACCATTATGTGGCTTACAATTTCCCCTGAATGTGACTTTCTTCCTCTGCATATTCTAAGGACATTGTAGAGAAGGGGTAAACAATTCCTTATATCAAGCTGAGCAATTAAAAATAGCCCATTTACTAAGCAGAAAAAGGAAAAATAGATCTTAAGCACATTTTCAAGCAGGTAAGTGCAGGTATGGTTCTAGGTCTATAATTATATATTCTATTTTAAAAGTGCTATGAATCATTCCACTTGCTATACAAGCATATATACACTGCGATTTCTACGGGAAATGCATATGGCTTCTGTTTTTAGTAGTTATGTTTTTCACAGCTTTTAAAATCAGCATTCAACTAGTATATTAGAAAATAAAGAACTCTTTTCTGTCTTTTTCTCTGGTAATATACAAGTAGTTAGAGTCATCTCTTCTGATTTTTATTAGTCTGATATATAGCACAATTAGTAGGAAAACATTTTATTCTCCATAAATGGTCCAAAACGTATTTAAAAAGTTAATATATTTGTAGTGACTCTGCTATTTATGACAGTCTTTTGGGGATGAGAATAATTCACTGGTGATAATTGTGCAGGTTAAAATTGTATGCCATTCTTTTACTTATATCTGATGTCTTTACAAAAGTACTAAAATTAGGACAGTTCATCAGTTGGTCTATGCAACAACTTCTCTGACTTATTATATTAGACTTTTTCAGCAACTGTTTCATGACAAGTGTGTAGCTAAGAACTAGTTTACAAGCTTCAGAGTTTTCATGCACATCCCATTAGTAAACAAGGTTGATTTTTCTTGCTAATGGACAAATATTTTGTTATTGTAAAGATTAAAGTCACCTAATCTCTCCTTACTCTCACTTTCTCTTCTACCTCAGCAGTGCTCAGGTCAGTTTAATTGAAGGCATAGGTAGTAGTAAAAGTGTATTAGTCTGTTTTCATGCTGCTGATAAAGGCATATCTGAGACTGATAATTTATAAATAAAAAGAGATTTAACAGACTCACAGTTCCATGTGGGTGGGAGGCCTCACAATTGTGGCAGAAAGTGAGGGAAGAACAAAGGTATGTCTTACATGGTGGCAGGCAAAAAGAGAGAGTTTGTGTGGGGAAACTCCTCTCCTTAAAACCACCAGATCTTGTAAGACTTAACTCACTACCAC
This sequence comes from Saguinus oedipus, assembly GCA_031835075.1. Lineage (NCBI taxonomy): Eukaryota > Metazoa > Chordata > Mammalia > Primates > Cebidae > Saguinus > Saguinus oedipus. Next base: position 182,535,685 of record CM063170.1, on the reverse strand, counting down.
AAGAACACCATAGGAAAGACCCACTCCCATGATTCAATACTTCCTAATAGGTCTCTCCCATGACACATGGGAATTGTGGGAGCTATGAATTCAAGATGAAATTTCGGTGTGGTCACAGACAAACCATATCAAAAAGCCAATATTAAAAAAGTGTTGAATATCAAACAACTTTAACAATGTACTTTTGCCCCTTTTTCTTAAAAAAGCTATGCTTTATCTTTTTTAAAATGAACATTTTTATATTTAATTTAATTGTAAGGGTATAACATAGTTGTTTCCATAAGTAATAAAAAGATCAATAAAATAATAACCCATTCATAATCCTAGACTCCTCAGATTTTAAAAAAGTGAGTATTTGATACATATTTTTAAGAAAATGCTGCATGCTTGTACAGGTATATACATATGAGTTTAATTTTCAGAAAACTCCAAGTTTCTTTTTTAAAAGCAAATTTATTGAAAATGTCTAAAATTATTTTATAGCTGCATAATATTTCCATAATATGAACATACTATAATTTGTTCCCCTATGCTGAACTTTCAACTTATTTTGGATATCTAAAAAATCAGCTCATTGATATAGTTGTCATTAAGTACATAGAAGAGGTTCTTAAAATTGAAAATTGCTAAATCAAAGAGTATATTTAGTTTAAATAGATAAGGCCAGATTTCTTTCTTAAAATTCTGTAAACCTTCATATTTTCATTAGCAATGTATAGAAGTATTAATTTCCATAAATCCACTTTAGCAAGAGACTTAATTTTCTTATTACCTTTTGCCAATCTGGTGAATGAAAAATGATATTCAACTGCCATAATTCTCATTTCCCTGATTGCTAGTGAGGTAGACCATCTGTTCATATTTATTGACCAATTGGATTTCCCCTACTGTAAAATGCCTGTTTATATTCTTTATCCATTTTTTTTCCTATTGGCTTATCTTATTTTTAATCAACTTAGAGTAATTCTTTTTCAATGAGACATAAGAACCCTTGGCTTGAACATATTCTTCCAGTTTAACCTTCAACTCACTCTTTCAGGTTAGTTATGCACTGACACTTAAATTTTTATGCTGGAAAGTGTATCCTATGACCTCCATCTGTATAGTCTCCTGTAGTGATCCCATCTAGGCTTTGAATGTTGTCTGTACATGGATGTTTTCAAAGTGTATCTCTTTAGCCCTGGTCTCTCCCTTGAGTTCTACACAGTATATATAACTGCCTGCTCCATATGAGATCAGTACACATTTTGAACTTTGCATGTTCAGAAGAGAAATCTCCATTCAATGCCTCGTACCTCTGCTACTCTTACATCTCTCTCCATCTTAGTTGATTGCAGGCACCCTGATCCAGTCACTTGCTCAAACTAAAACCCCTAAATAATATCCTTCTTTCCTTTCTTTCATCAGTACCCTTTATTTAATTTTTAGCCAGCGACACTAATTCCAAAATATGTTCTATATAGGTGTTTCTCAATAACTGTTAACATTCTAGTCCCAAACACTATCAGTTCTTACCTGTTTGTGTGATACTCAACAAAACTGGCTTACCCTTATCCCTTTTTATCCCACAGTATTCAATTGGAAGACAATAGATTAATATTATGAAATTTTTTACAATTGAAATCATAACTATTTATTTTCAGCTGAAAATGCTCGTATAGCTTCCTAATGCAATTAAAATAAAATTCACACCATTTCCCAGACTGACTAGGGCATAAGCAATATGGCTTTTGACTACCAAATCTTCCTCCTCATTCACTGTATTCTTGCTCATCACATTGAATAAGTTTCAATGCTTTAATATGCTACACTCATTATATTTTCAGCAACTTTAAGCTTGCCATTTCCTCTTTCTGAATATATTCTCATTGCCAGACCTTACAGAGTAAAGAACAAATCACAATAAACCTTTTAAACCTCTAACTTTAGCTATCTAATCCTCAAGAGAAGCACCTGATACTTTATTCCTTAGAGTTTAATGCTTATGGTTGCTCAGATATTCTTGCTTTTGTGCCTGCCCCCACTTTCCTAGTGACTCCACATTTCACTCTTTCCTCTACACTACACCACCTGCTTCTTATCACTCATGTCCATTGCATTCTTTTTATATGCTTCTTTTTCCGTGCATGTACCTTGTATGTTCACAGTTACTCTACAGGAAGGATAAGACCTAATTAATTTAGCCAATTACCATAGAGTGTGAAGTGTCACTGCTAAGCAGAGCTCTTGTTCTGAGCCATATGATAGTCCATTGGTCTGTTTTGGGTCAGACCTCTACTCTTAATCCCCTTGATCTGGGTAGTGGGAGATGATAAAATGGAACACTGAAACACATTTATAAAGGAACATCAGGAAGAGGGCTGCTGGCTGGGAGTGCCTTCTGAGCATCCTCGAGTTTTTGTTAATGTACCATATAAATTAATGAATGCTGGAATATGGGGCTGCTGACTAATTTCCCTTCTGTCTAGTTGAAACGATAGCCAAAAGAATCTAATTATTCTTTAGAAATTATTTCATTTCTCCTTATCTCATTTTGAGTGTTCATAAATGATTCCATCTGTATTGTAGAAGGCATGGTTATAGATATTTTATAATTTATAATGATCACAAAAACTCAATGGCGATGAGTTTTAAACCAAAAGCTACAGTAAACAGATTCTCTGGTCTTCCTAAAAAAATGCCTATTTCCAATTCTTTGTATTTTCTCTGTGAAGAAATAAATCCTGTGGGGGAGCGGATCATGGTGATCTTCACATTTCTTAAAATGGGATGTTTCTATTTGAGTAGTTTTCTCTTCAAGCTTGGAAGGAGATTGTTTATCCATTCATATATTCCTTACCATAGCTGCAAGTACTACTTCACATAGTAGGTCCTCAGGCAACATTTACAAATGGAAAAAGTGAATAGGCAATGTGTATGTAGAAAAATGATTAAATAAAAAATGAATTGATGTTATGATGTCCTATTTCAAAGAAGAGTCAAATTATGGGAAGATATTTGTGAATCAATGCACTCAGAAGAGTATCATATAGAAAGACACATTAATTTCTACATTCTTCCCATAAAGAATAGCCTAAAAACCAAACAAATTTGTCTTACTGCACATTGAGACATGATAACGTATTGCCACATCTACTTCAAAGCCATTATAATCATTTACTTTTAAAAGAAAGTTTGTATCATCATTTATATCAAAATAATCAGTAGAATTATTAACAGGAAAAAGTAAGTACTCCATCAGTTCATGGTCTTCAGAGCTTTGAAAGATGCTAATTTTTAAAGCTGATTTTATTTTGTGTTATTTCTCTTATCCAAAACACTACATATAGCTAGAAAGGAGATATATGAAATGCAGTGATATAATGTTTTATAGAATATGCTTCAAAACTGTAACTGTTGAGTTCTATCAACCAAGTAGTGAACACTTGATATGGAGTTCTTTGGCACTTTAACTATGCTTTCTCTTTCATATGTTTTATGTTACTGGGTTTTAATAAAGTCCAACATGGATTTATATATTCAGTGCTACTCAGCTTAAAGTCCCAGGTAATTCTCACACCTTCCTTTACTTTCTGCCTGTCAAAATCAGATATAATGAAAACAAAGGTTATAAAGGATTCATAGCTCAAATATCTTTGCATTATTTTATCTGATAATTACTCAAAAACATTGCATGCTTATATGCACTATCTCCATATTTATCCAATCAAATTCCCTTTTTGATTGCATCTGATTTATCCTTTCTCTTCTCTTTTAATAATATTGGTTTTTAAATTTTCCTATATGATGTATAAATGCAATTCCGTTTTAAAAGAATCACATAATGCTTGCTTAGGAAGATCACTTTAACATGCACAGTTAAATATTTTCAAAACCATGTTTTGAGTTAAATAACCTCATTTCTAAAACAAGACAGGAAACCTCATACCCATTTCTTGTTAAAATCACATAGGATGATTGTTATGAATTTAAAATTTGCAAAATAATATATTAAATATTAAAGAAAATACAATAAATAGTTTTTCTATAATTGGTTATTAATAATAGAGTAGAAACTCTAGTTCACATTATGATAAAATCACAGATGTTTTATGTTTTCTAGATAACAGCAAACTATGTCTCTGAACTGGTATAATTTGCTTACACAACTGCAAGGAAGAGAGACATATTTAATTAGTAACTATCTAGACTGAAAATTAGGTAAAGAATTAAGATGCTTTCCATTGCATCTTTAAATGAAAGAATTACTGTGTGTTTTGAAGCAGTTTAAAATTTGTTTACGTTCTTGAGTATGCAAGGAATGAAACTAATGCTAAAATTCTATTTAATTCAAATACTAAATTGAAGCTGGAATCCTTATAACCCATTTTATATAAATCACCACCCTGAAATGTTAAAAATTTCCTAGTGTTAAACTAGATCACATAACATGCACTACAACTTCTGATTCTTATATTGCCCACTGGAAGTTGGAAACATAGTTTCACATTTTTGCCTTAAAATTATATAAAGCCAATTCAATGCTTAGTTGCTACTTGTAGGTATTTTTCATGAACTTACAACAATAATCAGACTTTTGTATTTCCAAGAAGAAAATTTTGTAAATGTAATCCAGAAGAGAAACAGTCTGAAATGTTTTTCAAGAACTTTTGGATTGATACTTGCTGCTTTGAAAAAAAGTACATTCTTCAAAGTTACTCAGTGACATTGCAGATATGTTTTGCCCAGTTAATCTTTTTCCCATCAAAGGCTATGGGCTTTTGACAAGTACTTTTCTGATTCATTCTTCAATCACAAGGACTATAAAAATCTCCAACTGCCACTTTTCTATTTTGGATCAGTTTGGATATAATAAAGAATGTGGATACTTGCTTTGACCAAGTAGTTAAGATGTACACCCTGCTTTCTAATAAAAATGATATGTCCTATTGATAGTAAAAAATTTAGTGACAAAGATATATATGTGGCATCTTGAATGTTTAAACACAAATGCACTCTATTTAAAATAACCAATAAAATAGGAATGTGTTCTATGAGCAACAGCTGGTGGGGGAAAACATTTTAAAAAGCACAATCTTTGTAGTCAATCACAACAGGGTCTGAACAAGACACCTAAACCCCACTTTCCTTATGAGTTGGCTAATGTGACAACTCTTGCTTCAGTTTGCAGTAGTGTCAAAGAGAGAACAGCTAGGATCAAAGTCCCTGAGTATTGCCAGTCACTGGACACACCAAGTACAACATTTTTGGTTTCAAGTAGGGGTCTGAAATTCTAATACAAGAGCACAAGATGGAAGACAGAGGAGTGTTATAACCCATGTAGAACTGAAGGGCATGTACCCCCTTAGTAAACTGCTTAGTGCATTTACATTTGTTATTTTTTATTCACTAGTCTTAATACAAAAGGTTTGCTGGTTAAAGATTTTAAGAACCCTAGACTGAGCCCCAGGAAGGGCTTCTATGTTTCCAAGTAATCATATGTAGGACTCTCACATACTTTTCTCAGAATTTAGTTCAGGCTTGCCAATGGCCAATCCTTAAACATGTCCTGGATCTGAATTTACCTCCCCCTCAGGGATCTTTCTCCTGTAATCTCCTCTTGCTTCCTTACAGTCAGTGTCTCCTGTTTGACTAATTATTCTGTAAGCAAATCAACTTATATAAAATCTCCAATTGAAAATTAATATAAAAGGTTCATAAAAGGAAAATGGAGATACTGAACCTCACCAAAATTAAATATTTGGCTTTCTGAAAGATTCTGTTAGGAGGAAGAAAAGAAAAGCTATGGACTAGCAAAAATATTTACAAACCACATATCTAACAGAGGACTATGATCTAAAATATATAAAGAATTTTTTTTTTTTTGACTGAAGTAAGTGGCTTTATTAGAGAAAGCCAGAATTACAAAGGACTTAAAAGTTGGCATTAGGGCCCTTCTTCTTGCCAAAGGTGGGCACAACATTGACAAAGCACCGGTTGTGCTGCATCTGCCTCTTAGTCCAGCCAGTCTTCTTCTTCTTCTCCCGTTTGGCCACCTTCTCCTGTCTGACCTCTCACCTTCCCAGCACGGGCCAGGGAACCATGGACTTTACCTCCGAGCATTCGGCCTGCTACTTCCAGGGTGGTCAGGGCCTCCACCCCGCATTGGCCCAGGGTGGCCTCATCCTCCAGGGGCGTGCCTGCCAGGAGTATGACTTGATCTTTGGGGCAATGCCCTCCAGTAAGGCTACATGAGCCTTAATCTGGGCGACCTTCTCCTGGCCAGTCACCTCGAGGGTGTGTAGTTCCTGGGCGTGGACGAAGAGCTACATGTTGGCGACTGAACCGCGGTGTCAGCTGACACTACGGTGAAGATGGAGTCAAGAAAGAGCATTTTGTTTGATTTTTTTTTATTTTTATTATTTATTTATTTATTTTTTGCCATGAAAATATTTGTAGATATCATAGAAGTCAGCAGGACCAGCGCAAAACAGAGGCAGACTATACAGCGCTGTGGGGACCAAGGCTCACAAACATCCACAGGGCACATGCGGGGCCGGCTGCTCCCGGCAAAGGAAGCCACCCCCGAACCCGCAGACACCGCACTCCCTCAGCAGTGGGACCGCAGGGATGACAGGTGGTTTGACACCTCCGAAGAGATGAGCTGCATTCCAGGGAGGGGCCAGGCCAGGCCACAGTCCTCCTGTTGGTCCAGTTTTGCCATCACTAGATGAAGCTCTGACCGGAGTTCTCATCAGAACAATGCAGCCTTGGAGTTGAAGGCATCAACACCGTCACCACCTTGGTGGAGAACAAGAAAGCCCAACTGGTGGTGATTTCAGATGATGTGGATCCCATTGAGATGGTTGTCGTCTTGCCTGCCCTGTGTCTTAAAATGGAAGTCCCTTATTGCATCATCAAGGGGAAGGCAAGACCGGACCTCTGACCCACAGGAAGACCTGCACCACTGTCGCCTTCACACAGGTCAACGTGGAAGCAAGGGTGCTTTGGCTAAGCTGGTGGAATTTATCCTCACCAATTACCGTAACAGGTACAATGAGATCCTCAGTCACTGGGGAGGCAATGTCCTGGGTCCCAAGTCTGTGGCTTGCATCACAAAGCTTGAAAAGGCAAAAGCTAAACAAAATGCCATGAAACCGTGTTAAATGTATACTGTTGTACATAAAAATAATTAGAACAATGAAAATTTTTCTTCAAAAAAAAAAAAAACTCAACAAATAACACTCAAGTTAGAAAATGTTATGGCTATAAACCATGAAGTGACACAAAGGGAAAGCTTGAATGACTAAAGTCACTACAGATGATCACACAAGATGAAAACAATTTGAAAGTATACAATAAAAACAGAAAATTTAATTTCAAGTTTCTCTGCTAGAGTGGAGAACACTTCTAATTGACCAAATCATTCAAATTTCTTTTAAAATTTGAGGTATGGAAATTAAAATTAAAAATGACTCACTGTGTTCCAGGGAAGGTAATGAAATTCAAAATTCAAGGATTAGGATAGACTTCCTCAACCATCTAGATACATCAAATTAGTGAGTAGACATTAGAAACATCATATTATTCTCCTCTTCCTCAACAGAAGTATACAATAGAACACATGTACACAGAGAGGGGAGCATTACACACTGGGGTCTTTTGTGGGGGGCTGGGGAAGGATAGCGGTGGGTAGGGAGGCTGGGGAGGGATAACATGGGGAGAAATGCCAGATACAGATGATGGGGGATGGAGGCAGCAAACTACCTTTCCATGTATGTGCCTATGCAACAATCCTGCAGGATCTGCACATGTACCTCAGAACCTACAGCTTCACTCAAATAGCATTTAACTTTGGACATCCTCTGCCCCTCTTTCACCTTCTTTGCCAGTGCATTTCTGACCACATGGTGTGGAATACCTATGAGAGTCTGCTATGACATCACAACTTTTACAGATAACTCAGAAATGTGGGAAGGATAACACCCCATGCATGCTCACCCTCACAGATGGGTAATGGGAGCTAACACATAAATCCAAATGCCTTTTATCCTTCAGGTGAACAATTCTGAAGTACATTCTAACTAGTACTATAGAAATTCCCATTTGGACCAAGTCTCAGCTACCTACAACAGTAATTAACTCAATAACTCTCTTCTGTTTTATTTATTATGATTATTTTTTGAAACAGGCTCTTGCTCTGTCTCCCAGGCTGGAGTGCAGTGGCATGATCTGGGCTCACTGCAACCTATGCCTCTTGAGTTCAAGCAATTCTTATGCCTCAGACTTCTGAGTAGCTCAGATTACAGGTGCCTACCACCATGCCCAGCTGTTTTTTGCATTTTTGTAGAGATGGGGTTCCGCCATGTTGGCCAGGCTGATCTCAAACTTCAACCTCAAGTGATCCGCCTGCCTTGGCCTCCCAAAGTTCTGGGATTACAGGTATAAGCCACCATACCCAGCCCCTCTTCTGTTTTGGTCTTTGTGGCCCTCTGTTCTCAATCTGATTACTGGTCAAAAACTACCCTATGCAAGTTCTTTGCCTCAGTTCTGATTTCCAGAGGAAACACAGGCTAATACATGTGATCCAGTAAAGTGTTGAGTGAGGTAGAAAACAGACCCACAGAATAAAATTTTGGAACTGGATTAAAAAGTGAAATATAGATAAGTGTCCTGTTGCTGATACAGTGTGGGGTGGTGTTAATCCCTGGCATTCTGTAGCTTCCCAATTATTGAAAGGTAGATTGGGGTGAAGCATAAGTGACAGTAAAGGATTGACTTACGTGGCAGCTGTGGCCCTTGAGCATTATAGGGTCAGTAATAAGTAGATAAATTATGGAATTGCCTACTTTAATACTCTGAAAGCTTTAAGAAAATAAAATATGCCAGGCACAGTGGCTCACGCCTGTAATCCCAGCACTTTGAGAGGCTAAGGCAGGCAGATCACGAAGTCAAGAGATCAAGACCATCCTGACCAACATGGTGTAATCCCGTCTTGACGAAAAATAAAAAAATTAGCTTGGCGTGGTGGCATGCACCTGTAGTCCCAGCTACTTGGGAGGCTGAGGCAGGGGAATCACTTGAACCTGGGAGGTGGAGGTTGCATTGAGCCAAGATTGCGCCGCTGCACTCCAGCCTGATGACAGGGCACGATTCCATCTCAAACAAACAAATAAATAAAATGGTAGGCTTAGTTCAGCCAATAATCAACTCAAAGTATGTTATGAAATTGAGAAGGCTACATTAGCAGAGTTTGAAGAAACACTAATCACCTGTAGCCATAGGGTTCATGGCTGAAAATCAGGCCCAAGATTTAATTGTCAGGGTAGTAGAACCTCACGTGAGATACAATATGAGACTGAGTGCTCAGGAAAATAGTGGGACCCTAACATTTGGATACATGAGAACTAATATTCTTGAATTCCCAATCCTAGACTTCCACAGACCCCATGGGTCTTGAAAATGTTGAACTGGGGATGTGTGCAATATGAATTTGGATAAAAAAGAATGTATTGACATATGAGTGCTATTCTATGATGTAAAGTGTTGTATTACAGCAAGTGCATGTGGAACATTTCATAATTGTATAAACTATCTATTGCTGCATTATATTAATTGTATTAACTATCTATTGCTGCATTATATTACCACACTTAGAAGCTTACGAAACACATATTTATTATCCTAGTTTCTGTGAATCACTAGCCTAGGCATAGCTTAGCTGGTTACTCTGCTTCAGGACCTCACAAGGCTGCAATCAAGGTATTAACTTGGAAGGTTTTTTTCTATACATTATTGGGGAACAGGTAGTGTTTGGTTACAGGAGTAAGTTCCTTAGTGGTGATTTGTGAGATTTTGGTGCACCCACCATATGAGCAGTATAACGGCACTCAATTTGGAAGTTTTATCTCAAGACTTGACTGAGGATGCATCTACTTCCAAGCTCATGCAATTATTCGCAGCATTCAGTGCCTTGTGGCCGGTGGGTCCAAGGGACTTCGTTTCTTGATCCATGGTCCCTGCATAGGATAGCTCACAATATGATTGCTTGCTTTATCAAAGCCAGCAGAGTCTGCCAACAGGATGGATTACAATGTTACATAGCACAATGACAGAAATGACATCCTCTCTCCTTTGCCATAATCTATTTGTTAGAAGCAAATGAGAGCTTCTCTCTATACTTAAGTTTAGGGGATTATACAAGATCATGAGGATGAGGAGTCAGGGATGTGTAGAGGCCATCTTTGGGTATGTTTGACACACAATACACTGCAGGAGGATCTTGGAACTTGCTTAATAGTCTCAGGTAAATGAGGAGAAACTACTGGGACTGCCTTGAATGAATTCGATGAAAAGTTTAGAAGACTCAGAGAGATGGAGTTATTTGAAAAGGTTTAATATGAGTTATTCAAAACCCCACCACCTAGCTCTTGCTTCACTAGAGCAATAAGAAGACTGTATGAATAAGACTTTGAAAACACAGGCAACAAAAGCAAATATAAGCCAACAGAATTACGTTCAACTATGAAGGTTCTGCACAGCAAGGAAAACAATCAACAGAGTGAAAATACAAGCTACAGAATAGGAGAAAATGTTTGCAAATGATTTGTCTGACAAGGAAATAATAATCAGAATATAAATGGAACTGAAACATCTCATTAGCAAAAAAAAAATCAGATTAAATAATGGGTAAGATGTCAACATCACTTTTCATTAGAAAAATGAAAATCAAAACCCTAATGAGATACCATTTCACTCCAGTCACAATGGCTATTACTAAAAAGTCAAAAAATAACAGATACTGGCAAGTTTGTGGAGAAGAGTGAATACTTATTCACTGCTGATGGGAATACGAATTAGTTCAGCCATTGTGGAAAGGTGTTTGGTGATTTCTCAGAGAACTTAAGACAGAATTACCATTCAACCCGTAAATCCCATTATTGAGTATATATGCAAATGAATATATATTGTTCTGCCATAAAGACACATGTATGTGTATGTTCATTGCAGCACTATTCACAATAGCAAAGATATGGAATTGACCTAAATGTCCATCTACAGTAGACTGGATAAAGAAAATGTGGTACATTTATGCCATGGAATATTATGCAGCCATAAAAAATGAGATCATGTCCTTGCCAGCAACATATATGGAGTTGGATGCAATATTCCTAAGCAAACTAACACAGGAACAGAAAAACAATACCACATATTCTCACTGTTAAGTGGAAACTAAACCTCGAGTACACATGGACACAAAGAAGGGAACAGCAATCACCAGGGCCTATCTGAGGGTGGAGGTTGGGGTGAGGGTGAGAATCAAAAAACTACCTATTGGATACTATGCTGATTAGCTAGGTGATGAAATAATCTGTACACCAACCCCCAAACACACAATGTACCTACATAACAAACTGGCACATGCACCTCTGCATCTAATAAAAGAGTTTAAAAATGGGCAATATAATTGGAACATATATTTCTTAAAACAAAACACACAAATGGCCAACAAATACATGAAAATATGCTCAACATCACTAATCATTAGGAAAATCCAAGTCAAAACCACAGTGAGGTATTATCTCACCTCAGAATAGCTATGATCAAAAAGACAAAAAAATAAAAAACATGAGGGCAAGGATGCAGAGAAAAGGAATTCTAGTCTTCCATTGGTGCAAATGTAAACTAGTACAACCACTAAGAAGAATAGCATGGAGATTCCTCAAAATCCACAAATAAAACTACCATATGATCCAGGAATTTCAGTACTGGGCATTTAAAAGAGAGCCCACATAGCCAAGTCAATCCTAAGCAAAAAGAACACAGCGGGAGGCATCACACTACCAGACTTCAAACTATACTACAAGGCTACAGTAATCAAAACAGCATGGTACTGGTACCAAAACAGAGATATACCAATGGAACAGAACAGAGGCATCGGAGGCAACACAGCATATCTACAACAATACAATCTTTGATAAACCTGACAAAAACAAGCAATAATGGGGAAAGGATTCCCTGTTTAATAAATGGTGTTGGGAAAACTGGCTAGCCTTGTGCAGAAAGCAGATACTGGACCCCTTCCTGACACCTTACACTAAAATTAACTCCAGATGGATTAAAGACTTAAATGTAAGACCTGGCACCATAAAAACCCTAGAAGAAAATCTAGGCAAAACCATTCAGGACATAGGAGTAGGCAAGGACTTCATGACCAAAACACCAAAAGCATTGGCAACAAAAGCCAAAATAGACAAATGGGACCTAATCAAACTCCACAGCTTCTGCACGGCAAAAGAAACAGTCACTAGAGTGAATTGGCAACCAACAGAATGGGAAAAAAATTTTGCAGTTTACCCATCTGACAAAGGGTTGATATCCAGAATTTACAAAGAACTCAAACAGATTTACAAGAAAAAAACAAACAGGCCATCCAAAAATGGATGGGCAAAGGATATGAACAGACACTTTACAAAAGAAGACATGCATGAGGCCAACAAACATATGAAAAAATCCCATCATCATTGGTCATTAGAGAGATGCAAATCAAAACCACATTGAGATACCATCTCACGCCAGTTAGAATGGCGATCATTAAAAAATCTGGAGACAACAGATGCTGGAGAGGATGTGGAGAAATAGGAACACTCTTACACTGCTGGTGGGAGTGTAAATTAGTTCAACCATTGTGGAAGACAGTGTGGTGAGTCCTCAAGGACCTAGAAATAGAAATTCCATTTTATCCAGCAATCCCATTACTGGGTATATATCCAAAGGACTATAAATCATTCTACTATAAGGACACATGCACATGAATGTTCATTGCAGCACTGTTTACAATAGCAAACACCTGGAACCAACCCAAATGCCCATCGATGATAGACTGGACTGGGAAAATGTGGCACATATACACCATGGAATATTACGCAGCAATCAAAAATGATGAGTTCGTGTCCTTTGTAGGGACATGGATGAATCTGGAGAACATCATTCTCAGCAAACTGACACAAGAACAGAAAATGAAACACCGCATATTCTCACTCAGGCGGGTGATGAACAGTAAGAACACATGGATGCAGTGAGGGGCGTACTACACACTGGGGTCTATTGGGGGGAATAGGGGAGGGACAGTGTGGGGGAGGAGCTGGGGAGGAATAGCATGGGGAGAAATGCCAAATGTGGGTGAAGGGGCGGGAGGCAGCAAAACACACTGCCATGTGTGTACCTATGCAACTATCTTACATGTTCTGCACATGTACCCCAAAATCTAAAACGCAATAAAAAATAAAAAATTAAAAATTAAAAAAAAGGAAGTCTGTGCATCAAAGAGACATCTGCACTGTCATGGTAACTGCAGCACTATTCACAATAGCCAAAACATGGAATTAAGTTCAGTGTTCAACAACAGATGAAGAAAGAAAATGCCACACGCACACGCAATGGAATAATATTCTGCCACACACAAAAAATAATGAAATCCTGTCTTTTGCAGAAACATGGATGGAACTGGAGGACTATATGTTAAATGAAATAAGTCTGGAACAGAAAGTTAAATACTGCATGTTTTCATTCATAAGTGGAAGCTAAAAAATGTGGATCACATAGTTTCTATCACTACAGATACTAGAGACTGGGAAGGATAGAGGGAAATGGGAGATACGAGGAAATTTGTTTAAGGGTACAAAATTACAGCTAGGTTGGTGGAATAAGTTCTAGTGTTCTAGATCACTGTAGGATAACTATAGTTAACAACTGTATACATTGGTTCAAATAGCTTGAAAGATGATTACGTTTACAACACAAAGAAATGATAAATGTCTGTGATGATAGATATGCCAATTACCTTGATCTGACCACTACACAATATATGCACTGAAATATCACTATGTACTTCATAAATATATACAATTATCATATGTTAATTTAAAAGAAATGTAAAAAATTGAGCTGCTTGGTAGGACTCACTGCTTTTTTGCACCAGGGTTGACCAGAGCAGATTATGCTGGAGACCCAGACTCTATAGTATCAAGTGGGGTAATAGGATCTTGGCATGACAGAGGCCAGAAGGCAGCAGCCGGCAGAGGAAGGCAAACTGAAGCAGCAAAATCCTTATTTTATATTTTGTATATCAGAAAAAGGCATACAAGTTTATGAGTCATTTTTAGTCCAAATATCTATGTGAATTTTTGTGTTTAATTGAAAGAATACTCCTAAATTGAAAATGAACTGAGACAATACGATTGAATGTCATTTTGGAAACAGCTGCAACATAATATATTGTACATGGATTTGCAGTAATCCTAACCTCGGAATAGTTGGTTAAATTTGTTAAACCTCAGGGATTTTTTTTTTTTTTTTTTTTTTGGTCTGCAAAATATCTCTTGGATGCCTCTTGGTAACATGCATAATTCTGGAAACTGGTGACAGAATGCTGTGCCAGTAATTCTGCTGGGTCCCTGATTTGCTGGAATGCCAATGGAGGATACAGAGACTGAAGACATTTAAAAAATATATATAATGACCTGACTGACAAGCTCCCTGTGGAAAAAGCAGGTTAGAGGATAAAAAGGTGGAGGGCTATGATAGATGTAATGACCAAAAAAATCCTTCATGAATAGGTGGCATTTGAACAGACATTAGTAAAATGAAGACACCGTATGACTTCTGAGGGGCTACAAGTTCAAAGGCCCTGAGTAGAGACCATGATTATTGTATTTAAGGCATTGCAAAGAGTACAAAGTGCTGCTCAGGGAAACAGTGAGAGGGAATTAGAAAATAAGGCTCCAGAAGTAGTCAGAATTCAGGTATCTGGATAATTGTTTTGAGGGTCAAATCAGACAATATCTGTAATATTTTTGGCATGCAGAAATGCCCAGTTTAAAGGTCCAGTGTTAGTTATCACCTCATTTGAAACAAGGGTACCATGGGACTGTTGAAGAACCAAGTTTAGGTTTCATAAAAATATACATTTGAATTCTGTGGGCATGTCATGACTTAGAGAAGCTACAACTCTCAGCTTAGGGAGTTCAATATTTTCAGAATTGTCATTCTTCCATGTAAAACTGGTAGAGGCTAATAAATGGTTTTATAGTTTGGGCCTACATCGTGAATGCTGTTTTCAATAGAGGTAAAAGAATTTTTTAATATAACCCCTGGTGTTTCTAATCAGAAGAGTCTTAATTACAAAGGAGGCCAGAGTCAGCAGGATCACGTGAAGCAGCAGTGACTTGGAAGGCAGACATGGCTGGAGTCACTGAAGGCCACTTTGCATTCAATCAGCTTTATTTGAAAGAAGAACAATCAGGCCACAGATCAAATCAATAGAATCCAGGAAATGCTGACAATTCAGGGATATTAGGTCTGATATGCTGAATATGGTCCCCAAGGTGCAAACTTATCCTGGAAGCTGTGAACACGTTGCCTCCTATAGCCCAAAGACCTAGCAGATGTGATAAGTAAAGGGTCTTGAGATGGGGAAATTATCCTAGATTTTCTGTTTTGGCCAATGTATCACGTGAATTCTTATGAGATCCATAGGAGTGCCAAAGTCAAAGAGAGAAATAGGATATGCTACATTGCTGGCTTTGAAGATGGAAGGTGAATCTATAAATCAACAAATGCAAGAGGTCTCTAGAAGCTGGAAAAGATAAGGAAGTGCATTTTCTCCTAGAGTGCCACCCCCACCCCATGCCCCAGAAAGGCTGCATTCCTGCTGACTCCTTGACATTCAGCCTGGTGAGAGGCATGTTGGGCTTATAACTTTCAGAAATATAAGATAATAAATGTGTGTGGTTTAAAGCCACAAAATTTGTTGTAATTTGTTATAGCAGCAAAAGGAAATTAACATCCTGGGAAATCAAATGCAACATTTAGAACCAGGAAATAATATTAAAAAGAAATATAATTTTTTTAAAAAATCAAGATTTCTGAGGCAGGGCCTGCATAGACCTAGTGTGGGCTAGGAGTTTCCAAATGTCCCAAGCTAACAAAGCGGAGGATTACAATGCTAATCCTGTTTCATTTTCAGGTAGGATTGTGTTGAAATGTGTGGATACATATGTAGACTATAGACTGTAATTGCTGAGTTCATTGTTGCATTATTTTCCCTAAAGCATCTGCACTAGAAGAACATAGCCGCTGAAAGGCCTATGGCCTGTGTGTGAATCCTGGCCCTGATTACTGGAATCAAAGAGGCCTATGACTGAGGAAAGTTACCTAAACTCTATGTCTCACTTTTCCTATCTAAGTGGTCAAATTAATAATACTTAACTCATAGGGTTGCCGTGAGAATAAGAATTAATATGCAAAAATGTAGCATTTGGTGTATGGTAAACACATGCAAAGGCTTTGTCATGTTACTTTTAGTTTCTCACATCACCAAGGTTAGAATTACCTCTTACTATATTAACAGATTTGCAAGACAAAAAGGGTAAAAATCATATCACGGGTCATATTTTAGCTGGTATTTCACATTGCTTTTCTTATTTTCTGACATTTATTTTATTATAATTACTGTAAAACCCTTTCACAAAATTCACAAATGCCATGAGGCTTAGGCTATGTTGGCAAGATTGAAAAAGTATATTTAGAAAAGAAATATATTTCTATTTCTATAATCTAGGCATTAAGTCAGAAATGACAGTAGGTTAGTACCAAAACCATATTAACAAGAGGAAATAATTTGTCAAATCAATTGCTTTGAATTTTTGACTCATAATTTTGAAGGAGATATTTCTGAACAATTTTCTCGTAGCTTACACCAAGACGATCAACACTGAATACTAGAGGAGGGAAGAAATATGGAGGAACTGGGTTAAGGGAAGCAGGATGTAACCTTCAGGAGATAGTAGTGACCATATCTACATTAATCGCCATAAATAAACCTATCTCTGGCTCAGTGCTTGGAAAAGAGTAGACATTCCATAAACACCCTTGAATGGATGAATATGTGAACTAAAACTTTCTAGTGCTTACTCTGAGTCAATTAACACTCAAGTTTTACAGCAATCTTGTGAAATAAACATCAGTATTCTTGTTTTCTTTGTATTTATATTTTGTTAGTATTCTTATCTTATTGATACATAAAACTCAGTCCTAGTGAATAATTTGTTCAAGATAGCATATTATGATATTGGAATTCAGAGCCATATCTAAGTAACTCCACCACCTGCAGTCTTTACATAAGCATATTAAAAACATAAACCTCTTGACACCCCTATGGTCACTATTCCCAGGGCACATTGGTAAAGTCAGCCCCCAAGAGAGGAGAACAGGAGGCTGATTGAATATCCCTTTTAAAGTGCAGTTTTTAGGGGCACTATTCTACCAGTAGGACTGAACCCCTTGCTTTTGAATAATAGTTTCTGTAATATAAATTATAATTTAGTTAGGATATAGAATCTAAAATCATTAGCCTTCTTTATCTCACAGCTTCTACATATGAGAGCAGAGGTAGCCACATACAAATCAGGACTAGTAAGTAGGATCAATTATTTGAAATAGGCCAGTTGAAGTCAGGTAGATTCATTTGAGGGAAAAATCCATTTCCAAACTGCAAGCTGGTGTTTGTAATGAATTTCAGGCAGACCAGCTCGGATCCATCATCCTTCTCAACCCAAACAGCTCCAAGTGCACGCCCCACTCATGATGGGTGAATAGCATTGTTATATACAAAGCTACATAATCACGTGGTTATTGTTGACATGTTGATGGTTTCTACCTATGCTCAATATAGTATTCTCCCTATGCAGAATTTATAGCCTCAATTCCTAGAAAGTACCTATACAGCATTTTTCAACATTGCCACTTTTTTGGCTGACATCTATGTATTTTTTTGTATCATGTCCTTAATATATTGGCAGGTTTCTGCCAACACCCTCAGCTCAAATTTGGTAGAAATGTTCTAGCTTCAATGAACTGGATGCATTCTGATTCTATACACAATGAAGATGTTTAGCACAGAAAGGAGATGTGTACATATTCAAGGACTGCATTAAACCAGGGATAATGTTAGACAGCCAACAGTGAGTCATTTTTCTGAGTTCATAAACACAAGCTTTGTGATTGGAGTTCTCCAACATTAGACCAACTCTGTCATTATTATCAGGTTTTAAAATCACAATTCAAAACCAAAGAGTAAAAGATTGTTAAAGGTCAACCACTGAATGATAAGTTATAATTATATACCAAATATCAGGATATTGATAAACTCCTCCAAGCCAGGGACTGTGTGTCACTCCATCTGTGAATACCTGTTTGCCAAATACATGAGTCAAATTTCTTTTTTGTTCTTTACATCCTCAACAGCATTTGGTGATGCCACTTTTTTTTACCTGTTCTAATAGGTGTGTAATAATGTTTTGTTGTGTTTTGTTACATTTCTTTTTTAAATTGTACTTTAAGTTCTGGGGTGCAGAACGTGCTGATTCGTTACATAGGTATACATGTGCCATGGTGGTTTGCTGCACCCATCAACCTGTCATCTAAGTTAGGTATTTCTCCTAATGCTATGAGTTTATTTTCACCTTTAAAGTATCCTGCTTGAGTCGCTTATAATATTAAGGAAATATATACTGCAAAATGTGAGACCAATAAGCACAAAACTCACAAAGGTAAGCATCCTCTTATTTAAGCATTACCATAAAAATCACACTAAATATATTTTTACATTTTTGCCACTGCACAGTCTTAGATTTAATATTCAGTTCTTCCTTATCTATAAATCTTGAATAGTAATTTCCATCCAGTCATCAATATTGCATCATATACTCATGCTAAGCATTACATATTTGGCATGAAATAGCAGATGATAATGAGTTACTATTGTGGTAAATAATATTTACAATGGCTACTGATATTTTTCCCAATAATCTGACTAGTGTATTTAAGTAGTGATGAAAACTATACAGCATTTTAAATTATGATGAATTTATTTAAGACAAAATACAACTTTTCTAATATTCCTATTTGGGGTAGCTTCCCCCCCAATATTTTATATAGACTATCAGGGTATTATCCATCTTCTCCAAAGGAGTATTTTATTTTAAAAAGTATTTATTAAAAATTTATTGAACTTCTATCTTGAACGTATATATTAAGTTATAAGAATGGGTTGGTATATAAATATTAACTAAGGAAGATTTAGTGTTTAATAAATATATCTGAAATAATAATCATTTGGAATTGCATAAACATATGCAGGTTAGATCAATGAGTAGTAAATGATGTAAAGAAGTAAATATCTACAGCTTCTATATGAAGAGAAATGGCCTACATAAATTTTTTCCACTTTACTTAACTATTGTATCAGAGGAAAAGAGTAAGAAAAACAAAAGTTAATATACAGTTATATATTCTGGTTCTCCTATTTTCTTATTAAAAATTACCGTTATCAGCCAAGGACAAAGTTGTTGTCCTCATTTCTTGTTATATGTGGAAGGCTTTGGTGTGATATCTATCAGCTCTTTTTAAATCAAATTGATATTGGCGAATATGGATTAGCTGCAGGAACTAAGTAACAAAAAATCGACACAAAACTCCTGTGATAACTTCACTGAGAAAATGTAAGGACTCATCCATAATGTTTCCATCGATTTAAAGAAGTATTGAACCTCACTGTTTCAACAGTAACTTACAGCAGTTTGCAAAATGCTATGAACTCCCATTTTTAAGTCTATATTTCAGATCAGGCAGAGGGCTTGCATTTCACAAAATAGACAGCTCTTACATAAAGTGAGTCAAAAATCACCCTCTCTTAATGTTCCCTGTTCTCTACTTTTTGTTTAATAATGGTGTGCTCCTATCAAGTGACTACTGTTCTGCTAAATGAGAGGAGATACCTAAATAATAGGAGTCATGGTTTCTATTGATGACTCTTAATAAAATCTGTAATTTATCCAAGACAAATATGCAAAAGTACTAAATGTATTTCCCTTCCTTCCCTCTTCGCCTCTTCATCTTCTTTTGCGTTTTACTAATTTTTCCACCTTTTCTGTATCTTTTTCTCTCTTTCATCAGCCTCCTTTCATCTTTATAATTATTGATTAAACACATAGTATATCTGATGAATACCAGCTTATCTTAGAGTGATCTGGTACTGAAGGATTTTATTAATGGGTTATAAGACAAATATACAAATAACAAATAAATATTAAGTACACACGAAACTTGTCATGAGAAAGCCACAGATAATTCATAATGCATTTTGTTTCTGCCCTCCCTTGATTCCATTGTATCAGATTTTTTTTCCCCAAAGTATCAACTCATGGGATTATCCAGGAGGAATATAAGCTATGATTACAATGGTTCCTTTCATTACTTATGATATACGTTTTTCACAATTTCTGTCATTTTCATGAGAAAAGAAGGGGTAGTCCAGTCCATTAGCCAGAGATTCAAATGGGTATGTGATAGGACACCCTGGTATATGGGAATTGGGTTGCAGGTATGCCAAGATATGGATCTCCTCAACCCTTGGGAGAGCTGGTAGATTTTTTTTGACATATAGAGCCTTGTTAACTACCCTTATATTGCTATAAAATATTTTCATTTCCTATTTGTATCATGATATGAAAAGTTTCAGTGCAACACTAGGAACTAAAATATTTTTGTAGTCAACACTGGCTAGCAGTACAAAAATTCACTTTAGCATTCTTATCTACAATTTATAATAGGTAAGCAAACTTGGAAATTTCCTCTTCTTTCTTCTCTCCACCCTCTTCACAAATGGAAACCTCAAAAAAATTCCTATGTGTTATCAATATTTCAGAATTTTATTGAAATTTTACTTTAAAATACACTAAATTCTTAAATTAAAATAATGAATAATTTTAAAAAATATTTAGTCTTCTACTGAACAGAAATATGTGAGGTGTCTGCATTTAGTCAGGTTTATGTTATATTCCTCAGTAATTTTTTAGCATTCTTTAGGTGGATCCCAAAACATCTCATTAATATTAAACCATAACATTGTACATGCATAAATTATTAAAATATATATAAATTTTCATTTAAATTGAACCTCTTTTATTTGTATAATTGATTACTATTATTACACAGAAGTATAATTGACTATATATTTTTTGTTCATCTGACAAGGCTCCTAAACTTCATAATTCTGGTGTATTTTCAGTTGTTGACATTTTCTAGAGTGACCAAAGACAATATACGGTTTATAAATTAAAACTTTAAAATTTGGGGAAGCTGATTGTATGACAGTGCATTGTACATTATTAAAAACAGCTAAATAGAGCTTTGTTAGAACATGAAGAAGAACAAATAGAGAGTTTAGCCTTCTCCAGTCAATCTTTCTGCCTTGTGACAAACTATCTCTATGTGATTGAATATTCAGTATCATTTTAAATTTATACTAAATGCTCTAATTGAGTTACTGTCAATAAATAATAACTTCAGCCATCTAAAGTCCAAATTAAGAGGTGAATATAATGAAGTCCAGTTAGCCCTGGGCCAATCTTAGCCTTATTTATAAAAAAGGAGTATTTTCACCATCCCTCTTGTCTCCATTCTCAGTCTTCCTGTTTTTCCCCCATTGCATAGACACTTGAAGCCTAGGACCCTAACCAGCTCTCTGAAGCTTTTCTATAAGCTCAATTCTAGGTCTCTAAGCTCTAAGCTCAGAGATCTTCCAGCCATGATAGTTTTCTATAAGCCTCAGCCCTCTGTGAGGTAAGAACAATAGCTTATCTGTGTCCATATGACAATGGATTATAGCAAATTGTATTGCTATCCCTTTAGGTAAACTACTTGCTGTAAACCCAATAGACCTTCTGTAGCCCATGGCTTAACACTACATAACGTATAGCAGTTGTTGGCATAAGTCAGAACAGGATATAATATAATTTTTAATTACCTGTGGAATCTTTAATTAATACGAACCAGGATGCTTCATGTTTTCTTGTTCAAATAATTGATCCTTCAGATGGCCTTATATCTTAATCCTAGAATTAAAGAATGTAGGAGAAGTATTTGTTATATTTAGTTAGTACTTTAAAATTCTGAAGTGTTTCTAACATGTTAACAGCTTCTCATATTCAGTGTGAAATTACTCATCTTTGAACTCTAATGCATCTAGGGAAAGCACCGCCCACTCCTATTATCTGACATCTTGATCTCCTTTCCTTTTTCTTTTAGGATTGATCTCTTGCAGTGTATTATCAGCATTAACTATTGCTTTTTTTCAGGGTTCTATTTAAGTCATCCATTCATATTTTTCAATACCACCTTCCCAGACAGTTTAAATGACCAAAATTCAAACTTCCAAATATTTCCAACTTTACTATATTTAGGAATTATTAATGAATTAAAGTTGAAGAGATGAAGACTTAGAATTCTCATTTCTGTCATAAGAAAGACTAACAGTCAAACAGAATTACCGCGAAGTAGACAGAAAGGCAGGACCACCTGGTCTAAAGTGGGCTTTTCTATCTCAACATGAAAGATATTTTATGATTTTTGTTTGTTTGTTTTGTTTTGAGACGGAGTCTTGCTCTGTCACCCAGGCTAGTGAGATCTCGGCTCATTGCAACCTCTGCCTCCCAGGTTCAAGTGATTCTCCTGCCTCAGGCTTCTGAGTAGCTGGGATTACAGGCGCCCGCCACCATGCCCAGCTAATTTTTGTATTTTTAGTAGAGATGGGGTTTCACCATCTTGGCCAGGCGGGTCTCAAACTCCTGACCTTGTAATCCACCCACCTCAACCTCCCAAAGTGCTGGAATTACAGGCATGAGCCCCTGTGCCTGGCTGAAATTTTATGATTTAACAGCTTCATGATGCCTTTCCTTATTTTCCTTTTGTTAAACCAAGAAATTGATTTGAATGCCTTTATTTTCCCTCATTTTTCTTGTTTATTTTGTTTTGTAAACTTCTGAGAGAACCGCAGCTCTTCTGATATAAATATATAAATAGAGTGTTTTGGACCTGAATAAGACCTTTTTAAAATGCAAGTACTAAATGAATATGTAACTCTAATTTAGGTAAATACTGAACAATAACATACATATGCTCTTAAAGTTTCTCAACATTGTGCGTGTTAAATTATTTCATTTATATTTTCTCTCTCTTTCTCACTGGGCTGTATATTCAAATGCTCAGTGTTGATTATCATTGCCTTATGGGTCAGCCATAGGTAGAATTTACAGGAGTTACAAGAAGTTTCCATAGCATTTGGTCTCATACATTTATTTCTAAAAGATTCCTTCTCTGTGGCAGTGTGGTTCATACTTTGCCAGCCCCATATGGGGCAGTGTTCTGTAAGTTTCTATATATACATTTTAGGCCAACCTATTTCTGCCTTCCCCAAGTTACTCTGGACCTCAGGAGAAAGCTAAAGAGAAAAGGTGCCCTAATTCTAGTAACAAGCTCCTCATGATTAAGATTGTAAATGCACACTTATTTCTAAAACTGGTGATTCTCTCATATTTATCTTCTTCCTTAATAAAATTTTTCAACTTCTACTTTAACATCACACCCTCATTGTCATAAGGTCATGCCATTTCTAGCTTTGAAATATCTCTCAAATCAGCCCTCTCTTCATCATTTCCGTTGCTGCCATCTAAGGTTAGTGCTTAATCGGATATTCTCCAGGCTTTTAAACAGCTTTCTTTAGGCCTCCAGCTCTATTCTTTTCTTAACCGAATTCTCTATTCTGTACAGTAGTCGGTTTTCTCTATGACTATGTCCCTTATCTGTTTATAAACTACTAATGTCTCTTATACATACACATACTTCTTTCTCAGTACACTTTATTACTTGAGATTGCTTTAATAGGTCATCAGTTCACCTGCCTCCATGCTTTACAGATGCAGTTCTTATGCCTGGCACACCCTCTTCCCCACAATCTGTTTGAAAAGTTATTCTTGAGCCATAACATTAACAACGTATTTATTGTTTTCTGAAATTCTAGAAAAAATTACTCATATTTTTCTCTGAATTTTCAAAAATCTTTTTATTCACAGGTCTCAGTAATAGCAGTATTATTTATTTGTTTTGCCTTTCTCTAATAAATTATCTGAAGAAATGGACAGTTGTATTTGTTTTTTACCACCTACCATAACCAACATATTCTAGCTACACAATAATGCAATGGCTTTCAAGCCTGATCTTGTATCAGAATCATTTACATAACTTAAATTATATGGAGAGAGAAGTTTGGGCTCGATCTGAAACTTTTCAAAATCAACAATTCTAAATTATACTCAAGTTATTGTACTTACGCTGAACTTCTAATGAGATGAAATAATGCCCTCATAAATATATCTTGGATATATACTTTTATGAGGATTTCCTCCATAAAAGCAATTGTAAATAGAATTTTGATGAGATAGAAGTCAGAGGAATTTTCTCTGCCATCCACTGTGGCATAAAATGCCTTATTGCTTCTTGACCTGCCTACAGCTAGCCTAGCTATAGTTAGCATTTGCATTTGCATGAGCTCTGTGAGTTTGGCCGTGGGACTCTCCAGGAACCATTAAGAATGATAATAATAACATCTACTGAATACATGTATGAGGTATGTTTATACATGCTCCTAACACATTTAATTCTCACAATGACGTTTAAGTATGAGCTATCATTCCCACTTTATAGATGAAAAACTGGGACTTCAACAATGTAAGTAACCCATCCAAGTCAAACAGCTTGAAATCAGATAAAGCCAGAGTTAGAGTACAGGCAACTCATACCCATAGCTTGTGTTCTTATATATGTCTCATCAAACATCAGCTACAGAACTTATTCAGTATAAAGAGGCAAGGGAAAGATGAATACTTTTAAGATCAACAAAACAAGAACACAGCTACCATCATCTAACTTTCATGTTAGATACTTTACATTTATTGCCTAAAAGGTGACTTTAAAAATACACAAAGTATCCTTTTCTCCAGTTAACATCATGCAAAAGTTGCACGGACCTTACATGACAAAAGAGACTCAGTTACATGCACACATTTGTACAGTTTTATTCTTGTAACAACTGAGAGACAAATACTCTTATCTCCATTTTAGAGAGAATGTGACTAGCCCAGATTAACACCTTTAAGGAGTGAAGCGGTAGCTCATATTCAGGTCTAGAGAATCCGAAATGCATTGATTCGTTTTCTTTGTTCTCTTCCCCCCACAATTTAATATCTATATCATTTATAATCACTCTCGAAAGTAAAAAAGAAACTTAAGTAGTGGTCATGTGTGTTCATTTACACTACTAGGCACAGGGAAGAGGGAACTACAATAAAAGGGGCAGCGGGATTCAACTGCGTAACTTGCCTCAGTGTTTGTGTTTATCCCACGATTGATATCCATTGTTTTATTACACGGCACTGTCACATTTCATCGATCTTTCCCTTAAATGAGTTTTGACCATTTTGCATAAATGAACTTCATAGGATCCAAATATATTGAGAAGATTTGTATGGTTCAACATCCTGTTAGCTCATTCCATTGAATGTTATGTCCTTCCTCCCAGTTTTGCACAAATGTATTATAAATAACTGCTTTTTACTTTTTCACTTTCCTTACCCACAGTATTTAGACCATCACGATTGTACTCAAGCAGCAGTTTTGAATACATTTTCCAATGCTTTTCTAAAAGTACTGTGATGGCTAGAAAATAATTTGACCACAATAATAGATAGCCTGAGGTTCATCTGTGAGTTTAGAATTCTCACTGTTTAAGCTAACTGTCTGGATATATATGTGTATACTTACATATGTAGACATTGATGATTCTATGGCATTGTAAGATACTGTTCAGTATATTACTGAAGTTTCAAATATGTATTTAGTTTGTTAACAAAATACCACTATGCCCCAAAGACCTGAGGGTATTAAAATGCCTGACTTTACAACAAATGAATAATGAGTTATCTTCATTTAATGTAAAATATAATTGGAGACTGAATTAGTCTAGTGATGTTTCTTTAATGATATGACTGCCAATAATTTTCAGAATGCCACTTCTTTCAGAATCATTTATTGCGTATTTTATGTAAAACCAGGCCATCAGAAGCAAATGAACATTATTTGTTTATTTTTCTTAGAAAATGTCTGGAAACTGAAAGTCAAATATATATGTTGAGATGGAAAAACATCTCTTAATTCAATCTCCTTTAGAGCTACATGGATATTCTCATTTGTCCCAGTCAGCATATTAACAAATATTTTGATACAAAGGACCTTTCTCTTATGCTTAACAAAAAGAAAAAACTATTTCTGGATGTTGTCTTGCTACTTTTTAGTGAATATTTAAACTTAATATTATTATTATTTTTGAGATGGAGTCTCGCTCTGTTGCCCAGGCTGGAGTACAGTGGCATTATCTTGGGTCACTGCAACCTCTGCCTCTTCTGTTCAAGTGATTCTCCTGCTTCAGCATCCAGAGTAGCTGGGATTACAGGCACCTTCCACCACACGCAGCTAATTTTTGTATTTTTAGTAGATATGGGGTTTCACCATGTAATCCAGGCTGGTCTCAAACTCCTGACTTCAAGTGATCCACCTCTCAGCCTCCCAAAGTGCTGGGATTACAGGCATGAGCCACCACACTCAGCTAAAGCTATATTTTTGATGCTTAATTTTTTAACACTTCAAAAAACTGCAACAAGATGATTTATATTGTTGGTTTTGCTGAAAACAGTATATAGTACCCCTGTAAAGAAGTAATCAAACAAAAGATATACTTGTTTTCTAATTGTGGTTTCCAATAAGATCTGGAAATGATGAGAAATATTTCCACAAATTGTATTTGTTATTAAAACCAAAAAATTTGAATTCCAAGAAACAATTAGTTCCATACACAATTAGTTCACATGTTGAGAGATGAAGAAATAATTACAATTTTCTAGATGTGATTCATATCCACAGACCTTCATGATTTTTCTAAGCTTAACCTTAAGGAATAAGCCTTGGTGGTGCTGGAATTGGGACAATTGTCTCTCCTTCTGGGCTGACATTGCTGTGGGCCATGTGTGCCGTGCCGCTTGCTGCAGCACCTCCTCCTCCTCTTCAGCCTGTGGGATATTTCCTGTTCTTCCCAGTTGCCAGGCACCAGCTCAGATAATAGGAAATTAGTCTTGGCTTTGTGCTGTTGTACCAATCCCATCATCATTCCCTTTTCTTGTTTTTATTCTCCTTAAGTTTTATTCCCTCCCCCCTCCCTCTCCTTCTCCTTGTCTCTCTGGTTCAGTTCTTTCTCCCACTTGAGACTCTCCGACCTAGTGAATGACATCTAACTGCTTCTCAAGTCTCAACGCAGACCCAACTTTATTTAATAGTCCATATTCGTGTCAAGCTGGCACCTCCTCTTGCTTCTTTTTCTTGTTCTTTCAGATTTTCTCTGTTGAAATCTTGCATTCCAGAATTTTACTCTGGAAGTTTTAAAATTAGGATTTCAGCTTTGTGAGCACCTTATCTGCATGAAATGCAACGTGAATATTGTGTTCTATGTTTTCTGAAACAATTTATTTCATCCTCACTTGAGATATACTTCCTTTTTCAGAGTTAACCAAAGTAGATTTATTGCTATTTTGCTTATTCCCAGAAAGAACACAATTCACAAGTGCGTAGAATGATCCCATGCAAGAATGCCTACTCTGCTCTGTGGGCCACGCTTACTTGTTTCCTTTTATTTTGAAGTGAGTTAAGTTTGGTTGTCACTAGACTTGACTACTGAATTAGTTTAAAGCATCCCAAACGGTAAATGTTAAGTTCAAAGTACCTTAGTGGACACTGCGGTGGATTCAAACATGAATAAGGCCCACCTCCTTTCCTCAAAGTAGGTCTCATTTTCTAGTGGGTATTTGAATGCATACATAAGCAGAGCATTGTTGGGGGATATATGCTAATGTTATGAAGAAACTCCACTCATCCTCTTATGCCAATCTCCCAGAATAGTATTATACAATGTGGTACTGCCAAGGCCATAATAGAAAGACCAAATGTACATCAAATTGCAATATAAAGAGTAGAACATATGTTATAGCCTGAATAGTACATGAAATTACAAAGTAAATGATGAAAAATATGTTATAGTGCTAATAGTTTTCAGATAGCACAATTTATTTACCTAAGGAATTCACATCACCAAGTTTAAGCAACCTACTGTGCAACATAGTGACTATAGTTAATATTATATTGTCCTATTATTATTTTTTGAGACAGAGTCCTGCTCTTTCTCCCAGGCTGGAGTACAGTGGCGCCATCTTGGTTCTCTGCAACCTCACGTCCCAGGTTTGAGCAAGTCTCCCTGCCTTAGCCTCTCAAGTAGCTGAAACTGCAGGGGCCCACCACCATGCTTGGCTAATTTTTATATTTTTTTAGTAGAGAAGAGGTTTTGCTATATTGGCCAGGCTGGTCTTAAACTCCTGACTTCAGGTGATCAGCCCGCCTCTGGGCTCCCAAAGTGCTTATTACAGGTGTAAGCCACAGTGCCTGGCCAATATATTGTACTCTTAAATATACTAAGAGTGATTTATAATCCTGTGGGTATATACCCAGTAATGGGATTGCTGGGTCAAATGATATTTCTGGTTTTAGATCTCTGAGGAATCATCATACTGTCTTCCACAACATGCACACATATTTTAATTGCAGCACTATTCACAATAGCAAAGACTTGCAACCAACCCAAATGCCCATCAATGATAGACTGGATAAAGAAAATGTGGCACATATATATCATGGAATACCATGCAGCCATAAAAAAGGGTGAGTTCATGTCCTTTGCAGGGACATGGTTGAAGCTGGAAACCATCACTCTCAGCAAACTGACACAGGAACAGAAAACAAAACACTGCATATTCTCACTCATAAATGGGATGTGAACAATGTGAACACATAGACACAGGGAGGGGAACATCACAAACTGAGGCCTGCTAAGGGGTGGGGGGCCAGGGGAGGGATAGCAGAAATAACTAATGTAGTTAGGAGAAATAACTAATGTAGATGATGTGTTGATGGGTGCAGCAAAACCACTGTGGCATATGTATACCTATGTAACAAATCTGCATGTTCTGCACAAGTATCCCAGAACTTAAAGTATAAGAAAAAAGGAAAAAAAAAAACACTAAGAGTGGATGTAAAGTGTTTGAATCCACATGTTAATTGGTCAGATTTAGTCATTCCACAATGCATACATATTTCAAAAAATCATGTGTTACAGAGTAAATACATACAGTTTTATCTGTTAAGATGAAAAATGAAATAAAAATACAATACACTTACTGAAGAATGAAACAAATTTGAACAGCACTAATAATCATCAGTATGGCAGATGAAAACCAAGAACACGTGTCCAATGGTGCATGTGTAAGTTACCGTACCTCCAACTCCCTTTGTTCACCGCCGTTCTTTTACACTAGGGGTATCCTCTTTAGAAATAACTCAAGGGGAAGAGAGGGAAGTGGGAACAAAGTGTGAAAAGATAATCTGTACAATTTGTGTGTATCTCTCTCTAAATATATATATGCATGTATATATTTGTGTGTGTGTGTGTGTGTGTGTGTGTGTGTGTGTGTGTGTAGAGACATATGTATGCATGTGTGGAGAGACACCGAAAGAGAAAGAAAAAATTTTTAGTTACTAACTTTTAGCACCTTGATCTGATTTCACTGCTTCAGCCCAAGGACCTCACCAGGTAATTCTTGACTGCAGTGACACCTATTGGTGAGGGTATAGCTGATTACTCACAGGGTTAGCTTCTGAGGCAAAAATTAACCTAAAAAGAGTTTCTGTTTCCAGCAAATGTTGTTCGTTATTTTAATCCCTCTGAGTCTTATTTCAGTGAAAAAGTTTCCAGCTGAATTAATCTGGTCTTTGTGAATGTGAATAAATACACCCAGAACTTCATAAAAATCTCAGTAAAATGCAAAGCTGACAACCATTGTTTCAATATCCCCTCTCTCTACCTTGAAAATACCTGGAATAAGGTAGAAGTCAAAGATTTACTTTGATGTTGGACCCAGCTTTACAACACATACTGTCAGAACTTACATCGGCTAGAATTGAATAAGTTCACTTATGATACCATGTCTTGTACTAAAATTTATTAGGGTAATAAATATGTTTGACATGAGAAATGGAAATATCCAGTGTCTTCACTGTAACAGACAAACTAACCAAGAGTAAACTATTTATAATCTGGATCCAAGGTAAAGGTATGGGGTCTGTGGTGAGCTACAAGACTTTTCATCAAAGAATGAGATAACTTCCCACTGCAGCTGCTTTTCAACCATCTATATAGTAGATATCCTAGAAGGCTTTTGAAAAATTTCCAGTATCTGAGCCACATTCAAGACCAACCAGATCAGGATCTCCGTGAGTTTGGTTTAAGTGTTGAGAATTTTTAAAAGCCTCTCATGAGATTGCAATTGCAGCTGGGGTTGGGAAGCACTAAATAGAAGTTTAAGGTTGGGCTTTAAAAAATGCCATGTCAATTTCTGGATCCCACCTCTACTTCTATCTACCCTGGTTTCCTAGACAAGTTCTGTTCTATGAAGCTCAGGCTTCAGTTTATTCATCTTGAAAAAGGAGATATGATATAATAGTTGTTGGAAGATTAAAACAGATTTAGTGAGTAAATGGTTTGGTTGCATATGAGTGTTCGCTGCATATAAATTCCTGAGGTTTCACTTTTGGGTCACTTATAATTGATACAAAATTCCTTTAATGCAAATGACAA
Source organism: Saguinus oedipus (assembly GCA_031835075.1). Lineage (NCBI taxonomy): Eukaryota > Metazoa > Chordata > Mammalia > Primates > Cebidae > Saguinus > Saguinus oedipus. The sequence continues at coordinate 182,505,018 of CM063170.1, read as the reverse complement.
AATAACCGTATTGATTGATTTTTCTCTTCCTTCAATGGGCTGCTTCCGCCACCCAAGATTTCTGGAGTAAATATTTCTTTCTTTCTGAATTGGAAAAATATACTTACCTACAAAATTCCATGTAAGTGATGGCTAAGCACATTAGGCTGCATGGCCAAAAATCCCAGTATTCTATTCTTATGCTGTAATTTTACTTTCTGTTATTCTAGAAAGCCATTCCAATATGGTACTTTCATCATCATGCCAGTGCATAGGCCTCTAATCAAGCTTGTTTATACTTCATGTAAACAGAGAAATTGGGTCTTTTTTACTCAAGGGGCTGTGACATATACTAAAAAGTGAGAATTAAAACAAGGTATATTACTGTTTCACAGTTTTCCCTGATAAATATTCAAACTTCATTTATTCACATGGTTCAATTATAATTTCCTTTTCAAAAACACTGAGTGAAAAAAGTATATGTGTGTGTGTGCACACATGTGTGTGTATTGTTTGCTTGGCCTGACAGAAAAAATTTTAATTTTGGGAGCATAAGATAAAGCCAGTTTTTTCAATATTAGAGGGATTAGCAACGTTGTTTTAAATGCTCCTTTTGTTTTGTTATATACAGTTTTGTAAACTTAAACTGGGGAAAAAGTGTTGGGAATAAGACAGTGTTTATAACAGAGTGCAAGACTAACTTCGTGGTTTTATAATAGTTACTGACTGGGAAAATAAATCTACATTGCCTTCAATGTAAAACTGCGACAAGAGGGCATGAGAAGGACAGGTCACAGTGCTAGAAAGGACATTGTTTGGGGGATTCTGATTAAAAAACAATGATTTTTTGGTAAATATTATTAAAAATTCCAGCAAAATAAGAAAGACCACAATAAATTACTCACATCTATCTAAGTATCTAAAAGTGAGATTTTATAATTCATGCTATTCTTAAGTAAAATATAACTTCTTTTTAGTTGAATTTAATAGAAGCTGAATGAAAACAAAAGGCATTTAAGTAAACTTCAGTTATTATATACATGATATATTAGTACATAAATATTAAGTTTGTGAAAGAACTTAAAAATTAAGTGTAGCGCCATTATATACTTTCAATTGTATGTTTCAATTTTAAACAATGCTTTCTGACTACTTGACATGAAACATGATAAGGGACTTACTTCTCCCATACTTCTCCTCACATCCCTTTTGCCTCGAGTTCTTGCATTGTGTAACTCCAGGATGTACAATCCACATTTTATAGGAATGACTCCCCCTGGAGTTGTCCAATACAGTAATCATCATTCTTCCCACATTCCAATCCATGTGGGTTTTATGACAAATATTTTCTTTCTCAAGGTAAATAACACTTTCTGTTCTGCAGCCATAATGCTCCCAATCACTTGGCCTTAGCCTTTAATTTAAATGGTTTTAATAATCCCATATTTTTATTCATTTCACTGCTGATTAGATTTCATCACCAAGAAATGTCTTCAATTCATACATTCATAGCCTCTAAGGATTTCTTCCAATGTATATTTATTTATCTATTCTATAAGGCACTAATTTGTAGTTTATAAAACATATTCTTGAATAATGCATTTTAAAGGATATAAAGTCCTAATACTTTCTTCAATTCATGCAGTATTTGACTTTTGCATCTCCAAGGTGAAAGCACCCCTGACTTCAAAACCAGCTGGCCTACATCACCCCTGTAACAAGGGCTCCTTTCAGAATGTTGGCTCATTTCAAGGCTGATTTCAGTCACCCCAACAGACATAATAATCCCCATGTGATTCTGTGTTTGTTTGCCACTTTCTGTCATTCTTTCTACACCTCATGTTACCTGTTTCCAAATTTATATGCCATCTGTTTCCTCAGTTGTTTTTCATAAAGACGTTGGACTTACTTGGTCATGGCAAGCTGCTTTTAGATGGCCAATTCTATTTAATTCATGTAATCATTCACAGGCAGGAGTGGGAACTTGATCAATACTTGCAGGAATAACTCAGCACACAGCTCAGCACATAGCCCTGGCCCCAGAGTTTATGTGTGTTATATTTGGCCCTCTAGACTCAGGAATACTGCTGAAATTTTGATCCTAGACAGTCTAGACTCTTCTTAGAAGTTGATCCCTGACTGTTAACATCTACCTATGAAAGGAATACATTAGCACTATTGTCCTCAAACTTTAGTGTACACGAGAATTACCTGGAACACTTGCTAAAACAAAGATATCTAGACCCCATCCCCAGAGTTTCTGATTCAGTAGGTCTTGATGGTGGTGTCCAAGATTTTACTCTTGTGACAAGTTTCCAAGTGAGACAGATTCTTCTGGTCAGAAGACCACAGTTTAGAAACAATTGTGCTATAATTTTCTGAACATTCCTTTTTTCTAATCCTATACCCATTGTTCCCATGTATTTGGAAATGACAGCAGCATCTTTCCACATACAAGAAGTCACCTCTGTGAGAGATTGGAGCCCATTAGCAAAACAACTAAGAAGAGCTCAGTCGATCAGCTAAGTTAATGTATGAGAATGTCTGTTCATGGTTATAATGTAATTGAGTAAAATCTTGGCTGAACATGATATTCTCGTTTTACCTTTTCCTCAGCTACTTTACACAAATTGCTTTACTGTTTTCTGAAATTGAATATTGTTGTAGATGTCAGCTTGAAAATTTCACCCACAAAGGTGACTTGTTTTGTCTGCTTGCATATCTAAGGAGCGTTTTTTTACACCTTTGAAATTCAGTGACTTAACCTGGCTATGTCTCAGTGTCCATTGTAGATCATGCTTGTAACTGAATGCACTCTTTTGAAATGGATATTAAGTCCTTTCTTTATTCCAGAAAAATTGTCTTCCGTTTCATTATAATGATTTCTTTTTCCCTTGGAGGGGGTCACTAATTATCTTTACTCAGGGTCATCTTTGACTGTTTCCATATCTATGTATCATCTTCCCACGATTACTAAAAATTTCTTATTTTTTTCTCTGCTTATAAGGTGATTAACTCAAGCCCTTCACTATATAGTAAGTTGATTTTCGACAGTATTTATTATTTTCATATATGATTTCCTTTCTTTCCCCTTAGTCTCACAACGAAACTATTTTCAGCTTTAGTTTCTTGCTACATCAATCTGTTGTTTTATTGTCTTGTTTTTCAATTGTTGGCCTTGTAATTGATGTAGTATACTAGCACACTCCCTGGCCCCTTTAGTGCTTTTTGATACATGTTTGCCTTCTACCACAAACCTTAATTTATTTTGTCTACTTTTCTGTAGTCTGAAGATAGAAGACAGATGCAGAGGAGGAGAGCTTGAGTGGTGCCCTAGGCAGCCTTTGCTGGAGTCCTGAACCATACTCTCCAACCTCAGACTTCACTGCCAGGGCCAAGAGTATCCCCTTTGTCCAACCTTTAGCTCTTCACCCAGTGTCATGAAGAACCCTGTAAAATAGCCTCTGATGAACCTCTTCTGAAATGGTGACTCAGTCAATGGGCTTCTCATGCTGTCTTCGTACCCAGTCTTTCTGCTTCCTTCTTCACTGGTAAAAATCGGCTGGTCCGAGTGCAGTGGTGTTTACAACTAATTGATCACAACCAGTTACAGATTTCTTTGATCCTTCTCCACTCCCACTGCTTCACTTGACTAGCCTAAAAAAAAAAAAAAAAAAAATCTCAGTGATACCTTGACTCTCTTCTCAGCACCCTTTATGATGATGGTAGGGCATTAGGAATCACACTGTGGAGCACCGAAACATTTGTTTTCTTTCTTTAGTTAAAAATTCACAATGTATATTACATGAGATTGTATCCCTTTCATTGCTTATTTGCTGATTTTAATTCATTATTATGAGCAATTACTTCTATGATCTGACTTCACAATATACATTTATCTCCCAAGGTTCCATTTCTCGCAACTTTCTCCCCTAGAATATTAGCTTACTGAAGGCAAAGGATGTGTCGTTTATTTTGATTCATGAAAATATGTCTTATATATTGTACAAATTTAATTAACTAAATTTATTAGAACATAGGATTTTCTCAACTGTCTTTGTACATTGGATCTTTCTTCATCCTTCATACAACATGAGGACTATAGTTAATAAAAATGTCTTGTATGTAGGAGATTTTGCAAATGAGTACATTACGGCTGCTCCTGCTATGGGGTGGTAGGGGGGAGATGGGTAATTATGTGAGATGATGGATATGTCCATTTGTTCTATGGTAGTTACCATTTTGCTATATATACATGTGTCTCATCACATTATGTTTTTTACCTTAAATGTACTCAATACATTTTACTTTTAAAAAATCTTTGTACATGCTAAAACCATAACAGCTAGGTTATTTGGGAATAAAATTTAAGAGCTAGGAATTCACTGTGCAATAGTTTCAGGAGTAGACAAGAATAAATAAGCTAAAATTTGAAATATGAAGAATTAGATATTCAAATGTTTTCTAAATACAGAATTACAATTTGTTTTTCAGTATTTTGATTTTAAAATGGTGGACATCTTAAATTCAGTTGTCCTTCAAGAGAATTTAGACCATGATTCTGTGTTTATAATGTGTTACCACTAAATTATTGTTATTTAATTGCTCTGGACCTCAAATTCCTCCTTTGTACAATGGAGATAACAATAGTGCCTACCTAATAAATTGTTTCCTAAAATGAGTTAATAAATATTGTATGTATGTGTATACACACACACACACACACACACGTATACATATAGTGACTAGCACACAGTGTTTAGATGTGTTTGCTATTGTTCTAGGAACAGAACCACTGATTTGTCAACAACATGTCAAATGAAATTCCTGAAGAATAGCTTTCCATTTAGTATAAATGCTGAAACATTTTAACACAGTTTACTATTGCCCAAATATATTCTCCCTTCCTGTGTGTCTCACTTTTAACAACAATAAAATATCCTATTCTCTACCTAAGCAGTCATCAAATAATTTAAATATTTGCAAGAGCAATATTTGACAATAATTATCACTTGATGTTGGTTTCATGAACACACTAAAAATAATAATTTGAAATGAAGAGTGAATCTTCCAATACTGAAAATGTCCACTTAAGGAAAGCATGAGTGAACAGAGATGGACTGAGCGGTTTCAGTGAAGAATAAATGTAAATGAATACGATATTAGAACCAAAGGTTATTCACTAATAATGCCTTGATACAAATAATATGGCACTTGTAGACATAGAGCTAGTGATTGTGAGATTAAGTATTATGTTTTGGAAATTTATGAAATATGGAATAAAACAGGTGAACTCTAGCCAACATTTTCCAGAGTAATATGCATGGATGAAATTAAGTCATTTATAATTGACTGATAATATAGATCAATTACTTGTATAAACTTAATGAAGCATTATATTGGCTTTCAATCCCTGAGATACAAGACTATCTAGGACTGCCTCAGTGATTAAATATTTAACAAAAGACCTTTGGGGAGAATGAGGATATTTCAATACCATAATGAAACATATTCTATAAGCGGTACAAAATCTACCTGAGGGAGGGATTGCCCTAGAGTTATCAATCAATAAGTACTGTTTTCAGAAATTATTATATGTAATTGATATTTAATCAATAATAATAAGAATTTTAAGTAAGATTAAATTTTCTGAGGGACCTGGAGTGTTACATTTCACACTATTTTCTTAACAATCCCAGCATTTTTTTGTGTATGAGACGGATAAATTTGAATAAAAGGTATGAAAATATAAACCCTCTAAAATTCTCCCTTCTCTTTTCCCTTTCCTCCTCTTGTTCTTTTCTTCCTCTCTCTTTCCTTCTCTCTCTCCTCATTTCTTTCTCTCTGTTTCTCCTGTTCCCTCTCTTCCCTAGCCCTGTCTCCTGGCTCACAAGAGACTATATAATAGCCGGAAGATGAATAACAAGAGTGCTGCTAAAATGGATTAGGAAGCTCTCTGTTTATCACAGAAAATGCTTACACTTCTTTTCAAATCTCATTCCGTGGACCTGTTATCGAAAGTGTGGCTAATTTTTCAACTTCCTTCGAGATACACAGTGAGGAGAAAATAAATGCCATCTCATCATTCACCAATAAATATGAAGTGACCCTATTTTGACTTCAGAATTCTTACACTGATATATTTTTCTACCTGCTAAAATAATTTTAATGATTTATTTTTAAAACTTTGATTTTCAGTGAATATTTTGCCTTGGGTTTTAGATCATGAGAAAGTAACACTCTTATCAGAAAATACAGGGTAACAATCTTATCAATGCAATAAATTAAAATACAGCTCGACAACTTCATTTAAAATCTTTAAACTACATTGGGCAACACATCTCCTTTTGATGCAAATGACTAATATTGTAGGTATTTGTATGTTCTTCCTTTTCCTAAAAGTGACTTGACATTTTTAAACCCTCATATGTTATGCCCATTAAAACAAAAATAGAAAAGAAATATAGTTACAGCTATTAAACATTTAATTTCACAATGAACTTCTTGGAAATCTGGGTAAAAAGACATTACATATTTTTCATTGTCTGATAGAAGTAGCATATCAAATTTACATGAAGTGAAAATGTTTTTAATATTTAATTTAAAAGTTTGATTACTGACCTTACTGGAAACATGTAAGTACCATGCTTTTAAAATCAGTTTTAGTATCAAGACATAAGTGATTTTTGTTGTTGTGTTTTATTTCCTTTGAATCTGAAAGCTTATTATTAAAATGTCATATGTGCTGCAGATATGTGGCTATCTGATGGTCTCAATTGATAATTTAAATTAAAACCCGAGAGTCCCATAGAGTAGATGACTTTGCCTTAGAATGACTTTCTTAAAAAATGTAATTTAGATAGGAGCTAAGTGACCGGCAGTTTTTGTAAAGTCTCTCATGAAAACAATATCCCATGGTAGTTTTTCATCTTTGTTATGTTCAGAGCCTAGCACAAGGCTTGACGTAAAAGACATTTATTAAATATTTACAAACTGAGTAGTATTTGCTTTATTGATGCTAACTGATAGAAAACTGTCCTAGTCTAGAAATGGTTGGATTGACATTCACTATGAGAGTTTAAGGATCTGACAGGTGTTCTTCCTTAGGTGGGAGACCACTGCACTGCCATTGAAGGAAGGCCAAGGGGTTGCCAGAGAGGGACAACAGATCTGCTTAAGAACCTGAACCAATGCATACCTGAGATGCCAGTATTCCACGAGGCAGTGGATATAACATTCAAGAGCGATGGTTACCAGCTCTGACTTCCTTGAAGGCTGTCAGGATGAGTTGCATGCATGCTGTATTTCCACCTAATGGGACAAGTTGACCTGCCTATTAGGGTTCTTTAGTTATCGACAGCTTGTACTTTGAAACCAGTGTTTAGAGACAGAGTAATATTGAAAACACTTGATCTAAAGTGTCATTCATTGCTGAGGCCATAATTATTAAATTTAAAAATTGTTTGAGTCACAAGTCATTTCTCAAAATTAGAGTTGATTGTTTATACTGAAACTGTAAAATAATCTATGAGATTAGAGAAATTTGGAGGAATATCTCAAGTATGTTGGGATAGACATATGTTTTTGGACAGACCTATGTTTTTCCAGTATTTTTATATAAATTTCAAATATACAGAAATATTAAAATAATGGGGCAATTAACACCTATATACTGATTTCATAAATTCTGCATTATTATTTTGTTATATTTGCTTTATCACATATCTATCTATGCAACTCTCTGTCTGTATCTGCATCCATGTTTACTTTCATGCGTTTTTTAAAAGCTTGCTTAAGTTCATACACTTTGCCTCCAAATATTTCTGCATGCATAGGATCAACTAGAATTCATATGTGGATTTTTTGGGAAGGGATAGCTTCACATACAGAGAAAAATCACAAAACTTAATATCATCATTTGATGAATTATGAAGCATTTCACTTTTATATGACTATTAGATATACACTCAGAAAATATATATTTAACATTTTTTTTATCTCAGTCTAGGGACTATAAGCAGATGATCAACAGTTTCTCTCATATTGATTTTATATATATATAATGTGTACATATGTACATTATTTATACATATTAATTATATATATAATGTTAAAATGTCTTTAACATAGGCAGCTAGGAATACAATTATTTGGTTTATCCAATTTGACAAACAAAACAGGAGAGGCAATTAAATGTACCAGGAAAAGAAAATGTCATTTATTGATTTGCAATGTACAGGTGTCAAATTATATTACTTAACATTGTATAGCCATAGCCAGAGATATTTATGCGTGTATGTGTTCAGCCATGTTACCAAGGAAATAAGAGAAGCATCAAGTATAAAATTATATAAATAAACCAGTATGGTCAAATAGTAACAACACGATTAAAACTCCCTAGAAAATCACTCACATAATATATCATATGTAATAACCACAGCCATCACATTTTGAGCATCTAATCTCAAGTTGAAGCTAAAATTGCTATAATTTTTTGCGTGGTTTATTTCCCTTGAAAAGTTTAGCTCAAGGGGTCATCTGCTCTAAAGTCATTGCTCCCCTTGGCTATTTTCCTTACAATATTATGATGGGTTCACAAAACTAAAGGTTACCAACAATCTGGTCAATAATCACAAGTACATCATTGATGTAAAAATTATCCCCCCTTCCAGACTATTATTTAGAAATTAATCTAGTAAAAGTTAACAGATATTATCATGTATTCCCAGGCTTTTACAAAGAGATACCTTCTATTAACAGCATTTTAAATATGCTATTCAGGTGTTTATTTTGAGATATGCAATTTCTGATTTTGTATAACTTTAAAGCACAGGCACATGTAATTTAATAGGCAATGTCCTTTCCAACTTTTAAAAACAAACCACTATAATCCCAATGACATTTCTAAGATACTAACTAGGCACATAGTAAAAAATAGTAAAAAAAAGAAAAATAGTGAGTATTGAATTAGAAGACCAAAACTCATGTTCTCTCATAGTTCTTGCTGTAAGGCCGTGTAGTCTCAGCAAAATTACTTCATGTGTCTGCGCTTCATTAATTTCACTTGTAAACTAAAGGTAATTGTCTAGAAGAAGTTTCAGGCTCTTTCCAACTCTGAAGTTCTATTATTCTAAGAATAATTTGTATAGGCAGGCTTTCTTTAATCTTTTTTCTCTTTGGTAATTGTAATATATTATAGTGCCATTCAGGGAAAGGCACTAAGAAGTTTTCAATGGTATTTTCTTTGCTTTTTTTTTTTTTTTTTTTAACCTAATCAGTAAATGCAGTAAAACAGGTTTGTATTGGCTCATGTTGTGGACTTAATGCTAGAAACAGTTTTATGTTGGTTTGAGCTTATTCAAACAGGCATGTTTAAGAGGTCTGATGCAAAATGGTGATTCCACAAGAAACATTTAAGTCAAGCAATTCTAAGATATCCATATCTGTTTAAGACATATTTTGCCAAGTAGCTTTTCTTTTTAAATTGTCTCATTGGCTGACCAACTATTAATCAGGCTTTCCATCTCCCAGTGTGGTAAAAGTCAAATGGATTTTATCATCAGCTGAGCCATCTGTCTTCTCATACTCTTCTGTTATTTTTTTTTTTTAAACTCTTCAATTGAAATTAGAAATGGAAGAAGAGGAGGCAGTGAACACAGGTATATATTAGAAGACCAAAACTCATGTTCTGAATTTCATAAGCTTTGATTATTGTTCAGTGCCCAGGCAATATGGGGTATAAATAGCATTTCAGATATGTTTGTATTCATTCAAGAGTTTCTTTTGAAGTTTCCTTGGAAAAAATCTATATACTCCTATGATATAGATGCAGGAAAATGTGTTTTCTTTAAGTTGAGCATGGTGGTGCTAGGCCCTGTATACTAAATATATATATATATACATATAAATTATCCTAACCAAAGCAAATAGAAGTGCTACTTTGGTGCCTATTGTTTTCAACTGCTCTGGGAAAAGAGAGTGCCCGAGGCTCTCATCACAAGAGGACAGAGATTCCACAAAGTGCTAAAAATACTTCCTACCATTCTTTCGTCCATTTATCTTAAGCCAAAAGCTTATTTCTCTTGTCTTTATTAGAGTGAAGACACCTGAAATTAAATGTTTGAAATAAGAGAAAACAAGAGAGGGGAATAAAACAGAGAAAGCAGAAATAGACTTTCTAATGAAAGGCCCCTAAACCTATCTCCCGTGCATTACTGGAAATCCTCTTACAGTGTTATTGACTGATAGCCACATAGTCCATTCTTAAGCATATACTGTGTGGGAGACTCTATTTTTCAGAGGGAAGTTCATCTTATAATTGGGCTACATCAACTGTTAGGAAACTCACTTTCATTCAGGGCAGAAGTATATTCCCCTTGTTATTTTCTACCAATTGGTCCTGTACTGGCTTATATATGTCTACTTTGTTCTATACTTGCTGCTCTTTTAACAGTTTGAAGATCATTCTTTCTGTTGGTCTCCTTTTCTTTAGAGTAAACCTATGCAGTTCCTGTGGTGAGACTCTATGCTTTCCCAATTCTACAATCTTGTGGCTATTCTATTTTTAGAAGTCCTCACCACATGTTCTCACTCATAGGTGGCATAGGCAGGTGTTGAACAATGAGAACACATGGACACAGGGAAGGGAGCATCACACACTGGGGTCTGTGGGGGGGATCTAGGAGAGGGACAGCAGGGGGTGGGGAGTCAGAAAGGGATAACATGGGGAAAAAATGCTAGATACAGGTGATAGGGAAGAAGGCAGCAAACCACACGGTCATGTATGTACCTATGCAACAATCTTGCATGTTCTTCACATGTACCCCCAAACCTAAAATGCAATAAAATATTTTTTTAAAAAGTCTAAGACTTCACAAGTTACCATTGTATTAAGTAACCTAAATGAACTCTCATTTGTGTTGACTGCCCTACAAACTGATCACCTCTTTTATTGAGAGAGTTTACTACATTAAACGTTTGAGAAAAATTATAGAGTTTTCACCATAATTTTACAATAAATAAGCATACATTAATTTTGTGATGACAAATAATTTTTAAAAAGTACCTGGGCACTGAATTTTTTCCTTCAACAAAAGTAGAGAGCATTGCTAGCCTGAAAATCCTCTTTCCATCTGGTCTGACTTAACTGGTGCTTACAAAGAAATGATGTTAGATTTATTTTAGCATTTCCTGATTGATAGAAATAAATCTTGCTACATATAGGTACTGTAAGCTCAGAGGCTATTAATTTTTAAGCTGTGTTTTGTTTACTTTATAGTGACTATTATGAGAAATCATTCTTCTGTTTCTTAGGAATAAAACAAATTTTTAGGTGCAGTGACCTCAAACTCCTTCATATAAGACACTTGCAAGATTATTCTGTCTTGTTCTATCTAAAACAGCATAAATAGTCTTGAAAAATACCATTCTGTCAGTCCCAAGGATTGAATACAATACTTAAAATTTGAAACAGTCTAAATGTTCTATGGAAAAAAATGTGGCAGACATAGAGGTAAACTCCTGGAAGAAGTCTATCAGTAGAAGGCCATCAATAGATGGGTCACACCTGAAAGCCATTGCATGTGTTACTCAACTTTGTGTTCTCCTGGCCCAGTATAATATCTTGCCTATGATAGGTGCTAGAGTCAAAAAGCACTCAGAGGTGAGTGCATATTAGCACTGTAGGGGCAGAGGCTAGCAGATTCTGCTTCTCGTCTTTACTGCCTTTTGATAAAACAACACAGACTTCTAAGTATTATAGTGCATGGACTAGAAAACACACATTAATAATTCAGGAAAACTGTTTTTTGTTATTTACCACAAAATAGAAATAAATATCATCTACATTGCTTTAAAAATTACACAGAGTGAAAGAAGAAGCTACTCAAGCTGCTGAATTATAACCACCCCCCACCCTTTTTTTTAGACAGAAGAGACCTTGGCAATGATTCTGAAATCCCTCTGGGTTAGTAGAACATGGGACAGAGGGTGGTTAGGAAATGGTATCATTTAATTAGATTTCCAATGATTCAGTTGCAATTGGATTGATTTCTACCTACTTGGTCCATGTGTCAAGTGAATAGAATCCAAAACTTTGCTTAAAGGAGACAGACATTCCTGACAGTTCCATTGTCCAGGCAATTTTTCAATAGAGTCCCTGGAGTGAAGGGCTGCTGTAGGCATACCTAAAGGACTTTGAAGTTAAAGAATATGTTTTTCTCAGAATTTCAACTCACCCCTACTTTTAAACAGTGCAGGTCAAGGGAAATCATGCAATAATACAAGTTGTGTATAATTTTTATATAATTAGAAAGCTATTTAAGTGTTTCTTGGAGGAGCTTATGATCCAAATTTGTAGTAGAGCCATAGTTTTTTCAAATTAATGAGAGTCCACAGTGATGTCAATGTATTATTTAGTGATGGAAAGAAAACATAATTAAAGCAGGCCAGGCATGTAACCACTAAATTTTGTTAGAACTAAAGATTTAAACATGGTTGAGTATCATAGCACTAGTTGGAAAATTGTAGTGGGTTATTAAAACATATTGAGTGTGTACTATGTGCAACCAAAAAAATTTAATGACGTTTTAATACCTAAAATAAAAATGGTTTCTGCTTTTCTTTTCACTTCTATATATGTGATGGCTCACGTGCTTGTGCAGCACAATATGACACTTAATAGCTGCTTCATTGAACTCATAACAATGTCCATTGTGTTACACACTCCTTTTGAGCAAGCTCTGCATTTATTACATACAGTATTTATATTTAATGTCTTTCAAAGTGGCTGAAATAAATTATGTGTTAAATAAATGTGAATTCAATGAACAAACCCATGAATGAATAGTGTTTTATAGACTAGGCCATGTAAGGTCTGAAAAGGACATAAAAAATCAGATGAAGTTTAACTGCCTGTGTTCAGCATGAACAAATCCAGATCCACCACAAGAAACATTTATTTGAGGAATTTTTTTTAGTGTATTGATTAACACTTAATAGATAATTCATTAACTTGTATTTTTAGTCTATATTTTCATGGAGATTCACATTTCCTAAATTGATATTCAGAATCAACTCCTAATGTATGACATGAATTCCATACTAAGTTTTTTCTCCTATATTTTCTTGGATTTTATTTTGAGGGCTGCATTTCAGTGACCTGGAAAATATGGTACGCAATACTGCACGCTATGACATTATTCTTAATTTATAAAATAAGTGGTCATCATGGCCATATTGACCCAACAAGCTCCTACAGCAAGAAACTACAATAATAACAGGCATTTACTGAGAACCTTCTCAGAATGGCATTGAGAAAACTCACTAGAAAGAAATCACAAGGTCCCATTAGTTGATAAAGACTACCAGGTATGTATATTTGATAATTAATACATTCTAAAAAACAAGCTAAAAAGCTTAGAAGCTGAATAGAGCTTTTGTTAGCACTTCTGGGCTAGCACGGCAAGATTGGAATTCAAGGCCTGCTGATAAGGGAATCCAATGGGTTGAAATCATGAAAACTACATTTTAGGAGTTATGCCAAATTAGAAATAAACTGGACCTCACAACTTTAAATCATCTAGTTCTGGAAGTTGAATTAAGATCATCAATGATTGCTATTGTTACTAACTGCTTGACAGAAGTAGGAATTGACAGAAGCTTGTCAACTTTTTACTTGTATAACATTTTCTATAAATATCAGTAACACAATAAAAATACTCTAAGAGATAATATAAGGCAATAAAAATCAGAGTAACCATACACAGTATAAACATAGGAAATGAAAATAATGTAATTGTCAGACATTAATGTAAAAATAACTATGGTCAGTATTTTCTAGATAATAAATGATAGTTAGGGTAGATCGTGCTGATTCTAAGATAAACACATACCTCTCTATGTCCAACTGAATTCATAAAAAAAAAAAAACTAGATAGATGCACAGAACTTATAATTTGGAAACTCTGAAAATTAAATATAAGGAAGCAGATAAAGAAAGAATAGCACAATTTTATGTACCATTGAACAAGTGATATTTTAAATCATTTTTTTCCTACTCTGGTATACTCTGGCCTGAACTCAGCATAATCTGAAAACTGGAAGTAAGATTTACAGTGCAGAGAAAGAGCCAGAAAAAAAATCTACTAGTTTGACTTAAAGAGTGGAAAAAGAAATGCTGAAAGCTCAGAAAAAATAAGAGAAATACCAATTCTTCATTTGTTTTCATTTTTTTTCTGTTATCTTGTAACTCTACCTCCAGGAAATCCCTTAATAGGGATGCTGATAACAAAAAAATGTAGCTAAGAACAGGTTACTCCAGGAGCCAAAATTATTTGTCATTAAGTATTTTGACATACAATAAGAAATTGTAAAGATGGACAAAAAGGATTAAGTGTAGGTTAGAAACATAAAAAATATACATACCAAAAAAGAAAAAAACAACTTTAAAAAACACCAGCTAGTTCAAAAACTAGTAACAGGTCAAAAGCAAACAACCAAAATTAAAAATGGAGAGGCAAAAAAGTTAAAAACATACAGAAAAGGCTGGGTGTTGCAGTTCATGCCTATAATCCCAGCACTTTGGGAAGTCAAGGTGGGTGGATCACCTGAGGTCAGGAGTTCAAGACCAGCCTGACCAACTTGGTGAAACCCCATCTCTACTAAAAGAATACAAAAATTAGCTGGGTGCGGTGGTGGGTGCTTGTAATCCCAACTACTCAGAGGCTGAGGCAGGATAACTGCTTGACCCTGGGAGGCAGAGGTTGCAGTGACCTGAGATCGCACTCCAGGCTGGACAACAAGAGCAAAACTCCATCTCAAATAATAATAATAATAATAATAACATACATAAGATGATGTAAGACAATTTTGGGAGAATGGTAAAGTCTAATATCAGGTAACTGAAATCTCAGCAAGAAAGGGGAAGTGACATTTGAGGAGATAATGCCTAGCAGATTTAAAGATAATAACAGATATCAAACATTATATTTAAGAAGTCTATGAAACCTAGGAGGTAAAATACAAAGAAGACCATTATAGTAAAACTGGTGAATAGTAAACATGTTGAAAAAATATTTTACCTTGTTTTAGAAATAGATGTTTTAAATAAAAAATTTTTGATAGATATTATCCCGGTTATAAGACAGAATTTCCAAGAGATGTATCACATGGAATAACAGATAGAGACTCAGAAGGGACTACAGTGTTTATCTAGTTAACCTCTTAACTTATAAAGATAATTTAACCCAAAAATTAATTAAATCCATATCACAAAATGGAACATGGAAGTGGATAGCAGAAGAAATTAAATTTGACAATTGAAGTTGGATCATGGAACTGTATCCAACCTTCTCAAAATGCTGAAATGATGGTAGGGGGTTGGTTGGGGGGCTTGAGGTTAGATGCAGATAATCCTACTGAGGAAAAGGTTCAGTTTGGAGACAAAATAAAACATTGAGAAAATAACATGAATCATTTTCCTTACAAAGTAGGTTATCAGTAGGAAAACCACTTTACCTACTTTTGGAGGAGATGTTTGAACATTACATTGCTTTATACAACATAACCAAATTAAACGTATAGCTTTTTAGGGGCAAGAACTCTAAATATTTTCCACATACGCCACATTATCTTCCTGAATATTCCAGAGATTTTTGCAGCATTAAAATAAAATTAAAAAAAAATTTACCAAAACTTTACATAATTCTTAATGATTTTTTTTTAAATTTTAAAAGAAAAACTTAAAATCAATCAGAACAAAAGAGATTTTCTTCATAGGAGAGATTCATGAACTTTTTATCAAAAACAAAACCATATGACAATTGTCCAAGTTTGGGTTCAACTGAAGCAGACAGTGAAATAGAGTTTGGTGTGCAGGATATTTACTAAGAATGAATACTGATATCATGGAAATGAAAGATGGAGTGGACAGAGAGAGAAATTAAGCTGTGATGCTACCCTAAAAATGCTTCAGCCAACCCCACTGGAATTTAGAAGAATATATGGCCCATGAGAGTTGTCCTGCCATAATAGCTAGGGCTTTCTGTACCTTACTGCAATTTTTCATGGAATATGAGCTGCTGCAGTAAAGGAAAGCCCTTAGGTGAAGGGATCTCTGTAGGTGAATAAACTCTGAGGTTTCAGACAGCTAGAGGCTGTCTTTTCGGCAGCAGAGGTAACGAGAACTCCCTTGAAGTGGGTATTGGTATCTAGCCTTATTTTCCTAACAATATTTTCTTACTGTGCTCACATTCCTCTTTCACATACATTTCTAAAGTAGCTTCTTCAGGATTCTGGTTATCTTATGTTCCTGGGGCAATCTTTGAAGAGCAGTAGTAGAAGCAACCGGTGTTGGGTTCTGGACCTGCACGTTAAAGGATATGATACAGGCAAAGATAAAGAGGAAGTTTTGGCAGTGTCACCCTAGTTAACACAATAAAAATAATGTTACAAAGGTGACAACTCTTGCAATTTACCCATAGTGTACCTTTGGGTAGTTGGCAAAAGTTTTTACCTTGCCTTCACAGATCAAAAAGATGTAGTAGTGAAGGTATCTATCAGTTTTAACTCACTACTCTAAGCCCCGTGGTTTCTGGCAAAAGATGGCATTAAAATCCAACTCACCCAAGCAGTATGCTTAAGTTTCGCTACCGTGTTAGATGTATCAAGAGTCTGAAAGAATTATTAAAAGATTGGATAAAGTGCTCAGTGGTAGAGGCAATGTAGATGGATGTAAAACAAAATCTGAAGATCTTTGTATCCTATGTTAATGCCTCCCAAAGAATACCCTTGAAGAGGCACTAATCCACCAATGAGCCAGTGTACATCAGCGAGCCTTAGTGAACAGCTACACCAATGCTGGCATGATGGACATATGAAAAGAATGACCATAAGTAAAGAGAGAGGCTATGCATGAGCCCAATAACAGAAGGCCGATGTAGCTATTGCTATCCCAGAATATCCAAATGGCCACCAGTGGAGACTTGAACTGATCTCCCAAAATGAAACCATTCCTTGAGGATACCAATGAACTTCACAAAAGAAAATTGATTATGTTGGCCTGTGTCAATGTAATTAATTCTGTAATTTGTTCTAATCAGAGGAAAAAAATATAGTCTAAATATGGGGATAGCCTTTTCTACCTATGTGGCCTCAGGCAGCACTACTAACTAAGGAAGTATGGAATGTTTGATCTGTAAGAATGTATCACATAACATATTTTAAGAATTAATTCTCACTTTACAACAAAGGGGGTGTGGGAGTGGGACCGTAATCATGGAACCCACTAGAAATATCACATGTCACACCACTCAGAAGCTGTCAGCCTAATGCAGTATTGGATCAGTTGAAGCACTGGCTTGGAGATGATATTCTATGCGAATGGACTATCATTCTCCAGAATACAGAACACATATCAGGTCAACTAAAACAAGAGACCAGAGCAGAAATCAATAAAATATAAAATACTCAAGCAATAGCAGAAATCAATAAAACAAAAGACGCTTGTTTTGAAATAAGTGACAGTAATGAAACTCCAACCAGATTTACCAGGAAAGAAAGAGGCATGAAGCCAGTTGCCAACATCAGAATGTTTGAGGAAACATAAGTATAGATCCTAAAAGGACAGGTAGAAAATGTTAAAAATAATTTTATGCCAATAAATTTGACAACTCAGTTGAAATGAAAAAAAAAATCCTTGAGAGAAAAATTATCAAAACAAACTCAAGAATAAATAGAAAGTCTAAATATTCTTATATATTCCTATATACATACATATATAGAGAGAAGGTATAAATTTCATAATTAAAAATCTCCCTAGAAAGAAATTACCTTACTCAATTGGTTTCATGGTAAGTTCCGTGAAACAGTTAAAAAAATTACCAACTCTATATAAACTTGGAAAATGCTAGAAGAGGGAACACTTTCCAAATAATTCTTTGAAGTCAGCATCACCCTGGTAGCAAAACCTGACAAAGACATTACAAGATAAGAAACTACAGCTTAATATGTTTAGTGAAAACAGATTCACAAATACTTAACAAAATATTAATAAGGAGTATTTGGTAATATTTCAAATGATTAATCAACTACGATGAAATGTGGCTTATCTCAAGACTGCAAGGTTGTTTTAACATGGAATATCATTACAATTTTTCAAAAAGGAAAAATAAATTTCAGTAGATAAAAAATAAACTTTGACAAAATCAACACCTATTAATAATGAAACTGTTAAAAACACACACACACACACACACAGAAAACCAAAATTTTTCAAGTAGATACATGATAGCTATGAAAAAAAACCAGTAACATGCACAATCTCCAAAAACTGTATCAGGCACAAGACAAGGATATCTGCTCTCACTACTCTTATTCAACATTGTACTGAAGGTCTTATCCAATGCAACTGGAAAAGAAGAGAAATTAAATGCATATAAAAATAGAGAATAGGAAGTATTAAAACTCTTCATTAGTAGATGATATGATTGTGACAATAAAAAATCAAAAGGAATCTAGAAAAAAAAATACTAAAATGTAACAGAGCAAGTTCACAGGACAGAAAATTGGTATATAAAAATAAATTGTATTTCTCTAACTGTCAGCAAACAATTGAAATTGAATAATATGTACAATAATATGGTAAGATCACAAAATAGTTAGGAGAATTTAATGAAATATGTGCAAGGCCAATCTCACAAAAACAAAAAGCAAAATAAAAAATCACTGGTAGAAATTAATGAAGACCTAAAATGATGGAGATAGATGCCATGCTTGTGAGTTGGATGACTCAACAATTTTAAGGTGTTATTTTTTTCTCAGGTTGATTAATAGAATTAATGTAATCTAATTTACAATCTCAACTGGTTTTTTTTTTCTTTAACAATTGATTAATTCTGAAATCCACAGAAGCAAGCAAAAGACTTTGAATTGTCAAAACAATTTGAGGATTTATAGTATCTGACTGACTTATAGAACTTAAGACTTATGGAGCTACAGTAATCAAGATATTGGGCTATGGGATATATATATATATATATAAATATATCATATGTCTTTCACAATACACATATCTTAGGGCAGAATAGTCTAGAATAGTCTAGAAGTAAGGCAATTATTTTTGTCTAAGGAGTCAAGATAAGTGAATAAAGAAATAATTGCCTTTTTAACTGAAAATAAAAAAGCTGAACATATGCATTCTAAGGACTTCACCAGTTCCAGTCTTCAATATTATATATAATAATTATAATAGATATAATTACATATATTATATAAAATAAGTCTTGATTACTGTAATCCTATAAGTTTTTCAATCAGACAGTATAAATTCTCCAATAATGCTTTTCTTTTTCAAAATTGTTTTGACAATTCCAAGACTTTTGCTTGTCTATGTAGATTTTAGAATTAATCAATTGTTAAAGGCAAAAACTGTTGAGATTGTGAAATTACATAGATATATGTGTGTGTATACATATACATTATATATACACATATATGTATATATGTGCATGTATATATACATACACATTATACATACACATATATGTATATGTGTGTACACACACACACACACACCCCAAACAAAAATGCACACACAAGTTTAACCAAAAGACGTAAGAAAAAAGTTCACAGAAACTATTTAATAGCCAAAAACTAAAAATGCCAAAATGCCTATTTGTAAGGGAGAGGGTAAATTTGATATATTTGTTTACTGAAAAAAAGTATGTCAATAAAAATGAACAAGCCATATTTACAGGAAACAACATGGATGGATCAAAAACATAATACTGGGTGAAAAAAATTCTATATGCATTTTAAAACCAGTGAAGAAATCAAATGATAATAAAAGTCAGAATATGGTAAACTTGCAGTGCAGGAATAGATGGAAGTAAACACAACAGAGGTTTCCAGGGATCGTCAGTGTCCTCTTAATTTTTATGTGACTTATTATTTCCTGAGTGTTTTAGCTTTGTGAAAAACTTGCTGATGTGTACACTTATGAATGATGTACTCATATGCATATTATAATTTAAACAAATGCTAAATAATTTGTGTTTTTAGCATCAACTTTTATTAGACTAATATGAGATTCTAAATAACTTTATTTCAAAAATAGTTATTTCTTATGTCATTTTTTTAACTTTTAAGTTCATAGCTACATGTGCAAGTTTGTTACACAGGTTACATATGTTGGGGTTTGTGCAGATTATCACAATTCTTCTCACTTGAATGTTTTTACTTTCAAATTCTAGGGGAACTTTTAATATCATCTTTCACTTTTCATGATTCTCTTGTTCCTGAAATGGCAACTGAAACCATGTAGCTGTACTGGTAATGAGCAATTTAGCATTACTTATTACTTCTGTGTTTTGACATTATATAAAACGTATTTACAGAATATAAGCAAGGCAAAGTTAAGTAAGGATTCTTCTTTTTAGATTTTCTCATTTCATCCTGAGATAAATTTAGACAAGACAACCATCTCTTACACTAAGAAGCCAACACACTTTGCATTCATGAGTATTTTAAATAATGAAAAGACAGGAAAAGAATGTGATCAGATAATGTTACCAGTGTGACTTGCAAATCTGTGGATGATCCTGAATTTGAAACAAGAAATAGAGTATCAAAGACAATGGAAAATTTAATCTGATGTGGAGTATGTGGAATCGCTTATATATGCGGTTATAAGGTACAGATAGAGTTCATAAAGATGACAAGTAGACTTGGAAGTGCTGGAGTAATATCATACTCTGGCAGGTAAATAGGAAAGCAGACTAATCAACTGATAAGGAAATAAGTGGAAAAGAAAAAGTAAGTAAATCATATACTAAGGTGCTCAGGTCTCATCTACACTGAAACAAATGGCCAAGATAGTATTGTGGGAGAATATTCAGAAGAAAAATAAAACCCTAAATAAAGATGTAAACAAATTTACTCAGTTTTAAGAAGCAGTTTTACCTCCTCAGACACAGCTTTGAGATTTAAATTTACTGTTTCAGAAAAATAGAAAGACAATAAAACTTATGATGACCGTATTTATAACATTTATATATAAACTTTGTGAAAGGTCAGATAATATCGATTCTCCAGTGAACTGAAGAAATGAGGTCAAATTGTCAAAGTTTGCAATCAACACTGTGGAGAAATAATCAATAACCCAGCTCCTACCTCTCAAACTGTTATTTCTATTAATGTGATTCGGTTCATAGAAAGAAGAACAAGCACACTTCATTTAACACCGAGCTTTGTTTACTTCTAAGCTGACAGCAAGTGTGTAACTCTGATAATATTTTTAATTCCATTTTAATTTACATCACTGATGTACAATCCCCCAGGTTCTTTCTCCCTTCAGAAAAAGAGTAATTTGGCTAGTTAGAGATTATCTTTTTTCCTAACAATTCATATTTTGGGCTTTCATTTGCTAATAAGATGTATACCATGAAGAATTCTTATTAACCTTGAAGGAAGACTGTGAAAGGTACCAGATACTATGTTCTAGGTATGCTGTCATCTTTTAAGAGAAAAAATTAATTTTGAAAAGAATTTTATTGGAAAATTTAGCACATACATTTTATAATTTTTAATGTTATGTATTTTATAATTTTTAATATTATGTTTTTGCATATAATATGAGTATTTAGCACATAGACATCAAGATACTTGAAACTGTTGGATTTATGTAGATATTGATATGGATGTATATGATAGGTATTCACATTCTGACTTAAAAGTCTTCATATGTAATTTTTACTTATATTTTTGGAGGCTATTTTTTGTCTCTATTGGTCATGCAAAAGTTTTTCTTAAGTCTAAGTTTTCTTTCATGTGTTTGATATGTGTTTTAAAGAACTATTATTCATATATTTTTTCTCTATCTTATATAAATTCTTTATTAGGTTCACAGGAAGCTGCTTTACCTACAGAAAGTAACTGTATAGAGGGGAGTAAAAATCAACCCCTCAAAACTCAGATAAATGTTAACTTTCAAAGTTAGTTTTGAGCCACAAAATCTAGTTCAGTCAGTCATAACACGTCAAAAATAGAAAAGTATCTACACCGTGTGTGTGTGTGTGTGTGTGTGTGTGTGTGTGTGTGTGTAGACAGATACAGATATCTCTATCTATTAGTAATTTATCCAAAATATCACTAATCTGCATTTAATTCTAATACATGAGTCTTTTTTTTTTGTTTTCAGGTAAACTTCTTCTTTGGCTTCTAGGTCCTTTCAAACCGACCTTTGTTAGCTTATTCTTGTTCATTCAGCAAAGTTGTTATTGAGTAACTGCTCATTAGTTGGACAGTGCCTAGTACCCAGAGGATATTAAAGCAGTTATTAGTTGAATGGGTGAATGAATGAGTAAATGAATTAAGTAAAAGAGAAACATTAGATTTTGGGATTATTGTTGGAGGTAGAGAGGTTAATCAGCTAGAAACCTAACCTGTAGAGTCTGTGGTCCAGTAGGTTGTATGTGACTAAATGGATTAGCTCTAGTTCAAGAGCTCAGAAACTTGAGAGAAGGAGGAGCTCATTTATTGCTCTGGGGTGCAGAGAAGACTTCACAGAAGATGTAAAATTTAATATTAGCCTTGCTGCTGAGCAGATTTATGCTGTGTGGAGAGAAAGCAAATAGAATTTGGTGCAATGAGAACATGAGAAAAACCAGGGAATTAGAAATATTAGAAAAAGAAACTCCAAATAAATAATTCAATTTATTTGAACACAGATTGGCAATGGGAATCAAAGGTAAATTAATATGTGTTTATCAATGGATACAGAGGGAGATGTCTTAATCATCAAACCAAAGGGGAGGGATTTTTTCTGTAGTCAATGGAGAACCACTACAATTTTTAGGATAGGAGGTGGAGGATGGTTGACACAATCAGCTTCTACTATGAGGTTTCTATTTTTAGTAAAAGGTATTTTAACTTCATAATGTCTAGTTGTAAAAGATAAAAATTAATTTCAAAAAGAGAATTCTCGATTTTCTGTCATTCCAATCAAGAATCAGGAGATAAAGAAACAGTTTTTTAAAAAACTAAAGAAGTAAAGGTTAAATAATCAGAATTCTGATGTGACCTTTGTCCTAATCAGTTCCGTGACAATAAATAAGTCACTCCATACCCCATTATGTGCTTTTGTAAATGAGAAAATTAGACATATAATCTCCTAGATGTACCAGATCTATTTTAATATTAATACATTCCGTTTTGAAAATCCTATTATAATTCTTAATCCATTGTCTAAAAGCACCTTTTTGCTTGACTCTGACATTTGCCAAAATTATTCAAATATGCCTTTGTTTATAGTACTATAAGGTTTTAAAAATGGACTATATTCTCAATAGTTTTATTTTTTGGCAAAACAAAAATAACCCATACTAAATTTAACTAGAAAGGATATACATGTTTAATGGCCATTAGACTCTTTTTCTTGATTAGAAGTGAACATTGAAAATATTTAGAAAATTGATTTACTCATTTTGTTAGTTTTCAGAAACTAGAAATGTTTTTAATTGCCTTGAATGCCTGGCTACCTCATAACATTCAGTATTGAATTTCTCCTGGCAAAATTCAAAATGCTTTGAAATATGCTTGTAGACAAAGATGCCCAGGGGAATCCTATAATTATACGTATTGTAGAAGGCCCACATATTAGTTTATAGACCTGCTTCTCAGCTAAGAAGCCTCATGACCTGAATTGCAAGGGCAATTTACTACAAAATGCCATGGCTCTACAGTTGTCTTTTATGCCAAATACCTACTTACAATAAAATTTAGTTTTGAAGACTTTTGAAGAATTAAGAAGCCAGTGTCATTTGCTTCACATGCCATCTTCAGTAAGCCATTGTCAGTATTATTTGAATATTTGAATTTCAATATAAAACCCTGTATATTACATTTTCTTTATCTTAATTTCCCCTTAAAAGAATCCATGGATGTCTTCTGCCTGCAGAACTCAGTACAAGGAAGATATGGAGATAGATTGAGCAAATCCCTTAATCTCCCAAGTCCTCTGTTTCTTAAACTGCAAAATGGGCAAAATGAGCTAGACAAGCCTCCAAGGTACATCCGATAGAGCTCACTAATTCATTATAAGTGTTTATACCTCACTTTGAAAATATAATATACCATAAAAATGCTAAATATTATTATTAAATATTCAGAATGAGTTTTTTCTCTAAATTTACTGTCATATACTCAATTGAATGCTAATAATATTAACTCTCTGGGATACAATTTCAGTTATTCATGGGAGTAGCATATATAATGTGTTGTGGTGAATATGCTGGGCAATGTATTTTCACCTTTCAGTATGATGCTTTCTGACAAAAATTCCCTCTCCAGATAATGTAAGATGAGATGCTTTAGGCAGCAATTTCTTTTAACAACTCATCTGATATACAACGTTAGAGGAAAGTTTCTGCAGTCTGTGTCAAACTTCTTGTCTTCAGAGAGTCCAATTCACCTACATCAAACCTTTGTATTCTCAGATAAGTGGAAAAAGCTGGAAGGCGAGAGGGCTTTGCAGAGAAAGAGAAAGAAAGTGACATAAATCTAGAGAGAGAAGTCAAATATGTCCTAACAGGGTTTAACATAGAAACTGATACCAAGGAAAAGAAATAAAATACGCATGCTATGGGTAATTTATTTTTATACAAAAGAACCCTCAGTATTCTGAATGGTTTGAATCTCTCAATTAAAAATTGGCATTAGGAAGATGCCATGCTTTTTAGATAAAAGTGAAGGTGTTAACAGTAATCAAAATGAAGCTACAAAAGAGATGAATGATGAAAATAAAGAGTAAACTTGCATATGAAAACATTATTTGAAAAACTGTTGTTTATGGAACTCTTCAGAATTTAGTGTTTTAAAGATGCGTATTGTTAAGTACATGTGTAAACAACATTAATTATCCTAGAGGTAAAGTTGTGGCAATTATTTTCCACTGGGCATAAAGGTCCATATTTGTAAAGTGATTCCAGATTTATATTGTGATTGTAAGACAATCAGCTCTATACACAAGTGAAGGATTCAAGAAGTCAAAGGCACTGGCTGCTGTAAGATATTTCTCTAATGCCTATAGAAACACATTGTTAACTGAACATCAAGTTTAACATTACTCCCTTGAGTAAAACCTACTTTTCTTTCAAATAATGCTATCAAGAGCCACTTAAAATGTAGTGATTGCCCAGATTGGTTCATTCATTTTGCTTCCTAGAATTTTTTAATAAGATTATATAAAACAAAATTTTCACAGCAACGTTATTTATTATGGTAAACTCTGGATATAGTTGTAAGTTTTCATAACAGTAAAAGAGGATGTTGTGCAACCATAAAGGCAACAACCATGAACTATGAAGAAATATTGAAAGTAATAATTTTAAAATTTGAAAATTATAATGTATATATGTATATACATATGTTTCAAATCTATAATTATATACACTCAAACATATGGAAAATTTAAAAACTAAAACCAAATTCTGTTTATGAATATATAAAAATATGGATAAATTATAGAATCTGTGATGCTTTGGAGTTTTAATTCTGATGTTTCATGAAAAAGAAAATTAAGGCATTAAAGACCACTTCACACATTATTACAACAAGATAAATGCATTTTTATTAATCAAGATGGGTATGTTGGATTAGAGTGTAGAAAAGTTAATTATATATTGAGTACTTACTATGTGTCAGACACAGAAGTGATTTAAACTTTTATCTCATTTAACTTTTCCAACAGGTTTAAAAGAGAATTGCTAGTATTCTTACTTTTAGATAAGAAAGCTAATAGTAAAAGATCCAAGCCACCCTGTTTAATGTTCTAGAGGTGTCAGAAGAGTTCAAACTGAAGTCTCTCTGACTCATGTACTTTCCTTATCACTGTTTTTTCTCCAGTTTTTGATATGCCTGAAATGTAATTTTAGATGGTATCTGCAGAATGACAGATGATGATCAGTGGAACTACAAGATGTGATATGGTGCCATCATACTGTGGAGGGAGAAATGATAGGGAAAGGAATGATGCCAAAGGTAAATTTGTACTAACTCTCAACTATATCTGTTATCATGATTTCAAATTTTTAATCCATTGACATGGGATAAAGTACTCAACCATTATACAAAATCAAAGTAATTCACAGAAGTTTGGTTCAGCTGAGATTCAGAAGCAAGTTTATTCTTCCTTCTTGGAGAGATAGGTGCATGAAATTCAGATTAATTATGTTAGCTGATGCCTGGAGGGAAACATTTCTGATCTTATATCTGGAAGCATTTTTATTATAAAGAGCTACTGCTTTTTAGGATTGATTACTTGGCAATAAAATAGAAGGTAGAAAGTCTTAAAAGAGTGACAAACAGATTATACACAATGCAGGAATATAGTCATCAAACATTCAGATTTGCAGGTATTCAGAATCCACATTATACAATACATGGATAACTGTATAATATAGAATTATTATTCAAAAGAAACGAATAGAAAATTCTTATAGAACTGTCAAAAAGTATTAGGCACATTTGTACCATTGATCCTTTCTATTGACTTCCCTGAGAATGAGAACCTTTATTTTTCCTAAAAGAAGAGAAAGATTGAGATGGGAAATAAATGAAAAGGGAGCAACACTGAGCATCCTTAAATATAAGCCAAAAGCTTCCCTTTTGAGAGAGACTAGGTACTTGCACCTGATGAGACAGATACATTAGGTACAAGTACCTGTTCTCTCTCATCAAGGAAGCTTCTGAGAGAGAGAAGAAACCTCTTTTACTATACACCATGGCAACTGGCATGAACCAGACCATCCAGGGACACTTATCTACACTGGCCATGTCTGAGACATTTGTGCTCCTAATTGGCATGATTCTGGATCTTGCATTCATGATTTGGAAACATGAGAATGAAGGGCCCTTGGCACCTAGGAATTAATGATTCTAGCTATATTAAACACATATTGCTTTCATCTTGCCATCAGTCAAGACAAGACTTAGGAGACCTATCAACTCAGAAGCTGGTGGAGATTTTTCTCTCTTCTCAAAGCCTTTCCTTTCATCAAGGTGACCTTGCAGTAGCACCACAGACTAAGGTTGGATGGATGAAAATTGATCTTGTTATATCACCAATGAAAGCAGTATAGAAGTATACATATAGAGATATGGATGGTCTTGAAAAGGTATAAAGGCAGATACAATTGATGGCTAAAAACAATGTTTTAAATTCTACAAATCAAGTTTTTATTTATGTTTCTCTTTTGAAAGATAGCCATTTATAACCTTGCAAATATTCTACACTTTAATTTTAATAATGAATATTTTAATACGTTGCTCAATTTTGCTTCCGTGATCACAAAATTTTTTTTAACTTGTGAAATTTGGATATTACATGGTTGTCTTCGGGTGTTAATGAAACAGGCAATCCTAATTAACGTGCATTTCTAACTAGGGCAAGGGGATAATTAATGCATTAGCATTCTTCTCTCTCTTTACCACCTGGGTGGATTTTAGCCAAGATGTATGCACATATAGATAATATGGCTTTGAAGTAATTTTCAAAGAACGCTACATAACTATATATATTTTAGTTTAGCTTCCTAATACATTATTTTTAAACTTCACCAACTCCTCTCACTATTTAACCCATAATCTGATTTCAGACCAGTTGTATAAATTTTTTTCAGGAAAAGCATTATTTTGAGTAATTTTAATCTGCTTTTTCTACCATTGGTTTACTTCAATTCATTCTGCTGATCATATTCTGAAATTTAAATGACAGGACCTTTATTTTACTTATTTATTTTTGAAATGGAATCTTGCTCTGTAGAGCAGGCTGGAGCACGGTAGCACAATCTTGGCTCACTGCAAACTCTATCTCCCAGGTTCCAGTGATTCTCCTGCCTCAGCGTCTCAAAAACTGGGATTACAGGTAGGCACCTGTAATCTTTAGCTGACATTCTTTATAATTATTCTTTTCTTTGTGCTTTTAGAGTATGCATACAATATAGCTACTGATTTTCAAAAAAAGAATTGTGTTATTAGGGATTCAGAAAATGCTAGTAGGCCAGCATTACTTCTCAGAAAGAACATTAGAGCAGTTGCAATTAGCTGAGTTTACCCTATAATATACATTTAGCCTATCATACATATAAGATAGCTTACCTAAATGATATATATTATGATATATATAATCTACCTATATAATATATATTATATATATATAAGATAGCCTACATACACGATATATATTGATACATATCATATATATTGATATATATGATATAGTACATATATCTATATTATATTGAGAGATAAGTATATGTGTGTGTATATACCTATGTATATGTATATGTATACAAGAACACTAGCCTGCTTTTTTTGAGAGAGCTCTCCTTCAGCATGGGCTAGGAATGCAGCAGGAGAGACTAAGGAAGTGTTATCCTCAATAAAACTAACAACTCTTTTATTTTCTATTTTTAGGGTAGTTGGAGATCTAAGTTATGTTTCAGTTCTTTCTCACTCTACCTTTTTGTTTTCTGGAGGATGGGTATATTAAGACTAGGGAGATTATATAACTTATCTTTCAATATACCAAGGCAACTGGCATAAACCAGGAGACTTCCAGGAAAACAGGAATCTGTGATTGTAATATCAATGGCTGACTTTACATGAAATCCAACTACATCTTATCATCTGACAGATTTCTTTTATTCACAGATATTCTGACTTCTGGCTGTGTTTATGGCATTTTCCAATTTGTAAGATTAGCTGATTTTATGTTTACTTCAGGACACCCAGCCAATATGGCCTCTAGATTTATAAGTTTGGCTTTGAGCTCACAGGTGTCTAGTTTGGTAATAATAAGAAATATTTATGACCTTTCCTGTCAAATGTGGCAAGTTATTACCTGCAAATTGCCAGTTGCATTGTTTAAAGTTTCCAGATGGATCAATGTTCAGCTGCTGTTAGTATAATTTTGTGGTATGGGCTGTCCTATCATTCCTGAAAAATATTCTCTTCCAGGTGGCAATTTCTTTTCTTATTCCCAAATTACAGAAACATTTCAAGCAAGCCAATGAATGGCTTATTATAAGAGTACCATTGCAGTACTAAGGAACTAATGTGAAGAAAATGTCCCACGTGCCTTTGCCATTGGACCTATATTTTGCTCTAAGTAGTGAATTAGCTAGGTGAAAAGATGGATTTAAAAACTGTTCTATTAATTTTTTATCAACATGGGGCACTGCAAAATTGAACACTGCAGTTGAATGTCATCGCTTTAGGGTGACTCCTTCTCATTCTTTGGGTCTCAGCACAAGTAGCAGAGATAGCCTTCCTGAGCACACTTTCTAATGGGGCCTTTCTCAGGTAATGAAAATACACCTCATCATTTAATTTCCAATATAAAATTATTTATAGTACTGTGATTATGTATTTAGGTTAATTGCATGTCATTTCCTAAAGAAACTTAGGCCTCACTAAAGGCAAAGGGAGAGGTTGGAAGCGGGTTCTGGGAACCTGTTTGTTGAGATGGTGAAATATAGTAGAAGATCAATACCATGTGTGACATGAATAACTAAATCAGTGAATGACTGAATCAATGTGATGTTTTTCAGAAAGTTAAGGACTTACTTGTTTGAGACATTTTACTTTCCATTGTGATAGGGTTGCCATGATAACTTTATATATTCTTCTTCTATTTGATTATATCCTTCCCCTTTTATTACCATTATATATATATAATTTAGATATTAAAATACTGAAAGGTGGAAACTTTCAAAGCTGTAGTCAGAATCATGTCTCAAAACTTTGGTGACCACAGAAGCCAAACATTCAAATTGTAGCCACTCCCATGGTCCACATGAAAGAGAGTTTGCTGCTACTAACCCAGCTTCCTGGCCACAGCTGACTGGACAGTTGTAACATGTAGCCCATAAAAAAATTCATACAGAGGTTTACCAGTAGCCTTCATAATGGCAGAATGCCGGAGCTCTGCTAAAATATGGAAGATGGTGATTAAATAGAAAATCAGATAGGGGAAACAGATGCATCTGGCAATTTGCAGGTGCAAATTGGGTTTAAACTGGGTTTAAACGGGAAAGTAAAGAGGACCAGTTGATTGGTATTGACAGAAGCAGATGCAAAGCAGTGAAATTCTGATGCTGAGGGATTGATAAAATAATGTAATGTATTCATTAGAACCTTTAAGGATCCTGGGAACCTATCATGAGGCATGGTTGTCCTGCAGCTCCCGTTCTTCCTGGGAGGCCCAGATATTTATATTTCACTAGATTTCTCTGAGACCTGACACATGTGCTCCTGATGTATCCATACAATAAATTTTCTGTTGTTGAAATAACCTGAATGACCCTCTGCTTCTAATAAACAGAAGAGTGTTATGTAATTCTAAATAATATAAAATCTCTCCCTAAGTTATATTTGACCTAAAAATTATTTCTGTAGCTTACATGTGAAAAATAGCCATCAGACATTATGGGAAATTGGTACATTTTAAATGTTTTGATGTCTTATCATAAAAATGGTTGGAAACCTACCACTCAATCCTGATTTCATCTTGGAGAAGGGAAAATGAAAATGTCACTTTTTGGATTCCCCCAGTGAACTAAGGATAGCAACTCCTACTGCCTTTCTTTCCTCTTCTGCTGCTCTCTTCTCTCTTCTGCTCCTCTTCTTCCTCCTCCTCTCTTCTTCCTTTTCCTGTTCTTCCTACTGTTTTATGATCTCCTCTTTCTCTACTTTCTCCTCCTCCTCTCCCTCTTTCTTCCTCCCTTTCTGATTCTATCCTATCAGAATACTGAAACTATTGTTACTATGTTATGAATCTCAGGGTACTATTTGTAGCAAGAATTAACCTGGAAGGTAATGATTAAACAAAAAGTTACATGCAAGATTTGTTGCAGGACATTTCATATTCAGAAAACAGATTGTATATGTGTGTTTGTGTTTCATGTATGCCCTTGTACATATTGCCAAATAACTAATTCTGAATATTAATTTTAAATATAGTAAAACACATTTATTACCATCTACATTTTTACTAGCGTACCTTTGGTCTTTGATAATAGGTTTGAAACAGCTTAATGCAATAAACTTGCTTGCAAAAAGAATCATCTTATGTCTAATTTATAGACATACATAAGAAATTACTCTGTAAAGAGGACTACTTCAAAGTCATCAGATAGCTACTGCATTTATCACCATTATATTAACATTATCATGACACGGTTGAAACTTCAGCACAGGCAAGATTTGCAAGGTACTATGCAAGTGTGACTCTTAATTATAAGTAACAATTCATTTTGAGGCACATTAGTATGCTTTGAAATAGAATATAAAATCATTTTTATGTAATTATAATTAAATAATTACAAAGAATCATTTAAAAATTTTATTTTAAAAAAGAATCTTTTAAAGGTATTATCTTTAGGTTAATTAAAAATGGTTTATTTTATTTCTTGGTTAATTACTGAAATTTAGAATCCATAAATAGACATACTGAAGAAAATGCTTTTGTTGTCTATAAAGTTCTAAATCAGTGGTGAATTCATGAAATGTTTGCCCATGTGATACACAATGGAAGTCACCACATGAAGAGCTTTTTACCCAATTAAATAGAAAATAAGTCATTCCTCTTTAATTTAGTTTTTTGGGGAAAACAATCCTTAAACTTTACTCTTTGTACAATGAGCCGTTATTTGTCAGAATGTTTACACGTTTCATTTCTCTGCTAGCCTTTTGCTGACCAAACCAATCATTTTCAGTAGCAACCATCAATATAAAGGTTGAGATGGGCTCCTTTCCATTTAAGCATTTAACTTTTTTTTTTTTTTTTTTGTAGGCTGTTTATTTTCCCATCAGAGCTGTTTCCTGGCCCAAGAGACAGAGGGGACACAAAGGCAGTGAGGGCACCCGTGGACATCTCCACAGGCCAGTGTGGGAGTGAGCCAAGGACCAAGTCCAGGAAAGCTCACGCCGCAGCTCAACACGGAAGGCAGCCCTCGGGGTCCCCGCTGGAGGCAGTGTGTCCTTGGACTGGCTATGCAGGAGACCTTGTCACTCAGTGGTATTGCATTCAGTTAAGCTAAACAAATTAAAAAATTAAAAAGCACAAATGCCATGATTCTATGTTACTTCAATGTAGAAATTGTCCATTCTTTTTAAAGCAAAGTTTCTATACATCTTCTGCCCCTGACAGGCACTACTCATTTGCAAATATGTGCCAGGATTGTATAACAGACAACCATAGGAGCCTGTCTCTGAATTCTTGCAGATTAGCCCATATACATCCATTCTGTACTTCCTTTGCCACCTTCAGTCTCCATAGAAAAAAAGTGATCTTTTAGAAAATATAGATCAGATATCACCAATTGCTTTAAAGACTCTGATGATTTCTTATTAAAATTATAATTAAACACAAAATCTTTATATGGCATGAAGTCTCTACATATGTAACCCTGATTATTTCTTCAGCATCATCTTCTACTAATCTCGACATTCGTGCAGCAGGCTGTGTCCACAACAGCTGCCACTTGAACTTACTGTGCATTTTCCAGCTCAAAGTGCTTGGTTTTGTTTGTTTGTTTGTTACTTTTACCTAAATGCCACTTTCAAATCTTTGCTTTTTTTGCTGGCTCTATCTTATCACTGAGGTCTTGATTCAAATGTTACTTTTTTTTTTTTTTTTTTGAGAGGGAGTTTTGCTCTTTTTTGCTCAGGCTAGAGTGCAGTGGTGTGAGCTCGGCTCACTGCAACCTCCGCTTTCTGGGTTCAAGTTATTCTCCTGCCTCAGCCTCCTGAGTAGCTGGGATTTTAGACACACGCCATCACACTCAGCTAATTTTTTAAATTTTTATTACAGACTGGGGTATTCATCATGGTGGCCAGTCTGGTCATGAATGCCTGACCTCAAGTGATCCACCAACCTCGGCCTCCCAAAGTGTGGGGATTACAGGCATGAGCCACTGTGCCTAGCCTTAAATGTTACTTTTTAAAGGCATGTTTTAAAATCTACACGAGACATCATTTTTAAAGGTGTCAACTTGGAGTCTTTTCCCCTGTGATTGAGAACGGCACTAGTTTGCTCCTTATGATGACTTTTATTCAGGATGGCACTGCAGGTATCAACCAATTAAATGAAACAAAACAAAAGTCATCCTTTTTGTTGTCACTTGTCAGCACTGAAATGGATGAAAATAATATTACTCATGGACTATGCAAATATCTACATGAAAATCTAAAATAATGTAGGTATGTATTACTGAAATAAAAAAGGAATTTTCTAGTAACAATGGCATACATGACCAACGTGTAATACTCAATTGCACTTCAAACTTTAGGTGAAATACATGAGTGTCTTCCAATCTTTGATTTTAGCCAAATGAGACTGATTTTAGACTTCAGACCACCAGAATTGTAAAGCAATAAATTGGTGTTGTTTTAAGCCAAAGATTTTGTGACACTGTTTTGTTACAGAAACAATAGAAAACTAATAAAGTCACCTAAAGTATTTTGTTTAAAAAGTTACTTTTTCAGAAAGGACTCCTCTGCATTCCGATCTAAATCCAAACTGTCTTGTTAACTTGTGTAATTTTCTTTATTGCATACATTATTTCCCTATCTCTGATCTTTTTGTTTTTGTTGACTTGTTTATTGGTTTCCCATTCCCCACAAGAATATAAAGTCCTTAAGGACAAAAACTGATTAGTGTTGAATGAATAAATTGGCTCATCCTAGGAATTTTTTACAATTCTTGATTTCCTTTTAATTTTATATCTCATACCATTATTACTCCTTCAGGTTCCTTTCTTGGCAACCCACTTTGATCTTGTTCTCTGTGTATCTAACTTTGACATCTCTTTAGTTCATAAGCTTAGCACAGTGTATCCCAGTCAAGAATAAGTGTATCCTTGGGGGATGCTTTAGTGGCCTGGCAACCTGAACAGAAGGGTGCAATTCCTGCAAATTTCCATCCAAATGAAGAGGGAGAATCAATTTCTTTGTAATTATTTTCAATTGATCAAAAAGAGTAAACTAGGTCATATCAAGGTCAATTTGCTCCCTATTTAGGAAATATGTGGTTTAAAAAGGCTCTACTGGAACTAGTTGATAATAGCTTGCAAGAGCCAACTGTTAAGTATTTAGAATATGGGAAGTCATCCGTTAAACATACACGGTAGTACTTACATCACAAAAATTAAGAACTGCAACAACTAAGAGCTTTTTATCCCACCAACTTGTAGATTATCAGCCCAAAGCAAAATATATTTTCCATTCACTGGCTATTTTCCAGTGATTTTTGCATTGATGTGGAGGTGAATTTACTTTTTATCTTGTGAAGAAGGTGATAGGACTTTGATTTAGTTAAGAACATATACACACCTTAAAATTTGACCTGTTACCTTTCCAAAGTTCAGAACACCCATGATTCACTCTTGAAAACATCTAAACATTCTTATACTGGTAATGTACAGAGGAGGGAAAGTAAAGTTTAGCTTTTCTATTAATCATTCAGAACTGCTATTTGATGCTTTAAGAACCCAGCATTGACATGAAGGATTGAAGCGGGGCAATAATCATGTAAGTTCAGGAGGCATACAACTTTAGCTATCAAGTCTTCTTGCTTCAAAAAATAGGATCAGCAGTGCTTTGTTAATCTGCTATAATAACTAATCTCTTTGGCATTTTAATAAATCTAAGCTTGTGGTTTACTCAGCTAGAAAATTTCTTTGTTCATTCAGTGTTTATATACAGTGGTAACAGCAGTGTTCTGGGATTGTCATAGTGCAAACTACCATGGAAAGAGCTGGAGTTTCACACATCTGCTAAGGGAAATAGCTATGAGTTTCAAGGGTGTCTTGAAGCCCACTATTCCCAGGGTATATAATGAAACAAGGCCAGCTGGCATGCCATTTTCAGCATTTCTCTTTTTCTCAAAACTAGAGCCTCATGAATTCCAATTGCAAGTAAGGACAGCTATAGTCTCAGAATATCCATTCCTAATTTAACATATAAGGCACTGAAAAAGCTTTCGTCCAGCACACAGGCTCCAGACTGGTTGCAACTCTGACCCAGCATGTCAGTACAAATGACTGGGGATCTAACTACTATGGAGTCCATAATCTGAGAAAGTATCCAGCTACACAGTAGATCCAAAAGTTGGTTGTTGCTTTTGCCAACTCTTCTCTCTACCAATGACTCTAACCACTGATTTTTATAGAGATTGTAACTTATTTCATCCAGAAGATATATGCTAGCAAAAATCAAAGGTTAAGGCACAGTGATTCTGGTAATGAGTGATTGGCTCTGAGGAGTAATTACTACTCCACGTGTCCAGGTTTGTCCTCCTCAGTCAAACACACAATCCACATGTAAGGAACCTGTGATGGCTCATTTTCTTACCCTTGTACTCATTCCACCTCACAGTCTTTATAACATACTAGGTAGTCAAAAACTCAGTTATGTACACGAACAATTGAACTTCTCAAAAAGAGAAGGGAGACTGTCATTTCCTTTGGCACTGACTCAGTTACAAAAGTGAAAGTTAATCTCATTGGGGTCATTAGAATGTGAAGATGTATCTGGTTGCTGACCTAGAAGTTTCTGCCTTCTAATATAGGGAGATAAACTGCATGTACTCATCCCTGTGCTCTGCAGCCTGGACAATCATGGACCTGTCTTCCAGCCTGCAGTAACATTTGCTCACAAAGGTTGGAGATTTCTAGAGGACTCATGGTAAACTTAAATAGGAAGAAAGGACTATTAAGTTAAAGATATGGAAAAAATGGTAAAACCTCCTCAGCCACAATAGGGGTTAGGGCCTTAGTATTAATCAGGGAAGACTCAATTCTAGCAATTAGAAACTGCAAATTAATTTTTCACTGGCATGGGCCAAAGAATCAAACACAGGTGAAGAAAACAGAACTGATTTGGGTTCTACCTCTATCATTCAGTAAGCCATGTGAAATTATTACTCGTATAAATTATTGGGTTATCACTTGTCTCATCTGGAGATCTTAATATTTGTTAAAGGGATTACAAAGGAAAAATATTTGAAAATAACTCATTTATGAATTTTAAGATGCATTCATTTGTTCAGCAATTACTTATGGTGTATAAAATTGTATAATTTGCAAATGTTATTGCCACACATAATTGTATTGTATTTATGCATATTGTGTGATGTTGTACCTATGCTATTATTACAATTATTACTGAGAAGTAGAATGGAACAGCATAACAATCTCAACTCTAAGTTGAGGGAGTTACTTTCCCATCTGAGGCTAATTCTATTATCTACAACTTTCAGCTGGCCTCAGCCTAGGTAGTAGGAGATGGAAGGAGTATTTAAAAAGTAATGAGTGGAAATGTTTTTTAGTTTTCTTATTAGATTTATTGTCCTTATGTACTTCAGTACTACTGAAATTACTAGAAATGACAGAAATACCAAAATGGAAGAGAAACACTTATCTATCATTGTAAATGTTATTCAACAATTCAGGCTTTCCATTGTGGACCTAAAACACAGTAAAATTGATCCACACACTGGAGAGTTGAGAGAATCTGTTTTAATTGTGTCTCTAACAGTTCTAAAAAAATTAAGTAGAAAACGCTGACCAGAGCATACACAATCCTATGCTAGGTTGTGGCACAAGTCCCGTTGACTTTTCTCAACTGTAAAGCAATGACTTTCTACTCTGTATGTGCTTGATCACTTAACTGCTTGTGCTTGATTTGAATGTAAAAAATGTAATGCATAATATTATCAGGAACATGTAGGAATCTTCACAAGGCCCTCATTGCCTATTTATCTGAAAACCGGACCCTGATCTCTTGATTTTTTTGTTTATTTATTTTTAGTGTTTTCGTTTTGTTTTGCTTATACCTAAAATAAAAAAGTTTTTTTAAAACTTGTATAAATTTAGTAGTACAAGTGCAATTTTGTTACATGGATATATTGGATAGTGGTAAAGTCTGGGCTTTTAGTGTAACCATCACTCAAATAATGTCCATTGTACCTAGAGAGTAATTTCTCATCTCTTACTCCCTCCCAATCTCCCATACGTCCGTGGTATATACATATATTTTATGTATATATAAAATATATTTTCTTTATGAAGCCATCCATTGATAAAGACTTAGGCTGATTCCATATCTTTGCTATTATGAATAGTGCTGCAGCAAACAAATGAGTACAGACATCTTTCTGATACAATGATTTCTTTTCCTTTCAGGTAGACACCAAGTAGTGGGATCTCCTGCTAAAATGGTAGTTCTATTTTTAGTTCTTTGAGAAATCTTCATACTGTTTTTCATAGAGGTTGTTCTAATTTATATTCTAACCAAGAATATATGTGTTCTCTTTTCTCTACATTTTTGCCAACATTTGTTACTTTCTGACATTTTATTAATAGCCATTCTGACTGGTGTAAGATTCACATTGTGGATTTAATTTGCATTTTTCTCACGATTAGTGATGTTGAGCATTTTGTCATATGCTTCTTGGACGTTTGTATGTTTTAATTTGAAAAAATGAGTGTTCTTGTGCTTTGCCCACTTTTTAATGGTGATTTTGTTGTTATTTTTGTTGAGTTGTTTCAGTTTCTTATAGATTCTGGATATTAGTTCCTTGTCAGATGCATGCTTTGCAAATATTTTCTTCCATTCTGTAGGTTGTCTTTTTGCTCTGCTGATTATTTCCTTTGCTGTGCAGAAGTTCTCTAGTTTAATTAAGTCCCATTTGTCTACTTTTGTTTTTGTTGCATTTGCTTTTGAGGTCTTAGTCATGAATTCTTTGCTTTTTTTGGGACATGAACCATGGCTTATTTTTAAGCCTAAAAGTATAATAACTATATTTTTAAAAAAACATTTTGATGACTTCTATGGACTTGATGTCTGCCTTTCAGTCTTGTGTATATTTCTTTAGAATAAAGAAAGAGACAAATAATTATTAAACTTGTCTGCCATAATTTTACACCAAAGAGTTGCTAATTGGTTCTCTAAGGAAAATAGAATATGTATCTCCTTTAGTTACATATTGTTGATCATTACATAGTTGCATAGTTGATCATTAGTGTCTGCTGGCAAGGTGAACTAATAAATTTCAGTGTTTCAAGCCTACCTTAGAAGAAAGCACATCTGTATTCTTTAGGTATGTTTTATGTACTTTGAAAGAGAAAGACATGTTTACCTTGGGACTGCTTTTATTTATTGTGTCAGTAACCAGCTTTTCAGAAAGCCCTAACCTCTGATAATTGTTCTTAGGAACAGAAATAATTCCATAGGTCAGAAGTTTCTCTCTCTCTCTCTCTCTCTCTCTCTCTCTCTCTCTCTCTCTCTCTCTCTCCCCCCCCCCCCCCCAGCTCTCTCTCTCCCTCAAAAACAAACAAACACACCAAAAGCACCACACACAGTTTTCTGAGACCTGAAGTATAACCTCAAAGGCATTTTAACCCAAGAGTACTCTTCAAAATGGCTTAACATACACAAATTAGTAAATTAAAGAGATGAGCTTAGAATAACATTCCTA
Organism: Saguinus oedipus; assembly: GCA_031835075.1. Lineage (NCBI taxonomy): Eukaryota > Metazoa > Chordata > Mammalia > Primates > Cebidae > Saguinus > Saguinus oedipus. The sequence continues at coordinate 182,466,503 of CM063170.1, read as the reverse complement.
CTTCCTGTGTGAATTCCACCTATCTCAAAAGAAATATCATTAGAAGATATTGACTCAGGTTAAAGGACAAGGTCTTTTAAGAGAGTATGAAATGTGTATGAAATATTCTTTAGTCTATAATATTTCCTCTTTCTTTTCAACCTTATTTCTTCTTCTCATGGCACCATTGATTTTAGTTCCTGTGAAAAGTAAAAAAAAAAAAAAATAAGGAATAACAGGAATTCAATCCATAATTGAGGCTTTGGATTTATTAGAGGGTGGAGATCAGCCACCAGTCACATCCTGGTTTCAGAGCAGCCTAGAAATTGGTTCCTCTGCAGCATGTTATGGAGACATGATATTTTGAGCCAAAGATTATTTAAAATTCTTAACTTTGCATTTCTTGCCTGTTTTCTGGTTTATTTTATACTCTTAACTATATACACCTTCTGCTTTCTCTCTGTTGATCCCTTTATCTCTCTATCACTCCTTATTCTTCTCTTACTTCTATCCACATTTCCTATATGCATGGTGACCTCTTCAATATTAATGCGACCTACCAAGTTAAAAACTAGTAGGAAGAATAATCAAAGTTCAAGCAATCCACACATGGCACATCTCAGATTTTACTCTAGGAATCCTTAAATGCTACACAGTTTTTTTTAAAAAATTATCTGTAAAAGGTAGGATTCTTAATGAAGTCACTTGAAGATCTAAGGAATTCATGAAAACAATGTGTATGTTCTATATGCACATTTTATCCACTTTTAAAATTTGATATATACCTCAAAAATAACAATGATTACCCAAAGATTAACAGATGAATACAACCAACATTGAAAGGAGAAACATCAGTACGTGAGTATACTGAATATATATTTAGCATGAGCATGGGCAACATATTAAGACCCCATCTTTGCCAAAAAAATTAAAAAAGCTAACTGGGCATGATGGCATCTGCCTGTAGTCCCAGACACTTTGGACACTGAAACAGGAGGATTATTTGAGCCCAAAAGTTCAAGGGTATAGTGAGCTATCATCAAGCCACTGCTCTCCAGCCTGGGTGACAGAGTAAGACCCCATCTCTCTATATATGTATTACATATATTCACATATTTGTATGTAATATGTTCTTATATATTACATGAAATGGCATACATATATATGTTATATATGTGTGTATATATATTAATATATATAAAGTAGGCCATGTTATTTATCATGAAACTGATAGAACAATTTCATCAGTCTCACTTTATAAGAATCTAAGCACATAAACCATCCTAATTCATACTTTCAACATAGCCATCTTTATTTTATTTATTTATATATTTTTATTTTATTTTTATTGCATTTTAGGTTTTGGGGTACATGTGCAGAACGTGCAAGATAGTTGCATAGGTACACACATGGCAGTATGTTTTGTTGCCTTCCTCCCCTTCACCCACATTTGGCATTTCTCCCCAAGCTATCCCTATCCATCTCCCCCGCTGCTGTCCCTCCCCTATTCCCCCCAATAGACCCCAGTGTGTAGTACCCCCTCTCCTGTGTCCATGTGTTCTCATTTTTCCTCACCCGCCTATGAGTGAGAATATGTGGTATTTCATTTTCTGTTCTTGTGTCAGTTTGCTGAGAATGATGTTCTCCAGATTCATCCATGTCCTTACAAAGGACACAAACTCATCATTTTTGGTTGCTGCATAATATTCCATGGTATATATGTGCCACATTTTCCCAGACCAGTCTATCATCGATGAGCATTTGGGTTGGTTCCAGGTCTTTGCTATTGTAAGCAGTGCGGCAATGAACATTCATGTGCATGTGTCCTTATAGTAGAATGATTTATAGTCCTTTGGATATATACCCAGTAATGGGATTGCTGGGTCAAATGGAATTTCTATTTCTAGGTCCTTGAGGAATTGCCACACTGTCTTCCACAATGGGTGAACTAATTTACACTCCCACCAACAGTGTAAGACTGTTCCTATTTCTCCGCATCCTCTCCAGCATCTGTTGTCTCCAGATTTTTTAATGATCGCCATTCTAACTGGTGTGAGATGGTATCTGAATGTGGTTTTGATTTGCATCTCTCTAATGACCAGTGATGATGAGCATTTTTTCATGTGTTTGTTGGCCTCATGTATGTCTTCTTTTGTAAAGTGTCTGTTCATATCCTTTGCCCATTTTTGAATGGGCTTGTTTGTTTTTTTCCTGTAAATCTGTTTGAGTTCTTTGTAAATTCTGGATATCAGCCCTTTGTCAGATGGGTAAACTGCAAAGATTTTTTCCCATTCTGTTGGTTGCTGATGCACTCTAGTGACTGTTTCTTTTGCTGTGCAAAAGCTGTGCAGTTTTATTATGTCCCATTTGTCTATTTTGGCTTTTGTTCCCAATGCTTTTGGTCATGAAGTCCTTGCCTACTCCTATGTCCTGAATGGTTTTGCTAGGTTTTCTTCTAGGGTCTTTATGGTGCCAGGTCTTATGTTTAAGTCTTTAATCCATCTGGAGTTAATTTTAGTGTAAGGTGTCAGGAAGGGGTCCAGTTTCTGCTTTCTGCACATGGCTAACCAGTTTTCCCAACACCATTTATTAAACAGGGAATCCTTTCCCCATTGCTTGTTTTTGTCTGGTTTATCAAAGATTATGTGGTTGTAGATATGTTGTGTTGCCTCCGATGCCTCTATTCTGTTCCATTGTTCTATATCTCTGTTTTGGTACCAATACCAGGCTGTTTTGATTACTGTAGCCTTGTAGTATAGTTTGAAGTCTGGTAGTGTGATGCCTCCCGCTGTGTTCTTTTGCTTAAAATTGACTTGGGTATGCGGGCTCTCTTTTGGTTCCATATGAAGTTCATGGTGGTTTTTTCCAGTTCTGTGAAGAAATTCAATGGTAGCTTGATGGGGATAGCGTTGATTCTGTAAATTACTTTGGGCAGTATAGCCATTTTCAAGATACTGATTCTTCCTAACCATGAACATGGAATGTTTCTCCATCTGTTTGTGTCTTCTCTTATTTTGTTGAGCAGTGGTTTGTAGTTTTCCTTAAAGAGGTTGCTAACATTCCTTGTAAGTTGTATTCCTAGGTATTTTATTCTCTTTGTAGCAATTGTGAATGGCAGTTCATTCTTGATTTGGTTCTCTTTAAGTCTGTTTTTGGTGTATAGGAATGCTTGTGATTTTTGAACATTGATTTTATATCCTGAGACTTTGCTGAAGTTGCTTATCAGTTGCAGGAGCTTTTGGGCTGAGGTGATGGGGTCTTCTAGGTATACTATCATGTCATCTGCAAATAGAGACAATTTTGCTTCCACCTTTCCTATTTGAATACCCTTTATTTCTTTTTCTTGCCTGATTGCTCTGGCTAGAACTTCCAGTACTATGTTGAATAGGAGTGGTGAGAGAGGGCATCCTTGTCTAGTGCCAGATTTCAAAGGGAATGCTTCCAGTTTTTGCCCATTAAGTATGATATTGGCTGTTGGTTTGTCATAAATAGCTTTTATTACTTTGAGATATGTTCCATCAATACCAACTTTATTGAGGGTTTTTAGCATAAAGGGCTGTTGAATTTTGTCAAATGCCTTCTCTGCGTCAATTGAGATAATCATGTGGTTTTTGTTTTTGGTTCCGTTTATGTGGTGAATTACATTTATAGACTTGCATATGTTGAACCAGCCTTGCATCCCCGGGATGAATCCTACTTGATCATGATGGATAAGTTTTTTAATGTGCTGTTGCAATTGGTTTGCCAGTATTTTATTGAAGATTTTTGCATCTATGTTCATCATGGATATTGGCCTGAAGTTTTCTTTTCTTGTTGAGTCTCTGCCAGGTTTTGGTATCAGGATGATGTTGGTCTCATAAAATGATTTGGGAAGGGTTTCCTCTTTTGAATTATTTGGAATAGTTTCAGAAGGAATGGTACCAACTCCTCTTTGTGTGTCTGGTAGAATTCAGCTGTGAACCCATCTGGACCTGGGCTTTTTTTGTGTGGTAGGCTCTTAATTGCTGCCTCAACTTCAGACCTTGTTATTGGTCTATTCATAGTTTCGGATTCCTCCTGGTTTAGGCTTGGGAGGACACAGGTGTCCATAAATTTATCCATTTCTTCCTGGTTTACTAGTTTATGTGCATAGAGTTGTTTGTAGTATTCTCTCATGATGGTTTGAATTTCTGTGGAATCTGTGGTGATTTCCCCTTTATCATTTTTTATTGCATCTATTTGGTTGTTCTCTCTTTTCTTTTTTATCAGTCTGGCTAGTGGTCTGTCTATTTTGTTGATCTTTTCGAAAAACCAGCTCTTGGATTTATTGATTTTTTTGAAGGGTTTTTCGTGTCTCTATCTCCTTCAGTTCTGCTCTGATCTTAGTTATTTCTTGTCTTCTGTTAGGTTTTGAGTTTTTTTGATCTTGCTCCTCTAGCTCTTTCAATTTTGACGATAGAGTGTCAGTTTTGGATCTCTCCAATCTTCTCATGTGGGCACTTATTGCTATATATTTTCCTCTATGGACTGCTTTAAATTTGTCCCAGACATTCTGGTTTGTTGTGTCTTCATTCTCGTTGGTTTCGAAGAACTTCTTTATTTCTGCCTTCATTTCATTGTTTATCCAATCAACATTCAAGAGCCAGTTGTTCAGTTTCCATGAAGCTGTGCGGTTCTGAGTTAGTTTCTGAATTCTGAGTTCTAGCTTGATTGCACTATGGTCTGAGAGACTGTTTGTTATGATTTCAGTTGTTTTGCATTTGCTGAGGAGTGCTTTACTTCCAATTATGTGGTCAATTTTGGAGTAGGTGTGATGTGGTGCTGAGAAGAATGTATATTCTATGGATTTGGGGTGGAGAGTTCTGTAAATGTCTATCAGGTTTGCTTGTTCCAGGTCTGAGTTCAAGCCCTGGATATCCTTGTTAATTTTCAGTCTGGTTGATCTGTCTAATATTGACAGTGGAATGTTAAACTTTTCCACTATTATTGTGTGGGATTCTAAGTCTCTTTGTAAGTCATTAAGAACTTGCCTTGTATATCTGGGTGCTCCTGTATTGGGTCCATATATATGTAGGATTGTTAGCTCTTCTTGTTGTATCAATCCTTTTACCATTATGTAATGACCTTCTTTGTCTCTTTTGATCTTTGTTGCTTTAAAGTCTATTTTAACAGAGACGAGAATTGCAACTCCTGCTTTTTTTTGCTCTCCATTTGCCGGGTAAATATTCCTCAATCCCTTTATTTGAGACTTTGTGTATGCTTGCATGTGAGATGGGTTTCCTGGATACAGCACACCGATGGGTTTTGGTTTTTTATGCAATTTGCCAGTCTGATTCTTTTGATTGGTGCACTTAGCCCATTTAATTTATTAGGGTTAATATTGTTATGTGTGAATTTGATACTGCCATTTTGGTTCTAGCTGGCTCTTTTGCCCATTAGTTGATGCAGATTCTTTATTTTGTTGATGTTCTATAGCATTTGGTATGTTTTTAGAATGGCTGGAACTGCTTGTTCCTTTCTATGTGTAGTGCCTCTTTCAGGAGCTCTTGTAAAGCAGGCCTGATGGTGACAAAATCTCTGAGTTCTTGCTTGTTGGCAAAAGAATTTATTCTTCCTTCACTTTTGAAGCTCAGTTTGGCTGGATATGAAATTCTGGGTTGAAAGTTCTTTTCTTTAAAAATGTTGAATATTGGCCCCCACTCTCTTCTGGATTGTAGAGTTTCTGCTGAGAGATCTGCTTTGAGTCTGATGGGCTTCCCTTTGTGGGTGACCCAACCCTTCTCTCTGGCTGCCCTTAGTATTTTCTCCTTCATTTCAACCCTGGCGAATCTGACGATTATGTGCCTTGGGGTTGCTCTTTTTGTGGAATATCTTTGTGGTGTTCTCTGTATTTCCTGGACTTGGATATTGGCCTGCCTTTCTAGGTTTGGGAAATTTTCCTGGATAATATCCTAAAGAGTGTTTTCCAGCTTGGATTCATTCTCTTTGTCACATTCTGGTACACCTATCAAACATAGGTTAGGTCTCTTCACATAGTCCCACATTTCTTGAAGATTTTGTTCATTCCTTTTTGCGCTTTTTTGTCTAATCTTGGTTTCTTGTTTTATTTCATTCAGCTGTTGAAACTTGTGCATGCTTTGCGAAGTTTTCATGTTGTGTTTTTCAGCTCCTTCAATTCATTCGTATTCTTCTCTAAGTTGTCCATTCTTGTTATCATTTCCTCAAATCTTTTCTCAAATCTTTTTTCAAGGTTCTTAGTTTCTTTGCATTGATTTAGAACATGTTCTTTTAGCTCACTGAAGTTTCTCATTATCCACCTTCTGAAGTCTGATTCCATCATTTCGTCACACTCATTCTCCGTCCAGCTTTGTTCCCTTGCTGGCGAAGAGTTTTTGTCCTTTGTAGGAGGTGAGGTGTTTTGGTTTCGGGTGTTTTCCTCCTTTTTGTGCTGGTTTCTTCCCATCTCTGTGGATTTATCCACCTGTCATCTTAGTAGCTGCTGACTTTTCGATTGGGTCTCTGAGTGGACGCCCAGATTGTTGATGATGAAGTATTTCTGTTCCTTAGTTTTCCTTCTAATGGTCTAGCCCCTCTGCTGTATGAGTGCTGAGGTCCACTTCAGGCCCTGCTTGTCTGGGGTACACCTGTAGCAGCTGCAGAACAGTGAGGGATGCTACCAGTTTCTTCTTCTGCTATCTTTGTCCCAGAATGATGCCCGCCAAATGTCAGTCTGAATAGTCCTTTTTTGAGGTGACTCTTTGGATATACAGGGGTCAGGGAGCTGCTTGAGGAGATGGTCTACTTTATAGGAGCTCGAGTGCTGAGCTGTGAACTCTGTTGTTCATTCAGGGTTGTTGAGCGGGTGTGTTTAGGTGTGCTAAAGCAGAATTTATAAAACCCCCCTTTTTTGTTTTTCCCTCAGATGCTCTGTGTCAGGGAGTTGGGGATTTCTTTATGAGGATCTGTTGCACTGTCCTGCCCAGCTAGGAGGCAGTCTAGTCACTATTTTCCTGCCAGGGCTTCGCCCTCCTACCATGGGGTCCACCCTACTTCTGTGGGGCTCTGCCCTACTGTGGTGGGCTCTCCCCTGTTGGCTGAGTTCCTCTGTTATGGTGGGTTGCCTTGGCGAGGGCAGGCTACTTCTGCAGTGGGCATGTACCTCAGTAGGGGTGGGATGCATCTGTAGTGGCCAATGCCCCTCCCCCACTGAGCTGCACGGACCTGGATTCAGCTGAGCCCGCAGTAAAACTCTGAACCCCGAGCGTTTCGAATCGCCATTTTGTTTGTCCCTGTGGGGGTGGGACCCGCCAAGCCTGATCACCTGGCTCCCTGCCTCAGAGTCCTTTCTCTCTCTCTTTTTTTTTTTTTTAAGTTGAATGGTTGACTCTCTCACAGGTGTTTCAGTCACCTGCTGATAGGGTGCCGGGATCTGTGTGATTTCCCATGCCGTGACCCACTGCACCAGCTCAATTCACTCTTCCCAGGAATCTCCTGGTCTGGCTCACTGTCCAAGTCCCATTTAATCAGATGGATATGTTAATCTGCCCTCCCAAATATCAGATTGCCAGTTTAACAGGGCACCCAGAGCAGTGAGTTTTGTATGGGGTGCTGCTGTGCCATGACGCTGGCTGAAATGGCCATGCAAGCTGAAAGGGCTGTGCTGGTGTCCTGTGTCTCTCCTACACCTGGGAATTTCCCCATTCTGTGGGCAACAAAGGTCCATCTGAAAATACGGCTAGGACTCACCCTCTGGGCCTTCACTAAGAGCTGCAATCCTGAGTTGTTCCTACTGCGCCATCTTGGAAAATCAGCCATCTTTAAATCAATATAATTTTTAAATGTTTACTTCTTTATTTTATTAAAGTATAGGAATAATTCATAACTCTGAAGTTGTGGGGTATTCCTCCTAACTTTTTTGTTACTTGGAATACAGGAGGCAATCTTGTTTCCTTCTATTATGTTTTAATTTACTACTCTTTTATCCTTAGGTTCATTGATGTGGCCTAATCTCTGACCCCAAGGGATCATGGTGACATGACTACAGATTTTTCTTTCTGGGTCTAGGAATTTTTCAACACTACAGGGAAATGTGTTGTTCTGCAACAGTGAAATCAATATAGGATAAAGTGTCATATTACAGTGTTAATTTAATTTATAACATGTAGTAGCCTCTAAAACTTATTGTTTAGATTAACATGGCAAGATAAGTTAAGTCATGAGAGTTGTTGAACATATGTATGCAAGCAAAGCCTTAAGGGAAGGTTAGACTATTTTGGAAGTTTTAGGAAATGATCTGTTCCTTGTCTAGTCATGACTGCAGTTTTCAAAAAACAAAACAAAAATAAATTTATTATAATCATCAAGTAACATGTACAATAAGAAAAGGCAACTCTGATGTCCTCTCTTTGTAAAGGACTATTATGTATTGGCTCCATTGGCATGTGTTATTTGGTATTCAGTGCTGAGGTCTTCTTTACTTCTTTATCTGAAAATGGAGCCACCATCCTCTCCAGCTCCTGGCTAAATCCATTCTTTCCTTTTTCTACTGTATCAACTCTCAGCATGTAAGCAGAAACTCTTAAAAAAGTGTGTAATCTACTCAAAGAAGTAACACATTGGCAATAGAAGGTTATGGGTCCCTAAAGAAACTAAAAGTAGGATGCAGATCTGACTGGGTCTAAAATGAGTATCTAATTCTTCACAGCAATCTAATACCCACTTGCTCAGATCAGTAGCTTCCCCATGACCTCTCTGCCTGAACTGTCAGATGCTGCTTTAAATTACAAACTCCCTCTCAAGGCTTTGAGAATGCTGTCTTTCTTCCACACTTAAGAAAGAAGAAAAAAAAAACAACAAAAACTATTCTTTGTCATATGGCTTTGAAATATCACCCACCTCACCTATACTCATTTATTTCTAGGGTCTGTGTCTGTTCCGCTTTGTCGACCTCAAATACAGTCCTATGGTTAAGTCTATGGTCTTTTATGAATGATGGTTATGGAAAATTGCTAGAATTCACCCTCATGCTGAACCTTAGACTAGCGAAGTCTAATTTTCACTTCTAACTATTATAGTTCCCCCAGGTACAATTTTGCTCTCGAGATTCTCTAAACTTTAGAATGTCATCCTAAGGCCAAGCCACTACATGATTACACAAAGTGGAGCAATAATCAACTATTTGCTCTAACCCCTTCACTGAATTACTCCTTTTATCTCCAATTCAATCAGAATGAGAGCTTATAAATCCTCCCTGGACTTGTAGACCAAACTTTTTAGATTAATCCTTCCTTTCCCAAGGTTTTCTTCCATTTTTCTCTCTGAGAAAACCCTTCACTTAATATAACTTCCAATATTGGTGCCCCTCCTTTTTAAAAAACAGAAATAAATATTAGATCATAATTTTCCAAGGCTCCCTTCGTCCTTTGTGTGGATCCTATTTCTATGTTCACCCACCTGTCTTTCTCCTTTAGCAACTGATGTGAATCAAGTTATTTTCATCTTTACTTCAAAACATTAGCCAAAACTTGCCACGTTTATTTCAGTATATTTTCTTAGAGTTCCTTTTCTATCTTTATTACGCAACTATAAATGTTCTTCTGCTTCTAACGTATAATCCAGTATCTTCAAATTTTATTTTAATATAAATATTGACCAAAATCTGCAGAAGTTCACCCTTCATCAAGAAATGAAAACATTTCTTTCTTTTTTTTTTGTCTTTTTTTTTGGTCCCACTGTCAATAACTCGCCTGTCACTCAAAGTAAGAACTTAGAGCGTTACCATGACATTTTTTTTAATATCATCTTTTCTTGTCTCCTTCTCCATGTTTCCTCCCTTTGCTAACATACTCAGGCCCAAGCTCACATGCACAAGTCTACAGACAAGATGCCATACATTTTGTTAATTTTTATTTTAGTGCCAATTCATGAAAATGAGAAAAAGATGAAAGAAGTAAACATGGAAAAGTAGAGTGAGTAATATTAAGTGCTGGAACTGGGAAGTGAGTCTAAAAAGGAACAATAGACAGGGAAACTTGACAGAGATGCAACAGAGAAAAACTTACTTGTTTCTACACAATTTAAATAATAAGAACTGATGTTGTATTTTAAAAAACTACAATGCAATTTTTAATGTACTAACATCAATAGACATCATGGCTCAGTCATGTCCTGTGAGCAAGCTGAGGCAGAAGTTCCCCATTTTTCCACACAGGCAATTTTAAAACACTGATCATTTATCTGCTTTCACAAAAAAATTTTAGAGGTAACAACTCGGAAAATAGAAAGTAGAATATAGCAATGCATTTCACTATCATACTTTTATGTATTTTAATAGTTCAAGCATCTTTATTTTGTGTTACCTACTACTTATTATAATCAATTACCGGAAAACCTCTTTCTTTTTTTCACTAGGAGTCTATTTTCCTTGAAACTGAACAAATATATTTAATCCACTTGAATATCATCAAATGGGCATCTCCTAAATATTGGATCTAGAAAAACTTTAATAAATAAATACATTATTATTTTGTGTATTGTTACTATCATAATTGCCATCCAAATTATAAAAAATTCAGCATCTAGATAAATTTCTCCATTTACTTTACCTTATGTTAATCTCTTCTTCATTTTTAAGGCCTTTTATCAGCCCATATCTCCATATCTGTTATTTCTATCCAGCCTGTGATTCTTCATTTTTCCTCACACTAGTTTGTCTTCCTTTTCTCAATTCTATCATTCTGTATTTTTAACTTTTCACAAGTCCCAGTGCCTGAGATAGAATTTATTCTGTTGTTAAAGCAAAAAGTATCAATATCATTGTTAAAGAAAATCCCACTAATGCAATGTTACTGGTTTGACATTTTTAATCTGTTGGATACTCCCTGAAATTAGTATTAAGGGTACTATGTAATTTTGTAATTTCTTTTTCTTTCTTCTTTCTTCTATTTTTTTGAGGGGATCATATTTAAAGTTACAAACATATAGCACTAAAAGGACTGATAAATGTGAATACTATTGAATTAGAAGATAATATATGCTATTTATGGTGGAAGTATGGAATTTACCAAAAAAAAGTAATGGCAAGAAATGAAAGTTTCAAAGGCAAAGCAATATCAAATTAGGGAAGGATTTTTTTTTTTGGCATAAAGTAATTCATTCTAATATAAATTATACTATTTATTGACATTGGCTTCCATTTCATCTCTGACTTAATTCTGCATCCAAGAAATTTAGCATCCCCAACTCCAGTCTTCTAATATAATTGCTAGTGTAAATCACCAAGAAACAAAACACAATTTCTTGAAGAAAATCTACCACAAATCTGCAGCCATGTGTTGTAATTGATAAGAAGAGATAAAGAAAAAGGCATGTTTTTCTATCAAACTGCATTCCTCTACTAAAGATATTTTGACTGTGCCTAGCTAAATCAGGAGTAGCAGAGGATTAAAAAACTAAGATGTTATCTCATGTTATTACTCTTGGTTCTCTGATGGGAAAAGAGAACTTCAAAGCTAATGTTTCCTAGGAACTCAAATACTTCTCCAAAATCTGTTAGTTAATATGAAAGCAAACACATACATTTATATAGACATATATATTATGCACCATCATGTGCCACATAATGTTTCCATTAATGATAAACTTCGTATATGATGGTGCTCCCATAATATAACAGAGCTAAAAGATTTCTGTTGTCTAGTGATATCTTGATAATCCTGACTTGGAGTGGGCTGCGCTTATGTATGTGTGTCTTAGTTACAGCAAACCAATTTAGAAAGTGAAAAGTAATAAAATTAAGAAATTAAAATAGAAAAAGGCTTATAGAAAATATTTTTGTACAGCTCTTCAATGTGTTTGTTTTAAGCCTCATTTCAAAGGTATCTATAAGTTAAAAATTAAAGTTTATAGGTTAGAACAGCTATTTATTGTTGAAGAAAGAAAAATATTTTAAAATAAATTTAGTGAAGCCTAAGTTTACAGTGTTTATAAATAAGTTTATAGTAGTCCTTCCCATTCACTCATCACTCATGGACTCACCTAGAGTAACTTCTAGATCTGCAGGCTCTGTTCATCTTAAGTGCTATATACACGTGTACCATTTTTTAATTTTTTCAATGACTACAAGTAATTTTAATTTTTTTATTACTACAATTACTACTTAGATACACAAATACTTACCATTGTGTTACAATTTCCTACAGTATTCGAACCAGTAATATACTATACAGGTTTGTAGCCTAGTTGCAATAGACAATATTACTACATAGTCTAGGTGGCTAGTAGCCTATACCACATAGGTTTGTGTGAGTAACTCTATGATGTTCACACAGTGGTGAAATCACCAAATGATATATTTCTCAGAACATATCCATGTTGTTAACCAACACATTGGCACACACACACACACACACACACACACACCATACAGTCATATTGGAAGATTTGTGTAATGAACTCATATTCATACCATCTAGATTCTATAATAACATTTTACTCATGTTATTACAAACTTATTCATATACTCTCTCTCTTGTCCATCCAATGTAAATTGCAGGCATTAACTTCCCTTAAATATCTCAGCATGCACATCAATAATGACAGTTCAGTGTTGGAAGAGATTTTTTAATAAAATTAATATATGAGTTGTACAAAGGTAAGTATTTATTCACTGAAATTTGATAGATGTATATGCCTATATAATCCAAACTCTTTTCACATTATTAAACATTACTATAACCCCAGGAACTTCCTCAGATCCTATCAGAGACATTCTCTGCTGTCACTCATCTTGAAAGGCAACAATTCGCCTATTCCATTTTACCAGTTCTAGAATTTTACATATATGGAGTAAATAGTATATAATCTCTTGAGTAATTTTTTTACTATCCATATTATATCCATAGGTCCTTTCTTTTTAGTTCTAAGTATTATTCAGTTATATGAATATTACACAATCTATTGTCATGTTGATGCATATGTGTTTTAATTTTCTCAAGAGTCATTTGAAGAGTCAAATGTTTTTTTTTATTTTAATGAATCAAATCTACCTTTCATTTTATGTTTCATGCTTTTTGTATCCTATCCAATAATTCTTGTCCATCTCAGGGTCATGAAGACATAGTTTTCTCTTAACAGTTTTTATACTTGTAAATTTGCATTTAGATCTATGATAACTTTTGATATTTCTATGTATGATTTCCAGTGAGGTCATAGCTCATATTTTTTCATGCAAATATCTAGAAACATTTGTTGGTAATACCATTCTCCTTCACACAGGGGTAACTTTTGAAAATCAACAGGCCATGTATGCACAAGCCTATATCTGGACTCTGTCATCACGCAAATACCTTATATTCTTGAACTACAACTTTCATGTAAGTATTGAAATAAGGTAGTATATATCTCCCAAGTATGTTCTTATTTTTCAGAATTATTTAAGTTATCCTAGGTCCTTTACATTTATATTTTGAGCTTTAGAATTAGTCTGCTGATCTCTATCAAAAGAAAGAAAAGTTTGTTGTAATTTTTATTGAAATTATAGTGAGTCTATTAATCTATTTGAGGAGAATGGAAAATATGATAGATTAAAGATGGTAACAAATTTCTACTATCTCCACCTAACAGACAGAAGCAATTACCCCTCTCCTTTAATCTGGGCTGGCATAAACAATAGACTGGAAGAAATTATCGGGTATGACATCTATAGCTAGGTCACAAGAAGCCTAACAGATTTCACCTGGGAGCCTGAGCTTCCATGTAATGTCTAAATCTCTGGGATAACTGCACTGACCATCCTTGTCTTATTCCCATTCTTAGGGTGAAAATGCTCAATATTTCACCATTAAGTATAATACTAGCTATAGGTTTTTCCCACATGGTGTTTATTGAGTTTGACTGAATAGCAGTCCTACCCTAAGATCTTCACATTCTAATTCCTGGAATCTATTAGCAATATTCCTATATTACTTTACATGCAGATGAGACCAGGTGTGATTAAGCTAAGAATTTTAAGTTAGAGAAATTATTCTGAATTATTCATGGAGGTTCAATGTAATGAATAAGATTGTTATAAGATGGAAGTAGAAGGATCAAATTTAAACAACAACAACAACAACAACAAATATGGAAAGACAGAACTAGAGGTTAGAGTGATGTGCTTTGAAAATGGAGAGGACCTAGGAACAAGGAATGCAGGTAGCCATTAGAAGCTGGGAACATCAAGAAAACCTCTGAGGATTCCAGAACGAACACAACCCTGCTGACACCTTCGTTTCAAACACCTTCGTTTTAAACTTCTGACCTCCAAAGCTACGAGAATAAATTTTTATTGTTTTAAGCTACTGATCTGTGGTAATTTGTTGCAGTTACAATAGGGAACTAATAAAGATGCAAAAATAAGATGTGTCATTTAGAAATCATGCTTAGAAATGTCATTGAAATAATATTGAATAAGAACTGTACAAATGGATATTCATGTCTCATTCCCAATCTTAGAGAGAAATTTCTTGATATTTCACCACGAAGTATGATGCTAGATGCAGGCTTTTCATATATGACTTTTACAAGTTTAGAAAGTTTCCTTCTATCTCTAATGGGCTGAATTATTTGATCACAAATGGACACAATTTTGTTGAATAATTTTTCTGCATCTATTAAGATGATATGATTTTTATCTTTTATTTTAATAATGTGATAACTCATTGATAATTTTAGAATTTATTGTTGATAAACACTCACTTAGTCATGATGTGGTTTTTCTTCATATGGTTCTGGTTTAAATTTGGTAATATTTCAAGGCATATTTTTCCTTCTATATTCTTAAAGGATATTGGCATACACTTTTTAAATACACCTTTATTTGGTTTTGGTGTTAAATAAAACCTGCTTCAGTAAATAAGTCAGAAACTATTTCCTCTTCTTTTGTTTTATTGAATTTATGTAAGTTGACATATTTTTTCTTAAATGGTAGAATTTGCCACATAAACATTTTATAATTTTCATTTTGGAGATTATTATGACTGCAAATTAATTTCTAAGTACAGACCTATACAGATTTCAATTTTTTTGTGCAAATTTTAAGTTGTAGTTTTCAAGAAATTTGTCAGTTTTATCTAATGCATCAATTTCTTTTGACTTTTTAGTTCAGGGGTACAAGTGTAGGTTTGTTACATAGATAAACTTATGACATAATGACTTATTTTATAGTTATTTCTATGGGTCAGATGTCCAGGCATGGCTTAGCCCTGTCCTCTCTTCAAAAGTCTAGAAGACTGCAATCAACGTGTCAGCCAAACTGTAACCTCACATGAAGGTTTGGCTAGGCAAGAATTCACTTCTGAGAACATTCAGGTTGTTGGCAAAATTCATTTTCTTATGGCTGTGTCTGAGGACTTCAGTTTCTCACTTGAAGCCACCTCAACTAGTCCAGTGCACTTGCAGTTTCCTGTCATATGGCCCTGTCCAGAGACAGATCACAACATGGATCCTATTTCATTAAAGCCAGCAGGGTAGAAAGAGCAAGTCTGTGAGCAAGATGGAGTCTTATATACCATAACATAATCATAGGAGTGATAACCCATCATGTTTGTCATATATTGCCAGTTACAAACAAGTTATAGGTCTTGTCTACAGTTAAGATGAGGGAATTATTTCATGGTGTGAATACCAGAAGGTGAGGGTAATTAGGGTAAATTCAGGTCTGTCTGACAAAATAATCTCTTTAAAATTTTTTTTTGGCATTGGTCTAAGGCTAAAAGTATACGTCCTTAATTTATTAAAGTTTGTTTAGAGTTAAGATTGTATCCTTCACATTTTATACTTCCCACTTCCAACTTGACAAATGTAATAACCTTACAATGGTAGGATTCCAGTAGCCCATTTCCTGAAACTTTGTGCAATTGTTTTAGTATCTTCATATATAAAATATTAAATATTTGTTGCTGTAAAATAAGTTGTATTTTAGGGGTTATAAAAAGAAAAAATAGTCATATTTACTTATGTGTAACTTCGACAGCTCTTCATTCTTTCTTATATATCCACATTTTCAACAAACATCAGATCCTTTATCCTGAAGCACATCATTTAGATCTCTTGACTTGCAGATTTTTTTTTTTTTGAGATGGAATCTTCCTCTGTTGCCCTGGTTGGAGGGCAGTGGTGCTGTCTCAGCTCACCACAACCTCTGCCTCTCAGGTTCAAGTGATTTGCCTGCCTTAGGCTCCTGAGTAGCTGGGATTACAGGTGTGCACCACCATGCTTGGTTAATTGTTTTGCATTTTTAGTAGAGACAGGGTTTCCTCATGTTGCCTAGGCTGGTCTCGAACTCCTAACCTTAGGTGATAATGCCCGCCTTGGCCTCCCAAAGTGTTGGGATTACAGACATGAGCTACCTCACCTGGCCTTGACTGGCAGATTTATTGGAAAGTAACTCTCCCAGCTTTTATCTCAAAATGTCTTTATTTTACAGTTAGTATTGAAGTATAACTTTGATGTGTTTGGAATTCTCAATTGATTCTTTCATCACTTGAAAGATGTTTTTTTTTCTTCAGGCCTTCCAAGTTCTTACATTAAGTCATTCATCACGCACGTCATTGTTCCTTTCTTTGTAGTGTTTTTTATTTATTTCATTGGGTTTCTTTTGTCTTTGCCTGGTTTGAAGATTTTTCCTTTTTCTTTGGTATGTAGAAGTTCAACTATAATGTTCCCAAACATAATTTCCTATCTGTTTATCTTGTCTGGATTTCTCTTACTTTCCTAAGTCTGAAACCTAAATCATTTCATTCACTGGGAACATTTAAATCATTTCGTTTTTTGATATTTGTTCCACTGTATTCTCATATTTTTCTCTGTTGGGGGTTTACTTATATGAATGCTAGATTGCTCGATACTGTGCCATACATCTCTGTAACTCAATTTATTTTTCTTCAAATTTTATTCTTATTCTATCATTTTGGTATATTTCTTGATCTGTCATATATACTGAGTCTTTTTTCTGCCATTCCCAATATGCTGATAAGTGCTTTTGGTTTCAGTTATTATTTATTTATTTATTTATTTATTTATTTATTTATTTATTTATTTTAGAGACCGGGTCTTGCTTTGTCACCCAAGCTGGAGTGCACTGGCACACCACAGCTCACTGCAGCTCCAAACTCCTGGGCTCAAGCCATCCTCCCTCCTCAGTAGCTGGGACTACAGGTGTGTGCCACCGTGCCTGGCTAATTTTTTATTTTTATAGAGAAAGGGTCTGAATATGTTGCTCAGGCCAGATTCAGACTCCTGGGCTCAAGTGATTCTCACACGTTGGCCTGCTGAAGCACTGGGATTATAGCTGTGCCTGGCCCAGTTGTTATAATTTTAATTCTAGAATTTCCTTTTGGTTTCTTTTGATAATTTTCATTTTTCTGCAGAAGTTTTCTGCCTGTTCACATATTAAGACTTATTAAGTCTTCCTTAAGTACTTGATCATAAAAAACAGTTATAAACTTTATTCTGTTGTATCTGACACCTGGAAGATGTCAGGATTATTTTATATTAATTGCATTTCTCCATGGATATGGACCACATTTTCCTATTTCTTTGAATATCTAGTATTTTTTATTGTATACTGAACATGTGAGGAAAGAATTGTGAAGAATCTAGATTATGTTATCTTCCTGTAGAGAATGTTAATTTTTATCTCTTTAGTTTGCTCATTTAAAAGCTGACCACCTTACTTAGGCTTGTTTGCATTTTTTTTTTTTTAAGGCAGAACTGTGGCAAGCCCAAGGAGTCTTCCTTTCTCTCTAACTTGACAGATTCAATCACTGGTTCTCTTATGAGATCTTATTAGGGCTTGGTTTTAGAGACTTTAGGGGGAGTTCAGGTGTATTTGTTTGTTTTTCGCTAGGGGTAGGGAAGTTGTTAGATATAGACTAGGCCTTACTTCAGGACATGGACTGGCAAACTATAGCCTGTATAGTGAATATCAAGCCTGCCTCTTCATTTTGTAAATGAAGTTTTACTGAAACAAAGTCTCATTCATTTGTTAATGTATTACCTATGAATATTTTGTTCTACAGAGCACAGTTGAGTAACCATAACACAGAACACACAGGCTACAAAGCCTAAAATGTTTACTCTCACCATGTCCTGAAAAACTGTTGATTCTTTTATAGGACATTTTTCTTATTCCTAAGATGGACATTCTATTGCTTCAGGTGGATATCTAGAACCTTAAGAAAATTCTCTCCTCTTTGGCTGAACTGGAGCTCCAACATCTCTCACCACTATTAATATCTCTGTTCAGCTCTCAGCTCTGAAGCTGCTACTCCCTGGTCTTACTCTGTACTTGTGCACCCAAGCCTCCAGTCAGTGACTTAGAAAAAACCTCCCATAAACATCTGAGTACTACATCTGTTTAGTTTCCTCTTCTATAGTGCCCATTTCTAAATTCTGATCTCTGCCACGTCTGTCCATAGGATCTTCATACCTTGTATTAGAGCTCCTTGCACTCTGGTCAGAGGTAGTTCCCAAGCAAAGAGTGAAGTTGACTGTGGATAAACCTTTGTAAGATTTCCAGTGCAAAAGGATTACAGTTTTTGATGCCTGTTGTTTACTGCCTGAAAACAAACACCTTATATATTTGCCAAGCTTTATAGCTGACAAGAGAAGAGCAAGTTCAGAACCAGTTACTTCTTTATGACCTGAAGTGGGGCTCCTACCATTCATTTTAAAACTGATGACCCTGAAATCACTTCATCCTAACAAATCCTCTCTGCTAAGCTGATAGTACATATGGCCGCCTTTCTATTGGTCAACTATATGATATCCCACACTGAGTTGGCACAAAGTCAAAATGCTGTACAAAATGCATTCCCTTTTACTTCGCCCATCTTTCCATTCATTATTTGTATCAGTAAATAGTATCACCAAATTCTGAAAATATTCTAATTTCAGTATACAACTCAAACTTCCCTTTATTATTGTGGTAGCCAGAATAATTCTCCCCCACCAAATGTCACAGTCTAATCTCTGGAACCTATGAAGAAGTGGATAGGTTAAGGATCTTGAGATGAAGCGATTATTCTGGATTATAAAGGTGGGCCCAGTGGACTCACAGAGTTCTTATGAGAGAGAAGCAAAGTCTGGAAGCAGAGGTCAAAGAGAAAGAGTTTGGAAGGCACTGTGCTGCTGGCTTTGAAGATGGAGGAAGGATCTACAGGCCAAGGAATGCAGATGACCTCTCGAAACTGGAAAAAGCAAGAAAACAGATTATTCTTATAGTCTGCAGAAGAAACACATCTTTGCTGTCACTTTGATTTTATCTCAATGAAACTGATTTCAGATGTCTAATCTGCAGAAGTATAACATAACAAATTTGTTTGATTTTAATACACTAAGCTTGCAATTATTTGTCACAGCAGCAATAGGAAACTACTGTAATCAGCAGCAACCAAATTTTGTGTTAATTCCCTCATCTTGTTGATTGCTGGTCATTTCTTATCCCATGTCATTGACATAAAATGCTTCATCTCCAGGACAACTTGATCTCCAGGACAACTTGACTTAGCCTCCAAACTTGTCCTCCTATCATCAACCAACAGTTTACTTCATAACAACCCTACCCAGTGAGTCTACTCTTATCTGATCTTCGTTATGGTGCTAGAGTACTGTTTCTCAGACTATAATCAGTTTATGATTTTTAAATGGGTTACAATACTTTTAGGGCAAAATCATATCTTCAAACATTAGCACACAGGCCCTTCAGCTTCCCACTGCTTCCCGATCACTCTTCCCAGTGCCCGCCATGCACTTCCACCACTCAATTCCTCACCTATTTGGACTAGCACTGCTGTATGTCACATCTTGTATTTACCCACAAATGAGCTATCCTTTTCTCTCCTCCTCTGTTTGGGACGTTCAATAAGTATCTGTTGAGTGAATTACTAAATACAATTTCTGTAACAATATGAACACCAGATTAATTTAATCTTATGAGCCTGATATTCAGACAATGCATATAAATAGATTTGCTTTTGTAAACCACATATTTCTTTACATAAGGAAAAATTATTGTTTACCCACACTTAGCATTCCAATACATTCTTCTCAGCATTCTAAGGCATCTTTTTCATTGATAAAAAGAGTATATTTTCAAAATGAAACAAATAATCATATAAAATTCTTTTATAGCAGTGTTCATTTGCACATCTGCTTAGGAAATATTTATTAGCTTAACTACATGCTACCACACTGGAATTGTGAGAGTATGGCCCTTATCACTGCCTGTGTACTGACTTGACTTAAACCCATTCAGAAATGTAGCTGCTGGTTCTTTCATTAAAATCTAAAGAATTGATGATTTCTTAGTCTTCTTTCAAATTACATCCTGAAAATTCTTATGTTGTATATGATGTATACAAAAATAAAATCAACAATTACAACATAGTCATATAAAAATTATGCAAACACATAGAGAGAGATATATAACTCAGACAGGGATAAGGGCATTATGCAAACACATAGATATATATAACTCAGACAGGGATAAGGGCAAGAAGAATTTGGGAAAGACTGCATAAAGCAATAGGACATGAATTGAGTTTGTAGTTGAATTAAGGAAAAATACTATGGCAATCACAACAAAGTGGATTTAAATAAACAAATGTAGATAAACATAAAACACTAACGTGCATTCAGAGACCTTTCCTTTTGCTTAAACAGCAAGAGAAAATAGATCTTTCTATTCTTTAACTTTACTAGAGCATGATGTATGTGTGTCTGTATCTGTATGTGTGTTTGTGTGTGTATGTGTGTGCATGTGTGTTTGTGCAAATGATAGTCTGGGCAATTAAGAAACTAGTGATGTAAGGAGGCATTTGGAAGTGCCTTATGAATGTATGAAACTGTATTTATCTTGTAATAAACGGTTGTGATTTTTCATAGGGGAGTAGCCCAATCAAATGTGCCCTTTAGGTAACAGTCAAGATATGGATAGATGAGATTATGAGAATTTTCACACTAAAAACAGCAAAATCAGTCAAAAAACATTTTGTACTAATGGAGATGAGATTATAAGATGACTGAGGAGTATGGCACTGGAGATGGAAAAGATGCCAATAATTAACATAGTATGGTATAGTTGAAAGAGTATGGGCCAATTCCCAATGCAGTCACTTATTAACAATGTAATTTAAACAAACTAATACAGCTTCATGTATCTCAGATAGGGAAAATAACACCTACCTAAAATTGTGTTCATGGAATGAGATATACAAGAATCACAGATCAAGTACTTGTACAGTTTATGACCACAGATGCTCAGTAAATGATGGCTGTTGGAATCATTCGGATACTAAAGCTATAAGATTTGGTCATTTGGAAATATAAAAGTAGTAGAAAACTAGAATGAATCTATGTTCTCTGGCCCCTATTAAAAGATGATTATTGGTCACATTTACTGAGATAGGCACTGAGAGGCAGAAGCAGCATCTTTTTTGCAAGAAAAAAGTTTATAAAAATATTTCCTATTCTCTGAACTGAATCAATATTGACATGAAACCATATACAATCCTTATGATTTCTTCATAGCCACCTTTTTACAGCCTTGGTTTACTTTCAAGTAGCTATATGGTGTAACAACCAAAAATATAAACTCTGGAGTTAGAATGCCTGGGTTCAAATCTCGGCTTCTTTGTTTACCATATGAGCTGTATAATCTTGGTCAAATTTTTACACTTCTTTTTGACTCTAATTTCGCATTTGTGAAATGGGAATACTGTAATAATGTGTCCATCTCAGTAATGGTTGTGAAAATAAAGCAAGGTTTTATAAAGTACTTAAAACTGTGCCTCCTTTTCCTAAGAGTTGTAGAAGTGTAAGATATTTTCTTTTTATTTTCATTAGTTTTTTGTCACCCCATAAGAAAAGTTTTCTCGATTCCCTTCATTTTTCTCTAATCCTTAAAAAACAAACAAATAAACAAATGAAAAAGTAGGGAACATGGAAATCCCTGACATAGCTACCAATGACCTTCTTCACAGAACTGGAAAAAACCACCTTAAACTTCATATGGAACCAAAAGAGAGCCCACATAGCCAAGACAATTCTAAGCAAAAAGAACAAAGCTGGGGGCCGGGCGCGGTGGCTCAAGCCTGTAATCCCAGCACTTTGGGAGGCCGAGGCGGGTGGATCACGAGGTCAAAAGATCGAGACCATCCTGGTCAACACGGTGAAACCCTGTCTCTACTAAAAATACAAAAAATTAGCTGGGCATGGTGGCACGTGCCTGTAATCCCAGCTACTCAGGAGGCTGAGGCAGGAGAATTGCCTGAACCCAGGAGGCGGAGGTTGTGGTGAGCCGAGATCGCGCCATTGCACTCCAGCCTGGGTAACAAGAGCGAAACTCCATCTCAAAAAAAAAAAAAAAAAAGAACAAAGCTGGAGGCATCACACTACCTGACTTCAAACTATACTACAAACTACAGTAATCAAAACAGCATGGTACTGGTACCAAAACAGAGATATAGACCAATGGAACAGAACAGAGGCCTCAGAGGCAATGCCACACATCTACAACCATCTGATCTTTGACAAACCTGACAAAAACAAGAAGTGGGGAAAGGATTCCTTGTTTAATAGTGTTGGGAAAACTGGATAGCCATGTTCAGAAAGCAGAAGCTGGACCCCTTCCTGACACCTTACACTAAACTCCAGATGGATTAAAGACTTAAACATAAGACCTAACATCATAAAAACTCTAGAAGAAAATCTAGGCAAAACCATTCAGGACACAGGCGTAGGAAAGGACTTCATGACTAAAACACCAAAAGCATTGGCAACAAAAGCCAAAATAGACAAACGGGACCTAATTAAACTCTAGAGCTTCTGCACAGCAAAAGAAACAATCATTAGAGTGAACCAGCAACTGACGGAATGGGAAAAAAATTTTGCAATCTACCCATCTGACAAAAGGCTAATATCCACAATCTACAAAGAACTAAAACAGATTTACAAGAAAAAAACAAACAAGCCCATTCAAAAGTGGGTGAAGGATATGAACAGACACTTTAGAGAAGACATATATGAGGCCAATAAACATATGAAAAAATGCTCATCATCACTGGTCATTAGAGAAATGCAAATCAAAACTACATTGAGATACCATCTCACGCCAGTTAGAATGGCAATTATTAAAAAATCTGGAGACAACAGATGCTGGAGAGGATGTGGAGAAATTGGAATACTTTTACATTGTTGCTGGGAGTTTAAATTGACTAATTTATACTGTCAACTAATTTATACCATCTTCTCCAACCATTGTGGAGACAGTATGGCGATTCCTCAAGGACCTAGAAATAGAAATTCCATTTGACTCAGCAATCCCATTACTGGGTATATATCTAAAGGATTATACATTATTCTAAGGACACATGCACACGAATGTTCACTAAAGTACTGTTTACAATAGCAAAGACTTGGAACCAACCCCAATGCCATAGATGATAGAATGGACAGGAACAATATGGCACATATATACCATGGAATATTATGCAGCCATCAAAAATGATGAGTTCATGTCCTTTGTAGGGACATGGATGAACCTGGAAACCATCATTCTCAGCAAACTGACACAAGAACAGAAAATCAAACACCACATGTTCTCACTCATAGGTGGGTGTTGAACAATGAGAACACATGGATACAGGGAGGGGAGCATCACACACGGGGGTCTGTCAGTGGGGAAGTAGGGGAGGGACAGCAGGGGGTGGGGAGTTGGGGAGAGATAGCATGGGGGGAAATGCCAGATACTCCTTAAATCAGAGATATCAAAGTCTTCTACTATTGTAATATTGTTGTCAATTTTTTCCTTCAAATCAGTCAGTATTTGTTTTATATATTTAGGTGCTTTTATAATGACCACCTTCTCTCTTCTAACACATTAAATTGGTTTTCTGGTCATTGTAATTCTACTTTATTTATATTTGTGTGTCTGGTTTCTTTTTTTAAATTAATTTTGTAATATTCTTTAATGAGCTGTGTTTCTTTTTCATTGACATATAATGTCATTATTTTATTTACCCAGGCTACTGTTGGTAGACATATATTTTGCTTTAGTTTTGAGCTATTATAACTTGTGCTGCTGTAAACATTCTATGATAAAAATATGTGAATATCCTTGTTCAGTATATATCTAAGAAGGTAATTTCTAGGTCATGGGTTCTCATATGTGTAGCTTTATAAAGTCCTGCCATGTGGATTGTACAAATTTACACTTTTATCAGTTGGGTATAAAAGCTGCAACTGTTGAGCTGGGTCTGGTGTCTCACCCCTGTAATCTCAGCACTTTGGGATGTTGAGATGGGTGGATCACGTGGTCAAGATATCGAGACCATCCTGGCCAACATAGTGAAACCCTGCCTCTATTAAAAATATAAATATTAGCTGGGCATGGTGGCATGCACCTGTAGTCCCAGCTACTTGGGAGGCTGAGGCAGAAGAATCTCTTAAACCCAGGAGGTGGTGGTTACAATGAGCCGAGATCATGACACTACACTCTAGCCTCAGTGAGAGAGTGAGACTCCATCTCAAAAAAAAAAAAAAAAAAAGTACAATTGTTTCACAATGCCATCAACATTCAGATTTTTCAGTTTTTTTTTTAATTTTAGCCATTCCAATGCATTTATATTTTTATCTATGATTTTTATTTACATTTTCCTAATGACTGATGAGATATAACATATTTTCATACTTTTTGATCACATCTGTACATTTTGGCAAGGCTCAGGACTTCTGCCTATTTTTTTATTTGGGTGTCTATCTTTTTTCAATTGACTTATAGAGATTTTTGCATATTCTTTATATCAATGTTTTCGTTAGTTGTATGTATTACAATTATTTTTAATTTTAAGAATTTTACTTGTATAAATTCAAGAGGTACAAATGTAATTTTGTGACATGACTATACTGCATAGTGGTGATGTCAGGGTGTTTTGTATATCTAGCAGCAGAATAATTTCTTTATGCAGTATGCAGAAAGATGAAACTAAACGCTTATCCCTCACCAAATATGAAAATCAACTCAAGATGCATTAAAGACTTAACTGCAAGAACTGAAACTATAAAAATACTAGATGAAATCCAAATGAAAACTCTTTCAGACAATGGTCTAGGCAAAGAATTCATGAGTCAGACCTCAAAAACATAAGTAAATATCTTTGATTTTTGATGTTATTATTGAAACATTGTATGTAGCAGTGCTGTACTATAAATGTTTAACAATTGGCTCTTTAGATGTAAAGGAAGCTCTAATTTACATTGTTTGATAATTTTTGTGGTGAAAATACTCTCTGTATTGCTGACTCAAGGTAACAACCTAGATGTCACTAAAAAGTGTTGGACAAAGATGTGTAGTTGTACACTATATAGTATTTTCACCATAGAATTTAGATGTAAATAACTTCAAGAATATAAGCAATAGTGCAGAAATTAGGAAATAATGAGTTATACATACTACCATTAATTTTAACATAATTTTATATAATTTGATTTTTGGCAATGGCTGTGTTTAATAGTCAGCTTGCAAAACTCCAGATAATTAGCTGCTGATTCTCACAAGCCTGTACAAGCCAGCTTTAACACACCACTGGAGTCTACTTATCATGAAGCCATGCTTCCTATGAACTGCCTCCTAAGTAAGCAAGTATATCTTTTTATTATTACTGTATTAAATAACATTTTACTGAAGCATAACACACAACATAAATGTGCACATACACTAAGTGTACGGCTGAATGTATTTTCACAAAGTAAACACACGCATCTAACTACAACCCAGGCCAATATATAGAATATTCCCGCCCCCCCCACTGCAGAAGCCTACTACATATCTGCTGTCATGCAGTAATCCACAACATTGACCACTAATTTGACTCCTATTATCAAGTATTAGAGTGTTTTTGAACTTCACATAAGTGGACTTTCTTTTGCATTTTTTTACTCTATAAAAAAGTTACTGTCTATATTATACATCATGTTGTATATTTTACAGATGACATAATACTGCACATCAGCAAGGCAGAAGGTCCCCAAATGTGTAACTCACTACGGCGATGGAACATAAGATGACTGTAGTCAGTATTCCGAATACATTACTAAGAAATGGTGAGAAACTTACTACTTTTTAATTCCTGTTCTAAGAATTCCTTGTAAGTATTAAGATGGCTTTTTCATTCCCTCAGTTTACATCAGAGGCAAGTCTATCTCTGTTACTATTAAGACCTTAACATTTAACACTTGCTTATTTCCTTTCTGACAATTGGGAATCAGGCATTAAATTAGCTTCAGCGAAGGTTTCAAGCTGGAATTTAATTAAATTATTTTGTTTTTATTGTTTTCTCTTTATATTTATCTTTCATTTATGAAAAAAACTAATTTCACATGTATAGTAGTAATAAAAAAGTCTCTATTAAATAAATGTCTTTAAGTATAAAATTAGCCAATTTTGTGAAATTTATAACATATTACAATTGATACCTGCATATGGTAAACATTTGGCAGTACACTAATGATTAAGTTTGAGACACTGTGATTGTAAAAACTACTGTCTCAAATAAGAGCAATGACACAGGATAATTACTCTGAGGAAAAAAAGAAGGAATAAATGAAGCATTTTGATTTCATAAAGCCACATTTAGAGATACCGTGAAGATAGAGGATTTGTGGAATTTCTAAATCAGGGGCTTCAGCATCACTTTAATTAGTTGAGGAAAGTTTCCTGGAGAAAGTAGGTTTCAAGAGTGTCTGACAGGCTGGGTGCAGTGGTTCATGCCTGTAATTCCAGCACCTTGGGAGGCCAAGGCAGCCAAACTGTTTGAGGTGAGGAGTTTGAAACCAGCCTGGCCAATATGGTGAAACCATGTCTCTACTAAAAATACAAAAATTCACCAGGTGTTTTGGTGTGCACCTGTAATCTTAGCTACTTGGGAGGCTGAGGCATGAAAATTGCTTGAACTCAGGAAGCAGAGTCTGCAGTGAGCATAGATTACGTCACTGCACTCCAGCCTGGGAAAAAGAGTGAGACTCTATCTCAAAACAAAAACAGAGTGTCTGATAGATTTGGTGGTCCCTATAAGTTCTAGAAAGATTTGCAAACAGAACATCACCTGTCCACACTGTTACTGTCATTAGAAACACTTAACGAGGTTGTATTTCCAATAGCATATACAAAACTGTCTCCTGTTTTAAATATATGTGCAATATGTTTATTGAGCATATCTAACAAATATGTAGAAAATATATTGGATTCATTTCCATAAGGAATAGACAATGCCAACTTTCTTAATCTATGCCATAATAGGGATAGGATTATGACTGTGGGGTTCGTGTAACCGTCTGAATTTATAAGCAAATTCCTTCCAGAATAAATCCTCTGGTGCATCTGTTTTGTATTTAGGCTTTTTTAAAATGTAGTTCAGTGTGAGCCAAGCAGGTGTGTAGTTCTCTCACCCATGAGATCACATAAAATGAAAAGATCATGACTGTCCACAAGCTTAAAAAAACAAGGATCAAGGAGAGGTATACCTCTTCATGCACGCCAACTGAGTTTCAAATCATTGTCTCATAGGGAATTCACAAGTGACTATTGAACCTGAAAAAAAGAAAGCATGATTTGGCACAGCAGTTCTGTTCTGTTTTGTTTTTTCCCAATATTTTGACATCGAAGCCACAATCAGAGCACTAATTTTGGTTATTGATAGTGAAGTAAAAACATTAAAAAATAATTGACATTCCCTCATTAGGAATGTGAGCTTGAATGTTTGTGTTCCTGTGTGTGTGCTTAAGTGTGTGTATCACAAATGTGTGGGCTAAACCCAGCTTTGATTAATCAGGTAGAGGTACTGTTTCATTTCCCTCGAATATTTCTCCACTTTTTGATCCTCCTTACTGTTCTAAAATTACAATTCATTGCTACAATTTCATCGTGACTGAGGATTTTTTTCTCTTTTCCTCTTCTCATGTTGGCATATGTTCTCATATTTCCAACTGAGCAATATGCTTCTAAAGCTAGTCACTTCAGCCAGCACAAACCCTTCTCCCCCAAAAGAATAGAAGTTCTAAGCCATTGGAGTATAGAAAGAAGAAACACCCATATATTTTGAAATTTCTTGTCACTTTTTCCTCACTATGTACTTTTAGTATCCTCATCACAAAAGTGGAAATTTCCTGTATAACAGTACAATCAGAAAAGAGTATATGTCTGTGTTTGTAAGTGCATATGTACCAGAAAAATGCATCTCAGAATACAGTAGTGAAAGAGCGAATCCCTAATGTACTCCCAGCCATAATAATGACCTATATAGCCAGCAGAAAATAGCTACTTAGGGGCTTGGGATTCCAGGGAAACACAGAGGAAATCAAGGGTCACCCTTTCTTTGTGCCTTTGCTCCCCTCTCCTCTATTTAGACTGCTGAGTTGTCTGCTCAATAAATCTTTTTTCCAGAAACTGTCTTATTTTCTCTTATAAGAAAAGAGATGTCTATTTAAATTATTTTAATCCATGACAGTTGTTAGATGCAGAACTGCTTTGTGACCTCTTAAGTGCTAAACTCAATTGTTAAAGCAAAGGTAGGAAATGGTAAAATTGGTTGTTCTGCTGTTTTGACTTAGCATAATCTACAGCTGGGTTTTCTTCTTCCTAATAGCTATGTGTGGGATGAATAACACCCAGTTAGCTTTTATTTTGCAGTCACCATTGGCTCATTAGGCTTTCGGTATGTGAAATAACAGTCTCTGATTTACTTGAGGCAGCATATAAGTAAACACCCTCTATTACACCAACTCCCAGAGCACTTTCCAAACAACTGTAAAGACATGTTTTAACCAGTGACTTACACAGCTACATCTGGGGAAGACCTCAAAGTTTAATAGTATGTAATCATTACAGGCGAAGTCATTTGGAAACTAGGACAAGAACTGGAGAGAAATATCAAATTTCATATTTTCACACAAATTAAAAGAGTATATGCTATTTTTTTACCACCATCATATTTATCTGGAGATCAAGAACCTCTGATTGATTTTGATATCCTTAGAGGATCTGATGTGATAAAAAGAGAGCAATCATCTCTAGTGATTTTGGGCTACTGGATTTATTTGTTGAGAAGAATATGCTCGGCAGGTACCCCTATTGCCTTCATATTTGTAATTCTGGCATCAGAATTAGAATTTCAAAACTATAGACATATTTATGTCTCATTGTTACAGAAATATCATAAGAAAAGGGGACTTCAGAGATAACTCATTCACTTTGCCTCTTACCACACTCACCATTTGCTATGATAAGTAAAAGGAAAATAACAAAACCAGTTATGTTTATTATTTTAATTACCAGAAAGTATATCTTTTGTTTCTATTTGGCATAATGTTCTTTTTTCCCCTCCTCCAAGTCCTTTTCTCTTTTTTTTAATTGCATTTTAGGTTTTGGGGTGCATGTGCAGAACATGCAAGATAGTTGCATAGGTGCACACATGGCAGTGTGTTTTGATGCCTTACATGATGATTTAAACAGAGTCTCTCCCTTCAGCAGATTAACAATTAACAAACACTGAAACATTAAATAATTTTTTTTTTTTTTTTTTGAGACGGAGTTTCGCTCTTGTTACCCAGGCTGGAATGCAATGGCGCGATCTCGGCTCACCGCAACCTCCGCCTCCTGGGTTCAGGCAATTCTGCCTCAGCCTCCTGAGTAGCTGGGATTACAGGCACGCGCCACCGTGCCCAGCTAATTTTTTGTATCTTTAGTAGAGACGGGGTTTCACCATGTTGACCAGGATGGTCTCGATCTCTTGACCTCGTGATCCACCCGCCTCGGCCTCCCAAAGTGCTGGGATTACAGGCTTGAGCCACCGTAAATAAATTTTTAAATGCAATAGAAATAAAGAGAGACAAATTTAAACATGCTGCTTATTCATTATTTGAGGGTTTGGGTTTGCCTTCAAAAAATAATTTAAACACTAAATAATTAACATACTAAAAACCCTTAGATTTCTATCATTTTAATTGACATTTCTTATATTTCTCTTTTTTTATTTTTTTCTTCATTCATATATTGAGATAGTAAAGACTGACCAACCCTCCCCCATATAACAATAAATAGCCCTGACTTTAGGGGCTTTTAAATTAGGGTAAGAATAGGAGAGGATGTGGAGAAATAGAAACACTTTTACACTGTTGGTGGGAGTGTAAATTAGTTCAGCCATTGTGGAAGACAGTGTGGCAATTCCTCAAGGATCTCGAACTAGAAATACCATTTGACCCAGCAATCCCATTACTGAGTATATACACAAAGGAGTATAAATCATTCTGTTATGAAGACACACACATATGTATGTTTATTGCCACATTGTTCACAATAGCAAAGACTTGGAACCAACCCAAATTTCCATCAATGATAGACTGGATAAAGAAAATATGGCCCATATAGACCATGGAATACTATGCAGCCCAAAAAAGGATGAATTCGTGTTCTTTGCAGGGACATAGATGAAGGTGGAAACCATCATTCTCAGCAAGCTAACACAGGAACAGAAAACCAACACCACATGTTCTCATTCATAAGTGGGTGTTGAATATGAGGACACCTGGACAAGGGAGGAGAACATCACACAATGGGGCCTGTCAAGGGGAGGAAGGCAAGGGGAGGGATAGCAGGGCTTGGGGGGCTAGGGGAGGGATAGCATGAGGAGAAATACCTAATGTAGATGACAGTGTGATGGATGCAGCAAACCACTATGGCACATGTATACCTAGGTAACAAACCTGCACATTCTGCACATGTACCCTGGAACTTAAAGTACAAAAAAAAAAAATACAGGAGACACTCAGAGAAGAGAAACAAGAAAGCAAACAATTTACATAGGGTAAGAGGGGAAAGTTCCATGAAAACTAAAATAAAAATAAAAATAAAACAACAAAACAAAACATAGCAAGACATTAAAAAGCTATTTAATTTTTATGTTTTCCATGATCAGAGGTTGAAATGATTCCTAATGAGGAAAGAGACTTACAGGAAGTGAGAGAGAGAGGAGAGCAGAGAGAGAGAAGCAGACTATTGGTAAAACAAAGTGAAAGTGTCCCTTTCACACAGGACAGGATGGAAGGGGGTAAAAGAGGCTGCATTATATATATACATATATATATATATATAAATATATATATATATTTTTGAGACAGAGTTTCACTCTTGTTGCCCAAGCTGGAGTGCAGTGGTGCTATCTAGGCTTACTGCAACCTCTGACTCCCGGGTGCAAGTGATTTTCCTCCCTCAGCATCCCGAATAGCTTGGACTATAGGCATGCACCACCACTCCTGGGTAATTGTTTGTATTTTTAGTAGAAATGGGTTTTCACCATGTGGTTTTCACCAGGTGAAAACTCGATCTGACCTTGGGTGATCTGCCCAACTTAACCTCCCAAAGTGCCGGGAGTACAGGCGTAAGCCACTGTGCCCAGGCAGGTGCATCATATCTTAAACAAGACAGCTGCTCATTGTAAGTTAGCTCCTAGTAAAATGTTCAGTGAAAATGACTGAGGGTGGAAGATGAAGTGCATTTTGGATTTTGCCTGGTTGTGATTACTATACAGCACTTTGGAAGAAAAATATTGTGTAAACTGACTAAATAAATAAAACTTTGGGAATATATTTAAATTGTGTTGAAAACGAAAGCACTTCAAGACACTGAGTCCTATTAAATCAATAAAGTGAACTTTTCTACAAATAAATATATTCTGTTCCTATCGGTCATTACCCACACTTCACAATGATATTCTGATTAATATTGCTTGGAGTAGATCTCCCAGATGCCAGCCAGATGTTCAAAGAAAACTAATGTATTTTGACTTAAAGAGAAAAGTATAAATCACATGTACTTTGACATACATAGTGGAACAAATGGAAAGCCTCCCTAAGCAAATTTCATACTTATTTCATAATTCTATTTAAATTAAAGATCAAAGAGAAAATGCTAAGTAGATTCTAGGCCCACATATGAAATAGAAGAGAAAAAATACCACGTAAGTACAGTAAATGAATATACATAGTTAAATATACCTGTTATAATTTAACACTAGTAATAGTTTTTGTTGTTTCATTAATACTTTCATTCTAAAAGATAATCACTGATATTTTGCATGGCACCACTGATTGAAGATGACTGCAAACATGCAACCTAGTAGGTAGAAAATAATAGAAAGACCTATTCAATCCCCAAATGAAATGAACCACAAGCCTAGATAGGAAGGCATGTTTTCTAAATTTCCAATTATCAAAAGTTCTAACGTTCATCAGACTTTGAGTATGAAAACACAATGTACATTTGAATTGAATATTTAAAATAGCATGTTTTCCTCTTGCTTGCAGTTACCACAAATGGTAAAAAGTAAGGATGTCTCTTTTCCAAAATAAATCCATAAATCTCTATTTTTGCAGGCCTGTCAGATCCCATGATTATTTGTGGTTTTGAGTTTATAACAGAAGTAGTTGAAGTAGTTTTTTTTTCCAATATAAATGGGAAGCAATAGAAAAGACAATACTCTTAAAGAAAAAATAAAGGAAAACCAGTGGTAGGCTGGTATACTTAAAATACTTGGCTATCATGGCGGCCGCAAGGGAAGAGAAAAAAAGCCTGACTTACAGGGTTTGCCAATTTCCATTGAATAAATACTTCCTCCAAGGTCAATTTCAAGCTACCAATGTTGTGCCAATTAACATAGAGTGGGGAAAAGTTGTGCAAAAATTGGCTCTTGTGTACACTGTCTCTAGAACACTACCGAAGAAGCATCTTAGTTACTCATTGAATAGAGCTAGCAATCTTTTGTTAAGGGTTAAGATTCCTTCTAAACCAGGTTGTGGATAGCAGGGTAGTTAGGTAGCTGAAACATATGTATATATAGAGAATGCTATGGTTCATTTGATTCTAAAACAATGAATATTGTAGGGCATAATATTACTATGATTGTGATGAGGAAATATGTTGTAGTGTGCCAAAGAAAAAAATGAAAGGCTGAATAAAAACATGCTTCAGTGTTGAAAAAGTTGTATTATCTGGCCCAAAAAGTAGAATTTAACAGACTGATGTTAAGTTTGAAGATAAATTGATCAGAATCGGCCATTAATTTAGTGAGCCAAAATTTTCATTTGGCTTTTCTGTATATTTTTTTTTTGGTTGCAAACAATAATGTAAGGTAGCACATTTTTATGCTATTATATATGGATGGATTTAACTGAAAGTGTTTGAGAAGATATTGCAGTCTACTCAATTTTACACTACACTGTGCTGTGCTATTCTACACATATGTACTGTGAGTCAAACGATGTGTCCAAAGTTTTCTATTCAGTATGGACTATAAAACACAGATACTGTCACTTTCTTCTAAAAATGTACAATCTTAATTACATAATGATTACTCAAAAAAACAAATAAGGTATTTTTCATGTAAATTTAGGATATCATGTCATATTTTACCTATTAAATGAAACTGGATCATATTTCTCTTCTTCATGGTGACTATATTCTCACAATGGGTCATAAATTGAAATACGAGGTTTTAAAATTTGAATATTTCCAAGTAATTAAAAAAATTATACATCCATTTACATTTTTAACTAAGCCTTATATATCATAACATTTTCTCAGTTACATTTAGCATGAAAATTAGACTTTCGATAACTGAAAAACATGGCTTGACCTTAACTATATCGTTTGACAGATATCATGTTGTTTTTTATTTTACCATGAAGCTAGATTTAATAGGTAAAAGAGAAGGAAATAAGTGTAAAATCTGGGGTAGTCATCATTTTGCTCTAACTTTAGTTTCTCCTGAATGCATGCCTTAGGCTTAGCCCCTTTTCTTCCTGAAGATTTATAACATTTCATAATACTGTATGAATTACAAATCAAGACGTACTGTAGAGACAGCACAGTATTGATTTCCTAAAACTATAAGCATCAATCTCACTCACAACGACTTTCAGAAATAACCTGATTTTTTTCTTCTAGCCTGTTTAAATGTGAATGAACTCGTGTCATGACCTCTCTTTATAACTGTTTGTGTATTTTTTTCTCACAATACACTAGTGTTCTTTGATTTAAACTGTCTCATCACAAAACACTGAATTATTGTAATATTTCTCTTCACTGTCTTTAAAGTTCCTTTGGCTCATATGCTTTGCCAAAAAGTGCAACAAATCTGTGTCAAGGATGTCTAGCTATAATACTGTAATACACAAAGCAGACATAAAAATTACTTGAGAATTTATTTCATAATAACAAACTAATTTGCTATATTAAATGATGAAGACACATGTGAACTAGGGTTCTGGGTTAAGATCTCCATAGAAGAATAGTTCCTCTGGCTAAAATATAATGCTTTCAAAAAGCCCATGAAGAAAGTTGTCAAGGAGAAAATTAAGGCATATATATATTTTTAAATATCTGGGGAAGACCTCAGATAGTAACTATATCAAAGCCATCATTTTTATGTCATAGATTTGGGGCTTTGCTCCTGAGATGAATAGTCAAGGTGGATGCCTTCAGCATTCCTAATCTAGACATTGCTCTCTGGACTATATTGACTCTCTCATAGTCTTCTTGCAATATATGAGTAGCTATACAGGACTGGGCACCTTGAAGAAATCAAGGACTACTTTACTCACTTCTAGAAATCACATGTTTACAGAGTTAGCTGAGCCTACCTAGTACTTCTTTTTTTTTTTTTTTTTTTTTTTTTTGAGATGAAGTCTCACTCTGTCATCCAGGCTGGAGTGTAGTGGCAAGATCTTGACTCACTGCAACCTCCACCTCCCAGGTTCAGGCAATTCTCCTGCCTCAGCCTCCTGAGTAGCTGGGATTACAGGCGTGTGCCACTATGTCCAGCTAATTTTTGCATTTTTAGTAGAGATGGGGTTTCACCATGTTGGTCAGTCTGATCTCAACCTCCTGACCTCGTGATCCACCCGCCTCGACCTCCCAATGTGCTGGGATTACAGGCGTGAGCCACTGCGGCCAGCCCCTCGTACTTTTTAGATTGAAAAACAGAAATGCAAGTGGGACTTTTTACTCTCCTAGGGTTACTTCTCTGTTCCTTTTAGACTCAATAATGACCCCCAAAATGTTTAGTACTTTTAGAGAAAATGTTTTTAATTTGATCATCACATTGGTTTCATGTTCTCATTAAAAAAATGAGATTATCAAGGATCACTGGGCATTTACAGAATAGACAAAATTCAACATTATTATTTGGATCTGCATATTAGCTATTTACGGTACTGGAAATTACCTTGTGCACAACTTGAAAATTTTGGGTGTGACCTTGGGCCTGTTACTTAAACTTTCTAAGACTCTTTGTTTCTTATTCATAAAATGTAGACATAAAAATATAGGCACTTTACAATGTTATTATAAATATTAAATGAGATAAAGTATATAAAGCTATATAAAGAGTTCCAGGAACACATATACTCTCATACATACCTCAGTGATTATGATAATAAAGATGGATATGCCAATACTTGCAATAAAGTATACATGATGAAATGGTCTTAATTCCCACATATAATGGGGATGATGTTTGTCAATAAATTTCCATGATTGGGTTTCCTATGGCTATCTGTGTTGATATACACCAAGAGTTGAACAAGACTGCCTTTTAAAAGTAAAATTGTGAAACTAACTAAATGTTTATATCAGTTAGCCCTCCCTGCACCTTAATAATCTTATTGATAAATAAAAATATCAATAACTTTTTCTTCTGTATATATTACTTCTAACTTATAAATCAATTATGTTTTGTTTTTGAGGGCAGAATTTGTCCCATTGCAGATAATAACTCCTTTCCCAAAACTCTTCAACACATTAAACACAGAATGCAAAGGAGAAAACATGCCTCAAAAGCAGTCTATGCCTAGTCAATTCCCTATGCTTCTTCTCCACCTCCGGAGAAACCCGGCCCTGATCCAGTAAAAAATTTAATGAAGCAACTCAAAATTGATAGTCAAATGAGACAAAAGACCAAACTTATGTTCACAATAGGAAACTAAAGTTTTGAAAAGGTTACAGGTGAATTATTTCACTCTCTGTTGCTCTAAGCTTCTAAAAACATATTTATTGTTCTCAATAGCAGCAGCCTTGGCCAGAACCTTGAAAATTTCTTAGGGGATTTAGATTATCATGTGCAAACATTTCAAGCCAGACCAACAAACTTACATTCCTTCTCACAGATCCAAATCATATCCCAAGAGACAGAGCAAACTATTTAGTTGAAAGGATAATTCTGATTCCTAAAGAATGGACACAATAATGAAACTGCTTCTTCTCAGTATACACATAATACTTTCTGCTCAAAGGGACACCCACAAGGTTGTTAGGCTTAAAAATGGACCTGCCATATACAGTGGTCTCTGTGGTCTTGTGCCCTGATTTTAAGCGATGTGCTTTATTTTGAGACTATTCTTGTCATAAAAGAGAAAAAGCAACATATCCCAGTAGAAATTCTCAAATCAGGTCAACAGGTACTCCTGAGCACTTATTAAATGCACAGGGCTCTATCAAGAGCTATTATCTATAGTGAGAAGCTGTACTCACATAACTCCTTTTAATTCACCAAATTGCCTAATCTGGGGAAACAATCAAGGGTCATGATTTAATATATCTTTAATAAAATGTAAACTGTATCAAAGAAAACAGATAATTTGCTTAACAAACTTTTAATCTGTTTCTATTTTAAAGCATTTATCATTTTTTCCCTCATTTGCCCTTTCAATTATTTTTGGATATGAACACTTTTCCAGGCCAGTGTTTTTAAAGTTCCATCTCTCTTTAAACCTGTTATTTTCTAATTTTCTCAGTGAAAGACATACTCATATAAAATTATCTTATTTAATGATTTTGAGCTTACTTCCTTTCTTTTTCTAAATTTCCCTTTTTTCAGTGTTTAAAACTCCATAAGTACCATGAAAACAGTTCAACTTTTCTTCACCACTGTATCTCAGCATCAAGAAGGGTGCCTAGCAAATGCTGGATAACTACATATTTGCAATCCTCCTGAGATTACTTGGGTTAAATTCAGCTTCCCAAGATTATTTTCTGCTTTTTTCCTGAATATACAAACTAATTCAAGATCTTAGAAGAAAAACAAAAAGATATTTAATATTCTAATAAAACTGCACATTTTTATTCTAATGCATAAAACCAGTTCAAATAGGTTCTTGCCATTTATATTTGTGTTCATTGCCACATCAAATTTAGAACTATAGAAAAAAGAATAACAGCAAATCTCACAGTAAAGAGATTTTCTTTAAATATGAAAACTTTTTTCAAACATATCAAGCATGTTTACTGATATCTCTCAGAGAAGTAAAATGAACAAAGGAAATAGCTGTAAAACATTACTCAGAGGACTAAAGTTATGAATTTTGGTTGTCTGATGAAAAATATTTGCTGCATTTATAATTGATTTGTAGCAGAATCAGAGAAAAACTGTAGTATCTTAGTTTTCTAGATCTTCTACCCATCACATTTTGTATTATTATCATTAATATATCAATAAACGTTTATTTAAAACCTATTCTGCCATCTACTCTGCTAAGGTTTGGAATTGCTGAGACAGTCTCTGTCCTTGCACTTAAAGATTAAACTACTTTCTA
This sequence comes from Saguinus oedipus, assembly GCA_031835075.1. NCBI lineage: Eukaryota > Metazoa > Chordata > Mammalia > Primates > Cebidae > Saguinus > Saguinus oedipus. Next base: position 182,428,865 of record CM063170.1, on the reverse strand, counting down.
AAATAAACATGGTAACTTTATGACAAAACGTAAAAAAAAAAAATTGGAAACATATAAATGGTAACAACTCTGCTTTTTAAAGAGAGATGATTACTTTGTATGTTAAATTACTTGTAAATATTTATTGTGTCAACAGCATATATTACACACTGTATTATTTGGTAAGATCTCATTCTTAAAGAATATATATAGAAATTACAGGCTAGAAGGGAACTGAGAATTTACAGCACAGTTGTAAGTATTAATACACAGATATACAAGAGAGTACTTGAGAGGAACTCTTCACCCATATTGGAAAAACAGGAAAGCTTCTGAAAACGGTACAATTTCTAATCTGAAAGATGAAAAATGAGTTAGAATTATAAAGTAATAATGAGACATGGGTGAAATATGATGAAAAAAGAATGCATTACAAGCAGAGAAAACAGTAATTTCAATTATACAGAAGAGAATTTAACATGTTTTAGGAACATAAGTTCAGCATACATGGAGCATATCATATCAGAGGCATTGATGAAAATGAAGTTGAGAAATGCACAGAGGCTATATAAAAAGTCATGTTAAGATGACTAGTAAAGAGTGAATCTGAGTTTGGAATGAGAGAATAGGTGAGAATGCATTGTGCAAACACACAGAACTGTGAAAGCCTTATTTAGAAAAGAATAATAGGATAATGGACTGGAGTTTAGTGGATGATGAATAAGCATGAAAAGGACAAGAGATATGAGCATTAAATCTTACCTACCACTTCTGGTCTAAAACAACTCTCATACATGAATGCCTTTCTCATTTATTGTCAAATATTTATTACATATTAAAATCATATGAACCTTCTTTCTATATTGTCCTTTATGTGAATCTTCTAATTTATCATAATGTGTTGGCTCCTTAGAGACAGGGATTGCCTAATATTGGCCCATGGTACCTAATGTATTTTTATTGATTTTCTGATATAGTAAATGGTGAAAATCCAATATTGAAAATAGTATTCTTGAACTTCACTGATAATTTTCAGATGTTGGTATTTCTTAAAAGTAATAGACACAACTTAAGAAAATGTTTTTTAAAAATATAACCACCAGATACCTGTCCTTGTGACAAATACCCATTAAGAGATACATGTTAAGGAAATAATAGAGTTTTATTCCATTTTTCAATTTCCAATGCTATGCATGTAAATATAGCTAAAGTTTCCCATGCAACTTTTATATAGATATTACACTTTTGAATATTCAGAGATGGGCTAAAGTGAAGCAAGGAGGAACATGTAAAGTATTTATTATCTGGTTAATTCTATATTCCAACTACATAGTAAATAGTGTCTCTATTTCATAAATTGTTTTACACATTGCACTGCATCTTTAAGGTGACTGCATTCACTGTTTATACCTGTTTTATGTGGATCGTGTACCTGTAATGTATGAAGGATGGCTTTTGAAAATCACTTTTATTATCTCTAATTAATATAAATTATCAAAGGATCAATTTGTCATAGTTGAACCTATTATTCTTGGCAGAAGCCGAAATAATTTGAATTATCAGACTTCATTCCTTATCAGTTACCACATATAGACTTCATTCTTTTCTCATCTTAATTATTTTCCCTCTCTCTTTTCAAATTTCTTAATGATATTCTAATCCAATTTACATAAAACATTTCTCATCTGTTAAAGATACCTCAGCCAACAGATGGTGCTATGTATAACATTTTTATGATAGTGTATAGTATTTAAATATATATATCACTGAGCAGCAAGTTAAATTACATTGTTAGAATATACATAACAAATTTTCTGAAAATATATGTTTCATAAAGTGTGAAAGATGTGAGGAAAAAATTGCAAAGTCACTGAAGAATGTTAAAGTTGAGTCAGAGGTCACAAGTTACTCAATTATGCATGCGAACTTGTCAGAGTTTGAAAAGGTTCATGTTTATAAAAGTGAAGTTTAACATTTGCTTTGATGTGGGGAGTCTGGAAGTGATCAACAGTCCCTCTCTGATGCCAACTCTCTGTTCTGAAAATATCTTTCTCTGAAGTCTTCTTTCTGCCTCGAACACACTGCCTCTCCAAACCATCCTAATGTGAGTACCACACTGATCTTTCAAGGCTGTCTGTTCATATTTAGAAATGGAAACAATTAATGCTTTTTGAGCAGGTGAGTGCAAGAATTCAGAGTTTTAATATCTTAGTTTGGGCTTCAATTATTTAACTCCAACCTACTTTTCAAGCCTTGGTTCATTAGTTCCCTGAAAAAAAAAAAAAAATTATCGTATAGCTCAGTCATATTGATCTTGCAAGATGCTCTGGCTAACTCACTTTGTTGAGATTTTTTTTCTTATACAATCTGGATATGCAGCCATTAATCAACACCAGCCTTTTATGCAACTTTTATTTGAAGGTTTTCTGGTCACAAAGGTATTTTTGTCCAATTCTGAACTCTTCCAACTCTTTAATATTACTGAATTTACTTTAATTTGACCTCACATTGCTTTTTGCTATATTATTTCTTATAAAGAAACAATTCAATTTATTCTGTTTCTGGGTTATTGAGTGAACTGGAAACTTGGTGGAAGGTACAGCTGGTAACATCAACACATGAAATTCATGGACTCTAAGAACCATTTTCAGTTGGGTTTTGTTCTTTTAGCAGCAAACTGATATACATGTATCAGTGGTATATCAGTCTTATACAGAAAAAAAATGCAGAATATATATTAACTTTATCTTTTCTTTTTTACTTGGATTGAGTGAAATATTGTTACAGTTGGTTTCATTACTCTTTGTGTTTTCTTTTTTTCCAAACGTTGCCAGGATGACTTACTTATTGCTCTTGAGCAAGAGAGTATTCAAATTTGAAGAAGGAGAGAAAAAAGGACTAGAAAATTCTGAGATCTATTTTTTTCAGAAAGAAAGCACCAATTATAACCCTGACAAATATAAAGCATTTGGTAAATGCTATACACAGCATCATATACCTGTTGAGAGAAAAAATGTCTTTAAAATGAATTAAGTTGTAACATACAGAGCACTTGAAAATGTCTGAATTCACACACTTTGAGCTTTTCAGTAGTTATGCTAACCTTGACAATCACATTGTAAGCACTCCCATTAGGTTTATTTTTATAATTCATTTCTCTTGTTTGATATCACTTGTTGATTTATTGTTGTTATACTTTCCTTTAAATCTTCAAATATGGCTGTCCTTTAATTCTTTGAAAATATTAATAACAGCTGATTTGCAGTTATTACTAAATCTGATATCTGGGACAAAGGTAGTTTCTATTGACTGGTTTCGTTATTAGTTTTGTTGAATATTACATTTCTTTCTTTTTTTGCTGGTCTCTTAAGATTTTTGTAGAATAATGGACATTTTTTATTATAGGTTTTAGTAACTTTGGATTCAGAGATTTTTTGTTTTTTATTTTTTTTTTAAATTAAGGATTGTTTCGTGTTTTGATATGTTTGCTTGCTTAGTAACTTCCCTGGATTAAATCTGTGAAATCTCAATTCAGCACAGTTTGAACTTGCAGTTTTTGTTTTTTTTTTGTTGCAGTTTTCATTTTTAAATCTGGCTCCCCAGGGGTTTCTTCTGTGTGAATATCTTGGTGTTTAGCCAAACATTTGTCAGAAGTCATGCTCAAATATATTTAGCCAGGGTCTCTTACACCCTCTACTGATAAATCTCTGTGTGGCCTAGGGAACACACCCAAATTTTAGGCCATTTCAATCTTCTCTGGTTCTTATTTTATGCCAGGCCCTTTCTTTTCTTTTTTCTTTTCTTTTTTTTTTTTTTTTGAGACGGAGTTTCGCTCTTGTTACCCAGGCTGGAGTGCAATGGCGCGATCTTCTCACTGCAACCTCTGCCTCCTGCGTTCAGGCAATTCTCCTGCCTCAGCCTCCTGAGTAGCTGGGATTACATGCATGCACCACCATGACCAGATAATTTTTTTGTATCTTTAGTAGAGACGGGGTTTCACCATGTTGACCAGGATGGTCTCCATATCTTGCTCTCGTGATCCACCCGCCTTGGCCTCCCAAAGTGCTGGGATTACAGGCTTGAGCCACCACGCCCAGCCTATGCCAGGCCCTTTCATATCTCCTCTGCATGTATGTTTAGCCTCCCTTAGTCAGTGATATATGGGGAGCCTGGGCCTCCTTCAGCTTCTCTTGTGCATGAGCTGAATTTTGGGTCAATGAAGGATATGTAGAGTTTATCAAGCCTGCTACTATCCTGGAACTCCCTAGAAATTCCCTGGCTGTCAACTTGTTGTTTGCCCCCAAACAGGATTTCAATCTCAGGCTAACAGAGTGGCTGGCCCTGCATGTTCATGTGTCACTGAGAGCACCACTTTAACTGATAGTGCTTTACATCAAGTGAGCCCCGACTAGCAGCAGCAATCAGACTATTAATTTTCAAGGTCTCCTCTTCTTGGTTGAACTCCTTTGTCAAAAAAGATGAGGCATAGATAGAAACATCACCAATAAAAATGCCACATGCTCTCACTTTCTTATTCAAAATTTAGTCATTTATGTGAATAAACACTCCTTGATTTGTTATGTACATCTTTTATATTTCCCAAACATTTAAATGATTGTTTTTGACAGTTTCATCCAGCTTTGTAGTCACTTTCTATGGGGAGAATTTCTCAACCTCCTTTCATCATGGCAAAAGTGAAGCAGTTACACTTTTCTTTTCCTTAAGGACCATTCCTATAAAATTCATCAATCAGCAGTCTGTCTAAACTAGTACTTGTATGCAAATACTAAGTCAGTATCTTCACATATAGTATCTTCACTGTTGAGATAAAAATATTGACATTACATTTGTAGTGTTTAAGAAATTTTGATCATTAACTGTGGTTCTATTTTTGGTTTTAAGCAAGAAATATTCACATATTTGCTGCTTTGAAATTCATCTTTGTCTATTCTGACCTCATTTAATATTTATATAAACTTTTCTCCTAGTTAGAAATATAATAATCCCAATATTATACATCTTTCCATCATCACAATTTTCAAAAAGAAATTAAAATATATTATAAAGCAAATGGGAGACTATAGAACTTTAGGAAGCATTATAATTTACCACTCTGCCCTTTCCATTTCTGAGGTCTAAACTTATAGATCTTTGTTGTTGTTGTTGTTTGTTTGTTTGTTTTTTATTTTTCCTTTTCAAGGAGGGAAATGAAGGATAATCAGAGTATTTTTTTGGTATAGATTGAAAGTAATTTATTCAAGTCTTTACATCATTTCTTGAGACAGAAAATTGTATGGTGACAACCACCACTGCTGAAATTAGTGTACCATTCTGCTTATATCTACTAAAATCAATTTTATTGGAGTCAGAGGGTCCAAATATAATTTTAGTGATATTATATAGCCATTAAGAGCTCTACTAAGTTCTTAATTTTGGGTTTGTGCAAATTTTTAAAATGGTTAGGTAGTAACTATAGTAGTTTAAGAGGAATTGCATTAAAAAAGATCTGTTTATTAAATAGTGCTTTTTATTACTATTGTCAATGCAAAACAAATATACATTTGTCTTAATGCAAAACAAATACACATTTATATATTCTAATGACATAATTCATAAATTTCTACTTACTTCATAGCAAAAGATTCAGAAAATAAATAAAAACTGAGAAAAATTGCTCAAAGTATACACAATAATATTTATTGATTTAAACTAAAAAGAAGTTTTTTTAATCAAAATAAGAATGTGAAAAGCCAAAGAGTAATTTTGCAAAATTCATTTTAAAAAATATTTTATAATAGATTGTGGCAAACAAATACAAGTGGAATTCTGATTTACTTTAATTAAAATAGTTAAGCATATTATACATTGAAAATTATTATTGAAAATAATATATATTTTTATTCAATAATTTCAATAATGTATTCAATAATACATTATTGAAAATAAATGTATATTAACAAATATTAATGTAACATATATTAATGTATGTGATATGCAAATATGTATATACACACATAAGTAAATTAGTAGCTCACTACAGGGTTGACACATGTCTTTCTCTCAAATGACATCAAATTACGAATTTTAAAATGAGAGAAATTTTATAACATAGCAAATAGTTCTAAGATGTTAATGATACTTTTTCTGATTGAATATAAATAACCATTTACCCATTAGATTTAAATTTTTCCTCAAGATTTTTATAAACATTTGCCCTGAAATAGGATTTTTACAGAAAATTATAATCCTGCTGATGATTCAGCATATTAGAAGCATCTATTCCACGAATCTTAAATTTATCCTTTTTCACCAAGTCAGATTTACACAACAAACTTTACAAATACCTCTGTAAAAGTTTTCTTTTAACTTAAAATAGTAGCATTATACTGAGTTGTTTGAAAGTAAATGGCTCATGAATTTACTGACAAAGAAAAAGTGGACTTAACATTTTACAAGTGCAATTATTTCCAATAAAGCCAGTTCATGCTCCTTTTGCACTGAACTTGGCTCCCAGAGTCCTTTAGACAATTGGAAGTATTAAATCTACCATCAGAGGGCAAAGAGCTAGAATCATTAAAAATATTCAAAAGCATATTCCAAGACACTAAAGGCAATATGATACAAATTTAGAAACCTTAGACAGTGGAATTGTTTTGGTTCTGTTTCTGATACCTGCAGTAATATATTTTAATAAGCCCATTTCTGCATTTTAATGTCCTGTATTTAAATTAATATATAAGAATTAATCCACATGAAATACTTGGAAAGCAAATAGGGGCTGCAATATTCAATAACTGAGTCCACGACAATATGTGTCCAGGAAGAATTTTATAATATAGAGCAAGTGAGGTACCCCATCTGTCTTTAAAAATGAAATTGTTCTTTTACACATTCAAAGTAAATGGGTTAATAGGAAGGGATTATTACACTATTTTTGTGTTACTGTTATTTCTTTTCCAAAAGAGGAAGGAAGGGCTGGGAAAAAATGCTGATGCTAATGAATATTTGACAATTAAAAGTATATACAATATAGTGTCTGAAAATGAAAAGATACTTGTCACAACCACTTTACCATTAATAAACTATTGTTTTTATCACCCCAAGGCATCAACATAAAACTAAGCATCAACAAAAAGTGTAGCAAAAGCTGTCCAAAGATTGTTCTAATGCCTTAACTGTTAATTTATTGCTGCCATTTATTCTTTAGTAATTTGCTTTGCTGTGTGTTTTTATCTCTAGCATGAGTTTGAAATGAGCTTCAAAGTACAATTTAATAATCTATTAACTAAGTTTGAAATAAAAGTCATAGGATGAAATAAACCAATATAAAAAGATATTGCACCATAGCAAATCTTTTAAAAGGCTTCCCTTCTAGGGTTGTGCCTATAAGAATTTATTAGCATATATTCTATGCCATATGGTAACTCTGATTCATAAACTGCAGGTGTTTCATTCCATTTTTCCAATTATTTAATAAAAATATTTTTATAGCAAGAATTTTCCCTTGTTCTCTCTCAGCCCATTTTTACCTAACTGGCCATTACCTCATCTAGCCACTTTTGTTCAAATGAGTTTCGAAACACACTCTGCAGAGATGTTCCCTCAGTCCTGTTTAGAATCAGGGAGAGAGACCTGAATAGAGGTCTTTCTTCTGTATAGTGGTTCTAGAAACTATCCATTTGTGTGGATTTACATAAATACTCTTAAACAAAGGATCTAAGCAGAAGACCTTTCAAGTCATTTTCTCATGGACTATTATAAGAGGAGCTGGTTGCTCAAGCACCCCTCTGCCCTCCCACCACCTTTCTCCCCTTGGTTCTGGCAAAGGCTGCCTTGTTTCTGGAGAGTGTGTTATCCCATTTTTCTGATGTTGGACAGAAGTGGCACATGGTGAGCTGAGCTCAATGAAAGAGATGGTAGGGTTTTTGCCAGCTGCTCTCTTGCTCCACACCAAAAGCCAAAAATTTTTTATTGACATAACCATCACTTCCAGGGGGTGACTGGTCAGGAGCCAACTAGGAACAGTAGATGGAAGAGGTTTTTAAATGGCAACTTTGAAGCTACTCATGGAATTATAAGTTGCCACAATCTGGAAGTGGCCCAAATCAGAAGGAATATACACATACTGCTAGTACACACAACCTCACAGAGCCTTGAGGGGTGGAGGGGAATACCACTATGTCTTTTAGACAAGAACTTGGCCACATCCCTGTAAAGCTCTATTAAAGGATACTTTTTTAGAGTTATCAGTTGAATTCAAGACATTATTGGGAGTGAAAGCAGACTCATATCTCTTCTGCCTGCAGAAGATTAGACCAAATAGACCCAATATTCTTGACCTACAAAAGCAATATCTGAGGCTGGCCCACATTAGAGTGGTTTATTGAGGAGAAATCATAGAGAGTTAATGATATCAATTACATACAGAGAAGTCAGTGTGAGTTGTAATTTTTTACCTTAATATGATATTAAAATGGTGACAGGTAACATTTATTGAGCACTAAATATGTGTCAGCCATTATGTTAACAGCTTCATGTGTTACTTAAGAAAATGCCATGTGGCCAGATGTTCGCACTTTCATCTGGTTCTGCACAATTTATTATTTCATTTAATAGTCATAAAAATTTTGTGAGTAAATATCATACCAATCTTACATATAAAGAAATGAGTATTTGTTAATTTATGTTGAACAGACATTGCTTTAAGCACTTGATAAGAATTAAGTCTTTAATAGTCTCAACTACCCAATAAGGTATATGATCTCCAGTCAAAATCTAAATTCAGATAAGGAAGTGGAAGCACAGAGAAATAAAGTACATTGTCTGAGTTTGCATAAGTAATAAGGATATAAAGCTAGAATTTGAACCCAGGCAATAGGATTCCAGAGTTAATACAGTCAGATGCAGAAAGATCAGGTGACTATTATAGCATCAGAGAGAAACTAAACTAACATTTGTTGAATTTTTATTATGTAATAGACCCTGGGATAGCAATTAACATAACTTATCTATTTCCATCTTCCTGAATGGAATTATTATCCCAGTTTTAAAGATAAAAAAACTCATTCAGAGAAGTTAAGTAATTTGTTCATATTAGCAAAATAGGTGTTCAAACCCAAGTCTGTCTCATTCTACTGTTTTGATGTGGTGGGAAGAGCAGGTGCTTGAACCGCTGTTGAAATACTGAATCTGAAATTGGGCTGATAGAGCTTGCTTAGGGCTGCAGTGAAGGCTGAGGAGATCGTGAGGAGCCTGCACATGCCCGGGGAGTTAGGCATTTCAGAATCTTGCAAGATGGACCAAGGAGTGACCCAAAGATTACTCATCATGTCAAGCTGTGCAAATGTCAGTCAGAACCTTCATAAAGCCTCTAGTGCCTTCTCTCCTGCACGAATCTTGGCTTTGCCAAACCAGGATCAAAACTTGGTCTCCATGGGCTTTTTTACACAGATTGTTGTCAATAAAGTAAACAATATGAAGTCACAAATGCTGCTCTGGAGGAGGGAAGACAGATAAGAGACTTGACTGCCCCAGCTTATTGCAAGCAAGACAGGTTGGGCTACAGCTGGTACATGGGAAACTCATTATAGTCACTCGAAGTCTTGGCAAGTACAGTGGGTAACCTGAGAGCCCAGCAAGGAGTCTCTTGGCCCAGTAGTCAATCAATCTGCTGTCAGGTGGAAGCAGACAGTGTAAACCAAAGCAAGGCAGCAGATTAGGCCTCAGTAGTGCACATGGTCAGCTAAGTGGGAAAACAGGACTGGATCATGATCCGCAGTGAAGGTAAAAGCAGCTCAGAATAGAATGATTTTTTGTTTCCCTAAAGTAGAAAGAGGGTTTGACAAATGACTACTGAGAGAAGGGTGGCTCTATTTATATTAATATTAGTCATGACCCTGCCAATAAACAGAATCTCAATCAGGTGAATTAGCTGAAGATATTTTAATGAAGGGGCAGCATACAGTAGTGAAGGCAGATTTCTGAGAACCCAAAGATTAATGTGGAGTTATCCAAAGATTTGTAACAGCCTAAAAAAGAAAGGGGAGAATATTAAGCTGCTAGAGACTAGTGATAGCTCAGGGGAGCTGTTATTATGGAGGAATGCAGCCACTTTCATAACTGTGATGCTGAAACTGGGAGAAAGGGGAGCAAATATTCCCCAACTTGTTTTTCCTCCTGCCCTCTAATTTCTTGCCAATGGCTCCCGTTGGTGAGAACAACCTGAAGCCACATTGAAAAGGAAGCCCAAGAGATGCCATCTGTGCACATCAGCTGCTCAGGGAACAGAGCAGAATAGAGATGGGCAAACGGTGTTTTCGATTGGGCAAACACATTAACCATCTACCTTGGGAAGGGGTCCCAGTCTTTAGAATTGTGGTCTCACATGCAAATATCTGTGTGATACAGACAAGTATGCAAATAGAAAGAGAAAGCAACACGAGTGAATGGAGGACTGTTGAATATGTGCCCATCTAAAAGGGTATGAACACCACACGTGTAACTTCCTTTAAGCCTTGAGGTAATGTGAATCCATCATGGCTAGAAGATCTATTTTTGGAAGTGAAGCAACTCAACTACTTGGGAGGCTGAGGTGAAAGGGTCACTAGAGCCCAGGAGTTTGAGTTTTTGCAGTGATCTATAATCCAGATAGCTATGTGACATCACCTTAATTTTAGAGATTGGAAATTAATTGGCAAAACAATTGGATTTCATGATGGTTAAACAAAACACATCTATTGGAGATTAATCTAATTTTTGGAAGTGAAGCACAATATTCAGGTTATTATATGAATTCTACTGATTTTTTAAAAATTATACTTTAAGTTCTGGGGTACATGTGCAGATATTGCAGGGTTGTTGCATAGGTATACACATGCCATGGTGGTTTGCTGCATCCATCCCTCAGTCACCTACATTAGGTGTTTCTCCTAATGTTATTCCTCCCCAAATCCCCAACCCCCTGCTTTCCCTCCTAGCTCCCCATCCCCCAACAGACCCCAGTGTGTGATGTCCCCTTTCCTGTGTCCATGTGTTCTCATTATTCAACACCCACTTATGAGTGAGAACATGCGACATTTGGTCAGTTTGCTGAGAATGATGGTTTCCAGCTTCATTCATGTCCCTGCAAAGGACATGAACTCATCCTTTCTTATGGATGCATAGTATTTCACAGTGTATATGTGCCATATTTCCTTTATCCAGTCTATCATTGATGGGCATTTGGGTTGGTTCCAAGTCTTTGCTATTGTAAACAGTGCCACAATGAACATAGGTGTGCATATGTCTTTATAACAGAATGATTTATAATCCTTTGGGTATATGCTCAGTAATAGGATTTCTGGGTCAAATGGTATTTTTATTTCAAGGTCCTTGAGGAATCGAGACACTGTCTTCCACAATGGTTGAACTCATTTACACAATTAACTGGAAAAAAAAATTCCTGAAACAACCAAACAAAACACATCTATGAGAGGTATTCATTCCCCCACCATGCTAAGAGTATTGGATAATTCTTGCTTTTCAACTTAAATCTTCTACTCTTAAGATTATTCTGGACATTGCTGAGGAAATCAGCCCCTCAGAAGGGAACCTGATGTACTTTTGTTCAACAGGACTAAGTAGATTTTACTTTTCCTTCCCAGGGATTTTCTGACTCCTCAGCATGCAACACCTACAGCAGTCACCCAGTATTAGAGTCTGGGTAGTTGAAAATGCAAGTGGGGCAAACATTGACCATTATGGTACCTAAGCTATTCGATAATCACTCCCCTTTTTATGTCATTGGTGGAATGATCTCAAAGCTCACATACATGAATCATGTACTATCTCCCACAGTGATGGACAAAGGCTAAGAACACATCTTTAAATTGGCTTTCCCTTCTGATATAATTTTCCTCACTTCTCCACTGCTGTAAAGAAATCTTAAAAAACCCTTTTCTTAGGATCTGCTTTCAGAAGAGATTTCTCCTAAGGTTCTACCATTTTGCAAATTCTGCTTTAGGAAAAAATTTAAAAGGCCTCTCTAATTTTTCTGAGGAACATTTTATGTTCGCATAATACTGAATAATTATGGTAGAAGATCCTACCCAATTTAAATATTTAAATAAATACACTTAAGCTGGGAGAGAGGGCAGAAGAAAACTTTGTAAATTTGTGGGCAGGGATTGGCCCAAGTTAGAAAATACCATCTGTGAATAAGCATGAATTTTTGAATACATGGACCCCTAACACCTTAGAAAATCAATAGAAAGTGATCTTTAAATATTTAGTTTTTAAATGTATTTAAGTGTTGATTCTTAAAGTGCTTTTGCACTTTTTTAGAAAAGGAAACATACATATACATATTAATATCCCTCATAATAACCTATATAAGGTTACTGTGTAGAGTCTGGCAAAAATGCATGTGAACAAAGAAAATAACACACAACGTCAAGTAATTTATATTTGTAAGCCATATATTAATTAATCAAATCAATTAATCTAATTACTCATCTAGTCAATGCACTTTTATTATGTGTTTTGTACATGCCAGTTACTGTGGACAACCTCAGGTTACCACAATGAAGCCAAAAATTCTATCCCTGTTCTCCAAAGTTCACAGGGTACTTGGTAGGAAAAGAAATTAAACATGTACAAATAGCAAATTAATAAATAAATAAGCTTGCCATGGAAGTACAAAGCAGTCTGGGATTATATCAGATGTACTCCTAACCCCAAACTTAGGGGATGAGGGAACGTTCCATATGAAAATTAATTTTCAGCTGAGATCTTAAGGACCAGTCAGAGTTAGGTGACTGAGGTGTAAAAGAAGGGAAAGACTATTTCCAGCAGAAGAAACAAAAGGGCTATGAGAGAGCAATCTGAAATGATAGAATTATGTGGGAGAGAGATGCAGGGTTTTTCACAAGATAGGCAAGAAGCAGGTCATGAAGGCCATTTAATGCATTATAAGGAAGTGGCATCTGGTTTTAAGGTGGGAAGAGGCAGAAACTCCCAGGCTCTCTGAGGTTTCTGCATAGGAGGCCATGGCAAAACATAGTATCCATGGTCAGCCCTGGGTAAAGAGAGGCAGGGACTAGCTGCTGGAAACCAAAGCACACAGACAGCATAATGAACTGGGGACATAGAATGGTTAAGAGTGGATGGTTACACCATAACAATACAAAAAAAACTCAAGTACAAATATATGTTAGTCATTATAGCTCTGCCTATCAATAAACTAAAATTATTTTGCACTGACTTATAAACAACATCATCTAATGATTTATAATTATTTAAAATTATTTTTAGAAGGAGGATCCAAGATGGCTGAATAGACACAACTCCAGCATACAACACCCAGCGAGAAAGACGCAGAAATCCAGAGATCTCCTAGATCCAACCAAGGTACCAGGTGCATTTCAACAGGTCTGGTCTGATGTGAACAAAGCCCACTCAGGGCAGACCAAGGCGGGGAGGGATGCTGCTTCACCCAGAAACTGCATCTGACTGGGTAGTCGGAGGCTCCCCCTCTGGCACTCTGGTCCAGATACAGCACTTCCCCCAAAGCCTCAGCAATACACAGAACAGGGATCTTTGCCAGTCAAGTGCTGGGAATTATAAGTGCAGAGTTGAATAATAATCCAGGACAGTGTCCTGGATTGGTGCACAGACCTAAAAAGACACATAAGCCCAAAAGGCAGCCCGGAGAAACTGTGGACTGAGCAATTGCCCCCTCCCCACTGCACTAAGAGAGAAGGAGCTGTAAGCGGATGCAGCTAGGCGGGTCCTTACCCCATGACCAGAAAGAGAGGAAGCTAAAAGTGGGAGACAACATAGTACAGCTGGGCAGATCTCTACCCTTCCCCACAAACCCCAGAGGGCTGAAGCTCTGACTCTAGCAGGTTACACAACCAGTGCCACAGTCTGAGCTGAACCCAAATGATCCAGCCCAGTGGAGGAAGGGCACAACCCACCATTAGAAGGGTAGGACTGGACTATATGTTTTAACAAAAAGCACAGGATGCCCACATAGCAATGGGATGGTGTTCTTGATGACCCAGCAGTGCCTACACATCAGCAGAAGAGGCAGGCCTAATCTCCCAGTATAAATAAAAAAGACACAGGAAGCTTCCCTAGTAATCTGAAGGAGTCCCTAGAAACTCAGTAGCACCTCCACCGGCAGACAAGCAACTTCATCAAGCAGCTCCCTGACAACACAGCCAGGTAAATCCACAAAGATGAAAAAAAAAAAAAAAAAAAAAAACAGCACAAAGAAGATAAAATCAGTAAAGACCAGAACACCTCTTCTCCTTCAAGGGATCACAACTCCTCAACAACACAAGATCACAACATGACTGAGGAGTGTGATGAATTGACAGAAACAGGCTTCAGAAGGTGTATAATAACAAACTTTTCTGAACTAAAGGGACACATTCTAACTCAATGCAAAGAAAGCAAAAACCTGGAAAAAAGGTTAGAAAAATGCTAACTAGAATAACACACTTGGAGAAGAATATAAAGACTTGAAGAGGTTGAAAAACAGCACGAGAACTCCATGAAACAAACACAAGTTTTAATAGCTGAATCAATCAAGCAGAAGAAGGGATATCAGAGTTTGAAGATCAAGTCAAAAAATAAAAAGAGAAATCAAGACAAGAGAAAAAACAGTGAAAAGAAATGCACAAAGCCTCCCAGAAATATGGGATTATGTGAAAAGACTTAACCCACGGTTGACTGGTGTACCTGAATATGATGGGGAGAATGAATCGGAGCTGGAAAATATGCTCCAGGATATTATCCAGGATAACTTTCCAAGCCTAGCAAGGCAGTCCAAATTTCAAATTCAAAAAATACAGAGAACTCCACACAGATAATCCTCAAGAAGAGCAACCCCAACGCACATAATTGTCAGATTCACCAGGGTTGACATGAAGGAAAAAATGCTAAGGGCAGCCAGAGAGAAAGGTCAGGTCACCCACAGAGGGAAGCCAATCAGATTCACCGTGGATCTCTTGGCAGAAACCCTACAAGCCAGAAGAGAGTGGGGGCCAATATTCAACATCTTTCAAGAAAAGAACTTTCAACCCAGAATCTCATATCCAGCCAAACTAAGCTTCATAGGTGAAGGAGAAATAAAATCCTTAACAGACAAGGAATTACTGAGAGATTCTGTCACCACCAGACCTGCCCTACAAGAGCTCCTAAAAGAAACACTAAGCATGGAAAGGAACAAGTACCAGTCACTGCAAAAGCAAACCAGTTGGCAAAGACCAAAAATGCAATGAAGAAAATGAGTCAACTAATGGGAAAGAAAATCAGCCAGTAGCAAAATGGCAGGATCAAATTCACATATAACAATATTAACATTGAATGTAAATGGCCTAAATGTCCCAATCAAAAGACACAGACTGGCAAACTGGATAAAAAGTCAGAACTCATCGGTGTGCTGTATTCAGGAAACCCATCTCACATACAAAGACACACACAGACTCAAAATAAAGGGAAGAAAATTTCCCAAGCAAATGGGGAACAAAAAAAAGCAGGGGTTGCAATCCCAGTCTCTGATAAAATAGACTTCAAACCAACAAAGATCAAAAGAGACAAAGAAGGATACTACATAGTGGTAAAATGATCAATCCAACAAGAAGAGCTAACTATTCTAAATGTATATGCCCCCAATACAGGAGCACTCAGATACATAAAGCAAGTTCTTAATGATCTAAAATGAGATTTAGACTCCCACACAATACTAGGAGGAGACCTCAACACTCCACCGTCACTATTAGACAGATCAATGAGAAAATTAACAAGGATATCCAGGATTTGAATGCAGAGCTGGACCAAATGGACCTAACAGACATGTACAGAACACTCCATCCGAAATCCACAGAATATACATTTTTCTCAGCACAACATTGTACTAACTCTAAAATTGACTGCATCATTGGAAGCAAATCACTCCTCAGCAAATGCAAAAGAATGGAAATCATAACAAACAGTCTATGAGACCACAGCACAATCAGACTAGAACTCAGGATTAAGAAACACACTCAAACCCACACAACCACTTGGAAACTGAACAACTTGCTTCTGAGTGTTGACTGGATAAACAATGAAATGAAGGTGAAATAAAGATGTTCTTCAAAAGCAATTGGAATGAAGACACAACTTACCAGAATCTCTGGGACACCTTTAAAGCAATGTCGAGAGTGAAATTTATAGCAATGAATGCCCACATGAGAAACAAGAAAATATCTAAAGTTGACACTCTATCATCAAAATTGAAAGAGCTAGAGGAGGAAGATCAAAAAAATTCAAAAGCTAGCAGAAGATAAGAAATAACTAAGATCAGAGCAGAACTAAGGTGATAGAGACACAAAGACCTTCAAAAAAATCAATAAATCCAGAAGCTGGTTTTTTTGAAAAGATCAACAAAATGACAGATGGGTAGCCAGATTAATAAAAGAATAAAATGGAGAAGAAGCAAATAGATACAATAAAAAATGATAGGCTGGGCGTGGCGGCTCAAGCCTGTAATCCCAGCACTTTGGGAGGCTGAGGTGGGTGGATCACGAGGTCAAGAGATCGAGACCATCCTGGTCAACATGGTGAAACCCCGTCTCTACTAAAAATACAAAAAATTAGCTGGGCATGGTGGTGCGTGCCTGTAATCCCAGCTACTCAGGAGGCTGAGGCAGGAGAATTGCCTGAACCCAGGAGGTGGAGGTTGCAGTGAGCCGAGATCGCGCCATTGCACTCCAGCCTGGGTAACAAGAGTGAAACTCCGTCTCAAAAAAAAAGTGATAAAGGGGATATCACCACTGATCCCACAGAAATACAAACTACCATCAGAGATTACAACAAAGAGCTCTATTCACATAAACCAGTAAACCAGGAAGATATGTATAAATTCCTAGACACTTGTACTCTACCAAGACTAAGCCAGGAGGAAGTTGAAACCCTGAATAGACCAATAACAAGGGCTGATGTAGAAGCAGCAATCAATAGCCTACCAACCAAAAAAATTCCAGGTCCAGATGGGTTTACAGCCGAATTCTACCAGATGTACAAAGAGGAGCTGGTTCCATTCCTTCTTAAACTGTATCAAACAATACAAAAGGAAGGAATTCTCCCTAACACATTTTATGAGACCAACATCATCCTGATACCAAAAACAGGCAGAGACTCAACTAAAAAAGAAAACTTCAGGCCAATATCCATGATGAATACTGACACAAAAATCTTCAATAAAATACTGGCAAACAGATTGCCACAGCACATCAAGAAGCTTATCCATCACAATCAAGTAGGCTTCATCCCAGGGATGCAAGGCTAGTTCAACGTATGCAAATCCATAAATGTAATCCATCACATAAACAGAACCAAAGACAAAAACCATACTATTATCTCAATAGATGCAGAGAAGGCATTCAACAAAATTCAACAGTACTTCATGTAAAAAACCTCAATAAACTAGGTATTGACAGAACATATCATAAAATGATAAAACCTATGTATGAAAAAACTACGGTCAATATCATACTGAACAGGGAAAAGCTGGAAGAATTCCCTTGGAAATTAGGCATTAGACAAGGATGCCTTCTCTCACCACTTCTATTCAATATACTATTGGAAGTTCTAGCCAGAGTTATCTGGCAAGAAAAGGAAATAAAGGTTATTCAATTAGAAAATGAGGAAGTCAAACTGTCTCTAATTGCAGATGACATAATTGTATATCTAGAAGACCCCATCATCTCAGCCCAAAATATTCTCAAACTGATAAGCAACTTCAGAAAAGTCTCAGGATACAAAATCAATATGCAGAAATCACAATCATTCCTATATACCAATAACAGATAAACAGAGAACCAAATCAAGAATGAACCACCATTCACAATTGCTACAAAGAGAATAAAATTCTAAGGAATACAACTAACAAAGGATGTAAGGGATCTCTTCAAGGAGAACTACAATCCAGTGCTCAATGAAATAAGAGAGGACACAAACAGACGAAAAAAAATTCCATGCTCATGGTGAGGAAGAAACAATATTGTGAAAATGGCCCTACTGTCCAAAGTAATCTATACATTCAATGCTATACCCATCAAGCTACCAATGACCTTCTTCACAGAACTGGTAAAAACCACTTTAAACTTCATATGGAATCAAAAGAGAGCCTGCATAGCCAAGACAATCCTAAGCAAAAAGAACAAAGCTGGAGGCATCACACTGCCAGAAATCAAACTAGACTACAAGGCTACAGTAATCAAAACAGCATGGTACTGGTACCAAAGCAGAGACATAGACCAATGGAACAAAACAGAGGCCCCAGAAGAAACACCACACATCTACAACTATCTGATCTTTGACAAACCCAACAAAAACAAACAATGGGGAAAGGACTCCATGTTTAATAAATGGTGTTGGGAAAACTGGCTAGCAATGTGCAGAAAGCAGAAAGTGGACACCTACCTGTCACCTTACACTGAAATTAACTTGAGATGGATTAAAGATTTAAACATAAAACCTAACACCATAAAAATGCTAGAAGAAAATGAAGGCAAAAAACATCCAGGACATAGACATAGGCAAGAACTTCATGACTAAAACATCAAAAGCAATGGCAATAAAAGCCAAGATAGACAAATGGGACCTAATTAAAATTCAGAGCTTCCGTACAGCAAAAGAAACTATCATTAGAGTGAATTGGCAGCAAACAGAATGGGAAAAAAATTTTTGCAATCTACCCATCTGACAAAGGGCTAATATCCAGAATCTACAAATAACTAAAACAGATACACAAGAAAAAAACAAACAAGCCCATTCAAAAGTGTGCGAAGGATATGAACAGACACTTTTCAAAAGAAGACATATTTGAAGCCAACAAACATATGAAAAAATTCTCATCACCACTGGTCATTAGAGAAATGCAAATCAAAACTACATTGCGATACCATCTCATGCCAGTTAGAATAGCAATCATTAAAAAAATCTGGACACGACAGATGCTGGAAAGGATATGGAGAAATAGGAACACTCTTACACAGTTGGTGGGAGTGTAAACTAGTTCAACCATTGTGGAAGACAGTGTGGCAGTTTCTCAAGGATCTAGAAATAGAAATTCCATTTGACCCAGCAATCCCATTACTGGGCATATACCCAAAGAACTACAAATCATTCTACTATAGACACATGTACACATATGTTCACTGCAGCCCTGTGTACAATAGCAAAGACCTGGAATCAACCCAAATACTCATCAATGATAGACTAGACAAAGAAAATGGGGTACAGATACACCATGGAATACTATGCAGCCATAAAAAATGAGTTCATGCTCTTTATAGGGACTTGCATGAATCTGGAAACCATCATTCTCAGCAAACTGACACAAGAACAGAAAGCCAAACACCACATGTTCTCACTCATAGGTGGGTGCTGAACAACAAGAACACGTGGACTCAGGGAGAGGAGCATCACACATGTGGGGCATTGGGGGGGCATAGGGGAGAGACAGCAAGGGGAGAGGAGGGAGGGGAGGGTGGGGAGGGAAATCATGGGGAGAAATGCCAGATATAGTATGCACCTAAAGTCAAATAAATAAATTAAAAATAAAAACAAAATATAATAATAAAATAAATAAATAAAACTAATTTTAAATACTTTAAAGTAATGAAAGTTCTTCCTTTCATAGAACATTTCTGGAATTTTCATAGCAAGATAGTTCATAGTTACTCAAAGCTGTAAGTTTATACCAACCACCATGGGAATCTTTAACACCATATTTGGGATTCTTTATCTCCATATTTCAAGCCTCCGTAAATAAGATCTAATACCATTAAAAACCCTAGAAGCAAACCTAGGCAATACCATTCAGGACATAGGCATAGGCAAGAACTTCATGACTAAAACACTGAAAGCAGTGGTAACAAAAGCCAAAATAGACAAATGGGATCTAATTAAACTTCAGAGCTTCTGTACAGAAAAAGAAACTATCATTAGAGTGAACAGGCAGGTAACAGAATGGGAAAAAAAATTTACAAGGTACCCATCTGGCAGACAGCTAATATCCAGAATCTATAAAAAACTAAAACAAACACACAAGGAAAAAGCAAACAACCCCATCAAAAAGTGGGTGAAGGATATGAACAGCCACTTTTCAAAAGAAGACATTTACATGGCCAACAAAAATGTAAAAAAATTCATCATCATTGGTCATTAGAGAAATGCAAGTCAGAATCACATTTAGATACCATCTCACACCAGTTAGAAGGGTGATCATTAAAAATTCTGGAGACAACAGAGGCTGGAGAGGATCTGGAGAATTAGGAACACTTTTACACTGTTGCTGGAAGTGTAAATCAGTTCAATCATTGTGGAAGACAGTGTGGCGATTCCTCAAGGATCCAGAAATAGAAATACTATTTGAACCACCAATTCCATTACTGGGTATATACCCAAAGGATTATAAATCATTCTATTATAAAGGCACATGTACATGTATGTTCATTGTGTCACTGTTTACAATAGCAAAATCTTGGAACCAACTCAAATGCCCATCAATGATAGACCAGATAAAGAAAATGTGGCACATATACACCATGGAATACTACACATCCATAGAAAAGGATGAGTTCATGTCCTTTGCAGGGACAGAATGAAGCTGGAAACCATCATTTTCAACAAACTGACACAAGAAGAGAAAGCCAAACATTGCATGTTCTCACTCATAAGTGGGAGTTGAACAATGAGAACACATGGACAGGGGGAAGGTAACATCACACACTGCGATCTGTTGGGGGGTGAGGGGGCTAGGCAAGGGAAAGCAGGGGGTAGGAAGATTGGGGAGGGATAATATTAGGAGAAATGCCTAATGTAGGTGACGGGGGGATGGATGCAGCAAACCACCATGGCACGTGTATACCTATGTAACAGTCCTGCCAGATCTGCACATGTACCCTAGAACTTAAAGTAAAATAAAATAAAATAAAAAGACAACATTCATTAGTCCCCTCCAGATTTCATTGTCTCCCCTGCCTTCTCTGCCTCTGTAACAAAGGTTTTTCCTGAGCTACAACTATGGGATAGCTAAACACACAGACAAACAAGCTGCTAACCAATCAGTTAAATTTATTGAGCAGCCTGCTTGCACCAGTGCACAGTAGGGCCTGTGATATCACACAGAAGAAAGACATGCATCTGCAAGCCTTTTCCTTTCTTTCAAAATGCCATATTCTCTCTCCATCACAACATTAGCTTTTCACTTCAATTTACAGTGTGCTCTAGACTCATTCATTATTAGCTTCAATGCTGCCCTTTTACATAGTAGGCTCAGGGAGATAAATGTGCCTAGGGTGCAAACACTAGGAAGCCTTTACTCTCAGGTCAATGTCAGTGCTGTTTTTGCACAGACCTGAGAGTGAGAGTCTGAACCCTGCACTCTAGCTATCTCATTCCCCTACCCCTGGACAGAGTGCCAGCTCTGCTAGGACACATTCAAGAAATAGTACCAGGGAGAATTCAAGATGGCCAAATAGGAACAGCTCTGGATTGCAGTTTCCAGTGAAAACGCAGAGGGTGAGTGATCGCTGTGTTCCCAAACAAATTTTTACAGCCCACAGACCAGGAGATTCCCAGGTGGAAAAGCGCCATGAGCTTCCAGTGTGGCTGTTTCAGCCAATACAGTGGGTCTCCACACAAAAACTCACAGAAATCTGGGCACTGTTTCAACTGGTGACTGGAACACCTGGGAGACAGAGTCACCCATTCAACTGGAAAAAAGGGGGCTGAAACAAGGAACCAGGTGATCTGGCTTGGCTAGTCCCACCCCCACAAAGACCAGCAATCTGAAACGCTCTGGATTGAGTTTCATAGCAAGCACATCTGGACCTGGGACGGTCCAGCTCTGTGAGGGAAAGGGCATTGGCCATTACCCAGGCAGTCCACCAATACTGAGGCAGTCTGCCATTACTGCAACAGTCCACCATTACTAAGGCAATTTATCATTACTGAGACAGTCTGCCATTACAGAGACGTTCTGCCATTACTGAGGCAGACCACCATTACTGAGGCAGTTCTAACTATACCCCTACAAACAAAACTGCAAGGACATTCACACAGCAGCCGGGAAGAGCCCACAGCAGCTCAGCAATGCCTCTGCTGGCAGACTGTGACTAGGCCACCTCCTTGCTGGGCAGGGCATCTCTGAAAAAAGGCAACAGAATGACAGGAACTTATAAATAAAGCCCCACCTTCCAGGGACAGAAAACCTGGGAAAAAAAGGCACTTATGAGTTCTGCAGCAGCAGACTTAAACATACAAGCCCAGCATCTCTGAACAGAACAACGGAGCTCATAGCACAGTACTTGAGCTCCTAAGTATCCTCAAGCAGCTCCCTAATCCCCATATATCCAAAGAGATACCTCATAAGGGAGAGCTCAGGCTGACATCTGGAGGGTATCCTTCTGGGATAAAGATAACAGAAGAAGAACTGGCAGCAATCCTTACTGTTCTGCAGCTGCCTCAGGTGATTCCCAGGCTAGCAGGGCCTGGAGTTGACCTCCAGCAGTCCTGCAGCAGAGGGGCCTGACTGTTAGAAGGAAAGCTAAGAAACAGAAAAGAAATAACTTCAGCATCAGCAAAAAGGACGTCCACTCAGAGACCCCATCTGAAAGTCACCAACTACAAAGACCACAGGTAGATAAATCCACAGAGATGGGAAGAAACCAGCACAAAAAGAATGAAAATATCCAAAGCCAGAATGCCTCACCTAGTCCAAGGGATCACAACTCCTCACCAGCAAGGGAACAAAGATGGATATTGAATAAGTCTGATGAATAAACAGAAATAAGCTTCAGAAGGTGAGTAATAACAAACTTTTCTGAGCTAAAGGAACATGTTCTAACCCAATGCAAAGAAACTAAGAACCTTGAAAAAATGTTTCAAGAAATGCTAACAAGAATAGACAGCTTAGAGAAGAATATAAATGACCTGATGGAGTTGAAACACAAAATATGAGAACTTCGCGAAGCATACACAAGTTTCAATAGCTGAATCGACCAAGCAGAAGAAAGGATATCAGAGATTGAAAACCAACTCAATGAAATAAAATGAGAAGGCAAGACTAGACAGAAAAGAGTGAAAAGAAATAAACGAAGCCTCCAAGAAATATGGGAATATGTGAAAAGACCTAATCTAAATTTCATAGTGTACCTGAATGTGATGGAGAGAATGAATCCAAGCTGAAAAACACTCTTCAGGATATTAACCAGGAGAACTTCCCCAACCTAGCAAGGAAGGCCAATATTCAGGTACAGGAAATACAGAGAACACCACAAAGTTATTCCTCAAGAAGAGCAACCCCAAGGCACGTAATTGTGAGATTCACCAGGGACGAAATGAAGGAAAAAATGCTAAGGGCAGCCAGAGAGAAATGTCAGGTTACCCACAAAGGGAAGCCCATCAGACTTACAGCAGAGCTATTGGCAGAAACACTACAAGCCAGAAGAGAGTGGGGGCCAATATTCAACATCCTTCAAGAAAGGAACTTTCAACCTAGAATTTTATATGCAGCCAAACTAAGCTTCATAAGCGAAGGAGAAATAAAATCCCTTACCAACAAGAAATTGATGAGAGATTTTGTAACTACCAGGCCTGCCTTACAAGAGCTCCTGAAATAAGTACTAAATATAGAAAGGAACAACCAGCACCAGCAACTCCAAAAACGTACTAAATGGTAAAGATCATCAATACAATGAAGAAACTGCATCAACTAATGGGCAAAACAACCAGCTAGCATCAAAATGGCAGGATCAAATTCACACATAACAATATTAACCTTAAATGTAAATGGGCTAAATGCCCCAATCAAAAGACACAGACTGGTAAATTGGATAAAAAGTTAAAACCCATTGGTGTGCTGTATCCAGGAAACCCATCTCACATGCAAGGATACACATAGGCTCAAAATAAAGGCATGGAGGAAGATCTACCCAG
The DNA here is from genome assembly GCA_031835075.1 of Saguinus oedipus. Taxonomy (NCBI): domain Eukaryota; kingdom Metazoa; phylum Chordata; class Mammalia; order Primates; family Cebidae; genus Saguinus; species Saguinus oedipus. The sequence continues at coordinate 182,404,910 of CM063170.1, read as the reverse complement.
CAAATGGAGAGCAAAAACAGCAGGAGTTGCAATCCTAGTCTTTTATAAAATAGACTTTAAAATAGAAAAGATCAAAAGAAACAAAGAAGGACATTACATAATGGTAAAAAGATCAATGAAACAAGAAAAGCTAATGATCCTAAATGTTTACGCACCCAATACAGGAGCACCCAGATACATAAAACAAGTTTTTAATGACCTACGAAGAGAATTAGACTCCACACAATAATAGTGGGAGACTTTAACATTCCACTGTCAATATTAGACAGATTAATGAGACAGAAAATTAACAAGGATATTCAGAACTTGAACTGAGATCTGGACCAAGCAAACCTAATAGACATTTACAAAACTCTCCACCCCAAATTCACAGAATATAAATTCTCAGCACCACATCACACCTAACTGTAAAACTGACTACATAATTGGAAGTAAATCACTCCTCAGCAAATACAAAAGAACAGAAATCATAACAAACACTCTCTCCGACCACAGTGCAATCAAACTAGAACTCAGAATTCAGAACCTTACTCAGAGCCTCACAACCTCATGGAAACTGCAACTGGCTCTTGAACCTCAACTGGATAAGCAATGAAATGAAGGCAGAAATAAAGATGTTCTTCAAAACCAGCAAGAACAATGACACAATGTGCCAGAATACATTGTGGTACAGAATACCAGACACATTTAAAGCAGTGTCTAGAGGAAAATTTATAGCAATAAATGCCCACATTACAAGAAGGAAAGATCTAAAATTGACACCCTGTCATAAATATGGAAAGAAGTAGAGGAGCAAGATTAAAAAAATACAAAACCTAGCAGAAGACAAGAAAGAACTAAGATCAGAGCAGAACGAAAGGAGATAGAGGCAAAGAAAAAAAAACAAAACAAAACAAAAAAACTTCAAAAATCAATAAATCCAGGAGCTGTTTTTTTGAAAAGATCAACAAAATAGACAGCTAGCCAGATTAATAAAAAAGAAAAGAAAGAAGAATCAAATAGATGTAATAAAAAATGATAAAGGGTATATCACCACTGATTCCACAGAAATGCAAATACCATCAGAGATTACTACAAACAACTCTATGCACATAAACTAGTAAATCTGGAAGCAATGGATAAAATCCTGGGTACTTGCACCCTCCCAAGCCTAAACCAGGAAAAAGTCAAAACCCTGAATAGACCAATAACATGGGCTGAAGTAGAGGCAGCAATTAACAGCCCAACCAAGAAAAGCCCAGGTCCAGATGGATTCACAGCCAAATTCTACCAGATATACAAATAGGTGCTGGTACCACTCCTTCTGAAACTATTCCAAACAATCCAAAAAGAGGGAATCCTTCCCAAATCATTTTATGAGACCAATATCATCCTGATATCAAAACCCAGCAGAGACTCAACAAGAAAAGAAAACTTCAGGCCAATATCAATGATGAACATTGATGCAAAATATTCAATAAAATGCTAGCAAACCGACTGCAACAGCACATGAAGAAGCTTATCCATCACATTCAAGTAGGTTTCATCCTGGGAATGCAAGGCTGATTCAACACATGCAAGTCTATAAATGTAATCCACCACATAAACAGAAACAAAGACAAAAACCACATGATTACCTCATTTTATTGAATATTTTGCATCTATGTTCATCATCAATATTGGCCTGAAGTTTTCTTTTCTTGTTGAGTCTCTGCTGGGTTTTGGTATCAGGATGATATTGGTCTCATAAAATGATTTGGGAAGGATTCCCTCTTTTTGGATTGTTTGGAATAGCTTCAGAAGGAGTGGTACCAGCACCTATTTGTATGTCTGGTAGAATTTGGCTGTGAATCCATCTGGACCTGGGCTTTTCTTGGTTGGGCTGTTAATTGCTGCCTCTACTTCAGCCCATGTTATTGGTCTATTCAGGGTTTTGACTTTTTCCTGGTTTAGGCTTGGGAGGGTGCAAGTGCCCAGGAATTTATCCATTGCTTCCAGATTTACTAGTTTATGTGCATAGAGTTGTTTGTAGTAATCTCTGATGGTATTTGCATTTCTGTGGAATCAGTGGTGATATACCCTTTATCATTTTTTATTACATCTATTTGATTCTTCTTTCTTTTCTTTTTTATTAATCTGGCTAGCCGTCTATTTTGTAGATGGCTATTTTGTAACAGACACAGAGAAGGCCTTTGACAAAATTCAACAGCCTTTTATGCTAAAAGCTCTCAATAAACTAGATATTGATGGAACTTATCTCAAAATAATAAAAGCTATTTATGACAAAACCACTGCCAATATCACACTGAATGGGCAAAACTGGAAGCATTCCCCTTCAAATCTGGCACTAGACAAGGATGCCCTGTCTCACCACTCCTATTCAATATAGTATTAGAAGTTCTAGTCAGAGCAATCAGGCAAGAAAAATAAATAAAAGGTATTCAATTAGGAAAGGATGAAGTCTTTATTTGCAGACATCATGTTTGTATATTTAGAAGATCCCATTGTCTCAGCCCAAAATGTCCTGAAACTGATAAGCAACTTCAGCATAGTGTCAGTATACAAAATTAATATGCAGAAATCACAAGCATTCCTACACACCAATAACAGACTTAAAGAGAGCCAAATCAAGAACGAACTGCCATTCACAATTGCTACAAAGAGAATAAAATACCTAGGGATACGACTAACCAAAGATGTAAAGGACCTCTTCAAGAACAACTACAAACCACTGCTCAAGGAAATAAGAGAGGACACAAACAGATGGAAAAACATTCCATGCTCAGGGTTAGGAAGAAATAATATTGTGAAAATGGCCCTACTGTCCGAAGTAATTTATATATTCAACACTATCTCTAACAAGCTATCTATGACCCTATTCACAGAACAAGAAAAAACCACCTTAAACTTTATATGGAACCAAAAGAGAGCCTGCATAGCCAAGATAATCCTAAGCAAAAAGAACAAAGCTGAGGCATCATGCTACTTGATTTCAAACTATACTACAAACTACAGTAATCAAAGCAGCATGGTACTAATTCCAAAACAGAGATATAGACCAATGGAACAGAACAGAGTCCTTGGAGGCAACGCTATACATCTACAACCACATGATCTTTTACAAACCTGACAAAAACAAGCAATAGGGAAAGGATTCCTTGTTTAATAAATGGTGTTGGGCAAACTGGCTAGCAATGTGTAGAAAGCAGAAACTTTTGATACCTTATGCTAAAATTAACTCCAGATCGATTAAAGACTTAAACATAAGACCTAATACCATAAAAACCTTAGAAGAAAACAAAGGCAAAACCATTCAGGACATAGGCAAAGGCAAGAACTTCATGACTAAAACATCGAAAGCATTGGCAACAAAAGCCAAAATAGACAAATGGGATCTAATTAAATTCCAGAGCTTCTGCACAGCAAAAGAAACCATTATTAGAGTGAACCAGCAACCAACAGAATGGGAAAAAATTTTTGCAATCTACCCATCTGACGAAGGGCTAATATCCAGAATCTACAAATAACTAAACCAGATTTACAAGAAAAAAAACAAACAAACCCATTCAAAAGTGGCAGAAGGACATGATCAGACAATTTTCAAAAGAAGACATTTATAAGGACAACAAACATATGAAAAAATGCTCATCACCACTGGTCATTAGAGAAATGCAAATCAAAACCACATTGAGATACCATCTCACACCAGTTAGAATGGCGATCATTAAAAAATCTGGACACAACAGATGCTGGAGAGGATGTGGTGAAATAGGAACACTTTTACACTTTTTGTGGGAATGTAAATTAGTTCAACCATTGTGGAAGACAGTGTGGAGATTCCTCAAGGACCTAGAAATAAAAATTCCATTTGACCCAGCAATCCCATTACTGGGTATATATCCAATGGATTATAAATCATTCTATCATAAAGACACATGCACACATATGTTCACTGCGGCACTGTTTACAATAGCAAAGACCTGGAACTAACCCAAATGTTCATCAATGATAGACTGGACTAGAAAAATGTGGCACATATACACCATGGAATACTATACAGCCATAAAAAATGATGAGTTTGTGTTCTTTGTACGGACATGGAAGAACCTGGAAACCATCATTTTCAGCAAACTGAGACAAGAACAGAAAATCAAGCACTATATGTTCTCGCTCAAGGGCAGGTGTTGAACAGTGAGAACACATGGAAACAGGGAGGTAAGCATCACACACTGGGGTCTGTTGGGGGGAAATAGTGGAGGCACAGCTGGGGGTAGTGAGATTGGGGGGGATGATAACATGGGGAGACATGCCAGTTATACGTGATGGGGGGATGGAGGCAGCAAACCACATTGCCATGTAGGTACCTATGCAACAATCCTGCATGTTTTGCACATGCACCCCAGAATCTAAAGTGCAATTATATGTATATACACATACACATTATCTCTTTGAGTTGATTTTATTTTTGCATAAGACTGAATCTCATATCCTTCATCTTAAGTTTACCAACCTTATCCCTTCTTTAAGAAACAAGTATCTTTTAAAAATGACAAAAACTGTGTCTTCAACACCTTTAACAGGCTTAACCATGTTTAAAGCAGGGTCTCCAGTTACTACTATTAATATAGAGAGGAAGTTACAGACTGTAAGGGGAATTTTTATTGAATTAGATTCTTCCTGAACTGGTAAAATACGTTAAAAAAAATGAAAATAAGGAATAACGGTGCCAGTTATTCAACACTTTAGAGACATATTTTTTAAATGTCCATAAAAGTCTATATGGTTCAGAAACTATTCTCATTTTAATGATATTATGCCTCTGTAGACCTCATAATGGAAATAAATATTTGCAATGAAAGCTCACTTTGTATAGATTGGAACAATTAGATTTTTGAAATATTGTGTCTTAATGTCACTTTGCCTTGCCCCAGTGAGTGACTGGGATTACACTGTATATACAGTGCATACTTGAATAACGAAATTTCCCATCAGTTTTCTTCAAAATCTTGCCATGAACTGCAACTAAAAAATAACTGTGTGCATGGCAAGTGATCTTTAAAATAATTTTCCGAGACTCTTCTGCTTTCAGCAGAACCTTTTCACTTTTGATTAATACTCTTTTCTGCTTTCTGATTCAGAACATTGCTTCCTAGAGTTACAAATTCAGTTATGGAGTGCCTTTGACCTACACTCCACTGGGTAAAAATAAGTGCTAATCCAGTGAAATCCAAGGTTCTGTTTCTTCAGCATCTTCAGGTTATCATAGACAATGGAGGGGAGCTATAAAGTTACATTTGTCTGTATGTGCACAAAGTGCCAATAAAGAGAGTTAAAATAATGTTTTATACATCTTATTGTGTTTCTTCTAATCAAGTCCATAAGATGGTTTGGGATGAAATACACATAATGACGAGAACTCAAGGGTTCACCCCCAGTTCTTCATAAAATAAAACAAAAGGCAAATTCATTCTGCAGGGCTGTAGATTTATGTTCATTTATGTAACCCTTTATGGTTATTACCATAGATTTTAGTAACATTAAAAACACTCTTATCTTTTCTCCTTCACTCCTTTCCTTAATATTTCCTTGCCATATTCTATACTAGTGTTAAAAGAAATAGAGCCAAAAGTTTCAAGTTTCTGAGTGACAGTCCTCAATACTGAGAAACACACCACTTTCAGTCACAGAACACGTAAGACAAAACAGGAAGTTAGAAAATGAAATCAAGTTTTTTATTTCTTCAAACTCACTACTTGTATTCAGTTCTGTGACTCCTTCCTCATACATATGCCATGACTCCCTGCCCAGCCACCCATGTACAACCCTGCACACTGTACAAAATTATTTCTCAGAGCTGGGTTAAGAAAAGCAATTGGAAAGACAGGAGTGGATGAGCTGTAGGAAATACTGTAGAATAGCTTTAAAACTTAAAATGCATGATGTGAATTTAAATTGTTCAGAAATACAAAATAATGTCATATTTTCCTATCATTGTTAAGCCATAACTCGAACAATATTTCTCAATATCCTGAAGGGTCTCAACAACTTTGTTAAAACTGGAAGAGCTAACAAAAATTAATGGTGATGGTAAAACATGTTGATAAGAACATGGACTTGAGTTCTGGGTTTTTATGTTGATTCCTCAAGTGACTGACTCCATGTCCTGAGATAAGTCTCTTAAAAATTTTCCAAGTTATAATTACTCTCCTTATTTCCAAGATGCAGAAACTGAAACAGAAAGTTTAAGTCTAAGTTAGCATGAGACATAGTCAAGCACTGAATTCAGGTATATCTAAATACAAAACTCATGCTCTTTTAAATTATTGTGCCATGACCATCTCTCCATTATTTTACAAAATATTCTTCCCACATGTAAAGTCCCTAATTTATAGTCTCATCCATGTCAAATGCTCAGTAAATGTTGTCTATTAAGTCCATGTTCAATGAAATTGGCTGGGCAAGGCAGTTTGGTTTGAGATGTGGAATAGCAGGAGATGGGCAGAAGGAAAGGTTGGCAGTGGTTAATATGAACAGACCTTCTTGTGCAAAATTCAAAAGATTAATTAGCCTGATGTAATGATTTTTGAAAACTCTTAGCCAAGCTGCCATAAATTTGTCCAAGTATGTAGCTTCTCTGTATGTTTATGTAATTTCACCCGAAAGATGAGCAATTATTATTCATGTACATAGACTGCATTTAGGTGCAAATGAGGTTTCCATGATTTAGCAAGTGTCCAAGGTAATCATTGTTTTGGTGAGCACAAGCCTGGGAGGCAGAGTCTTGGCAGCTGCAGCTGAAGTGAAGGAGAGAACAGCAGACTTGTCCCAGCAGGGGCTGGGCCCACAACAATAAAAAGAAAAGCACAACGTACTTTATGGACAAGGATTCAAATCAAATTATGTTAAGTTGGAGACTTCATGTAAAAAGAAAGCAGCTTTCCCTTGAAAAGGAGAAGAGCTTTATATGAAGCTGCAACCTATTTATTTCTTCCCCACTCATGCTTGTTATAAAAAATTTTGTTACCATCCCTAACTTCATCTGTGGTGTGTCTGCTATGAACTCATAAAAATTTACACTTTCATACTTTCTTATTTTATTTTGTTTCTGTTTTCAGCTCTTTAGAATGCATCAATCACTTTAACATTGTTGCTAGAATAACAAATCATGATGAGTATAACGGAATATTTTTAGAAGCACAATTTATAATTTATTTTACAATGAATGATTATGTGGGATACGACCTAGTTAAATGAACAAGAATTGAGTCATTCAACAAAAGACCAATTAGTAACTGTACATAACTGAATCACTTAAAGATTATTTAAGTTGCCTCGGTTTCCTCCACGTAGAAAATTGCCCAATTCATTTTATTCTCATTACCTCCACTGTTAACATTATGAAAACTTGTAGATAATTTTTATAAACTGGAAAAGAATGGCAAACCTAAAACATTTGTCCCTTTTAAAAACTATGTTCTCAAATAAATGCTGTTGACTAGCTTCTTAGCCTTTCTGGTTAAAAGGCTTCTTACAAAGTTAAAGATGGTATGAAATTAGTGTAAGATATAAAACTTTCACTATCTTCACACAAAGGGCTCAAATAAAATCATAAACTAATCATATCTGTAATCATATATCAAGATGGTTAACTTGTGATGTGTAGATTTAAAGTTATGGGTGCTTTTAGGTAATTGAATGAGTAAGTCAACTAGAGCAGGAAAAAAAACAGTGTACTAGATTGCACCACCTTTATTTATGATAGTTTGTGATTAGACTCTTTTTCTAGAAACCTACGTAAAATGTAGACAAATGTTGACATTTGGAAAATACTTGTATTTTATTTCACTAGCAATTTGTCATCTCTAGTTCAACAGGTATAGGAGATCTCCCAAGACATTGTTTTTGAAGGCACCTGTATAAAAAATGAATTTGTAAGGGAAATACTCGACTGACTCACTAATAGTGAATAAGGTAGCGTTTATGTAAAATTCAAAAAGCTAAATTGTGTCTACTGTAGTCTTTTATAAATATTTATAATGCCAATTATAGAAATTTGTCCTTGTTTGCTAGAAAACAGGCTAACTGAATTTCATTAGAAAAAGAAAAAATTCAGTAGGAAGAATTGTATTACATCTATAAACTAAGACTAAGATAATACTCAAATGGCTTACTTTAAGCATCCTTAAATACATTATCCAAGAGTATTAAATGAAAAGAAAACATAATGCAAAAAAGCAGATATAAACACTCATTGCAAATATTTTAGAATACTAAGTCAGTCATTTCACTAATCCTTGACCAAGGTACAGTTATTAAACACCATGTTATTTACTTGCCTCTAACTTACGTTATATGATACTAGAAGTGGTACCAGAATATTTCTTCCTCCTATTAATCAGTTAATTGTTTAGAGTCATGCAACTATTTAAAGAAATTGGTGATTTTTAAAATCTGAAATACATCTCTTGTGCTTTGAACAACATCGTTAAGCAAAAAGACGACCCATAGGATGGGAGAAGATATTTATAAATCACATATTTGGTACGGGATTTGTAGCCAGAATACATAAAGAATGCTTACAACTAAATAACAAAAAGGCAACTCACACAATTTAAAAATGGAAAAGGATTTGAATAGCTATTTCTCCAAAGCAAGTTTTATTTTTTACTGTCTAACTGTTCTAAGAAAATAATGATTTGTATACTTTCAACATGTGAGTTTTATGGTACATAAGTTAAGCCCCAATATAGCTATGAAAATTGTGTTACTTTCTTTTTCTTTTTTCTTTTTTTTTTTTTTGAGACAGAGTCTTGCTTCATCATCAGGAGCCAGGCAGGAGTGCAGTGGCGTGACCTCGGCTCACTGCAACCTCCACCTCCCGGATTCAAGCAATTCTCCTGCCTCAGCCTCCTGAGTAGCTGGGACTACAGGTGCAAGCCATCACGCCCAGCTAATTTTTGTATTTTTCATAGATACGGAGTTTAACCATGTTGGATAGGATGGTCTTGATCTCTTGACCTCCTGATCTGCTGGCTTCGGCCTCCCAAAGTGCTGGGATTACAGGCATGAGCCACCACGCCTGGCCAAGTGTCATTTTCTTTTGGCATGTGTATGATCTTAACTCTAGATACTTAAATTACTCTTTGTTGTTGTTGTTGTTTAGTTCTTTTTATTTTTTAATATGGTTTTATTTTTACATGGAAATAAGTAATTCCAAATCTGCTGTTGGATGAAAGCCATTTGCATTCAGTACAACCTACCATAATCTTATCTACAGAAAAACCTCTAAAGAATAACAGGTTTGTGATTCATGTTGCCTTGGGAAATAACACTTTTTCAGATTTATAATAGACATGTGATCAATCTTTTGTATATGCCTCATCTAAAGATTTTTAAATGTGTGTGATTTAGAAAAAATAAATGTTAAACTAAAATTCTAGACTTCAGATATTCAGAAACAATAGCTATTATAAGCTTAAAATCTTGCTATGCTTATGGTTTAAAAAGCTAGTGAAAATAAGAAGGAGACCCTTGAATATCTGAGCAACTTTTTGATAGAATTCATTTGCTGAAGTCACAGAAAGAGACAATACATGGAAACGAATAAATGGATACAAGTCAAAATACAGAAATATATTTTAGTACTTTTTTTAGGAGACAAACAATGGAGTTAAAAAAGAAGAAGTAGAACTAAAGAAAACAAAAGTCATTAGAGGAATTTTCCTACCTGCCAAAAGATTAAAGTAATTTGAGATTTTCCCATACTAAATGAGAAACTACTGGAAAAAAGACACTATGTGACCAGCAGTCATGATATGCGTATTCTAGTCTGGGATATGTAGGTTAAAAAACATGCAGGTTAAAAAATTGCCTCTGAAACACCATCTAGTTTGGGATATGTAGGTTAAAAACCACTCAGGCTAAAAAACAGCCTCTGAAATTAGGCCATCTATGTTGAATCCCTACCTCCCTTACCAACAGTAACTTGGGGAAGTTATTTAGCCTCCTTTTTCCTTGGCTTCCACAGGTAACTGTCATGGAGTAGTGTCTTTAAGTGTTATTAAGACATGATATGATTAGACCATTTTAGATGACTACTAACTAGCACTCCATCAATGGGAAAATAAGCACAGTAATGTATATGATTTCTTCCAGTTCTCAAATTTCATGTCATCATTAATTTTTGAGGGTCGTTTTGCTTGTTTATAGTTTTGTTTTTAATTTAGCATCCAGGTATAATAGTTCGATCTATAGACTTGCCTGCAAAAGATCATGATTCAGACCTCTGAATTCTGTTCTCACAATTGCACTGATCAGAGCAACCTCTAAAAGACACCCACTGAGAAATATGTCTGTGAAAACATCCAGACCTGTCTATGATGACTTTTTTAATGTGTCAAATTGGCTACACAAAATATGAGGGCAGAAGGAACTATGGTAGCCATTCTGTAACATACATACATCTTCCAGTCTTTCAGTCAAATGCTAACTTAGGTGCTGCCTGTGAAGGTATTTTGTTGATATAATCAAGTAGCATAAAGTGCAGAGTCTATTCTCATGAACCTGACTTAATCAGTGGAAGCCTTTTTTAAAAGACTTAGGCATTCTCCTTAGCCATTCTCCAACATTTTCTGGTGTACACTTTGTTTTCCCTTTATGGAACCTTCCCTTCCTCATTACCTGTGACAACAGCTTCATCCTAAAGCTTCAGAGTTTCAGTCTGCTTGTGATCTTCAGTTCCTGACTTCTTGCCCTGTGGACTCAATTTACTTCCCCACAATCATGTAAACCAATTCTTTGTGAAAGCTCAGTTAACAGACAGATAAATATATAGATCAATCGATGGATTAAATATATTTGTATTTTTATCAGTGTATCAATATATCTAAAGTGCCTGCTTTTTTGCATCAACAAAACATTTCTAAGAGGTCTGGAAAATGATTCTTTTTCTCTTTTCCATCCAGTTGCCTAATTAAACTGTTGATGGCACTCATTTTTTCCACAGAAGTACAAATACCCAGGCTTAGCTTGTTGTAGCAGCCCAGCTAATACACTTCTAATGGAGAATATAAGTACAAAAAGATGGCCTAATAAAAGGCCAAAGAACACACACCAACACTCACAATCCAACGGATACAAATCCAAATCTCCTTATTAACCTACATTTTCACTCTTAGATACATATCCTTGGCCTTTACTCAAAGTATTACTGTACTTGGAGGCAAGTATGGGCAGTGGAAGGCCTTTTATTTTCCATATAATTTGGAGTATGCTATTAACACTAAAGAATAATCTACTACTTAGAATATCATAGTCTATCAGGAATAGAGAAGGACTAGAAGCAATCCAAGTGGCATCTCCTTGGAATCACTAAAATTTCTAACAATTTCCATATTATTTCAACTTCTCCTCAGCATTTATTAGCATTTGAAGTTTTCTAGTCTACCACTAGTACAGATAAAAGTGTAAAAGGAAAATGTTACAACCAAAAGGGTTACATTTCTTCATCTAAAGGAGAATTTCTAAAGAATACAATCTCTGTACTAAATGGAGGCCCTACTAGCTTCCATGTGTATAGTCATATGGTTACTATCTTTTCTTGGCCATAAATTACATGGGAGCCATAACTACGCACTGGAGATGCCTGGTCACCAGGAACAACTAACAAGAAAATGGGATTGATGTGTTTAGATCCACAATGGCACAACATTATTTCTAAAATAATGACCTGTTCAGGGTCAGTTTATAATCTTTCTCCATTATATGTATCATATCAAATTTCTATGAATTTGTAAATTCAAGTTGATTACAGCAGTTAAACTCAGTGGAGTCAGACTCTATTTTGGGTTGCTGGAGTTAAGTCATAGTGATCCATTTAAAGTACTCTGATGTATAATTAAGTGTCTAAATTTACACACTTCAATTGCAATAAAAGTAGTCATAGGATAGTCTCTCTTGCACTTTTAATTCATTATATTAATCATAATTGGAGCACATAGAAGAGTTTTCAGTAGGAATGTTCTGAAAAATATGTGACTCTGAACTCTACTAAATTGACTATGGAAAAAATGTTCTTTTTTGTAATCAATCAAAACAAAAATGTACTGAATCTTCATCTAGAAAAGCATTATAGAATCCACAACTTATAGACGTGAAATAGTGTTCAGAGAAGAGCTACAAAGATGATTAACATGTTGGACTGCAAGAGCAATTTTAGAGGCTAAGGGACAGAGATTGTTTAGCCTGGAGGAGGATGGCTTATTGATGGTCTTCAAATATATGAGTGGTTTCTCGGCAGAGGATGGTGCCCTGCTGTTTTCCATCTTTTCTGAAGACAAGACAAAAGGAAATAGACTTATATTTAGTAACTTATATTAAAAACAAATAAAACTGTCTTGGTAGTGAACATTGTTAATCACTGAAATGATTCAGGCTATAGGCTCTTCTTCTCTACAGACTCATAAAAAAGTAAATGGTTTGGATCAAACTAGAGACAAGGTAATGAAAAGTGATGTCTTATGGCTCCTATTAAGGTTCATTAATAGAAAACAACAACTTAAATAGATTTTGAAGAAATCTATATATTTCTTCTAAATAATTTTTGCAAGTTGAACCTCATGACAACAATTGACTGACAAGTATTTCAAGGCTGCAAAGGGATACTATTTGTTCAACTCATTTAATGAATGAAGCTCAAATTTATAAACTCGTTATTTGTTACAGATAAAATTTTGGGAAGCTCTTTAGGTACTCCAAATTAAAAGATATATATATATACACACACAAGCATATATATAAAACATATATATATATATGTATGTGTGTGTATACATATGTGTACATATATATGTGTCTATATATGTGTGTATGTGTCTATATCTATATATATATATGAAAGAGTACGTGTCTAATGTCAACTTACACTGTAAGTACAATGTAAGAACACTGGACACTTAAATTAGGGAAAACATTCACAATTTCTATATTTTAAAAATTATTTTTAATGTTTGAATTTGTCAGATTGTTGCAAATAGAATAAATGCCATTAGAAAATCAATCCAGTAATAGCAAGGTTTAAAAGTAAGATATAACTCTTGTACTTGAGAATTCAAACTCCAAGAGTATATTAGATTAGTAAATACTTAATTGTATTATGAAACAAAAAATAAATAAATAATGCCAGAAAGATACAACTAGTTGTAGGTGCATAGAAGATAGAGTTATAGACTGCTTAAAAATAATATTTGAACTGTGTAAAATTCAGCATCCCTTCATGATAAAAACAACAAATTGGGTACAGAAGAAACATATCTCAACATGATGAAGGCCTTATATGACAGATCCACAGCTAGTATCATACTGAATGGGGAGAAACTGAAAGCTTTTTCTCTATGATCTGAAACATGAGAAGGATGCCCCTCTTTCACTAACGTTATTCAATATAATACTAGAAGTCTTAGCTAGAGCAATTAGAAAAGAGAAAGAAAGGAAATCCAAATTGAAAAGGAATAAGTCAAACTATCTTTATTTGCAGATGACACAATCTTTTACTGAGAAAAATCTAGACTCCACACACAAAAATTAGAACTGATAAATTCAGTAAAGTTGTAGGTTACAAAATCAACATGCAAAAATTAGTAGCATTTCTATGTCAACAGCAAGCAATCTGAAAAAAAAAAAAAACAAGAAAACAATCCCATTTAAAGTGGCTAAAATAAATAAAATACCTATAATTAAACAAACAATAAAGTGAAAGATTAAACAGTGATGAAATAAATTAGAGAGAACACAAAATCAGAAAGATATCACATGTTCATGGATTGAAAGAGTCATCACTGTTCAAATCTTCAAACTACTCAATGTGATCTACAGATTCAATGCAATCTCTCACAAAATATCAATGACATTCTTCACAGAAATAGAAAAAGCTATTCTAAAATTTGTGTAAAACAGTAAAAGACCAAGAAAAGTCAAATAAATTCTGAGGAAAAAAAACCTGAAAGCATCACATTATCTGACTTCAAATTATACTACAATGCTATGAGAACCAAAGCAGTATGTCAATGACATTAAAACACACACACACACACACACACACACACACACACACATAGAACCTAGAAATAAATTCACAGATTTACAGCCAACTGATATCTTACAAAGGTGCCAACAGCATACACTGGGGAAAAGACAGTCTCTTCAACAAATGGTGCTGGTAAAACTGGTTATCCATACACAAAGAATAAAATTAAACCTCTAACTCTCACCATATAGAACAATTAAAACAGATTAAATACATAATTTAAGACCTGAATCTGTGAAACTACTGGAATACAATATTGAGAAAATACTTCAAGACATTGGTCTGGGCAAAAATTTCTTGAGTAAGACCTGAGAAGCCCAGAAAACTTAAGCAAAATTGGACAAATGGGGTCACATCAAGTTTAAAAGCTTCTGCACAGCAAAGGAAACAATCGACAAAGGGAAGAGACTAACAACAGAATGGGAGAAAATATTTTCAAACAATTTAACTGACAAAATATTAATAACCAGAACATATAAATAACTCAAATTACTTAATAGCAAAACAATAAAAATAATAATCTGATTTAAATTGAGCCAAAATCTGAATAGACATTTCTCAAAAGAAGACATACAAATGGCCAATAGTTACATGAAAAATGCTCAGCTTCACTAATCATTACAGAAATGCAAATTAAAGCCACAGTGAGATACCATACCACCCATTAAAATGGCTTCTACCAAAAAGACAAATAATAGTTAATGCTGGCAAGGAAGCTGAGAAAGGGGAACACTTGTACACTGTTGGTGGAAATGTAAATTAGCATAGGTACTATGGAAAATAGTATGAGGATTTCTCAAAAACCCAAAAATAGAACTGCTGTTTAATCCAGCAATCTCATTGCTAAGTATATATCCAAAAGTAAGGAAATTTGTATAGCAAAGAGGTATCTGCACTCCCATGTTTATTGCTGCACTATTCACAATAGCTAAGAATCAACCAAACTTCCATGAACCCAGATGAATAGATAAATAAATTGTGGCACATGTTCACAATGGGATGTTATTCAACCATAAAAAAAGAATAGAACTCTGTCTTCTACAGCAGTATGGATGGAACTGGAGGACATTAGGTTAAGTGAAATAAGTTCCAGCACATTAAGGCAAATATTGCATGTTCTTGCTCATATGCAGGAGCTCAAAATATTGATCTCATGAAGGCAGAGAGTAGAATGATGGTTATCAGAGGGTGGGAAGGGTACTGGGAGAGAAGGGGATCCATAGGGGTTGATTAATGAATACACACAATTAGAAGGAATGTGATCAGTGTTCTATAGCAGAATAGGACAACTATAGTTAGCAATAATGTATTGTATATTTCAAAATAAGTAGAGTGGATTTGGAATGTTACCAACACCAGAAAACAGATAAATGTTTGAGGTGATGAATATCCCAACTACCCTGATTTGATCATCATGCATTGTACGATTATATTAAAATATCACATGTATTCCGTAAAAAATGTACAATTATTATAAATGCCTAAATATTTAATATACATATATAAATAAAAGGTAAATCTAAGCATGCTTCTTATGAAAAAAATAAGGATCAAGAGTTTTTTAAATATAAAAGGACAATGGTAGACTAGGCAGAGAAAACCACAAGGGCATGGAGAAACTGGAGAATGCATGCCAAAATAAATGAACAGTTCAGTGTACCTATAAAGTAACGTGATCAAACAGGAGCAGCAGGATATCTGTTAGACCCAGATTGTAAAGATGTTAGTTAAGGTATATGGCCTCCAAACTGTTCCATGAAAATGCATATGCAAAATAGTTTCCTTGGCCTTACTCCAAGAGCTCTAATGTATAAGGTTATTATAGGTTATTCTGCTACAAACTTTCTAAGGTTCAGTTTGAGAACCAGAGTACAAAACAAGGGACACCAGTGAAGTACACTGTGTGTCTTTGCGTCCCGAGCAACTGAACGAAACCACACAAAATTTTTGTGAGAAAGGCCAATTGCAGCACTTCTTTTATTCATAAATGGGGTCCCGAGCAACTGAACGAAACCACACAAAATTTTTGTGAGAAAGGCTTTGCAAAGTGTTCAAGAAGATAATAATGGCAACTGTCCAGCTATATTGGAGAAGAAAACAGTCAAATCTACAAAAATCTCCCGAGTCTACATTGATTGCACAGTGCTTTGGAAATGGCTAGATATTTTTTTTCAATCCCTAAGAAACAGAAGATGTATTTGGGCAGATAAGTAAGGTTGATTAATTTACATGCACAGCTGCCTTCCAGGTGACTGTCATCCACTTGACAGGATGAAGGAGCCTGAAATTCCAAACATGAATATTTCATAACAAAACCGTGAGTCTTACCAATAAAAGGGATAAGGAGTTGGCGAGGAGGGCAGTGAGACATATTTATAGTCATGTTGCCACTGGATAAATATCCCTAAGCCTAAAGCTAGCTTTGAATGACAAAACACTTCAGAAGAAATACCTCAGATACAGGCTTTCAACATGCAAAAGATATTTAAGACATTAATTTTCAAATAATCACTATTTTTCTAACTTTTTAAAAGTAATGTGGAAAACTGTTAGAGATTATCTGAATGATCTTCTATTGCTTACGTGATAAAGACTGCAAATTTGAGGAGTAAATGAAATATTATGGATTTGGGAAACAATGATCTTCAGGAGTGGAGATCACTAACCTTCCTTATTTGTGTGGAGAACATGTACTAATGAAAGACTACGAATAGATGATTATAGTGACATGCTTGAGGGTAGAAATAAAAAGTATTTTGTCTCTAGGATAAACTTTCAATTGTCTGCCTTACGAGGTAAATATGAGGATTCTTTTTGAAATCATACCTAATTGATATAAATAGTATCACAAAAATAAAAATCTTTTTGAACCTTCTGTTGGTAAGGGGGAATGAAAAGCAAAACTCTTACAAATCAGCAAACTTACAGAGGGAGCAGACTATTTCAGGCATGTCCTTTGTATCTGAGAGTCAGGATTCCTGAACTGAATTTGAAGAATAAAGTACCTTCAAAATTTTTACCTTTTCATGGCAATTTTGTTTGCTTATTTGAAGAATTATAAATTCCTAGAGTATCTTGAAATCATATATATGTGTAAATAAAAGTCACCAATTATCTAATTTAAGTATTATGTACTAAAATATATTCTAGTATTCTAGTGTTTATTTTGAGAAAAATATAAAAACAGTAGAAAAGGGAAAAATCTGAGATAATATAGGGAAAAAATATATGATTGTAAAGATAGTATTTATATATATACACACATAAAAACATATTTTATTTTAGTGTGATAATTGGCACGATAAATCCAGAGCATTCATATAAAATGCAAGCACATGTATACACTCATTTTCTAACTCGCTTTTGATTTGAAAGCATGGAATAGTCGCCTATTATTCTAGCTGCAAAGTGTACTTTCTTCAAATTATCATTTTGATTCAATAAACGTGTTTGTTCTGAATTTTCTGAGTAATTACCCTAATTTATTTTCTAGGTTATGTGTAAAATAAATGTAGATGTAGTACATATTCCTTCATCAGTGAGAGAACAGACCAGTTTACTTTCAACAGAATCATATAAAGGGAAACTTCTTTCCCTTTTGGACCATTTTTTGATCAATTATCAAAATTTGATCATTTTCAATGATTTTATTATTGTACACAACCTACTTCTTGTGAGCACAATACCATTTAAATGCTAATGCCTGAATTTGAGAAGCACAGGGCATAGCAGAAAATCAGATTTTGTCAATTTGAATATGAAGATCCTTTATTTCTTTATCTGGGCTTCATTAGCCATTGACCTAAATGTATTTATTTCCAAAATATTAATTGCTTTTTATATACTTTAAGCCATTAGTAAATTATTACTATGGTGAAGACCAGAGGGTATTTGCCTTTGTAAAATGTCAATAAATTTTTTAAAGAATATGTAATTTACAATACATTACTCATTGTTGGAACTACGGGATGGGAGTAATTTCCAGACAAATAAACTCTTTTAAGACTGTGTCCTGTAGCATTCAACTTAGCTTATTTTCTACTAAGGGTTTTTTAATGAATAATCAAGAAACAGCTGTCTTGAATTTACTGAATTTAGGATTTATGGACTTGTGATGGCAGGGATCCTTTTGGCATTCGGGTCTATACAGACTGTAAATAGCAGGGTAGACATAGTTCCTTAAGAATGTTCTTTGATATAATTGAATTATATAACTCTTGCCGTTTTATCCAATTGCTTATTTTCTTGGCATGAATTGTAGGGATGTGGCTGTGAGATAGCAATGACATAATTACTGATGCATCTTCAATTGGGATAGGCCTTATTCAGAAATCAAGATGTGGAGATCTCACGAGGATCCAGTAAGTCAGAGATGGAGGAGATCAGCCACAGATAAGCTGTAGAATGGAGCTAAAACTGACAATAGGGACATGTTTGTAACAGAAGCATGTGGAAGTATGAAAAGAAGATAGGTATGGGTTTTAGTCCAGAATCCTAACATCGGAATGTCTGAAAATGAAAGAAAAAGATGTTAATGCATGCCCCAGTGCACAATAATGGGCTAAGTATAGAATCCTTAGAGAAGATGAATTGATCTAAATAGTGTTTGGTTGGTGGTTTCAACAGAAAGAACTAAGATATCTGTTTTTCCACTTAAAGAATTTTTGGACATTCAAAGAAAGTCACTTAAAACTTTAACACTAGCCTCCTGAAAACCAAAAGTTATGTTGAAGAAAACTATTTTAATGAAAAATTTAAGACAATGTTGTGAACAGGTTAAGGGAAGATTTCAGTTTAGGGGCTTTTTCAAAACATTCCCTAAATTACAAAACAAAAGAGAGCCTTGTCTCAGAAGTCTGCTTCTCCCGGTCTGGAGATGCAGCCCTATGAGTGAGTTAGGCACTTCAGGAGGACAGTGACTTTTCAGACAACAGAGCAATAAATGACCATTCCCATCCTACAGATGGATCACCAAGAGCATTAGCATGTCTCTATGTGTGCACCTCAGTCTTCTGAGGCATTGATCACATTGAAATTTGATTTCTCTTAAGGTCCACTGAATCCCAAAAAGAAATTGCATTTATACTTTTCATTATCACATTTGCAAAGTGAATGAATTTTTTTAATCCAAAAAGGCAGCATCAAAATCAGGCCACTAAGAAGAAAGGCAAATCTGGTGTAGAAGAAATATGCTCTTTACTCCTCGAAGGTGTACAGAAGTTTATTAATCTATTGAAAAAATTATAACTCTGCTTTGTTCTATTGAGACGCAGAGTAAAAGCAGAAAATAGTGTTGTTAGTTATATCAAAATCCTTCTTTTTCAGGATGGCCAAGTTGAGATGTCAGATGCCAAGTCTCCTCAGAAAGAACCAAAGTTACAGGTGAATAATTGCAAGTTGAATAGAAGATTAAGGAGAGAGTGCCAGAACCTACTGGAGAACTCACAGAAAGAAGCTATGCACAGAAAAAAATAAGGAAGGAAGAGTGCAGCAGAGAGTGAATCCCAAGGAACTTGGAGTCTGGTGGAAAATGTGGGGTGTTTGGGGTTCCATTCACCCCTGTGGCAGACTGGGTTTCTGAACTGTAGGAGAGCTCCTTTGCTTGCCCTAGTCCAAACACCTGTGTGGGTGGTGATTTGCAAATCTATCGAGGGCATTGTGCCAGGCTACCAGATTGTATAAGGTTGCTCACCCTCTCCCCAGACCTGAGCTGCAGTGGTAATTGCCACACGGGGTGTGCATCATTCCGGTCCTCTGTCCTGCCCAGGAAATCACAGCCTTCATGTCTCCACATCACCAGATTCCCCCATAGACATTCCCAAGCACCTGCTCAGATTGCAGCAGCAACACATGGGGCCAGATGTACTCAAGGTAGCTAGAGAAATCCTGGTGGTCTTACCCTCAGGGTATGCTGCTCCTAGGAGAAGAGAGAGTATAGTGCACTAGGGAGTGGCCCTTGGGACAAAGGAAGCCAGAGCTCATGCTCTCCTTTGCCCAAGAGCTTCCTGCTTGGGGTCTGAGAGTGACAGCACCCCTTACAACACAGAGGCATTATGCTCAGTGCTCTGGGGGAAGTGTTGTTCAGCCCCAGCGGTCTGGCAGCTCCAGTGCTCAGGCACAGTAGTAGAAAGGGGGACTTCTCTTTCCCAACTGCCCACTGCTGCAGACAAAGCCATGGATGGCTGTGGACAGCCGATCCAGGACTATTAGGAGCAGCTACACTGATATTGGAGGTGTGCCTACCCACCAAGTTGTGTGCCTACCTAATGGTCTTCCTTGCACCATGGGCAGAGCCCCTTCCCTCCCTACACTGAGTTGCAGCATTCTGGCAATAAAGGACAGACGACTAGCAGAACTGTCTGTTATGGGCTAAGGGAAGAGGCTCCTCCCTGAAGCCATGGTACAGGTGTTTTCTGTGGCTCTCAGGTTCCTTGCAGCTTGTAGATAGTATCCCTGTTTCCACTGAGACATATGAGACCCAGGGCAGGAGTATAATTTTAAAAAATGGATTATATTCCTGCCTGTCCAGGATGTGAAGCTGGTGCAACCCCCTACCACCCCTGGAGAGACCGTGGCACTTTTCACCAGGAGTTTTCTTTGCTACCCCCGTCAGCACTGGTGCTTGTGCTTGTCACTGGAGTACCTGAGGGTGAGACTGGCTGTCCAGTTCTGCCCAGGTTTGTCCCCTGCTCCAGGGCTAAGCAGGCAACTCACAGCACAGAACATTCCACCCACCAGTTCATCCCTCAAGGCAACAGAGAGCTCCTCTTTGAGATTAAGTCTATTCTTTTTTTTTTAATTTTTTATTTTTTATTGCATTTTAGGTTTTGGGCTGGAGATTAAGTCTATTCTTACCTGTTTCTGCTATAGCTGGTTCTTACTCTCTAGTGCCTTTTACTGGCCTGGAAGTTGAACTACACAACCCAAACAAAATCTGTCTCAAGAGCACAGCGCTTGGAAATGGCGATAAGCTTCTCAAGGCCTCCAACTCCCTGTCTCTATAGGAGACTGAGCACTTACTCACATGCCCAGTATATAACTACCACAGCCACCATTTGAGAAAACCACCACACTGGCCATCTATAACCAAGGAATCAGAGCCCTGGCCCCTGGTCAAAGGGCACCCAGAAGCAAAGCCAAATGACCCTATTCAACATACTTTGTAGTCACATCCTGCAGGGAATTTTTTTAAAAGTCCCAACCAGATAAAAATAAACCTAAAAATAAGAAGTGAGAGCTTCTTCAGATGAGAAGGAACCAGGATAACAATCCTGGCCACATTAAAAAAGCAGTGATCCCAAAAGGTACACACTAGCTCTCTAGCAACAGACCCCAATCAAAATAAAACTTCGGAAATGCCACATAAAGAATTCAAAATATGGATTATAAGGAAGCTCAATGAGATCCAAAAGAAAGTTGAAAACCACACAAACTAGAAAAACAATTCGGGATATGAGTAAAAAATTCACTAAGGAAATAGATATTTACAAAAAAATGAAACAACAGAACTCCAAGAAATGCAATATTTATTGAAGGAACTATAAAATACAGTTCAAAGCCTTCACAATAGTCTGAATAAGGAAAAATTGAAAGCATTCTCCCTAAGAACGGGAAAAGGACAAGGATGTCCACTTGCACACTCCTATTCTACATAGTACTGGAAGTCCTAGCAAAAGCAATTAGGTAAGACAAAGAAAAGCCATCTAAATTGGAAAGAGGAAGTCAAATTATCTGTTTGCTGTTTATATAATCTCCAAAACATCCCTAGACTTTATAAATAATTTCAGGAATTTTCGGTTTACGTTCCTGCCTGTCCAGGGTGTGAAGCTGGCACAACCCCCTACAACCCCTGGAGAGACCTTGGCACATTTCACCAGGAGTTTTCCCTGCTACTCCCATCAGCCTTCACAATAGACTGAATAAGGAAAAATTGAAAGCATTCTCCCTAAGAACAGGATAGACTGAATAAGGAAAAATTGAAATTCTATACATCAACAATGATCCAGCTGAGAACTAAATCAGGAACTCAATCTCATTTATAATAGCTACAAAAAAAATACTAAGAATTCATTTAACCAAGGAGGTAAAAGTTCTTTATGGGAACTACAAAACACTAATGAAAGAAATCATAGATAACACAAACAAATGGATTGGAAGAATCAATATCATTGAAATGACCATGCTGACCAAAGCAATCTACATATTTAAAGCAATTCCTATTAAATTACCAATGTTATTTTTTATAGAATTAGAAAAAAACATGAAATTCATGTGAAACCAAGAAACAGCCTGAATAATCCAATCAATCCTAAGTAAAAAGAAGAAAGCTGGAGGTATCACATTACCTGACTTCAAATTATGCTGCAAGGCTGTAACAATCATAACATTATGCCATGCAGTCCCTGACAGGATGCTTTGGTTATTCTGGCCCTTTAGTATAAAAATGGACACGTAGATCAATGGAACAGAATAGAGAACCCAGAAATAACCTACAACCAACCGATCTTTGACAAAATCAACAAAAATATATACTTGGGAAAGGACACCCTATTTAACAAATGATGCTGGGCAAATTGGGCAGCCACATGCTTAACAATGAAACTGGGTCCATATCTCTTATCAAACACAAAAGTTAAGATGGATTAAGACCTTGTATTAGTCTGTTCTCACGCTGCTAATAAAGACGTAATTTAGACTGGGTAATTATACTGTAAAAAGTTTTAATGGGCTCACAGTTCCACATGGCTGGGGAAGCCTCACAATCATGGCTGAAGGCAAAAGAGAAGCAAAGAGACACCTTACATGGTAGCACAAAAGAGCGATTTTGTGCAGGGGAACTCCCATTTATAAAACCATCTGATCTCATGAGACTTATGCACTATCATGAATGAGAATACTATGGGAAAAACCTGCCCTCATGATTCAACTACCTCACACTGGGTCCCCCCCCATGACATGTGGGAATTATGGGAGCTATATTTCAAGATGAGATTAGGGTGAGGACACGGCCAAACCATATCAGGAATTAAATATAAGACCTCAATCTATAAACATTCTAGAAAAAAACTAAGAAAAATCTTCTGGAAATCAGCCTGGACAAATAATGTATGACTGAGATCTCAAAAGCAAATGCAACAGAAACAAGAATAGACAAATGGAACTTAATTAAACTAAAAAGCTTCTGCAAAGCAAACTAAATGCTCAACATAGTAAACAGAAAACCTACAGAGTGGGAGAAAATATTTGTAAACTAAGCATCGCAAAAAAAGGATAATATCAGAAATGTACAAGTAACTTAAACAATAAAAAAACTCCATTAAGAAGTTAATGAAAGTTAAAAAATTAACAGACACTTTCTAAAAGAAGACATACAGGCAGCCAACAGACATATGAAAAAATGCTCAACATCACTAGTCATCAGAGAAATGCAAATTAAAATCACAAGACACCATCTCACACTCATCAGAATGAAAAAAGTCAAAAAACAACAGACATTGGTGAGGATGCAGAGAAAAGAGAAATTACAATGTTGGTATGAATGTAAATATTACAACCTTTAGGAAAAACAGTGTAGAAACTTCTCAAATAAGTAAAATTTTAACTACCCTTCAATCCAACAATCCCACTATTGATTATCTGCCCAAAGGAAAAGAATATATCAGAAAGATATGTGCACTTCTGTTTTTCAGAGCACTCTCCACATTAGCAAGGATGTGAAATCTACTAAGTGTCCATTGACAGATTATTGGATAAAGAAAAGTGGTATCTATATACCACAGAATACTACTCAGCCATACAAAAAAATAAAATTACATTCTTTGTTGCAACATGGATGGAACTGAAGGCCATTGTATTAAGTGAAGTAACTCAGAAACGAAAAGTTAAATGCCACATATTCTCACTTATAAATAAGAGCTAAACAATGTGTACATATGGACATACAGTGGAATAATAGACTTCGAAGACTCCAAAAGGTGGGACAGTGGGAGAGGGGTAAGGGATGAGAAAATCCCTAATGGGTACAATGTATATTATTTGGGTGATGGTTACACTAAAACTCAGACTTCACTGCTTTCAATATATCCATGTAGGAAAAATGTATGTTTACCCCTAAAATCTATAAAAAATAAGTAAATAAATGATACAATAAAATCTTATTGATTAGCCAGTAGAATTGCCTAAAAGTAATGATTAGAAAAAAAAAATGATGAGTTTGTGTCCTTTGTAAGGACATGGATGAATCTGGAGAACATCATTCTCAGCAAACTGACACAAGACCAGAAAAGGAAATACTGCATATACTCACTCATAGGTGGGTGAGAAAAATGAGAACACATGGACACAGAGAGGCGGTCTACTATACACTGGGGACTGTTGGGGGAAATGGGGGAGGGACAGTGGGGGGAGCTGGGGGGGATAGCCTGGGGATGAATACCAAGTGTGGGTGAAGGGGAGGAAGGCAGCAAAACACACTGCCATGTGTGTACCTATGCAACTATCTTGCACGTTCTGCACATGTACCCCAAAACCTATAATGCAATAAAAATTTTAAAAATAAATAAATAAATTAAATAAATAGAAAATTAATGCATATATTAAACTTCTTAATTTGCTCTCAGACATTTGCATTATCAATTAATATGTTACATGTATCAAATTTTATTATGTTATTAAGATATGGATTTTGCATATTACTTTATATGTAGAAAGTATACATCAGAACAGCAACAGTGATACTGTAATGAATGTCATGTACTAGGCATCTTTTGTCTGAGCCTGGATTCCCCAGGAATTGGAGCTTGAGGCAAAGGCTTATGTGCTACTACTGTTTTAGGAAGTGTCATCCCAGAGAGCTAACCTGAGAGACAAAGGGAGAGAAACAGTGTTAAAAAAAGTAGAGTATACTACAAAAATGTGCTGTTGAATTAGCGGCTACTGATTGCTTGATCTCAAAAAAGCATTCTCTAAGAAAACATATAAACTGCATTTCCAAACAGTCTATCCAGAGGGAAAAAGGGATAAAAATGTTTTTCCCAATGTCTCCCATGTGTTAAAGATTGTCTCCAGGGAAACTGACAAATTATCATACTTCCAGATTGCATATGTATGGTAGTAATCTGAATCCTAGAGCATTTTGTGCCTTTGGTATCCAAAGATAGCCCTAGAGCAGGAGGCAAGAGGTGCAGGGCACAGGCATGAGGCATGGTACTGTTAGGCTGCATTCGATGAAGCTCATGTAGAGCAGGTGACCACAGTAGTGGCTGGAACAAGGCACAGTGAAGCAACAAATGATGTAAAGTGATGCATGTGAGAAGTGTTTTTCCAATTGTTGCAGGCATCAGAAGCACCTGTGGAGTTTGTTACAACACAGATTGCTGGACACCATCCCCAGAGTTTCTGATTCAGTAGGTCTGAGATGGGGCCCAAAAATTTCATTTTTAGCAAGTTTGTAGGTGATGCAATCCTATACTTTGATTAGTCCTGCCTAAGTCTACAGTCCAGTACCCCTTCCACACATATTCCCCCAGGTCCAGGTCGGCTAGTGTATATTAGTACTCCTAAAATTTCTTCTGGGTATGATCTATTTCCTCCAGACCACAGACTACACTTTCCTGAATGGTATGCTGAAAGTGGACTCTGCTTATCCACTTAGAGACAATAAAAATGGTAGAGGAGATTCTTAAGGAGAAAAGATGCTATTTCTGACCTATGTTCCACAAATGGGGTTTTCGTATAGACTGCTGGGATGAGACTGTTGATGTCTGGCAAGGGGAAAGAGCAGCTTCTGCCAGCCCAGAGGGTTCAACAAAAGCTAGAAGACCAATATTTGAATCTCTGGAATCCTCAACCAAAAAATTATTTTCTATGGTTATCCATTTTTCCCATTAACCTACACAGACTAATATATTTTATGAGAAGATGGAAAGAATAAGGTAAATTTAAAAATTATTTTAAGAAGTTTACTTTCATTTTACTAGATTCCATGTAATAATTCTTGTGTAGCTGTAATTTAGACTTTTGAAAACAGTAGAAAAAATATTTGATGAAGGTGTTAATTGAGCTATATCTAGAGTTATGAATACTTGGTATAAAATGTAGGATCTAATTATACAGGTCTATTGTAAAAAGCAGTCTAAAGATAAAGACATGATTCTTTGCTTTTCGTAAAGATTATCTGTTATGAGGTTTTCTCAGTTCCCTCGAAACAATATAGGTGTCAAAATCACCAAAATCACAACATATCATCCATTAGGAACAAACCTGCAAAATAAGAAATGAGGTTTGTAAGTACAAAGAAACATCAGCAATCACATCCCATTACAGTTATTTTACAAGTGATTGCTCTTGCTGACCTTGTAGTTATGGAGGAGAAGCCCTTCCTGTGGCCCCAAGGGAACTAATGTTTAATTGAGTTAATAATTTAATAATAGAAACTATTAGAGAATCTGTGAAGTAAAAAGTAAAGGATAAAAAGATTCTACAGAAAGCAGAACATTTGGACAATTTCCATTTAGTCATTCAATATTTATTGAACACCTGTCTTACACTAAGATCCTTGCTAAGGACAGCAAAGTGCAAAGATGATAAAAAATACTTTTGCCCTCTAGAAAATAATAGACTGCTATAACAGATAATGGGTAAAAAAGTTACAATAATCTGCAAAAAGGAATTTTTTTTTAATTTGGACAAGTATGATGAAATTATTTGAAGAAATGATGTTTCTGAAATACATATACCAGAATTTTAGAGAGAGAGAGAGAGAGAGAGAGAGAAGGGAAGAAATGACTTTCATAATTGGAAGTATGTTTCTATGTCACTAAACATAACTCTAATTCATAACACTTGTTATAAATTGGCTGTTTGGATAAATGTGGAGTAGTGGGAATTCTGAACTTTCCTGTGTTCAGACCATTTCTTATCCACTCCTTCCATAAAATAGAAATCACGCCACAGATATTGTGAGAGTCTCTGTAAGAACACATGTAAATAGAAGGTAAAATATAAAGACAATAAACTCCCCAAAGGGACTTTCGTGTAGAGAATAATTTGCATTAGGTTAACATCAAATTTCAACAATTAGCCCTCTAAATATAAATCCCGTTAGTTTCTAAAAGAATAAATTCATTACAAGGAAGTACTAGATATTCCAAATAAGACTTGAAAGTACCAAATATTATTGGATATGGGTCATACCTTGTGGGTATAAAGAAAGAGAAAGAAAGCATAAAATATTTTTGCTCTTCTTTTTCTTCTCCTCTCCTCTCCTCTCCCTTTCTCCTCTTTCTCCTCTTTTCCATTCTCTCCCTACCTGTCTTCCCCGTACTCCTTTATTAAATATAAAGAACCTTGGCTTCATCACATAACAACCAAATGATTTGGGAACTCAGAATATTGATGTTTTGCTAAGAGAAGTGACATGAACTTTGTCTTCAAGAAGGAGGAGTTCATTACTCCTTCTTGTCCAGATAAGAAAGTAAAAAAAAAAAAAAAAACTGTCCAGATAAGAAATAAAATGGATGTAGGATAAAGACTGATATGATGTGCCAAGCATGCTAGATTTTTTTAATTAATATTCCTTTTTAACCTTTTGACAAAATTAAAAAGGTGATGCATCAGTGATAACCAATTAGACTGAATCAGATGGCTTCCCTCTTAACACCTATCTGAGATGCCAACTAAGAGAGACTTAGAGGATGAGCTTTGAACTGAAAAGCCAAGAGAGAATTTTCCTCTTTATTTCAAATGCCTTATTTTGACATCATCCCATGATTTAGCCTGAACCCATAATAGGGAGAATATCTCTTCCACTTTTTTCTGCTTGCCTGTATATCTCTCCTCACCCTATCCCCAAAGTCAAGTAAGATTCATCAATAACACTGTCCCAATTAATATTCTAGTTGTTAAATGAATACGAAAACTACTTTAACAGGTATATCTGGGACTCATTTTAGTTTATAATATTGTTTCCATAGGAATATGCATTCTAGATTAACAAAACAGTAACTTAACAAAAGTATGGTTTAGAAAAAGTCATTGATATATTAAGCCTTTACTTGTGTAAGAAGTTAAAGGACATGGAATTCAACAGTGGCAGTGTTAGCCCACCGATTTGGGATTTTCATGTCCTGTGTGACTGGGCAAGGACAGTTGGGAGGCAAACACTGCTTCAATCTTTTTTTGTATACTTTTATAGTAGATAATGCCGAAAGGTAGATGGCTATTTTAAATGTCAAGATTAGCTTTTGTTGATTGGTTCATAGCGTAATCTTTTATAAAGGTCTACCAAAAAGTAATGAAATGGCATTTCATTTTACAATGAAAGGAAACTGTACAGCATAAATACTTATGAAAGAAAGTAAAAATGTTTATAGTCCACGAGAAGCATAAAACTATACTAAAAGAACAATATATATGCATTGCATCCCCTATCTTTGATCTTTTGAATTCGAAATTTCAAGTACTTTTTGATACTTGGTAAGAAGATGGGATTGCAGTTGTTTTACTAATAGAAATATATTTGAGATTTCACCATGCTTCATCTATTTTTCTCAGGATTTTATGATCTAAATCTAACCTCTCAGCTGGCTGCCTTCACCTTTTTCATTACCACTTTACCTCCAATCATCACCCAGTGACATCTCTCTTATTGATGACAAGGCTATCAATTTTCTTAATAGTGTGTCCCTAAACTTCCTTTTGTTGAAGATTACATCTTATTTCTATTTCAAAATGACTGCCTTTCCCTTTTTTCTAAATATATCAAAATGAATAAAACACTAATTTTGAAATGTAGTTTTGTGGAAATTTACACTCTTTTTCTTTAAACAATGTACCTTTCACCTAGAGTTAAAACACACTTTTGATAACTAATACTATTTTCCAAGTTATATCTTTATTGCGGAAAAATAAACATTTCTAATTCTTTACTTTATTTTTATGTTGTGAGCTGACTAAGGTAGAAACAAAGCAACCAGAAATTTAAAAATCTGTATTCTGATTAGTTGAAAACTAGCATACTGAATTTTCTACTATGAGGATAATATGGTTTTAAGTTTACTGAAACTTTGAGAAAGCAAACTGAATGAGGCAACTCTAGCACTTGGAAAGCTTTTTAAAGGCACAGAAAAGCTCTGCCAATAGAGTGAGGAAAGTACTGGAAACATCAGGGAGAAACTATTTCTTAAGTGTAAATTAATAAAAATATTGTTTCTTATTTCAAAAGGTACTTAACTCAGAATAACTGTTGCCCTATGTAATTATCACACATAAAATATGTTTTTTCCACAAAACTTAAATATACGTAGAAAAAATGTTCCATCCCATCACTCCTGTGCAGATTTTTGAGTATATTGAAAGATGAGGCAGATACTCTGCCAATGGTCTGAGATTTAAGTGCAGTCTTGAATGTAGCCAGGAGAAGACAGGAAGTAAATTCTATGAATCACACTGAAGGACTGCCTTGCAAATCCCAGATGGAGGGAATTTAATCACTTACTTGTCATGCCAAAGCTTCAGGTATAGCAGACCCTCTTGCACACTGCCCCACACCATCCTCTCAGACTCACCTCGTTCTGGAAATAGTTTCTGGTAGGACTGGACTTAGTTATTTTGACCTTGCCTTGGGTCAAACAATCTCTGCATGAGTTTTTCTTTTTTCCTGGGCTTTTCTAAGTCTTGATATGGAGCAGTGTCGAGAGACTGTATGGCATGCATACACTCACAGTTCAAGAGTATAAGATATTACTTGCATTTCAAGATAGGGTGTCATGGGCTTTTTCCTTAGTTATCTTTTGTGGAAATTTTGAGGAACGTTTTATTTACTCCTCAGAAGGACTTGAAGAGGTCTATCTTCAATTGCTGCATCCACTGAGCAATCCGATAATGCATGTTATGTTGACTCTTTTACTTTGCTGTTTGCTCTTGCTGAAAACTCACTTAGCTCTCTAAATTGAGCTTCCATTGCTTCCTCAATAAACCACCTATGTACAAATCCTTTACAGTCTCTGTATTTAGTGAAAAAACAAGCTAAATTAGAAAGAAATCCAAATCCTATTTAGAATACTCATAGCAGTTTGAGGTACAACTCACAAATTTCTAAATCTGTACAGCCAACAAGACTCATACAGAAATGTATATAGTATAGGTATGAGAGAGTGGAATTGGATTAAGACTGTATTCAGTATTACTCAAGGCTTACCACATAATGTTACAGTCAGTGAAAGTTGCTCCTACTTTTACTGTTCTACTATTTTTTTTTAACTACCTTGATAAATCTCAGCTTACAAAAGTCTCCCTAATGTTCCCTTATCAAGGTGTCCTGCCTTAGGTGGTACTCTCGATATCTTATCCAAACATTTTCAAGACCAGCTATTTATTGTAGGCTCTTCTTTATTATAAGATTTGGAAGTGACCTTAAAATCTAATTACCTCACAAGTCTGATGAAAAACACTGAGGCTCATAATTGGCATAATAGCTGACCCAGTTACCACAAATCGTTTATAGCCTAGATAAGTCACATTGTCTATTGACTTTATTTCAAATGGATAAACAGAACTAAAATTATTTCCATTAAAGAAGTAAACTTGATATTAAAAAATATAATATTTTCTCCATGATGTATGTTCACAGAATTTTGTCTTACTCTTTTCACAAAAAATATAGTAATTCGTGTGCTTTATTGTTAGTCACAATTGTATAAATCTGTATTTCATCCTACAATGAGTTACATATACTCACAAAAAATCTTACTAAAATATTACAGTAATGCAATGAGTCAAATTTCATATTTCACAATACATTTAACATTATTAAAGTAAAAAAAATTATAAGCAGCATATTCTGATTTGAACAAAGATGACATATATGCACGGTATTGCAACACAAGTGGAACAAGATGATGTCATATTATCCAATCTGTTTTTTGTGTTTGGTTGTTTATCAGTGCCTTTTAGATTCCAGGTACAAAGGACAGAGTTTATTATACTGTTCATTGTACATAATTAACTTTGTTTAATGAAAGTTTCCTTTCTTGCTTTATTCATTTATCTTGAATTCATTTATTTATATTAATACATACCACTTTCCTCTGCTTCTTCCTCAGGCAATAATTATAATGTATTTAATGCATTTCAGTTTATTTAAATAATCTTTTAGAAAATGAAAATTATATAATGTGAAGATATTTTATTTACCTAAATGGTATTATGTTATGTATATCATTATAATTCCCATTTTTTTCCCAGTAAGGTTTATTTTTAAAGACAATAAGCATTTTACTTCTGTTAAGAATATAGAAAGCCATAAGATTATTTGCTCCCACCCAAACAATAAGTAAAACAAAGAAAATTTACAGAACCAGAGCTAGTGGGGGTTTGTTTGTTTGTTTACTTGCTTTTCAATTCTTCAATGAATTGAAATCCCAAGGCAATGAGGTACTTTGATTTTCAAAGGTAACGAACTCCTCTGAGGAAAAACAGGATAAGCCACACAAAGTCTTTTGCCATGGCAAAGCACATCAAACAGAGGTGCCACTCATTAGAGCAGGTAAGGAAAAAAACTTCATTATTAACAAACACAAAAGAGAGTGTGGGCTAGTGGGACAGGTTGTGTTCCAAACATAAAAGTAGTCTTCACCCACTTGCCAGATCTTTTTCATGAGCCTCCACCAGGTGACCATGAGAAAGAGTAGAGTCAAAAAGGGACAACTGAGAAAGTTTCCTTTAATGATGAAACACTGAGGTAAGTTCTCACTATGGAACAGGTGTGAAACCCACAAATGACACTTCTCTAATATAAAGCAAAAGCTGTCTTCCTCTAGGAAGGGACAGGAAAATTTACAGCTCAGATTCCAGAAATAGGTAAGCTGCCTCTGAAGAAAAAAATAAAGCAAAATCTGTCTTTTAGAGAAAATCTTTCTTCTTTTTATCCTAAGCAAAATTGGCTGCTTCTGGAGAAAGGATAAATTCTCTGTTGTTTCAAGCCTCCTGCACAAATACAAAACACAGTGCAGCTGCCACTGGAGGAGAGGTAAAAAAATTGCTTATGTTCAAGACTACCTGGACAAGACTTCTTAATTATGAAAGGCAGTTTTGGTGCTGTAAAGGAAAAGACAAAAATGCTGAGAATATGCCTTCTCTCCATTCTCTGAGACCCAGGGTTAAAGAGACTAATAGAAGTCTCAGGCTCCCAGACAACCTGACAGAAGCAGAGGTGTACCAGTTCCTAGAAGTTAATACTGTTTACTTTAGTCTCTATTGTTTTGCACACTATGTCCAAATCTAATTTTAAAGATCACAAGAGACACGAGTAAACATGAAAATAAAGAAAAGGAACTCATCATCAAGGGATGATAAAGCAGTCAACAGAACCAGACTCAGAGATGGAACATATTTTGAAACTATTTGACTAGGACTTTTAAATAATTATAACGAATATTTTCATTAATCTATGGAATATAAGAACAGTAGAGAACAGATGGAGAATTTTAGAAGTAAGATGGAAACTATAAAGGAAATCCAGTGAAATGACAGATTCAGAAAACATGATATCAGGGCCAGGCACGGTGGCTCAAGCCTGTAGTTCCAGCACTTTGGGAGGCTGAGGCAGGTGGATCACGAGGTCAGGAGATCGAGACCATCCTGGTCAATGATGGTCAACATAGCGAAACCCTGTCTCTACCAAAAATACAAAAAAAAATTAGCTGGACATGGTGGTGTGTGCCTGTAATCCCAGCTGCTCGGGAAGCTGAGGCGGGAGAATTGCCTGAACCCAGGAGGCAGAGGTTGCGGTGAGCCGAGATTGCACCATTGCACCCCAGCCTGGGTAACAAGAGCGAAAGTCCATCTCAAAAAAAAAAAAGAAAAGAAAAGAAAACATGATATCAAAGTTGAAAAATTTTTTCACATGCTTATTTGCAGACTAGAGGTATTACAGAAAGTTGGCAGTGAATTAGAATATATTTTGATTGAAGTTTTCCAAAATATAATATGTGTATGTGTATATGTGTGTAGAGAGAATGAAATATATACAGTGAAAAAATAAAATGAAATATCCAAGCCCATTATTAAATGATCTAACATATGTGTAACTAGACTCCCAACCTTAGAAGAGAAAGAGAGAAACAGAATAGGATGGTAGAAGCATTTGAAAAGATAATGGTTGAGAACTTTACAAAATTAATGAAAGACAATAAACTACAGCTCTAATAAATTCACAGAATGCAAAACTGGATACATATCTAGAATAACATGCATAGGCAGATCATAGTCAAACTGCTGAAAACCAAAGATGAGGAAAAAGTAATAAAGGTTGTATGAGCTAGAAACACACTTTATATAAGGGAACAGAATTACATAAGATATTTCATTCAAAAGCATGCAGTCCAAAGAAAATGAGGTGACATATAGTAGTGAAAGAAAAACAGCCAAACCAAAAGTTTAAAATAAATGTTAAAAACAGTTATTTAAGCAGAAATAATATAACAGATACAGTTATAAAACCCCCAAAAATTAGGTATAACAAAAATTTAAGAAAATCTATAAACTATATTTTTCCTGATTTTAAATGTCTTTAAAAGTCAAATGTGTAAACCAAAATAGTAACAGTATATTTTGGGGCTATAATATATTTAGCAGTAAAATGAATGACATAAATATCACAAAGAAAGATGGGGAGAAAATGAAAGTATACTCTATGTTCTTATACTGTATGTAAAGTAGTATAATATTATTTGAAGGTAGAGCATTATAAGCTAAATACACACCGAGAAAGAGAGAGACATATGTATATAAAACCCTAGAATAATCACTAAGAAAATGAAAGAAAAAATAAGTGTAACTAATAAATAATTAGTGGATATAACATGAAATAATAAAAATAATCCCAGAAGACATGGAAAGAGGAAAATCAGAACAAAGAACAGATAGCACAAATTGAAAACAAAAGTAGGGGGAGGAGGCAAGATGGCGTCGTAGAGGCGACTCAGGATTGCAGCTCTCAGTGAAGGCGCAGAGGGTGAGTCCTAGCCACATTCTCGGATGTTCCTTTTATGCCCACAGAGCATTGAAAGTCCCAGGTGTGGGAGAGACACGGGGCTAGCGCAACCGGCTAACGCAGCCGGCTCCCGCTGCCTCTTCGGCTGGCGCTGCAGCGGGACCCGGCACGGAACTCACTGGTCTGGGTGCCCTGTTAAACCGGCAATCTGAGATTTGGAAGGGCAGATTGGCATGTTCATCTGATTGAATGGGACTTGGACAATGAGCCAGACCAGGAGTTTCCTTGGAAGCGTGATCTGAGCCGGGGTAGTGGGCAGCGGCACAGGAGATCGCACGGATCCCAGTGCCCTATCAGCAGGCTACTGGGGCGCCAGTGAGAGAGTCGACCTTTCAGCTTGGGGAGAGGAAGAGAGAGAGAGAGAGGACGGACTCTGAGGCAGGGAGCTGGGTGATCAGGCTCGGCAGGTCACACGCTCACGGGGACAAGCAGGGCAGCGACTGGAGGTGCTTGGGGCTGAGAGTTTTGCTGCCGACATCTAGGACGGTGCAGCCCAGTGAGGGAGGGGCGTCCACCATTGCTGACACAGTCCACCCCGACTGAAGTACCGCCCAGGACTGACGCAGCCTGCCGTTGCCGAGGCAACCTGCCATAACAGAGAGTCTCCGCGCTCCACAGCAGAAGGGAGCCCAGCAGCAACAGGGCGGACCCGCGCTAGAAGGTCAGAGCCCCGGCAGGCAAATAGTGAATAGACTGCCGCCTAGTGGGGCAGGACAGTGCAACAGATACTCATAAAGAAAGCCCCAACTCCCTGAGACAGAGCATCTAAGGGGGAAAAAAAAAAGGGTGGTGTTTTATGAGTTCTATTGCAGCAGACATAAACAACCTCCCTACAACCCTGAATGAACAACGGAGCTCACAGCTCAGCACTGGAGCTACTATAAAGCACAGACTGTCTCCTCAAGCAGCTCCCTGACCCCTGTATATCCAAGGAGTCACCCCAGAAAAGGACTAATCAGACTGACATTTGGATGGCATTATTCTGGAACAAGGACAGCAGAAGAAGAAACTGGTATCATCCCTCACTGTTCCGCAGCTGCTGCAGGTATACCCCAGACAAGAAGGGCCTGGAGTGGACCTCAGCACTCATACAGCAGAGGGGATAGACCATTAGAGGGAAAACTAAGTAACAGAAATACTTCATCATCAACAATCTCAGCGTCCACACAGAGACCCAATTGAAAAATCAGCAACTACTAAGACGACAGGCAGATAAATCCATAAAGATGGGAAGAAACCAGCACAAAAAGGAGGAAAGCACCCAAAACCAAAACACCTCACCTCCAAAAAAGGACCAAAACTCCTCACCAGCAAGGGAACAAAGCTGGATGGAGAATGAATGTGACGAAATGACGGAATCAGACTTCAGAAAGTGGATAATGAGAAACTTCAGTGAGCTAAAGGAACATGTACTAAACCAGTGCAAAGAAACTAAGAACGTTGAAAAAAGATTTGAAAAAAGATTCAAGGAATTGATAACAAGAATGGACAACTTAGAGAGGAATATGAATGAATTGAAGGAGCTGAAAAACACAACACGAGAACTTCGCGAAGCATGCACAAGTTTCAACAGCCGAATTGACCAAGTAGAAGAAAGAATATCAGAAGTTGAAGATCAACTCAATGAAATAAAATGAGAAAACAAGATTAAAGAAAAAAGTACAAAAAGGAATGAACAAAATCTCCAAGAAATGTGGGACTATGTGAAGAGACCCAACCTACGTTTGATAGGTGTACCAGAATGTGACGAAGAGAATGAATCCAAGCTGGAAAACACTCTTCAGGATATCATCCAGGAATATTTCCCCAACCTAGCAAGACAGGTCAATACTCAACTCCAGGAAATACAGAGAACACCACAAAGATACTCCGCAAGAAGAGCAACCCCAAGGCACATAATCGTCAGATTCACCAGGGTTGAAATGAAGGAGAAAATACTAAGGGCAGCCAGAGAGAAAGGTCGGGTCACCCACAAAGGGAAGCCCATCAGACTCACAGCAGATCTCTCGGCAGAGACTCTACAAGCCAGAAGAGAGTGGGGGCCAATATTCAACATTCTTAAAGAAAAGAGCTTTCAACCCAGAATTTCATATCCAGCCAAACTGAGCTTCATAAGTGAAGGAAAAATAAAATCCTTCACGAACAAGCAAGTACTCAGAGATTTTGTCACCACTAGGCCTGCTTTACAAGAGCTCCTGAAAGAGGCACTACACATAGAAAGAAACAACCAGTTCCAGCCATCCTAAAAGCATACCAAATGCTAAAGACCATCAACAAAATGAAGAATCTACATGAACCAACGGGCAAAACAGCCAGCTAGCATCAAAATGGCAGTATCAAATTCACACATAACAATATTAACCCTGAATGTAAATGGGCTAAATGCACCAATCAAAAGACACAGACTGGCAAATTGGATAAAAAAACAAAACCCATCAGCGTGCTGTATCCAGGAAACCCACCTCACATGCAAAGATACACAAAGGCTCAAAATAAAAGGATGGAGGAAGATTTACCAAGCAAATGGAGAGCAAAAAAAAGCAGGAGTTGCAATTCTCATCTCTGATAAAATAGACTTTAAAGCAAAAAAGATCAAAAGGGACAAAGAAGGTCATTACATAATGGTAAAAGGATCGATACAACAAGAAGAGCTAACGATTCTAAATATATATGGACCCAATGTAGGAGCACCCAGATATATAAGGCAAGTTCTTAATGACTTACAAAGAGACTTAGACTCCCACACAATAATAGTGGGAGACTTTAACACTCCACTGTCAACAGCAGACAGATCAACCAGACAGAAAATTAACAAGGATATCCAGGACTTGAACTCAGACCTGGAACAAGCAAACCTGATAGACATTTACAGAACTCTCCACCCTAAAACCACAGAATATACATTCTTCTCAGCACCACATCACACCTACTCCAAAATAGACCACATAATTGGAAGTAAAGCACTCCTCAGCAAATGCAAAACAACGGAAATCATAACAGTCTCTCAGACCATAGTGCAATCAAGTTGGAACTCAGAATTCAGAAAATAACTCAGAACCGCACAGCTTCATGGAAACTGAACAACTGGCTCTTGAATGTTGATTGGATAAACAATGAAATGAAGGCAGAAATAAAGAAGTTCTTCGAAACCAACGAGAATGAAGACACAACAAACCAGAATGTCTGGGACAAATTTAAAGCAGTCCATAGAGGAAAATATATAGCAATAAGTGCCCACATGAGAAGAGTGGAGAGATCCAAAATTGACACCCTATCATCAAAATTGAAAGAGCTAGAGGAGCAAGATCAAAAAAGCTCAAAACCTAGCCGAAGACAAGAAATAACTAAGATCAGAGCAGAATTGAAGGAGATAGAGACAAGAAAAACCCTTCAAAAAAATCAACAAATCTAAGAGCTGGTTTTTTGAAAAGATCAACAAAATAGACAGACCACTAGCCAGACTGATAAAAAAGAAAAGAGAGAACAACCAAATAGATGCAATAAAAAACGATAAAGGGGAAATCACCACAGATTCCACAGAAATTCAAACCATCATCAGAGAATACTACAAACAACTCTATGCACACAAACTAGTAAATCAGGAAGAAATGGATAAATTCCTGGACGCCTGTGTCCTCCCAAGCCTAAACCAGGAGGAAGCCGAAACTATGAATAGACCAATAACAAGGTCAGAAGTTGAGGCAGCAATTAAGAGCCTACCACACAAAAAAAGCCCAGGTCCAGATGGGTTCACAGCTGAATTCTACCAGACACACAAAGAGGATCTGGTACCATTCCTTCTGAAACTATTCCAAATAATCCAAAAAGAGGGAACCCTTCCCAAATCATTTTATGAGACCAACATCATCCTGATACCAAAACCTGGCAGAGACTCAACAAGAAAAGAAATCTTCAGGCCAATATCCATGATGAACATCGATGCAAAAATCTTCAATAAAATACTGGCAAGCAAATTGCAACAGCACATCAAAAAGCTTATCCATCATGATAAAGTAGGATTCATCCCGGGGATGCAAGGCTGGTTTAACATATGCAAGTCTATAAATGTAATTCACCACATAAACAGAAGCAAAAACAAAAACCACATGATTATCTCAATTGACGCAGAGAAGGCATTTGACAAAATTCAACAGCCCTTTATGCTAAAAACCCTCAATAAACTTGGTATTCATGGAACATATCTCAAAGTAATAAAAGCTATTTACGACAAACCAACAGCCAATATCATACTGAATGGGCAAAAACTGGAAGCATTCCCTTTGAAATCCGGCACTAGACAAGGATGCCCTCTCTCACCACTTCTATTCAACATAGTACTGGAAGTTCTAGCCAGAGCAATCAGGCAAGAAAAAGAAATAAAGGGTATTCAAATAGGAAAGGTGGAAGCAAAATTGTCTCTATTTGCAGATGACATGATAGTATACCTAGAAGACCCCATCACCTCAGCCCAAAAGCTCCTGCAACTGACAAGCAACTTCAGCAAAGTCTCAGGATATAAAATCAATGTGCAAAAACCACAAGCATTCCTATACACCAATAACAGACTTAAAGAGAACCAAATTAAGAACGAACTGCCATTCACAA
Source organism: Saguinus oedipus (assembly GCA_031835075.1). Lineage (NCBI taxonomy): Eukaryota > Metazoa > Chordata > Mammalia > Primates > Cebidae > Saguinus > Saguinus oedipus. The sequence continues at coordinate 182,366,190 of CM063170.1, read as the reverse complement.
TTGCTACAAAGAAAATAAAATACCTAGGATTACAACTCACAAGGAATGTAAGGGACCTCTTTAAGGAAAACTACAAACAACTGCTCAACGAAATAAGAGAGGACACAAACAGATGGAGAAACATTCCATGTTCGTGGTTAGGAAGAATCAATATTGTGAAAATGGCTATACTGCCCAAAGTAATTTACACATTCAATGCTATCCCCATCAAACTACCATTGAATTTCTTCACAGAACTGGAAAAAACCACCATGAATTTCATATGGAACCAAAAAAGAGCACGCATAGCCAAGTCAATTCTAAGCAAAAAGAACACAGCGGGAGGCAACGCGCTACCAGACTTCAAACTATACTACAAGGCTACAGTAATCAAAACAGCATGGTACTGGTACCAAAACAGAGACATAGACCAATGGAACAGAACAGAAGCATCGGAGGCAACACAACATATCTACAACCATATTATCTTTGATAAACCAGACAAAAACAGGCAATGGGGAAAGGATTCCCTATTTAATAAATGGTGTTGGGAAAACTGGCTAGCCATGTGCAGAAAGCAGAAACTGGACCCCTTTCTGACACCTTACACTAAAATTAACTCCAGATGGATTAAAGACTTAAACGTAAGACCTGACACCATAAAAACCCGAGAAGAAAATCTAGGCAAAACCATTCAGGACATAGGAGTTGGCAAGGACTTCATGAACAAAACACCAAAAGCATTGACGACAAAAGCCAAAATAGACAAATGGGACCTAATTAAACTCCACAGCTTCTTCATGGCAAAAGAAACAGTCACTAGAGTGAATCGGCAACTATCAGAATGGGAAAAAATCTTTGCAGTTTACACATCTGACAAAGGGCTGATATCCAGAATTTACAAAGAACTCAAACAGATTTACAGAAAAAAAAAAAAACAAGCCCATTCAAAAATGGGCAAAGGATATGAACAGAAACTTTACAAAAGAAGACATACATGAGGCCAACAAACATATGAAAAAGTGCTCATCATCATTGGTCATTAGAGAGATGCAAATCAAAACCACATTGAGATATCATCTCACACCAGTTAGAATGGCGATCATTAAAAAATCTGGAGACAGCAGATGCTGGAGAGGATGTGGAGAAATAGGAACACTCTTACACTGTTGGTGGGAGTGTAAATTAGTTCAACCATTGTGGAAGACAGTGTGGCGATTCCTCAGGGACCTAGAAATAGAAATTCCATTTGACCCAGCAATCCCATTACTGGGTATCTATCCAAAAGACTATAAATCGTTCTACTATAAGGACACATGCACACGAATGTTCATTGCAGCACTGTTTACAATAGCAAAGACCTGGAACCAACCCAAATGCCCATTGATGATAGACTGGACTGGGAAAATGTGGCACATATACACCATGGAATATTATGCAGCAATCAAAAATGATGAGTTTGTGTCCTTTGTAAGGACATGGATGAATCTGGAGAACATCATTCTCAGCAAACTGACACAAGAACAGAAAAAGAAATACTGCATATACTCACTCATAGGTGGGTGAGAAAAATGAGAACACATGGACACAGAGAGGCGGTCTACTATACACTGGGGACTGTTGGGGGAAATGGGGAAGGGACAGCGGGGGTGGCGGGGGGGATAGCCTGGGGATGAATACCAAGTGTGGGTGAAGGGGAGGAAGGCAGCAAAACACACTTCCATGTGTGTACCTATGCAACTATCTTGCACGTTCTGCACATGTACCCCAAAACCTATAATGCAATAAAAATTAAAAAAAAAAAAAGAAAAGAAAACAAAAGTAAAAAGGAAGATTTGAACACAAACATATCAATGATTATTTTAAATGCAATTTTTTAAACATTCTAATAAAAAGGTAAAGTTTATCAGTTTGGATGACAAAGCCATACTGAATTGCATGCTGTTTCCAAAATATATATGTAAAGACACATATTGCAAAAGGATGGGTAAAGGTACACCATTACAGCAATAATGCAAAGGAAACTGTAGTAACTACGTAAATATGATAAAAGTATACTTCAAAACAAGAAATTTTACCAGGGAGCAAAATCAACTAATTGATACTTAAAGAACTTTCAACTCAACAACAGCAGAATGGATGTTAATTTCAAGTGGACATAAAACATTTATCAAAAGAGACTATATAATTTGAGCCACAGAGCAAAATCAATAAATTTAAAATAATTGAAATTATAAAACACGTATTTTCTGACCATAATAGAATTAAACTATATATTAACACAAACATATATTTTATATAGATCACATACATGCTATGTATATATTATATACATATCAGTAATATGTATGAAAAATTCTCAAGTAATTAGAAAGTAAACAACACATTTCTATGTAGCACATGGTATAAAGAAAGCATAGACAAGTTAGACAGCATTTTGAACTAAATAAAAGTGCTAGTGGTATATCAAAGTTTGTGGAATACAGATAAAACAAAGTTTTGAAAGAAATTTAGAGCATTAAATACTTACAAAACAAGAAAAGTCTCAAATAGTGATATTAGCTTCTAATAAAATAAACTGGATAGAGAAGAAAATCTCAAAGCAAATAGAAGAAAGAAAATAAATGTAAGAGAAAAGTTAATTTACAAAGAATAGAGAAAACTAAAGATAAAGCAAACAAAAGCAGATTTTTTTAAAAGATTGATGAAACTGATATAACTCTAGGTAGATTGACCAATATCAGAATATTTTATATAATATCAGGAAGGATATATATAGAAAAATACGTTATATATGGAGATATATATATATATATATATATATATATATATATATATATACATTTTGCTATAAATATATCTAATTCACTGTTTTGAATCACTGAAAGATTTATCATGGTATACATTTATCATGGTATACATTTACTTATGCTTACTCACATTTTCTGGTGATGTCACCAAAATTGCCTGTAACTCCTGACCACCATAAACATTGTTGAAATTAACACCTTCTCACGTGGGTATGAAAATCGCTATGCAACATATGTCTGAGAACAGCATTGCTGAAGACTTATTTGCCCGCTCAACTGCACTTACATGTCTTTAGTGCATCTATCTCTCTGAGAGGTTACAGAGACTTACGTGAGAACATCAGGCTCTGTCCTAGGTAACATCCCATTCCCTTAGCTTCATAAGCTACATTTTCAGAAATGTTTTTTTTCATCTGATTGTTCTCATCTCATTGGTCCATAGTCATTGCTTTTTAAATAATCTTCCTATCTTATGCTCTCTGAAACTGGTCTTCTACAGTAACGTCGTGTTTCACAGAAGTCTTTGAATTCCTCCTTTTAATTATTTTATATTTTCTCTCCTATCCCATTCAGGCTTGCTGGCTCTCTGAGATACTGTCTTTCTCAGATTTCAATTTGATTTTAACATTTTTCTTATGTGTTCTGACCTATTCTTATTTCCAGAGATAAACAACAAAACCCAGGTTGGGGCCCAAATTTTCGAAAATCTGTTACCTTGAAAACCTCATACACTCACCTTCACCCTAACCTCATCTTCATCACAGTTGGAAAGATGAACTGAGTGATTAACATCTATAGTTTGAATACATTTGAATGTGTGACTAAAAGTTATGGGCTCAGTTTTATTTTTAATAAGCAAAACTAAAGACATTGACTTAAAAAAAATTGCAGTTATATAAACAATTACATTATCTATAATGCACCACTACATTTGTGACAATTCTTTAGTTCCTTTTTCAATAAAGTATCAAATTAATCATAGATTTTTCTCTCAGCTGCTTCATTTATATCCTGAATTCAATTTCCCACATTGAATATCACAGGCATAAAATAATATTTTTCTGCTTTTCTGTAATTAAACACAAGGAGTAATTGTGGTATTTATATTTACCATAAAATTTAAGTGATATTTAAGAATTTTTATAACAAGGACACTACAGAATTGCTATTTATATGATTTAGGGAAAGACAATTCCAGTGTACTAGATTACACCTTAATGAAGTGAATAGTCCCTAATATGCAAAAAGCAAAGGAAAAACAATCTAAGGAGTAGTTACTAAGTGATGCATGAGAGACCAAGGAGTACACAAACTGTAGAAAGTCCTGATTGTACAAAATGAGCGTTCTAGGCACAGTTGTGTCTCATACACCTCCTCCTCTCATTCTCAGAACCTTCCAGCACCCCAGCCATTGCTGTGGCCAGTAGCTGGAATAACATGGCAGCACTGAACTTTAGTAGCAAGACTTGTCTCCACCTCAACCCTGGAGTTTCTCTGACGTCACCTCATGGGATGTGTCTAGAGATTTGTTCAGCCATCCTGATGCATACACAAACTTGAAAGTACTGCCAAAATAAAGCAAAACCATGAAGAGAGTGCAATAGTCCATTGAAAGATAATATGTACAACGTAACACTTAAAGACTCACATGATGGTAAGATTAATTGGATTGTTTACTGTATTTCTTTGGCTTTAAACAATGCACAAGAGATGATATTTTTCTCAGGCACTATTAAATCCCTAATGCCATTCAACTCACTACGTTATATATTTCCCAGCCAGCTGTCAAAAGGAAAAAAAAAAGTCCATCTAATTAGAAGAATGAAGTGCTGTTAGTACTTTTCCAACAAGAACGTCCCTTCTCCTCTTAATGTGGACACATGAAGAAAAGTATTTATTAATATTTTTAAGTTCACTGTACTATCAATGAAGCAAAAACCTCTTTTTTATAGCACCAGAGATATCTGATTAACAGAAGTTATCTAACTCTTATTAATATTCCCACAACATTATATCCAGCAGATAAAACTTTTAGGCTCTTTTTTTTAAATATTTGCATAGTCTCCAAAGAGATTCAAAGAGAGTTGCCTTTGAATGAGAACATTAGTGAACAAGAGTTTCTTATTAAGCAGCCACTGGCCTCAGGGGCGTATTCCAGCATTGAGGAGAGGGAGATCCTCTTCAAGAAGCTTTTGGCCATGGAGGAGAAGCCCAGTGTTAAGAAGGAGGCTGTCCTCAAGGATCCCATTATTAACACAGAAGCTCACTTTAAGGAAATTTTGACCTTGCAGGAGAAGCGCAGCATTGAGCAGGAGGCCCTTTTTAAGCAACACTTGGCTTTGTGTGAGAAACCCAGCATTAAGAAGAAAACTATTTTCAAGGAGTCCCTGACTTTGCAGGAGAAGCCCATCATTGAGAAAGAAACCCTCTTCAAAGAGCCATTAGCCTTGCAGATATCTATAATCAATGAGGCATTCCTCTTCAAAGATACGAGGGTTCTGAATGAAAAACCCACCACTGGGAAGGAGTTGTCTTTCAAGGAGCCATTGGCCTTACAAGAGAGTCCCATCTGCGAGGAAGATACCTTTCTCAAAACATTCTTGATTCCCCCAAGTTGGAACCAGCCATATGTGTCTAGCACTGCCCCTGAATCCATAACAGGCAAGTCCAGCATTGCTACCACCACCAGCATGGGCTAGTTCAGTACCACCAGCAAGTCCAGTGCCTGTGAATCTGCTTCTAATAAACATTTCTCACCACAGGCCAAGTGAACACCGAAGGTAGTAACAGGAAGATACTAATGAGGACAGCAGTGATGTAAATTTCAACTCAGTATATGCCAAGGAAATCTTCAGTTACATGAAGGAGAGAGAGAAACAGTTTATACTTAAAGATTACATGAACAGGCAGATTGAAATCACCAGTGACATGAGGGCCATTCTTGTGGACTGGTTGGTGGAGGTACAGGTGTCCTTTGAGATGACCCACGAGACCCTGTACTTGGTAGTGAAGCTGGTGGATTTCTACTTAATGAAGGTAGTATGCAGGAAGGATAAGTTACAACTAGTTGGTGCCACTGCCTTAATGACTGCAGCAAAATCTGAGGAGCCCAGCCCACCTCATGTGGATGACTTCCTGTACATCTGAGATGACAATCAGCGAGATGAGATGCTCAAGATGGAAATCTACATCCTGAATGTCCTCAAATTTGATATTAACATTCCCGTCAACTATCATTTTCAGTGTAGATATGCTAGGTGTATCCACCCCAACATGAAGACATTGACCTTGTTCCTCTACATCTACAAGATGACCCTACTGGAATATGACTATGTCCAGGAGAAGGCTTCCAAGCTAGCTACTGCCTCCTTACTCCTGGCCCTCTACATGAGGAGTCTCGGACACTGTGTTTCCATCCTGGAGTATTACAGTGCCTACAGGATCTCTGAGCTTTACTCCTTGGTCAGACAGCTGAACAAACTGCTGATTTTCAGTTCTTACAATAGTCTCAAGACTGTATCCTAAGTATTCTCACCCAGTCTTCTTTGAAGTCATCAAAATCCCCACCTTGGATGTATTGAAGCTGAAGGAGATTTTGAACTACAATTGTATGGCTGAGAGCCTGATACTCTAGCAGTAGCCTCAGGGCCAGGCACGCTTGTTAATAGGGTATATTTATTCTATGTATATTTATTGTAACAATTTCAGTTATCCAAAGTAATATGTACAGTATTTGCATAAATCAAACGTGTGTGTATATATATACACACACACACACACACACACAAGTTTGATTTATATATGTATGTAAATATATACACACACATAGGCAGACTCCCAAACATGTATACACATAAGTTGATATGTTCTTTAGTTTGCTAATAAATTACAGCAGTCAGTCAGTAGATGTCAAGGAGACAAAAAGTTGATACCAGGCATGTGGACTTTGATTTCTGAAAATAAAGGAGGTAAACTACTACCTTGAGAGGGCTTTCAGTTACAATGCAACTAAAATCTTGATAAAACATACTTTGAAAAACATTGAGGTTAAGATTAATTACAAACAAGGAAAAGCTCCATTGGGTAAATATTAAGCCAAAACCACTACCACCAGCACCACAACAAAAAAAGTAATGAATTTTAATGAGAAAAAGTAGTTGTGAATGGTACATAATTGCCCTGGGAACTAATACCACCAGTGATGTTTTGATTAGAGCCAAGGCCTTGGGCATGCCAGTGAAAGAGCTGGACCTAAAATCATTGGATTAAGATTGAAACCCTAGGGAGGTTAAAGTAGCTTCAGATTAGTAGCAGGTTCTGGGATCAGCAGGAACAAATTAAATTATCTTTGTAGGTTAACATCACTGAGTCAGATTCAGTTTTTTACAAACTAAGTTCAACCAAATATAGCTAATACATTTTAATCATAAAAACAAACCTAGTCATCTCATAATCTGTCCCCAACTTACACCCTAGCCCTCCAGCACCTTCCATCTCTTTCCCTCCTCCACTCCCCAAATCACTGCACTTTTCCAATCCTTCTCTTCCAAGCCCAAATGCCTTTACCTTTATGAAACTGGCTCCCCATCCCACCCCCAGTAGATTAAAAAAAAAACAACAACCTAGAAAGCACAATAACATGAGGTAAAGTAAGCAGAAACTAAAAAGTCAACCACTTTAAGCCTCTCAAAGACTTCAGATAATATACTTATTGGAAAAGAATTGTAAAACAATGTAACATGGTAAGAAGAAAAAGAATCAATTTTTTTTTAAGTGAACATCTGAAAATAAACTTACAATTACAAAAATGATTTGGAAAAGAATAAAGCGAAAGTCTAGAACAACAATTTACAAATAATTTGTAGGTAAGAAAGCACCCAAAGATTATAAAATAATTGGAAGACAGATGTGAAGCAAGTACTCACATCATAGTGTAGAGATATAAGAAAACGGGAAATATGAAAGAATGTTATGAGAACTACAGGAAAACTAGATGGTCTGCTTTCTACTTGTAATCTCAATAGAGAATAGACAAATCAATGTGGCTAATGGTTTCTATGCAAAGAAGAAGAAAACTTTATTGAAAGATATTTACAACCCAGGCAACAAAGTAAGACCCCATATGTATAAAAAATAAAAATTAAAAAAATAGACAACCCATAGGTCCTGATACTCAAGAAGCTGAGGTGGGAGGATAGCTTGAGCACAGGAGTTTAGGACTACAGTTAGTTATGATCATATCACTGCACTCCAGCTTGGTCAGAAGAGAAAGACCCTGTCTCTAGAAGAAGGAAGAAAAAGAGAAATATTTAAAAGACTTAAATAAGTGGAATGATATACCATATCCATGGACTGAAAGACTCCTTATTGTAAATATCTACCGAGCTGTTGTTTAAAATTTATCTCTTCATGTAAATCACAGTTAAATGTTTGAACGAATTTTTAGAGGAAATTTTACATGTGATTTTACATATGTAAAATTTTACATAATACCAGGGATGACATAATGTTCATAACAGTATTGTTCATAGAAGTGGAAAAAAAAAAAAAAAAAAAAAACAGAAATGATGCATTGACTAGAATGTGGGTAAATAAATTTTGCAATAATCAAGGTGGAATATTATTAAAGAATGAGAAGAATAAATTGTAACTATATAAAACAACATGGATAAATGTGAGAAATATAACAAAGGAAAAATGCAATTCATAGTGGATAACATAATTTGATATTTTATACTGCTCAGAAAATGAAAACTAATCAACATATTATTTAACACTTAAGTATATAGTAGTACTATTTAAAAAACTACAAGAAATAAATGATAAGCACAAAATTGAGAGTTTTCATTCTGGTACAGAAGTTAGAAATGAAATAGGGGAAGAAGAGACAATACATATTAATATTACTAGTATTTTAATAGTTTATAAGTTTCAGAGTGAGGTCATAGTTAATATTTTAATTAACTTTTAAATGTACTTAAATGTTACATATATTGCTGAATATCTATCATATATTATATTAAAAATATATCTTGCAATTTATACATAGCTCTAAGATTGCTTACTCAAACTTTATTTTCATTTTATGCAAAATTTTAAAAAGGTATTTATATACTGTGTTAGGCGACAAAAAATCAGAAGCAGCACATTGAAAGTTAAAAGAAAAGAGTTAGAATAGAAGGTATTTAATATAGTAAGAAATGGGCTAGCCTATTCCCCAGTTTTAGTACCACTGGGGAGTGTAATAATAGACTTTCCTTTGACAATCACGAGACAACACACTCTCAAGCTTCTGTTAAGTTGCCAAAGCAGTATCCAGCATAATTCTGAAGAAATCCTAACTCAAGTTGTTCAAATAATTGTTTAGTATTCAGTGTCTGAGGGTGATGACCCTTTTAGTACACCCAATTCTTTGTTAGGATAATTCCTCCTGCTTCATATTTAAGGTCCCCTGCCTGGCTTCTAAAAGCATTTGAATTTTTAAAACTACAGATTAGCAACCTTTACAAGGTTTGGTTTCAAGCTGTTGACCTTACTTGTTGGCATCGGCAAATAAACGAAAGCTCTCTGAGAAGTAGGATTTTCAAGGTGGATAGAGAGGATCTTAGTCCATTTCTGTGTTGCTATAAAGGAATACCTGAGGTTGGGTAATGTATAAAGAAAAGGTGTTTATTTGGCTCACCATTCTGCAGGCCGTACAAGAGACACAGGGCCAGCATCCGCCTCTGATGAGGGCCTCTGGCTGGTCCCACTCATGGAAGAAGGGAAAGGAAGCATGCTGTGTAGAGATCAAATAGTGAGAGAGGAAGGAAGAGAGGGAGCAGGGAGGTTCCAGGCTCTTTTAACAACCAGTTCTCTTGGGAACAAATGGAGTGAGAACTCACTCATTACTTGAAGAATGGCTCCAAGCCATTGAAGAGGAATCTTCTCTCATTACTAAAACACATCCTGTTAGGCCCCACCTCCCACACTGCAGATCAGATTTCCATATGAGATTTGGAGGGGTCAAACAAACCAAACTATAGCATAGGTAGAAAGGAGGGTATCCAAGGGGAAGAAAAAATAGTGTGAGTAAAGGCAAAGGTGTCATTTTTTATTCTTGATTCCTCAATGTCCAAACTGCTTATCATTTATTTGAGATACTGTCTGTCTGTTTCTCTTATAGCACCACATGAAATCCAGTGCACAGTCCTTTGGAAAAATGATCATAGCTTAAGTATCTGTGGTGCATTTTCCTCCCTTTTGGCACTCTTCCTAGTTTCTGATCGTGCATTTACCCATCTTCTGCATCCTAAAACGTATGAAGTTTATTCTGCACAAATCACCTGGGGAGGCAGTCACCAAAATCAAATCTTTCCATTCCTGAATCCCTTCACTATACCAACCCAAAATTAAGTAATTCAACAATTAATGTTAACCAATAAAATACATCCCTGTACCTTCCATACAATTAAACTCAGCTAATAGTAAAAGGAGAGTAAATTATTCAACTACAGTAAACCACTCTGAGCCATGAATGGCTCATTTATCATAGAGCAATTCTCTCAAAGGTTTTTCACAAGACTTTTGGTGGAGTATTTGGGAGAGATGTTTTTGAGTGCTCTTTTCAGCAACAATAGGCAAAATTACAAAGTGCATCATTAAAAAAATTAAATAATCTTGTATCACTTTTATATAATGCTATAAATTATGTAAGAGTTATAAACAGTAGTTATAAGATGGCATATAATATACAACGTGAATACAAATTTAATATTCTTTATGGAGTAAAAACGTCTTAATAATTATGAGTCAGTAGATTCTAGATTCAGTTCACGCTTTGCTATTAGGTAGATGAGTGACTTCAGTTAATGAACTTGCTTGGCCTGGACTTTCTATTTGTTGCTCTTGTTTTCCAACAGAAATGCAGATACATATCATTTAAGTGATAGATAAAGGCCAGGCCTCTCCTGCCAATAAGTTTATTTAATAAATGATGAAGTCTCAGTTTCATCATTCACAAAATAGAAGTAATGTTAATAGTATCAAACTTAAATAATTCTTGAGGTGGCTGAACTGACCCCTGCAAAACCCTTAACATGATACGTCGTAAGCACTCAACAGAATTTTCTTTTTAATTAGAAGACATAAATATGTACAATGAAAGACTTGTATGTTTTTAATCTCTGATTTTTCTTTAAGTTTGTTTACTCTAGAACTATAATCTTGATTTCCTCTATTTTTCAAAATAGTTACTCTAGATCTTCTCTAAGTCATTGATATAGCTACAAAATAGTAAACTGGATAAATGTCTCATGCAGCTATGAAAACATGACACTAAAGTTAATAAGATTTTATTTCTCATATTTTAAAATAAATATGTCTCTAGTATAAATCCCTTCAGATCGAGGCTGGTTTCTTCTGGGCTAAGTTATATCTCTAATGAGTAGGATAAAATGCCCGTTATAAGATGGGAAGTATGAGTCTTGTTCCTAAAAATGCTTGGGTGACTAGAGAATAGAACTGTGATACATAAGTGACAGCTTTAACATTTATTCAGTGGATGTTGACTACTTTGGTCTTGAAAGTGTTTCTAGAATTTTCATGATATGAAAAAATAATTTAAATAATTTTATATAGTTGATAATTTAGCAAACATCCTGTTAGAACATAAGGGCTGCTTTATGTGGAAATGCTTAGGTTTCTTTTATATTTTCTAAGTGTTTTATGTAAATGTTATTTTGTTACAAGCATGTATTTGGTTACTAAGAGGAATGATAAAGCTCCTTATTTGCCCTGGGAAAAGGAACTGAGCCAAAAGTGTACTTCTGAGAAAGAAAAGCTTCCTGCCAGCCGTTAGAAACCTTCTACAAAGATTCCAGAGTTTCTGTAGTGACAGGATGATATCCAGCAGGAACATTCTCTTGCTTGGCTTTGGAGAATGTAGTTAGGGATAATTCAAAAGCACTAAAATTATAGATGAAGAAGAACCTTAGAAGGTGAAAACATATCTCATTCATTATATAAACAAAGTGAAGGGTGTTGAGGTAAATGGGCTAGAATCTGTTGCAGCCAAAATCTTCACAACTTTACTAAAAAATCCAGTTCCTTCGTGCAAGCGTGTCTATTCTACAGCTCCCCTTGCTCCCTTGCACTCTTTAACACTGACAAAATTTACATCCGTGCAATGGAATCAAAATAGGGTTCTGTACTTTCTCTAAACGCTGCTCAACATAATCCCATTTGTTTTGGGGATAGTCCATAGAGAAGTCAATACATTTCTGTAATTTATTGAGATGTCAGCTCCACAACCTTCGTTGGGGCCTTAAAAGACAAGCTACATCTTTTTATTCTTTTAAAAGATCTATTGACCTCATGTAAGGAACACTTCAAGGAGTTTTTTGTGTGTGATCGATACATTTCTATATTTATAAGCCTAATCAGAGTCCATCTGATTTTCTGCTAAAGTACTGCTCAAAGAGAGAGTCACATAATCAAAATTATAAACTTTATTGCATTGATTTTTTTGTTCTACTTGTTACTCAGACCACAAAAATAATTAAATATTTTCTTTTTAATAACTACAACCTGACATAAAATCATTTCTTTTGGAAATATCTCCCTAATGTCAGGACTATGGCATCTTTTATTCCCAGTCCCGCCATTTCTCATTCTAATTATTAAGACTTTAACAGGTCCAAGACTTGTTTTAAATGCTCTCGTCTAAAAATTTAACAGCTGTTCCTCATGCCATATATAGAAAGCCAGTCAGCTGCCTTGAACTGACCTCAATGGCACAGTCACACAGAGCCAGATCTCCATTGTAGAGACTCCAGCCTCACATTATAAATACTGCAGTGTCATCTATAAATACGTGCATTTCAACACATTTCACCTGCTGTTGTTTTGCTGAGGCAAGTGCCTGCTACCCTTACTGATGTAGCAGCAAGCACCTTTGAGACTTGAACCATATTTATTTCACTTAAAGATGGGGATAACAGAGCTAGTGAATGTTTAACTGACTCCATCAAAGTGTGGGAAGAGGTTTCAAGAAATTAAACAGGACCAATTTGGAGGAAATATATATAAAATAAAGAGAAATTGCATCTCACAATGATGGCAGGCTATATTTTAATTTGCTGATGTGTTAAGAAAATACACCTTTCTGTATTATATGGTGAATCATTTCACTTCCCACTGACCTTTGCACATTTATTACATGGTTTGTAGAGGAGCACGTGAGTGTGGTAAGCAGCTCATTTCTGAGCTGCTTCGATGTGGCTGCCACATCGAAGCCACTGCCTCTGCTGCCAGGTATTTTCTTCATCATAGCAGCTTTTCCATTTAGGGGGATGAACAGGAGCTGAAGACACTTCAATGCTTAGCATGTTCGCTTTGTATTTGAATACACTTAGCATGTTCAGTTTGTATTTGAATACACTCAGATTCATTTAGGCCATAGGGTTTCTTCATTCAACAGTAAATGTGCCCCTTTCAAGTTTTACGCTTTCTCAGTTATGGGATTTCTGAATCACAACCTGCAGTTTTAGCTAGCTCTCTTAAACTCTCCAGAGGCTCAAATCAATCGCCATTCCTTTACTCATGATTGAATCACCAGTCTGTAAAAAAATCAATAGTAGGTGTTGAAAACCATTATCTCAGTTCTTATTTTTAATAGTAAAAATGAGTCATAAATGTGTTATAATTTTACCTTTTCATTTTAGTGGAGACATGTAAAGCAGCAGTTTCTTCTACCTCAAAATTTGCAAAGATTTTCTGTGTATCTTTCCAAGTCAACATTCAGTGTATCTTATATTACACCAACATGTGAAATGGATATATAACGTACTTGCTATGGTAAGTAAACTTATGAATGGTGACCAAACTTATAAGCTAAAAATTAACTGTTACATTCCAGATGTCAAAAAGTATCTTGTTATTTTTTTAAAGATGTGTGTGGTTTGTTTTAAAATGTTCTAAAAATTTATTCTTTGAGGACCTAAAAGAGTAAATCAAAATTAATTCGTTGCACACCACAACAGTGAATTTCCAGGAAATTTAGCTAAAACTCTGATTATAAAGATGTGCCTAAAGCTAGCATGGACTTTGACGCTTAATATAAAATATTATTTTCTAAAAATAATGAAAATATAATTTCAAAAAAATCTTTTTGTACAAAGCATTGCCTTCAAACTATGGCATTCTTTGGGTGTGTACTTTTTTTTATTTTTTGAGACAGAGTCTCGCAATGTCGCCAACAAAGAATATGTCGACCTCTGAGACAACCAAAAGTCTGAATGGTCACTTAAGCTAAAACATGTATTTATAATTTTTTCTGCTTTATCTTTAGTATCTACAACATGTGACAGGCTGATAGCAAGATAACTCCAGTATCTCTAAAGACAGTTCATTTCACATTGAGTTAGCTTTCACTGTTCAATATAATATCCATCTGGAATTTATCTTGGTAGTACAGTTATTGGTCCTAGGCGCCCATACATTTCTTGGATTCGAGTTTACCCTCCTTTCATGTGAATGGACATAATATTTGCCCCAGCTTTGCACATCCCTTAGGTTTTAGGAGAATTTTTTGCACTCAGAAAAATAGATCTGGGAGTGGTATAGAGAGTAGTAGAAGTTGAAGTTCTAAGAATTAATGAGTTCCCAAAGGTACAGCATTGAATGAGAATGAAAAATAGCATATTGTCATATTGTAGAATGTTATGTGGGGTATAACTGAATACCTTAGCATCATGTTTTTTTTTTTTTTTTTTGAGACAGGATTGCTGTCACCAGGCGCCAGGCTGGAGTACAGCGACACAATCTCGATCACTACAAGCTCCGTCTCCTGGGTTCAAGCAATTCTCCTGCTTCAGACTCCCAAGTAGTTGGGACTACAGGTGCATGCCAACATGCCCAGCTAATTTTTGTATTTTAGTAGAGACAGGGTTTTACTATGTTGGCCAGGATGGTCTCGATCTCTTGACATTGTGATTCGTCTGCTTCAGCCTCCCAAAGTGCTGGGATTACAGGTGTGAGCCACCACACCTAGCCATCTTAGCATCATTTAACCATCCTGCATATAACACATTTTTATCTTAAGAATCCCAGGCTGGGCAGTGGCTCATGCCTGTAATCCCAGCACTTTGGGAGGCTGAGGTGGGTGGATGGCTTGAGGTCAGGGACTCCAAACCAGCCTGGCCCACACGTTGAAACCTCCTCTCTACCAAAAACACAAAAATTAGCCCGACATGGTATTGCATGCCTGTAGTCTCAGCTACTTGGAAGGCTGAGGCAGGAGAATCGCTTGAACTATGGAGGTGGAAGTTGCAGTAAACCGAGATCACTCCATTGCACTCCAGCCTGGGTGACAGAGCCTGACTGCCTCTCAAAACAAACAAACAAACAAAAAAACAACAAAACAAAAATCACAAGTATCTTTATTACATGTAGGCAAATTGTTTACATGCTTTTTCAATTTTCAGTGACATATAACTTGGTGTGTCAACCCTTGAAATATATAGATAGGGATGTAGATGTAAATTTAGATATATCCAGAAATAAAGCATGTCCCATGCCCACAGCTCTCTTTCAATTCCAGTATATAATTAATAATTAAATTGAATCTGGAGAACATCATTCTCAGCAAACTGACACAAGAACAGAAAAAGAAATACCGCATATACTCACTCATAGGTGGGTGAGAAAAATGAGAACACATGGACACAGAGAGGCGGTCTACTATACACTGGGGACTGTTGGGGGAAATGGGGGAGGGACAGCGGGGGGGGCTGGGGGGATAGCCTGGGGATGAATACCAAGTGTGGGTGAAGGGGAGGAAGGCAGCAAAACACACTGCCATGTGTGTACCTATGCAACTATCTTGCACGTTCTGCACATGTACCCCAAAACCTATAATGCAATAAAAATTAAAATAATAATAATAATAATTAAATTTCACTTAATCATATCTCATGATTTTAATTGGACCTCTCCTATATTAGAAGGTGCTACTTTAAGCTGCTATAATATGAGAACAAGAACTAGAGCAGCTAACATACAATCAAAGTACATTAAGTCCTCACTAACCATTGATAGGTTCTTAGAAACTGACTGTAAGCAAAATCATATATAACAAAACTAATTTTATCATAAGCTAGTTGATACAAACAAGGGGTAAGTTTCAATGGCATATTTTTGTTCACAATGCATCACCAAACTTCTAAAAAAAAAAAACTAAAACACTTCTAATCTTAAACATTAAAATGAATGTGAGCTAAACATATATTTAAGAAAGAGTAATAAAATAAGTAAGATCAATTTATACCAGTTAAAGGTCAGGGGTGGCTATACTCTGGGACAGGATGTTATCCCTCGCAAGGTGCACTTACATACCCACACACATTCAGTCACACTAAGAAAATTGAGACACATGAATTCACCCTAACATGCACATCTTTGGAATGAATGTGGGAGAAAACTAGGGTACCCAGGGAAAACCCACCCAGATAGGGGGAGAATGAGCAAACTCCACTCAGATAGTTGGCCCAGCTAGGATTCTTTTTACTTGTTTTCTTACCAATATAATGACAAAGCAACTTTTAATGAAACAACGTTATTGGAGGACCTGCTATATGTCACTGTTTTGCATTAACCACCTGGCCAGTACAGGCTGAAAGGACAGCTCTGCTTCATGTCATTCAGGGACCTAGGTTTCATCTACTTAATTACTCTGTCATAACTTACAGTACATTGTCCTCATCCACAGGTTTAATAGTGGTTCACCAATACCACATCTACATGCCAAACACAGGATGGGTAAAGAAAAAAAAGGAGTTAGATTGCAAGCTACATCACTTTAATTGACATGGCTCAGAATTTGACACATTAGTTTTATTCACATACATTGGTCAGTAGTTCATCACATGTACACATCTAACTGTGAAGCAGGCTACGAAAGTAGTTTTTCTCTTGTATGTTTATGTAGTCATTTAAAGCTGACAGTATGGGTGGGGCAGTAAAGAAGCTATATTATTTGAATTAAAAAGAGAATAAATATTCATGAGAAGAATTGGGAAATGCTTCCATATTTCCCTTGGAACATTTAGATTAATTTCAAAGTCTTTTACTGTTAATATTCATCTTAAAACCAAATATTGTTTTTTATTAAAATACTGACTATATGCAAACCAAAATAGAAAAATTGAGGCAAGTATAAGTAAACTTTTGTTTTGAACAAAGAAAAATTTTCATCCAGAAATAAAATTATTATATTTAAATGTTTATGTACATTAATGATTTCTTAATTATTTCCTTAACACAAAAATCTCTGAAGTGTAATTGCTGTGTCAAGGGGAATATAATCTTAAGGCTTTTGAAACATGTTACGAAAATATCCTCCAAAACTCTGTACTAATTTATACTCCAATAGAAAATGCACTAGGATGTGTTTCTTTCCATCTTTTTGTGAAGAGCTTTATTGAGGTGTAATTTACATACCATAAAAGTCACACATTGACATTTATATTTCAATGACTTTTAGTAGATTTACGCATCACTATAACATTAAAACATTTCTATCACCCTAAAAAATTACCTCTTGTCCATATGCAGTCAGTCCCTACTCCCAATGTCTTAGGCCCAGGCAAACATTGCTCTCTGTCTCTTAGAGATTTGTCCTTTTTAGAAATTTCATAGAAATGAAATCATCCAATACATAGTCTTCTGTGTCTGGTTTCTTTCACTATTTTATAACGCTTTTGAGATATATTCACATCCATAGTCTGTTCATTATTATGTCTAAATTACACTCCATTGTATAAATATGATGCATTTTGTTTACCATTTCAGCAGTTGATGGATATTTGGATTGTTACCCAGTTTTTTTTGCAATTATAAATAATATCATTATAATAATGTTTAAGTCTTTGCATGGACATAGATTTTTAATGTATTCCTAAATGAACGTGTGTATATATATATATATATATATATATATATATATATATATGTGCATTCACTTGTTATATGAAAAAAACAATTTCAATATTGCTAAGAATAGCAGTTTTTCCAGAAAAGGTCTTAATTTTAAGTGACAGTTCACATTCCAAAGCAATTTCTATGCCATAAATTTTTCCTGATTATAATCTTCTAGGAAGACAGATGCTCTATTTTTTGGATTAAGATATACTCTTTCTCAGATTCTTGGCACACACCACATTATTCAACAACATATTGGAATATATTGCATTCTGAATTGAATGTGCTAAATGCATTTTTTTATATTATAAATTCACATATCTACTCGACAAATGTTTATTGACAACCTGTAGTAATGCACCAAGCACTGTTTTTGAAACAAAGGAAGAAAATAGAATAGAATATTGCCTTTGCCTTTGTGGAGCTTTACAAATTACAGAGGCAAACCCAGTATAACGCTGTAAGAGTGGGTACTATGTAATCTACAGAACAACAAATTCAACTTTAGGTGGTCTAGGAAGGGCTGCCAGAAGAAGGAATATCCAAGCAAAATCGTGAAGAACAGGGTGAGCTATCTAAGAAAAAAAAATGAGAAAAATCAGTCAGACAGGAGACAGTAGCATACGCAAAGGCCTTATGTTAATAGAATCTGGTCTCTTTGGGAAACTATAGATAATTTTTATGGCCTAAGCAAAGCTTCTGCAAGGAAAATAACAGGAAGATGTGGAGAAGCAAGAAGAGACAAAATTATAATATGATTCATAGCCACATTAAAGACTTGCAAGCCAAATCTTCCACTGAAGTTTCCTTTGTAATTTCTACTCATACTGTTAGGTTTGGTTAAAACAATTCCCCTAAGGAAACAATTTCTGGGCCTTAAACCATGAGGGTTCAAGGTACATAATTACATTGTTTCAGTGGCAACTTAAAATCCTATTTAGAATCTAAATGAGTTAGACATAAATAGTAGATCTGTCTACCCTATTAGAATATAAACTCTTTAAGACAGTATATTGCAAATGTTTCATTTACCATTCACTATTTCATCACACTGTAACTTTCATATAAAATATTTTCAACAAATACATGCTGAGTGAAAGAAAGGAATTTGCTCTTTATTATATAGATATTGAATAGGTCCAGATGAGTTTTAAGCATATTTGGAACTTGACGAGGTCACTGTATTGTGGAGAATAGTCTAAAGAAAGAAGGCAACACTGGCCATAAGAGAATAAGATAATATTATAGACTATTTACTCAGAGTCGCACCATGTCCTAAGCCCATCATGTATTTCATACCTCTTAATTGTCATAACTTTGTGAATTAGATCTTATCACTATTTTATATAAATCAGAAACTGGGGCTCAGATTAGATAAGAAAATTGCCCAAGATCACACAAAGTGTGTATGTAGTAGAAGCAGGATTCAAAACTGAATTTTTAATTCTAAATATTATACTCCAGATTACTATACTCTATGGCCTGTAATAAGTCAGGTAAATAATAAAGTTGACCTGAATTAAAACAGTTTCCCTTTATGGGTAGGAGAAGAGTAGTTAACGAAAGTTTCAGACAAAGAGAAAGTCAGCCAAAAAAAAAAAAAAAAAAAATGCTGCACTAATAGAGAGGAATATGGTAAACTTAAGATTCAGGAAACTAAAGTGGGTACCTTGGAAGCCTACACAGTGTCACAAGGACTACAGTAAGATCAGGCAGCAAGATGAAGCCAGAATGTGTGGTCTCCTTCCTACAAGCCATGGTCAGGAGCTCATCCTTCTTCCCAAAAGCAAGGGGAACCTACTGAAGGATTTTAGTGAGGCAGTATAACAATCAAATGTGTAGTTGAACAAGAACATTATGAATTCAGTTGGACAGTACCAATGAAAGTTGAAGAATAAATTTGTGGAGATTGGGGAAAATTGTTACAACTGGCGATATGCAGATTAGTTAGAAAGTTATTCCAATTACCAAGAAAAATAATGTTGATATTCTGGACAAAATGACAGTGATATAGGTCAAAAGAAGAGAACATATCTGGAATTTGTTAGAAGAAATATTTAGCTGCTATAGGCCATGAAGTTATGGCTCTGAAGAGCAAAAAGAAATACATTTGGATAACAGAAATGCCTATCTCAAAGAAAAGAACCATTTCTATTTTTTCTTAAAGAGGAGAAACTTTGATACAGGCACAAGTAAATAAGGATATTGTGGCAGAAAACTGAATTTTGCTGGATTTTATTTAGTGCATGGAAGAGAGAATTAGGTCATCTGCTGATAGGAAAGGGCAGATAAAGTTCATAACAACTCAGAAAGGTCAAGAACAGAGTAGAATTTTCTCACAACATATTGTTTAATACATATCTAATCAATTTTAGGGCAATAAGGTAAGAAAATTTCAAACCATCCAAAAGAGTAAGCCATTCAATATGCCATCCTTGGAGGAAGATTCAGTATCACAACTATATCAATGCCTCTACCAAATTTCAATTAATAAAACAATAAAAAAAAACCAACAGGACTTTGATTTTAGATCCAGATAAAAAATATCCACAGTCATGTGGAAAAATAAAGATGCAAGACTGGGAGAAAATATTTTATTAGATTACAAAACATACAATAAAAGAGTATGAAATAAAGCAACAACAGAGAAATATAAAAAGAACAACGTACAGGTGATGTTATATATGTATAAATTTATTACATGATAAAGTAATTCTGAAAATAAATAGTAAAAATTGATTTTTCTTTTTTTTCTTTTTTGAGACGAAGTTTCATTCGTTACCCAGGCTGGAGTGCAATGGCAGGATCTTGGCTCACTGCAACCTCCGCCTCCTGGGTTCAGGCAATTCTCCTGCCTCAGCCTCCTGAGTAGCTGGGATTACAGGCATGTGCCATCATGCCCAGCTAATTTTTTGTAAAAAATTGATTTTCAATCAATGATTTTATAATGGCTGTATGGTCAGTTGTCACTTTGGAAAAAGATATATTGGACCGCTGTATCACCCACACTGAAAAAATTCAAAATGGATGACAAATATAAATGTATACCAAAAAAATTATACTTGACTAAAAACAAGAAAAAATAAAAATTAATTAGAAAATAAATGATTTTCTAAGTATGAAATAAGCCCCCAAACCATAAAAGTCTAACATATTAGACCATGTTAAATTTGAAAATGCCTGAATGGCAAAATCAAACCATAAACTATGTCCAAAGAAAAACAAACAAAAAACCTAAAAAAAAAAGTCACATAATTACATATAAAGGCTAATTTCCTTAATATAGAAAAAGCTCTATCAACATAATAGCTAAAAAGTTTTCAGTGTAGAAAAATACATAAGCAACACTGAACATAGTTACACTTAAAAGAAAATACAAATGGTCCTTAAACTTATGGAAAAGTACTTAATTTCAGCCATGAAAATCAGAAGAGAAATGCTCCTAAAGGTATACTTATATTATATTTTTATCTATTAAATTGTGTTGGAAATTATGTAGAAAAATGAGAATTGTCATTTCCACCAATAATAGATTGGTGGAAATATAATTCTGTACAACTTCAATGGAAAGAAATTTGGCAATGTCAATATTTTAAGTGTACCCTTTCTACCCCAGGTCTAATCGCAAAAGTATATTGTTGTGTGTAAATAAATATACATGTGAGTGGACATTTTGGTCTTTGTCCGCGGGTCAGTACGGCCCCTGGGTCCACGTGGCGCGAAAGTAGGAGACGAAGCCTGAGAAAATGATGAACAGATAAAGAGGCACCAAAACTTGGGAGGCAAGTTGATCCATCTCCAGTAAAGACTGAGGAAAAGAGCAGGAAAAGACTGAGGAAAAGAAGGAAAAATACTTCCTCTGCTCTCAGACCTTCTTTCTTTGAAGGCCACACCTTTTTGAAGTCTGCAGTTTGAAACAGAACCTGGACTGAAGTCATGAGGGAGGTTGTGTAAGAAAGAATCATCAAGGGAATCAGTTGGGAACTTCTCTACCACAGCTTACTTCTTACCTTATTGACCCCCTTTCAGTATAAATGCCTTTGGTTTAAAACGTTTGTACCTCATCTGATACCAGAGTGTTCATACTGGAGAGAAACCCTATGAATTTTCTGAACGTGGGTGAGCTTTTACTCAAGTGTAACATCTCATTGAATGTAGAAGTCATGCTGAAGAGAAACCCTGTGCTTCTAAGGAGTATTGACAAGCCCTTAGCTAGATGACAAATCTCAATGAGAAGCAGAAAATTCATGCTGGTGAGAAACCAGTGAAGGTGAAAGTAGCAATACTTCGTTGAATATTAGAAAATTTTTCTGGAGAGAGAGCATTGAATGTACTGAGTATGATAAAAACTTCCTCTCAGACCTTATCCCTTGATATGCATTTGGGTGGTCATACACAGAGAAGCCTTATAAATGTAAGAGATGTGGAAATCCCTTAAGCCAAAAGTAAATCCTCATTCATCAAACAATTTCTACTGGAGAGAAACCTTGTGAATGTGGGCAAGCTTCCATTCAGATGTCACAGCTCAGCCAGCAGAGAATTTACGGTGGGGAAAACCCCTTTGCCTGTAAGGTATGTGGGAAAGTCTTCAGCCACAAGTCAAACCTCACCGAGCATGAGCATTTTCATACGAGAGAAACCTTTTGAATGTAACGAGTGTGGCAAAGCCTTTAGCCAGAAGCAGTATGTCATTAAACATCAGAACACCCACACCAGAGAGAAGCTTTTTGAATGTAATGAATGTGGGAAATCCTTTAGCCAGAAGGAAAACCTCCTTACGCACCAGAAAATTCACACTGGAGAAAAACCTTTTGAGTGTAAAGATTGCGGGAAAGCTTTCATTCAGAAGTCAAACCTCATCAGACACCAGAGCACTCACACGGGAGAGAAGCCCTTTGTATGTAAGGAGTGTGGAAAAACCTTTAGCGGCAAATCCAACCTTACTGAGCATGAGAAAATCCATATTGGAGAGAAGCCTTTTAAATGTAGTGAACGTGGAACAGCCTTTGGCCAGAAGAAGTACCTCATAAAACATCAGAACATTCACACTGGAGAGAAACCCTATGAATGTAACGAATGTGGAAAAGCCTTCTCTCAGCGAACATCACTTATCGTACATGTGAGAATCCATTCAGGTGATAAACCTTATGAATGCAATGTGTGTGGAAAGGCCTTCTCTCAGAGCTCATCTCTCACTGTGCATGTGAGAAGCCATACAGGTGAGAAGCCCTATGGTTGTAACGAAATGTGGGAAAGCTTTCTCTCAGTTCTCAACCCTTGCTCTGCACTTGAGAATACACACAGGTAAGAAGCCTTATCAGTGCAGCAAATGTGGGAAAGCTTTCAGCCAGAAGTCACACCTCATTAGACACCAGAAAATTCATACTCACTAAAAACCCTATGAATACCTAGAAAGTGGGAAAGCTTTCATTAGAAATCGGCAGCTCATCATGCATCAGAAATAATCCATCTGAAGCAAAGCACCACAAATGAGGTTAACTTTAACTAAAGTTCTAAAAACTTAAGGGACACCAGAAAGTTGAAGAGAAAGACATGCATATGATAAAAAGCCTATATCCAGCAAAGACACTTGCAGCAGTGATCATGCTGAAAGTTTAGGCACAGTTTCACAACAAATGGGAACAGAAAATGGATGTCTGTTTTTTATTGCTGCCACCACAGATCTGGAGATCTTTGCCACTAACAAAAAAGTTGTAACTATTGGAAAGGAACAGACAAAAATAGATGACATGGTCATCTACAAATAATATTAAGACTCCTGTGGTATTAAATGAACAGAGCAGAAGAGATTTCAGAAAAAGACCTATGAATTTATTAGAATTTGGACTATAATATAAGCGGCATCAGGAAGTGAGGAAATAATGGAACTATTTTTTTAAGTGGAGGTAATTTGTTCTCCAAGGGAGAAAAATAGACCATGAACTATCTGCAAAAGTAAATCCAGAGATTAAAAACAGAAATATGAAAAGCTGTATACTACATGCAATATGACCTTGGGAACAGGGAAACATTCCTTTTGACAACTTCAGAAATACTTAGCAGTTCTACTTGTGACTATGAATGCTCAGGAAATACGTACTAGGATATTTACTGTGGCTTGACTTGTAGTAGCCAAAAATTAGAAACGACTGAGAATGCCCATCAGGTACTCTATGGGAAATTCTTATGTAATACTATATATCTGTAACATGCGGCTGATGAAATCCACATGTATTCACAGAAAGATCCCAGAAGTGTTGAGGGGGGATCAAGTTGCAGAAGGATGCAGTTAGTACAGTGACTTTGTAAATTTAAATGAAAAGTTCCCTCACAATACTCAGTACTGTCTATTGGTAATGAATGCATATATGTATGTACATGTTGTTGAAATGGGTTGGAAGGATACAGACCAAACTCTTGATAGTGGTCACCTGTGAAGAGTGGAGAAGGAAAAGTAATGAGTGTGGGAGGTGGGGTAGGTATCAGTTAAAGGGGACTTGAGCTTTTTATATAAACATCCACTTCTCTTTAAAAGGACTTCAAGTAAATAGAAGATTCTGATTGATTCTGGATTGTGGTATATGGATATCTTGTCTTATTTTTTGTACTTTTCTGTATTTTTAAAATTTCTCAATAGGAATGGGAGTGAGGATGGAAATGCTGTATCTGTAGAAGTCATGTTATACTGGATTCATTTCCAATCAAATACTAAACATTTTATAAAAAATATTTCTAAAATTTTATCACGGATGAGTGGATGGACTTGCTCTCTATGTAATATGAAATTAATCTATTTTATTAAAATTTAAAAGGACAGCATAAAAATATATATATATATACATGTACACTTCTACAAACATATAATATGTTCATTGTGGAATTTTTTTGATAGTAAATCGTTGGAAACCAGCTAATTGGCCATCATCAAATTGATTACTGGATAAATAAATGATGCCATATTTTCAAAGTAAAATACTAAATGGCTACTTTAAAAATGAGATAGATCTGGGCACAGTGGCTCATGACTGTAATCTTATTGCCTTGGGAGGCTGAGGTGAGAGGACCACTTGTGACCAGGAGTATGACATCTCAGAGAGCTATGTGCCATGATTGTGCCATGACAGTCTAGTGTGGGCAACAGAACACAAACTTGTCTCTAAAATAAATAAATAAAGACAGATACAAATAAAGCTCCAAGTAGTTTTTAAATGAAACCTTATTTTGTATATACTGTATTTCCACTTGTGTGAAGTTTTTTAATCTATCCATAATTTGCCTGTACATCCATTTATTTATCTGAGTATTTGTAAATAAACGGACAATTTCTGAAAGAGAACACAAGAAACTTAAAGGTAGTTATTCCAAGGAGAGAAAAATGAATGCTTAGAAGATACAGGTGGAAGCTAGAGTTTCTTTTCCTCATAGACATAATTCTATTTTTAAAGAATATTTTGCCACCATTCAAATTGTATTTTCCTTTGTAGATGACTTTTTAAAATTAAGTAAATCCCAACTCATATACATGGAATGTTAAAATATTTGGCAGAGATACTTTTGCACTTGGCATGATATTTGGCTTTCAATGAGGCATTGTAAGTTAAGGTATTGAGCACAGACTTTTGAATATTGTTGTTTGGTCAAGATCCCTGCAGAAAACAGATGGTGCAATAAAGTTAGTAAAATTTAAGGCATATCTCATAGAGAGACTTTTTTCAAAGGTCAGTCGGCAACATGTTGGGGAACCGTGGGGGACAGAGCAGTACTCTTCAGCTAGAAATAACAGGGCTAAGATACCTCCCTTAGTTTTAAAATGACAAGGGGAGAAAGTGTTATCAGAAAATAGAAATAAGTGGACTGTCACAGAAGCGGAAGCCATGTAACAAGAAGCCAACTTACAGCAACTCTGCAGGAATAGAGCTGGGAGAATAATACTTTGCTGTTCTTCCTCCTCCTGATATCTTGCTGGTACTCACCACTGGCTAACGAGAACAAAGGAATTCACTGATACAGTGAGCCTCTCATGGCACCAAGAAAGATGGAGAGAGGTAAGAGAGGACTTCACGGATAATAATCTGCACAATAGTAAAACCAGTTTTGATTCTAAGCCATACAAGTCATCAATTTTGTGACCTTTAGTCAGTTTTCTAACACCTAGATATTGTATGTGGTATCACTTAGGGTGCAATCAAGAGACAGAAACTTCATCACTAATACGAACAAAGGAATTTGATATAAAGAATTGTAAGCTAGTTAAAATGCAGGTAACTAGTAGACTGAGTGAGAGATTCTAAAGTGTATACAAGTAGCAAAAGCAGGATATAACTACTATATCAAAAGTTTATGGATAGCAAGCAATAAAGAAACTAAAAAGTTAACAAGAGCCCCTATCCCCAAAACTGAGATTCAGACATCTTTGCAGAGGGTGTGGCTGTCATAGAAATAAACAGCCTGTCGACTGCAAAGAAACTATCTAGAGGGTATAAGCATGGTCCATGGGAAAAGTTATCTGCTGACTCTGCACCAAAGAAACCACACACTGAAGCAGTGCCCTCTATTGACAGAGCCTAACATTAAGCCAGCTGAAAAAAAAGAAAACTATTGGGTCCAGCAGCAGTATCAAAAGCATGACAAATAAGGTAGATTCGAACTTGAGAGGCAATACATTGGTAACTGGCATGGGTAAAATGGGCATAACAACAATAATTTTAATTGCTGTCATTTAATAAAAAATTACTAAGAAGCATGAAATTTCCTAAAAATTTCATAATTAATACAGCACTATTTCACACTAAAACTATATAATGTATTTACAATTATTAGACGCATTTTATATATGAAGAAAATAAGAATTTTTTTTCGAGACAGCATCTTGCTCTGTTGCCAAGGCTGGAGTGCAGTGGCACAATCTCTGCTCACTATAAACTTGACCTCCTGAGTCCAAGCAATTCTCCTGCCTCAGCCTCCGAAGTAGCTGGGATTACAAGCACTCACTACCATGCTCAGTTAACTGTTGTATTTTGAGCGGAAATGGGTTTTCACTATGTTGGCCAGGCTGGTCTCGAACTCCTGACCTGAGGTGATCTGCCTACCTCTGCCTCCCAAAGTGCTGGCATTACAGGCGTGAGCCACTGTGCTCAGCTGAAAATAAGGATAAAAATATTAATATCACAATTATATCACTTTGCAAAAGTTCAGAGATTTTATATGTAAATTGTACAGAATGCTGGCTAGAATGTATATTATGATCAATAAATGGGAAGGTAGTAGGAAGGACAAGAAAGAGAGAGAGAGAGAGGATTACACCATCCAATTTTGTATTTGTATGATGCACTTTAAAAGTTTTTAAAATGTATTTGTAGATTTGCATTAATTATATCTGTCCCATAGAGACAAAACAAGACTAACTCTTTATATAAGACCCACAGGTTATTAGAAATCAAGGTAATTTGATACAATAGAGGCCCAAAGACAATGAAACAGTATACTGAAAGAACTAAATAAACAAATTAAAAAGTCAATTAAACTCCATAGTCAATAAACTTGAAGCTTTCAAAATTGAAGCTAATACTTCACTGTACATATCTGATAGGTACAATACATACAAATTTGATAATACCAAAGAGAAAGACAAATCTACAATAACACTGGAAATTTCAGAAACAGACAGAATATAGAGATTTATTATTTGAATCACAATATTAATCATCTTGGCCTAACTGACTTTCATCAAATACAGCATCCAACAACTACAGAATACACATTCTTCTCAAGTGCTCATGAAACGTTCACCAAGTTATACCACATGCTAGGCCATCAAAATAAGTGTTAATACATATTAAATGACTAAAATATTACTATAATTAGACTAAAACATAATTCAAATAGAAATCAATAATAAAAAGTTATTAGAAATATTCCAAATATTAAGAAAAGTACTTCTTAAAAAGGCTCATGCCCAAAATAAAAATATGAGAGTAAATTAGAAAATATTTCAAACTGACTAATTAGAAAAATTCAGGTATCATATGATAGAGAATGAAGCTAAAACAGTGCTTAGAAGCTTAGAAGAAAAAATATAACTTTAAAAGCTGAAGTTTCTCTGAGTAAGAAAAGAGAATGAATTAATCTCAAAGTAAATATAAAATAATAATTAAAAGAGCAAAATTCAATAAAAATAGCATGCATACTAGAAAGATTATTAGCAAAACTAAAAATTAGTTCTTTTAAATAACTGATAAAATTAATAGGCTACTAACAAGATTTAACACATTAAACAAAGAGAAAAGACAAACTGCCACTACAGGTATTAAAGGGTGCATGAAGTTGGATCATATTTATTAATAAATAGTATTATGAATAATTTATGATGATAAATTTGACAGAGCATATAAAGTACAAAAGTCTTTAGAAATACAGTTAATAAAAACTGATCAAATAAAATAACACAAAACCAAAAAAGACATCTATCTGAAATCAAATTTTTGTGTAGAAAATTCTTAAACTGGTTGTGCAATCTTATACTTTTTTTCAGAAAATATAAGATAAATAACAGTTTCCAGGTCATTTTATAAGTCTAGTATTAACCTAATAAGAGATTGAAAGGACACTATTCATGAACATTGGCACAGAAATTTCTAATCAAATATTAGCATGAGAGAAGATATCTGCTGGCTCCAAGTTGAATTTTATGTATTGAATCCAACAATACATAAAAGACATAATAAATACATAATTAACAAGGGAGTTGTAACTCAAGAGTGCAAAGTTGGTTCAATTTCAACAATATCATTCAATCAATATAATTTACTGTTTTGCCATACACATTTTATTTACATATACCTTAGGCCAATTGTTGGTACAGAGATAGCCTATAAAAACTACAATAAGAAGAAACAAACACAATAATCTAAAACAGAAAATCCTGGGGAAGGGGAAAAATCTGATTTCAGAAGTAATCACATTATTACATTCAAATGTTACTTTTTTTTAAATAAAGAAACAGAAGGCATACAAAGAAACAGGAAGGTATCACAATTTCAAACAATAATTATAAACAGAACTCTCCCTGATAAAGACCCAATGGCAGAACTGCTAGACAAAGACTTTAAGAAAACTATCTTAAACATGCTCAAAGAACTAAAAAAAAAGATGTGGAGTAAGCCCCAAAAACATAAAAATAATAAAAATTATTAACAACAATAAAAAATCCAAAGAGAAGCAAATGAAAAATTACAGAGCTGAATAGTACAACATCTGACATAACAAATTTACTAGGTGGATTCAAATGTGTATTTGAGTGGACAGAGAAAATGATCAGTGAATAATAATAGGAAAGGGCCGGGTGCAGTGGCTCACGCCTGTAATCCTAGCACTTTGGGAGGCTGAGGCGGGTGGATCACGAGGTCAAGAGATCAAGACCATCCTGATCAAAATGGTGAAACCCCGTTTCTACTAAAAATACAAAAAATTAGCTGGGCATGGTGGTGCGTGCCTATAATCCCAGCTACTCAGGAGGCTGAGGCAGAAGAAGTGCCTAAACCCAGGAGGGAGACGGAGGTTGCAGTGAGCCAAGATCGTGCCATTGCACTCCAGTCTGGGTAACAAGAGTGAAACTCCATCTCAAAATAATAATAATAATAATAATAATAATAATAATAATAGGAAAATGTGAATTACTGAGTCTGAGGAGCAGAAAGAAAAAAGTTTGAAGAAAAGTGAATAGTACTGGAAGGACTAATGGAAGACCATCAAGTGAACCAACATACATACTATGTGAATCCCCAAAGGAGAAGAGATAGAGAAAGAGGAAGAAATAATATCAAAATGATTAAAACTTCAAAATTTGATTAAATACGTAAATAAAAACATCCAAGAAACTCCAAGTAAGATGAACTCAAATAGATCCATACCAAGACACATTATAATCACGTTTTTCAAAACCAAAGACAAAAAGAAAATGTTGGAATCAGCAAGAGAGAAGTAACTCATTACATACAAGTGATCCTCAATTGGATTATCTGCAAATTTGTAATCAGAGTGCAGTGAACTAATATATTCAAAGTGCTAAAAGAAAAATAACTGTCAACCAAGAATCCTATACCCAACAAAAGTGTTCTTCAAAAGTGAGGGAGAAATTAAGATATTCCAAGGTAAACAAAAGCTCAGAATGTTTATTACCAGTAGACCTTCCCTGCAAGAAATACTCAAAGGATTCCTCCAAGGACAAATTAAAGACACTAAATAGAAACATGAGGCAAAATAGAGAAATATTTTGTTAAATACAAGAGCAATTATAAAAGCAAATTAGATGACCTAAAACAATCATGCAAATTCCAGGAAATATAAAACCTGCTAAGACTAAGTAATTAAAAAAATAAAACCTGGTCAGGTGCAGTGGCTCATATTTGTAATCTCAGCAATTTGGGAAGCCAAGGCAGGAGGATCCCTTGATCCCAGGAGTTTGAAACCAACCTAAGAAATATAGTGATATCCTATCTTTGCAAAAAATTTAAAAAATTAGCCAGGCATGGGTGGCATGTATCTACTGTTCCAGCTCTGTGGGGGGCTAAGGTGAGAGATTCACTTGACCCTATACACTGAGGTTGCTGTGAACTGTGATGGGGCCACTGAATTTCAGATTGGGTGACAGAGAAAGATCCTGTCTCAAAGAAAAAAAATCAGTAAGACTCTAATAATAAGGAGATTAAAACAGTAACCAAAAATCTCCTAACAAAAATATTTTTAAAAGTATGAATCAACCAATGAGGTAAAAGACTTGTACAACAAGGCTGGGCATGGTGGCTCAAGCCTGTATGTAATCCCAGCACTTTGGGAGGCCGAGGCAGGTGGATCACGAGGTCAAGAGATCGAGACCATCCTGGTCAAAATGGTGAAACCCCGTCTCTACTAAAGATACAAAAAATTAGCTGGGCATGGTGGCATGTGCCTGTAATCCCAGCTACTCAGGAGGCTGAGGCAGGAGAATTGCCTGAACCAAGGAGGCGGAGGTTGCGGAGAGCTGAGATCATGCCATTGCACTCCAGCCTGGGTAACAAAAGCAAAACTCCGTCTCAAAAAAAAAGACTTGTACAACGAAAGCTAAAAAAGTTGTCAAAAGAAATTTATATAAAATCTTCTAAAATTTACATAGAATCATAAGAAACCTCAAATAGCCAAAGCAATTTTATAAAATAATAAAGCTAGAGGTCTCACACTTCTTGATTTGAAACTTACTATTTTACAAAGCTACAGAAATTAAAGCAGTATGCTACTGGCATGAAGACAAAATTATAGACCAGTGAAATACTATAGAAAGATATACACACACACACACACACACACACACACACACACACATATATATATATATATATATATATATATATATATATGCTTTCATATATATAATCTAACAATTTTTGACAAGGTACCAAGACCATTCAATGGGGAAAGGACAGTCTTTTCAAGAAACAGTAGTGAGAAAACTGGATGTTCACATGCAAAAGTATAACGTTGAACTATTACCTAACACCAAATACAAAAAATTAACTAAAAATGGATCAAAGACCTAAATATAAAATCTAAAATTATAAAAATCTTAGCTTTAAACAAAAAATAAAATCTTCATGCCATTGGATTTGGCAGTTATTTCTTGGACAACTGCCATATTTGGCAGTTATTTCTTTTGTCATCAAAGGCTCAGATGACAAAAGATAAAAATAGACAAATTAAGCTTTACAAAACTTATGAAAATTGGCATATCAAAAGATACTATTTTCCCAGAGTAAAAAAGCAACCTATAGAGTGGGAGCAAATATTTGCATATTACATACCTGATAACGAAAGAATATCCAAAATGTATACAGAACTCTTAAAACTCAACAACAAAAAAAACAAACAACCCAATTCAAAACCAGGCAAAGGACCTGAATAGATATTTCTCCAAAGCAGGTGAGCAAATAGCCAGTAAGCACATAAAAAGATGATAAACATCACTAAGCATTACAGAAATGCAAATAAAAACTATAGTGTGATACCACCTCATGCCCATTAGAATGACTATCACTAAAAACAATAGAGAACAAGTACTGGTCAGGATGTGGAAAAACTGCAACCCTTGTACATTGTTGGTAGTGATGTAAAATGGTACAACCACTGTGGAAAACATTATGGCAGTTCCTCAAAAACTCAAAAATGTAATTATCACACCAACCAGAAATTCCATTTATTCATATATATCCCAAAATTGAAAGTGGGGTGCCAGAGAGATGCACATTTGTGCTCAGAGCAGCATTATTCATAATAGCTAAAATGTGAAAGTAACCCAAGTGTACATATGCAGATAAATAAATAAGCAAAATGTGGCATATACATGCAATAAAATATTTTTCAGCCCTAATAAGGAGGGAATTGTGACCTAGACTATAAAATGGATGAGACTTGAAAACATTATGCTAAGTCACAAAAATACAAATACTATATGATTTCACTTATATAAAGTACTTAGAATAGTTCAAATAATTGAGATAGAAAGTAGAAAGTTACTTTTCATGGCGTGGGTAGAGGGAGAAACAGAAAGTTATAATTTAATGGATATAAAGTTTGTTTTACAAGATTAAAGAGTTCTGGAGATGGATGGAGCTGATGGTTGTGCAGCATTATGAATGTGTTTAATACCAATGAATTGTATACTTTATATAATTGGGATGGTAAATTTTATATCATATGTATATTATCACAAGAAAAAATGCAAAAACAAGTAAAAAACAAACAAAAAACCCTTTCCTCAAGTAAATGGCAGTACTCATTAGTACTCTGTACATTTGATCTACCTTTGAATCACAATGGCATTCTAAAATTTTTATAATAGTTTTTTGTTAATAGATCGTTTTATTCCAAATTGCTTTTCTTTGTGACTTATTGCTGTTGTAATATTTAATACCGTTGTATGATTCATATGTTTGCTATCATTCTTTTCTCAATGTAATATGATTTTATAACATATGAAATATTTTTCTTTCATGTACGATATATGATACCAACATTTCTTTCCCTGGTTTTCTTATCTTCCTGTTATCTGATATATCTTCATCACAAAATGAAGCATTTTTTTAACATTAATAAGTTCATTCTAAAATGCTTTGCTATGTTATTAGTGAATTGGTCTCACCCAAATTTATTGTTATATTGCTATGGTGGGTATTTTTCTTACTTTATTATTTTAAAAAATATTTCTTACGCCTTATCGTTTTCCCTTTTACCACTCATGCTATTTAATTACTTTTTCTTCCTAAATGTTTTTTTTTTTAAAATGGCAATTTTTAAAGTTTAATGGTGAATAATTTATTTCCTTTCTTCAAAAATATTTATTTTAGGTTTACTAAATTATTAAAGTCAAGATTAAAACTTTTGATAATATTTCTAGAGCAATGAGTTGATCTTTTGCCATAGACTGTTTTTCACAGTAGAAAGAAAAGCACGCATGGCCTTTTTCCTGTTTGAGCAAGTAGGTGAGATTGGTTGGGTAACAGCAAATGTAAACCAAGGGAGGTAAAAAGGTCTTTTAGAACCCGAGTAGTAACTTTAAATCAAAAACTACAAAGAGTGGCTATACCCTTTGTGACTACAGGACAAAACTATCTTACTCAATTTGGGCCCAGAAAGGAGATTTAAAAATGAAAAAAATCTAATGCACGTTTTCCTCACTTGTTATTTAGCATGACTTGACATCTCCTAAGATAAACGTAATTAGAAACAATTTAATATTTGCTTATGAAACACATAGTCAAAACTGATACAACTAGTTATTTTCATTTAGCTTCACAGTGACATATTTTTCCGCAAGGGGTAATTAAAAAAATCCTTTGGGTAAGTTATCTGTAAAGTTATCATAAGTATTGTTTATTGAAAGCAGTGACTTTAATAGTCATATAAGGCTTGATGATCAATGAAGTCCGTAAAGCCAAAGATAAACAGGTTAATTAGAAAAGAAAAATGTTTTTTTCTTGACCATTTTAAGAATAGTCTTGAAATTATTTATCAGGTCATAATTGAAGTGCAAATTCATGTGGTTTTCTTATTCTTTAGAGTTGATGAGTTTGCAGTAGAAATGAGGAGTTACTTGCAATAATAGAATCAGAATATATAGTGATAGGAAGATACATTAAGTTTATTAGTCCAAATATCCACAAGGGGCTTATTCCATATGAGAATATCATGTACTTGCCCAAGGGTCAAAAGATAATGGGCATTTTTTAAAAAAGCCTTTCTTATAAACATTCTTTCTCCTGCTTAATCTCAATATTGAGAGTTCTTAATTTATTCTTAAAGGCTATGCTCATTAGATTTTTGTTTTAAAAGGACCAGAGTAAACTTGTTGTTTTGGGTATCTGATTACCTGTTTATGTGATTTTAATTAGCCATGGACTCCTGACTAAATATTTATTAGTTTTCTAACCTTTTGTTGGATTGCTACCATTAAACATTCCCTGACTGTTGTATTGATGTAAAGATAATATGGGCTGATTAAATGGTTTTCCAGGACATTCATTTTAGGATGTGAAGGTTAATGTCCAGTTGCTGTTCAGATAAAATTTCTCTCTATAATTAAAATCAGCATATTCCCCCACATAAATCAGGAGAGGTTTGTTTAAATAAAATTAAATTTGAATTTGAGAATTTTTTCCTCAGTGATAACAATTAGCAACAAGCAAAATGAATATTTAAATAAAATACCTGAGCAAATTTAAATAATATGTAAGTGAGGCTATTAGCTAGATTGTTCACTGTGGCAAATATTCAGAAAAATTAAAGAAAAGTAGACACTAAGGAATAAATGGAAGACCAATCTTGAGTATTTTTTAATCTAATAGGTATTACTTTTTGGCTTGAGCTTCCAAGTTAGTAAAGTGGAACTTAAACCACTCTAAATTGTATACTAATCAATGAAAAGATTTGTTATTTTTTTTCCTTTTAATTCATTCACGCTCTGCCGTAAATGCAGTATCATAGAGACTGATTTAAAGCATTTTATAAAATGACTCCATGCATGGCATTTATGTGAATTCAAAATGAGAGAAAGTAGTTTCAAAGTCTGTTACTCATTTAACTCTATATTTTAGAATGTATTTTCACAGATGTTTGAAGAAATAGCACATGTGCTGGATTTAATTGTAGATACCTTATTTGGAGAACCAGAAATGCACAATTGCCCTTCATGGGTTTCTAGGGAAATTCTTGTCCAAACAGGTGAAGCTCAGCCAGATTGCCTGCCTGTTCTCTTCATAAATGGAGCTCTATGTGGTATATCTGCTATTAAGCAACCTTGCCTTAATCCTCCTGCTAGACCCTTATAATATTTGACTTTCTGAGTTTTAATATTCACACAATGTTTAAATTGCAACTTAATAGTGTTTTTGATTAGCCAAAATTGTGCAATTTAATCTTCAGCTCATAGTTTCTGAATAAAAATTATAATGTAAATAATTTAAGTTGACATTTTCATAATTAATAGACGTTACTTCATAAATGATAATTTTAAGACAGTGGATTAGGTGTTCATTTATGGATTTATGAACAATGTTCATGAATGAAGGATTCTCATCTCCAGAGGATTTTATAAATTAATGTACATGAAAGCATTTCATCTACTATATGCTATAATATTATTACAGTGATTTGAGGATTTTAACACTCTCTGTATTTTATCAAATGTATTTTCTGCATCATTTCTTTTAGGAATCAAAAAGGGCAACAAACCCATACACTAACTAGAAATTAAGAAGGAAAAAAAACCTATTTAAAATACCATTATATGTTATTTTTAAATTGTTGTCCTAGTTCCATGCTCAACTGAAACAGCTCTTACTAAAGTCAACAGTGATGTCATTTTTACTAAAAACAACAGTCCACATTTTACTTGAATTTTCAGCACCATCTAACATTATTGGCCATTTTTTAGAATACTCTCTTTTCTTGGTTGTATTATGCAATCCTCCCTGATTTTGCTTCTACATCCCTTCTCTATCATTCCTTTTACATTGTAAGCACTTTGTTTACATGGAAAAACATTATATTTTTTAAGTTTTGACTCTAAAGCTTCTTCATCTCTTGTCATTCTTTCTTCTTCCACCATCTCATTTACAAACATAAATTACCTCGTATACAAAAAATTTACTACTGTATATCCAAGTCCAGATTTCTACTGAGTTTCAGACTTCTCTATCTAATTAACATCTTGACATCTACTTGATGTCTCAAAGGTGACTCGAAGTCAACATGTCCAAAAGTACACTTATGTCTTCATTCAAAACACTGGTTTTCTGCCAAAGTTTTCTCTCAGTGAAAGGCACTGCCATCAAACTAGTCATTCTATCAGAAATCTGGGAGTCAAACTTGATCCTTCTAATTCACCTCTATATTGAATCTTTTACCATGTCCTGACCATTTTATTTAATATAGATATAGATGGATGTAGATATAAATAAGTAGATATCTAAAATCTGTAGAGTTGACAGAGATCCTTTCAGAATAGAAACTAAGCAACATTCTGGACCTAACTTTGTCAAGAACAATTACAATAACATACAGAATTCAGTAGAATTCAGCTTAAATGCCAAGCTACTGAATAGGCTGTTTATTACAGAAGGTCCTCCCAACTCTAAAATTCTCAAATAGATTACTAATTTTAAACCACAGCTCTTTAATTTGTAAAGAAAAATATTTTTAGAAATTCAAAACCTTTCTTTTATCAAGTCATGACTGGCTAGATTGTGGTTGTTCAAACAACTTCAAAATCTCTGTGATTTGAAATGGCAAGGCTTATTTTTAATCTCTGCTTTGTGTCTGTGTTGGATGGCTGAGAATTCTGTTTTGTATTGTTCATTACAAAACATTGTTCACATCCTAGGGTGAAACGGATATAGCAACCATGACAGGGTATATTGTCAGAGAGAGAGATAACTCTAGATCAATAATCAAAAGAATATTCTGTCTCAGCTGTCAAATACTTTGGCCCAGAAGTCACACATATCACTCCTGTTCTGAACTCACTAGCCAGCCACATTTAGTCATGTGTCCATCCCTCTCATAAGAGGGCCAGGAAGTACAATCCTATCATGTGCCTAGTAGGCAAAAAAATAGGAACATTTGGTGAGCCATATTAATGACTTCCACATTACCCAAATGAATTGTTATATTAAAACATGACTTACTAAGCAAAAGCTGAAATTATAAATTATTTGAGTGGCTAATCCTATTGTTACCCAAATCAGTTTGGGACCCAATATTGTATAAAGAATTCAATATTTTCCCACAATTTCAATTAAATTATAATTTTAATACTACTTCTATATTCTTAGCTCTTCAAATAATAAACATTCAACCAATTACACCCCATTCCTTAGTGAAACTTTATGAAAAGCAGAGATTATCCAAAAGTGGCATGTCTTTCTTGGCTTCTGATCTTTAACTGTCTCTTTTAGAACCAAGAAAGTCCTGCTTCCTTGGAAATAAGGTTTGTTGAAATGTCCTTAATCCTCACCAGTCTCTGATAGCATATTCTCACTATGCAGTGGTAGAAAGAAACGTGACAACTTTTGAAGTGCTATTGGGGTTCTCTGGTGCGAACTATGCTAACTGTTTTGCTTTACATTCACTCTTGGTTGTTTTGTTGTTGTTGTTAATTTCAATTGCTCTTTTTAGGGAGCAGTTACGAGTAAAATAACTATTTCCTCAAAAAAATATATATATATATGGTTTTCTTAGAAATCCAACAAGCCTGATAAAAGAAATGTTGCAAAAAATTTCAAAACTAGTTCTGCTGTCATGAAATTTCTCATCTTCTTCTCAGGATAACAAGGAGGAACTAAGTCAAATATTTCCTGCTTCTGGCAAAATCTTTATGTGAGACTATGGATGCAGTCATCTGGAACTTGGTTTCAAAACTGCCTGAGAAAAATATTTCCTTTCCATTCAACATCAAGGACCCTTCTTTCCAGCCATGTGAGTCTCCTGACAAGAAAATTTTTAATGTTGTCTTTAAATGGAACATCAGCTGACTGCAATTCCATTATTGGAGTATAATATGCCTGGTTGGCCAAGGCTACAGGAACTTTATTTAAATTCTTCAATAGGGTAAAAGAGGCACTTGATAGCTTTTTTCCCAGTTATGGCTAAGTCATATAATATGATTTGTCAAGTGTAGATGACATCCCATTAGAGTATTTCTAGGTGGTAAGTCCTTTAAGTCCGGTATATCAATCTGTTATAGTCACTTATACATTAGCATTCTCTTTAATGAAAAGAAC
Source organism: Saguinus oedipus (assembly GCA_031835075.1). NCBI lineage: Eukaryota > Metazoa > Chordata > Mammalia > Primates > Cebidae > Saguinus > Saguinus oedipus. Next base: position 182,328,137 of record CM063170.1, on the reverse strand, counting down.
AAATTAGAATTCAAACTGCAAAATAATAGGTGCTCAACTTTGTGAACTCCATGATCACATTTAGCTTTACAAAAAGCACTCATCCAATTTTCAAGCCCTGCTAACCATCACTGAGGTTATCAGAAACTTTTGTTATATGAACATGGATTTATTTTCCTTTTGAGTTGCATGTCCCAAAGATGTGTCATAGATATAGCTCTTAAGTTTTGACTGATCATCCTAACAGAAAAGGTAAAATTGCATCCAGGGAGTATTCTAAAACAATGTATTTTGCAGAATTCATTGCCCAGAAGCAATGAATTAACAGTTGAGATGTAAACATGCTGTCCATTAACAGTGATTGATCACTAGCTGATATATGCAGAATATAGGTATAGTATAAGTGTTCTTGCTCTCTCCTTTTGTTTCATTGTTTTTTTAATTGCAATTCAGTTGACAAAGTAATTTGGCTCCAAAGTAGTGATACCGGGGGGAGGAAAACATCAAGAAAAGCTTCTTGATTGAGTACTGGTAACTACTAATCCATCAATTATTTGCTATTTGCTTTTTATAGAAAATTGCAATTGTTATTTTGTTTTGTAGATTACCAAAACGATTTCACCTCTTACTCTAATAAAATGTTAAAATGGGCCGGGCGCGGTGGCTCAAGCCTGTAATCCCAGCACTTTGGGAGGCCGAGGCGGGTGGATCACGAGGTCAAGAGCTCGAGACCAACTTGGTGAAACCCCATCTCTACCAAAAATACAAAAAATTAGCTGGGCACGGTGGCGCATGCCTGTAATCCCTGCTACTCAGGAGGCTGAGGCAGGAGAATTGCCTGAACCCAGGAGGCGGAGGTTGCGGTGAGCCGAGATGGCGCCATTGCACTCCAGCCTGGGTAACAAGAGCAAAACGCAGTCTAAAACAAAACAAAACAAAACAAAAAGAAATGTTGAAATGTAGAGGAGATAAAAATAATATATATTTGATATCCAATGTCTGTAGTTGGGTTTACAAACACTACTACTCTGTATAAACTCTGTTTACTGACTCAGATTCTTGAGCAGCCTTGTTATAATTCACTGTTTTTATCTGTCTAATCAGAGGATAAAGGCAGAGTAATTTGTGCCTTTAGGCAAAACTTTACTGGGACTTACCATTTCTGTTTTCATTTGCAGCAACTTAGTATTCTGCTCTAGTTTCCGATTTCTTAAAGATTGACAATTTCAAGCCAAAACTCATCTTTCTTGGGTGTCCATCAGTACTGTGTAAACTTATTGTACCATATAAATAGCACTCAGGAGCCTTCCATAAGAAACGCTGCTATACAGCATATTCTATCCACCTCCCTAAACCCCGATAGCTGTCACAGCTGCCGACACCACAGACAGCCATTGAATGAGCCTCTCAGGTACTGTGTGTGGTACCAGAACAGATGATTATTGACATTTTTTCTTATGAAAATATTACTAGCAATGAAATCTGAAAATATTTATAAAATTATATTGCAGAATTGGATATAATTTTGATAGGTCATCAAGTCTTCAGGGAGTATTGTACCATTGGGGGACCTTTTTGTGTTTCCTTACATTTTAAAGATTCCTTAAAATCCAGCCATTAATGCTAAAGTTCTCTACAAATACATCTCTTGCATATATTAACAAGACGGAGATAATAGAACTTAAAGCACTGATTCAAAAAGTACCTTGTGAATATTGTACAAGAAATATCCATAAGAAAACCAGAGGAAAGGGAAGACTGAAATGATAAAAGAGATGAAAAATACATATATTTACAAGCAAAGAAATATTAAGTATTAGAGGCTTACATATTGCCTCCCTCTAAACAATTAAGTGGTAATTTCAACCATACCCATAAAAATGTTACCTAATTGTGAACAACTGTTTTTCATTTGCACTGGAAAGGATCTTTTAACAAAAGCAGGTTTATTACCTGAGTTATCTCAATAATTGCCTGAACACTGTGATTTGTCTGTTGAACACAAGCCAAAAGGAAGAAATAAACCTAAAGTGATGGCTAGGCATTAAGGATATCACCGTTCCTATAAACACTGAGGCTCAGTGCCTGCTGCTAACAAAGGAATGAAAGGACTAACAGACTTTATTAAGAGGATCCACTCCACTCTTCGGAGATAATAAAGTATAATGTTATCCAAGAGCAGGAAGTTGAGCAAGAATAGCATTGTATTTGCTTCTGATTTCATTCTTTCATTTATTCATTGAATTAATTCATGAAATGTGTTCTTGTTCTGTATTTCCTATGCCAGGCCCTGATGAGGCCCTAGTGAGATATAGAAAAAAGATACAGATCTTGTTTTCAAAGTGTTCCCAGGGATTTCATTGAGCTCAAATGCAAAAAGATGAAGGGATTCATTCAGAACAACTGAACATCTTGAGCAAAGGTAAGATTGGGTGCAGAATGCAACACAGTCACAACGAAAAATTAGCACAACAAGAAGAGCATATGGGCCAGTGAGTACCAGGGATTCTTGGTTGGGACTCAACTACATATTCTAATTGCAAGTAACAGACTAGAAATAATTTAGGAGTTAAAAGAGTGAAGAGAGTAGCTTTCTGAAAAATTCCTCCTCTCAAATAGAGTATCCTTTTATAAACGAAAATATATTTGAAGACAGTCATTTGAAAAAAAAATTGATTTTTGTTGTTGTTAATGTTTTTCAGAAGCCACAATCCTCATAAATTTAAAGCTACACTATTTTGTCTGTGGAGAATATTCTAGAAAGCTTTCATTTGCAAGTTAGCATTTTCACTATATTACTAGAAATCAAATTACAGTACATTTCAACACATTATTTTTATTTTCAAAAATAAATAATAAGTTCTGATTTTCAGGGTAATTATCAACATGGGCAGGAGAGAGAGAATAGCAGTATGGTTTATTTCAGTGAAAATTTTCAGCTGATACTTCATTGCCAACATATGTAGTCTTAAATCTTAATACTATGAATCATGAGTGTATATCTAAATGCCCTTCTCTATTCAACAAACATTTACCAGTATTTGTGTGGATGCTGAGGAAGAAACAAAACAGAAAAAAGTTCTGCTTTCATGAAGCTCGCTTTCTAAATGGGACGGGGTACATAAAATTTCAATGTATAAGTAATGCACAATGCATACATATCTGATATTGATTATCAGAGAGATTGAGTAACTTCTAGAGAATTAAATCAGTTTCATGAATTCCTTAGTGTGAAGCAAGAAATCTCATTGCTAAATACATTCATCCTGTCTTAGAATTTCTTGAATTCGCAATGTTTACACAATTTGGGGAGAAATGCTGTGAGCTGTTGAATATCCCCTATAACTCAGATACAGCAATATCACTCAACACCTACCATGCTAGCAAGTAAAAGCAGCTTGTTGCCCCCAATTTTAAAACATTAAAATGTTGGAAAAAATGAAAAATAAAAATGTTAAATATTGCACCAAAATAAGACAATAAGTTGAAAAATAAAAACAATTATACAATTGAATTTAACAGTTGAAAGGAATTTTAAAGAATATGTAGTCCAAACTTTCCCTTTATATATTAAAATCAAATACATAAGCAAACAACAATAACAATGATAAAAATAACTAATCAAAGTCCACAAGGCTTTAGGTCAAGTGGACATTAATGTAAGACTAAAAATTAGGATCATGATTGCTATAAATTAGTGATTCTTATAGTATGATTCAGGATCCTATGGGATTCTGAGATCAATTCATGAAATCCAAAAATTCAAATCTACTCTTTTAATAGTAATGGAGCTTACTGTCTTTTTTACTTTATATTCTCATGATGAATCGTCAAGTTCTCCAAAGGCTATGTGATGTGTGATGCTACAGCACATGGAGTATGGAGGCAGATATGAGTACTAGCTGTCTTCTAGTAGATGATACTTGTAAAGGTATAACAGGTAATAAATTCATAATTGGTATTTTAATAAATTCATAAATATATATGTTAACAATTTCTTTGCTATAACTTCTACTTTTAATAGATATAACCCATATGACAATAGCTCTTTGAGTCATTCATACCTTTTAAGGATACAAAGGGAATCTGAGTCCTGAACCTAAGTAGCAGTTAATTCATCTTGTTAATATCTCAATGCTGAATTTGTATAGTGTATAGATTTTTAATGCTTATTAAAATCATCAAAAACAATAGTGTTTACAATTTATTGGGCGACCAATATATGGCAGTCTACATATAGAATTTAGCAACAATTGTACAGGCCAACTATTTTATCTCCATTTTACAGAGGAGAAAACTGAGAATAAGCAAGTTTATACTGCCAGTTGCAAACACTTAGTGAGTGACGCAGCTCATATTCAGACCCACTTCTAAGAAACTACCACTTGTTTCCTCAATAGTTCCAGGCTAGTTAGAACCTAGTTAAGCAGTGTCTAAGCCCCATCTATTCTCCTATCACCAATCTTCTCTGCCTCAGATTCATAAATTACACACACACAAAAATTAATTAATTAAAAAATAATAAAAGAGACTGGATGTGGCTGTTCACACCTGTAATCCCAGCACTTTGGGAGCCGAGGAAAGCAGATCAGGAGGTCAGGAGTTCGAGATCAGTCTGGCCAACATGGAGGAGGTCAGGAGTTCGAGATCAGCCTGGCCAACATGGTGAAAAAGCCTGTCTTTACTAAAAATACAAAAATTAGCATGGCATGGTGGTGAGTGCTTCTAGTCTCAGCTACTTAAGAGGCTGAGGTAGGAGAATTGCTTGAACCCAGGAGGCAAAGGGTTGCAATGAGCCGAGATCAGGCCACTGCACTCCAGCCTAGGTGACAGAGCAAGAATCCATATCAAAAAAAAATTTTTTTAATTAAAATAAACATAAAACATTTAATGTGTAGAGACGTAAAAGGTCATGGAATTCACATTAGCAAGTTATAAGCCAAATAAAATATATTTATGGAAAGAGAGAGTACATAGAAGACTGCGTGAGAATAAAATATATAAATGTAAGTGGATAAGCAAAATGCAATCAAGCAGAAAAGAAGTACAGAAAATAAAATGATGAACTCTTAAACAAACAACCTCATTAAAAAGTGAGCAAAGGATATGAACAGATACTTCTTAAAAAAAAACATGGATATGGCCAACAAGCATAAGAGAAAAAAATCTCAATGTCACTTACCTTTAGAGAACAGAAATCAAAACCACAAGAAGAGATACCATTTCATACCAGTCAGAATGGCTATTATTAAAAAGTCAAAAAACAACAGATGCTGGCAAGGTTGATGAGAAAAAGGAATGCTTATACACTGTTGGTGGGAGTGTAAATTAGTTCAACAATTGTTGAAAAGAGTGTGGTGATTCCTTAAAGACTTAAAAACAGACATGCAATTATACCCAACAATCCGTCCTAGGCAACAGAGTGAGACTCTGTCTCATAAACAAAATAAAATAATAAAATTAAAACAAAAATAATAAAATCAAAGCAAAGACAAAAACTCTCAAATGTGTTTCTTGAAAATGAAGAAAGCAAAAGAAAACTTCAAGTCGATTTAAATGAAAAAGGCAATAAGCTAAAGTTGAGAGAGAATAGAATGGCAAGCCAAAAAATGTTATGTTCCAAGAGATATATGTAAAATTTAAAAAGAAGGAAGAGGAGGGGGCAACAGAAAAATGTGTAGGTGGATATTAGAAAGATTCATAATGAATAAGAAATGAAATGAAATGAGTATAGTTGGTATTATCTTAGACATAATTAAAAAGAGACAAATATAGAACATGTGTATAGAATGTTTTAAATAAGTAAATTAAATATTAGAATTGGACCAAAAACTAGGCAAACAGTATAATAAGGGTTTTACTTATGTATATGAGGTTAGGATGATTTTTGTGAGCAACACATCTGCTGAAGGAATTACTTTCTGGCCATACTGAGTTGTTAATACAGTTAAACAGATGTATTTGATGGAACATTTTTCTCAAATTGGCTTATAATTAATTGATCAAATTTGCTTTCTCTACATATTATAAAAAAGGATAGAAATCTTGAATGTGTCTCTGTTTTATATGCCTTTATATTCTCTACAATAGATTTTTTCTCTTTTGCTGCCATAATTGATTAGGGAGTAGACAAAAGAAAATGGTTTAAATACAAAATATATACTTTTCCAGTGAAAATAATTAACAAAGACATGTGGATGATAACTGTGAACTCCATGCACCACAGAAAGCTTCACAGACAAACTATAAGCATTTCTATCCTAAAAGTAGGGTGCCCAGGAGGCCACTGTTTTCCAGCTGAGGATCAACCATTACCGTGAGAGCCAAAATGCAGGGATAGCAACCCAGTCACAGTAAGTACTGGTAACATTTCCTCTCTGGAGAATGTGTTAGGATCAGTTTCAGATCTGTGATTTGTCTTTCTTTCTTTGATCTACTATTGAATAGTTATGGAGGGATAAAGATGGAAAACTATCTTCAAATGCCACCAAGTACAGTCAAAATTATTTTTGTGTCTCAGTTAAAATTCAGGAAATGAAACAAATGAACTGGAGTACAAAAGGTACTTATTCTAAAGTTGACCTTGAATTTCTGTATCTCATCCAAATCAATACGTTTGCTCAGTCAACTTCCACAATTTCAATGTATTTTTAGGAATATTAATATTTGCTATTAAAACATGCTTTCTCCAAGTACCATTTGATAAGTGGCTTTCCAAAACTATTATGGATATTTTAGTACCATCATATCATTTTAAAACAAATAATTCTCACAGAAATTGAGTAACTTGTCCAAGTCTATTCAACTAGTACATTCCATAGCTAGGAATAAATCTGTGTATTAATGACCATGCCTGTGTTTTTTAACCTCCTGAATAAAACTGTCTGGGAGTGGGGCTCATATTTCTAAAAATATCCTGGTATACAACTAGGACAAGTAATCATTACCTTATACCCACAATGTATGCAAACAGATCAGCAACAGCCTTGGAGTTATAAATCATTATCTAAAGGAGTATGTCTAAAAAACAAAATTGAATAAAACAAAAATCCACCTCATTATCTGGACCCCAAACTCAAATCAACCTGTCTCTAAACACTATAAATGAATCTGGTTACAAAATTCATCTGGTTCATACATAGGCCTCAAGTATGAATGTAGAGGGGACTCCAGGGAACAGTTAGATAGTAGTCCCTTCTCTCTCCTTCCACTCATTCATTTAAATGCCTTGTGTCTCCAACTAAGGGCCAATAAAAGAGAAAAAAAATGTGTTTGAAACCAGAACATGCTATAAAATAAAAAGTAAATAAAAACAAAGAGGAAATACAAGTTATGAGTGGAGAAAATAATCATGGTAGGTACAGAGTGGTCATACAGGGATGTTAGCCTTCATCCACAGACCTCTTCTTTTCATTTTGTCCACATGTATGGCATATATGTTTTTCTGTAAACATTTTAAAGCATATCTTCAAATTTTGGCAGTAATTCAGAACTGAGCAACTTTATGGCATGTGAGGAATTATGTCTTATTGAAAAAGAGTCAGAAAAATGACACAAATAAAATTAATAACTAGAAAAATAGGGAAAATAAGGTTGGGCTATAAAACCAGGAACACATGAGAGTATATCATGAAAAAGAAATTAAATTATCAATGAAAAATATGGAATTTCTGAGCTAGAAGAAAATGTCATTTTCCCATTACTGAAAAGAGATGATTGAGCACTTTTACTCAGCAGATTTAATAATTTATACCAAGATCAATCAAGTAATAACAAAAGTAACAACCACTTATAGGGTGAGGCACTGTGTTAAGCATTTACATTCAATTTTTATAATAATTTTGTAAATAGATATTACCCACATTTTATGAGGAAGATGAAGACTCAGAGAAATTATGTGTTTGAAATTACCTATTAAAAGTAGCAGCAGAGCCAAGATTGGAACAAAGTTCTCTAGAATCTTATAAAGTAAATGAAGACCTTATAAATAACACCCATAGAGTTATTAGAAGGAAGGGAGTGTGTAAACCACACAGGAATATTTTGTTCAATATATAATAATATATGCAGAGTAACTACTTTATCACAGTCTCTCAGTAAATATGGTCCCTTTTAGGTCATCACTATTGATGTAGAATAGGCTGCTAGACACATGAATAAATCAGAAAGCACTGTAATTTAATCTTTTAAAGTAAACTGAAATAATAATTTTTTAAAATTATTTGAATGGCAACATAGGTAGAGTAAAAGAATTCAGAAGTGAAATTATAGAACTGGAAAAGATTTAGAAAAATTATTTAGAATTGAAGACTAAACTAGGAGAAACACAAGAGCATGTAAGCATAACAGATTATGACTGAGAAAGAACAAAGGTGAAGAGAAGAAAATATTTTAAAATAAAATAAGAAATGCTATATGAACATATGAGAAGTGGTAACAGATGAAGGAGATAGATAAAAATGATTCAAGATACATGTTATGATTCCCTGAAAGAAAAATCTAAATCAGAGAACAAAAAAATAACAAAAGTTATAATGCAAGAAAATTCCCAAAATTGAAAAAAGTCTTAAAACTACAAATAAAAGAGTACAACACAAATAAAGACAAATAGACCCAGAATAACCAATAATAAGGCTTGTTCTAATAAAATTAAAACAAAAAAATCATCAGACATCTACGCAGAAACATAAAAATACTTACTAGAGAAAGATTAGAGTATCATGATGAGACTTTTCAATAACAGTATTTTATAGCAAAAAGTAAGGGATACCTAAGAGAAGATAAAGGATAATAGAATGCCTAAGAAAATGAACTATGAACCCAAGATTTGATCCAAGCAAACTGAATTTCAACTATAAAGTATTTAAATAAACTTTATGATAATCAAATACTTGGAAAATACTGTTTATGTTAGCACTTTAGAAATAATTTACTAGGGAATAGATTTTAAACAAGTAAAATAAATGGAAAAACCACAAGAGGACTGGTGGTGAGCATTTAACATGTAGGAATAGGAAAAAGCATGATTATAAGACCTGGATTATAGCATGAGGCAGCTGTATGCGCTGACAATGTAGATATGGTAAGCTATCAAAAATGGGGAAGAACAAAAATATGTAATTGTATAATTACAAAGTTTAGCATAATTGTGAAACAACATTAAGGAAAGAGAAATCCCTAAAAGTTAAAAATAAAATGAATCAAATAAATGAAATGTGTATCCTATTGTCAGTATACTCATTTCAAGAGAAATTATTTCAAATGACTTTAAAAAACAGTAATTGGAGTATACTTTCCTAATGGGATATGACCTAAGAGCATATGACAAAGAACCGAAAAAAAAAAAAAAAACCATGTAAAATGTTTTCAGTAATTATATCATTGTTCTTGTGTCAACATTGTGATTTTGAGACTATTAATGTGTATAACGTGGGGTAAAACAAATGAAGAATCAAGCGATATTCCACTTCCATCATTGCTGGTATCCTCAATGTGGAAAAAAATATAGAGAGATGTAAGATAGAAGAAGTTAAATAAATTCACTCATCTTTAATTTTAATTTATTGGATAAGTAGAAAGCAATTGATGAAGTATTCTATCTTCAAATAATAAAAACAAAGTAAAAATGTAAGCAAACAAGTATATATATGTATATACACACATACTATGTAAATTATACATGACTCTGTATGTTTATGTGTGTATATATACATACACACATCTACATATATGTACATATATACACATATATACATATATGTACATATATATACACATATAACTGAAAGTCCCCAACTTACAAGTGTTCCACATAACAAATTTTCAAACTTTCTGATGATGTGGAAGCAGTATGCATTCAGTAGAAATCATACTTTCAGTACCCATACAACCGTTTATTTTTCACTTTTAATATAGTATTCAATAAATTACATGTGATAATCAATGCTTTACTATAACATATGCTTTGTCTGAGATGATTTTGCTCAACCATAGGCTATTATAGGTCTTGTGAGCACATTTAAAGTAGGCTAGGCAATGTTATGATGTTTGGTAGATTGGATGCATTAAATGCATTTTTGATTTGTGATATTTGTGACCCCAGCATGAGTTGAGAAGAATCGGTATTGCTATTGTTTGCTTGGTTTTATCTTTATTCTGTTTTGTTTTGTTTTTATAACTTTTTAGTTCCATCTGCTGAAAAGTCTAGAAGTAATAACCAGTTGAGAGCAATGAGCACTGTCAGTGTCCAGATGGCAGTTTTGGAATACCAGTTTCCACCAAAAATAAATAAATAAATAAATAAATAATGGAATGGTTTAGTGAAATAATTTATTTTAGATCTGGAGCAGGAAATGTATACCATGAGACTATAACATAGCCATGAAGCTCCCAAAAAGAGCTATGCGAATAAGCCTAAGTTTTAAGTTCCCATACTTAAGTTTGCATCTAAAGATAAAATAATATTGGAATATTAATGAAGGTTAACCCATCAGGGATGGACTTCATCATATATGCTCAAATGTATACAATCATATATATCCATTTGAGAGGATTCTAGAAAACTAAATTTGCATTTTGAAAACTGACATGTCAAAGAAAAGAATCTGGCATGTATCCAGTCTTTCCTTTAAAGAATGCACAACTAGGTAACGAAATGAGAAATGAGAAATGCTTCTCTTTCAGAAATATTGCAGACAATAAATCAAAAAGTTATAATGAAAGACGATAATCACCACTTTGCAAATATTCTAGATCTACCTAACAATTCGCAGATAAAAACAGAGGACAGAAGATCCTGTTAGATTGTAAAACAGGGATGTAATCAGCAAAATCCACAGGGTGGAAAATTCTACAGGAAAAAAATGTGATCTAGAATATTTTGGTAAGATTATTTCATAGGTGAAATTGTGCTGTTCAGGGAACCCATCATATCGGACGTGTGAAGTTGACAGCCATTGATGATCTATACCTAGATCCATTAATTAATTATTGGTTGCAAAGTGGTGATTATCTTCTTTCATTATAACTTTTTGATTTATTGACTGCAGTATTTCTGAAAGAGAAGCATTTCTCATTTATCATTTAGTTACCTAGTTGTACATTCTTAAAGGAAGGACTGGATACATGCCAGATTCTTTTCTTTGACATGCCCGTTTTCAAAATAAAAATTTAGTTTTCTAGAATATATAAATCTTCAAAGAAAAAAAAAAAGAAGAAAGAAAGAAAGAAGACCTTGGAACCTATAGAGTAGAAGCTAAATAAGAGAAGATTTCTGATTTTCAGAAGTTCAAGACTAGCTTGGCCAACAAAGTGAAAGCCTGCCTCTACTAAAAACACAAAAATTATCTGGGCTTGGTGATACATGCCTGTAATCCCAACTACGCAGGAGGCTGAGGCATAAGAATCAGTTGAACCTGGGAGGTAGAGTTTTTGGTGAGCCCAGATCAGGCCTCTGAACTCCAGCCTGGGTGACAGAGTGAGACTCTGACTCAAAAAAGAAAAAAAAGAAAAGAAAACGAATAAACAAGGAGAATCTCTAAGAATAAGGCAAAGAATTGTTAAAGGAGGGGAAAACACAAATAATACCTTCGATGGGCTTATAAGTAGACTAAACAATACTGTAAAAATGATCATCAGTGAATTTTAAAACAGATTGACAGGAATTTCACAAACTGAAATGCAAACAAAAGGAAAAAAAAGAATGAACAAGAAGAACAGAATATCCAAGACAGAACAACTTTAACAGGTGTAACATACATATAATTGGAATACCAGAAGAAGAAAGAAAATACAGAGTAGAAAAAAATATTTGAAGTAATAATAGCAATGCTGACTGTTCCTGGATAGGAGCCTACAACAGAAAAATTTAAATAAAACATCTGAATAAAGTGTAGTCTTTAGCTAATAATATTACTATTGTAATTATAAAGGCTTATTTATTGTGACAAATACACCATAGGAATATAAGGTATTAATCACCGGGGAAACTGGGTCCAGGAAATATGGAGACATTCAGTATTATTATTGCAGTTTTTCTGTAAATCTAAAACTATTCTAAAATTAAAGTATTTTTAAGAAAATAACTAAGAAACATATCACCAATTAAAATACCAAGAGTTTAATTTAATTTAATTGATATCAGAGTTTTAAACAAATGACATTTATAAGTTAAATGAAAATATGAATGGATTGGCTATTTAATGTTAAATTCTTCTGGTTCATTTTTTTGAACAAGATAATATTTTGTTAGTTTTAAAGAGAATACTTTTATTGTAGAAATGCAAACTGAAGTAGTTATTGGTGTAATAGTTTAATGACAGAGACTTGCTGTGGATTAAGAGTGAAGGGGAAGTGGCTAAAGGCATGGATGAAGCAGGGTTGGCAGGAGTTGGTTGCAGGCACTCGGCAATGTGTGCACAGGCTCATGGTACTGTTCTGTCTACTTTGTATACAATACACATTTACTAAATAGAAATATTTTAAAAGTCTCACAAGAAAACATGCATAATTTCTTAACTATTGTTTTGAGGGATTAAGGAAAAACTAAAAAATGGATAGACTAAATTTTTCCAAGTTAATAAAGAGCAATTTGGTGAAAAGTCTTCAAATTTTTATTAACATGGATTTTTAAAATATAACTATTTTACTATCTTTAGCAAAAAATAATAATAATAATAAAAGCCATTTAATTAACAAGGGCCTGGGATGCTGATCCTGTCACTACACCTTACATTCCTATCTGCTTAAGTCACAGATGCTGAGATAAAGAAGAGCAATGTAATATGTATGGATAAAAGGAAGATGAACTGAGCTAATACCAAATTAAACTAATAAATGACAAACAGCAGCCAGATGCATATGCTAGAATACCATGTGAGATACACAGAGGGGCTGTGCATCTGGAGTGAGGCCATTTTATTTTCTGCCATTTGAAAAGCATTGTAAATAATTACTAAAAGGTATGCTTCTTAGAGAATAAGAATTATAAATACAGGTAAGATCAAAGTGTAAATGGGAGATAAAAATAAATCCCATTTTCCCCCCTAACCGGTAAAGTCACTCTTTCAGGAGATATTATACTTATTAAGCTGTTTGTGAAACTAAGATGAATATATCACACACATGTACTTACACAAATGTACGCAAATTATTTTACACTAAAAATTGAAAAGACGATGACATACCAAATGCAAGCATCAAGCTTAGCCTTTAAAAAAGTGAAAATTTGGAGGAAAATAGAGCCTCTATGAAACAATAAAGAAGGCTCTCAGGTGTAACTGAAGCTTAAGCTGTATAATAAAAAGGGTTTAAAGCTATTCTGGCTTTAGGCTTTTTACATATCATTAATATCTATGACTTGAAGTCACTTCAAATTAGGCATCCCAGCAGTTAAGTTCACATTTTCCTTGCTTCAAGGAAAGAATAAAAATGTAAGACCAAAAAAATATAAAAAAATTAAAATACAGCATTTCAATCAATGCTGAAGTGTTGAAACATATAGGGCAAGATAAAAGAAACTTAAGAGAATATAGAAAAATATTAAATTGAAATTCTGTGACTCTACAAATGTCATCTCACTTCTATATTTGTCAGCTTTGTGGAGATTAGTGATGGTTAAAGGTGTGTTAAATTGTAAACTGTATTGAACAAAGGGGACAAGCCTCTGTATGCTGGTGAAATGGACTGCAGACAGACAGAAAGAGTCACTAGCTGATTTGGGGTTAAAGTTTTGGAAAGAAGGCATTTTAATGAAGAAGGGGAAATGGACATTTCTTGTAATGATTTATTCTACAGAGACATTTGGGAGGAAAGTTTTTAATTTAAAATCATATGTCACATATGTTACATTTTGTTCTGCATGGAAGTATATCCAGACAGATTACTATGCTATGTGCTATTATTTATGAGTATGAAAGAACTGAAACACAAGTTCTGATAACCAAAATTGTTTTTAGTGTCAGTTTTTTGCCTTAAAATGTATAAATATGTGGCCCAAAATACAGCAACGGGTAGAAGTCAATTTGAGCCCTGGAGGTTAAGAGAATAGAGAAATAATCTGAAACATCTGGGAGTTCAGCATACAATAACATAAATTATTGTGATGTAAATCATGGAGATTTATATTATCAGAAAGACACAGGGAAGTCTATTGTGAATGCCTGAAAGATAAAGAGAATATGGAGAAAAGGGCTGAAATTATTTTTTTAATGTTGATTTTGTTGTCAAGAGTTTCAATTATTACACAAATAAAATGCAAGAGATGTAATGTATTTAGTAATTGCTAAATTTTTTAGTACATTGCCTCAGGTCATCTTACTGAAAGTTTAATTCAAATTGGCTTGAAAATGAACAGCATCACCTCATAGAAACTGTAAGCTTAGCTGAGAGACAATAAACTAAGAATTCTTATCAAATCAAGGTAAACAGAGTGAATAAAACTGTTAGAGATGCAAAAATCAAAATGTGGCTTATTTCATCACACACTGGGGTCTGTTGTGGGGTGGGGGCAAGGGATGGACAGCATGGGGGTGGGGAGGTTGCAGAGGAATAACATGTGGAGAAATGCCAGATGTAGGTGAGGGGGCTGGAGGCAGCAAACCACATTGCCATGTGTGTACTATGCAACAATCCTGCATGATCTGCACATGTACCCCAGAACCTAAAGTACAATAGAAAAAATGTGGCTTATTTTTCCTTGTAAATACATTCTCCTTTTACTGTATGATATTCACTGCAGTGATATTTCCTATTTCCTTTAATAAGAATGACTTGGAAAAGAAGATAACATGCACACTATCTCTAAGTAGATACAGTGGCAGTCTCCTGTTGTGGCTGATAATGAAGTTCATAAGAAGTAAGCAAACAGCACATGCATTTACAGACAAGAGTAGAAAAGAAAACTCATCTTCAAAATGGCATGTAGATTTTATCAGGATAAATATTGATCTTCATGTGAGATGTGCCAAGAAAAGTTAGGAGTGGAATTGACAGATGCTGTCCTCTGGGCATATGCAGGAAAATCAAATGTATTTCTCCATTCAAAAATAGCTGCATACAAGTGTATTTGAATTGGCTTAGGAAGTTAAAAACCAAGGCCACACCAAAGGCAAGGAGAAATCTGTTAATATTGAATGCACAGAGGAAAGAAGAAATGTATGATGAAGGAGGAGGAGGGAAGGAGTGACATCAGTGCAGTTGATTGGGAAGACTTTCCTGATTGAAGTAGCGTTAAGTCGTATGAACATTCATGCTGTATGGCTCTAAACCCTTTTCCCTTCTTGTAACCAAGCTGCCTAGAGAAAGAAAAGGCTTATTTTTATTCAAGGCAGGCTGCTGGGAGGGTATTAAAAAGAACATTGCAAAGGAGCTGAATAAGAAAAAATTCCTGATGACAATTTGGGAAGGCTTAGTGGACATATAAAGCCCTTTGTCTAATAAGGACAAGAAAGAAATTATGGCCCAGAGTTAAACCTCCCTAAAAAGGGCTTCTGACACCACTTTATGCATTTTTCCAATACTATAAAAGTAAATGAGAGGGTACAAAAGTCTCTACATATAGTAGCTCTCACTCTGTTAGGTCATCAATAAGAATTTCTTAATCTAACTCCTGTTTTTTCCAGCTGGCTTTAAGATAGAGATCATAAACTGTCAATTCATGGATGAGTCTGTCTATCAAAACTCCTTCCAAAATTAAAAAGCAAATAAATTTGATGTTAATATTTAAAAATTGAGAGAGAAATGTCAATTTCTGTCTTTTCTTTAGAAATAAAAAAGATGAACTATCTTAGGGCTAAATCAGCTGGAGCTGAATGATCACAGCCAGCTTTAGATAAAGCAGTCCTTTCAATCGAGGGTATCTTTTTTTCTTTCCCTCTCACTACCTCCCCCTATAGGTACTTGACATCTTGAGTAATGCAAAACCATGGCTGTAATAGTGTATTACATTTTATAGGCAGAAAATAATTTTTTGTCAATATTTGATAGATAATCTTTTCAAAAAGTTTAGGTTGCATGCAAAGGAGATATCAGCTAAATAATCGTGTCATTTTCTATATCTAAGGCCAATATTCTGCTGGCCGAAGACATTATTAGGATGCATTTATCTGAACTGGAGGCTTAGTTCCTAGGCAAGGTGATGTAGGCTCCATAGTCTTCACAAAACTTAAAAAGAAGAAAAGCACTTCATTTAACCAATCAATAAACAGAATGCTTATATTCTTTTCAAGATAAGGATAGACATAAACTTCCTTTGTAACACTTGCTGCTTAACTACTCTGGCCAAATTCCTGGTAATTTTTCCTTTGCTTGTTCAATGTGGTGTTCTTAAAAATTTTAAAATAATGAAGCAACTAATAGTTGTCTAGGGTTAAGATTTGACAAGAGGGCAAACGTGTGGAGGACTGAAAAGCCAATCTGTGTAAAAAGGACAACAGCCCAGAATGTAAAGCAAGACACTGAGGATCCATTTAGCAGCGAACATTCCCCGGTTTCTGGTCTGTGATACAGCTGAGCCCTGTACTACATAGGCAATTAAAATTATAAACCGTCCACCCAGCTAGGTCTCCTTCTGAGAACTACACTGTGCCCTGCTGCCATGCATAGCAAAACCTATTCCCTTCACTCCAACTCTCACCATAACTGAGGAGCCGACCCAGAAAAAGAGGCGTTGGGTTTCTGCTTCAACCTGCTGGCTTTCTGAATCACTTGCATAAAGTTCTGAGACCATTCAAGACAATTCAGCAATAAAACAAATCATTCACTGAGGTTGCCAAAGGGCAATAAAAACGTTACTGACTTGACTCTAGAAGCACTCTGGGCAGTTTTCCACAAGGCAGGGGGCAAGGGCAGGTGTGAAAAATCAGGAGCTAAACTCCACCTGGGAGCCCTGGCCAGGGTTTGCCATCAGGTGCCTCTGGCACCCTTGGCACCCTCATTACCACTGGCCCGAATGCGCCAATTAGGCACTAAAAAAAGAGCAAGCCAAGCAAATGCATCAGAAAGACAGATCCCCTGGGAAAGAGGTAAATTCAAATTGATGCAAGCCCTGGAGCCACTGAAGTGATGTGTTCATGTACACTCACAGCAAGGATTTTTGGGGAAAATTAGGTCTTGTTAAGTATGTATAAGGACTGCCAAAGTTAACAGGGCATCATGTTATTCCAAAACGCCAGGGGATTGTGGTCTTTCTGTGTCACAGCACCAGGAATCACTGAGAGGTAGTAGACGGCATAGAGGTAGTTAGAAGGTGGAGATAATAAAATCTCAAATCAGGCAATATGCAAGCATCTGAAAAGCCAATCTGTGTAAAAAGGACAACAGCCCAGAATGTAAAACGTGGCATTATTGCTCTTCAAATTTAGAAACAGTTTGTAACCAAATTTCTTCAGAAATTTGGCCATCTCAGACAGATGGGGAACGAGTTAAGGTTATCTAAGTATTCCCTTTCTTCAACTTTTTTTAGTTTAATGTCTTTGGGTACAGAAATATAATTTTTTTTCTATATACAAAATCCACCAGGCTTCAGAATGAGCCCATTTCCTCTGATTCAGCCCTCAGTAGAAATGAAGAAATTTGTGCTTATTCAGAAGAAAGCACAAAACACAAAAACTGGGAAAGCACTGCAATAATGTAAGCTAACGCAATTTGGTGTATTTGCTATATTGTTAATTTTCTTGTTACAATGTCATTATTTTACTTCATTCTTATTTTTATTAGCATAACATGAATTCACATCTCAGGGCAAATACTGTTGTTTATTAGCCATGAAAAGAAATATTTTGACATATTATAAACAATAGCTGCAAGGCAAAATACTCATTTTCCTTTACCCATAGATCTTTCAGCAATTACTCAATTATCTGATGCTGATTTTAAATGTTACAGAATATGCTGTGTATGTAAAGCAGGGAGAAAAGGAAATATTAGGAAAACCCAAGAGATTTTTTACAGAAAAACTAACTTTAGTCAAATTTTCCTTTAGATACTATACTGCTTGGGTTTATGTTTTCCTTACTTGGAATTTCTACAATTAATTTGGTCGTTAGTTAATATTTAGAGAGTACTTTAAAATTTCCTCATGTTTTACAACCACTGCTTAGGTTTTCTTTACAGCATTCCCAAAAGGTGTAAGCAGTAAAATTTCTTGCCAGGAATAAAACAGGAAATTCTGAAGTGCCATGAGAAAGGATATTCTTATAAGGTGTTTTTAGGTGGTGAAAAGAGTAAGTCAGTCAGGTGCTTATCCATTTTACAGACTTAATTTTGAGTAAATTCTGACAACATTTATTTGAACTCAGCTGTGACAAAAATTTTCCATGATTTAATTATGATTCAGGATAACAAGTCCTGACAAAGAACTAAAGTTTAATATTAACGGTCTTGAAATCGAGTCTAGAGTTGGAAGAACTTAGTGATGTCAGCAATTTCAGAATAGCTCAAAAATTCAGGCCATCTCAGACAGATGGGGAACGAGTTAAGGTTATCTAAGTATTCCCTTTCTTCAACTTTTTTTAGTTTAATGTCTTTGGGTACAGAAATATAGTATTTTTCTATATACAAAATCCACCAGGCTTCAGAATGAGCCCATTTCCTCTGATTCAGCCCTCAGTAGAAATGAAGAAATTTGGTTACAAACTGTTTCTAAATTTGAAGAGCAATAATGCCACATGTTTTATGACTACTGGCTTTTCCCACAGAAATGCCTTTTTCTTTTCTTTTTTTTTCTTTTTTTTTTACTGTACTTTGGGCTCTGGGATACATGTGTACATCATGCATCCTGCAGGACTGTTGCATAGGTGCATACATGCCATGGTAGTTTGCTGTCTCCATCCCCCACCACACTCCTACATCAGGCATTTCTCCCAGTGTTATTTATCCTCATCCTCCCTGCCCTCCACTGTCCCTCCCCTCACCTCTCCTCCATCCCCCCACCTAGCCCAGTGAGTGTTGGTCTCGTCCCTATACCCAGGTGTTCTCATTGTTCATCACCTGCTTATGAGTGAAAGCATGCAGTGTTTGGTTTTCTGTTCTTGTGTCAGTTTGCTGAGAATGATGGTTTCCAGATTCATCCATGTCTCTACAAAGGATAAGAACCTGCCATTTTGTATAGCTACATAGTGTTCCATGGTGTATATATACCACATTTTCTTTGTCCAGTCTATCATTGATGGGCATTTGGGTTGGTTCCAGGTCTTTGCTATTGTAAACAGTGCCACAACAAACATACATGTGCACGTGCCTTTATAAGATAATGATTTATAATCCTTTGGGTATACACTCAGAAGTGGGATTGCTAGGTCAAATAGAATTTCTATTTCTAGATCCTTGAGGGATTGCCACACCGTCTTCCACAATGGTTTAACTAATTTACACTCCCACTAAGAGTGTAAAGTGTTCCTATTTCTCCACATCCTCTGCAGCATCTGTTGTCTCCAGATTTTTTAATGATGGTCATTCTAACTGGTGTGAGATAGTATCTCAGTGTGGTTTTGATTTGCATTTCTCTCTAATGACCAATGATAATAAGCATTTTTTTCATATGTTTGTTGGCCACATATATGTCCTTTTGAAAAGTGTCTGTTCACATCCTTCGCCTACTTTTGAATGGGTTTGTTTTTTTCTTGTAAATCTGCTTTAGTTCTTTGTAGATTCTGGATATTAGCCCTTTGTCAGATGGTAGACTACAAAAATTTTTTCCCATTCTGTTGGTTGCCAGTTCACTCTAATGATTGTTTCTTTTGCTGTGCAGAAGCTTGTAAGTTTAATTAAATCCCATTTGCCTATTTTGGACCCAGGCACAGGCAAGAACTTCATGATTAAAACACCAAAAGCAACAGCAACAAAAACCAAAATAAACAAATGAGAATTGCTTTTTTCTTAGGCCACATGCCCTCAATTGAGCATTGTGCCTTCCAATTTCAGGCTTGAGTGGGACTGATTAGAATAATTCCCATATATCACGCCACAGCAGAGGTAATTTTTAAAGAG
Source organism: Saguinus oedipus (assembly GCA_031835075.1). Lineage (NCBI taxonomy): Eukaryota > Metazoa > Chordata > Mammalia > Primates > Cebidae > Saguinus > Saguinus oedipus. Next base: position 182,308,172 of record CM063170.1, on the reverse strand, counting down.
AATAATGGTAGTGATGGATAGAAACCAATACTGAACTCGATAAAAGTCACAATGGCACTAGTACAATGCAGTTGATTTGAGCAAACATTAAATGAGTGTCTACTATGTGCTTAAGACTGTGCAGTGGATTGTTCATGAAAAAATGAAAATGACTCCTATATGCAAGATTGAAATATATTATGGAGATAGAAATGCATTTTAAGCAATCAAGACAGGAGAAATATAAAGTGTGCAGTGTAGACAGAATTAACAGACAAGCCAATTTGATGTAGGAAATATTCTAATAGAAGAAATCTCACCTAAACTGAAACTTGAAGGAGTCTACCTAAGAAGAGAAGAAAACCATATTATCACTAAAAGAAGCAGTAATTTAAAAATCTAAATAATTCGAGTGGCCCTATTTTCAGACACTAGGTGATATCTGAAAATCCTCTTCAACTTTTAGGTTAGTAACAGATAATATGTACATGTAACAGGTGTTCATGCTGGTAAGCAAATAAATTTAAGTTGACTAGGTTAGAGAAGTTTTTTCTTCTATCTTGTTTAAAGGATATAATTGTTCCATGTGTGAACTTTACTCTGGCTTAGAGATGAATTTAAAAAGACAATGAGCAATGGTGTGGAGTGCAAGGTCAGTAATCTAATGTTAATAAAAACACAAAGATAATCTCTGAGAACAGAGGTAGGATGATAGGAAGGTGGTGATTTAATAAAAGAATATTTTAAGACAAAGAGTAAATCAAATTAGATAAAGTCCATTAAAGATAAACCTATTAAGAATTAATAAGAAATAAAGACAATTACACCATACTTAAGTAACTCTGTCTTAAGTTGTCCCTTCAGATTTCTTTGTTTCTTGACCCTCTTCTTTTCTTAGCTATTCTACAAACTCTCCCTGCTATTGGTTATATGTTCACTAGCTTCAATTCGTTAGAACGTATACAATTATGAACAGATATGGGCCCCAAATTTACTTATCTGTTCTTGAACTCTCCACTGAATGTTGCCAACAGATCATCCCCTGTTAATTATATTTAAAAAACAATTTCTACATTTCTCCCAAACACAGACCTTCTACAGCTGTCCTCTGTGTACTTTATTTCAAGGCTAAACGTGGTCGAAGTTTTTATTTTCTCTTAACAGGTTCCTTATGGCAGTATCTCACCTAACCTCTCTGACTCCAATCTCTCCCACCTTTATATTAATATTTAAACCAAATGTTTTATAAAGCCACTACACTGTTGTTAAAATATAACCAATATTATATGTCTCTGGAACATATTCCAAATTTCATAATATAACAATAAAGACCACGCCTTCTCTCTTCAAATCTCTTTTTCCAAATGCCAAACAACCCCTAGTGTCTTTCTGTTTCCGGAATATGATCTGTACTTTCCAATACTGGCTGTTACTGCAGACACTAGGCGACATCTGAAAATCCTCTTCAACTTTGTCCCCTTGGAAAAGTTTCTATTATTTTAAAACTAGGCTAAGAAGGCATCTTCTTTGAATGCTGACCCAGATTTAAGTAGTCACTCCTCTAAATAACAATAGATTTACCTATATTTACATCTAGTTATACCATCAATTTATCAATTGACTACTATACTCACACTGATTGCACTTTACTGAAGTTCATCAAACTCTATGAATGCTGATCCACATATTTCAGACACATAGCTGCTCAGTAAGTGTTATGAGACTGTCATTGTGATCTTTCTTCTGACCTATGGAAAGATAATAATTTCCTGGAAGAGAATAATTTCTAAAGTAAGGAATAATATGTACTTGTCCAATTTTTTACAAGCCTATATATTTCGTGATTGTGGGATTCTTCGTACTCTTCCTACTCACACTCTGTATGATCCCAATTCATTAGGCAACAAAAAAGATAAATAAAAACAACAAAAAAAGACTCTGCAATCTAATTTCATAATTTCCGGGACAGAAAGAAAAATAAACAAACAGAAAAGTGGACTGAGCACCACTGCAATGTTATGGACATAGCAGCTGTTCTACATATGTTGATTACACAGATTTCTAATATAATTATTTAATATAGCCTTATTGGAAAGAATGTTTATATGAAGTAGAATACCAGACTCCAATAAAGCTCAGGGTTTTTAGGAAAACTAGATGATATGGTAAGAGTTCAGGCACTGGAGTCAAATAGAACAACTTATGTCTAACTTTTCAAAATTCCTATACCTCATATGGTTATTATAAAGATTAATGAAATAATGCATGCAGAAATGTTGGCATGCACTTCCCTATTTGGATTGTTATTATGATTACAATTGCATTATTTAAAGACTGGAGAAAATAGAGAGAATCAGACAGACTTAACATATAAATACTTGCCAGCTATGTGACCTAGGATAGGTATCAACTTCATTGAATCTCCTTTACAAAAATTGTATCTACAATTCATATTAGATACAACTTTATAGTTTAAAAATGATATAGACATGTATTAATCTATTTTCATATTGCAATTAAGAAATATCTGAGACTGGATAATTTATAATGAAGAGTTTTAATTGACTCATGGTTCCATAGGCTATACAGGAAGCATGCTGGCATCTGCTTGGCTTCTTGGGATATCTCAGGAAACATACAATCATCACTGAAGGCAAAGTGGGAGAAGAAATGACTTACATGGCAAGAGTAAGAGACAGGCAGGGGAGGTGCTATATACTTTTAAACAATCAGATCTCAGGAGCACTTACTCGCTATCATGAGAACAGCTCCAGGGGGATGGTGCTAACCCATTTATGAGAAACTGCCTCCATGATCCTATCATCTCCCACCAGGCCCCATCTCCAACATTGGGGATTACAATTCGACATGAGATTTGGGTGGGAACACAGATTGAAACCATAACAAGACATTACAACTAGCATGAAAGCTGGTAGACAGCAGATACAAAAAAATATTTTTTAATTTAAAAGTTATTTTTTTCTTTTCCTCTCATGCAAAAGGCCAACCTTTTATTTTTACTTTCATTGATTTAACTTCTTGTAAACACAGTAGATTCTGTCTTAACTTTATCAGAATTTGCGTATTTCCTCATAATAGGTATGAATTTCTCAGTGTTAATTCTGGCTGGAAGTGCTTCAGTAGAATAATATTAGGGTTCTAATTTTTCTAAAATCAACAATAAATAAACAGAAATGTTGATCTATGAGATACATAATTATGCTACTCCAAAAGATGCTTTCAAAAATATAGCTTCTTTGATTATATAACGTGTAGCTCAAAAGTCTTTAAAACCATAAATTTTTGTCTCCTCTACTCAATTTTTTAATTCATCCCTATTATTAGCTCATTTCCAATATATTTCAATAATTTTTAGATTTAAAGAGGGTAAAATCTTGTGAATAACAAAGTTCCACTGTACCAATTGTGTTCTTGATGATTTAGATATACAACCCTGATATTTTTCACCAATTCTGAAAGAACAGAGACAAGTATGGAGTATTTGAAAAGTGAAGAGAAAGAAATTTCACTAATTTGTTAAACTTTATTAAACTTTACTAATTTTACTGTATGCTATTAAATTGTTTGTCTGATATATAAATTTTTGGTTATCACATTATATTTACCAGATATAAGGACATATTTATCTTCATGATTTCTGATATAACCAAAAATTCAGACTGTCTTAACTAGTAGGCCGTATGTGTCTTCCTTCAGTGGAATCAATGTTTTGAGGAGATTAAATAGAATAATTTTAACTACTTTTGAGGGCATGTGAATATTTGATCCATAAATCTTCTTCCTAGACAGGCTAGAGGAGACTTTTCTTACTCTATCTCATTGATTTTGTTTTTCAAATTAAAGTAAACTGCCAAAAATGGAAAAGGACATCAAGCATTTCTTTTCATCAGGACTACATTCTGCAGCATCTCTTCTCCTGCAAATATCACTTATGACAGTTAGAGAAAAAACTATTTTGATTAATGACCTTATTTGAAGAAAAACGAGATTGATTAATAAACTTTTTCCTGTGGAGTGTCAAGGAGCAAGGCCCCTTTATGGCAGTTTATGGGTATTTATGATCTCTAAGTACCTGCTAAGCTTCCCAAATACACACTGACTATAAGTTTGTCATGATTCATTGATTTAAAAGTCTTTTACATAGTTTTACAGAGGAACAATTTAATACAAAATGTTGTCAGTAATATTGCCTTCTTCACAAGTCACAGCTTTCATAAAGTTGAACCTCAACCTCTTTTCTTATGCATATTGACTACTAGTGTGACTTCAACTGGATCCAGCTAAAAGGTACTATTTAGTGTTTTACTGCAAGTTCCTCTCCTCTTACTATTCTCAAGTTATTAACTACTCAACTATCTGACTATGATGTGTCTAGTTGTGGTCAAAACATGATTGATTAGAAATCCTTAATTGATCATTAAATGTCTTATACTGTTAAATGTCTGAGTCATTGCCAAAAAAGTTCTATGTGTGTATTAAGATACATATTCATTGCTCCATCAAGAAGTTTATAATTTTACTTGTAAGAGCTTCAAGATCATCCAAAGGTGAAATTATTATTATTTCTAGGGCACAATTCTGCCTACAAATGTGTCCCTCTAGACTCCCAGGTATATGTCAGAGCTTTGCAAAGCCCCATATGAACAACTCATTTGCCAATTTTTAAAAAGGTTTTTGGTCACCTATTGTTAGTCCTAACTGTTATCACAGCTGCAGACACTGAAATATTAACCAATTGTTGCTGATTGTTTTTGACAAACATCCAAGGAATAAGGTTGAAGAAAGAATAAGGCTATTGGCACAGAGCAAGCTCTGATTCAGGTGAAACAGACAAGTTCCAACAATAGAGTTTTTCAGGGAACTGGCATGCAAGTTAAATAAAGACAAGCCTCTGGGGATGGGACTTTTAGTGAGTTCTAAACATGTTTTGCCCCTGCAGTGGTTGCCAGGGTACTGGTTTCCACAGGTACTGTGGTTGCAAAGCTATTGGTTTTCAAAGATACTGCTGATCTTCAGAGATGGGAATAGGGAAATGGAAAATTAAACCACCACACCATTTGCTGTTTTTACCACAATTCAGCTGTTTTCCTTGATGTTCCTTGGATTGTTGTAAACCTTCATTTAATTTCCAAAGTACTAAAGGAGTTGATTTTTCACAATTTTTGCCCAGATTCCACACCTGCCAAGGGTGAACCAGGTACAGAGTGGCAAGGGGTGTGTAAGCAAGTGAGCACAGGGTTTGAGGCTGCAGCTGGACCAGATGTACCACAAGCAGCTTCCACTGTGGGCACCAGCCATTGGACAAGGGGAACACAATGGCACCCAAAAGTTTGAAGATGCTTTACAAGTCTTACATAAGACTTGTAAAGAGACTTGGACTCCCACACGGTAGTAGTGGGAGATTTCAACATCGATATTAGATAGATCAATGAGTCAGAAAATTAACAAGGATCTCCAGGATTTGAATTCAGACCCGGAACAAGTAAACTTAATAAACATTTATAGAACTCTCCACTTTAAACACACAAGATATGCACTCTTATCAGTACCACATCACACCTACTCACAGGTTTAAATGAAATATTGGTTGGCCATTATTAAGCACAATTGATGGTATAAGGGAGGTTTTCAATACCCATTTTTAGACTGCATTCTAGCCTGGGCAATTAAGCAACACTCCTGTTCTCTCTCCCTCCTCCTCTTCCTCTTTTTTCCTCTTATTCATTTTTCTTTCTTTCTTTCTTCTTTCTTTCTTCTTTTTCTTTCTTTCTTTCTTTCTTCTTTCTTTCTTTCTTCTTTCTCGCAAGGAAAAAAAAATGAAGAAAAACAAAACAACAGTTACAAGAACTCAGTGGACAGGCTAAACAATAGATTGAATGCAGCTGAGTAGTGAATTAGTAAACTGGAAGACAGATTGAGAAAATTACCCAAAATGTAGCACAGGGAGTTAAGGAGATACAAATATGAAGGAGGAGTTAAGAGAAGAAAGGGTAGAATGAGATAGTCAAAAAAATATCCAATCAGAATCCCAGAAGCAGAGAATAGAGAGAATAAGGAAGAAGCAATTATTTGAAAAACTGGCTAGTGGATAAGAATTTCCAGATCTAATAGAAGACATGAGTGGTTCACACCTATAATCCCAGCATTTTGGGAGGCTGAGGCAAGTGGATCACCTGCGGTCAGGAGTTCAAGACCAGCCTGACTAACATGGAGAAACCCTATCCCTACTAAAGACTCCCTCTTGAAGGAAAAAAAAAAGACATGAGCCCACAGCGTACATCAAGATGGTTAAAAGTCCAGGCGTGGTGGCACATGCCTGTAATCCCAGCACTTTGGGAGTCCGAGGTGGGTGGATCACGAGGCCAGGAGATCAAGATCATTCTGGCCAACATGGTAAAACTCTGTCTCTGCTAAAGAAATACAAAAATTAGCCAGGCATGGTGGTGTGCACTTGTAGTCCCAGCTACTGGGGAGGCTGAGGCAGGAGAATCACTTGAACCTGGGAGGTGGAGGTTGCAGTGAGCCCATATCATACCACTGTGCTCCAGCCTGGTGACAGAGCGAGACTCCATCTCAAAAAAAATTAAAAAATGGACTACAAGTCAAAGACTGTAAAAAGTGACAAAGAAGATCAATATGTAATGATAAAGGAGTCAATTTAGCAAGAGGATATAACAATTATAAATATCTATGCACTCAACACTGGAACATATACCTAAGTATATTAAGGAAATATTAATAAACCTCAGGCAGAGCTAGACTGTGATACAATACAGTAGGGGACTTCACCACCCTTCTTTTCAGTAATAAACAGATTATCTACATAGAAAGTCAACAAAGAAGCATCAAAAAAAAAAAAAAAAAAAAAAAAAAAAGATGCCAGGAACTGCAGAGTCCAAAAGATGGTGTTACAGAGTGTCACAGACTTGGCTTGGGGACCCTCAATGTCTGGGCTCCTAGAAGACCCACAGCTCTTCCCTCTCGCCTTCTAATCACCTGCAACATGGCAAGTGGGAGGTGTGTTTCAGCATTGTTTGTTTTATAGCTCTTTCAGTCCCACCATTTGGCAGGACCTGAGTGCTTGTCCCATGTCTGGGAAGAATGAGGTGGGTGGCCAACTGGAGGGTAAGCAAGTCAGAGAGAAGATTCATTGAGTGACATAGCAGCTCTCAGGAGATCTGAAGTAGGTAGCTTCTTTCTGCAGGCAGGTTGTCCCAACAGGTGTTCAGCTCTCAGCAGAGAGGAGGCCCATAGTGGGTAGCTCCTTTCTCCTGGCAAGTCCTAATGAATATAGAGGAGACCTGAAGTGGGTAGCTCCTATCCGCAGGCAGATCATCCAACAAGTGTCTGAGTCTGGCTGAGTCTGGGGTTTCTATGGGCTCAGAAGGGAGTAGTATATGCTGATTAGTCCATGAGCAGCCATGGATAGGGCTGGAAAAAGCACCATATGTTATCCCTCTGAGTCATGGACTCCACCCAGAACTGGCAGCCTGGTCCCCAGGCTTCAGGCTATCCCTGGCTTGAAGGTGGGCTTCACTGGGAACCTGCTCCTTTCCACCTAGGAACCTATCTGTCTCCTGCCACCACCAACGTAACGTCCATGGTGTCCAGCCTTTTTGCACTGAGGGACTCCTGCAGGACCATGTCAAGCTATCCTCAGAACTCCCAGGCCCCTTCCCACACTTATCAGTGCCCAAAATCTAAAGGGGGCTAAGGTAGCAAGTCCTGTCCTAAATGCACACACACCTAAGAAGGTTGCAACAGTGCCTGGACTAAGCAACAACTTTGCTCTGAAATCGGAGTGGTCACTGGGAGAAAAGAGAGGCTATGGAGTAGAAGTAAGCACTTCTGAACCTACGGGGACAGGGGTGATTTCTGGGCCCCAGAAAGCTCATGGATGCCAAGGTCCAGAGCTGTGGTTGGGTGGCTGCAGCTGCACCCAGGAGCACAGGGCTCCTACTTGCTAACTCAGTAAGGGGTGGTGCTCCTGCCTGCTCATTGTCCTCTCTGGTTTCATGGAGCATGCAGTCCTGGCCACGCCTTCTCTGCTGCAGCTAGCATCACCACAGCAGCTGCTCCAGATGGGCCACCACCACCATCATTAGTAGTCATAAAACTTAAGACATAATTGTGGCTGTAACAATCATCTTATCCAATTACACATTTTACAGATAGGAACCTGATGGATGGATCATCACATTTACAATCTGTAAAATGTGTAGTTGGATTTCCATCAGTAAATCACAACATAGGAACTACCAGAGCCAAGCTATTGTTCTTCTCTATCTCTTATCTCAATTTCAAAATGTTTGTCAATTAGTATCTATCAAATGTTAGGCCTATCTTCAATTAATCACCCTGGAATATGTAGAAGGTAGATATGTATCTTAGTCCCTTTGTGCTGCTATGGAAAAATATCACAGATTGGATATTTATAAATCAATAGACTTTTTTTTTCTAATAATTCTGGAGGTTGGGAAGTCCAGGATCAAAGCACTGGAATTTGGCATCTGCTGAGGGATTTTTGCTGCATCCTCACATAGCAGGAGAGGCAAACACTGGCTGTGTCCTCACATGATATAAGGAGGAAGGGAAAAAAGAGCCTAGGTTAGTTCGCTTCAGCCCTTTCATAAGCATAAATCCATCCAGCAGAGCAGAACTCTCATAATTTCATTACTTCACATAGGGTCCCACCCCTTACTATCACCACAGTGGGGATTATGTTTTAACACACAAATTTGGGGGAACACTCAGATCATAGCAATATAACTAGAAAAATGGCATTTTTTGCTTATAAATTTATAAACTAAAAAATAATTAGGACCCATATGCCTGAAATATAAAAAAACACATGACTAATAAGTTCAATAATGATAAATATATAGGAATTTGAATATATTTGTGGTTTTCAAATGACTGGCATAATTAACAGAGCCATAATAAGGCACTTATGTCAAGCTCATGAATCTGGGCTCTTAGGAATCCCTTCAATTTAACTCATGACAGCCATCTTTGCCAAAGCACCTATAGTCTTTCCCAAATTCTTTAGCTAGAGTCATGCTTTTGTAGCATGTTACTTACAGGTTTCTTACACTACATAGCACTTAATGATGTAAGTCATCTTCTTATCTACCTGCCTTTCTCACTAGACTGTGCTCATCTCTGAAAACAAAGATTGTATTATAAAGGTCTAAAGAATATACATAGCATTTATTTAACAATTGTTTATTGAATAGATGAGTAAAATCATGCTTAAATTTACCTTCTACTTGCTTGGGCAAATAGAGACTTGAATGGATGTAATCCTGTAAACCTCATCTTTGAGGTGAATGTGGGTGGATTTAAATCAACAGATTGTGTCTATTGACATTCAGGGAAAAGGTTGAATTCAGCTACTTGAAGTAAAGATGTAACTTTAAAAAAAATCGCTGGTAAACTGTTTTCTTAGATAAGCACAAGTACCAGAACTGTGCCTGCTAGAGACAAGGAATGAATAAATCTCTGCTCATATAAAGTAACTTAACTTCCACATATGCAAAGACAGTGAGCCAGGAATTAAGGGGTATGGATTAAGAATGGCCTTCTTCCCTGTCCTGTCCCTGTCCTGCTATCATCAGCTGTGCCTTGAAGACCTCTCAAGCCATTTGCTTTTATACAAAGGATGAATAATAGGCATTCACAGAGGATGATACATAATCACCTTTGCCTATTATTTTGAATTTGGTGTTAGCAATGTATACAAAGTCTTCTCTCACAGTAGAAATAAGGCCAGAAGATTTCATTGCTGTAAATTATCCACTGCAGAGATATTTCTATTCATATTTATAATTTACCATAATAAAAGCAATATATCCCCAAGTGACAAAAGCAGACATAAAATATATAAACTTAGATTTCACAAATATTACAGATATAATGAAATGAGAAGGTTAAAAAGAAGGAATGCCTTATCAAGAATATAATTATTCACCCAATTAATGAGTGAACGCCATTTTCAAACCTCAGAATGAATTTTAAATATGATATTTTTCTTCTATGATAAGAATAGTCTTATAAGAAGTAGTTTCTTATGAAAAATCCTTGAGGACTGTACATTTATAAAGCTAAATCATATTATGCTATCTATATGGTCAATCATTATTTTTAAAAATGCCAGATCACCTATTTTGAGCTCTAGGCTGCCTCATTAAAATTATATAGTTATGAATTAGTTGATACTGCTTTGGGAGCACTTAGCATCCCATTCTTGCTATTAAATACTATCAAGGTTTATTATTATTTTTTATTATTAGCATCCTGTCTTCAGTCACTCACTTGTTTTTACTTTAACTTTAATGTTATCTAATAACTTTAACAGTCCATGGGGGAAAAGTAAGTCCCCACAACATTCTCTATTGCTATCTTTCTGCCCAGTGATATGAAAAAAAAAAAGAGAGAGAGTCTATTACTTTGCATTTAGTCAACATAACTTCATTCTTTCCACCTCAGAGGCCCTAGAATCTATTTTTCAGCAGACATGTAAATAAATGTTTCCTGAGAAAGGAAAAGATACTTGCACATATGTTGTTGACCAATGCTAATGTTACAGCAGGTAGTCAGGCAGACATGAGTATGGTAGGAGAGGGCCCCCATCCACCATGAATGTCAGGCAACATTCAGGTGATGGTCAGGTGGTCAGGCAGTTACTAAACTGTTCTTTTGAATAATAATTAGTTGTAGCCAGCACCAGGGAAAGGCAGTATGTCAATAAACAGAAACACCCAAAACTGGTGATCAGCAGCTTCTAGATAAGATCTCAGGAGTTGGGCCAGTAGGCTCAAGCATGCGTATTAAGACGCAAAATGTGCAAAAAGCAGAAACTGGACCCCTTCCTGACACCTTACACTAAAATTAACTCCAGATGGATTAAAGACTTAAACATAAGACCTAACACCATAAAAAGCCTAGAAGAAAATCTAGGCAAAACCATTCAGGATATAGGAGTAGGCAAAGACTTCATGAACAAAACACAAAATTTGGCTTTTGGCGACAAAAGCCAAAATAGACAAATGGGACCTAATCAAACTCCACAGCTTCTGCACGGCAAAAGAAAGAGTCACTAGAGTGAATCGGCAACCATCAGAATGGGAAAAAATTTTGCAGTTTACGCATCTGACAAAGGGCTGATATCCAGAATTTACAAAGAACTCAAACAGATTTACAAGAAAAAAACAATTGAGCCCATTCAAAAGTGGGCAAAGGATATGAACAGACACTTTACAAAAGAAGACATACATGAGACCAACAAACATGAAAAAATGCTCATCATCACTGGTCATTAGAGAGATACAAATCAAAACTACATTGAGATACCATCTCACGCCAATTAGAATGGTGATCATTAAAAATTCTGGAGACAACAGATGCTGGAGAGGATGTGGAGAAATAGGAACACTTTTACACTGCTGGTGGGAGTGTAAATTAGTTCAACCATTGTGAAAGACAGTGTGGTGATTCCTCAAGGACCTAGAAATAGAAATTCCATTTGACCCAGCAATCCCATTACTGGGTATATATCCAAAGGACTATAAATCGTTCTACTATAAGGACACATGCACACGAATGTTCATTGCAGCACTGTTTACAATAGCAAAGACCTGGAACCAACCCAAATGCCCATTGATGATAGACTGGACAGGGAAAATGTGGCACATATACACCATGGAATATTATGCCGCAATCAAAAATGATGAGTTCGTGTCCTTTGTAGGGACATGGATGAACCTGGAGAATATCATTCTCAGCAAACTGACACAAGAACAGAAAATGAAATACCACATGTTCTCACTCATAGGTGGGTGTTGAACAATGAGAATACATGGACACAGGGAGGGGAGCACTACACACAGGGGTCTGTTGGGGGGAATAGGGGAGGGACAGTGGGGGATGGGGAATTGGGGCAGATAGCATGGGGAGGAATGCCAGATATAGGTGAAGGGGAGGAAGGCAGTGAATCACACTGCCACATGTGTACCTATGCAACTATCTTGCATGTTCTTCACATGTACTGCAAAACCTAAAATGCAATAAAAAGAAGAAGCAAAATGGCCATGTTTAGCTGGTATATGACATCCTAGAGACATTCCACTGGTAAAGGAAGAGAATCTCAATCGAGCATGTATAAAATTTCAGTAAATACACTGCACGTACTCCCCTCCCAAGTGCTGGCAGGCCACTGTGCATGCAACACTTCACCCCAACGGGTGAATCAGGGGAGAAGGAATGCAACATCCTGAGGCATGCCAACCTATGAAATCCCAAGTCAAAGGTCAAACCACACCCTGGATCTCTCAAGTCACCCACCGGGCCCTATTTTAAGTGTACTTTACTTTCATTCCTGCTCTGAAGTTTTTAATAAAATTTCATTCCTGCTTTGAAACTTGCCTCAGTCTCTCCTTCTGCCTTGTGCCCCTCAGTCAAATTCTTTCTCCTAAGGAGGCAAGAATTGAGGTTGCTGAAAACCTGTATGGATTTGTCACTGGTAATATATGTTGGTGTTGCACGACTCAGATACGTTCTACTGCTAACATTTTCACCTGCCACTACTAGGGGAAAATATAAAATAAGATTATTCTGATTTGCTACATATGTTATACTATGAACATGGAGTTCCAAATAGGGAATATCTATTTCTAACTTCCTTTAGTGTTTTGTTTCTGTTTTGTCTTGATTTTTTTTTTTTTTTTTTGAGACAGGGTCTCACTATATCATCCAGGCTGGATTGCAGTGGCGTTATCTCAGCTCACTGCAACTTCAACCTCCCAAGTTTAAGTAATTCTCCCACCTCAACTTCCTGACTAGATGGGACTACAGACGCATGTCACAATGTCCAGCTAATGTTTGTATTTCTTGGTAGAAACCGGGTTTCATCATGATGGCCAGACTAGTATCGAACTTCTGACCTCAAGTGATCCACCCATCCTAGCCTCCAAAAGTGCCGAGATTACAGGTGTGAGCCACTGTACCCAGCCGGTACCTTGTTTTATTACATAGGTGTGCTATATTGTGTTTTCATTCCTTCTTAAACTAACATTTTTCTTACACTTTCTCCCAAATATATCTCTGAACATCTATGAATACAAACTGTTATCCTATAAACCATTATCTAGAGAAAGTTGTAGCCAAATACAATATGGTTAGAAGGATGAAATGACAAATTAAGAAATATCAAAAGTAAAATTCTGTCAAAATTTTGTGTGCTGCTCTGATGTTTTCATGCTTTTATGGATAAAATCGCGAAATGTTTCTTTCCTAATTTTTCACATAATATCATCAGTGGCTGAGATCACCCAGACTTAACTTACTATAGTCTGAGTGATCTCAGCCACTGGTGATATTATAGGTTGAATCATAAATGATTTTCATTAGACAAAAAAGAGAGGCAGGAGAGGAGGGAAGAAGAAGAAAGAGAGAGAGAGGTGGGGAGTTATATTAGTCTATTTCACTTTGCTGATAAAGACATACTCGAGACTGGACAATTTGCAAAATAAAGAGATTTAATTGGACTTACAGTTCCACCTGGCTGGGGAAGCCTCACAATATGGCAGAAGACAGGAGGAGCAAGTCGCATCTTACGTGGATGGCAGCAGTCGAAGAGAAAGAACTTGTGCAGGGGAACTCCTCTTTTTGAAACCAGCAGATCTTGTGAGATTTATTCACTATCATGAGAACAGCACAGGAAAGACTTGCCCCCACTTCCCACCGGGTCCCTCCCACAACATGTGAGAATTCAAGATGAGATTTGGATGAGGACATAGTCAAACCATATTACGAGGTAACTGAGAAAGAAGGGAAGGAAGTTAGGAAACAAAGTTGTAGAAAGCTATAATAGTAGGGAGGAATGTGCTGTGCTGTGTTAATTATAGAGCAGCAAATTTTGTTTCTTTTTTTTTTTTTTTTTTTTTTTTTTTTTTTTGAGACAGAGTTTCGCTCTTGTTACCCAGGCTGGAGTGCAATGGCGCGATCTTGGCTCACTGCAACCTCCGCCTCCTGGGTTCAGGCAATTCTCCTGCCTCAGCCTCCTGAGTAGCTGAGATTACAGGCATGCACCACCATGCCCAGCTAATTTTTTGTATTTTTATAGAGATGGGATTTCACCATGTTGACCAGGATGGTCTCGATCTCTTGATCTCCTGATCCACCCACTTCGGCCTCCCAAAGTGCTGGGATTACAGGTTTGAGCCACCGTGGCCGGCCATTTTGTTTCTTTTTAATGCCAGTATTGTCTCAAAGTAGAAGGAAGAACAAAAATTTACCCTTCCAGAATTGCAAGATTAAAATGTTAAGGAGACTTATTAGTCCTGGTACATATATTTTCATATACCTTTAAATACTTTTATGGTATGAGCACAACCCTGCTCCTCACATTACCATCACCACTATACTGAATATCTCTGAGAAACTTCTGAAGAACTGAGGCAACTGAAAACAAAAATTCAGCCCAGTGTTGGTGCTATTTAAGGATTACATTTTGCATGTACCTGTGAGCCTGAGGTCAAAATTAATTTAACTTTGGACACAAAAGAACAGTAATTAGCTCAGCCTCTCCTTTTATTAGCTGTGTGTGTATGGGTGTGTGTGGTGTATACATTTGTGTATCAGAGAGAGAGAAGAAGAGAGATTGTCATTTTTGTATGCTGGAAATATTGTAACTTTATACATTTGCATGCCAGTAGAGAAAGCTATAAGAAGCAAACGTTCAAATTTAGGGGAAAAAATGGAATGGACTTATTCAGATAAAGGACATCTGTGGAAATTTGGATAGCCAGAAAAAGCTTTTTTCAAAATACAAAGATTTGTGTAGTCTTTAAATTTTTGCCCCCCAAAACAAAGCCTTATTTTCCCCTACACTTTACTGAGACCTAAGTATAAACTTTATACAACTTAACCAGAATAATTTATCTTTCCATTTCTGTTATAGCTTAGAGTCTTTAACAAGTCGGTTTTTCCCCCTCGCGTCACCTCTACACTGACGACTCTTGTTTAAACAAGAACACACCTGATTAAGGAGCAGATGGCTTGTCCCTGGGTGGTTGGTTTATTTTTACATAACTATTATATTACAGAAAAGAAACTAAATTTGCTAATGAGATAACTGTACTTTAGTTAAATAAGTCTTTGATCTGATCTTTTCCACTTTTCACAAAGGAAAGTATCATATTGCATATATACAAAAACAAAATGCTGCCATCACCAAAAGCAGCTGGGTGTTATAGGAGAGAGTTCTGTGCTTAAACTCAGAAATCTTTATCAGCCTATTAACCTTGAGTAGGTCCCTTAACTGCTCCTGCTCTCAGGTTCCTAATTAGTCACACACATGAATTTTGTAATCCTAATCTCTTAGGGTTGCTATGGGAGGTGGGCTATACTGGGCTACTATTGTTAACATCACCTTTGCAAAAATTATGACAGTGAAAGAGATCCAACCTAACTAACTTCATCTTGCTTCTAACCTCCAAGTTGTCCTTGTTCTCTCCTGGGTGTAGGCTGAACTAACTTTGGGAAGTGCTTAGTACATAGCTTAACTGTGAAAAAAGATGATAGCAACCCTTTCTCAAAACAATATCCTTCCTGCCTGGGGACTAGACTGGTTTTTCAGGACTAACAAATTAGCCACAGGATTAGAAATTATGGTTTAGGAGTCATGGAGCTGGAGGATGCAAGATTCTCAATCTCCCCAAATTGCTCCTGGGATAATAACATCACTATTGTGAAACTTAAGATCAGCGCTTGAGATATTTTTGAGACCTTGTTTTCAGTGGATCAGCTGGCACCACCCAGCTGAATAAACTACTTCATCTGGTCTTGTGGTCTTCACCCAGGAACCTACTCAGCAGGTTCGACTCCCTGTGATTTCATCTCTGATCCAAAAAATCAGCACTTCCCACGTTTCGAAACTCAACACATTAAACTATCCTTAAAACTCCAATCCCCAAGTTTTTTTGGAGACTGATTTGAGTAATAACAAAACTTCAGTCTCCTGCACAGCCAGCTCTGCATGAATTAAACTCTTTCTCTATTAAAATTCCCTTGTCTTGATAAAGTGGCTCTATCTAGGCAGTGGGCAAAGTGAATCCACTGGGCAGTTACATTGCCATGGAAATATTTAATAATATTATAGTAGTATAATATTATAGTAAGTGTCTTTGTTTGAGATAATAATTTCAGCTTGGTCCTAAGAAATTAATGCATCTTCCTGTTCAAAAGGAGGTAAAAACTCCCTATCTAACTGACCTCGATACATGTAGGGTGAACAATCACATTAAGTAACCCAATTTTAGGATCCATTAATTACTTCATTTGGAAAGCTATGGAGCTGTAATATTGCAGAGTTGTTTTTATCTCTAAATATATTAATCAGCTTATGGAGAAAAGAGTGTAGGAATAAATGGCTTCTATATGAAAAGAAAACAAAAACACTTAAGACTTAAAGAATGTAAGGTGAATAAATACATAAGCAAAGACAAAGAACTATGATTTGTAATTTGTCTCACGAAACTAAATGCATACTGTCCCACAGTAAAAAAATGAAAAAGTAAGACAGATACCTTGAGGCTATATGCTGTATCAAACATAAATCCAGCCTTCACAAAATTTAAAAGTTGGTTGTAGGATAGCAAGGTGGCAAAAGCCAATTACTTACCTCTATATAAAAATACATTTAATATGGAATGTCCAAAAATTGAAATAGAGTTTATATAACAAAAAGAGAGTTTTATTATCAGAGAACTAAGAAATATTTTGAATTCTCTAATTGTGTTACTGAAGATATTGCCTCCTTTGGGTTCAAATTACTGGTAAGAGTTGATAATTATAACAGCATTTCAGAAGGGAGGCAGTTATCAGTTCAAGGGAAGAAAGAGGGCCAGATAACACCTCCCACCCCAATTATTGGCTTAAGGACCAGAGAACTTGAGCTAGGCAGCTCCTTTCCATTCAATCCCACATCCACCCTTCCTTTAATACTGATGTTGTATTAGTCCATTCTCACCCTACTAATAAAGATATATCCAAGACTGGGTAATTTATAAAGGAAGGAGGTTTAATTAACTCACAGTTCCACATGGTTGAGAAAGCCTCACAATCATGGTCGAAGATGAAGAAAGTGCAAAGGAACATCTTACATGGTGACAGGCAAGAGATCATGTGAAGGGGAACTCCTTTTTGTCAAACCATCAGAACTTGTGAAACTTACTCACTATCAGGAGAATAGCATGGTAAAACCTGACTCCATGATTCAATAACCTCCCACTGGGTGTCTCCCACAACACATGGGGATTATTATAACTCAAAGTGAGATCTGGGTGGGGATACATAGCCAAATCATATCAGAAGTCATAAAACATCTTTGCTTGAATATGCTAAGTATCTAGGGCTAAGACTGAGGAAAGAGGCTTTTTGCCCTGTTACTCAGCAAAAGTACAGAAAGCCTTGTTCAGTTGTTCACTTTACATGATTATCTCAACAACCTGCTTAAAGTATCACACAATACTACCTTCCAGCAGTGAATGATAAAGAGGCACAGGAAACAGATTCCTAGATAGAAGTCTCATGTAGAGAGCAAGCTTTAGGCCCTGTTCTTGGAAAGAATCTTGAAAAAGTGGTACCTACGAGAGTGAGACCCAGAACAAGGCCTGAGTCTTCCGTCAGTTGAAGCACTCAGGTACTCCAACTACTAATAGCTCAGAATCATCATTAGACATTGGATCTTATGTGGCAAATGAAAACTGGGTTCCAGTGGTGAACTTTTAATTAGTAAATGGTGTGTGCTTTTTGGAAGCCAAAAGCATATTAATTAATCTCTAAGATTGAATATGTTCACTCATCACTGCCAGTACTATGTACACATTTAGGGTAAAGTACTTAATAAGTTTAACATCAGAACACTAATTTGTAGAGCCTCAATAACCCTTTAGGCACAATGATATTTTGGGGGAACAACTTTATAATAAATGGAAAAATTATTAAATGGGTTAAGTCACTGTCCTACATATGCAATATTTTTAACCAACATGAGGATTGATATTTCATAATTTGTTTAAGTATTAAAATGAACTGGTATTGCTTTATAAGTAAATTTTTGAAAAATTTAAAAAAACTGCAATATACAAATAATGTTATTTATAAAATTAAATATTTGGGAATATCAACTTTAAACACATGCATTTTATTGATTTAAAGTTTATGTAGGAAGGGTAGCTATTGATTATATTTTTCTTAAACACTAAAAGGTTTCTAAGGTAAGAAGAAAATGCTTCAAAATATAATTTGGATTTTGCTGAACACAAAGCTTTTAAGAAGTGTGTTTGAAGATTAATAAATCCTGGAATTTTCTCCACTCTTTAAAAGAAATAGTTGAGTCAACCCTAACAGCAAGTGATTGCTTCAAAGAGCACTATGCAGATAAATGTCAGAGTCTTAGAAATAATAATGTAAAATTACAAAATGATATCATGTCCTTATAATCTGTCATCATAGCTTTCCCATTTAAGACAAGAGAAGGCATTTGAGTGTGCAAAACAGGGAGATAAGAGACGAGGTAACTTGCTGTCATCCATCTGCAGAGATTTATGCTGGCAGAGGGAAGTGGGGCTTAGGAGAACCAGCACAGAGGTAGACATGCATCACTGACTGAGATTGATTCTTGGGTAAAATGGAAAATGATCAACAGACTAGATAGCAAGATCTTATTGACAGAGATATTGCTAAATGCATGAAACCATTCTTGCACTTTTCAGACTTGAATTTCTTTATTGTGCATAGCTCTTAGACCAAAATGCTCCATCCTATTCAAGATGTGTTCTAAGTGATTTAAATAGTGTTGTGAAAAGAGTGCCTTTTTGGGTTTATGTACAATGTCTTGATAGCTGTACAATACTTTGTGGATTATGAGAATGCACTTTTAAAGTAGTCCAGAAAGTCGCTCATTTTTTTTTTGGTTTTGAAATAACTTGTATGTACCCTGTTTCCTTAGTTAATTGTAATGTTGGTCCACTGCAGTAATAAAATAGTTGTATATTGACTATCTCGAATGGACCACTCTGCACTGTTACATTATAACTGCTTATAACTTTGTAATGCTTTCATAAATGTGATTCATTACACTAATAAACATGCAAGACAACTGCAGCATCTCACTGTTTCTCTGCCCCAGTTGCTTTGGCCTTAATACCCAGAAATGACTTTCATTTTCACCTTGAACAGAACCATAGAACATCTATGATTTGTATTCCTAGAAATTTTAATTTATATTTTCCAATAATATCTAATAAAAATGTATATTATAATAGAGTGACTCAAGCTGTTTATAATTAAAAAAAATATCTCTCATGAAAGAACATAGAAAGCATAAAAGAATGAGAAAACAGAACCCATAGTAAAAAGGTAATAATAAAGATAATTGATTAAACTACAGGTAAAAAGTCTGATAGTAAATTATATGTTTTTGAATAAGTAAAGAAATTTTGGGGGAAGAAGGGGATAAGAGGAAGAGAATGAGCATTTTTACTCTACGTATAACAGATATAACTAATAGAGATTAAAATGGTAGCATGGCTTTTAGGTGAGCAACAGCAGAAGGGCACAATTTCTGCTTTCAATGTTGATGACACCTTGTCCTAGTAGAAACATAAAGAACATTCTGCCAATATTCTGTGATGATATGGAAAAGCAGGCAAGAGTTCCTTTAATGAAAATTTACCCAGCAATGATGTGTTGTTTTGTTTCTTACAACAGAGAATAACTGAACAGTCTACATCCGGCTTATATTTTGTCATTCCCACCTTTGACAATCCTACTGTGCTACAGGCACCGATGTCTTCATTTAGTGCTAACCATCTCCCGGAATGGATGTGATAAAGTAAGGTAAGACATTGGAATCCACATCCTCATCAAGAAATACAATTAACTTGCAATTTCTAGTCTTAGCTCTAGGCAATTATGTGACTACTGAGCTATGGCCTTACTCCACCTGACATGTGGTGTGTCAAGTTCACATAATGGTGTGGGATGGAGTCACGCTGGTTTCCTTAATTATTCTGAAATCTACTCAACCTCCTAATTCAGGGTTTGGACCATACTTATTACACTCATACTTACCAGCTGGGGTCTTTTCTAGCCATATGCTCTACCATAAATACTTGTTTTATCTGTGAAATAACAATGATAAAACTTGTATTTCAGGTTGTTCTGAGAACCAAATTAACTTTTATGAGATAAGATATATAAAACTGGAAAGCAGCAGATACAGTAATCATTGAATCCTTCCTTCTGATGCCTCCAAGCATCATCACTGACTGTCAGCTCTGATGACATGCCTTTAGCAGTAAAACTGAATTGACATGGATGCTGACAATAACTAATCTTAGAACTTAGATATTTGGTGTCAATATCTGAACTTAAGTATTCGGTCATTTGGTTACAATTATAGTTTGATTAGTCCTTCTGGCTTTTGGTCTAGGTGTTCTGAATGTTTTCAATCATGTCTCTATAGTCCTTCCACTTAGATATGTGCATGTAATACAGATAATTCAGGCTATGCTAAGACCACATTATTCTATAATTATAAGAACATGTATAAAATTCTGAGTCCAATTAGCATGTCAAATGATGTATAAGACCTACTTTACACAAAGTACTGAAGTAAGTTCTCCAGGCAGAAGAATAATAATAGCATTATATTATGGAATTTCACCATATGTAGTCATAAATATATCACAAAAACACAGAATGAGGTACTAAATGAAATTATAGCATTGAGGGATTTTTACATTTTGTGTAAAGTTGCATTACATTATTTTAGGACAGACTTTTATAATTTAAGCATACATATTCTTGTCTCTAGGGCAACCACTAAAAACTGGATAAATAAAGATGTATAGGTAGAAATGAATAAAGTATTTTAAATGAAATACTAAAAAATACACGAGTGCTACAAAAGAAAAAGAAATAAGAATCTCAAGGAAAACAATAGAAACAAAGGGAATACATAAAATTAAATAGCCAGGGTTGGGCTCATTTACTCATGCCTTTAGTCTCAGCACTTTGGGAGGCTGAGGCAGGAGGATCATTTCAGGCTAGCCTGGTAAACATAGCAAGACCCCGTCCCTAAAAAAAATAAAAGATAAATAGCCAGATGGGAGACTTAAACCAAACAATATCAACATTTAACATTAAGTGTAAACAAGCTAAGTACTCCAATTATAAGAAAGAAATTTTCAGAGGGAATTATTTAGAATAAGCAAACAAAAAAGACCCAGCTACATTGTTCTTAAAAAACACACATTTCAATTATTTCTCATATATATATATATATATGAGATAAATATTTATACATATAGGAAGATACAGATAGGCTGGAAATAATGTATGGAATATGATATAGTATGCCAACAAAAATCATAATAAAGCTAGCTTGGCTATATGTCCGACAAAGTACATCTCAGAACAAGATATAGCATCAGAGATAAAAAACAACTTACAATGATAAAGCACCAATTAATCAAAGAATCATGAAAAATCCCAAGTGTACATGAATCTAACTATAGATTTCTTAAAAATAGAAAGCAGAAATTGATAGATTTAAATAGAAAAATAGACATATCCACCATCATATTTGAATATTTTAATATCCTCCTTTTGCTGACTAATAGAATAGGTGGACAAAAACCAAGTAAACATGTAGAAAATTTGAACTACAATGTAAATCAACTTGACCAAATGGAAAATTACAGAACACTATACTTAACACCTGCAGAAAATGTATTCGTTTAAAATGTATATGTAATATATATCAAGATAGACATTATACTGGGTCACACATCTTAATAAATTTCAAAGAATTGAAATCATGATTCTATGCATATTGTATCTGAGATAAACACAAAATTAGAAACAAAAAAATGACAAAATTCTCAATTATTTGTAAATTGAGCCATAGATATCTACATAACCTTAGAGTCAAAGAATAAAGGAGAAATGAGAAAACATTTTGAAATGAATAAAAATAAAAGCACAGATGTAACTATGGTGATGCTTAAAGGATGTTTCAAATCTCTAGAGGTTTATAACAGAAAAGAAATTTATATAATTAATAATCTAAGCTGTTGATTGTCATATTTTTTCTTAAGCTGTTGGACAGAAAACATTTTAGAGTTATGGACAATGGTCTCTACAGCAACTATTCATCTCTGCCATTGTAACACAAAACAGCCATAAATAGTACATAAATGAATAAGTATATCTACACTCCAATAAAACCTCATTCTTAAAAGCAGATGTCTGGCCTGTGGGATGTAGTTTGTGGATGATGATCTAAGCATTCACCTAAAAACGTCAGCAGAAAAAAGAGCAAAATAAACCCATGGTAAGTAGAGGAAAAGAAATAAATACAAAAGTAGAAAACGGATAATAATGGATAAAATTGACAAAGTCACAATTTGGTTCTTTAGAATGCTTAATGTAAGTGATAAACTTAGCAAAAATAATAAACAGAAAAAGTATAAATTATTAATAATAAAAATGAAAATGGGCTATTACTACAGGTCCAATAGGCACAAAAATTAATACTAGATATTACTTTACTGAAATAAATTAGTGATGCAGATAAAATGAATAAAGATATTCAATGAAAATAATTTATTAAAATAAACAGAAACTGAATAAATTCCAAAGCCTTCCCAAAAGGTAAAATTGGCACAGATGGTTTCCTCCACGAATACTACTAAACATTCAAAGAGGAACTAATACTAATATTATACAAACTTTTTCAGAAAATGAAGATGGAGAGAAAACTCATTTTATTTCATTAGGTTGAATTTACAGCAAAACCAAAGGCTGACAAAGACATTAAAAAAATACAGACCTAAAAAAATGTGGCACATATACACCATGGAATATTATGCAGCAATCAAAAATGATGAGTTTGTGTCCTTTGTAAGGACATGGATGAATCTGGAGAACATCATTCTCAGCAAACTAACACAAGAACAGAAAAACAAATACTGCATATTCTCACTCATAGGCGGGTGAGAAAAATGAGAACACATGGACACAGGGAGGGGGTCTACTACACACTGGGGTCTATTGGGGGGAATGGGGGAGGGACAGCGGGAGGGGCTGGGGAGAGATAGCGTGGGGATAAATGCCAACTGTGGGTGAAGGGGAGGAAGTAAGCAAAACACACTGCCATGTGTGTACCTATGCAACTACCTTGCACGTTCTGCATATGTACCCCAAAACCTATAATGCAATAAAAATTTAAAAAATTAAAAAAAAAATACAGACCAGTATCCCTCATAAAATACAAAATCCTTGCAAGGTTTAAGCAAATGAAATTCAGCAATATAAAAGTTATTAATAATAAAAAATCATGTCCAGTGGAATGTGTCCAGAAAGGCAAACATAATTTTATATTTAAAAATCAATAAATGTAATTCATCACATTAATAGAATCAAGAAGAAAAATAATGTTACCATTTACTAGAAGCAGAAAAAGTCTTCTGACAAAATTCAACAGCTGTTCATGATTAAATCACTCAGCCACCTAGTAATAGAAGAAAACTTCCTAAACCTGATAAAAGGCACATATAAAAAAGCACTTTTAGTGGTGAAGTCATAAGTGCTTTTGCCCTAAGCCTAAAATCAGATTGAGGCAAAAGATGTACACTCAACATCTCTTCTACTCACTTTCTTTCTTTCTTTTTTTTTTTTGTGGAATAAAGCTGTCTTCTGGTGCATATTGCATAACAAGCTATCACTTGGGCATAGGGTTTTGCAAGCAGTCATATAAACTTCCAATCAAAATGTCAGCAAGGGGAGGAAGGCAGCAAATCATGTGTGTATCTATGCAACAATCTTGCATGTTCTTCACATGTACCCCAAAACCTAAAATACAATTTAAAAAAATGTCAGCAATCAATTGTATGTTTAGCCCTCTCTTTAAGGAATGTCTCTGATTCCTTTGAGAAACAGTCAAATTCCTTTTTGGGCTAAATGCCCCCTGCGAACACTACTTGCTCTAAGTGTGTACCTTGCTCAGATCTGCTCTCCAGAGCTTTGGCACTTGTCTTTTTTATTTTTATTTTTATTTTTTGAAAAAAAGGAGAGAAGGAGAGGAAGAAAGAGGAAGAAAAAGAGGGAGAGAGAACAGGAATATTGCTTTATTCTATGAATGGGTATTAATAATGGCCGATCAATATTTTGTGTATTTAAAGTGGAGAATGTATATTTTGGGTATTTAAAGTGGAGAGCTCTATAAATACTTATTAAGTTTACTTGTTCCGGATCTGAGTTCAAGTTATAGATATCCTTATTAATTTTCTGTCTCGTTGAGTCTAAATCTCTTTATGGGTCTTATGTATCTGGGTGTTAGGATGCATTGATCCTTTTACCACTGTATCTTTGTTGCTTTGAAATCTGTTTTATCAAATGCGTGAATTGCAACTCCTGCTTTTTGTTTATTTATTTATTTTTGCTCTCCATTTGGTTGGTAAATCTTTCTCCAACCCTTTGTTTTGAGTCTTTGTGTATCTTTGGATATAAAATGGGTCTGGATGTAGTATACCATTAGGTTTTGGCTGTATCTTTTGATTGGGGGATTTAGTTGATTTAATTTTAGGGTTACTGCCATTTGATGTTAACTGGCTATTTTATCCATTTGTTGATGTAAATTCTTCTTTATGTTGATGCTCTTTACTTTTTGGTATATTTTTCGAAAGGCTAATACTGGTTGTTCCTTTCTGTGTGTAATGCTTCTTTCAGAAGTTTTTGTAAAGCAGGCCTGGTGGTAATAAAATCTCTGAGTACTTGCTTGTTCACAAAAGATTTTATTTTTCCTTCAATTGTGAAGCTTAGTTTGGCAGGATATGAAATTCTGGGCTGAAAGTTCTGTTCTTTAAGGATGTTAAACTCTAAAGGAATCTACAAAAATACTAAATCTAATAAGTAAAGTAAGTTATATTTCAATACACTAACAAAAAATGCTGAAATATTAAATTAAAAATAAATAGCACAGGAATATGTAAACTACTTAAGACCAAATTTAATAACATGTAGAACTCTAATATACTAAAAACTATAAGGCATTCCTAAGAGAGTTTAAAGAATTAAGGAAAAGGAGAAGAATATCATTCTTACACGTAGAAAGAATAAAAAATTTAAATACGGTAATTATATCCAATTTAAAAAAATAAAATGCTGTATCTATAAAAAATATCATCAGAGCTTTTCAGTAGAAATTGGTAAACTAACATTTTATATATAAATATAAAGAACCAGGTCACATGTGGTGGCTCACGCCTGTAATCTCAAGACTTTGGGAGCCCAAGGTGAGCAGATCATGAGGTCAGGTGTTCAAGACCAGCTTGGCCAACATGGTAAAACCCTGTCTCTACTAAAATCACAAAAAGTAGGCAGGCATGGTGGTGAGTGCCTGTTAACCCAGCTACTTGGGAGGCCGAGGCAGGAGAACTGTTTGAACATGGGATGGAGATGTAATAGTAAGCCAAGATCACAATACTGCACTCCAGCCTGGGTGAGAGAGTGAGATTCTCACATACACATACACACACACACACACACAAAAAAAAAAAAAAAAAAGAAAAGAAAAAGAAAGAAAGAAAATATAAATAACTTAAAATTGTCAAAATCTTCTTGAAAAAGGTGGACAGTTTTGGAGGTCTTCAAGTTGTACTATGAAATGTGTTTTTAAGTGGTATTTAAATAACTTATTAAATGTTTTAGTGAGTATGGTATTAGCATAAATATAAACAAATGGAGGAATACAGTTTAAAAGAAAGTGCTGAAATGACCTCAAGCAAAGATAATCAAATAATATTTGATGAATAATTCAAAGCAATTTAAAGGGCAAAGAAGCCAATTCAACACATGCTGCTGTAATCATACCTCACACCATATATAAATTGTAGTTCAAGATAAAATGCAGATTAAATATAAAATTCAAAAAGTATAGCACTCCTAGGCAACAACATATTTAAATATTTTTGGAACTCCTTTGTAAGACAAAGATTTCTTAACAAATACCCAAAAGTACATTTTTTCTTTCTTTCTTTCTTTCTTTTTTCTTGAGACAGTCATACTCTGTCACCCAGGCTGAAGTGCAGTGATACAATCTTGTCTCAGTGCAACCTCCATCTACTGGGCTCAAGCAATTCTTTCACCTCAGCCTCTCGAGTATCTGTGACTATAGGCCTGCCTAAATTTTCTACATTGTTTTTTTTTTGTGGATAGGGATGGGGTTTTGTCATATTGCCCAGGCTAGTCTGGAACACCTGTCCTCAAGCAATCTGCCTGCCTCAGCCTCCCAAAGTTCTGGGATTATAGGTGTGAGCCACCATCCAGGCTTAAATATACTAATCTTAAAAGAAAACTCAATTAATAATTTGGGCTTCATCAAAACTTAAAACTTCAGCTATTCAAGGAGATAAGTGATCCCATTCAAGAAACCTACTCTAAGAATTTCTTTCAGGTACTTACTCCAGTAACGTTTGGCTTTGTTTGGTTTATCACAGGGACAAAGATATGACCAGGTGTATTAGTCTATTCTCACACTGCTAATAAAGACATATCCAAGAGTGGGTAATTTATAAAGGAAAGAGGGTTAATTAACTCCCAGTTCCACATGGCTGGGAGGCCTCACAATCATGGCAGAGAGAGAATAAGGAGCAAAGGCACATCTTACATGGTGGCAGGAAACAGACTTGTACAGCAGAACTCTCATTCATAAAATCATCAGATCTCATGGGACTTATTCACTACCATGAGAACAATATGGGGGATACTGCCCCCATGATTCAATTATCTTCATCTGGCCCCACCCTTGACATGTGGCAATTATTACAATTCATTGTAAGATTTAAGTGGAGACACAGCCAAACAATATCATTCCAGCCTTGGCCCCTTCCAAATCTCATGTCATCACAATTCGAAACAGTCCCCCAAAGTTTTAACTCATTCCAGCATTAACTCAAAAGTCCAAGTCTAAAGTCTCATCTGACACAAGGCAAGTCTCTTTCATCAATGAGCATGTAAAATCAAAAGCAAGTTAGTTACTTCTTAGATACAATGTAGGTACAGGCACTGCGTTAATATACTCATTCCAAATGGGAGAAATTGTCAAAAACAAAGGGGCTAAAGGCTCTATACAAGTCTGAAATCCAATAGAGCAGTCATTAAACCTTAAAGTTCCAAAATGAACTCCTTTGACTCCACATCCAGGCCACATCAATGCAAGAGGTGTATTCCCATGGTCTTGGGTAGCTCTACCTGTGGCTTTGCCCTTCCCAGCTGCCTTTACAGCTGGCATTGATGTCAGCAGCTTTTTCAGGTGCATGGTGCAAGCTGTCAGTGGATTTACCATTCTGGAGTCTGGAGGATGCTGGTCCTCTTCTCACAACCCCACTAGGCAGTGCCCCAGTGGAGACACTGTGTGGGTACTTCAACCCCACACTTCCCTTCTGCACTATCCTAGCAGAGGCTCCTCATGAGTGCCCCAGTCTTTCAGCAAACTTCTTCCTAGACATCCAGGCATTTCCATACATCCTCTAAAATCTAAGTGGTGTTCCCAAACCTCAATTCTTCTCTTCTGTGCACCCACAAGCTCAACACTACATGGAAGCTGTGAAAGTGTGGAGCTTGCACCCTCTGAAGCCATGACCTGAGCTCTAACTTGGCCCCTTTTAGCAACAGCTGGAGCAACTGAGAAGGGCACCAAGGCCCTAGGCTGTGCTCAGCACAAAACAATTTTTTCCCCTAAACCTCTGGGCCTGTGATAAGAGGGCTCTCTGAGAAGGTCTCTGACATGATCTGAAGACATGTTCCCCATTGTCATCATGAATAACATTTGGCTCCTTTTTATTTATGCAAATTTCTGCAGCAGGCTTGGATTTCCCTCCAGAAAATTGGTTTTTCTTTTCTAGTACTTCATCAGGCTGAAAATTTTCCAAACTTTCATGCTGTGCTTCCTCTTTAACACTTCGCCACTTAGAAATTTCTTCTGCCAGATGCCCTAAATCATCTCTCTCAAGTTAAAAATTCCACAAATCTCTACCACCGGTTTCTTTGCTAAAACATCATGAGTCACCTTTGCTCCAGTTCCCAACAAGTTCCCCATCTGAGACCACCTTAGCCTGGAGCTCATTGTCCATATCACTATCAGCATTTTGGTCAAAGCCACTCAACAAGTCTCTAGAAAGCTCAAAACTTTCCCACATCTTCCTGTTTTCTTCTGAGCCCTCCAAACTGTTCCAACTTTTGCCTGTTACCCAGTTCCAAAGTCGCCTCCACATTTTCAGGTATCTTTATAGGAATATTCTACTCTATCAATACCAATTTGCTGTATTAATCTGTTTTCATGCTGCTAATAAAGACATATCTGAGACTGGGTAATTTAAAAAGGAAAGTAGTTTAATTGACTCACAGTTCCACCTGGCTGTGAAGGCCTCACAGTCATGGCAGAAGGCAAATGAGGAGCAAGGGCACATCTTACATGATGGCAGGCAAGAGAGCTTATGCAGGGGAACTCCTGTTTATAAAGCTGTCAGATCTCATGAGACTTATTCACTACCATGAGAACAGTGTAGGGGAAATCTACAGCTCAGTAAAACATTATACATATTTATTCATATATATGTGGACTTGAAAGAAATCATGTTCCTTATTCAACACAGGGATTCTGTGTACACACAGCTTGAAAACTGTTCCTCCATTCTTCTCTTAGCACTTACAGTGATAGATACCTCACTAGAGAGTAATCATTGAGGGCAAATATTTTCTCTATTTTGCTTCCCTTCCTATCCCAGGCCTCTGGCCAGGTAATAAGTAGTATATTGGGGGCACTCAGTTGATAAATGTTAAATGACTAAAGGATTGTATAAAGCAGTTAGGTAAACAAACTTGCAAAAACAAAAACCACAAACCTTCTGAAGGATGCAAGAAAAATCTCTTAATCATCTTAGTTCAGGCACAGATGTCCTGCATAGGTTACAAAAAGCACCAATGATGAAAGAAAAATGTGATAAGTTGGACTTACAAAATTAAAAATAATTACTCATTAAAAGACACCATTAAGAAAATGCATGTTAAGCCACAGATTTAGAGAAAATATCTGTTAAATACATAACTGACAAAAGAATTGTATCTAGAATATACAAAGACATTTTCCTATTCAATCTTACAAACAACAATAACAATAAAATATGGGCAAAAAAGTTGAAAAGACAATGAAAACATGGGCATATGAATAGCCATTAAGTAGAGAAACCTTATCATCATTATTCTATGAGCTATCAGTCAATGCTGACAGAATTAAATATAGGTGAGGATGTGGAACAACTGAGACTACCATATATTGTTCTCACATTGGAGATCAACTTGGCAGTTTCTTTTAAAGTTAAATGTCACTTCAATTTTATTCTTAGAGAATTCCCTTCTTACCATCAAAATAAAAACACATGTCTACACAAAGGACTTGTACAAAAAAGTTAATAGCAGCCTTATCTAAAATTGTAAAATGGTCAGAATTGAAAACAACTCAGATATCCATCATCAGTAGAAAGGATGCATAAATTATGGTATAGTCATGTGATGAAATACTATTCAGTAAGATAAAGAACAAGCTGCTGATTAATGTTAAAAAAAAAAGGAACAAATCTCAAAAACACAATGAATGGTGGAATCCAAACACATATACACACACATGAACACACACACACACACACACACACACACACACAAGTATGTAATATGATTTCACTCACATGAATAAAAAGATAGGCACAATAAATCTATTGCAACAGAAATTAGAAGGTAATTTCTCTGTAAAGAATGAGGAATTGATGAGATAGTGGCACAAGAAAACTTTATGGAAGAGAGAAATATTTGTATTATTTTGAGGGATAGTAGGGACATAGGTGTATACAATTTTAAAAACTTACATAACTGAACTATGAAGATACGGGGGCTTGATTGTACATAAACTATGCCTCCATTGAAAGAAACGTGGGGAGAGGAGAAGAAGGTGCTATAAGAGCAATTCAGGATTGCAGCTCCCAGTGAAAGCACAGAGGGTGAGTGGACACCGCATTTCCAGACGGATGTTTATTGCCCACAGACCAGGAGATTCCCAGGTGTAGGAGCCCCACAGGCCACCAACGTGGCTGTTTGGGCCGGCACAGCTGTTTCAGCCGGAGCCACAGTGCAGTGGCACTCTGTACAAAATACACTGGTCTGGTTGCCCTGTTAAACCAGCAATTTGAGATTTGGGAAGGCAGATTACCACATTCATCTGATTAAACAGGACTTAAACAGTAAGCCAGGCCAGGAGAGTCCCAGGTAGTGATGTTGTTTCAGTCGGCGCTGTGGGTTGCCACACGGGAAATCACACAGATCCCAGCACCCTTTCAACAGGCGACTGGAACACCTGGGAGAGAGTCAACTGTTCAACTTAAAAAAAAAAAGTGGGGGCTCTGAGGCACGGAGCCAGGTGATCAGGCTCAGCAGGTCCCACCCCCACAAAAACAAATAAAACAGCAATTGGAAATGCTAGGGGTTGAGAGTTTCATGGCAAGCATAGCTGAACCCAGGACAGGGAGTCCACCATTACCAAGGCACTCCACCCCTACGCAGGTACTCTGCCATTGCTGACACAGCCTGCCATTGCCAAGGCAACCCACCATAACAGAGAGAGTCTGCCATTACAGAGGCAGGCCCCCATCACCAGAGCAGCTCTAACCACACCCATATAAACAGGACTACAGGGAATTACACACAGCAGCAGGGCAGAGCCCATGGCAACAGAGTGGAGCCCATGGCAGCAGGGCAGAGCCCACGACAGCAGGGCAGAGCCCATGGCAACAGGGTGGAGCCCATGGCAGCAGGGCGAAGCCCACGGCAGCTCAGCATAGCCTCTGCAAGCAGGCAGTGACCAGACTGCCTCTTTGCTGGGCAGGACAGTGTAACAGATACTCATAAATAAAGCCCTAACTCCCCGGGACAGAGCACCTGAGGAAAAAATGGAACTTTATGAGTTCTGCTGTAGCAGACTTAAATGTACCTGCCTAGCAGCCTTGAATGAACAATGGAGCTCACAGCTCAGCACTTGAGCTCCTATAAAAGACATACTGTCTCCTCAAGCAGCACCATGACCCCCATATATCCAAAGAGTCACCTCACAAAGGACTGATCAGACTGACATTTGGTGGGCATGATTCTGGGACAAAGATAGCAGAAGAAGAAGCTGGTAGCAATGCTCACTGTTCCGTAGCTGCTACAGGTGTTCCCCAGGCAAGCAGGGCCTGGAGTGGACCTCAGCAGTCCTATAGCAGAGGGCATAGACTGTTAGAAAAAAACTAAGAAACAGAAATACTTCACCATCAACAATCTGGACGTCCACTCAGAGACCCAATCGGAAAGTCAGACTACTCAAATGACAGATGGATAAATCACAAAGATGGGAAGAAACCAGCACAAAAAGGAGGAAAACACCCAAAACTGGAACACCTCGCCTCCTACAAGGGACCACAACCCCTCACCAGCAAGGGAACAAAGCTGGATGGAGAATGAGTGTGATGAAATGACAGAATCAGACTTCAGAAGGTGGGTAATGAGAAAGTTCTGTGAGCTAAAAGAACACATTCTAACTCAATGCAAAGAAACTAAGAACCTTAAAAAAAATTTGAGGAA
The DNA here is from genome assembly GCA_031835075.1 of Saguinus oedipus. Lineage (NCBI taxonomy): Eukaryota > Metazoa > Chordata > Mammalia > Primates > Cebidae > Saguinus > Saguinus oedipus. Next base: position 182,276,435 of record CM063170.1, on the reverse strand, counting down.
ATGATAACAAGAACAGAAAACTTAGAGAGGAATATGAGTGAATTGATGGAGCTGAAAAACACAAGAGAACTTCGCGAAGCATGCACAAGTCTCAACAGCTGAATTGACCAAGCAGAAGAAAGTATATCAGAGGTTGAAGATCAACTCAATTAAATAAAACAAGAAGGCAAGATTAAAGAAAAAAGTGCAAAAATGAATGAACAAAGTCTCCAAGAAATGTGGGACTATGTGAAGAGACCTAATCTACGTTTGATAGGTGTACCAGAATGTGATGAAGAGAATGAATACAAGCTGGAAAAATACTCTTCAAGATATTATCCAGAAAAATTTCCCCAACCTAGCAAGGCAGGCCAATATTCAAGTCCAGGAAATACAGAGAACACCACAAAGATACTCCACAAGAAGAGCAACCCCAAGGCACATAATCAGCAGATTCACCAGGGCAGAAATAAAGGAGAAAATGCTAAGGGCAGCCAGAGAGAAAGGTCGGATCATCAGACTCACAGCAGATCTCTTGGCAGAAACCCTACAAGCCAGAAGAGAGTGGGGGCCAATATTCAACATCCTTAAAAAAAAGAACTTTCAACCCAGAATTTCATATCCAGCCAAACTGAACTTCATAAGTGAAAGAAAAATAAAACCCTTTGCAAACAAGCAAGTACTCAGAGATTTTGTCACCACCAGGCCTGCTTTACAAGAGCTCCTGAAAGAGGTACTACACATAGAAAGGAACAACAAGTACCACCCATTCCAAAAACATGCAAAATGCTAAAGAGCATCAACAAAATGAAGAATCTGCATCAACTAACAAGCAAAACAGCCAGCTAGCATCAAAATGGCAGTATCAAATTCACACATAACAATATTAACTCTAAATGTAAATGGGCTAAATGCACCGATCAAAAGATACAGACTGTCAAATTGGATAAAAAGCCAAAACCCATCAGTGTGCTGTATCCAGGAAACCCATCTCACATGCAAGGATACACAAAGGCTCAAAATAAAGGGATGGAGGAAGATTTACCAAGCAAATGGAGAGCAAAAAAAAAAAGCAGGAATTGCAATTCTCATCTCCGATAAAATAGACTTTAAGGCAACAAAGATCAAAAGAGACAAAGAAGGACATTACATAATGGTAAAAGGATCAATACAAAAAGAAGAGCTAACGATCCTAAATACATGGACCCAATACAGGAGCACCCAGATATATAAGGCTAGTTCTTAATGACTTACAAAGAGACTTAGACTCCCACACAATAATAGTGGGAGACTTTAACACTCCACTGCCAATATTAGACAGATCAACCAGACAGAAAATTAACAAGGATATCCAGGACGTGAACTCAGACCTGGAACATGCAAACCTGATAGACATTTACAGAACTCTCCACCCCAAATCCATAGAATATACATTCTTCTCAGCACCACATCACACCTACTCTAAAATTGACCACATAATTGGAAGTAAAGCAATCCTCAGCAAATGCAAAGCAACTGAAATCATAACAAACAGTCTCTCAGACCATAGTGCAATCAAGTTAGAACTCAGAATTCAGAAACTAACTCAGAACCGCACAGCTTCATGGAAACTGAACAACTGGCTCTTGAATGTTGACTGGATAAACAATGAAATGAAGGCAGAAATAAAGAAGTTCTTCAAAACCAACAAGAACGAAGACACAACATACCAGAATCTCTGGGACACATTTAAAGCAGTCTCTAGAGGAAAATATATAGCAATAAGTGCCCACATGAGAAAAGTGAAGAGATGCAAAATTAACACCCTATCATCAAAATTGAAACAGCTAGAAGAGCAAGATCAAAAAAACTCAAAACCTAGCAGAAGACAAGAAATAACTAAGATCAGAGCAGAACTGAAGGAGATAGAGACACGAAAAACCCTTCAAAAAATCAATAAATCCAAGAGCTGGTTTTTTGAAAAGATCAACAAAATAGACCACTAGCCAGATTGATAAAAAAGAAAAGTGAGAATAACCAAATAGATGAAATAAAAAACGATAAAGGGGAAATCACAACAGATTCCACAGAAATTCAAACCAACATCAGAGAATATTACAAACAACTCTATGCACATAAACTAGTAAACCTGGAAGAAATGGATAAATTCCTGGACACTTGTGTCCTCCCAAGCCTAAACCAGGAAAAAGCTGAAACTATGAATAGACCAATAACAAGGTCTGAAGTTGAGGCAGCAATTAAGAGCCTACCACACAAAAAAACCCAGGTCCAGATGGGTTCACAGCCGAATTCTACCAGACACACAAAGAGGAACTGTTACCATTCCTTCTGAAACTATTCCAAATAATCCAAAAAGAGGGAATCCTTCCCAAATCATTTTATGAGACGAACATCATCCTGATACCAAAACCCAGCAGAGACTCAACAAGAAAACAAAACTTCAGGCTAATATCCATGATGAACATAGATGCAAAAATCTTCAATAAAATACTGGCAAGCAAATTGCAACAGCACATCAAAAAGCTTATCCATCATGATCAAGTAGGATTCATCCCAGGGATGAAAGGCTGGTTCAACATATGCAAGTCTGTAAATGTAATTCACCACATAAACAGAACCAAAAAAAAAACACACACACACACACACACACACACACACACACACGATTATATCAATTGATGCAGAGGAGGCCTTTGACAAAATTCAACAGCCCTTTATGCTAAAAACCCTCAATAAACTTGGTATTGATGGAACGTATCTCAAAATAATAAAAGCTATTTATGACAAACCAACAGCCAATATCATACTGAATGGACAAAAACTGGAAGCATTCCCACTGAAATCTAGCACTAGACAAGGATGCCCTCTGTCACCCCTCCTATTCAATATAGTACTGGAAGTTCTAGCCAGAGCAATCAGGCAAGAAAAAGAAATAAAGGGAATTCAAATAGGAAAGGAGGAAGCCAAATTGTCTCTATTTGCAGACGACATGATAGTAAATCTAGAAGACCCCATCGTCTCAGCCCAAAAACTCCTGAAACTGGTAAGCAAATTCAGCAAAGTCTCAGGATACAAAATCAATGTGCAAAAATCACAAGCATTCCTATACACCAATAGCAGCCTGAAAGAGAGCCAAATCAAGAATGAATTGCCATTCACAATTGCTACAAAGACAATAAAATACCTAGGAATACAACTTACAAGGAATGTGAAGGACCTCTTCAAGGAGAACTACAAACCACTGCTCAACAAAATAAGAGAGGACACAAACAGATGGAGAAACATTCTATGTTCATGGTTAGGAAGAATCAGTATCGTGAAAATGGCTATACTGCCCAAAGTAATTTACAGACTCAATGCTATCCCCGTCAAGCTACCAATGACCTTCTTCACAGAACAGGAAAAAACTACCTTAAACTTCATATGGAACCAAAAGAGAGCCCGCATAGCCAAGTCAATTCTAAGCAAAATGAACACAGCAGGAGGCATCACACTACCGGACTTCAAACTATACTACAAGGCTACAGTAATCAAAACAGCATGGTACTGCTATCAAAACAGAGATATAGACCAATGGAACAGAACAGAGGCATCGGAGGCAACACAACATATCTACTACCATACAATCTTTGATAAACCTGACAAAAACAAGCAATGGGGAAAGGATTCCCTGTTTAATAGTGTTGGGAAAACTGGCTAGCCATGTGCAGAAAGCAGAAACTGGACCCCTTCCTGACACCTTACACTAAAATTAACTCCAGATAAATTAAAGACTTAAACATAAGACCTGGCACCATAAAAACCCTAGAAGAAAATCTAGGAAAAACCATTCAGGACATAGGAGTAGGCAAGGACTTCATGACCAAAACACCAAAAGTATTGGCGACAAAAGCCAAAATAGACAAATGGGACCTAATCAAACTCCACAGCTTCTGCACGGCAAAAGAAACAGTCATTAGAATGAATCGGCAACCAACAGAATGGGAAAAAAAATTTGCAGTTTACCCATCTGACAAAGGGCTGATATCCAGAATTTACAAAGAACTCAAACAGATTTACAAGAAAAAAAAACAAACAAGCCCATTCAAAAATGGGCAAAGGATATGAACAGACACTTTGCAAAAGAAGACATACATGAGGCCAACAAACATATGAAAAAATGCTCATCATCACTTGTCATTAAAGAGATGCAAATCAAAACCACATTGAGATACCATCTCATGCCAGTTAGAATGGTGATCAATAAAAAATCTGGAGACAACAGATGCTGGAGACGGTGCGGAGAAATAGGAACACTTTTACACTGCTGGTGGGAGTGTTAATTAGTTCAACCATTGTGGAAGACAGTGTGGCGAGTCCTCAAGGACCTAGAAATAGAAACTCCATTTGACCCAGAAATTCCATTACTGGGTATATATCCAAAGGACTATAAATCGTTCTACTATAAGGACACATGCACACGAATGTTCATTGCAGCACTGTTTACAATAGCAAAGACCTGGAACCAACCCAAATGCCCATCGATGATAGACCGGACAGGAAAAATGTGGCACATATACACCATGGTATATTATGCAGCAATTAAAAATGATGTGTTTGTGTCCTTTGTAGGGACATGGATGAATCTGGAGAATATCATTCTCAGCAAACTGACTCAAGAACAGAAAATGAAATACATGTTCTCACTCATAGGCGGGTGATGAACAATGAGATCACATGAACACAGGGAGGGAAGCACTACACACTGGGGTCTATTGGGGGAATAGGGGAGGGACAGTGGCAGAGGGGGTAGCTGGGGAGGGATAATATGGGGAGAAATGCCAGATGTGGGTGAAAGGAAGGAAGGCAGCAAATCACACTGCCACGTGTGTACCTATGCAACTATCTTGCATGTTCTGCACATGTACCCCAAAACCTAAAACGCAATAAAATTTTTGTTAATGTTCTAAATGAAGTTTCTGTTCAGACAATAAGATAAGAAATGAATATGAGAAGACAAAATAACTGTTTACTGACAATGTAGTTGTTAATTAATAAGTGGCCACACAGAAACGTTTGCAATAAATAGGTCTTTTAGCAATAAACAGGATGCAATAAAAAATTCCATTCATATTTTTAACAGAAAAAAATAACCAAAAAAATTTCCAACAAAAATAGTAAAACCTATATGAATAAATTACATAAATCTATCAAGTGGTAGAATAAGATTCAAATGTATAGACATACCTTGCTTCTCATGGGAAAACAATTTTGTAAAGACATAAATTTCAAATCAATAAACAGTATATTTTAATGTAAATCACAATGTTAAAGCATTTGAGGGGAAGTAACAAAATCATTTTAATATTCATTTGGGAAATTAAATGCATCAATAGTCAAGGAATTTCTGAAAGCAAAATATTAATAAGAATTTATACTATTACATTCTAAATTGTATCATTAAATTACAATAGTTGAAAGAGTATGATGCTAACCTTTTTGATGTCATAGATCAAGGAACATAGTAAAGCCAGTTTGTCAGGAATTTTATTGTATGCTTTTCAACAGTTCAGTAAAATATCATACACATTTATTCATATATGTGTAGACTTGAAAGAAATCATAAGAAGGCATGCATTCCTTACTCTAATTCAGCACAGGGATTCTGTGTATAACAGCTTGAATATTGTTCCTTCATTCTCCTCTTAAGCTCTTACAATGACAGACAGCTCTTTAGAGAGTAATCAGTGACGGTAGATATTTTCTCTATTTTGCTCCCTTCCTATCCCAGTCCTCTGGCCAGGTAGTAAGTAGCATATTGGAGGCACTCAGCTGATAAATGTTAAATGACTAAATGACTGCATAAAGCAGGCAGATAAACAAAACAGGATGAAATGTTAAGCAACAGATTAAAATTATTTTAAGTGCTTTGTATATGGTATTAGTAGTATTTTAAATAAATAGAAATAAAGACAATCCAATAATGAGTGTTAAGACAACTGATTAATATTTTATAAAACAAAAACAACTTTATTCCTCACTTCATACTATATTTCCAAAATATATTAATTTAAATAAACCATTTAGTGTAAAAATGAATAAAATCATAAAAATAAATGTAGATTAATATTTATAACTCAGAGGAGAAATTAAACTTACAATAAAAATCAATGCATATTCATTAGAGTCTGTTAGTTAAAATTTAAATATTAAGGAAAACAATATCTAACACAGAAATATCAGTTACAAAAATCAGGAGAAAAATAAGTAGGCATTTAAAAAATACACATGCTAAATTCCTCATCATGTATAGCAGCAAGTAATTACTTAAAATAATAAATTAAGATCTCAGGTTGAAGAGTATAATAGGCCTTATTAGAATAAAAATAAGACAGATAATATAAGAAAGCCTATAACAACCCTATGAGATAGGTAAGTATTATTATTCTAATTTTATAGAAGAGGAAACTGAGTCAAAGACAGATTAAACCACACGTGCAAGTCATAGACAAAACAGCTAGTAAGTATCAGAGTTGAGAAGAGGAACAAAAGCTAATAAAACAGGAAGATAAATAAAATTATAGGGATGAAGGCAGCAGTGAGAAGGTTAAAATACAGTACTTCATTTTTCTGATATGCAAGTCAAAGGACACTTTATATCCTTGGTAAGTGATATTAATAAATATTTAATAATGTTTATAATATTCAAATATTTTATTATATTAATATATATATTTATAGTTATATAATTACTAAGAAATAAATGCATTATTTATTAAATATTAACTATTATACTTTACTAATATTAAAATATGTTAATAAAATATATACTTATAATTAATATTTTTTATATTAGAAAATCAATCTCTAGAAAACCTAAAACACATAATAAAATTATGAGGACAAGATTATGAGAACAATCATATATATTCACACAATATAAAAAGTCTACGTCCATGTTATAAAGCTAGAAAACCAAATTAATAAAGCGTCAAAAACCAGAATACATGAAATAAGATAATATAATTCAGATTAATCACATATATCAAAATTTAAATCTATAACTTTATTAACATAAAAAATAGTCAAGAATTGTTCTGTATGTAAAAAAAAAAATACCTACTCAGAAGATGTATTTAAGAAAAAGATTTATGGGAAGTTGGAAAATAAAAGAGTAAGCAAAACTAGTTTAAGCCCTTGCAAACAAGCAAAAAATTAAGGAGCACAGTAGGAAAACTGATTGTGTTAATCTTTTTTTTTTTTTTTTTTGCATTTTACTTTAAGTTCTGGGGTACATTTGCAGATCTTGCAGGATTGTTACATAGGTATACACATGCCACAGTGGTTTGCTGCCTCCATCCCCCCGTCACCTATGTTGTTAGGTTTTTCTCCTAATGTTATTCCTCCCCCATCTCCTCAACCCCTGCTATCCCTCCCCTAGCCCTCCACCCAGCAACAGACCCCAGTGTGTGATGTTCCCTTCCCTGTGTCCATGTGTTCTCATTGTCCAACATTTACTTATGAGTGAGAACATGTGGTGTTTGGTTTTCTGTTCTTGTGTCAGTTTACTGAGAATGATGGTTTCCAGATTCATCCATGTCCCTGCAAAGGACATGAACTCAACCTTTTTTATAGATGCACATTTTCTTTATCCAGTCTATCTTTGATGGGCATTTGGGTTGGTTCCACGTCTTTGCTACTGTAAACAGTGCTGCAATGAACATACATGCGCATGTGTCTTTATAACAGATCGATATATAATCCTTTGGGTATATACCCAGTAATGGGATTGCCGGGTCAAGCGGAATTTCTATTTTTAGATCCTTGAGGAATCGCCACACTGTCTTCCACAGTAGTTGAACTAATTTACACTCCCACCAACAGTGTAAAAGTGTTCCTATTTCTCAGCATCCTCTCCAGCATCTGTTGCCTCCAGATTTTTTAATGATTGACATTCTAACTGGTTTGAGATGGTATCTTAACGTGGTTTTGATTTGTATTTCTCTAATGACCAGTGATGATGAGCATGTTTTTATATTTGTTGGCCTCATTGTGTTAATTTTTCAATGAAAGCAGTAAGCATATACTGATCAAGCGTGCACACTGTAACTTACTTTCTTTATTGAACATGTGTCTTACTGATATTTCCATTTCAAGAGCCACCTTCTTTTAGTCACATCAAAGAATATTACAGAATTGATGAGCATAGCTTCTGTTGAATATCCTGATTTCTCACTTTCTTGCTATATGATCTCAATCAAATCAGTAAACATTTTTAAGACTTAGTGTCCACATATATGAGTGGGCACATTAATAAAACCTGATGATTAACATTTATTTCCATTAGATAAAATAATGCCTATGAAATATTGGTACAGTATGTGATACAATAAAGTATTCATAAATATAAAAACCATTATTATTATCACAAGTTGAATATAATCCTGTGTTACACATTTGAGTTCTTTGGAAATTTTTTATTATTAAAACAATGAAGTTATTCATAAATGTCTTTTTGTATGTGTGTATAAGATAGTTTCTCAGTAGTGTTGAAGGATATGAATTTCATATTTCAAAATTTTCACAATGCTGAATTTCCCTCAGAAAAAGTTGTTTCTAGCTATACTGTATAAAAATGTTTTATTTTTCACAGTTTTGCCAATCAATGCTAGTTATTATTAATTTTCTGTTAAATTGTGCTATTTTAATGAACAAAATAAAGCCTTCTTTTTACAACTGTATTTTTCTTATTGATAATTACATTGATAAGCTTGAATGCACGTGTATCTTTTTTCAGTTAGCTAATCATATTCATTATCTTTTTCTCTATTAGATCAATTATCTGTATCTTATTACTTTGTTGAAGGTCTTTATATATGTTGGATTTTAATATTCAAATATAAATATACTCAGTGAACTCTGTGTTTGCTTGTTTTCCAGTCTGTCTCTTTTTTTTTTTTTTTTTTTTTTTTTTTGAGACCGAGTTTCGCTCTTGTTACCCAGGCTGGAGTGCAATGGTGCGAATGGTGCAAAGGCCTATCCCACAACAAATAAAAGTAAAACTATGGATTATTATTGACTTTTACTTCCTCACTTGTATTTTTCTTTGTTAGCTATATTGTTAGCAATTCTCCTGCCTCAGCCTCCTGAGTGGCTGGGATTACAGGCACGCGCCACCATGCCCAGCTAATTTTTTGTATCTTTAGTAGAGACGGGGTTTCACCATTTTGACCAGAATGGTCTCGATCTCTTGACCTCGTGATCCACCCGTCTCGGCCTCCCAAAGTGCTGGGATTACAGGCTTGAGCCACTGCGCCCGGCCTGTCTCATTTTTAAACTTTCTAAAGTTTACTTTGTCTCAGGAAACACAATGCTTAAGCACATGCACTCTGAAGTCAAATTTTAGAGATCAAACTTGGCTCTGCCAATTAACACCTGTGTGACCAGGTGCAATTACTCAACTCACTGAGCCTTGGTTTCATCTATTTGCTAAAATAAATATAATATTAGCCACTGCATATGTTTTTATGATGATTAAACTATTAACCATTATTATTTATTTTATTTTTATTATTCTGAAGATTTTTAAATTTATGATTACTAAGGCCTATCCCACAACAAATAAAAGTAAAACTATGGATTATTATTGACTTTTACTTCCTCACTTGTATTTTTCTTTGTTAGCTATATTGACCCACATTGACTCACACATTATTGCCAGAACAATAATTAAATCTCAGTCACCATTAATGTTTTTTGAAGGTATAAACTATTTTTATTGAAACAGAGTTTTGTTCTTGTTGCCCAGGTTTGAGTGCAATGGCATGATCTCCGCTCACTGCAACCTCCGTCACCTGGGTTCAAGCGATTCTCCTGCCTCAGCCTCCCAAGTAGCTGGGTTTACAGGCATGCACCACCATGCCTGGCTAATTTTATATTTTCAGTAGAGATGAGGTTTCTCTGTGTTGGTCAGGCTGGTCTCGAACTCCTGACCTCAGGTAATCTGCCCGCCTTGGCCTCCCAAAGTACTGGGATTACAAGCGTAAGCCACTGTGCCCCGCTGGTATAAACTTTTTTTAATGTGTGCCTATTTGAATGAGCCAGAGTCATGGGCCAGTGTTTGCTTTTCTGTTTACAGCATAGAGGTTACTATGATGTGGACGTTCAGGTAAAAGTCTGTAGAAGTTCTGAGAACTGAAGCATTGGGTAAATTATCTACAGAGTACTTCACACTGTAACAGGTGGTCTGTATAAGTTTGTCTGCATTGTAAAATCCAGACTGCTTTTATTTCCTCAGGCACAAAACTAAACTCTAAGAAGGAAGACTTGTTTAGTTGAGAAATGAATACTATATTAGTCAGTCTTCTCCAGAGAAACAGATCTAACTAGATATGTGTGGATATGTATGTGTGTATATCTATGAATATATATAGGAAGATATTTATTATAAAGAATTGGCTTATGTGATTATCAAGGCTGAGAATTTGTGTGTTGGAAAATGCTTTGGTGGTAATCTTTGCCATTTGCCTTTCAAGTGCAGGACTCAGAAAAGAAGCCTCTGGACTTACATTAATAGTGAAACTTGTTCCCCTGTAAAAGGATTATTTTATTTTTGACAGTTCTAAATATGAGACTACCCAGTTGGAAATTCAGCCATATTTATTTCTATGATTTCCATCTACCTTTCCACTCTGTGCAGATGAGAGAATATAAGCATAGAGTCTTATCTGAGAAGGCTGTCCTTCAAATATCTCTTTACATGGCCATACTAAGTGTCTCTTGTAATTCTCATGACTATCTTCATAAAACATATTTTCAGAAGTTCTACTGTCCTAGTCACCCTTTTATGGATATGTCAGACTTTGTCAATGTTTCCCTTAAGCCAGACGGAAATATCCCAATGTGATGGTAGCCACAGCAAAGTACAGTATAATGAATGCTTGCCTTGGTCTGGACATTAAATTTGTAAGATTGCTGCCCTAAATAAATTAACTCTGACAAGATGCATATATATTTCTGCCTCATATTGGCCTTGAAATCAGTTATACTTCCTAGGTCCAGCATTAAAACATAATTCAGGTAAATTCATGAATTTCTCTTACATATCTTTATAATTAACTTTTAAGATCAACTTTAAAGGAATAAGTTAAAATAAATAGACTTTTTATTACCACCTATCAAAGTAATTTGACTAATTTGACTAATTTTGCTGTTTCTAATATAGCATTTCCTATATGCCAGCAAATGAGTAAAATAACTCTAAACATTTCATTTATTATCTGTAGGATAACTGCCTCCATTTTAATTGTTAGGAAATTTGACAATAACTACACAAAACATAAAGAGCAAGGCTAGGAATTTTCAGGCCAATCTTCCTTTTACAAACTACACAGCCTCAGAGTGTGGCTGAGTACCAACTCTTCCCCTCAGCACTATTCCTGGTAACATTTTGAAAAGTATGCTTTTCAAATATTATCTGAGTTATTTACAAGCAAATTAAGCATGGCATTGCCAAGGACTGATCTCTGGAGCATGCCACTGAGAAATTCTCTGCTGGCAATGACCTGTTCATTAGTCAATACCCTCTAAAAAGGGTAATTCTACCAGCCACAAACTGACCTAATTTTGCAAGAGCCCCATCCACATATCATCATCATATTTACAAGAATATAGTGACTTTGTTAAAAAGCTTGCTGAAATCAAGGAATTGCAGTTAGTTTGATGTCACTTTATGCATCATTAAGAACCTGAGACAAATATACACAGACACATACAAATGTGCATTTATGTATATGTACATATGTACACACATATGCATATTACTGTTAATGAAATTATATAATTCTAGCAGACATTATCATAAAATTATACATGTTTCCTTCAGGCTCTTACCTGTATAGTCTGCTTTTGTGTATCTCTTCTTATTTCTGCTGCATTGAAGTCAGACACGAAAAGCAGTGCATTTACTTCTACTAAGAATCACTTTTCTCTACGGTCTTACACTCACACCAAACGTTTTATGTGGTGCTGTTAACCAAGTATCAATCATATCTGTGATGAATTCTCACATAAATAGTACACAATCATATCTCCAGAGAATCTCCAGTCTCTTAAATTAGCCAGGCCACTCAATAATGAAGAATAATGTCTTGCTTATTTGGTTCCCATTACTTCTGCACACCAACTTTGAGAAATATTCTTCAGTGTCCTCCTATTTTCTGTACATTTTTCCTCAATGTTTGTGTCCATGGATGATTTTTTATCCTTGTCTTCCAATTCATTTTGTTTCTTTCTCCAGTTTTTCTCATAGCCCTCTTTTTTGCTATTTGCTTTCTACAATTAATGTTGCCCACAAAGTATTAGTCATAGAATTATTAAACAGGAATGTCTTATCTTTAATTGCAGGAGAAGAGATTAATTTCTAGTATTAAAAAAAAAACCTGTCAATCTACCTTCCATTCTATCACTTTGGAGTAGCCAAACTCACACATGGGAACACTGCCAGGCCCCACCTCTGCTGAATCCTGTACCTCTTGCTTCCTGTCTGGGCTTCATAAGAGGCCATTTCATGAGATAATTCTGTGAACTCCCATGCCAGTCACATTTATGCAACCTGGAAAAATGACAGTTATTCATGAATGACCCTTGACTTGTGAGTTATGACAGCTACTGGATAAACATTCCTCCCTATATTTCTTAGGCAGAAAATCCTAAGGTCCAGTCTATGAATCAGAAACCCCAATGAGATGAAGTCCCAGTTACTAACAGAGGTATCAACTTGAGTGTGCACCTTTTTAATTGCTTTTCCCTTTTTTGTTTCACTCTCTTAGTTCCTTACTCTGCTCCCTGGGATGGCTGCATAAATAAACAACCTGCAGGCAAGTCCTTGTCTATGGCTCTGACAATGGAAAAACCTAAGCTAAAACAGGGAGCATTATGGCCTTCATGTTTTGTACAATATGGCATTCATTTTAGAGCTCTTTTTTTCAAGTAGGAAACAAGTTTATTTGCTAAAATAGAATTTGAAATGCAATCTCCAATATCTTGATATCCAATGATGCTTCCACATTAGAATGTGAAAAATGCAGGTGACAAATAGAACAGAGATATAAGCAGGCAGCATACTGAGAATAGAATACCAGCAGAACACATCTTAGAACAGCTAAGCTTTGTATAGAAACCAACTGATAAACCCTGAGCTATGACAGAATAATAGTAATAATAATACAAAATATTTTCTATCAGTGTCCTAAATCCAGTGCAAACTCCTTGCGATAAACCACTGTGGTAAATTTCCATGATAGCTAGATTGAGCCAGAATAATGATCTTAGCCTCAAAGGCTAGTGAGATGATGAACTGGTTGGAAATATTTCTCAAATTTTTTTATATAAAAGCATATGATTGTCATTGTAGAACTACTTGCAGACACTTTTAAGAAATACCTTTGTCCTCCTTTTAAGATATAAAATTAGAATATTCATATTCTAGTTATAATATAGAGATAATGGGTTCATTCATCTAGTCTATCTCAATTTGGATTTTTATATGTAAGTAACAGAAAAAGCAGCTTAAATTGCATTAAAGAGTAAGACAATGCTTTATCTCCTACAAAAGAAGATGAGTATAGTGAGTCCCAAGGTTAACTGATCAGCTTCTCAGCAATAGTAACATAGATCAATGTTGTTTCTATTGCTGGGCTTTTCCATGCTGAATATCTGCTCCCTCTTCACCCTGAAAACAAGGAAGCTGAGGTTGCCCCCAGTGTCATTTCCACACATGCCAATGTCCAGCTGTGGAAAGGGTACGTGGGCTTTTTTTTTTTTTTTTAATGAGTGTGGCTTCTTTTGCTCTGAAACTGATATCTCACTAGCAAGAATCTGATCACATGCCTAAAATTAATCCTATTGCTACAATGGGATTAAAATCTTTAGGGCTAACATACAGGAATAGTCTGAGCCGGCATGAATGTTGAAGAGTTAACTCTAATGTCCAGGACACATGTTTCACTTGGTACATAAGAGTTAAAGGCTCTTAAAACCAGAGTAAACAAAAAATGGATAAAGAGTGTCTAAGCCAAATGAGGTCTGTTTTACTGTACACACAGAGGCACAAAATTATTTTTATGTCACAGGAGAATCTGGATCAGAAAAATTCCTAGCACAATTTTCTAAATCAAAGTCTTTTGTGTAAGACAAGATTATTATCTGAACACTGAGAATAATGAGGTAATCATAAACAACACTTTGCGTGTGTGTGTGTGTGTGTGTGTGTGTGTGTGTGTGTGTGTTTATTGGCTTCCATGTCACAAAGTTATACACGAGAAATTCTTTGAAGTTCAAAAGAGGACAAATCAATAACTGATGTAATGAACCTATCTTGTACCTTTTAAATTATATCCCTTTAAATCTATGCAATTTCTGTCCAGAAATCTAATGGTTGGCTTGAGGTCAAGCCCAACTTGAACCAACTTTACTAATGTGCCCGCTGCAACTCCAACTGTGATGAAGTTCTGACATTTTACTGGGGGCTTCTTTCCAGCTTGAATCTTTTGTCATTTTGACAATTGAATCTCATTGCAAGGAAAGGATAAAAAAGACAAATCTACATCTTGACATCTTCTGGCATGTCTCTGGAGGTGATGAATCCCTGTTTTGGGTAAGGCTGAAAATAATTGAGCAATGGAAAGTAAATGAGAGAACAGTTTTCACAGTAGCTTCAATCTTAACAGTCTGTCAAAGCATCTTGTCAGGTTACAAAACAATGATTTAAATCCCAAATGCAACTCATCTTTCACCCATGTGAGGTGGTTACACATGCGTGTGTAGACATATGCATGTGTATATCAGAAATATTCTTCAAGACTGTGGAATCTGCCATGTTTTCTTTCTATATTGATAAACAACATGAAAGAGATAGCCATATTCAAAAAACTATGGTACAGAAAATATACATTTGCTATATTTATATTATTATTTGAAACTAATTTGCTTGACATTCTAGGAAAAAACACTGACCTAAAAGATTAGTCCCCTGAGCTCCTGCCCTGCTGCAGATGACACAAGATGACAGGGTATTTGTCTTTAGAGGTTTTTTGCTTGGTTCAGTTTTTACATTTGTCATATGTGTTAATGATTTATTACATGCTGATACCTATGGAATGATCATTTAATTTCAATTCAAAACTAACCATATTAAGAACCTATGTTTTTCTGATCATCCCTACTTTGTAAAATAAATAATACACAAATAAAAATTGTATTTCTTATTAATTTCCCAGCATATGTATATTCTCCTTACATTTCCCCCTTGAAAATAAAAAAAAATTACAATTTATACACATTGGTTTAAGAGGAACAGCTACATAAAGGCTGCCAGTGATTGGCTTCCATCCTTCACTTACTGTATTAGTCCGTTCTCACACTGCTATGAAGAAATTCCCCAGACTGGGTAATTTATTAAAAAAAAAAGATTTAATTGACTTACAGTTCCACAAGGCTTGGGAAGTCTCAGAAAACTTACAATCATGGCAGAAGGCATCTCTTCACAGGGCAGCAGGAAAGAGAATGCCAGCAGGGGAAATGTCAGATGCTTATAAAACCATCAGATCTCGTGAGAACTCACTTTCAGGAGAACAGTATGGGGGAATCCGCCCCCATGATTCAATTACCTCCCACTGGATCCCTCCCATGGCAGATGGGGATTATGGGGATTATAATTCAAGATGATATTTTGGTGGGAAGACATCCAAACCATATGACTTAGTAAATAATTTTAATCACTTACTTCTAAGTACTGGAGAAATCACAATAAATAAAAGTGTCTTTTGGCCCCAAGACAAATTTACACTCCAGTGGCTGAATACATGCAAAAGAGACCTTTGGATGAGAATCTAGAGGTAAGCATTGATTCTTAGTTCCCAAGTACCTCCTTCCTGGGGGCACTGAGGCATTCACTGAGCTGGCAATGAAGCCACTTCTCCTGCTTCTCGAATTAACACAGCTAAAGCTCCAATCTTAATTTTCAAATGGGAAAGTACATTACAATATCACCTGAAAATTGTCTTGAAAATTGTCTCCCTTCCAATGTCTTTCTCCTTGAAATATACTCAGCTATGTGACCCTATAACATGGTTCAGTAAATTGTGGCATTTTAAAAGTACAGCTTAAGAAGTGAAATATCATTATTCAACACTAAAAATGCAAATTAGATTTGTCACCAATTACTGTCCCTTCTTCTGTTTTGTCAATGAGGAGATACATAAAAGTAGCAAGGCTGGTAAGAGATAACAAACCAGATCTAACAGAATCCCATCTATACCAATTTTCATTGGAAGTATCAAGAGAAAGAATGAGAAACTGTATTTAACTAGGACTCTTAAATCATCCATTGGAATTAAAGAGAAATAGATATATGTGTTGTAGTATTATTTTTATTATCTGACAGTGACAAAGGCAGTAGCAAACAGTTCAATAAGTACTTTTTACACTTATTCAACAAATATCTATTGAGAAGCTACTATGTATAGGCATTCTTTTAGGTACTTGAGATATGGCAATAAGCAAAACCAAAATTACTTCTCTTAAAAAGTTTACATTTACCCTTAGTACCCCCTCAAAACCTCCTAAACTGAGTGCTATTATTAATTCACTTTCTCAGAAGGTAAGTACTCTATAGTGGGATTTAGAGATTAACTAATTTGCCTGATGTCATATAGCTATTAAGTTCAAAGACCGGCTGTGAATCCAGGTCTAAATGACTCTGGAGTTTGAATACTTAATTATCTTCAATAAAAAACCCAATGGATAATAAAGTCAAATTGACCACAAACTGGTAGCAATTTCCTTAATCTTAAAGACATTGAAACATATAAACATGAAGCTAATTATAAGAAGAAGAATTAATCTTGGAAACCCAGCTACTTTCTTTTAGAACCCTCCCCCACCACCATGTCAAAGGTTTACTATTGTAACAAACATCAGAAGTCCTATGAAATAATAGGTAAGTGCACTGGGCTGTAGAATCAGAAAGACCGGGCATCTGCTCTTTTCACAGTGCTTACTAGATATGTGATGTTGAGCAATTATATTACGCCCTAAAGTTTCCCTTTACTCACCTGTAAAATGTGGTATATAACAGTACCTACCAAAAAAACCTATTGTGCAGTTTAAGAAAGGAGGCTGTGTGTCCAGACTTCAGACAGTGCCTGACCTGCAATTCACACTCAATAGAGAATTAGCCTCTTTCTATTCTTATATCTGCCAATAAATACATAAGGCATAAGAACTACCCATATTACAGATACAGCTACGTTACAGACTTAGTGAGGATAAGTCATGGCTTTTCACAGTTCTTGATTTTTCCTAGCCCTAGAACTTTTCAAGTAACCTTGAGAGGAAAGGTTTTCATCTTAAAGACAAATAATTAGATACTTCTTGCTTAATTTATAGGAACATAAAAACATTTCTCTCTGTTACAGGATGAGTATCAAAATACGTAGAGATTACTATAACCTAAAAGCAATTTTAATGTGAAACTGGTTGTTCCTTTCTGATAAATAATGCATTGGGGGAAGTTTCAAGCTATATTTCTTATTTTCAAACCGTAAAAGAAATATTGGTAACCATAATGTCTTTTAGCTTTAAAAAGCTAATTATCTGTGTGTGTAATATATAGACACATAAGGGGTGTGTGTGTGTGTGTGTGTGTGTGTGTGTGTATTTTGGTGTGGGGGCAACCTTTCTAAGTAATACACAAAATAAAAAAGCAATAAGAGATAAGATGGGTAGATTTGACTTCATAGAATATGAAAGTTCCACATTAAAAATGCAATAAGCAAAGTTTAAAAATACATTAGAAGCCAGAAAAATGGTAATACCTGTGATATATGAAAGAATTTTTATTTTGTATAAATAGGTCTCAGATCTATTTATGGGGGGGGGAAAAAACAGAAAAAAACTAAATTCCTAGGTAAAAATAGGCAAAAAACATGTCTTAGTTTTGTGCTGCCACATCAGAGTACCTGAAACTGGATAATTTATAAAATAAATACATTTATCTTGTCACAGTTGTGGGGGCTAAGAAATCTAAGATCAAGGCTTTAGTTGGCTCAGTTGTCTGGTGAGGGTTATATAATCATCTTTGGGAGGGGAGAAACTCTGTGTTATCACATGAAAGAAGGTGAATGGACAGGCCTACTTAACACTGCAGGAAGAAGTCCTCATGGCATAATCATCCCTTAAAGGTCTCACCTTTTAATACTATCACATTGATAACACCTGAAATTTGGAGCAGATACATTCAAACCACAGCAGGACATAAAAGGTATTGAAAACCCAGGAAACACACATACACACAACAACAAAAGGCACTAAAATATTTGAACAACGTTCTAATGTAATCACTTGAATACCTGCAAACTAAAAGGCAAAGTCTATTTTTTGTTTTACAAATGTCAACAGTAGATACTAAAAAGCAAAGTAATGGTCAGCACTGGCAAATATGGGGAAACAAGCACCTATTGTAAGTAGGATATAAATGAGTGTACCATCTCTGTAGAGCAACTTGACAATATTTAAAAAAATATTAAGATAAAACCAGCTTATTACTTAGTATTTCAATTTCTAGAATGTTTCTTCCAGATATACACACTTTATCTACAAAGTTATCCACAGAAGAATTTTAGCATTGCTCATCAAAGACAAAAGCTAAAATCTATGTAAATGGCCATCAAAATTGGATTGGCAAAGCAAATTATATTAGATCAATACAATGGTATAATAGACAATAGAACTACTGATATAGAATATGATGGAATTATCGTGAAAATATAATTAGAAGAAAAACATACAAGGCAGAGATATTTATTAGTATACTAAGCTCACATTTCAGTAAAAGAAATATATATGTGTGAATGTGAGACAAAAAGAAGGGAGAGATTTATTTTTCATGTTTATATTGTATAGACATTGCTTTTACATTTTTGTTACAAAAATATATTAATAGGTATTATTAAAAGACAAATATGGACAGAACAGATAATAGTGGTAATGAATATAATTAATGAAAAATAAACTTTTAAATATGATTAATATTTAACATATGAAAAACATTTTACTTCATAAAATATGTTAGAAATTTGAAATTAGTGACAAATAAAGAATTTATGTAAATCCAATTTATGATTTCTAAAATAAATATTAATAGAAAGCTAGAATAATCTGCCAGATGGGAGAAAAAGAAAGTGAACCAGAGATGAAAAAAAATGTATGAGAGATACTGAGTTTGAGGACTTTCATAGGTTTACACATATCCATTTATTATACATTCTAAAAAGTTACAAAAATCTATTTATTATACATCCTGACAAAAAAGTTCCAAAAAGATAAAATATGACTAATAAAATAATTATATAATTAATTTTCTTTAAATTCTGGTCATGGTGGCTCATATCTGTAATCTCAAACTTTGGGAGGCCAAGGCAGGCAGATCACTTGAGACCATCCTGGCCAACATGTTGAAACCCTATCTCTACAAAAAATACAAAAATTAGTCAGATGCAGTGGCACACACCTGTAATCCCAGCTACTTGGGAGGCTGAGGCAGGAGAATCAATTGAACCTGGGAGATGGAGGTTGTAGTAAGTGGAGATCATACCACTGCATTCCAGCCTGGGTAACAGAGTGAGAATCTGTCTCAAAAACAAGAAAAAAGAAAAAAAAAAATCCCCAAAGCCAAAAATATTAATCTTCAAATTTAAAACAACTAAGTTGGATGAATGAAACTCAGACCACCATTTAAAATTGAGGATTTCAGAATATACAGTTCAAAAGAATGGCCTAAATATTTCAGTGAAAGAGAAAAAACTGATTGCCTACCAAGGAACCCAAATCAAATTAATGTCAATAATTTTATCTACTATTATGGTTTCTAAATATTAATGGTGGATTTCATCAAGACTCTATGAAAAAGGCAACTACGGACCTATGATTCTACACCCAGCCAAAATACCAGTATACGTGAGGGTAAGTAGGAACATAAGGACTTTATCACAGATGAAATAACTCAGCAGTATTATTTCCTATGAAATTATCTCAAGGACATTCTTCCAGAGAAAATGATAATAAGATGTGCAATTCAAAAAGAATGAACTAACACTAGAAACCAAAAAACAAAAGAAAGAAATTAATTTATGGACAATGGCTATATAATGACCAAAGATAAAAAATAAACTCCCCAAATTTGAGCAGTAAGTCACACATTTCCAATGATGTAAGATGTTAAAATATTTTGGTAATAGTCATGTAACAATTTATTCTGTTCCTCTGAACTAAGTAATATTTAACTCATAAGACATCCCCCTAGTATATTCTGTCTCTGAAATTACGTTTCCTAATTTTAACATTATGAGGTTGTGTTTCACTATTATAAAACATTTTTACAAGCAATTTTAATTCTGGCAGTAGAATATTTTCTCAACTTAGTAAACACTTTGCTTGTTCCAGATATAAGATTATATCACATGACAGGAACAGTTTACTTTTACAAGTAACTTCTTGCAAAGCTGACAAAAATATTAATACTAAAATCTCCAAGTAGTATGAGTAGCAAAGAAAATGAGTTGTGGATTAAATATGTCTGTTATATCTCATTAATTCCAGAAAACACTTCCCAATTTCTTACTAATTAGAAAGCACTTGAAAGCTGGGTATTTGAAGGAACATGCTTTAAGGTATTGGGTGAATTTAGTTTGAGTCAAAATAATAAATTGAAGTTTTATTTATGGAGAGTTAAAAAGTTGACATCACTGGGATGCATTTACAGCCAGCCCAGTTGACACATAGGAACAGATAAAACATCACTTTGTCACATCTTCATGACTTCTAGTCGAGTGACATTTAAAGAAAGGCTCAATGTATATAACTACTTGATTATATCACGGTGCTGTGCAGAAATTCTGATATAAAGAAAACAGTTTTAAATTACCTTCTCTGGACCTATTCATTTGGTTCTTTTATCCCTCTTTCCTCCCACTACCAAAGACCTATACATTTTATTAAATGCAATTTTAAAGAACATTTGAATCAAAATGGATTCTCAATATTGAATATGATCTGTAAAACCATACATTAGCTGAGAGCAATAACTGGATATTCTATAAACTCACAGGCAGCCATGTAACTTGATATAAACAAAAAAACTGACTGGCTTAAAAGACATCCAGTGTATTTTTCAGACTACTGATTACTAACATTTAGTACATCAGAGACAGAGTCATGAAATTGTGTTGACATTAAACTATGAGTTGTGGTAAGTCTGTTTGGAGGCCTTGCAGGGCCACCCTGTAGATTGATAAAGTAAGATCATGGATGCCCCCAACAGTAGACTAGGACATATAATAATGCTCTAGCAACTGAGGCTCAGTCATCTTTTCCAATATCAACTCAATTGTAATAAAGTTTTATATGATTAACACAATCAATATAGTATAGAAGAATAAATATTTTTAAGCTGTGATTTATCTCAAAACAAAAAGCTTTGATATAATCAGAGCAGAAGAGAGTTGACGGTGTTACACTCAAGGCTCAGAAAACTCAATGTATACACAGTGAACTTAGTGCAGCCAGTTTAAAACTTGTCTCCCTTCTCACCCTACCTCCATGATGGAGGACTGTTGCTTATTGAATAATCGAAATAATAAACATTTATTGGAATGAATTAGACAATGGGATTCAGTGAGAACAGAAGGAACTGTATTGAGGCAATGTACCCTCTATAGTTTTTATATGAATTTCTGTTCATGGGTCTTGAGGAGTAAGATAGGGTAGCAGAATGCTTAGCCCTTGAAATTGAAAAAGTGTGTGAAAGTCCTGAGGTCATTGATCTTCCTTTTCTCTGGCTTCCCCGTGACTCTTTTTTGTGTGAGACCTTTTTTCTCAAACTGAGTGGATCAAGCCATGAGCAATCTAGTCCAACTCTTTTTGAGACAGAGAAGAAATCTTTATTCTTTTTATCTGGTCTGATCTAGCGTGGCCATTCTTTATTACTAATGTTGTAAGACCTGAGATATTACATGAAAGAGAGTGCTTTGACTGATATGGCTACAAATCTAAGCAAATAATTTTTCTATGTATTCCTACCTAGCTGAGCAAGAGACTGCATTGGGGTTTGGGGCCAAAACGCTAGCTAGTAATGAGTGTTCCTTTGCCTGACCTTGTCCTGTATTCATATATTTCCCTTCAGAAACTGAGAAATGGAAAGAAAGAAGAGAGGTGGTAAAAGATAAAGCAATCTTCATGCACAGCTTGATATCTCTGCTTCTGTAATTAAATAGCTATTGAAAATGCTTTGGAAGTTAGAGTGGAGAGAATTTTTGGTTTGTTTTGCTTTTTTCCATAACACATTCTATATTAGAATTTTAGACAACCATAACAAATATAATAATTTAAATACTGTCTCCTCAAATTTTATGTTTTCCTAGACCTGGGATTACTTTGAAAACAAAGATATTTTTATATATTTATAATATAGAAAAGTTAACAATGCTACAGTCAAAATCTAAGGAAATTAAAATATATATGGATGAAAAAATAGAACTCTGTAGGATTAATGATAAATTGACATTTGTAGGATATTTGAAAGCAAAGACTTGAATCTCCTGAGAAAGAAAACTTCTTAGGGCTCTTCTCCAACATGTATTGATGCGGAAATATACACACCACTTGTTATGTTAGAAATCCTCATCCTTAACCACTGGCCAGTCAAAAGCAAGGAAGAACTGCAATACAAATTTTGATGGAAAACTAACACTGATTCCTTTGTGGGAAAAATCAGCTACAAAAATAAATTTACAGAGTTTAAGTCTTACTTAAACGCATATTTGTCTCGAAGAATGAGCTTTAAACCATACCAATATTATTATTCATAAAAATCATTATTAACATTTTTATCATAGTATATTTACTTTGAAATAGTTTATCAGTTGCTCTTTGATTTTACTCAGTCATCTTCTTTAAAAGATCTTTAGTTTCCCAATACTTTCGGTGTTAATTTCTTCCTAATATAAAATACACACCTATGAATTTGGAAATAAAATTGCAATTTTATGGAATGCCTTAGTCCAAGAGTTATATCTGAGAGTTCTTTTTGTTAATATTGAAAAAATTAAAAATTATTGCCATGTATTGCTATTCTTTAGTTGACAAATGAAGGAGTAAAGATTACTTATTGAAATAATCGAGAAATTTAGTTATTTATTATTGATAGGTCTTTCATGGCTTTAAAATCATGTTTTTTAATTACAGTAGAGAAAAAGTTTACATTGAAAACAGAGATCACATAAAGTTGAGAATGAATTACTAATGGTTCTCATTTAAAAGTACTCCAGAAAGGATCTCATTAAAGGCTGAGTCTGTGTTCATCTTCAAATACATCAGTGTCAAAAATCTAATGGATGCATGTTCACCTTAAGGCCTGTACAACAATGTTCATGCAGCTTTATTCATATTAGCCCCAAAGGAGAATCAATTCAAATATCTATCATCTGGTAAACAGATAACAAAAACGTGACATACGGATCGAAGATGGCGTCGTAGAAGCGACTCAGGATTGCAGCTCTCAGTGACGGCGCAGAGGGTGAGTCCTAGCCGCATTCTCGGATGAACTTTTCTAGCCCACAGAGCGTTGAAAGTCCCACAGGACGCTAGTAAAGTAAAACCGGCTAACGCAGCCCTCTGGCGCGGCCGCTTCGGCCGGCGCCGCTTCGGCCGGCGCCGCAGCAGGACCCGGCACGGAACTCACTGGTCTGGGCGCCCTGTTAAACCAGCAATCTGAGAGTTTGAAGGGCAGATTGGCGCGTCCATCTGATTGAACGGGACTTGGACAGTGAGCCAGACCAGGAGTTTCCTGGGAGTTTCCTGGGAAGCGTGATATGAGCCGGTGAAGTGGGCAGCGGCACGGGAGATCGCACGGATCCCAGTGCCCTATCGGCAGGCTCCTGGGGCGCCAGTGAGAGAGTCGAACTTTAAGCTCGCGGAGAGGGAGGGAGAGAGAGAGAGGACGGACTCTGAGGCAGGGAGCTGGGTAATCGGGCTCAGTGAGTCCCACCCTCACAGGGACAAGCAGGGCAATGACTGGAGACGCTTGGCGCTGAGAGTTTTGCTGCCGGCATCTAGGACGGTGCAGCCCGGTGAGGGAGGGGCGTCCACCACCGCTGACACAATCCGCCCCTATTGAAGTACCGCCCAGGGCCGAAGCAGCCTGCCGTTGCCGAGGCAACCTGCCATAACAGAGAGACTCCCAGGAGACGGGAGCTCTCCACAGCAGAAGGGAGCCCAGCAGCAACAGGGCAGAACCGCGCGAGTGGGTCAGAGCCCCGGCAGGCAAATAGTGAATAGACTGCCACCTAGTGGGGCAGGACAGTGCAACAGATACTCATAAAGAAAGCCCCAACTCCCTGAAACAGTGCATATAACGGGGGGGAAATAAAAGGGTGGTGTTTTATGAGTTCTATTACAGCAGACATAAACAACCTCCCAACAACACTGAATGAACAACGGAGCTCACAGCTCAGCACTGGAGCTACTAAAAGCACAAACCGTCTCCTTAAGCAGCTCCCTGACCCCTGTATATCCAAAGAGTCACCGCAAAAAAAGGACTAATCAGACTGACATTTGGCGGGCATCATTCTGGAACAAAGACAGCAGAAGAAGAAACTGGTATCATCCCTCACTCTTCCACAGCTGCTACAGGTATACTCCAGACAAACAGGGCCTGGAGTGGACCTCAGAACTCATACAGCAGAGGGGCTAGACCACTAGAAGGAAAACTAAGTAACAGAAATACTTCATCATCAACAATCTCAGCATCCACACAGAGACCCAACTGAAAAATCAGCAACTACAAAGACGACAGGCGGATAAATCCATAAAGATGGGAAAAAACCAGCGCAAAAAGGAGGAAAACACCCGAAACCAAAACACCTCACCTCCTACAGAGGACCAAAACTCCTCACCAGCAAGGGAACAAAGATGGACGGAGAATGAGTGTGACGAAATGACGGAATCAGACTTCAGAAAGTGGATAATGAGAAACTTCATTGAGCTAAAAGAACATGTTCTAAATCAGTGCAAAGAAACTAAGAACCTTGAAAAAAGATTTGAAAAAAAATTCGAGGAATTGATAACAAGAATGGAAAACTTAGAGAGGAATATGAATGAATTGAAGGAGCTGAAAAACACAACACGAGAACTTCGTGAAGCATGCACAAGTTTCAACAGCCGAATTGACCAAGCAGAAGAAAGAATATCAGAAATTGAAGATCAACTCAATGAAATAAAACGTGAAACCAAGATTAAAGAAAAAAGCACAAAAAGGAATGAACAAAATCTCCAAGAAATGTGGGACTATGTGAAGAGACCCAACCTACGTTTGATAGGTGTACCAGAATGTGATCAAGAGAATGAATCTAAGCTGGAAAACACTCTTCAGGATATTATCCAGGAAAATTTCCCCAACCTAGCAAGACAGGTCAATACTGAACTCCAGGAAATACAGAGAACACCACAAAGATACTCCGCAAGAAGAGCAACCCCAAGGCACATAATCGTCAGATTCACCAGGGTTGAAACGAAGGAGAAAATACTTAGGGCAGCCAGAGAGAAAGGTCAGGTCACCCACAAAGGGAAGCCCATCAGACTCACAGCAGATCTCTCGGCAGAGACCCTACAAGCCAGAAGAGAGTGGGGGCCAATATTCAACATCCTTAAAGAAAAGAGCTTTCAACCCAGAATTTCATATCCAGCCAAACTGAGCTTCATAAGTGAAGGAAAAATAAAATCCTTCACGAACAAGCAAGTACTCAGAGATTTTGTCACCACTAGGCCTGCTTTACAAGAGCTCCTGAAAGAGGCACTACATATAGAA
Organism: Saguinus oedipus; assembly: GCA_031835075.1. Lineage (NCBI taxonomy): Eukaryota > Metazoa > Chordata > Mammalia > Primates > Cebidae > Saguinus > Saguinus oedipus. The sequence continues at coordinate 182,250,556 of CM063170.1, read as the reverse complement.
AGAAACAACCAGTTCCAGCCATCCTAAAAGCATACCAAATGCTAAAGACCATCAACAAAATGAAGAATGTACATGAACCAATGGGCAAAACAGCCAGATAGCATCAAAATGGCAGTATCAAATTCACACATAACAATATTAACCCTGAATGTAAATGGGCTAAATGCACCAATCAAAAGACACAGACTGGCAAATTGGATAAAAAACCAAAACCCATCAGTGTGCTGTATTCAGGAAACCCACCTCACACACAAAGATACACAAAGGCTCAAAATAAAAGGATGGAGGAAGATTTACCAAGCAAATGGAGAGCAAAAAAAAGCAGGAGTTGCAATTCTCATCTCTGATAAAATAGACTTTAAAGCAACAAAGATCAAAAGGGACAAAGAAGGTCACTACATAATGGTAAAAGGATCAATACAACAAGAAGAGCTAACGATTCTAAATATATATGGACCCAATGTAGGAGCACCCAGATATATAAGGCAAGTTCTTAATGACTTACAAAGAGACTTAGACTCCCACACAATAATAGTGGGAGACTTTAACACTCCACTGTCAACAGCAGACAGATCAACCAGACAGAAAATTAACAAGGATATCCAGGACTTGAACTCAGACCTGGAACAAGCAAACCTGATAGACATTTACAGAACTCTCCACCCCAAATCCACAGAATATACATTCTTCTCAGCACCACATCACACCTACTCCAAAATTGACCACATAATTGGAAGTAAAGCACTCCTCAGCAAATGCAAAACAACGGAAATCATAACAAACAGTCTCTCAGACCATAGTGCAATCAAGTTGGAACTCAGAATTCAGAAAATAACTCAGAACCGCACAGCTTCATGGAAACTGAACAACTGGCTCTTGAATGTTGATTGGATAAACAATGAAATGAAGGCAGAAATAAAGAAGTTCTTTGAAACCAACGAGAATGAAGACACAACATACCAGAATCTCTGGGACACATTTAAAGCAGTCTGTAGAGGAAAATATATAGCAATAAGTGCCCACATGAGAAAAGTGGAGAGATCCAAAATTGACACCCTATCGTCAAAATTGAAAGAGCTAGAGGAGCAAGATCAAAAAAGCTCAAAACCTAGCCGAAGACAAGAAATAACTAAGATCAGAGCAGAACTGAAGGAGATAGAGACAAGAAAAACCCTTCAAAAAATCAACAAATCTAAGAGCTGGTTTTTTGAAAAGATCAACAAAATAGACAGACCACTAGCCAGACTGATAAAAAAGAAAAGAGAGAACAACCAAATAGATGCAATAAAAAACGATAAAGGGGAAATCACCACAGATTCCACAGAAATTCAAACCATCATCAGAGAATACTACAAACAACTCTATGCACACAAACTAGTAAATCAGGAAGAAATGGATAAATTCCTGGACGCCTGTGTCCTCCCAAGCCTAAACCAGGAGGAAGCTGAAACTATGAATAGACCAATAACAAGGTCAGAAGTTGAGGCAGCAATTAAGAGCCTACCACACAAAAAAAGCCCAGGTCCAGATGGGTTCACAGCTGAATTCTACCAGACACACAAAGAGGATCTGGTACCATTCCTTCTGAAACTATTCCAAATAATCCAAAAAGAGGGAACCCTTCCCAAATCATTTTATGAAACCAACATCATCCTGATACCAAAACCTGGCAGAGACTCAACAAGAAAAGAAAACTTCAGGCCAATATCCATGATGAACATAGATGCAAAAATCTTCAATAAAATACTGGCAAATCGATTGCAACAGCACATTAAAAAACTTATCCATCATGATCAAGTAGGATTCATCCCGGGCATGCAAGGCTGGTTCAACATACGCAAGTCTATAAATGTAATTCACCACATAAACAGAAGCAAAAACAAAAACCACATGATTATCTCAATTGACGCAGAGAAGGCATTTGACAAAATTCAACAGCCCTTTATGCTAAAAACCCTCAATAAACTTGGTATTGATGGAACATATCTCAAAGTAATAAAAGCTATTTACGACAAACCAACAGCCAATATCATACTTAAAGGGCAAAAACTGGAAGCATTCCCTTTGAAATCGGGCACTAGACAAGGATGCCCTCTCTCACCACTTCTATTCAACATAGTACTGGAAGTTCTAGCCAGAGCAATAAGGCAAGAAAAAGAAATAAAGGGTATTCAAATAGGAAAGGTGGAAGCCAAATTGTCTCTATTTGCAGACGACATGATAGTATACCTAGAAGACCCCATCACCTCAGCCCAAAAGCTCCTGCAACTGATAAGCAACTTCAGCAAAGTCTCAGGATATAAAATCAATGTGCAAAAATCACAAGCATTCCTATACACCAATAACAGACTTAAAGAGAACCAAATTAAGAACGAACTGCCATTCACAATCTCTACAAAGAAAATAAAATACCTAGGAATACAACTCACGAGGAATGTAAGGGACCTCTTTAAGGAAAACTACAAACACCTGCTCAACGAAATAAGAGAGGACACAAACAGATGGAGAAACGTTCCATGTTCGTGGTTAGGAAGAATCAATATTGTGAAAATGGCTATACTGCCCAAAGTAATTTACACATTCAATGCTATCCCCATCAAACTACCATTGAATTTCTTCACAGAACTGGAAAAAACCACCATGAATTTCATATGGAACCAAAAAAGAGCCCGCATAGCCAAGTCAATTCTAAGCAAAAAGAACACAGCGGGAGGCATCACGCTACCAGACTTCAAACTATACTACAAGGCTACAGTAATCAAAACAGCATGGTACTGGTACCAAAACAGAGATATAGACCAATGGAACAGAACAGAAACATCAGAGGCAACACAACATATCTACAACCATATCATCTTTGATAAACCAGACAAAAACAGGCAATGGGGAAAGGATTCCCTATTTAATAAATGGTGTTGGGAAAACTGGCTAGCCATGTGCAGAAAGCAGAAACTGGACCCCTTCCTGACACCTTACACTAAAATTAACTCCAGATGGATTAAAGACTTAAATGTAAGACCTGACACCATAAAAACCCTAGAAGAAAATCTAGGCAAAACCGTTCAGGACATAGGAGTAGGCAAGGACTTCATGAACAAAACACCAAAAGCATTGGCAACAAAAGCCAAAATAGACAAATGGGACCTAATCAAACTCCACAGCTTCTGCACGGCAAAAGAAACAGTCACTAGAGTGAATCGACAACCATCAGAATGGGAAAAAATCTTTGCAGTTTACGCATCTGACAAAGGGCTGATATCCAGAATTTACAAAGAACTCAAACAGATTTACAGAAAAAAAACAAACAAGCCCATTCAAAAATGGGCAAAGGATATGAACAGACACTTTACAAAAGAAGACATACATGAGGCCAACAAACATATGAAAAAGTGCTCATCATCATTGGTCATTAGAGAGATGCAAATCAAAACCACATTGAGATATCATCTCACACCAGTTAGAATGGCGATCATTAAAAAATCTGGAGACAGCAGATGCTGGAGAGGATGTGGAGAAATAGGAACACTCTTACACTGTTGGTGGGAGTGTAAATTAGTTCAACCATTGTGGAAGACAGTGTGGCGATTCCTCAGGGACCTAGAAATAGAAATTCCATTTGACCCAGCAATCCCATTACTGGGTATCTATCCAAAAGACTATGAATCGTTCTACTATAAGGACACATGCACACGAATGTTCATTGCAGCACTGTTTACAATAGCAAAGACCTGGAACCAACCCAAATGCCCATCGATGATAGACTGGACTGGGAAAATGTGGCACATATACACCATGGAATATTATGCAGCAATCAGAAATGATGAGTTTGTGTCCTTTGTAGGGACATGGATGAATCTGGAGAACATCATTCTCAGCAAACTGACACAAGAACAGAAAAAGAAATACCGCATATACTCACTCATAGGCGGGTGAGAAAAAAGAGAACACATGGACACAGAGAGGCGGTCTACTATACACTGGGGACTGTTGGGGGAAATGGGGGAGGGACAGCGGGGGGGGGCTGGGGGGATAGCCTGGGGATGAATACCAAGTGTGGGTGAGGGGGAGGAAGGCAGCAAAACACACTGCCATGTGTGTACCTATGCAACTATCTTGCACGTTCTGCACATGTACCCCAAAACCTATAATGCAATAAAAATTTAAAAAAAAAAAAAAAAAAAAAAAAAAAAAAAAAAAAAAAAACGTGACATACATATGCAAGGCTATTACTTGACAGTAAAAAGGAATTAACCATGATTTTGCTACAATGCAGATGGATCTAAAACATTTCCATAAGTGAATAGAGTTAGACACAAAAGAGTTAATGCTGTATCATTTCATTTACACTATATTCAGGGGAAAAGAAAACTAGAGTGATAGCAAGTATATCTGTAGTTGCCATGGATAAGGGATGGGAAAAGGGATAAACTGACAAAGGACAAAAAGAAATTTTGTCTGGTGTTGAAAATGTTTTCTATCATAATGGCAGTAATTTCATAATTCTGTACACTTACCAGAAATACTTGAGCTGTACACTTAAATTAGGTCAATTTTACATTTCAATTTTTTAATTAATACATTCCAAAAAAGGGGATAACAGCCTAAATGAGATAGCATTCAAAATAAGGTAAAAATTAATAGCAAATGTGTGTGCTTCAGCTTCCAAAAGCAGCTTACCTTGAAAGTCAAATGAATCAGTTAAAATGTCAGTTTTACCACATCCAAGCTGTGCTAAAGTAGGCTAATAATAGTATCTAATATTTAGGAATTTTGTAAAAATTAAAAGAGATGATATATTAAACGTTTAGTCAAATACCTAACACATAACAAGGACTCAAGAACTACTATTTTATTATCACCAAGGCAAATTATTTAAGCAACTGTTTACCCTGTTAGTATCTTCTCAATTAGGCTTTCTAATATTTTATGTTAGCCTCAACTGCTGCCTCTCACCCAAATGCCTAATTTATCTAAAAGGTCCTTCTTTCGAAAGACCTGTTATTGTTTATTCATTCCTTTATTCAGTAATACCTATCAATCACTTTCCATGGCCAAGCACTGTTGGGTACTTGAGTGAGAGTATTAAACCAATCATGCATGGTCTCCTACACTCATGCAAAGGTGGACATTAAATAAGCATACAATTAAATATAAACTCAAGTTATAAAATGTGCCACAAATTAGAAGATTACAGTAGATCCTAGCGCTTTACATACATAATTCAATTAATCCTTATAAAGGAGATTCTATTATCAGCATTTTGTTAGATGAGAGAATGGTAATGTGCTAGATAATCACGATGGAGGTAGTTTCAATGATAGATCTATGGAAGTCTTCTTTGAGAAAAGGATATTTGAGTTGAAACCTAAAAGATATGTCTGACAAAAGCATCCCCTGTAGAGAGAAAAGCAACAATTTGGCAGTATAAAAAAGTCTGTTGGTCGCAACAAACTAGAACACAAAACAAAATACTAGTATGTCTGATGGGTAATAAGAGAGGAGCAGCAGGAGATGAGAGGAGAGCAGGACACATGCAGATGATGGAAAGGCTTGTGGGCCATGTTAAGACTCTCCTACTTGACATGACAGTTTCTAATATCTTGATATCAATAATAGTATCAAGTTATTCTATGCACCAAACAGTATTCCAAGTGCTCTATATGAGCTAGTTCATTTAGTCCATACGACAACTCCATATGGGTAGTTATTTATTAATGGGCCCATTGCATAGCACAGACTACTGAGTTTATAATCTTCAAAAATCAAAGACAGAATTCAAACAGCAAAACAAAAACAGGAACCTCTAGCTTCAGAGCCCACCCACTTAAAGACTTTGCTTTGTGTCTTCTCTCTATGTTATATTGTCATTCAGTTTAAGACTAAGGGATGCAATAAGAGGATGTAGTTCTTGTATTTAAAAGGTCACCTCATCTGATGTGGGAAAAGTAGATTATAGAGGAAAAACATGAATGCAAAAAAAAAGGAAATAATTGCAATAATCAAGGCGAACTTCATGGGTGTAGGACCTGCACATCACACAGGACCCTACATTTAGAAGGGCATTGTTCTTGGCTTGGTTCTGCTATAACTGTCTTGAAATTCTACATAATTTTTTAAAAAGTTATTTTCACTTTGTACTGGGCCTGCAAATTATACAGCTAACCTTGGCAGTATTTCATGCAAAGATTCTAATGACTTGGATTTTTAGATTAATTCGCTCATCTCTGATCACTGGAGCTCTGTATCTCCCTTACAAATACCCTTCCTTGGGGGCAGAAGGGGACTGCCATTTATTAAGCATTGAGCTAGGGAAGATCCAAGGACTTTACATACATAATTCAATTAATCCTTATAAAGGAGATTCTATTATCAGCATTTTGTTAGATGAGAGAATAGTTGCTCAAAGAAGTAAGCAATGTGGCATAACTTAGCTCTAACTTCAAACACATTCTTCTAAACCAAATATTATCTCTGAGGCTCTCGTTTTATTGACCACCCTAGAACCCTATTGCCATGCTCTGCCCATTGATAGGGGCACCTCATTGCTGCCTGCAGCCCTGGGACAAACCCTTAGCCAGGGCAGTCACTGGAGATTGCCCTCCCAGATAAAATCCACTTTCACATCTATCCCATACTAAGGCCTGGGCTGGCAATACCTCAGGCCTAACTTTTACTTACTTAAAAAAATAAATTAGAAATAATACCATGAAAAATTTACAAATATTTGCTATGTTTTCTTGAAACCCTGGAGTTTGTGTTTTCATTGGATTCAGAGGGTGACACTACATTAAGGTGTTTTTTTTGTTTTGTTTTGTTTTACAATACGTGGCCTTTTTTATTTATGTGGCTTGTTTAATCATTCAGAGGGTGTGGATATTGCAACCCTGCTTTATTGAAACATAGTCTGCCTAAATTTAAGGGATTGGAGAGTTTACTCAGAAACAGGGTGATGCTTAATTTCTACTCAAATTCTCATGAATATCTGACAAAAGTTTATGTATTTCAGAAGAATTACAGTGGCAAGCAGAACAAGGGCTTAAAATCAAATTCAGCAATTGAGGGGAATTCTGAAAATGTTCTTGTATAATGTAAACATTTTTCTGAAACATAAAAGTAAAATATGTCTGATATTCTGCCAAAGTTTTAGAATTCACTCACCTATTGAAAACAATGCAAAACAAGAACAGAAAAAAAACACAAAAGAAAACCAAAAACATTGTTACAATCATAATTTTAGAAGCAAATTTTAGGTATAATAAAATAAGAAATTAACCAGTTTGATTTTCCTGATAATTTTTTGTTAACCATACAAAATCAGAATCAGTGTGTTAGTTCTAATTACATAAGAACACAGTTCAATATGTGTTCAAATTACTAATGAGAATTTGGTTCTCATATCTCCATTTCCATTCTGTTGCCTGCCTCAAAGAAGAAAATAGGATTCTATTCCACTATTTTGAATACTGGATAAGAATAAAGGAAAAAACTGCATCTTTTGCTGAGAAGAACTTAATGATGCGTCATTTCCCAGTTACCGTATATTTATTTCTTAGGCAAAATACCCACTTGAATCACAATTTTCTATCTTCTTCAAAAGTCAAAGACTCATTCTGACCTAGAACTGTAGTGATTTTTTTCATTAGAAGCAAAAATCAGGTGGCTGTTAAGGACATTGTACTATATCATTCACACTGCACGCTAACCCTTCTGCACTGCTCACAATGGAATTCAACTTGACACTTTCCATTTACATAAAGTTGACAGTTTCAGCCTGTTGGAAAGTTTTCTGGAACTTCAAGTTCTAACATAGATATAAATGCCACCTCAGTGATCTCCCAAGTACATTAGTGGAATGCTTCACCTAAATAAAGGGTGCCTTCTTCATGGTTTATTTCACAATTAAAACAGAGTAAAGCAGATTTTTCTTCTAGACTAACACCCTTTATTAGTCATCAGATTTTGTTTTGCCTTTTCCTGTCTGCTATAACTATTTCCTGGGTGAATGGAAGATTCTCATATTTATCTTTGCATTCCTGAAGTGGCCTCAAGATAGTATATCAATGTGTATAAGGGTCAATTGGCATCTCATTTACTAACTATTGAACTAAAGTGAAAACAAACAAACACCAAATTGAGATTACTGAAAAGTGAAGAGATTATAAGGAGGTCTGGAAACTGTACTTGGTAAGATAGATTTATTCAGAAAATATTAGAGTTGACAAACCACATTATTTGCTCTATAAATGTTATATCTTCTAGAAATGAGAACTTTTAGTCATTAACTAAAACTGAATAGTCTTCTGATGGATCAATCAAGAACTAATATTAAAAATTTATTTACAGCTTAGAACTAGGGTGATGATATCATTTATCCTTTACATAAAGACACCTTTAAAAGGAAGAGCTAATAACTACAATAAGAGAACAGGAATAAAACAAGTTGTCAGGGGCAAACCAGAAATATACACTTTGATGATAGATGCTGTTTGCCCTCAGTGCATAACCAATTTAAGGCAGGCCACTCGAGAACTAACAGACATAGAGGATATGCAAACAGGACACTGGACAATTTAAATCAAATAAATAGATAATTGTATATAAGCAATGCATGAAATTTCATCAGATAAACAGAACTATAGCTCACAGTTCTGTTTAGAAAAAAAGTACCATTAAGTATGCAGTCTTTAGCTGAAATGAAGAAGGATAAAAAAGGACCAGAACAGAAAAGAATAGGAACCATGACATAACAGAAACATTTGAAATACCTGAAGTGGTTTACCTAGGAAAGAGAAGATTTAGCAGTAGGTAAAGAAAACCATTTGTAAATTCTTTCAGGACTGTCAAGAACAAGAGGGTTATACTTATTCCCTGTGCTTCAGAGTCAGAGCTAGGATTAAGGGCTGAAAGAAAGAGGAAAATAGATCATTTATCTCAACAAAAAACCATTTTTGAACAATGGAGAGTGCATAACAAGAGAACAGGCTGTCACATGAGTTAGTGAGTTCCCCAACACTAGAAGTACACAATTTGAATCTAGGCGATCTTTTTATTTTTCATTTGTTTATAGAACACGCAGTATATTCCACACACTGTGCTCAACGGTTAACAACAACAACAAAAAATCAAATTTAAAAATCACAACATTCCTATATGGTGGTCACTATTATAATAATGCCCATTTTATAAGTGAGAAAACCAAACCATGTCCAAGGACACAAACCTAGGTACAGATGACACAGGGTGGAGCTAAGGTGACTTCTAGATTTCTGTCTATAATCAAGATAATTTTCAAAATATGGCTTAAATTGTCTTAAAAAATAAGGCGATCATCTCAAACAAGAAGTCCAAAGACAGGATGACTGCAGTCATATTGCTTAGGTTTTCTGCTCAGTCTTGGTTTTTATCCTTTTCCTTGTGCTGACTTCATCCACAGGATCGTTGTAAGATACTGGCCATAATTTCAGTCATCAAACCCAGTAATAAGAGCATAGAAAAGCAGGTAAGGTTTTGTCTTGCAGTGTCTTCTTTTTAGGTGTGAGAAACACTTCCCCAGGAGCCCTCTAGCACAGGGGTCCCCAACCCCAGTGCCATGGACCAGTATTGGTCCTTGGCCTGTTAGGAACCAGGCCTCACAGCAGGAGGTGAGTGGGTGAGTGAAATTTCATCTGTATTTACAGCCACTCCCCTTCTCCCACATTACCTCCTGAGCTCCTCGTCCTGTCAGATTAACAGTAGCATTAGGTTCACACAGGAGCGCCAATGCTATTGTGAACTGTGCATGTGAGGGATCTAGGCTGCACACTCCTTATGAGAATCTGTCTTATGATCATCTGTCTGATGATCTGTCACTGTGTCCCACTGCCCCCAGATGGGACCATCTAGTTGCAGGAAAACAAGCTCCGGGTTCCCACTGATTCTATATTATGGCAAATTGTATAATTACTTCATTATTATATTATAATGTAATAATAAAAAAAATAAATGCACAATAAATGTCATATACTTAAATTATCCTGACACCATCCCCTCACCCCAGTCTGTGGAAAAACTGTCTTTCCATGACACCTGTTCCTGGTGCCCAAAATCTTGGAGACCACAGCTCTAGCAGTTCTCCCTCAAATCTCATTGGTAAGAACTCTGTCCCAATTGCCTCTAATCAGTCACTGGCAGGGGAAATTGAACTATCATGACTGAATTCCACCAATCAGGATTTATTCCGGATTCAAATTGGGGAAACAAAGGCACAAATAAAACAGTTCTTGCAGTCATGCTACTCAAATGTGGTTCACCAAATAGCAGTATCTACAGCACCTGTCAGCTAGGTTAGAAACAGAATCCTAGCCCTCACTTCAGACCTACTGAATATAAAAATATGCATTTGGTGAGGTTATTTCTGTTTACACTGAAGTTTGCAAAGATCTTCCCTATAGTATCTGCTGCATTGCTAAGTCCTAAATTATTCAATGTTATTAAAATATAGAAAGAAGTAAAACCACAATGATAGAAAAAAGTTTAAACATGAGTTTTGGATAAGGATGATAGAACTAAAAACATCTTCAGGCTAGTCATAAGGATTCTGGATGTCTCGTATTTCCGTTTTAATACATAATGTCATTGTACCATTTACCAAAGGTTTGCATGAAGACTATATGTTTGCGTATGTCCCTGTGTGTATAACCACTTTATCAGTTTCATGCTTCTGTGAACCAACAGAGTGATGACTTTAATGTGTCATGCAATCACAAATACATTTGGCAAATCCATAGCCTCATTCATCTACAGATATCAAATGCTTTATAGACAACTGGACTTGGAGGCAAGGCAGGAGAAAATGGTTATTTGTAAATTTGTAATTGAGGTTAGCTTATTGGAATATTACCATAATTTTGAGACACCCAATATGCAAAAGACAACATGGTACTGCAGAGCCTTTTATGGGATGGCACCGTAATTAACTGGTTGCATCATGGCCAAAGGTTATTATCTGAGCAGCTGCTTATTTAGAAAGCCTGCATGATCTGTAGCCAAAGGGTTATCATGAAAGAAAGAAAGAAAAAAGAAAAAAAAAGTTTTCTGGTGGTAGTGTTGGCCCTTTTTAACTAGGAATTAATTTTCTGCCCTGAACGCCTTTCCTGTACAATCTTTCTGTGGTCTCTGCCAAGGAGTAAGAGAAGCAGCTCAACCAGGTAGTTAAAATGTCAACACAGAAAGTTATATCTTATTTAAGACTTCCCTCTTACCCTAACTACTGAACATGACGGTTAACCCTATTGAAAGTGGAAACAAAATTCACACAATTCATTCCCAAACTGAGGACTCTAGATAGTTACAAGAGAAGAGGGTCCTGCTCCTAGAGAGTAGAGGTTGAGTGGGATCGTCCCATTCCTTTGCAAATAGTGACAGAAGATCAGATTTTCAGTTGTATTAGTCCAGACACTCAAAGCAGCATATCCTAAGAATGAAGCATATGTGCAAAGATTTTGCATGTGAAAGAAAATAGGGAAGGTGTCTTGTAGTCTGAGAAAGCAATCAGACCCAGTAACCATTCCAACCCTTAGTATAGGAGAAAGGGAAATAACGTTGGGTAGAGCCATTCTAGATTGCTATGAAGTCTGTGGAAGTGTTGGCAAAGTTACCAGGCAGGAATCAAGTCAAAATCAGCTGCCACATGATTCCTATGACCCCAGGAAAATGGTCTGATTAGGTATCCCTGCTATGTGTTGTCACCATCTGGGAGCAGCCATGGGAAATCTGTACTTCACCAAAACATGGAAATGGGTTTCAGAAATGGGTTCTTGGTCAGTTAAGATCCCTGTGGCTGAAGGTCTAAAAGGTGCATTTTTCAGATAAGAAATTGGCAAACTATAACCAGTGGGCAGAATTCTTGTATCTGTAAGTAACATTTTATTGGACACAGACACACCTATTCATTTACATATTATCTATATATACTTGTATGCTACAATAGCAGAGTTAAGTAGTTGCAACAGAACTGTATGTCAAACAAGTTTATACTCTAGCCCTTTAAGAAAAAGTTTGCATACACCTGTACACTGCAAGAGTTCACCCCTTGCACCTCCAAGATCTACTTCTCTGGCAAGATCTTCCCTACACAGCTTTAGAGAACAACTCTTCTATATATTCCAATCAGCTTTTATTTGTAAGTTGAAATTAAAGTGGGAGGTTATTACTATAGCCCCTGTCCCTCAGTTGATCCTGAGGTCACAGCTGGTACTCATCCTTTTTCTTCTCCACTATTCATTCTAAATTCCTTTCACCTTGGCAGATGACAGCTAAGAGATGTGAACCCTTGATAATCATATATTTCTCAATTTTGAGTTGCTGCAAACTGTAGTTTACAGTTACAATGGGGCAAATGAGTATCAGAAGTTGCCCCAGTGGGTTACCTGGGCTCTACACATTTTCCTCCCTGCTGCCTTTAATAGTCTTAGCTCCTCCTACTGATAAGCACGAATTACCCTTACCAGTATAATTTCTTTTCTATTTACTTGCTGGTCTCTGAGCACAAGGAGTCCAAAGTATACTGTGGCAACTATTAACTTGTAGTCCACTGGGATCCTTGCTTTGTCCTCTGCCTTGAGAGTGCCCCGTGTTTTTCTGAGACTAGAACCTTCATCTAAGTAGTAGAAAAATCTTCATTCAGAATGATGGTAAATGACAGTCATTCAGAAAAATGGTAAATGGGACCTCTTCTGCTTCTAACCTTTGGTTTCTCTAGCCATAGATTCTACCTTTTCAAGGCTTCAAGAACCATAGTTTCCTCTGATTTAGTAAATACACTGCATCCCCTACAATGCCACCCCATGATTTCAGAGCCTTTTCTCTGGGATGGCACTTTAGAAGTAAGCTGTGTCTTTAGAATGCCATGCCAGCATTCTATAAGGCTAGTTGTTTCTAGGAAGTGTAATATGTGATACCTGCAGTAAATCCCAGGGTAATGTCCCACTCCCATTCTCCTTCAGTGTGAAGTAGGCCCCTTAGTTCGATGCCATACTGTGTGGGATTTCATAACTATGTAAATTAGACACTACATACACTGTTAGACAGTGATGATAACTGAGATTATACAAACAAGTGAAATAAATTCATATCTGAAAAAGGTAACTCTGTAAGTATAAACTCCTGGCTCTTCTAGGAGGAGAGGCATTCCACTTGGCCAATGCTACTAAATGGCCAGTTGGTCTCCTTGAGGAGTAGTGAATACTGTTATATTGGAAGCTCAATGTTTTTTATTATGAACATTTAAGGTAGCAATAGATTAATCTTTATAAGCAGGCTAAAATGATTAATAGCTTAGTTTATGCCAATACAGCCACTCTATCTTGATGTTCATAATGCAGATTCTAGGGTATTCAATGAAAAAACTGGCTGTGCCAATTTTCTGAATTATTCAATATATCTACCATGGTAGATACCTTTTTGTGGTCAATGATATCTAAAAAAAAAAATCTTCACAGGTTGTGCTCACTTCTACATCTCCATCCACACGCCAGACCTGCTTATCTCTGATATACTAGTCTTTTTATCTTTGAGGCTACTGAGCAGAAGGCAAGGCCATTGACTACTGCCCAAGAATCTATTTATGTTTTTACCTTGATCTATGCATTAGAGTTCCTCAGAGAAACAAAACCAATAGGAGATCAATAGATAGATAGGAAGAGACTTATTACAACAAAGGGTTGGCTCACATGATAATGGAGGCTAAGGAGTCCCACGGTCTGTCATTTATAAGATGGAGAAAAAGGAAAGCTGGTAGTGGAGTTTCACTCCAAACTCAAAGGCCTGGGTAGCCACCAGTGTAAGTCTCGTCATAATCTGAAGGTGCAAGAACACTACTGTCCAAAAACAGAGGGAGATGGAAGTCCCAGCTCAAGCATAAATTTGATGATAGCTACATACCCACATTGGTAATGGCAATCTTTTTACTGTCTACAAATTCAAATATTAAACTCTTATGGAAATAATCTCACACAGATACCAGAAATAATATTTAATCAATCATAGGGCATGCCATTTTAAGTTAACATATAAAATTAAATATCACGAGCCACTTGTCTTCGACACATAGTAAATAACTTGGTGTACTCCTTCTTGGCACTACTTATTGGGATGATTTTTTTTCTCCCCACTGTCCTTCAGGATCACCCCTGAAAATGGCTCCATCACAGCCAACATCCAGTTCTGGCTTGCATCCAGGAACTCACTGACTCATCCGTAAATCAAGTTCAGGCTTATCCCTCCCCTTAGAATTGGTTATACAGGATCTCCCATATTGCTATAGGTGCAAGTCAGAGGAATAGAACTGGCAATGTGACATGAAAATCTACTAATGCCCTCTGGTCCTGCTTAGACTCAATCTTAGATGTACTAAGTCTACCTTACAATGAATGGATGTTGTTCCGATCCAACTTTATGACTTAGTGAGCCCCGAAGAATCCAGATCATAATAGGAACTTACAGATGCATGATCACTTTATGCCCAGCATTAAGTTATCTCCTTTAGGGCTCAGCAAAGCTAAGTGCTATTTCTGAAAGGACATGTAATTATTTACTTTGAATGGCATGGTTTTGCTCCAGAATCCTCAGGACTAGTATATGATGCTCTCACTGGGTCTTACCACAAGCTCAACACTGCACCTTTTCCCACCAGTAACACTTGTAACATCCCAGCACTTGACAAATTGCTTAGGCTAGATGACAAGGCAGCTTGCACTACAGGCTTTCCCTTCATTATTTTGTGATAGCCTTTCTCCACTTCAGGTTCTATTCAAGTGGATAGGCTCTCTGTCACTTGCTATACTGTGCCTCCAGCATCCAAAGAGTATGCTAGGCACCACTGACAGCCTATTTCATAGTGTTAGTAGATGCAAAATGCAGAAATGTGTATTACTTTGGAGAGACTATTCAAGCATACTCTTGACCACTGAGGTAATAAATCTCACTAATGTGACCATTCTCTAAATTTTCATAGGATTTAACTTTCACACTTTGGAATACATGTGTTTTACCAATGGTTCCAGTTTACTAGTCACTGCTTGCTCATTGTGTCCAATCATCATGATATCATTAATGTAATCGATCAGTACAATTTTTGGTAGAATGCTTATGTAGTCCAGATCTCTTTGGACTATGTTGTGACAGAGGGCCAGAGAGTCAACATGGCCCTGAGATAACACTGTCACTAAATATTGCTGTTTGTTTCACATGAATACAAACTGTCTTGGATCCTCTTATAACTGAGGAGAAAATAACATACACCAAACCAGTGGTGGCATAGTCTGTACCCAAGTTATTACTAATCTGTTCAAGAATTAATACCACATCTGATCTCGGAGCTCTGATAGGCTGTACTATTTGGGTAAGTCCATGGTAGTCTGCAATCATTCTCCAGAGTCTGTCAAATTCCAAGGGGGACAGACTAGTTAATTAAACAAAGATGTGATAGAGACCACTACCCTGCATAGTTTAGGTCTTCAGTCATGGTATTAATCACTGCCATCCCTCTGGGATTTCACAGGGTTTTCTATTTACTGTGTTGTCCAAGAAAGGCAGTTTCATAAGTTTCCATTTGGTCTTCCTCATCTAATTATAGTTCTTTCTCTATAGACCACAAATGAAAAATCCAATTGGCAAATATACTGATTTTAATTATGCATTTTGGGATTAGCGAAAGGATAACTAGATGGGTCTGGGACCCAGTGAACCCTTTATAAACCTGGTTTTTATTTATTAGCTGGCCTTTAAATACTTCTGCACCAACACAGGGACCATGATGATGGTTGGGTCTATGGATTTCAATGACAACTCTGAACCTGTGTTTCATAGTCCTAAAGGTGTCTGAGTTTAGACTCTTTTTTCCCAGTGTGAGTTTCCATATATAAGTGGCTGTAGATTTCCTTTGAGAAAAATTGGAGAAATAATTAGAGATGTACCTGCAGTGATGATTCAAAGTGCTTCTTCCCCAGTCAAAGTTTTCTAGATATAAAAATGGCCTCATGTCTGAACAGTTGAGAGGGAATCCTGACTTTTTATTGAAGCAACCACTCTTTAATTTTTGCTCCTACATTTAAGCCTTCTTTTGTTATTTTATTGTCTATTAACATTTCATAACTCCCAGCTGGTGAGGCCTTCTTAGTTACCAGTCATTTCATTAATTGTGGCCTCTCAGCTTTTAGAAGTTAAATGCTGCCATATGGTCATTCTTACATCTGGTTATTCATTCACTACAACTCCATGAATAATGAGCTCAGCTCTGGGACCACATCCGCCATGATATACAGAAGAGAAGCACCATCATACTTCTTAGTGATGTTAGTGTTCTTCACACCAGCACACTACTGGTGGCCTTGGTGAATCATGTGTTCCTTGAGCCTTCTTGTGAAACATTATTCTCTGATATATCTTCTGACCTTGCATAATAAACCCATTCCAGCACACCAACTTCACTTTGCCTTTTTTATGCCCCCTCTATCATCATCCAGGGAATCTCAGGCATTTATATTTTACTGAGTATGAGGCACTGTTTATTCCAAGCTTCTAAGAACTAACTCAGTGGTAAATTTGCTCCATTGCCCCAAGATTCTTGCCGGGACATTAAATTCTGATTTCCACTAGAGTGTCTCCAAGCCAATATTTCGTTTTCATCCAGACTTACAACCCTGCTCTTTGATTAGGCATAGTTGAAATTTAATTCCAGTAATACTTTCCTGGTTCTTTTCAGTACATGATAGTTACTGCAGTTTTTCAGTTGTGTAAACACTGTCCTCCTTTTCCAGGCTCAGTAGATCCCTAGCCAGGTTATGCTAGGATGTAACACTAATTGTAGGTCTTAGAATCAGGAAAAAATGTAGAAACAACTCCCGAGGAAAGAGTTGTGGGGAAGAGACTTCTACTGCTCCTTCCAACAAAGCAGAAGTACCAACTATTACTACAGAAGAGTGAGTCACCTGTGTGAACCCACATGGTAAAGGGGTCTACAGAGTCAACATCCTTGAGAATGCTCATCCAGATTCTTTGCTTTCAAAGTACCAGATATTCCTCCACTAGATTCCTGGTGGAAGAATATTTTCCATAACAATCCTGCTTTGGCTGAGCATTCTAATGTCTTGGAGCCCTATGACTCTCACAATTAGATTTTCACCCTAAAGCCCAGCTTTATCTCTTCTTTCACTGTAGGCAGTAAAGGTCTATTTATAAGATACCATGAAGGCTTTCTGGCTTTTGCAATTAGCCATTGACTTCTTGCTAATAGCACTGAGCCTTCATTATCCTTCTGCCAGTTGTCAATAAATTTAGTTTAGTAACCAGCCAACTTTGCTGCCTTTGTAGGAGTTTTTTCCTCCATATTTTTCAAGTGCATTGTCATACTTATCACAGCATTCGTCACTGGGACATCATCAATGGTAAATTTTTTTATCAGTTCAGTCATGCCATTCCTCCATGCCCCAACTACTGATCAGGATCTCATCACTTTTCAATTGCCAGTTGGTAGGTGAGCCAGTTCCACATCCCCATCTTACTATTTTTTTCAGACAACTTAGTACCATTTGCATTAATATCTATAAAACAATGGCCAAGAAACTGACAACGACTGGAAGAAATATCATTCTCCTAGGAAAAGGTGAAAAAAGGAAATGTTTAATAAAAAGAAAATTGCCCACTGGTCAGTCTAAGAAAGTTTAGAAAGGCCTTTTGCCAATATCAGGCCTTAAGCCAATGTCAGCTGTCAATAGACTCCTGCATCTCTCACTAAGGAGCTTGTCTTTGTAGTTCTGCCATACTCAATCCCAAGCTGGGAGCATCTTTTAGTAAAAACACGCCCTCGACCTAAACATGAGGAAAGATTTCTGAGTCTATTCCTGGGTCAATGCCAGCTTGATAGGCATGTGCAGTTACAGAGGATCCCACACATGTTTTAGTACTCTGCTCTTATCTTGAGATTCTTTGTTATTTTATCTTTGAAACTTGTATTTCACAGATGAAGTCCAAAGAAACAATGGAGACTGTGCACAAACAGAAGCATTTGAAATATGTATGTCTGCCATTCCTTGCTGCCCCATTCACATATGGGGTTCATGATACCCCATGAGCAAAAAATTCTGGTAGATCCACAATATAAGGAAGTTTAGGTAAGATCCAAACCAGTACAAAGTAATTTCATTATGTATATAATTGAGCAAACAGAAGCACTGACAGTGAGTGGTGAAGATGCCACTAATCAGAATTTGCTTCAAACTGAGAAACAAGGGAATGCATTCTAAGAAACACGAATAACCAATGAATCATATCATAGTTTTTGTTTCTATTCTATATTAATCCATGACTTATGCTGAAAATGACAATGTAAAAATAGGAAGATAGGGAAGGCCAGAGTTCCTTTTTCTTTTAGTCCTTCCTTACTCATCTATAAACTGAAAGTAGAAAATGTTGGTAGGATGTGTATCAAGAGTGAAATAAAAACCCTTGAGTTGCTTTTGCATACTTTGCTTTTTACTGGTAAGATCAAATGTACATGTGCAAGCTACAAAATTAAGTGATAAATTAAGTGATCCTGCACAAAAGTTAAATGCCATTATATTTGCATTTAAAATGGGCATTGCACAACATAAAGAAGAATGATGAAATTCAATAGTAATTGTAGATTTTAATTTTCCTTGACGTAGAACAACATTAAATATCAAGTTCTTCAAAAATCATGAAAAGTCAAGACAGGGACTGAAGAAGGAAAAAAAAGAGGTAGACTTTATTACCTTTATTGACACTTTTTCTGCCATTTAAACAAGGGTCCTCATATTTTCATTTAAGTCCCTACAGATTATTTAGTTGGCCCTGCCTGGGATCCTTGATGAATTATTCTCCCTGTAGTTGAAGGGCTGTAGAGCATTAATATGGTTTGCCTGTGTTTCCCCAAAAAAATTTCACCTAGAATTGTAGCTCCCACAATCCCACATGTTATGAGAAGGACCCAGTGGGAGGTAATTGAACAACATAGGCAGGTCTTTCCCATGCTGTTCTCATGATAGAGAATAAGTGTTATGAGATCTTATAGTTTTATAAGGGGGAGTTTCCCCACACAAGTTCCCTCTTTGCCTGCTACTATCCATGTAAGACGTGACTTGCTCCTCCTTGCCTTCTGCCATGATTGTGAGTCCATTAAACCTCTTTCCTTCATAAGTTATACAGTCTCTGATATGCCTTTATTATGAGCATGATAACAGACTAATACAAGCATATTTTCATAACTTTCATATGGGTTTTGGTATACAGAAAATTCAGGATGCAAACCTAAGACACCTGAATTATGATTATTTGTTCAGTTTACCAACCCACATATCCTGTAAGTATAGATGCCCTGTTCCCCTTATTTTCTGTCAAGGCATGTTGAAAACTCCTGGAGGGACACTCTTCAACAATATTGTATGTCCTAAACCAATGTAAATGACAGATGGTGATTATTATATGTGTCAATCATACTTGGCAATCTCATCCACTCTATCCCTGTATCAAAGAATGGCTCACTTGCTCAATCATTTATGTATTTTTCCATAGAGTAGATATTAAATGTTTGAGTTCTGTAGTTAGACTGCATCAGTTGCAGTTCTGACTCCACAATGTTGCCTGATGCATTGCCAAAACTCTATATCTATAAAATGGGCTAATATGAAGCAATCTCTGGGGAGGTATTTATTAAAGTGTGATGCATATATTTGTTGATTAGTGATATCTGTTTTTTACTCTTCCACCCAGGGGTCTTTGTAGGTCCACTTCTCCACATATAAGCATTTCCCTAGCTCTAAGTATAAGTAAATTCACTCTTATGTTGAAAATCATCCCTTTTGGGAATTTAAGCCAATATGGTGTGAGAGTCCTGAGACCATTTTTTGCCCAATTGAGTCTTTGCTTGACATATATTTTTTTAAATGGTTAATTACCTTAAGTAAATAAAAAAAATTGTTACTATTGTATGTAATCATATGCAATGCATAAACTGTCTATAACCTTTGTATTATATGGAAAGAACCCTATCTAGTTTTTTAAACCTAACACATTATTCTATGCATGCATACTTTTTAACCAAGGAAATAAAATAAAATTACTTAATAGCTATTATAATAAAAATTTTTATACAGATGCTTTATTATTAAACATAACATAAGCAATTATTCTGTTTCATTATATGACAGATTTCAATGTTAGAAGTATCATAGATTTTGTTTTACTATAGCATGTCTATATGTTACTAGGAGGGAAATAAGTATCATTCTTTTCTAGCTGATATTTGGACCTTTAAAAATTATCAGATCTTTTTTTGTTCTGATTTTCCAAAAGTTAAATTAAAAGACCACCAAATTGCTTGGCAATCTCTAGGATATGAAATCTGAGCAGAACAAAACAAAATAGCAATCCATGTTGCTTCACTTTTCTAGATTTTGCCATGATCCTGATAATAGTGTTTCTCTGAAAGTGCCTAGATTACAGTGTGGTTTAAGATCTTTTTTTTTTTTTTTTTTTTTTTTTTTTTTTTTGCCAATCAATGAGAGCTTGTAAGGTTGCTGAGGTTGGTTGGCCTTGAACTCTTGGCCTCGCCTTCGCAAGCGCCATGACATCCGGCCGGAGCCACTTTGGGCCCCTGGTTTAAGATCTTTTTAAAGTTTCAGTAAATCAATGATTCTTCCTCATTTCATAGTTATTCCCAGCTAAACTTATACTGAGCTAAAATTCTGTCAGAAAATAAAGCCAAAACTAAATAATGGTTCTGAGTAACTTAATCAAGGACCAAGGATGTTTCTGAAGGTTCTAATGCATCCTCAAATCTGGAAAGGTCTCTGAATTAGCAATTCAGACCTACAGCAACTATTGGATAGTCTTACATTTGAACTAAAGATTACTTAAGATTCCTTTTGAGATATTCAAATTTAGTTTTAATAGCAATTATACCTTTGGAAAATATTAATCCTTATTATCCAGAAAAGGTTATGGATTTGAGTAAAAGAAAAATCTCCTGATTGACTAAGGTTTCAGTTCAGTTAAAGCCTGTGTTTCACCAACCACAAGGAGCTCTGCTCTTGAGGTGAAGAGCCTATTAAGTCTGGTCCTGCTTTCCTCAGTAGAGAAAACTTTTTTCTTCATGCCTTTGTACAGGCTCTTAGAAACTGGTATTTACTAGATTTCAATTTTTATTTGGTATGAAACCTCATATCAATTGTATTGATATGTAACTTGAAAGGAGAGGAAATCTTGGTTATAAACCTACTTATTTGGCTCTCTCCTTGACTTTTATCCTGGACACCTGCTAAAACAAAATCCACTGGGCAGAACATAAATTCTCAAATATTTTAGTTGGTTTAAAGCAATAATGAAACATTCTTTTGCATTTCTTGTGACCTGTGGCCCCTCAACTTCAATTCCCATCTAGCTTCTAAAGTGTAAGCTTGCCTCCAGTGATTTCTGCCCTCGATTTCCTTTTCTTTAGTATTTTTTGTGGCTTTTGTTCAGATTCACCTTTCTGGCCTTGTCTACTCTCATCCATATTGTTTTACTAGCAACTATCAAAAATCTGTATTTCAAGCACCTCATTTTCTGATAAGTTTCCCATGTCTGCTAATATCAGATTATACAAACCCAAAGGGAAAACCAGAAATATTATTTCTTACCACTCACCTTCTTCTATTCCTGTAAAGTTGGGTTATTTGTTACAACCCTTACTCTGACTTACCATCTTTGGAATGTTCTCCTGGTAGCATCCTGTATGACTGGCTTGTTAACAACCAGTCATATAATATTCTAGCTAGAGAGGTCTTCTCTGCAATTCTATCTTTACATATATTCTATAAATATTTTCTATCTTACCACCCTTTATTTCACACAGCATATTTATTATACTCTGTGATGAGCTTTTAAAAAATACAGCATTTATTAACTGTTTCCCCCATTAGAATGGAAACTTTATGAAATGCTTATCTCATTAATCATTATGTCACCTGCACCTAGTCTGACAAATAATAAACATAACATAAATACATTTTTCATGAATTAATGGATAGAGAAAATAATGAATAAATAAAAGATGTATTAATAAATTAGGAAGGAGCTACTCCTGCCCCTGAACATTCAAACCATTTCAATAACGTTTTCCATTTCTCACAATAAAATACATGCATATATATACATATATTACACAACTGTAATATTTGTAATATATACTGTCTACTCTGTATTTTCCTTTTCAACACTACTGAAGGGCACACAGAAACAAGGCAAAAAAGGATTATGGTCTAATTAGCTGTACTAATTAGATTAATGTATAACTTTTAATTACATTTCTTTAATAAATTAAGGTGAAGCTTTCAGAAAGTGTTGAAAATTTTCAAAAGGAAACCATATCCAATAGCTTCCCCAATAACCAATTCAAGAACTTCAATCAATTTTACAGGGGGGAGGGGGGAGAAATACATGTACATACCAGAGTATATGGTAGAGGAATTATATTTATAGCAGCTGCCTTGGTCTATTCAGGCTGCTATAATAAGGTAACATACACTTGGGTGGCTTGTAAACAACAGGCATTTATTTCTCAAAGTTTCAACTTCAAAGGAAATTTGTCTTCTGGTGAGGGCTTGCTTTCTGAATCTTTCTTGCTGTGTCCTCACATGGTAGAAGGAGCAAGAGGTCTCTCTAGGGCCTCTTTTATAAGGGCATTATTACCATTTGTGTGGGCTCTACTCTAGCTATGGTTTGAATATTCATCGCCTCCAAAAACTCATGTTGAAATTCAATTGCCAATGTAACAGTATGAATAGGCAGAGCGTTTAAGAGGAGATTGGGTCATAAGGGCTTTGCCTTCATGTATGGATTAACCCATTTGCAGCTTAATGTGTTAACTGGTTAGTGGATTAACACGTCATCATGAGAGTGGGACTAGTGGCTTTATAAAAAGAGAGACACCTTCAGATTAGCATGCTCAGCCCCCTTGACATGTGATACCATGCACCACCTTGGGACTCTGCAGAAAGTCACCACCAGCACAAAGGCCTTCACTGGATGCTCTGATGCAGCTCCCTTAACCTTGAACTTCTTACCCTCTATAACTGGAAAAAATAAATCTTTTTCGTTATAAATCACCAGTTTCAAGTATTCTGTTAAAATCAACAGAAAATGGACTAAGAGAGCTCCAATGATCTAATCACCTCTCAAATGCCCCATCTCTACATACTGTCACATTTGGGATTAGAATTTTAATATATACATTTGGAAGTGGTTGCTAAGGTTGGGGATGGGGTGGACAGGGAACAAACATTCAAAACATAGCAGAAATTTTAGGTAAGAAAATCAGAAGCTACAAAGGTCTTCTTAGCAAAAGCTCAAAACGACATCTTAGTAGTTCACAATATTAGCAGACTAATTGGCCATGAAGAACAGTCAATAAGCAATTTACAGCAAATTCTAAAATCTCTTCTTTTAAATATACAAATGAGTAATACCTTATTTTTTAATTTTCTTAATTTTTTTAAAGTTTTCTTTCTGTAAGACAGTATATCGCTATGCTAAGTGTCAAAAACTTTTAATATTGAAGGCAGCAATTACGTACCAATCAGTTGAAATTTCTTCTCTTTCTTGTGACTTTTTTTTTTTTTTTTTTTTTTTTTTTTTTTTTTTGCCAATCATTGAGAGCTTGTAAGGTTGCTGAGGTTGGTTGGCCTTGAACTCTTGGCCTCGCCTTCGCAAGCGCCACGACATCCGGCCGGAGCCACTTTGGGCCCTCTTGTGACTTTTAAAGATCCATACATTCTATAAAAAGTGATGAGACAAATCTTTAAAAAGCAGATATAGAGATTTGCCCTGATCAGACCAATGCAGTCTAAGAGAATATATTCAAATACAGGAGCTGGAATTTTTTTTTTTTTTTTTGCTCTTCCAATAGAGCAATAAATAAAGCTAAACACCCTAGATTGTTCATGAATCTTCATTAATTAATGAAAGTTATCTTACATTGGGAAAATGCAATGCTTCCTAGAATTTTTCACAATTTTGTTAATTATCCAAGCTACTTTGGGGTATAGGTGAGTTTTCCTACTCATTGGTCACATAGCTTTTAGGGAAATTATATGCCTTACAACATATCTTATCTTTACTGATTCCTTGTCATTTTAATTTATGTACATGGGCCATAAGCAATTAATTATTTTTGCAATTGACTCAACATTTGTTAAGTATTATTTGATATATTGTGACTTTTTAAACAAAACAAAAATCAGATACAAAGCAGAAAAATAAATGGACTCCACACTTAATTACAAGCTTAAAATATAGCAATCCAGATGAAAAATCCACATAGGGTTATTTCCCTATATCAACTAGGCAATTGCACATTGTGGCACTGCTTAGCACTGTCACTAGTACAGTCATGCAAATAAATAAGGAAGTTAAAGATCAAATTAGAACCCCAAAAGTTATCTAAAATACTAATTCTGTAAAGTAAGTACATTCCTCTGAAGAAAATAACCATATTTTTCATTTATCTCCTGACTAAATAATCTTGAATTAATCGAACAAGTATAAATATACAGCACCCCAACAGGATAATTCATGCTCATTTCACTATGAAGACTAGAGTAGGTTGTGATTAGTTTGATATCATATGAGTTATAAAATTTGTGTACTTAATTCCTCAGATATGTTAAAATGACCTAAAAGTTTTGTTTTAAACCTTAGAGCAGTGATTTGATCAGCTGACCACAAAAATCGAAAGAATATCATGTGTGCTTCATTTTCTGCCCTCTAGAATTTAAATATTAAATATAGCCACCTAAAACACAATGCTATAGTTTTGTTCTTTCTTCCTGAGTTTGCTTTTTAATAAATGAATAAATAATAATTATAGTTGTGTCTATACTTTGTGGAGCAATATATGTAACTACTTTAAAGAGATGTTCTCCCCTTTCTAGGGCTCTTTTATGGGCTAAATTCTATTCCCCCAAAATTCTTCTGTTGAAGTCCTAACTCCCAATAAGTCAGAAAGTGACTGTGTTTGGATAGAGGGTCTTTAAAAAGGTGATGAAATTAAAATGAGGTAGCAACAGTGAGCCCTAACTGAATTTGACTTGTGAAGATCAGACATAGACAAATGCAGAGTGAAGACAATGTAAAGAGAGGAAAGGGAAGACGACCATCTACAAGACAAGAAGGGAGGCCTGAGAAGATGTCAACCCTATTTGCACCCTGATCTTGGTTGGACTTCTAGCCTCCACAACTGTGAGAAATACATTTCTGTTAGTTCACTCAGTTTGTGGTACTTTGTAATGGCAGGCTTAGTAAACTAATACAAGTTCCTATCTTAACCGGAACAGGTAAGAAGTAAGAGAAAAATATAGAAACCAATAACAATTGTTTGAGCTGTATAATAGATAGACACAGACTTTTTGTTGAGAAAAAAAAAAATGTGTACTTTGACTTTTCTAGGTAAAGAAGAGTACTATTTGATGTTTTTTCCACTTACTTTGAGAAGCAGAAATAAAGATGTTTATTAGGGAAGCTCTGCAATATAGTAGAGAATCCCATTCGAGGACTTGGCAATTTGACAACCAGTGATTTGTGTATTGCAGCAGTATCACCAGCAAGTGGTATCCCTTTAGGAGCAGACTGGAGAAAAGTTCTTATAAACCTCAATGTGGCATCCTGAAGGGCATTCAGGACAAAGATCAAAACTCTCCATGGACAGAAGAGCTTAGTCCAGTTGATTTTGATTAATTTCTTTATATTTAATTATAAAAGCTCTAAGATAACCTGGTGTTTTCAAAGTATAATTTTCCTGAGAGAATGATCCTAAATCAAGAGCCTTAATCTCAGAGTAACTTTGAATATTATTATATTTAGAACTAAGGACAATGTTTAGATTAGGAGGTATGATATTAGATCTTTATATCCTGCTTGGAAGTTAAGAGAAAAGTATAGTTTTACACAACTCTATCATTTTCATTTGGATTATGACAAAAAATGTCTTGTAGCTAATCAAACATGCTTTCAATGGAGATATGACTAATTATTAATGTGGTAAGGGATGATATGTGTCAGGTATAGAAGGGGATGCTGGACAAAAATCAATAACCCCCAGAGATTTTAAAAATTCATCATTGAAGACCTGTAGATGACGAATTTATAGATTTTTGTCAATATAGTTTCATGAACTCAAAATGGGCAGAAAGGAACTGAATTTTAAAAATGCCTTTGCTAGGGTAACAGAAAACTTGGAACCATTTGTCTTATGTCCACAAGACAGTGCGGTCAGCAGGACAGAGGCAATATCTGCCACTTGGGAACTAAGAACAACAAACGTGATGCCTGAAACTGACAGGCTGTAACTCACAAGTGTCTAAATCCTGCCCTCAGATATTCTTGGGCAGCTCCCATTGGGGCTTTAGCAGGGAAGTCAATTGAATTTCGGGGCCTGAAAGGAGCTCTTGGTCTACTGGGAGCAACTATTCTCAGCTGAAACATGGACAAGGAGTTCTAGATAATAATCAGGCTCTAACAGTAACCATCTGGATAAAAATACAATTGTTGTCTCTCCTTTATAACCAGACATAAACTCAGGAATGCATATCCAGAGGTAACTAAACTAAAATTACATGTTGATATTAATTAGACATTATACACCCTGCATGTGAGCTTCACTTATTATTCCAGTCAATGATGTAAATCTTAGAAAGAGAACTCTCACTCTGAGAATCTGAGCCCTCTGACCCTTGCCACCCACGGGAAAGAGAAGAACATATGTAAGAGACTGTGATTACAAAATGAATTATTAAGGAGAGAAGTCAATTCCAAATAATTATCACAATAAAAACAGTTTCTGTGGCTCTATGGACAAAAGTGGTCCAGCAAAATGCCATATATATGGGAATTCTTAAAAACAAGGGGGTGATGATGACCTCTTCATTAAATCAGTCCACCAGGCATCATTTATGATAATTTACCATCAACACCTTTCTGTGTAACATGTGTCTCGGGATAATGCAATAAATGTAGAAGAGATTACTGGGGATTTAAATCTGAGTGACAAACACAAAGGAAATCAGCAACATAGATTTCCATCCTTATGTGCTGAAGGAATTCTGGAACAAGGAGGAAGAAATGTGAGATTGGTAGCCTGGAAAAGTTTGGAACAAGTAAATTTTAATCAAACATCCTACAAAAGGTGAAATGTAAGTTGGAGGAAAGAATACAAACTGCTATTCTGGAAGAAAAATTTGAGAGAAAAGATATCCTAAAGTAATGAGCAACTTAACAGGTGAATTTTCTTTAAGCAAAACTCCCTCCAGTGCATGAAAGAAACAAAAACAGCAGACCAACACGGTTGCAATCGCTTTTCAGTACATATTGGAATGTAAGATTAAAGCAGAACAGAACTGAAAACTATCATAGATTTCTTCATATCAAGTGACCTGGTGAAAATAAAGCTTATGAAAGTCATTATTAACAAGAAAACTATATATATATACCATAACATTCCAATTACCTCATATATTTCAGCTTATTTTGTTTGTAATGATCTCTATAATATTGTATGCACTGATTATGTAAATTATCACTTCCAAATCTTATACTATTGACATGATTGAGCCCAAATACCCAGAATCCTCAATCAGGATGTGGCCACATCTTCCTTAGTAGTTTGCTTAAGGCATGTATGTTGTATTATATTTTCCCTGACCTTGAATGTTTGTCTCATCATGAGCCAAATATATAGAACATCCAGAAAAATTAATTTTTATAATAAAACACTGTTAGTAGAGGTACACAGGTGGTGCATATCTGCTCTGGTGAATTATCTGTGGACAAAGAAATTATCCACTTACCACAATCACTGTATCTGATTATACCCTCCCCCAAAATGGATTAGATAGTCACACTTGGAAGTACTTTGCACTGAGCTAGAGATTGCATTTGGCAGTATCCCTGAATTCAAAATGAATTCAGAATGAAGCAGCATTTGACATCCTTAATAAAATTTGATGATGTAGCTTCCGGTATATAAACTGCAGAAAATTTGTATAATGACTTTACAAAAAAGGAGGAAGGGGAAAAAATTAATAAAGCAATAAGAAGGGTAAGGGAAAAGGAAAGAAGTATTTAACACTCATGAGAGTTTGTAGAGGGCTCCAGAATATATAGAATAAATTTGTTGCTGTTTCACAAAACATGAGAGCTATCATTTATCAATAACAGTGATGGTCATGATGGGTTTGTTCAATCAGTCAAGAGCTTTGGTGGAGAAAAATAAAACATCCTAAGCTATCTAAATAAAATTATTTTTTTCCATGAAAACATAGATAACCAATAATTGCATTTATTGAAGGCTAGCTACATCAAGCCTAAAACTGTAAGAAAACAAACTCCTTTGGTTATCAGTGGTCATTTTATAATGAATGATTGCAGAAAGAAAAATAAATGAGCAATATTATTAATAATTTATGCATAGAAGAAAAATTCAACTAAAAATATTTTGAAAATAGTTTTATTTTTAAAGTACAATTACTATTTCTTTTTGTTTGTTTGTTTTCTTAGAGAGAGCGTCTCACACGCTGTTGCCCAGGCTGGAGTGCAGTGGTATTATCATAGCTCACTGCAGCCTCAACTCCTGGGCTCAAGCAATCCTCCTGTCTCAGGCTTCTGAGTAACTGTAATTACAGGTGTGAAACAATGAACTCAGCCTTACTCTTTCCTAAATCTATCCTCTTTATCCAGCCCCATCATTCCCAAAATTTAAATAACTTCTCCTTTCTCTGAAAAGCCATATTTTTTAAAATTCATATGAACCTTATGTGTGTATACACACACACACACACACACACACACATATTTAAAGATTTCTCTATCATGCAGGACTAAAAGCATTTTGTGAAGAGAGGTCCTCACTGAATCAATTAAGTTCCTCTTATATAATATCTTGTACATTACAGCCTCTTAGTAATTGCTGATAATAAGGTGATTAGATGACAGTCACAAGAATAAAACCTTTTTAATATTTAACTATATTTGTGCTTAGAACAGCAACATTATAAAATACTTCAAGAAATATTTTGAATATTTTTTATGATTTTTAAATATGTTTTACATTTAGGATTTTGCTTACTCTTAAATTCAAACTCATATTTGAAAGTGTTGTCTTAGAGACAGATAAGTAGTAAAAAGCATCTGCATTTTCTAATAAAGTTTCAAAGACTAAGTATACTTAATACCAGTAGTTTTAAAAAGTCAAATGATGCATGAAGAAAAAAATTCTCTGAAATAGATCCTTGTTTCTGTTTAGTGAAACATGCATTGGCTATTTTGCCAGAAACTTCTTCACTGGAAAAGTTTTAGTAGAAATTTTAAAAATATACACATCTTCAGAAGTAATGTTGGCTCCCATAAGTGCCATTCATTATCCAGAGATATTTCACATGTGGTTTGGTGCATGTTAATTGTTCATACTATTTCATACAAAAGGAATGGAAGATAAGGCAACTAATTGATACATTAGTAGTTGTTCCCACCTCCAAAAGTTGCAGGAGGCATTTTTAGCAGCCTTCATTTTCTTTGCAGGGGATCTGCTCTGAACAAAATGGCATATTCACTATTTTACCTTTCATTTATTTAGCAAGAAGCATTATCATCCATCCCAAGCACACATCTTTGCAGAATAACAAAGATGTACAAAGCAGCATTGGCCTTCATCCTAAGCACAATGCTTCAAGTAAGTATTTTTTATTTATTAAGTGCTTTTCATTTTACCTTAGGGCCTCATGGACTTGAGTAGATTCTTTCTCTGAGGTGCACAGATGGCCCTTTTATATTCATTATTATATATTGTTAATCTATGGTGATGAAAAAAATCTGTAGATTCTCTCTTTTCCCCTTTCCTGTGTAACCTTCCTTTTGAGTTTAATCCTAATAATTAGTTTTGGGGAGAATGAATGAATAGAATTATAGTGCTACTTCCTGTGATTCTTTGAAGTAAAAATATATCAGGTTTTTCATCATAAATTGTATGCAACCATTGTAAAAATGTTCCATGGGCTGGAATTTAATAGTGCTTCTTGCTTTTTTTTCCTTTTCTGCCACTCTTTTTAAACCTTGAAAAAAAAAATGGGAATGCATTCTAAAGGAAAATTTCTACTACTAAGAAAAAAAAAAAAACAGAAAAAGACAACATTGTTAAATGAAGAAGAAACTTTTATCAAGGCTAATTATATATTTTCATAATATGCAAAAAGTTGCTTGCCCCAAAGAAGGTTTTTTTTCTGAATAGCAACAACAAACAAAGTATGTCTGAAATTTAAAATTGCATATAAACTAGCCTTTGAAAATATAATCACACCCCAATGGAAGTACTCTGATGCCTCAGATTCTACAATGTTCTGAGGTATAAGTTGAGAATAGGGTATACGATTAAAGCCCTTCCTCCCATCTCACTTCTGATAATACTCTCATCTAGAGTTTGAGAGAATTAGTTCAGGGTTTCTGAGAAAGGCAAAGACTCTGAGATACAGTTCAGGCTCCAGTCTAATCAGAAATTAATAAAGGCAAAACATCTATTGAGCTCCTTCTCCAGAGAAGAGTATACCTGAAAATACTTTATAAAGATTCCCCTATTATAGTAGGTAGTTAGATAGTCTTTAACTGTTTACTGAATAATAAAAACTAATAAATTATACTATCTACCTATATCTAAGCATGCTCAATCTTAAATATTTCTATATGTTACAAAAATATTAATGGCCAACTGACTTCATTGGTCCATATTTTGATTCATTAATTTATTTATGCATTTAATAAACATTTATTGGGCATCAAATATGTGCCACATAACATAATACAGTCATAAAAAGTAAGTTGTTATTCTTTCCAAACTTACAGCTTAACAGAAAAGACAAACATATGTAATTAATGACCACAAAACTGGATGAATACTATGAGGGGGACAAGACCTTGGGTGATAAAGTCACAATGAGTCTGGTGTCTTCCAGAAATAAGGAATAATAAAATGCTCACCTGTTCTGACGAACCTTTGTGGAAAAATTAGGGATATTCATAGAAACAATAATGGCACAACTTCTCTCTGTTTAAACCTACTATCTCTGGCAATTATGATGGAAAGATAAAAAAGAGTGAAAAGAAATGAACAAAGCCTCCAAAAAACATGGGATTACATGAAAAGTCCAAATCTATGTTTAATCGGTTAACCTGAAAGTGAAGGGGATAATGCAACCAAGTTGGAAAACACTCTTCAGGATGTTATCCAAGAGAAATTCCCTAACCTAGCAAACTAGGCTAACATTCAAATTCAGGAAATACAGAGAACGCCACAAAGATACTCCTTGAGAAGAGCAACCCCAAGACACATCATTGTCAGATTCACCAAGGTTGAAATGAAGGAAAAAATACTAAGGGCAGCCAGAGAGAAAGGTCAGGTAAGCCACAAAAGGAAGCCCATGCACCTAACAAGGGACCTCTTGGCAAAAATCCTACAAGCAAGAAGAAAGTGGGGGCCAAGATTCAATATCCTTAAAGAAAATAATTTTAAACCCAGAATTTCATATCCAGCCAAACTAAGCTTCATAAGCAAAGGAGAAATAAAATCTTTACAGAAAAGAAAATTCTGAGAGATTTGGTCACCACCAGGCCTTCCCTACAAGAGCTCCTGAAGAAAGCACTAAACATGCAAAGGAAGAACCAGTACCAGCCACTGCAAAAACATACCGAATTGTAAAGACCACTGATGCTAGGAAGAAACTGCATCAAGCAATGGGCATAATAAACAGCTAGCACCATAATGGCAGGATCAAATTCACATATTACAATATTAACCTTAAATGAAAATGGGCTAAATGCCCAATTAAAAGAACCAGACTGGCAAATTGGATAGAGTCAAGACAAATTGCTGTGCTGTAATCCAGAGATCCATCTCACATGCAAAGACACATATAGGCTCAAAATAAAGAGATTGAAGAATATTTACCAAGCAAAAGGAGAGCAGAAAAAGCAGGGGTTGCAAGCCCAGTCTCTGATAAAATAGACTTTAAAACATCAAAGATCAAAAGAGACAAAGAAGAGCATTACATAATGGTAAAGGAATCAATGCAACAAGAAGAGCTAACTATCCTAAATATATATGCACCCAATACAAGAGCACACAGATATATAAAGCAAGTTCTCAGAGACCTACAAAGAGATGTAGACTCCCATACAGTAATAGTGGGATACATTCACACCCCACTGTCAATATTAGACAGATCGATGAAACAGAAAATTAACAAGGATATTCAGGACTTGAACTCAGCTCTGGACCAAGTGGATCTAATAGACATCTACAGAACCCTCCACCTTGAATCAACAGAATATACATTCTTCTCAGCACCACATCACACCTATTCTAACACTGACCACATAATTGGAAGTAAAACACTCCTCAGCAAATGCAAAAGAATGGAAATCATAACAACCAGTCTCTCAGACCACAGTGCAATAAATTTAGAATTCAGGATTAAGAAACTCACTCAAAACTGCACAACTACAAGGAAACTGAACAACCTGCTCCTGAATGACTACTGGATAAATAACGAAATAAAGGCAGAAATAAAAATGTTCTTTGAAACCAGTGAGACCCAAGACACAATGTCTCTGAGACACATTTAAAGCAGTGTGTATATGGAAATTTACAGCACTAAATGACTAAAACAGAAAGCATAAAAGATCTAAAATAAACACACTAAGTCAAAATTAAAAGAACTAGAGAAGCAAGAACAATCGAATACAAAAGCCATCAGAAGACAAGAAATAACTAAGATTGGAGCAAAACTGAAGGAGATAGAGACACAAAAAGCCCTTCAAAAAATTAATAAATTCAGGAGCTGGTTTTTTGAAAAGATCAACAAAATAGATAGACCACGAGCCAGACTAAGAAAGAAGAAAAGAGAGAAGAATCAAATAGATGAAATAAAAAATGATAAAGGCAATATTAACACTAATCCCATAAAAATACAAACTACCATCAGAGAATACTATAAATACCTCTATTCAAATAAACAGAAAATCTAGAGAAACAGATAAATACCTGGACACTTACACTCTCCCAAGACCAAACCAGGAAGAAGTCGAATCCCTGAATAGACCAATAACAAGGTCTGAAATTAAGGCAGCAATTAATAGCCTACCAACAAAAAAGGCCGGGACCATATGGTTTCACAGCTGAATTGTATTAGAGGTACAAAGAGAAGCTGGTACAATTCCTTCTGAAACTATTCCAAACAATAGAAAAAGAGGGAATCTTCCCTAACATATTTTATGAGGCCAACATCATGCAGAGACCAAAACCTGGCAGTCACACAGCTGAAAAAGAAAATTTCAGGTCAATATCCCTGATGAACAGCTATGTAAAAATCCTCAATAAAATACTAGCAAACTGAATACAACAGCACATCAAAAAGCATATCCATCACAATCAAGTTGGCTTCATCCCTTGGATGCAAGGCTGGTTCAACATACACAAATCAATAAATGTAATCTGTCACATACACAGAACCAAAGACAAAAACCATGATTATCTCAATAGATGTAGAGAAGGCCTTTGACAAAATTCAACAACTCTTAATGCTAAAAACTCTCAATAAACTAGGTATTGATGGAACATATCTCAAAATAGGAAGAGCTATTTATGACAAACTCATAGCCAATATCATACTGAATGGGCAAAAACTGGAAGCATTCCCTTGGAAAACTGACACAGAATGAGAGTGCCCTCTCTCACCACTCCTATTCAACAGAGTATTGGAAGTTCTGGCGGGTAATCAGGCAAGAGAAAGAAATAAAGGGTATTCAAATAGGTAAAGAGGAAGTCAAATTGTCTCTATTTGCAGAAAACATGATTGTATGTTTAGAAGACTCCATTGTCTCAGCCCAAAATCTCCTTAAGCTGATAAGCAACTTCAGCAAAGTCTCAGGATACAAAATCAATGTGCAAAAATTACAAGCATACCTATACACCAATAACAGACAAACAGAGAGCCAAAGCATGAGTGAACTCCCACTCACAACTGCTACAATGAGAATTAAATATCTAGGAACAAAACTTACAAGGAATGTGAAGGACCTCTTCAAGGAGAACTACAAGTCACCAATCAAGGAAGTAAGAAAGGACACAAATAAATGCAAAAACATTCCATGCT
The DNA here is from genome assembly GCA_031835075.1 of Saguinus oedipus. Taxonomy (NCBI): domain Eukaryota; kingdom Metazoa; phylum Chordata; class Mammalia; order Primates; family Cebidae; genus Saguinus; species Saguinus oedipus. Next base: position 182,216,330 of record CM063170.1, on the reverse strand, counting down.
CATGGTTAGGAAGAATCAATATCCATATTATCACCATCTAACTACCATTGACTTTCTTCACAGAATTGGGAAAAAACACATTAAATTTCATATGGAAACAAAAAAGAGCCTGCATAGCCAAAACAATTCTAAGCAAATAAACAAAGTTGGAGGCATCATGCTACTCAATTTCAAACTATACAAGGCTACAGTAACCAAAACAGCATGGTACTGTTACCAACACAGTGATATAGACAAATGGAACAGAACAGAGGCCTCAGAAATAATGCCACACTCCTACAACCATCTGATCTTTGACAAACCTCACAAAAACAATCAATGGGGAAAGGATTCCCTATTTAATACATGGTGTTGGGAAAACTCACTAGCCAAATGCAGAAAACTAAACTGGATCCCTTCTTTACATCTTATACAAAAATTAACTCAAGATGGATTAAAGATTTAAACATAAGACCTAACACCAAAAAGAACCTAGGAGAAAATCTAGGCAGTACCATTCAGGACATAGGCCTTGGCAGGAACTTTATGACGAAAGCACCAAAAGCAATGACAACAAAAGCCAAAATAGACACATGGGATCTAATTAAACTTAAGAGTTTCTGCACGGCAAGTAAAAGCTATCATCATAGTGAACAGGCAACCTACAGAATAAGAGAAAATTTTTGCAGTCTACTCATCTGACAAAGGGCTACAATCCAGATTCTACAAAGAACTTAAACAAATTTACAAGAGAAAAAAAAAACATCAAAAACTGGGCAAAGGATATGAACAGACACTTCTCAAAAGAAGACAATTATGCAGCCAAGAAACATATTATAAAAGTTCATAGTTACTATGCATTAGAGAAATGCAAATCAAAACCACAATGAGATACCATCTGACACCAGTTGGAATGGCAATCATTGAAAAGTCAGGAGACAACAGATGCTGGAGAGGATGTGGAGAAATCAGAACCATTTTACACTGTTGGTGGGAGTATAAATTAGTTCAACCATTGTGGAAGACAGTGTAGTGACTCTAGATTCCAAGTATCTAGAACTAGAAATGCCATTTGACCCAGCAATCCCATTACTGGGTATATACCTAAAGGATTATAAATTGCTCTATTATAAAAACATATGCACATGTATGTTTATTGCAGCACTGTTCACAATAGTAAAGACTTGGAACCAACCCAAATGCCCACCAATGACAGACTGGATAAAGAAAATGTGACACATATACACATGGAATACTATGCAATCATAAAAAAGGATGAGTTCATGTCCTTTGCAGGGACATGGATGAAGCTGGAAACCATCATTCTCAGCAAACTAACACAAGAGCAGAAAACTGAACACTGCATGTTCTCACTCATAAGGAGGAGTTGAAAAATGAGAACACATGGACACAGGGAGGAAAACATCATACACTGGGGACTGTCAGTGGGTGAGGGGGTAGGTAAGAAAGGGATAGCATTAGGAGAAATACCTAATGTAGATCATGGGATGATCGATGAATTCAACCACCATGGTATGTGTACACCTATGTAACAAATCTATACATGTACCCAAGAATGTAAGGTGCAATTTAAAAAAAGCAAAAACAAACAAACAAACAAAAACGCAGATAAATCTCATTTTTTGGTGTTCTATCACTAAACATATATTTTCCCAACTATCAAGGAAGAAGAGATATTCAACAGTGTTTCCTTCAAAGAAAAACAAAATAATGCTTGATAAAAAACGTTTTCAGGATTCTTAATCAATGCTTTCCTCATTTAAATAATTAACTTTGCTTTTATTCACTTGATTTTTTTTAAAACCAAGGGTTGTGTTTTTTAAACCAGTGACAAACTATGACACATTGCAGTTGTTCAGTTACATGTTTATTCAAGCTTTTTATATTTTACTCAAATATAAATTATATTTACATTCAATGTAAATTTCACCTCATGCCTTACTAATCTGTCTATATTGTCTTTAAAACATTTATGTCTTTAAAAAATACTCAAATCAATGACCCCTCAAAAATGTACAGAGAGGACATCATTGTCACACTCTCAAAGCAGCAAAATTTGTAAAATTACCATCTAAGATTGACATTCAAAGATGTAGCTTGCTGAGTGTTACACTTAAAAAGATGAGTCCAGTGGCATCCAAGCTTATGTATTGCTGTTGTCATTGTTTGCTCCTCTAAGGGTTACACAGGGAAGTACAGTGATGTGAAGTCAGTGGAAGAAAGTTTCTGGTAATAGCAGAAATACTATCAGAAGCAGTACACGTGTATTTAAAATTAGTTACCAAATGACTACGTAAGAAGTGAAAAGGTAAATGCACTGGGCTGTATTTTGACTCAATCTGTGACTTGCTTGTCAAACCTGTTTGGAATGTAGAAAAGCTCACCATTTTAAAGGGCAATTGCTATTATGGGTGTGTGCTTTAGCTTTGTTTTCCATTCTTGCTTGATTAACAGGCTTTCCTACACATAAACCTGAAGAAGAGAAACTAGATGGTAGGCAATTTTTCATTTCTCTGAAAGCCGCAGGAGGAAAAAAAACCTCTTCCAAGTAAAACCTGAGAGGAAACCTAGTTTCCTTTTAGTCATGTTCCATTCTTGCTCTTGTGTTCACAACATGTTCACAAATAAATGATTCCAATTTTCAGCCAGAATTTAAATCTCAAGTGTTCCACTCACTCAAAAAAGAACATAAAGGCACAGAATGATGTATCTAACTTTTGCTGTGACAAAATGTTCCCTTTGGAAACCAAATTAAGTTATTGGTCTAATCTCAACTAGGTTAACACAAAATTTTGACTGGGAAGGGCCCAATCCTTGGCAATAAAAAACTGACCTTTGAAATTTTATTCATCTGTCTATAAAGTACAATTTTGTCTCTCTCTCTCCCTCCTCCTCCTTCTTTCTCTCTTCCTTTCTTTCCTTCCTTTCTTTCTTCTCTTCCCTTCCTCTTCCCCTTCCCCTCCCCTCCCCTCCCCTCCATTTCTTTCTTTTCTTTTTCTTTCTTTCCAGGCTGCAGTGCAGTGGCACGATCTCAGCTCACTGAAACCTCTGCCTCCCAGGTTCAAGCAATTCTCCTGCCTCAGCTTCCCTAGTAGCTGGGACTACAGGTGCCTGCCACCACACCCAGCTAATCTTTTGTACTTTTAGTAGAGACAGAGTTTCATCATGTTAGCCAGGATGGGCTGGACCTCCTGACCTCATGATCCACCTGCCATGGCCTCCCAAAATGCTAGGATTACAGGCATGAGCCACTGTGCCCAACCAAAGCAGAATTTTCTTAATGTTATTAAGAGGGAAATAATTGTATACGCAAATTAGATGTCTTTATTTAAAAGTATTGAATGACTAACAATAATTTCAACTCAACCGACATTGCCTATCTTCTAACACTGCGTAAGTCCTTAGGTTGTAAAGACAATATACCCAACCTCAGAAGTTATTGGTTTAGTAAGAGAAATGAAAAGATTAACAAACTATTACATTCATAGAGAACATACAAATAAAAATGAATATTTTATTTCAGGCAATTTCAAATAAGACTTTTTGGTTTTTTGGAAGATAGATATGCAAACAACATTGATGGTTATAATATTGAAATGCTTGAATGCTCATGTGCCGTGGGGCAATAGAAGCTGGCCTCCTAGAACAGAACAGGACAGTTGGCTTTGTTGACTAGATTAGGCTAATTGAGGAGCCAGGGAAGGGGAAACAGCTCAGTGGATAGCAAGAGTACAAAGTATCAGAATTCTCAGGAAAATTGGAGAGATATTAAGTAAAGATCAGAGTATTGCTGAGAAAGACAAGTTTTGCCTGGGAATAATTTAGTCAGTATTCTTTCTGGCAAAAGTGACAATAAAACTTGAACTTACTTAGTTAAAAATATAATTCATTGGTTTTCACAATTGAAATGTGCTGGGCAGAATGGAGAAAAGCAGGCAAAGGCTATACCCATGGGGTTGTCACGAATCCACTCCTCACTTTCTGTTTGTACCCTTCTGTGTTGGCTTCCTTCACAGACATGCTGAATGGACTACCACAACTGTAAGTTTATATTCTATCAATTTAACAATTCAAGCAAAAATTAAGGTATTGTTTATTTTCTCCAAAGAGTCTGACAATTTAAAAACACTGATAAATCAAATCCCTGCCTGTGGCACTTTCTAGTGTCCTCTTCACAAAAATCAATCTTTTTGTATAATTAAGAGTGGTATTCAGTTGCTATAAGGACAATGATTAAAAGAAGTCACATGTTTATGTTTGCATCATAAAAAAATATAAATAAAGTCATGTAGTCCAGGACTACTGTGCCAAATCCATAGTCAGAAATATAAGGATTGGAAAGAAAGAGACTAAACTGCCATTTTGTATATTTGACAAAATTGTCTAAATTAGAAAACATTAAATATTATACAGAGAAATCATTATAAATAATATGAGTGACTGGCAAGATTGCTGGGTATAGAAAGTAATATATAGCAATAGTTTCATTCCTATACAGCAACCACTGAGTAGTTGCATCTTATTAATAAAATATATTTCTTTCTTCCTTTTCTTTCTTTTCTTTCTTCCTCTCTCTCTCTCTCTCTCTCTCTCCATCTCTCCCTCTCTCTTTCTTTATTCCTCTTTTTTCTTTCTTATTTCAATAGCTTTTGGGGTATAAGTGATTTTTCATTACATGAATAAATTCTATAGTGGTAAATTCTGAGACTTTAGTGAACCCATCACCTGAGTAGTATACACTGTACCCAGTATGAGTCTTCTATTCCTCACCCACTGATCCTTCCCACTCACAGCCCCAAAGGCCATTATATAACTATGTATGTCTTTGCATCCTCATAGCTTAGCTCTCACTTAGAAATTAGAACATATGGTATTTGGCTTTCCATTCCTGAGTTACTTCACTCAGAATAATGGCCTCCAGCTCTATCCAAGTTGCTGCAGAAGACATTATTTTGTTCATTTTTATGGCTCAGCAGTATTCTATGGTGTATATATGCCACATTTTCTTTATCCACTCATTGGTCAACGGTCGCTTAGGTTGGTTCTGTATCTTTGCAACTGTGAATTGTGCTTCTCTAAACGTGTGTGCATGTGTCTTCATATAATGACTTATTTTCCTTTGGATAGATACCCAGTAGTGGGATTGCTGGATCCAATGGTAGATTTGCTTTTAGTTCTTTAAGGAAACTCCATACTGTTTTTCAGTATGGAGCTTGTATTAATTTACAGAGCTTGTATTAATTTACATTCCCACCAACAGTATAAAAGTATTCATTTTTAACCACATCTACAGCTGCGTCTATTTTTTTTTTTTTTTACTTTTTAATTATGGTCATTCTTGCAGGAGTAAGGTGATATCTCACTGTGGTTTTAATTTGCCTTTCCCTAATGATTAGTGCTGTTGAAATTTTTTCATACATTTGTTGGCCATTTGTATAGCTTCTTTTGAGAAACATCTATTCATGTCCTTTGCTCACCTTTTGATGGGATTATTTGTTTCAAATAAACATTATTGTCTATAGCAACAGATATAAAGTAATAAACTAACCGTAAGAAATTTGAATAGTATCAATAGACAAAATTTTACTTAAATAAATTTAAACATTTGGAGAAATATACATATTCATGGATAAAAAGACATACTGGCATAAAGCTATCAATACTTCCCAAATAAACATAAAATTAAGTGCAATTGGATCCCCCCTAGCAATTTTTAAAGAAACTTACAGAAGTGTATATATGAAAAAGTAATAAAACAAAAATGTTATCAAGAAACCTGTCAAAAAAATTTATATGGAAAGGCAAAGAGCCACAAATAGGCAAGGCACAAGCCCTTTGCCCTTCAACATCAGTCTATTATAAAATTAAGTTAATTAAGAAGCATGGTATTAGGATAAAGATAGGAAATTTGACCAACAAAACAAAACAAAATAGAAAAATCACAAACATAAATATAATACATCAGAAAATGTACATTGAAAACCATTGAGGGAAGACACTGTCCAATAAATGTTACTGGAAAAATTATTTGTATACAGAAAGTTGAGTTGGATACTTACCTTACGCAATGAAAAGTGAAAATTAATTTCAAATAAGTAATAGGCCTAAATATGTAGGAAAACAATTTGAAACCCTGGAGAAAAAAAATGTTTTTATGACATTAACATAGAAAAGTATTTCTAAAATTGACTCAGTTTTCCATAGAAAGATTGATAAATTTGGTACTACCTTACATTTTAATTCCATGCATCAAAAGACATTGAAACAAAGTAAAAAGTCCAGTAACTTCCTGGAAGATTATCTTCAAATTTAGTAAGTGTCCATTAATTATGTTCCATAATATATAAATTATTTTTTAAAATCTATAAGAGAAATATAAATAATTCAATAGAAAAACTGATAATAGGTACTGGCAATTTACAAATCAAGAACCTTACCTGAGTAAGAACAAATAGAAATATATAAAAAAATTGTCTCCAATTTTTAAAGAAATGCACATTAAAATCATAATAAAATACCATTTATGGCTAAAATCTTCTGAAAAACTGTAAAAGCCTGACAGCAGAGTGCATATAAATTAGTTAAAATTCTCCCATCATCACAAAAGAGTATAAATTCCTAAAGCCAATTTGAGGGTTATTTGGCAAAACTTGGAAAAGTGGAAAAATGATTTAGCAATTTATTTTTATGTATTTGACTCTAGATAAATCTTCAAACATGCAAAAAACGTATACAAGAATATGCACAGCAAAATGTGGGGGTCCGGCACGTCTGCCGGGGGGCTTCCAACCAGCAGAGAGCCTCAGCCCCACTCAAGTGTTCTCAACCTGGAAGAGGGAGTGCGCGGAAGAAAAGACAAATAGAAAGTGGGGTCTGGAGGACTGCCAGGTAATACCAGGAGAGCAAGTGCCAAAGCAGCAAGTTTATTTGTGCAAACCACAGGTTATATACCTTTTAGCGCTTGAGGAGTGACGTACATTCCATTGTATCTTGAAATAAAATCAAGAACAAAAATCACAAGAAAAGGGGTACAGAAAGTATTACTCATAATCATAGGGTGTAGAGCAAAGGGACAATAAAGTTTGTGAAAAAGGGGGTCATAAATCTAAACATATGCTCATCTAAAATAAGTCAAGCAAGCAATAAGATCATTAATAAGGTATAGCTGGACATTTCCAAATGTCATTCCAACCTTGCCTATTCATATAGGATCATATGCAAACAGTATGATTGAGTTAGCAGAGGTAAATAAAGTCATACAGTCATTGTGCAGAGAAGGAACTAGGAGGCACACAATGTCTAACTATACAATGTCTCATTAGACCACAAGGCCTGAGCTCAGCCATTCTGTTGCAAATGTCAGAGGCAAAAATAAATGATTAAAGAATCAGTGCAACCAGACTTCCTCTTTCCCCTTAGCTCAACAGCCTCCAGGAGAGGAGAAACATGTATGGGCTCAAGCTCAAGATGGCGAGGGTCCTGTCAAGGGCCCTTCACAGGAGCGATCCCCACAGCAAAAGTGTTTAGAAAAGCAAAAAGACAGGCACAAATGACATAAGTCTCTATGAGGAGAAGAATAAATATACTATGGTACATTCATATATTTGAATATTATGTAGATGTGTAAATTAAATTAATGCACCCATTCTGCATAGATCCATACAGATATATCTTAAACACTCAATTTTAATTAAAAAGGCAAAGATGTGATACATACATATAATATATATAAATATAATACTGTTTTAGTCAGTTCTGGCTGCCATAATAAAATATCACAGACTGAGTAGCTTAAACAACAGAAATCTATTTCTCACAGTTCTGGGGAAGTCTAAGATCAAAGTGTCAGCATGGTCAAGTTCTATGATGGCTCTCTTATGAGATGTGGACTGCCAGCTTCTCATTGTATCTTCCTATGACAGCAAACAGAAAGAGAAAGCAAGCTTCTTTGTCTCTTTTTATAAGGATACCAACCTGATTTATGAGAGTTCCAACCTCATAATTTGGTACCATCCTGATTTATGAGAGTTCCAACTTCATAATCTATCTCCCAAAACTCCACCTCCTAATACTATCACACTGAGGTTAAGAGTTCAATATATGAATTTGGGTGGACACAAACATTCAGATAATGGCAAATAGTCAAATAGAACTGCATATTTTTAAGGAATATATACATATTTGGCAAAATGAAACAGCTATCTAAGGAAATGATATACACAAAATGAGGATGGCATTTATCTCTGAATAAGAATTGGAACAAATTTGAGAAAAAATACTTAGGAAGATTCCACTCACATTTTTATATTTTATATTATTTTATCTGAGTAGTAATTAAGAGGGAATTGATTCATTATCATTAATACATTTTATATATGATATGTTTTAATAGGTTTAAAAAGAAAATATGAATTCATAGAAAAGTTGAGTGAATTGGGATATAAAAAGTAGACAGTAGCAAAAGGTAAAATATAGGTGTATTATTGTTAAGTAAGGAGTTTTTCAACCTCAACCCATAGGAATCTAGCCCACTATTTGCTTTTGTAAATAAGGTTTTATTGGAACACAGTCATACTCACTTATTTATATGTTGTCTATGGGTACTTTTATACTACATCAGAGTCCAGTAGTTACAAAATATACAGTATAGCCACGACTTATATGGCTCTCTACAGAGAAAATCTGTCAACCTCTGCTCTAAATAGCTGAAGACAGACTTTGCTTGAGGTATAATTACAAATTTTTATTTGTTGTATACCTTCTATAGACAGTTTAAATTTATTGTCTAAATTAATTCTTAATATTTGAGAGAATGTTCGTATCATCCTGATATTACAGATAAGAAAACCTAGTCCCAGAGAATTTAAATAACTTACTTAATATCTTTCTGAATACTGAGAGACAAAAATAGGTTTCTCTGACTTAAATCAAAATATACTGATGTAAACCATGACAGAAAAGTCAGAAATTGATTCTAATTCTTTTTATTTTTAGCCTACACTTTCTCATTCTGTCAAAATAGAGGATGTTGGATCAATGATTTGGAAAACGGTAAGACATAATATGTAAAATATATGGAAATTAGAAGCTATAAAGCAATATAAACTTTGTTTAAAATTATTAGAAGTAAAACTTCCGGGGCCTGGTGGGGGACGATGGCACTATAAAAGCAACTCAGGATTGCAGCTCTCAGTGAAAACGCAGACAGTGAGTTCACACTGCATTTCTGGGAAATTCCCAGGTGTAGGAGAGACACGGGATGCCAGCACAGCTGTTTTGGCTGATGCAGCTGTTTTGGCCAGCCCCGCAGTACAGCAGCACTCCGCACAAAATGCACTGGTCTGGGTGCCCTGTTAAACTGGCAATTTGAGATTTGGGAGGGCAGATTAGCATATTCATCTGATTAAATGAGACTTGGACAGTGAGCCAAGCCAGGAGATTACTGGGAAGTGAACTGAGCTGGCGCAGTGGGTCCCTGCACGGGAAATCACACAGATCCCGGTGCCCTTTCAGCAGGTGACTGAAACACCTGGGAGAGAGTCAACAGTTCAACTTTAAAAAAATCAAAAGGGCTCTGAGGCAGGCAGCCAGGTGATCAGGCTCGACGGGTCCCACCCCCATAGGGACAAACAAAATGGCAATTCAAAATGCTCGGGGTTGAGAGTTTCACGGTGGGCACAGCTGAACGCAGGATGGTGCAGCTTGGTGGGGAAGGGGCCTCCGCCATTACCAAAACATCCCGCCCCTACTGAGGTACTCTCCCATTGCTGAAACAGCCTGCCATTGCCGAGGCAACCCGCCATAACAGAGAGATTCTGCCAAAAGGGCAGAGCCCACGACAGCAGGGCGAAGCCCACGGCAATAGGGTGGAGCCCACGGCAACAGGACAGAGCCCATGACAGTAGGGTGGAGCCTATGGCAACAGGGCGGAGCCCATAGCAGCAGGGCAGAGCCCATGGCAACAGGGCAGACCCCACGGCAGCAGGGCAGAGCATTGGCAGGCAAATAGTGACTAAGCTGCCTCCTAGCTAAGCGGGACAGTGCAACGGATACTCATAAATAAAGCCCTAACTCCCTGAGACAGAGCATATGAAGAAAAAAAGGGGTTTTATGAGTTCTGCTGCAGCAGACTTCAACGTACTTGCCTAGCAGCTCTGAATGAACAACAGAGCTCAAAGCTCAGCACTTGAGCTCCTATAAAGTAAGACCATCTCCTCAGGCAGCTCCCTGACCCCTGTATACCCAAAAAGTCACCTCAAAAAGGACTGAGCGGACTGACATTTGGTGGGCATAATTCTGGGACAAAGATAGCAGAAGAAGAAACTGGTAGCATCCCTCACTGTTCTGCAGCTGCTACAGGTGTACCCCAGACAAGCAGGGCCTGGGGTGGACCTCAGCAGTCTTACAGCAGAGGGGCTAGACCGTTAGAAGGAGAACTAAGAAACAGAAATATTTCATCAACAATCTGGGTCTCCACTCAGAGACCCAATTGAAAAATCAGCAACTACTCAGACGACAGGTGGATAAATCCACAAAGATGGGAAGAAACCAGAGCAAAAAGGAGAAAAACACCCAAAACCAGAACATCTTGCCTCCTACAAAGGACCAAAACACCTCACAAGCAAGGGAACAAAGCTGGATGTAGAATGAGTGTGATGAAATGATGGAATCAGACTTCAGAAGGTGGGTAATGAGAAATTTCCGTGAGCTAAAAGAACATGTTCTAAATCAATGCAAAAAAACTAAGAACATTCAAAAAAGATTTGAGGAAATGATAACAAGAATGGACAACTTAGAGAGGAATATGAATGAACTGAAGGAGCTGAAAAACACAACATGAGAACTTCGCAAAGCATGCACAAGTTTCAACAGCCAAATTGACCATGCAGAAGAAAGGCTATCAGAAGTCGAAGACCAAATCAATGAAATAAAATGAGAAGCCAAGATTAGAGAAAAAAGTGCAAAAAGGAATGAACAAAGTCTCCAAGAAATGTGGGACTATGTGAAGAGACCTAATCTACGTTTGATAGGTGTACCAGAATGTGATGAAGAGAATAAATCCAAGCTGAAAAATACTCTTCAGGATATTCTCCAGGAAAATTTCCCAAACCTAGCAAGGCAGGCCAATATCCAAGTCCAGGAAATACAGAGAACACCACAAAGATATTCCACAAGAAGAGCAACCCCAAGGCACATAATTGTCAAATTCAACAGGGTATAAATGAAGGAGAAAATGCTAAGGGCAGCCAGAGAGAAAGGTCAGGTCACCCACAAAGGGAAGCCCATCAGACCCACAGTAGATCTCTTGGCAGAAACTCTACAAGCCAGAAGAGAGTGGGGGCCAATATTCAACATCCTTAAAGAAAAGAACTTCCAACCCAAAATTTCATATCCAGCCAAACTGAGCTTCATACGTGAAGGAAAAATAAAATCCTTTGCAAATATGCAAGTACTCAGAGATTTTTTGTCACCACCAGGCCTGCTTTACGAGAGCTCCTGAAACAGGCACTACACATAGAAAGGAACAACCAGTACCAGCCATTCCAAAAAACATGCAAAATGCTAAAGAGCATCAACAAAATGAAGAATCTGCATCAGCTAACGGGCAAAACAGCCAGCTAGCATCAAAATGGCAGTATCAAATTCACACATAACAATATTAACCATAAATGTAAATGGGCTAAATATACCAATCAAAAGACACAGACTGGCAAATTGGATAAAAAGCCAAAACCCAACAGTGTGCTATATCCAGAAAACCCATCTCACCTTCAAGGATACACAAAGGCTCAAAATAGAGGGATGGAGGAAGATTTACCAAGCAAATGGAGAGCAAAAAAAGCAGGAATTGCAATTCTCGTCTCTGATAAAATAGACTTTAAAGCAACAAAGTTCAAAAGAGACAAAGAAGGACATTACATAATGGTCAAGGGATCAATACAACAAGAGCTAACGATCCTAAATATATATGGACCCAATACAGGAGCACCCAGATATATAAGGCAAGTTCTTAATGACTTACAAAGAGACTTAGACTCCCACACAATAATTGTGGGAGACTTTAACACTCCACTGTCAATATTAGACAGATCAACCAGACAGAAAATTAACAAGGATACCCAGGACCTGAACTCAGACCTGGAACAAGCAAACCTGATAGACATTTACAGAACTCTCCACCCCAAATCCACACAATATACATTCTTCTCAGCACCACATCGCACCTACTCTAAAACTGACCACATAATTGGAAGTAAAGCATTCCTCAGCAAATGGAAAACAACAGAAATCATAACAAACAGTCTCTCAGACCATATTGCAATCAAGTTAGAACTCAGAATTCAGAAACTAACTCAGAACCACACAGCTTCATGGAAAATGAACAACTGGCTCTTGAATGTTGATTGGATAAACAATGAAATGAAGGCAGAAATAAAGAAGTTCTTCGAAACCAACAAGAATGAAGATACAACATACCAGAATCTCTGGGACACATTTAAAGCAGTATCTAGAGGAAAATATATAGCAATAAGTGCCCATATGAGAACAGTGGAGAGATCCAAAATTGACACCCTAACATCAAAATTGAAAGAGCTAAAGGAGCAAGATTAAAAAAACTCAAAACCTAGCAGAAGACAAGAAATAACTAAGATCAGAGCAGAACTGAAGGAGATAGAGACACGAAAAACCCTTCAAAAAAATCAATAAATCCAAGAGCTGTTTTTTTGAAAAGATCAACAAAATAGACCACTAGCCAGACTGATAAAAAAGAAAAGAGAGAACAACCAAATAGACACAATAAAAAACTATAAAGGGGAAATCACCACAGATTCCACAGAAATTCAAACCATCATCAAAGAATACTACAAACAATTCTATGCACATAAACTAGTAAACCTGGAAGAAATGGATAAATTCCTGGACACCTGTGTCCTCCCAAGCCTAAACCAGGAGGAAGCCAAAACTATGAATAGACCAATAAGAAGGTCTGAAGTCAAGGCAACATTTAAGAGCCTACCACAAAAATAAAAGCCCAGGTCCAGATGGGTTCACAGCCGAATTCTACCAGACACACAAAGAGGAGCTGGTAACATTCCTTCTGAAACGATTCCAAATAATCCAAAAAGAGGGAATCCTTCCCAAATCATTTTATGAGACCAGCATCCTCCTGATACCAAAACCCGGCAGAGACTCAACAAGAAAAGAAAACTTCAGGCCGATATCCATGATGAACATAGATGCAAAAATCTTCAATAAAATATTGGCAAGCTGATTGCAACAGCACATCAAAAAGCTTATCCATCATGATAAAGTAGGATTTATCCCGGGGATGCAAGGCTGGTTCAACATAGGCAAGTCTATAAACATAATTCACCACATAAACAGAACCAAAAACAAAAACCACATGATTATCTTAATAGACACAGAGAAGGCCTTTGACAAAATTCAACAGCTCTTTATGCTAAAAACCCTCAATAAACTCGGTATTGATGGAACGTATCTCAAAATAATAAAAGCAATTTACGACAAACCAACAGCCAATATCATACAGAATGGGAAACACCTGGAAGCATTCCCTTTGAAATCTGGCACTAGACAAGGATGCCCTCTCTCACCACTTCTATTCAATATAGTACTGGAAGTTCTAGCCAGAGCAATCAGGCAAGAAAAAGAAATAAAGGGTATTCAAATAGGAAAGGTCTATTTGCAGACGTCATGATAGTATATCTAGAAGACCTCATCACCTCAGCCCAAAAACTCCTGAAACTGATAAGCAACTTCAGCAAAGTCTCAGGATATAAAATCAATGTGCAAAAATCACAAGCATTCCTATACACCAATAACAGACTTAAGGAGAGCCAAATCAAGAACAAACTGCCATACACAATTGCTACAAAGACAATAAAATACCTAGGAATAAACCTTACAAGGAACGTAAGGGATCTCTTCAAGGAAAACTACAAACCACTGCTCAACCAAATAAGAGAGGACACAAACAGATGGAGAAACATTCCATGTTCCTGGTTAGGAAGAATCAATATCATGAAAATGGCTATACTGCCCAAAGTAATTTACAGAATCAATGCTATCCCCATCAAGCTACCATTGACTTTCTTCACAGAACTGGAAAAAACCACCTTGAACTTCATATGGAACCAAAAGAGAGCCTGCATAGCCAAATCAATCCTAAGCAAAAAGAACACAGCAGGAGGCATCACACTACTGGACTTCAAAATATACTACAAGGCTACAGTAATCAAAACAGCATGGTACTGGTACCAAAACAGAGATATAGACCAATGGAACAGAACAGAGGCATTGCAGGCAACACAGCATATCTACAACCATACAATCTTTGATAAACCTGACAAAAACAAGCAATGGGGAAAGGACTCCCTGTTTAATAAATGGTGTTGGGAAAACTGGCTAGCCATGTGCAGAAAGCAGAAACTGGACCCCTTCCTGACATTTTACACTAAAATTAACTCCAGATGGATTAAAGACTTAATCATAAGGCCTGGCACCATAAAAACCCTAGAAAAAAATCTAGGCAAAACCATTCAGGACATAAGAGTAGGCAAGGACTTCATGACCAAAACACCAAAAGCATTGGCAACAAAACCCAAAATAGACAAATGAGACCTAATCAAACTCCACAGCTTCTGCACGGCAAAAAAAAACAGTCACGAGAGTGAATCGGCAACCAACAGAATGGGAAAAAATTTTTGCTGTTTACCCATCTGACAAAGGGCTGATATCCAGAATTTACAAAGAACTCAAACAGATTTACAGGAAAAAAACAAACAAGCCCATCCAAAAATGGGCAAAGGATATGAACAGACACTTTACAAAAGAAGACATACATGAGGCCAACAAACATATGAAAAAATGCCCATCATCACTGGTCATTAGAGAGATGCAAATCAAAACCACATTGAGATACCATCTCATGTCAGTTAGAATGGCGATCAATAAAAAATCTGGAGACAACAGATGCTGGAGACGGTGCGGTCCTCAAGGACCTAGAAATAGAAATTCCATTTGACCCAGCAATTCCATTACTGGGTATATATCCAAAGGACTATAAATCGTTCTACTATAAGGACACATGCACACGAATGTTCATTGCAGCACTGTTTACAATAGCAAAGACCTGGAACCAACCCAAATGCCCATTGATGATAGATTGGACAGGGAAAATGTGGCACATATACATGATGGAATATTATGCAGCCATCAAAAACGATGAGTTCATGTCCTTTGTAGGAACATGGATGAATCTGGAGAACATCATTCTCAGCAAACTGACACAAGAACAGAAAACGAAATGCCGCATATTCTCACTCATATGTGGGTGATGAACAATGAGAACACATGGACACAGGAAAGGGAGTACTACACACTGGGGTCTACTGGGGGGAATAGGGGAGGGACAGCGGGGTGGGGGGAGCAGGGGTGGGATAGCATGGGCAGAAATGCCAAATGTGGGTGAACAGTGCGGAAGGCAGCAACACACACTGCCATGTGTGTACCTATGCAACTATCTTGCATGTTCTGCACATGTACCCCAAAACCTAAAATGCAATAAAAAATGAAAAAAAATTTAAAAAATGAAGTAAAACTTCCCCCAATAAAGGAATTACATAAACATATACATAACACAACCTATTTATTCTGCCTTAGAAGATACAGAGAAACTGTGTTGGCTTAACCAATCAATTATATGTCACTCTACAACTCCACAATTCTGTTGATTATTTGTTTCCTACAAATAACTGACACAAATTATGTTTTCTATAATGAGGTAGAAGATACTAAAGAAAAAAAAAAACTTGCAATGATAGACTATAAATGCCTTGGGGGTTGGCACTGTGTATACAAATACAAATGTCCAGGGGATGAATACATTATATTTAAGCAGGGTGTTCAACCAATATTTTTAGAAGTGCTATATCTAATACAAAGAACCTTAGAAAAAGAGAGATTTAGCAAAATCATGGGAGCTTGAAAAAAAAAAAGTATCACCTACTTAGAGACTATCCAAACAGCAAGAGAAAAGAATATAAAGGAAAACAAGAGAAAGATGCAGTCTGGGGATGAGCTTAATCTAGCTTTGAGTCTTAAAACTTCAAAGGACTGGAGTACAGAACAGGGAGAGACAACAATAGGAAAGGGAAAGAAGTGTTAAGGAATATACAGGATTATGGATTTCACTTGGCCATCGCATAACATTATCAGCCAAAGCCAATTTATACGGTTGTCTAAGAAAAAAGATCAGACGTAGACACAGAAAACATTAGGTAAAAGTGCTTTGGTTATCAAATTAGCATGTTCTATATTTTATATTAAAAAGATAAGCTCTTTTGAAAAATTACTTAATATTTTACAATTAGTATTTCCATTTTTTGTGTTTATTATTTTATAAATGTTACAAGAAATAACTAGGCTTTATTTCAGAAGTATATAAAACCTTAAACATAAAAGACATCAGAGTTACTATATTGGTCACACTGAAGAAGGCGTTTTTACCTTTTCAAATTTGTGTTAAATTTTTATTTATTTTGAACCAATCCCCATCACTTGCTAAAGAAAATGGAAGAGAAATAATAAAAGTCCCCAAACAAGTGGGATGCTTGAGGTCACCCAAATTCTTGGTGCTATATTATGACAGGAATGGGATTTGAAAGAACCTGGAATTTCATTCCAGAAGAAACTTCCTAAGGTTCTTTGCATATGTCGTGCAATAGAATGTTCCTTGTGTAAAGTGTCTCTTTGCTGCTGGTGTTGAAGAACATGGAATCAATGTCTAGTATTCCTGACACTGCTGTCTTCCACATGTGGATTCAGTACAAACATCCAATTCACAGGCAATACAGTTCTTGCTGTATTGTAAATAATCTGCTATTTCTTGTGTACATATAAGAAAAGATATAATTAAGTCTCCAGAACAATTCCTTCAGATGGGATTTGGTGAATAATATAAAAAAAAAAAATCATCTGGTTCAGGAAATCAGTGTTGGTTTGGGAAACTCAGGGAGTTCTGAGTTAACACCCAGATATTAGTCATTGAGTACAGTGTAACTGAAGCTTCTGGGACTTTAGGATATTGAGCTGTTGCAATTTATTAGACATTTTCTTTGATTTTCAAAACCTCTGACTAAGGAAAAGGTCATACAGTAATCACTAGCTATGTGACCTTTAAACAGTCACAATACTTGATTGGGTATTGGTTTCCTAATCTGGAAGGTGAAGGGATTACAGATGATCTACATCTCCAACCTTCTATTTCTATAAATTGAAGTAGCCTGCTAATAACACAAATAGATCTCAGCATAATTACAGAAAAGTACAAAACTTCCATAATGTAAAACCATCCCAGCCTAGTCCCTCAGGGGAACTACTGGTTTGTCATTTAATTGGGGTGGCACACGCAACGCAAATATTTCAAAGCTGGATTCTGAAGGGCTATGGGGCAATGCTGTGCTAATCTGAACTACAGGCATCAAATCGTCTTGAGCAATTATTTTAGAAAAATAGAAGACTTAACTAAATGTGAAAATAAGATTACTTGAAGTGGAGGAGGACTGAAAATATGGGGGGAAAAGTACCTTAGGTGGAATTAATTTAACTTTTGGCAAAATCTGTGTGAGGGGATAAGAAAGGAAGGTGTGGGTGGTATGGCCCATAGCAAATAATTCATTCCCTTGAAAGAGAAAGAGCAGATCAAATACATTTTGATGCACTATTTTCAAAAGGAAAGGGGTGAAATAAAGTTCCAATGAGCACAAATGTTAAAAGTATATTATGTAAGGCTACATTTAGTTATAAAACCACCATGTTTTATATAGTTAATTTTGAACTCCACTTTATCTGGGCAATAATTTAAAATTTAATCGTTACATAACGTTTCAATGTTTTACTTTTATTTCAATTGTCTCTAAGAGTTGTGTAAGTCTTGGCGAAATAAACTTGGTTGGAGGATAAATCATTCAGTTATTAGGGATTTAGGTAGACTTGGCATCTTATCAATATAAGTCTCTTCCTCGTAACCTAAAGGCATGATGATGCTTCACTCCAGTATGTGTAGTGAGATTGCAGCACAAGACTTGTTGAGCTAACCAGAGAACTTGCTGCTAACATGCATCCTTTTAAACTAAAAAGATACACATTCTCAGATATGAGTTAGACCTTTCCAGCAGGACTTGCACATATTTTAAACTAGAAAATGCAACAAAACTTTTGGCAAATTCTGTATTATTCTTCTATTTGCATTGCTTCATTCTATCAGAAAAAAATCATTTAATTTTCCAAACTCACTTTACATGTTTACTGTCTGTCCTAGGGTGCTGACTCATGTAAGGTATATCAACAGGATTCCATTGCCTTGAGTCTCTAAAGGAAGCTGAGGCAGAGAGAAAGCTGAGTCCATATGCTCCATAGTGGTTTAAGAAATGGTAGTAAACTTGGCCCTGACACTAGGTTACATGCTAACTATCTGACATTGTTATATAGAAAAAGAGAAGGCACAATTATAAATGCAGAATAGGTTTGCAGAGATAGAAAGAAACTGAAGCAAATTTTTAATAAGAAGCAGTGTCAAGAAGCTACTAGCTCCACAAAGAATGGAGAAAGTAGTCTTGGCTCCAGCTCTTCTGTGTTATCCAATCGTATTTTGCTTTCAATTCTTGGAGTTTCATAAACTCTGTAGCACCCCATATATTAGTTAAGACTTTTTAGACATGACAGACTCTACTCAAACTTAAACAAACAAATAATGTAACATATTAACTCATATGAATATCTACGGAATATCCTATGTTGGGTATGGCTTGATTTAAAAATTTAATTATGTCATTAGGAAATCTATCTAAGTTTTTCTTCCTCTTAGCTCTCCTTTTTCCTAATAGGCCTGATTCTCAGCAATGATAATCCTTAATGATCTTCAATGGTCTTGGTCTCTAGAGTAAGAAGCTTAAGTTTCAAGGTCCATATCAATCCCTCAAAAAGAACTCTGATTGGCTTGGCTGAGTAATTTTGTTACTGATGTCTTAATTAATAATTCTAGAGAGATAGGGTATTGTAGATGGTTTAGCCTCATTGTGAAACACCTTCATACTACAGGTGAAGCTATGTGATTGTCAGTCCCTTCGGGGTAAAGAAAGAAAAACTGTAAATGAAAAAACTGCTGAGCAGGTCAAGAAGGGAAAAGATCTACATTCCTTTATTCTATTTTGGGAAATCATTCACCACCCTCTTCTCCTTCAAGTGTATGCCATAAAAACAAACTTACCATTTTCTGGGCTAATTACATTTTGAAAAGTACCAAAGCTGAGATGGATGATCCTGGGATGAGATATGTAGTCAACATTAATCACCTCAGAGAACTGTATTGATAGATGTTGACAAAAGAAGAACATTTGAAGTAATAGAAAAGAAAGGGAAAGTGATGGCTACTTGGGACCTCCTAGATTCTTTTTAGCTGACCATCTGACTCTTAAGATGGACTTGTTTGCTGTTACCTGAATTCTCTAGGTAACCAAAACAGAAACCAAAATGTGAAAGAGTTCATGGCATAAGGTTTCCATTAACTTGACTACACTCTGTCATGGCTAGAGATGTGTTTATTAGTGTGCTTCTCTCTAATTTTGGGATATTTCTGGAGAAGGCACAGAGGAATAGGTTTTCTTTTAGGTAGCCTCAAAGCACTTGCTTCTCTGCTGCCTTTGGGTATTTGGATCTTCAGCATTCAAATTTAACTTTTGATTCTTTCCAGCATCTTGAAGCCTGAGGAGGCCTGCTGGAAATGGATGTATAAAAGGCAAATATGTCTAAAAGGCTGTGGTACAAGGCCATTTTTGTTGGCTCTGAGCCGGGTCTCTAGAACCAAATGGAATGCATCTCTTTTTTGAATTGAAGGTGTTTATGCCCAAGATGGAACTTAATTCAATTTGGGCAAGAGATATGCTTATGTGTACAATGCAAAGAACAACACAGTGACTCCTAGAGATAAAACAAACAAAACTAGACCAGAATAATCTTAGGAAAGGTAACTCTAGCCCATGGAAACAATGGCATGGTTTGTGCCAAATTTGAAAGCAATCTTCTTGCTAAGGCCATCAGACACAGAATCTGTATGATACTGTATACCTTTGGGATGTAAAATAATAAAAAGTAAATAAACAAAAATGGATTTATGCTGTTGTAAAAATACACATGCTCAACACACACGTACACATTTAACTTTTGCAATTGATACTTGAATTATTTTTTAAAATTATAAAGCCCATTTCAGAATCATAATTTTCCTATATATTATAAATGTATATTGAATGTTGGGAGGCAATAAATCCTATTACATATATAAGGTAAATATAATATGGCTATTTTATAAAATACGGTTTTGTTGGCATTTAACAGGTACAAGGTAAGCATCAATAACAGCTAGTTTCTTCTTATTCTTAAGAGTTATTTAACTTACAGGATTTGTGTGTATGTGTGAGTATATTTGAGTATGCATATATGATGTAAGTTTTATTCTTCTAACAGTTACATTTTATTTTTGGAAAACAAAGTAGCTTTATTTATGTTTATAGATTTGTTTTGGGAAAAAAAGTCACAGAAAAGAAAGTAGCAATCTCATCATCTGTTAATATTTTGGAGACTATAACACAAGTATCTCTTTATGCATATACATCATGTTATGTCACAAATAATTTAATAATGAGTACTTTTATACTGAGATTTTTTCATATTCTAACAAGCAAGGGTGAAGTACTGTATTAGGATTTTATCTCTACCTTTTTACTTAGGCCAGTATTTACATTTCATACCCAAATAACTCTTGAAAGGGCCACTAACTATACATCCAGTTTATTCTTATCTTCACTTGAAAAATGTGAAAGGGAGTGTATGTTTAATTTCTCCACAGTAACACCAATGGTGTGTTGAAATGCCTAGGCCTAGTAAAGAAAGCCATTGGATAGGAATACAAAAATTGTCAGATAAATGTCAATTTATGGCTCTATAAACATTTGATCTGTCCAGAAAGCGTGTGCTGATTGAGTCAGTTTTGACATCTGAAGAGCACTCACTGAATATCCTTTCCTGAGAAACATCCTTCATTAATATTTACATTTCTCTTGACAGCGCAGTTGCTGTAAGCGTAGGTTGGATAAATATAGCCGGCATCTGGCTAATATACATAGTCACGGGGCTGCATTTGTCTAAGAATCTAAATGCTGCGGGTAAGAATATGGGCCTGATTGTTTCTGTGGATTGCATGGAAAGAACCAATTTCAGCAAGGAAAGCTCCATGACACTGATTTGAAGGAAGGGGGACATTTATAACCAGTTAACTGTGGTTGTAAAAGAACAAAAGGTAGCTTTAATTCTCATCCCCTCCTCTCATTTTCTTTTTCTTCATTTTTATTCTGCTATGAGCAGTCACTAAAAATATATCTGGTCAATAAGGGGCAAGTAAAATTGGAGGGGTTGCTATAGGAACACACAAAGTGATGCAGAGCAATAACCACTCTAATTTATACTGTTTTCACATTGTATTTCCATTGCAGTTAAACTCAACTTCAGAAGACTTTCCTTAAGAAAAAGGCTACTTGAAATGCAAGAGACTCTGAGACAATTTTATATACTAACTTTAAAAATAATAAATCCTAAATCTGAGTGATGCTACAAGCAGAAAACTGGTATTTCTCCTATTCATGCCATTATATTTTCAATGCATTGTGACCAAAATCATTTTTGTACAGTGAAAGACCTGGGAATGCATTTTAATAGTGATAAAAGCATGAGTAATGAGGAGTGCTGCCTGAAGCAGTCTGAGCTTGCATCTCCTCAGCTGCTCTCTTCCATTTTGACAGGCAGCATCTATATTCCAGCCCTGAGACCCTTCTCATTCCCAATTCTGTTGAATTATCCCACTCAGAAACCCTGCTCTTCTCAATCTTGTTTTTTTTGAAAGGCGACAGACCCTACTGCCTTGTTTCTGACCTCCATTTGATAACTCCAGAGTAATCATGGGAGGCATTTCAGATCGACATACCAAAATAATTTCACATTTGCCAGACCCATGACTGAAAGGACAGGGTCGCTTGCAACCATAGCCACATGGAAATCTTCTAGAGAAGGGTGGGTGGGAGGGCTTTCCTCATGATTATATTTGAGGGAGTAATTAACTCAACTTCTGCCTGCTAGTATCTGTTCATTTTCATGTGTCCAACTCGTAAGCACAGTCAATTTTCTTTCCCCCCACCAAAGTTGTGGGGGTAGCCCATGAGCAATTGATTCTCAAAATGAGACTGCAGGGGAAATTTCTAACCTAGTGATCAAAAAGCCCTAGGATCAAGATAGCTCAGGAGATAAGATCGTCTACACAATCATGTAGATGACATGGATGGATGCTAGAGTAGTTTCCTTCCTTTTTGGTAAGTCCTAGACAAAGGTCAAATATTCATTCTTTCCTCGCTTAAAAAAAAGAATTTTTTTTTTTTAGCTGACAAGGGAGGAATCGTGGTTAATCTAACAGGGCTATTGCTCCATGTGATTTGGTTTCTAAAAGTGGTTTTTATTTGTGGTGTTTTATTAAAGCATAGAGGTTGACAGTAAAAAGGGGCAAAAAGAAACACAAACCCCCAAGATAAAAATCACACCAAGATTTTAAAAAGTGAAACAGGTCTAATGTAAGAGGGCTTAGCGATTCATATCTAATCAAATTACACTATTTATTATGAAACAATCAAGCACAAGTTACTAGTATGGGGTAAAACACTCAAAAGTTGAACAGCAGTTTGTCCTTCCAAAGGGCTAATGTCTATTAAAGAGCTTTTACTCAAGATTAGATAAGTATGTGCCTGGGAATGGGCAGAAAAGGAGTATAAAAACAATTTCTATGCCATATATTCCTAAACAAATAGCAAGGCAGTAAGACTCAAGTTATGTTTGTCAAATATTCAGTGCTTGCTCTATTTAAGCACCTACCATATATTACAATGTTGCTCACTTTCTGGTAAAATTATACATATAGTTCTGGAATATATTTTACAGACTTTTCCAAGGGCTGAAGTAAAACGTTTATCAGAAACCTTGGACTGATAAATAGTGTCGCTTTCCAAAAATATAAATGTTAAGAGTAAAAACACTTTTTTTAACCATCCCATATGAAAATTATAATCTCACTATCATAAAAAAGAAACAAAACATATTATTCCAGAAAATATTTTTACTGTTTTACAAGATCCTATTTTGAGCTGAATAATCTTTTACTTTCACATAGATGTCAAGGAGAGTTGGGGGAAGGGATGGATTAGGGAATTTGAGCCTTCAAAGGCAAATGGGACCAGTTTACAAATGATAGCTTTCATCTCCAAAGCTGTTTGCTGGAGGGCAATGCTGAATGTTTAGTCTAAAAAATGAATTCAAATCACTCTACAGAATAAAGGTTGCAGAGTTAACTAACAGCATTAGATATTGTGCTTTCCAAATGCAACCCGCTTTGTTTTTTTAACTATATGAAATCGGTCTAATCATAAAAGAAACACATTTTTGTTTGCTTTGAGTGAAGCATTGGCATTTTTAATATCTATCACTGCATGCCCACACAGAAAAAGAACTAATTTTAGAATTAATAAACTGGCTTATGTACATGTACAATTATTTACTATTTACAGTTTCTTCTTAAGAACATTTCTGTGGGATGTTACAATTAGTGGAGTTTCCCTTTAGGCGAATGAGCATTTCCAGTTCCTTCAGCTTGGAATCCCTTCACTACTACCACTGAGACAGTAAAGACAGCTCTGTCAGGATTTGATACAGTCCAAAAATAACTACTTTCACTGACCTGTCTGTATTTAGAACCAATATAAAATCGTAAATGTCAGATAGATGTACATTTAAAATTCACCTTTATTCTTAAACTGATATTGGCTTATGTGACTTAACTAAACAAAGCAAGTAAGATTCATCTTTGAATTACACAAATTCATCCTCCCCAGTCCCTGCCTGATTGGAATGACGACAGGCCTCACTGCAGGAGTACAGCCTTCACACTTGAAACTTCCAGCATGGTAGTTCAAAGAAGAATGTGAGTACCCGGAAGACAATTGGCTCCAAAAAGAGAATAGAAAGAGGCTGAACAGAACAGGCTTAACTGCACCCAAACTCTTCATCAAGATCAACCATTTCATCTGAAGGCTAAGGCAGTGGCTTAAAAAACCAGGTATGTTACTCACCCTGAGAACCTTTCACAGAAAAACATGAAGCCAAGACAAAAGAGACTCCCTTTACTCCACCGCAAGTTCCTTTCCCCACCTAATGTGCTAAACATATTTAAGTAATGTTCTAAGTGGAAACCCAACAGTCTGAAATAATTAATTGGCCTTGGTAAGTTTTTAAGTTAATACTAAGAAGTGATTTGAATATTAGAGAAATTGAGCTCATTAATTTCTTATATTAAGCCATATTTCCACAAGCATGGGTCCTTTGAATTTAGGCTTATCCATATGTTAATCCAAAAACTGGCATAAAATTTTGAAATTTTCCTACTTTTGATATTTTATTCTCAGATAAAAAGCAATATACACACACACACAAACACACACACACACACACATACCCCTACGTTGCTCAGTCCATTTTATGTGTATTAACATTATTTTTTTAAAACTTTCTCAAGCATCCCACCTCCATTAAGTTCCATAAAACTTGCTTTCTGTATACAAAACTTTCATGTTTCTAGAATGTCCACTACACCACCATCCATGACCTCCTTAAGTCATGAGGTCCTTTGTAGTCTCCGCCAAAATTCTCTATCAAATTTTTTCTTTTACAAATGAAAGCTTAAATGAATAATAAAAATGCTTAGAACCTTTAAACATTCTCCTTGCCTTTGCTTTCCAAATGCTTTAGTCCAAAGACTGTACAAATAAAGGAAACATGACATAAAGGATGTAGTTTATGAGTCTCAACTATTCTCATATCAACACAGAACAAATCATCAAACTACAGCAGAGCTGCACTGTCACAATCCTTCAGACAGGATTCATCCAAAGTGATCCTGCATCAATTAGATGGATGATTAAGTTGATCAGAATGAGCAATTCTCCCTTCCCTTGTATTATGAGCAATTGGGAAATAATCATTGAATACTATGTCAGGTGCTAAGCATATAAAAATAAATAACCTAAGATCTTAAAGGTGTTTATGAACTAGCAAGGGAATTTAGCTTATACAAAACTGTCTTACTATTTATCACAAGAAATACAAACATATTGTGGTTTTCATTGGGTGTAAAAATGGAGGTTTCTGAGATTAAAAAAATAGATCACATGTGGGCCAGGAACATTATAGCAAACAATCCTAGAACAAGTGGCCCATTATTCTACCTTGAAGTAGGAATAAGATTTGGATCAATAGGGAGGAGGAATGAGGTAATCCAAGTGGGAATATAGGGAAGAACTCCTTTTTTTTTTTTTTTTTAGCGTTCATAAAATAGTGGTGCATCTTATAATCAATAGTGTCTCTCTTAAGGAAGAACTCCTTAAGCCAAAAGTAAGACAGAGTTGAACCTGGCATTTTAGGCTGGCTTTCCCAGAAATCAGAGTCTGAGACTAAGGGCTCATGTGGTAATATTTTATTAGGTTATACTACTCTAGGAAACAAGAGTAAGGGAGTAAGGAGTAAGAGAAGTGAAGCAGCAAAGAAGAGAGTAAATATGATACATTTTGCAACTAGCACTGCTAACTACAACCAATTATTCCATCTTTGGAAACAAATTGCCTTGGGCCAACTTGATTTCAGAACCATCTGTCAATAGATGGAAAAGGGGGATAATAGTGGAAGAGTTTCAATACTGACTTCCAGCTCCCATTGGTCAGAAGTTCTCTCTATGAGGCATTAACTCCCCCACACTTCCAGGTTAGCTATGTCTGAGTATAAACCCCTAATAGGCTCCCATTATACCATCAACATAAAAGCCACAGGGCAATTATCTTCCATATTAAATTCAAGTTTAGAAAGATTACTCTATCGAAATGAGCAAATAAATTAGAGGAAGAGTTTGGAGAAGGAAACTAGAAACAGGAATGCATGTTGTCATTTTTTAAAATTGATTCACTAGAGAGGTCACACTGACCAAGACCATGGCTGGATAATAGGATTGATAAAGGCAGTGGCCAGGAGCCAGAAGACCTGGGCTGTGGTGCATGTTCCACCCCGACTCACTTTCTGACCTTAGACATGGGAGAGCACTCTGGCTCTCAGCTTTCTTGCCTATAAAATGAGAATAACTGAACCTGTCTTGCTTACCTCATGAAGCTATGAAACTTAAAAGATGATGTGTTAGAAAGCCTTTCGTATGTCTGTACAAAGAGAACTACAAACCAATGCTCAAAGAAATCACAGATGACACAAACAAATGGAAAAACTTTCCATGCTCATGGATAGAAGAGTCAACATCATTAAAATCGCCATACTGCCCAAAGCAATTTATAGATTCAATTCTATGTCTATTAAACTACTATTGACATTCTTCACAGAACTAGAAGAAAAAATTTTAAAATTTCAATGGAACCTAAAGAGCCCTAATAGCCAAGGCAATCCTAAGCAAAAAGAACAAACTGAAGGCATCATTTTACCTGACTTTAAAATATATTACAGGGCAGCCGTAACCAAAACAGCAAGGTACTGGTACAAAAACAAAGCATAGACCAATAGAACAGAATAAAGAAACCAGAAATAAGACCACACACCTACAACTACCTGATCTTTGACAAACCTGACAAAAAGTAATGGGGAAAGGCTTCCCTATTCAATAAATGGTGCTGGGATAACTGGCTAGCCATATGCAGAAGATTAAACTGGACCCCTTCTTTATATTATATACAAAAATGAACTCAAAATGGATTAAACACTTAAATGTAAAACCCAAAACTAAAAAACTCTGGAAGGCAACCTAGGTAATACCATTCACTATATAGGCACAGGCAAAGGTTTCATGACGAAGATGCCAAAAGCTATTGGAACAAAAGCAAAAATTGACAAATGGGAGTTTATTAAACTAAAGAGCTTCTACACAGCAAAAGAAACTATCAACACAGTAAAATGACAGCCTACACAATGGGAGAAAATTTTTGTAAACTATGCACCCGACAAAGATCTAATATCCAGCAGCTAAAAGAAGCTAACAAATTTACAGGATAAAAACAAACATCCCAATAACAAAGTGGGCAAAGGAATATAAATCACTCTATTATAAAGATACATGCAGGTGTGTGTTCATTGCAGCACTATTCACAATAGCAAAAACATGGAATCAACCCAAATACTCATCAATGACAGATTGCATAATGAAAATATGGTACACATACATCATGGAATACTATGCAGCCATATAAAAAACAGAGACCATGTCCTTTGCAGGAAAATGGATGAAGCCAGAAGCCATTATCCTGAGCAAACTAATGTAGGAACAGAAAACCAAACACTACATCTTCTCACTTATAAGTGTGAGCTGAAAAACATGAACACATGGACACAATGAGGGGAACAACACACACTGAGGCCTATTGGTGATGGGAAGGGAGAACATCAGGATAAATAATTAATGCATGAGGGGCTAAATACCTAGGTGATTGGTTGATAGGTGTAGCAAACCACCATGTAACACATAACAAACCTGCACATCCTGCACATGTATACCAGAACCTAAAATTAAATTAAATTTAAAAAAAGAAATACAAAACAAAAAGTGGGCAAATGACATGAACAGATACTTTTCAAAAGAAGACATATATGCCAAAAATCACATGTAAGAAAGCTCAACAATACTATCATTAAAAACTGCAAATCAAAACCGCAGTGAGATACCATCTCACACCGATCAGAATAGTATTATTAAAAAATCAGAAAATAAGTGATGCTAGTAAGGTTGTGGAGTAAAAGGAATGCTTATACACTGTCAGTGGGAGTATAAATTAGTTCAACCATTGTGGAAGACAATATGGTGATTCCTCAAAGACCTGAAGACAGAAATACCATTCAACCCAGCAATCCCAATACTGGGTATATACTCAAAGGAATATAAATTGTTCTATTATAAAGATATGCATGCATATGTTCACTGCAGCACTGTTCACAATAGCAAAGATGTGGAATCAACCTAAATGCCCATCAATGATAGACTGGATAAAAAAAATGTGATACATATACACCATGGAATGATATGCGGCAATAAAAAAAGAATGAGATCATGTATTTGGCAGGAACAGGGATGGAGCTGGAGGCCATTATCCCTAGCAAACTAACACAGGAACAAAAAACCAAATACCACATGTTTTCACTTATAAGTTGGAGCTAAATGGTGAGAACACATGAATACATAGAGGGGAACAATACACACTGGGGCCTATTGAAGGGTAGATGGTGAGAGGAAGGATAGGATCAGAAAAAATAACTAATGGGTATTAGGTTTAATACCTGGTGATGAAATAATTTGTACTACTAACCCCCATGACACGTTTACCTATGTAGCAAACCTACACATGTACCCCTGAACTTAAAAGTTAAAAAATAATAATTTCAAAATATATGAGAGGTCATTATTATTACCCAAAGGTATGCACAAGGGAGAGTAAAGCTGTTTTTACTGTTATTTCATGTAATAGGTTTAAAGAGATTGAGGGTCAAACACCAGAAAGAATCCTCAGAGTTATTGTGTCAGCTACATGTAAATGCAGTTTTGCTGACTGAAGTAAAATAAACATAATTAGGGCCATTACCTGTATGATTAGGCACTCCAGCAATTACAACTCACAACAAAACAAAGAATTCCTGTGTTACAGGAGCAATATTATTCTCAACTGACCTCTCCAGATTGACTCTTTACAATAAACAAATTCCCAAAATTCTAAGCTTTCAATCACAATTTTTTCTGTAAGCACGTTTTAATCTATAACTGCAGAAATTTAATAGCGATTGCTTTGTTACACTATAAAAAATAAATTTTTTAAAATGAGATAATAAAAATCCCTAAAACTCTACTAGACTCATTCATCTTGATTTTAAGCAAAAATGTGGTCCTTTCCTAGATTATCAGGATAATTATTTCAATATACACTTAAAGAGCAAGGATAGATCTACCTATATTTATCTCTATTAGTGACTCAAATTACTAGAGCCATTCTGACACAGTTTTATCATTTAACTGCCCTTATTGCCCTCTTACCATGTTTCACCTTCAGCTCACCTCATCTTCAGATGCTGGAAACAGCACAGACCATGAATAGCACTAACAAGTATCTTCTCATATCAGTAACACCTTTCTCTGTCTCAACATCTGCTAGATATTGAACTTGGCCTCTGTAAAGAAAATGGTGCAAAGCCCTCAACAGGAGGACTTGTAATAACTTTACATTCTGAGTTGTTGCTAGTCCATGGATCAAGTGATTTCTATTTTAGCTCTGATTCTTCAACTAATTGGTTGCAAGTAACTGGGCAAGTAACATTACATTTCTGATCTCCAGTTTCAGAAATTATTAATAAACACATTAGACTGGATGTTCTCTAACTGATTTTCTAGCTTTTATATTCAGTGTTTCCAACAGTAAAATGAAATGATTTCCCATGAATATAATCTATAGTAATTAAGATTTAATTAGTCAAACTTGATATTACCAAATATAGGACAGCAGTTATCACAATTAAAGCACTCAATGCTAAACTGGTCCAAACTTGTTCTAGTTGATTGTCTAATTTTTATCTGCCTGAGTCTGTACTCTCAATTGTAGGAACAATATTTGTGAAGGAAACAGACAGCTGAAATTACAAATCCCAGATGTGGAAAATATATGGGCCTATATTACAAGTGCTTACCGAAGTCCATTCTGTTACTTAAGTTGCTTCGAGTTCTCTTTTACCTCATTTTCTATTCCACCCACTCTCACTAATGCTATCTCACCAATATTCTTTGGATTATTCATTGTTATAGGTTGGAGCTTTTCAATGTAAACTTCAGTGATCATTCTTATCTTAAAAAACAAAAACAAACAAACTTCAAAAAAAATTTGCCCCTGTATTCGAAAGTGATCATGGGCTGCCCATGCCCTGGTCATTGACAATGCAGGGAAAGGTATCAATGAAAGTGTTTCCCCGTGTTTGGAGAGTTCACTCGTGTCCCTTGCAAACTCTGGAGCTTTCATACATGTGAAAAAAAAATTTACAACTGTAACCTTGCCTTGTTCCAGAAATAATTTAGGACATCTTAAGAAATATATACAGTAGAAAAATAAAACATATTTTTAGTTTGGAGATAATTTGAGGCAATAAAAAATTAAGGGCAATAAAATGTGATGTGGTACCAGGAGATAAGTACAGAACATATATACCACAAGATCCTATGCACACAGTAAAGAGAAATCACAAATATGTCACTACTTTTTGATCAGTCAGCAGGAACAGAAAAACATGACTACTTATGTAATTCACTGTGTTTGCAAGATAAAGTTACATCAGTTTCTCAGAATCAGAGACAGAAATTCTCTCACAGACTCCTATAAGGCTTCTCTTCATGTTGTGAACCAAGAAACATAATCTCTACAGTAAATATGTCACAAAACCCCACAGGGTGGTTTCTGATGAGATCCTTCAATATAAGCTGATGACACAAGCCAAAGTGACAATATAATAAAATCAATAGTACAGGGATGTTGATAAAATGTAGCGATTTGGTTTAATCCAATGATGGATTTTTATATTATTGAGAATATTGTTGTAGTAAACTTCTCAATGGCTACGGCATGGCAGTGAGTGAAGGCTATCAACTGGAGTGAGTATCTAAAGCTTATGGTGACAGTTCAGTGACCAGCTAAATGTTTTATCAGCCTGCCAAGTCAGAAGTGTAACTGCCATTTTTTAATGAAAACAGAGTTGCTTAACAGGGACGAGTGTCAACATGGAAGGTCAAGCCATTCATGCTATGCAGAGACTAAGGAAGACCCCACTGGCAAGGCAAGGGTCTCCTTGAGAAGACAGGTCACCACACACAGACAACAGAGCAGACGAGAGCCCCAGCTCCTATGCCAAAAAACAGAACTGTAATTTAGGTATGGGAAAATTTTAAAGCAACCAAAACCAAACCATCTACCTTGCCCATTAAATAATAAATCAAATCTCTAGAAAGCATTCATTTGAAGTCTAGGGCCTGGAGCAATAAAACTTCCTGGTATGCCCTAAAAAGATAAAAATCATTGCAATCTAGATTTCTAAGCATCAACTTGATGAGAAAGCCTGTCATGGAACAGCATTATTATTTATATACCAATTTGAAACTGGAGGCCTGTCGAAACAAACATGACACCTTAGTTTTGAAGAAGTTGATATGTGATGTTTTCTGCTATGAAGACTATTTCTAGTCTAGCAAGTACTAAAAACTTGCTGTCTACACAAAAGAAAATGCTTAGTTTCCAGTACTTTAGAGTGAAGGTGAGGGGATAATCCTTGTTTATAATTATTTAGGTTTTTTAATGTATGTTGCCTGGCAATCCCCTAAACCCAAATCTTCTTAATTCCCTTTTTTACCTTCATTTCCTCCACTACTAAAACAGTCTAACACATAGTAAAATTGTCAATAGACATCTACTGAATGATATATCTATGTCAGAATAAGACATTCACAATATATTCTACTGAAAGAAGTTATGTCAGAGCCCACCTTTCTCCATTAGTGATATATTTTTTTAAGTCAATAATTAAAATGAATATTTTTTGGCTCACATGTAGAAATTAAGATTGATTCAGTATTTGGAAGGGTTTCAATGTCCACCTTTAACAATTATCCTAGATAATTCAGATGCAGAAGATCCACAAAGTAAGGTCTAAAAAGCACTGCAAATATTAAATGTAGGTTCTATATGAACATCACCAGCCCAGGGTCTCAGCGCATATCTGATTTCTATCCATCATCAAAAGTGTATGGGGAAGGGAAGGTATCTCAATTAAAGCTGTGAACAATCACGTTAATATCAAGAATTAGTCCTCAAGGACTAACGTCAAGCAGACATTTTAGCCAAATAACATCTCACATAGATGTATTTTACCCAATTTTTAATTTTTAATTTTGTTTTGCTTTGCTTCTTAATTTAATTCTCAAAGAGCCCCCTGGGTTATCTAATAGTTCTAATATATACTCTTTTAGGGAAGAAATTAGGACTTCTTTAATTTTAGGGGCCAGCTACAAACATCTGGCAATGTTATAAGTTACAGGTGGTTATTTCTAAAAAGGGAATGAGCATCTCTGGACAGGCCACTCTGATGAAATGAGTTTTTTTCTGTGTAGCAACTATGTAAAGTTAAACTATTTGCCTAGTGATGTTATTTATTTCTTCAAATAATTTTGAGCTTCTACTAAATGTCATGAACTCTCACAGGTGTTTAGAAGACAGAGGTAAATTAACTCAAGTATCTACTTTCTAATATTCACATATGTGACTCAGTTAATTATAATAATAACATAGTGGCACAGGAAAACATAAGGCACTGGGGTAATACCTACCCAAGAGGGCCACTGTCTCAGGCTCAAAGAATAAAAAGAAACGTTATAAAATATCTCTAGAAGAGATGATGCCTCATTAAGTCTTAAATAAGGAAAAGTTAGTAAGGCAAGGTCAGGAAGGCATTGCAGGACATTCTAGAACATAATATGTAAGTAACTGAGTGATAGCACATGAAGCTGGAAGTTCATGAAGGATTCAGATCAGGGTATATTTTATCTTAAAAGCCATGTGGAGCTTTGAAATGTTAGTGTCAGACAAGGGAATTTTCCACGGAACAGAGAATCACCGTTAAGTACATCATATAGAGAACTAAGCCTTATTTTCATTAGAAAATTATTATATACAGGTCGGGCGCAATGGCTCATGCCTGTAATCCCAGTTTAGGAGGCCCAGGAGGGCAGATTACCTGAGGTCAGGAATTTGAGACCAGCTTGGCCAACATGGTGAAACCCTGTCCCTACCAGAAATACCAAAATTAGCCAGGCATGGTGGCTGGCGCCTGTAATCCCAGCTACTCAAGAGGCTGAGGCAGGAGAATCACTTGAACCTGGGAGGCAGAAGTTGCAGTGAGCCAAGATTGTGCCACTGCACTCCAGCCTTGGCAACCGAGCAAGACTCCATGTCAAAAAAAAAAAAAAAGTATTACTTATCATGAGTGTTCTTTTCATTTAGGAATGCTGGCCCCCAAGAAAGGGAGATCATTAAGTCAATAGGTTTTATTACTACCACTTACAATTATATTTAAGAAAACACTGATCCTTAGTGGAATATCATAAGTGTGATGACAGTCTTGGTTATTTCTCATTTCTGTCCTTTCTTATTATATGAATGAATATGTAGCTAAAATGAGTGGATAATGGTTACCTTTGTCCTAAAGCTTCTCAGATCCAGTGGGGAAAAAAAAATCAGTAATCCATCTTTAGAGTACCTTTCTTTTTTGCAGGGTGATGAGACATATCTAGGGACAAAAATAAGTTTCCAGAGTCATTGGAAGAATTCTGGTACTTCAAAATGCTATAGCAACAGTATTTCAGGATCACATGACCTTCCAGGCTCTTTCTTTCCTGTTTGTTATTATATACTTCAAGGATGTATTACTACTTCACCTATTCTTCTCCCCCCACTTTCCCATCATTTCTAAACTAAACATGACTTAAAGTGAAGAATATCTTTCCATAGCATTGTTGATTTTCAAAGGAAATTAGGTGGAGACAATCCACATTTAGAGAAGCAGCAGGTCTGCATTAAAGGGCATTTGTCCTCTAGATTTATTTTTTACTCATGAGTGACCTCATCATAGAAAGAAATTAGCATAATTTATATCAATCATTTGTTTCTGTGGTGTGTAAAGTAAATAATATCCCACAATAAATTAAAGATGCTTTTATGACTGTGTTTTATCAGTTTATTTACCCTTATTTATATTTAAAACTGCAAAGTCACATTAATAAAGTTATGAAAATGGCCCCTGGGCTGAAGCCCTAGTTAGTTTATAGTTCAATAGGAATGAAGTTGTCTTGTCTGAGTGATTAGAAAGACTTTGCTGAATTTGACTTGTTAATTATAACACTTGCCTTATTTATGAGAGGCTGCCTCTAATCCTCTAGCTTCCAAGCTAAGAGGTCACCTAAGTGGAGTTGCTATCTTTGGTAGAAACTGGTCAATCACTTTGTCAAACAGATTCATGTGATTTGTCTTTTAAAGCGACCTTTTGACTTGTAATCATCCACATTCTCTTCATGCTTTATTTCACTTTATTTTACTGAAGTGCATTTTAGAATGTTTGTCATGAAAAGAGCTACATAAATATTAATGTATTGATAGTGTTATGGCTTTTCAAACCTATATTTCATTTCATGGGTTTTAAAAGCAACAAAATTTACTGACTGCACAGAAATTATAGGTATAATGGACTTACTGAAATACCCCAAATGCAATAAAATATGTGAATTATTAATCCCATGAAAGTCAGTATGATCCAGTTTAAATGCCAAATTTTCTCAACCAATCTTGGACTTTTTTTTCACTAAGAGATAAAATTTCAGATGACAGATAAATATATTTTGCCCTATAATTTTTGAATTTTAAAGTTAATTTGGAGGTATATGTTATAAAGTAAACAAAAACATAAATTAAGACACATCTAGAGTGAAAAGGATACTCTAATTTCAAGGTACATGGCCATACCTCAACTTTCCTGGTTGTGCTATGAACCCTACATGAAGTCATGAGGTCAAGAGTCAGCAAAGTCGACAATTGCCTTACAATTTGAAAATTTAACAATTTCCAATGAAATGTTATGGATAAAAAGTAAAATGACATTTAAAGAGCATCCCACAGAGCCAAAAAGAGATGAAAATAGCTCACCCTGAGATATTATTTACCTACTGTGGCCAGGGAAAAATTTAAGGAAAGGGAGATTCTGAACAGCACAGATGCTATATAAAACTATAAAATTTTCTGTCTTTAACTGTATAGAGCTATATAAAAATGCAAATTTACTTAGGGCCTTATATCATGTAGCTAGTAAGAGGACAAAATCTGTAGGAAAGAAAGTGAGTGAACTGGGTATTCTTTCCTCCAGAAGTGTTTGACAAGTACTGACAATACAGACTACACTGTACTAGGCATTTAAGGGATACAAAATGAGAATATAGAGCTTCTAGTCTTAGAAAACTTAAAATGTTGTTTAGGAAGAGAAAGCAAGCATGAAAATATACACCTAGAAAATAGAAACAAATTAGAATTCTGCCAGGTAATATAAACTGGATTGGCAAAGGGGAGTTATCAAGATTGCTTTGTGTAGGGATGTCTTGACTTTAGTTTTGATGGAAATGATTTTAGTGCATTAACAAAGAAGAAACTGGACAATGTATTTAGCAGGAAAATGAAACATAAGGCAAGATACAAGACAAACTGTGAGCAGTATGTGAGATGCCAAGTGACCACTTTTACTTAAATGAAAAATTAAATAAGGCTTTATTTTCATCTCCCATGAAAAGATTATGCATTAGTCTTGGAATAGTAATATGCCAATATTTCAATATCATTTCTCTCCCCCACATTTTCATGTTATAATAATTTTTATAGAACACAAATTATAGGCTATGTCTTATGCTAATGAAATAATATATACTATTCCATGGAAGAATCACATGAATTATATGAAATATATAAAAGAAGTTGTATAAATCCTTTTATAGAAGATAAAGGAAGTGAAAATTTGTTAACTGCAAATTGTGCAGCAAACAACATAGTATACTTCATCTAAATTTTCTAAAAGTTTTCCTCAAAATGTATGTCGTTGGCTCAATCGCTTAAATTTTTAATTTCAGTTTTCTTCTTTGAAAAGTAAAAGCATCAACCCAGATTTCCAAAGCTTTTCAGCTTTGAGGGTTAAGAATCATTTAAGTTTTAATATCTCCCTCTCTCACTGCTTTTCTTGTCTCCTCTTCAAAACAACAAGCAAACAAACAAAAAAGTAAAGAGGCAATGCACTTTTCTCTCTGGGACCAAATCCATAGATAAAGAGGACAAGGTTAGTTGAACATCAACATAATCAGTATTCCTTGAGAAAACAACTGATATGGAAAGTGAAAAATTAGAATGGAATATAGAAAAAGATAAACTAGAATAAAATTTGCCAATAACTCAAATCACTAATTTAAAAAGAAATAAACAGAATTCCTCCATGCAACAAGAAAAACAAAATATACAAAATGATCAAACAAGACATTTCTCTGGTTTGAATTTCAAAA
This sequence comes from Saguinus oedipus, assembly GCA_031835075.1. Classification (NCBI taxonomy): domain Eukaryota; kingdom Metazoa; phylum Chordata; class Mammalia; order Primates; family Cebidae; genus Saguinus; species Saguinus oedipus. Next base: position 182,180,011 of record CM063170.1, on the reverse strand, counting down.
AAAAAAAAAAAAAAATTCAGGAACTTAAAAAGATGAGATGGAAAGAGGACTAGGGAAGTTGCTATGATACACTAGCTCAAACTTCTTAACAACAGTATCAACAACATTCTGAAGGAAAAAAATAGTAGTAACTTAAACCTACTTTATACAGTTTGATATTCAAATTTAAGGGAAGCATCTTTAAGAATGAATAATGTAATTAGAAATTATTATCCCTTTTTGAAAATGAGTCTTAAATTTTGTCATAAAAGACAGGTGAAAAAGACAAAAGGAAGAAAAATGACAAGATTAAGAACAGGAGGAACAGACTGAACACAGAAAAACTATATATTTGTATATCTGAAGATGAATTTACATGGAAATAAAATTTTAATAGACAAATGTTTGAAAACTTGAATAATCATATAAAAACCTGAAGACAAAAAGGCATACAACATCCTAAAGTTAACATAAAAAATGATTTAAATTGGTTCAAAAATGTATAATTTGTCCTATATTGTATATAAAACGTGTAAAGACAAAAACTGCTTAAGAAAGAATAAAAGTAAAAAGATGGATATATTTAGAGCAAGTGAATGGTTTTAAGAAGAAAATTGTGAAAATTTTATTTATTTAAAAGAAAGTTTAATACAAAAAAAAGGTTAATAAGGCAAAAAGAACATATGATGAGGTTTTAACTCTAAAATAAATCTTTATCCAACAAATATAAAAGCATCACATTTCCTAAACAATGAAATGTAGAAAATACATTTAAAAATCAATAGAAAGCAGATACCAATTTATATCAGTAAGCATAAACAAAACAATAAAAAATACATAGCATTTCTAAATAATCTATATTTATATGTATGCTATATTTATATTCATGTATAGATATATTTTATTTAAATACATTTATGTTAATGTTTAAATCAAGCTCTATATCTCTTAAGGAGAACCTATATGTTATTTTACAATACCTATAAAATATTTTTTAAATTGATCATAATTTAGGACATAATGGAAATAAATGTTCATATAATTTCTCAAGCATAGGTACTGCAGGCAGTTTCATTATAAAAATTCTTAAAATTAATAACGAAACTATAAACAAAAACAATCTGTCAAGATACATTTCAAACAATCCCAAAGTTAAAGAAGATATCAAAACCCAAACTGGAAAATTAGTAGAAATTAATGAAGCATATCAAAACCTATATAATATGGCTAAAGATATGCCCCAGAAGAAAATTTGTTACCAAACCATACAAATTACAGTGAATCAATTCAGAGTTGGATTCAAGAAGATAGCCTTAAAAATCACCTGTAGGACAAAATTATAATTCTTTAGAAAGAAGGAACTTGCTGATAAAGTTATAAATCTATTCATTAAGAAATAGAAAAATAGCATTTAAAAAGGTCATTTTAAAAAATATTTTTTAATTTTTTTTTAATTAAAGATGGGATCTTGCTATGGTGCCCAGGCTGGACTTGAACTCCTGGGATCAAGTGATCCTCCCATCTGTCTCCCAGTAGCTAGAACCAGATGAAGAGGTAGTTATTTGGAAATACATATATAACAGATTATAAAACATTCTAATTAAGAATAAAAAGCAAAAGAAAAAATTACTAAATTAGAAATAATGGAATACTAATCACATATCTTGAGAAAAGTTAAAAATTATAATGGAATTATTTAAAAGCTCTTTATAAGTTTTTTTTAGCTAAAAAAATAGATTATTTTCTGTGAAAATAAAAATAAGCTACAATGAAACACTGAAACATATGCAGAAAACTTCCAAATAAGGAGTTTAACAACAAAAATTTGTAGTTTTACTTAATAAATAAATCTCACACTGTATTGTATTACAAGGAAAGAATTAAATCTTTGTACTTTTGAGTCAGGTAAACACTGATAAATTGTGGGACAAGTACACCAGAGATAAGTACTGACCAATCTCACAAATGAATATTTATTTTTAATGCAACATTTTCAAATGGAAATATGGATGTCAGTGGTACATGAAAACAATAACTCCTTAGGATCAAAGGATGCTTATAACAAAAATATAAGAATTACTCAATAATAGAAAGTCAATGCAATACATAATTGATAAGTCAAATGAACACAAACATCATTTTCTTAAAAAAGTCAGTGAGATAGATGTTTGCCAAAATATAAAATCCATTTCTGATTTAGAAAACTAATCGGTAGACTAAAGATAGTACTAAATCTAACATGAAACGTGTGTGTGTGTGTGTGTGTGTGTGTGTGTGTGTGTGCGTGTGATGTGTGATCTTAAGTTAGCATGATTTTTCATGATAAAAATTTGAAATATTCTATTGGAGTCAAAAATTTAAAAAATAATCAAAGAGCTGGGGGAGGTTGGTAGCTCCTAACACCCCCTATTACCACAATTAGTTAACCTTGATCTGGAAGTACTAATGTAATAGACACTTATCATTTTTGTCCAGTGCTCTGGTATCTTATTATGCAGAGCATATAACCACTGGTAGAGCCAATTTCTTACTTTCAGGGTCTTTGTTGCCCATAGAAAAAAAGCCATATGAATTTGACTGAAGCTTTGCAAAGCAAAGAAGACAGGAGAGTTGAAAATCAAGGAAGGAGTTTGTGCACACAGTAGCAGCAAACTAGCCAAGCCAGGCTCAGAGGTGCCGTATCAAGTGCTGGCAGGATGGGTGGTGCAAGCCATGGTATCTATGTAGAGCAGTGGCAGCAAGGTTGTCACCAAAAAGATTGCATGACATGATTTTGCTTTGGTTTTTGCTGACAATCTTTTGTTACTCTTCCAGGCATTTTATTATCTAAATTCATTTTCTGATTAAAGAAACCAGAAACAGGTACTATTGCTTCACTTAAGAATACTAATTGATGTAACTAGCCAGCAAAAAATTGACAATAGAAAATATTAAAGTGATTAATATTGAATTGATCAAAACTTATGATATAACTGTGTATCTAGAAATCTCGAGTGAACTAAAAAATATTAGAAATAATAATAGAAGTCATTAAATATAATCATATTCACATATTAAAAGGAAACATATAAGGGGTACAATAGTAGAGAAAATCCCATTTGCACTGGTACTCACACACAAAGTACTGATATGTTGAAATAAACATAACAATGTTCAAGATTTATACAGGGAAATCTATATAAAAATATATGAAATGACATAAAATTATATTTAACTAAATGCAAAAACAGAATGCATTCTTGGATAGGAAGTTTATAAAAATTAATTCCAAATTAATATGTATATGAAATGTGATTATAATTAAATAACAAAAGGCAGAATGTTATCAAGTCCCCATTTGAAAAGGAGATGGAGATAAGTAGAACAATTTTGAGAAGACTGATGAAAAGGGAATTATCTTGCTGAATACTAAGTATTATATAAATGTTGAAACTTTTTACCTGTGAATATATTAAACCCACATTGTGTCAACATATTAAAAGTGCTTTGGAGCAGAGAAATAAAAAGTGGTTGAATGGAGTAGAATAGAGGCCAAAATAAATTCTAATAAATACAGGATTTTGATTTACTACAAGGATGCAGACCAGTGGGGAAAGAGGGTAATATGGTTAGGCTTTGTGTCCCCACCCAAATCTCATCTTGACTTGTAATCCCCAGGTATTTAGGGAGAGGCCTGTTGGAAAGTGATTGGATTATGGGGGTGGTTTCCTCCATCATGTTCTTATGATATTGAACCAAGATCTGATGGTTTTATAAATGGTAGTTTTTCATTAGCTGACACACACTTTCTCTCTCTCTTGCCTGCGCCATGTAAGACATGCCTCTTCCTTTTCTGACATGATTGAATGTTTGCTGAGGCCTTCCCAGCCATCCAGAACTATTCATCAATTAAACTTCTTACCTTTATACATTACCCAATTTCAGGTATTTCTTTATAGCAATGTGAAAATAAACTAATATAGAAGGATTGAAGGACTCAGTCAGTAGTTGGTATCTGAATAACAGGCTGCCATTTAGAACTTTGTAAACAGAAACTTTTTCTTATTATGTCACTGGTTCTGCCTTAGCTTACTAGAGCTTCCATAATACACACAAAATCCTGGGTTGCTTAAACAACAGTGAATTTTTTCCTTACAATTCTAGAAGCTAGAAGTCCAAGATCAAGATGTCAGCAGGGATGGTTCCTTCTGAGGCTACTCTCCTAGGCTTGTGGATGGCCACCTTCTCTTTTTTTCTCAAGGTTTTCCCAAATATCCTAATCTTTTTTCTTATAAAGACATCGGTCATTTTACATTAGGGCCCTCCCTAATGACTTCATTTTACCTTAATTTCCTCTTTAAAAGTCCTGTTGCCATATACAGTCCCATTCTGGGTACTGGAGATTAGGACTTCAATATTTGAATTCTGACAGAACATAATTAATCTCATAACAAAGTGGGCACACAGACCACCAGCAATCTTAAAACTCAACCTAGAATCAGAAACTCTGGGTGTGGGGCACAATTATGTGTATCTTAACAAGCCCTTCAGGTGATTCTGAAGCATGTTAAAGTTGGAAACTACTCCTTAAACAGAAATAATGTCCAAATTATTAAGTAAAATAAAAAGTAAAATTAAGAGTTAGCATTGGGTTGGGCAAAGAACCCCTAGAAATCCATGCCCACTCCGAAGCTTAGAATGTAACCTTACATGAAAATAAGCTGTTTGCAGATATAATTAGCTTAATTAAAATAAGGTTATCTTGGATTAGGGTGGGTAATAACCCAGTGACTAGTGTTCTTCAAGAAGAGCAAAGGAACACAGACAGATGTGCAAAGAGAATGTTCATGTAATGATTAATGTAGAAATTAATGTATCCACCAGCAAAAAACATCAAAGCTGTGGGCAACTGCCAGAAGCTGGGAGAAACAAGGAAGGATCCTGCACTAGGGGAAAGCTTTCACATAGGGCAGACCCTGCCAACACTGTGATTTCAGATGTCTGCACTCTAGAGATGTGTGAAAATACATTTCTGTTGTTTTAGAGGATCAAATTTGTGGTGCTTTGTTACAGCAGTCCTGCAAAATGAATACATAGCATTTAAAATTGAATTTAATTATTTTTTAGTGGAGCAGATTTTTTACAAACAGAATATAAAACTTAGAAAAGAAAAACCTTCCACATAGTAAGAAAAGAGCAATGCCAAAAACCAAAAAAAGATAAACTGGAAACAGTATTAGTAATACTTATAAGAGGTCACTTTTTTTTTTTAATTTACAAAGGGTTCATAAAAATAAATAAGAAAAGATAGTTAATAGGAATACAAGGTGAAAATGTGAGAAACCACTTTGTGAAAAAATGCCTAAATGCCAAAAATGGTCATTTAAAATGGTGATAAAACATGGTCAATGGCATTATTAAATTAATGCAAATTAAATGAGCAAGACATTATTATTTTCATTTATGAGAATGATACATTCATTTATTATATGCTTGTAATAATATTTAATGGCAATAAATTTTAGAAATCTACGCAATCCGCTGGGCGCGGTGGCTCACGCCTATAATCCCAGCACTTGGGGAGGCCGAGGCAGGTGGATCACGATGTCAAGAGATCCAGACCATCCTGGTCAACATGGCGAAACCCTGTATCTACTAAAAATACAAAAATTAGCGTGCGCCTGTAGTCCCAGCTATTCGGGAGGCTGAGGCAGGAGAATTGCTTGAACCCAGAAGGCGGAGGTTGTGGTGAGCCGAGATCGCGCCATTGCACTCCAGCCTGGGTAACAAGAGGGAAACTCCATCTCAAAAAAAAAAAAAAAAAAAAAAATACACAATCCTTTACACTCTTGGAAGAAAATTAATTTCACCCTTTTCATAAAGCAATCTGATCATATTGTAGGTTTTTAGATGCACATAGCAATTCAATGCCTGAAAATTTACATATAAAATTATTTCAAGATATATGTAAAATGATATTTCTTGCAAGATTCTTTGCTACAAAAAAAACTTTGCAAACAGTCTACATATCCACATATGTGATATAAACTAATTTACTTATGAAGAATCTGAATTAAGAAATAATAAGGCATTAATAAAAAGGAATTAGATCATGTTCCTTGAAGTGACATGCATGGAGCTGGAAGCCATTATCCTCAGCAAACTAACACAGGAACAGAAAACAAAACACTACATATTCTCATTTGTAAGAGGAGCTGAACAATGAGAACACATGGACTCAGGGAGGGGAACAACACACACCGGGCTTGTCAAGGGGGATGTGGGGGAAAGACAGCATCAGAATAAATAGCTAATGGATACTGAACTTAATACCTAGGTGATGGGTTGATAGGTTCAGTTACATGGCATATGTTTACCCATGTAACAAACCTGCATATCCTATACATGTATCCCGGAACTTAAAATACAATTAAATTAAGTTTTTTAAAAAACGAAATAATAAGGAATTTAAAAATTGAGGTAGATTTCTATGTATTAATATGGAAAAATATTTGGTATATTAAACATAGATATTCAGGGGCAGGAAATGGAAGCTTTTCTTTTTGTGTAAATAAAATACCATGTATTCCCAAAAAATATTTTTCTAGAAGTAATCACAAGAAATGATTAACAAGTAGATATCTTTGATAAGGGGTTTGAGGAGAGAAGAAAAGAAGCTCCTTTCTTCACATATTGCTCTTCTTTATGGTTTAACTACTTTAAGCATAACTATTTAGAAATACAGATTAAACCTGCATAAATATTGTGCCAATTTATTTTATCTGGATGGTAAGATTATGGGCTATTTTAATGTTTTTAATTATAATTTTATGTGCAAAAACCTCTCATATTTTATAGTTGCAAAAAGGCCTGAGACAACTTTCCACTTAATTGCTTTACAAACTGAAAAAATAAAAGATGATATGGACAAGCTTTCCCTACTGTTTCCTAGTACTCATCAGCAAAAAGCAAGTGTTTTAACTCGGAATCCTTAGAATAAGTCATTTTGTAAATCAAAGGACAAGAATGTTGCATGATATAAAGAAACAGCATTGCCACCCCAGCCTTGTCTTAGAATTTGAAGAGACCAGTGTTGATATGCTGCTTTGTTGGTGGCCTATGACAGCAAACAACAACAATGAACTTGGATTTTTGAACTTTCAAACAGAGACTGTCTTTATTATCATTCACTCTAATATCTCTGCCAAGCAAGGTGAGAAAAGATGTGTGGAAGGAAGGATGTTTAGATAATTCAAGGTAAATAATTTACTCCACATAATATATGATAAATAGAAGATAAGAGCTCAAGCTCTGGGTCAGGAGGCTTTGCCTTTAAATTTCAGCTTCACTGTGACTCAGTTTATTGTCTGAAGCAACTCAGCTTCTTGGTTTCTGTTTTCCTACCTGAAACAGGGACAATAATTAGCTTCTTCACATAGGGTGATTGTCTTAAGTGAAGGAACACAGATACTCAGCATAGGGCCTGAGAAGAAGCAGATTTAAAAAAAAAAAAAATAGCCATAAAAAGTATTAGCTTGGAAAAAGACATAGGTCGTGACAACTGTAGTTATAATATACAAAACAGATACCATGAACAAGTCCAAAGGATCATGCAAATAAATTGCATTGTAGCTAACTGCAGATTTGGAGTAAAACTTATTATTTTAAAAAGAACAGATATGCACATTTAAATGATGTTAGAAATAAATTACGTGTTTTCTACATATCAGACCCATTTCCACTCCATATAGCACATTTTAACTTTTGATTTAGAGTAAGATTCATTTTAACTTTTTGATTCAAAACTGTTAGTAGCAGCGAATCCGTGTGGGTCTGCAGCAACTCAATTCTTGCCCACTCAGAGGAAAGAATTCATCTGATGGGCATATAGCAGAGTGAGAGACCAAGACAAGTTTTATATCAGGAGTCAAAGTTTATTAAAATGTTTTAGAGTGAAATGAAAGGAAGTACACTTGGAAGAAAGCCAAGTGGGAGAGTTGAGAGATTCAAGTACATGGTTTCACTTTGGCTGGGGTTTTATATGTTGGCATGCTTCTAGGGTCTTGTGTCTCTTCTCCCCTAATTTATCCCCTAAGGTGGGCTGTCCCCATGGGCAGTGACCTGTCAACCCTTGGGAGGGGCTGCATGCACAGTGTGTTTACTGAAATTGCATGGATGTTCATTGGAGGCATTTCCCTTACTAGTCAACTGTTCCTAGAGGAAGGTCATATGGCAGTTAAACCACCATTTTGCCTCTTAATGCACATGTCTGTACCCACTTGTCCAACTGTGATCTTACCAGAAAGCTGCTGATCACCAGCTTCTGATGTTTTTTATCTATTGGGAGATTGCCTTTCCCTGGTGCTAGCTGTGTCCAATTATTATTTTAGAGAGAGAGAGTTTAACCTTACCGTCACCTTATGGTCACCTGACAATCCTGGTGGTGGGTGGGGAAAGGGTTCTGCCCTGCTTATGTCTGCCTATCTACCTACTCTAACAAAACCAATGACACAGTTATGGAAGTAAAAATTAAAACCTTTCCCCACACATCAACATGAAGTTATGCATTTCACTTATAACTAATACATGGTTACATATTAGGTGCTCCAGGAATTACCTAGATTTTAGTGACAAAATGAAAGATGTTTGGTTTTCAGTGTCAGTTCCCTTGCTTTTTGCATTTTTGTTTTGTTTTGTGACCCCTGGTAAGTGTGCTGTCTTGAGCGAGGTGATGTCCTGTCCTGATAAGCCACTGAATTTATAGTAATTCCTTTTTTTGCAGAACCAGCAACATATAGAACAACAACAAAGAAAACTTTCCTAAACTTGGTTCCTATATACAGTTGTTTAAAAACCATACAATACTTACTTGTTTTAACATCTTTCTTAAACATTCTTTTTTAATTTAAAAGAACCTATTGAGTTACCTAGATGAAGCTGAGTTTTGGAGTATTTTTTGAGTAAAATTGCAATATGGGATGCTTTGTGCTCACGATGAGTAAGCAAACACTCATCACGGGTTCCCTAGAGCAGAGGACTTAAAAATGGGATCCATGACAGGGTTTTAGGGGTCTGTAATCCCCCTGAATTTGTATGTATGTTTTATGTGTATATACATCACTTTCATTACATATTCAGAGAAGTCTTTTATCTAAAAATTCTGCATTTCTACAGAGAAAAAACTCCAACATATTTTATAACTTTCAACCAAATGAGGCCTATCACTTAATCACTGAGAGATTGAGATAAGTAATGAAAAAGGTCAGCTTGGAAGCATACTGTTTGTGATTAAAAAGAATAATTTGGTGATCCACTTGGAGAGAGTAATAAAATCTGCATTCAAAGTCTAGCAAACTGTCAGGCTGTTTGTTGAATGCCAAGGTCTTGATAGAAACTTAGTAAGAAATGAGACTTAGGGGTAACATCTGGAAATCTTACTGCCTAAGGCCATTTCCACAAGCTCATGTGCATATGCACAAACACAGACACACACAAAAGTAGAATGATGAAGACAGAGAAGTACATACTTCTCAGACTCACATGGTTTGAAGATTTCACTCTTGTTTCTCGGGAACATGTTTCATAAGAGAAATCAGTTTTGCCTCTCTGCTCCAAATTCCCTTACAAAGGACTTTTATCTCTCATCTCTTAGTAACCTCCATTTTTCTTCTACCCTCCAAATATACATCGCTAAAACCCTATAAGTATCCCAGTGGTTAGTAATTAATACCAGTTTGAGTCTGAAAGCAGCTCAAGCCTCATTTCATAAAAGCCCATATGTAGACTACTCGGAAAAATGACTTCCAGAGAGAACTGTTTATTTTGAGCTGAAGAAGTTCTATCTATCTTTCTTCACTAGAAACAAGTAGCACAAAGGTCACTCTGCCCTGAAAAATATTTAATCAGAGGTCATATGCTGTTCTGCTGTTCCATCTTTATCCTGCAAGAGACCAGGTGTCAAGTCTACTTGCATAATGTAGGAAATAAGAAAGAATAAATGTGTCTTAATTATAACATATATTAAGGTTAGATAGAACCTATCTGATGTGACAAGTCTGCACAGCATCCCAAGGAATTGTCATGCTTCCATCCAAACTATGTTCTATATATAATGTGTAATCTGCTGTTGGTAATTGCCTATATGACAAAAAGATACACTTTATTTGGTGGTATAACTTATCACATGCATAAAAGGCCAAGTATAATTATTCTTCTAAATATGCAGATATTTTCCTAAAATTTGAACTATCTGGCCAAAGCTACTTTAACACTGGGCATGTTCCATGCCCAAGTAAAGAACTTAGAAGAGAATGCATAGCTTTTGGAATCTGTTAAAATGTCATTACTGCCAAGAATGTGACATATGGGGATAATTAGCTATTGTAGTCACCATGGACACTATAGACTGTATTCTGGAATGTTACTGGAACAAGTCTTTGCAGCATATTTTACATAATTTGGCAGTCTTCTTTATGAGCGATTCTAAAAAGAGTGGGCCACAAATTAACACAAAAAATACATCAAAAATAATTTCTCTCATTTTGCAATTTGTTCAGTCTCTGCCAGGTTTAGACCAGGATTTTTTGTTTAATGATCCCGAATAGAATACAGCCTTCCTCTTCTCAAGAAATGGATTGGGATCTACTCTCAGTGCCTGTGGATCTTCTCTGTTTCTATTTATCATTGATTTAGGAAACTGGCTCTAAGTGAACAAAACACACCTCACTGGATTCTGAGGTTCTCATTTCAGAAAACTCTAGCATCATCCTCTGACTATGTTATATCTTTATCTTTTTTCTGATTAAACCTCAAGTATTTTGAAGTAATACTTTTATACAAAAAATTAGCTGTGCATGGTGGCGTGTGCCTGTAATCCCAGCTACTCAGGAGGCTGAGGCTGGAGAATTGCCTGAACCCAGGAGGTGGAGGTTGCGGTGAGCTGAGATCGCGCCATTGCACTCCAGCCTGGGTAACAAGAGCGAAACTCCGTCTCAAAAAAAAAAAAAAAAGTAATACTTTTAATAACACAAACAAAGTTTTTTTCTTTCTTGAAATTAAGGAGCTGTTTTTGTAACCAACAACTTATTTATTCAGATGTTTTTTAAACCAGCAGTTGGTACAATATAACTCATGGGTCAATTCAGCCCATATTTGTAAATAGTTTTATTGAAACACAGACATTCTTAATTGTTCATGTATTGTCTTTAGCTGCTTTCTCACTGCAAAAGCAAAGATAAATAACTGTGACAAATTTAGGCATAACCTAAAATATTTATAATATAAACTTTATAGAATATGTTTACCAACCTTTAGGTTCAACAGATATTTATTGAACACCTATTTTATAGTAACTACTGTGCTGGGCACCAAAAATATAACAGTGATGAACATTTCCAAAATTCTGTAGTTAAATTATAATGCATTTGGTAGCAGAAAATGTGAGTAGGAAGAATAAGGACATAAATTAGACTTATTATTCAAATACATAATATAATCTCTGAAGAGAAAGGCATTCCCCATTAATTAAAATAATATTGAAGAAACTTATCATGTATTCTTGTGTACAGTAAAAAAGAACACAAAAATTTTAACCTACTCTCTAATGCTCATTACTCTTGATATTATTGTCTCCAAGGACCATATGATGAGAAATGAAATATTGGTGAATATCCTGCCAGAGAATTATATTTCAAACTGAGATATCTGCAGATGGAGAAAGAAATCAATTTTTTGTGATTTTTAAAGGTTTTCGTTATACTTGATAATTGTTTTATACATTTCTTCTCCAGTGGTAAATCAGAAAATCCAGTTTTTTGTACTGTAAAGGTTGAGCACAAAGATGATGATGACATTGCAGACATTTATGTATAATTTATTTTTATTTGGTTTCTTTGAAGCAGCAACACTTAAGGTTTATGTGACTATTTCTAGTTAACTTTATTTTATGACAGCAACCGGTCATCTTCTAACTGGCCAGCTCTAACCATGTTAGACCTTGGCTTTGATGTGCCCACCCATGCATAAATATAAAACACAAAACAAATCTTTCAATTAAGCTGCATATGACATTCTAATTTCAGCAATATAAATTAGAAATACATGTAAATGTCTTCAATGTGTCTAAAGGGACAACATGCATTTTAACTACTCTCCTTGAAGTTTCTCTTCTGACCTCTAATGTATTAAAAAAATAGGCTTTCTTCTGGACCTGGGATCACTTTTCTCTGTGCTCTAGAAAATTATGTGAGCATTCTTTACTACAAAGGTGAACTTTACTTTGTTCATCTTAATAAGGCTTGATTTGTTGATTTTTATTTTATTTATTTATTTATTTTGAGACAGAATTTCACTCTGTTACCCAGTCTGGAGTGCAGTGGCGCCATCTTGGCTCACTACAACTTCCGCCTCCTAGGTTCAAACACATGCCACCACACTGAGCTAATTTTTTTGTATTTTTAGTAGAGATGGGGTTTCTCCATGTTGACCAGGCTGGTCTCAAACTCCTGACCTCAGGTGACCCACCAACCTCAGCCTCCCAAAGTGCTGGGATTATAGGCATGAGCCACCATGCCTGCTCTATTGTTTATTTCTGTAATCATGACTCAGTTACTAAAGTGAAGTTTTTAGAAAAATCTTTCAAGGGGTCCAGAGATCTGCTACTTAAATATATATAAGTGATTTTTATGCTAATCACAATCATTAAATAATATTTCAGCTATAACTTTGTTATACTCTCTCTTCCTTCAAAACTGTTATGAAGTAACTTACAATAAAAACATGGCTACAAGATGTCTGCAAACAATTAATGGAAGACTAAAGTCAGGGATTCATAAATAATGCGGAAGGGATGGAGATAGCAAATGACTGCAAATCCAGCAAGCAAATTAGCTACAATTTGGTAAGAGCAACAGAAGGAATACATGAAAATATAAATTCAGATGTAGTGAAGTGAAGTCATTTCTATAATAAAAGTTATTTTTAATTATTCTAGAATAATATAAGGTTTATGATTGAATTTCTAATACAATATCCAGCAAACTGTGGGCACTTATGTATTTGTAAAATGAAAGAACAGATTTGTTGAATCTAATTTTTATAGAGTTCATTGTATAAGTTAAATACTAGTTGACTTATATGTGGGTCACTAGTGAGAACAACATTTTGATAAAGCAATCTTGCATGGATTTTAGTCTATACTAGATTGAATTGTCTTTTGCTCATTGTCATAGCATTATAGTAATTTATTTTCCATTTTCTTACTGATCCCACATTGATAATAATATCATAGAAAGTATTTAAGAGGGTTAGCTTGCTCAACGTCAAAGAGCTAAAGTTACTGTAACTATGTAAAAATGATGACCTTATGATTAGAAATTTGTGGAGGTCTCCTCATTCATCTACTTTTTTGGTCCCACTCTTTCCATAATATTCTGATTTTAAATAAGAGATACTGCAAGGCTGAGCAGTCAGTTTGCATTGTAATACAGCTATTTGTAGCAACAGACTTAGTGTTAAAACTTTTGAAATCTCAAATCCATAAGAAAATGTTTTTTTTTTTTTTTCAGGGAACTCACATGCATTATATGCAATTTAGTATCTACCTTGGTCTGGTTTTATACTTGATGGACTCACACAATATGTGTTCTATTATAACTTGCTTTTCTAGCTCAGTATTACAGGATTCATTTTATTGACACGTGCAATGATAGTTAGACCATTTTTATTTATTTATAATAGCTCATTTTATAAATATCTTACATTTATTTTTACATGTGTTTATTGATTAACATTTTGATGTTTTCATATTTTTGTTATTTTGATGGATGGTGCTAATAGTAGTTTGCACATCTAGTGTTCATTTGTAAAAGTTTCTCTAGAATAGAGTTATTCACACCGAGATTTGAGGGCCATTAGTTGAGTATAATATCAACTCAACTAACCATACTTAACCACAATTTTATTAAAATGTGAAAGAATAGAATTAAGCATATTAAACATTAGACATAAGAGTACTGATTGCTTTATGATATTTTATCTCCATGTATGTGTATTTGTGTGCACAGTCACAATGTAAAGTTAGTGAAAAGATTTTAAGCAACTCTACTTAGGATACATAGCTAGGAATGTAATTCTACATATTCAGATTTTTCAAAATGAATACTGTAATGTATGCTTTCAGTAGTAGTATATAATGGTTTTCATTTTTTTGTATCCTTACCATTACTCATCAGAACTCAGACTTCAGTGTCAGGATTATATTGGTCTTACAGAATGAACATCAGATATGCCTTCTGTTTATACTTTTGGAAAAAATTACTATAAGATTGTTTGCTGAGAATTTTATAAACTTGTTCTTAAAATATTGTGTATCCCTATGTAACAAACTTGGATGTTCTGCACATGTACCCCAGAACTTAAAGTATTTTAAAAAGAGGCTTTTTCCCTAATAACCTCAAAACATCAAAAAACATAATTTTAGATCCTTAGTTTCCTTATGGGAAATTTTTTAATAAGTTATGCAGAATTTTTAGTTATTTGGCAATTAGCTTTGATAAGTTATATTATCCTAGAAATATATTAATCTCATCTGGGTTTTCAAATTTCTTGTCATAAAGGCATTAATAATTTTCACTCATTTTCTTTATGATTTCTGTTTCATCTATACCTATGGATATTTTTTCACTCTTAATATTTTTTATTTATAAATTCTCTTTTTCTTTGGTTAATATTTCTGGGGCTATGTCTTTTATTAGCATTTTAATAACAAATTTTACTTAACTGATCATCTCTATTTCATTATTGGTTTATGTTTTATTAATTTTTCTGTATTATTATTGCCTGATGGTTAATTCCCTGCCCATGCCAACTTTATGGCTTGATGGCTCTGACAGCATTCTGCTCATAATGAGCAGCTCAGGTCACATAATAAGTTGAAGGTAGTTAGACAGTAAACTAGGTAGTAAAAACAGCTATTCTGATGAGAAGGAGTCAAAAAGCAGAAGAAATATTAAAAATAGGGACATGCGAAAGATAAGGTTAAAAGTACAAAATCTCTAAGAAAATTGAGTAAGACACAGTTTTTTTCTAAAGCTACACATTAATATTGGCTGCATACATGCACTGTATTTTGCCTCATGAAACAGAGAATGGTCATACAGAGAAAAGAGCTCTGATCTTCAATTATGTTTTAGTTTAATTTGAAACTACATCTTCTATTAATAGAAGTCTATTAAATTGGGAGGAGTTCCCACTAAGGACAACTATAAAGGTTGAGCATGATTAAAAATAATTTATTTGAGGTTTCAGGAAGCGAACAAAATTGCAAAGAATTACTGGCCCAGATCTAGGGAGAACTCCAGTCAAAAAACATGAGCCATGTTTTCAAGGTTACTTTTCTGAGATAACTCATATTCTGGATGTCACTTTTGAGAGTCACAGCTCAATAGAGCCAACAGGAAAGGCATATAGTCTAGGGCCAGTTAGGAACTGGCATTTTAATAACAAATTTTACTTAACTGATCATCTCTATTTCATTATTGGTTTATGTTTTATTAATTTTTCTGTATTATTATTGCCTGATGGTTAATTCCCTGCCCATGCCATTAGGGAATTAACCTAATTCCATTAGGTGGGAACCAAAAGTACTCTTTTCAGGAGTAAGAGTAAACCAAAAGTAGACAGGTACATGCAAACAGTGCAGCTCAGCTCAAAAAATGTCAGTCTCTAAATTGTATTCAGGTAACACAAAATTAGGACTCCCAGTTAACTGGTCAAAACAAATAAAAATTATTTCTATTGTAAGATAATATTATCCTAAACTCAAATTATCTCTACAAACAATTTTGAAAATAAAATATTAGAAAAAAAAGGACATAAGAAAATGAAAAAAAGAAAAACTCAGAAAACATAGCAGACAATAGAAAAAGACTTATAGAGAAAAACAGATATACGAATTATCTGTCAGTATTTTAAATAGTTTGTTATGTGCAGAAAGAGAAAAGACAATATTGAAAATTCTTTGAAAAAAACAAACTCTTAAAAACATAGTACAATTGGAAGATGGAGTATCTGAAATTACAAAGTCATTAGTTGAGTTTAATAATGGGTTAGACATAGCTGTAGAGAGTATTAGGACATCAGAAAACTGGTCAGAAGAAACTTTCCAGAATGAAGAATAAAGAGATAAAGTGATGAAAACTGCATGAGAAAGTAAGAGACATAAAGAATACAGTAAAACATTTTAAAATCTTCATAATTTAACTTCTAAAAAAATGGGAGAGAATGTAGCAGTTCTCTTTCAGGAGATACTGACTGAGAACTTTCAAAGCTAGTGAACAATCAGTCTATCCAAATACCTACACACATCCTACAATAACTACTAGAAACATGAAAGCAAAAATCCTTAAAATACCCAGAATAGAAAAAGAAATGAAATTTCAAAAATCTTGGCTGTGCACAGTGGCTCACACCTGTAATCCCAGCACTTTGGGAGGATGAGGTGGATGGACTGCTTGAGGCCAGGAGTTTGAGACCAGCTGGGCCAACATGGCAAAACCCAATCTCTACTAAAGTTACAAAAATTAGCCCAGCATGGTGGCACATGAATGTAATCCCAGCTACTCAGGAGGCTGAGGCATGAGAATCACTTGAAACTAGAAGGTGGAGGTTGCAGTGAGCCAAGATCATGCTACTCCATTCCAGCCTGGGCAACAGAGTGAGAATGTGTCTCAAAAAAAAAAAAATCTCCAATTGGGACAACAAATATCCTACTTTTCAACAGAAACAATGAAAGCCAGAAGACAGTGAAAGGATAACTTTAAATTGCAGCAAGAAAATTACAGTTCATCTAGAATATTATTTTTTACCAAAGAAAATATCTTTTAGCAATGAAGGTAAAATAATATTATGGGACCAAGATCATCTGACAGAATTATTTCAAGGAAATATTGAGATATGATTTTCAAGTAAAATAAAAATACTCATAGACAGAATTTTGGAGATGCATTATGAAACAAGAAAAGGTAAGTATAGATTTTGAAATGAGGCATTACTGAGCTATTTGGTGAATAAGAAAAATATTGCTTTTGGATAATTGTTTATAGAGTAAGTGTACAGTTGGTTCTTTGTGACTATTATGAAGCATGCTGACTCTTGGCTAGTTATTATCACATTTTTGACTTCCCCTTATTGTCCCTTTTACTTTGGCATAATAATTGCTCAATTTCATGTTGTGGGTACAAAATCCAAATCTCACATAGTTCTGCTCTACATAGCCTTCAGGTAGTCCTTGAGCAGCCTAGAATCAAAATTTCCAAATAGTCTTCATACTCCATAGGCTAAAAGCATTCATTAATTCCAAACTAAGAGGATCTGATACATGAGAATAAAAAGAATTAGCATCCATTCTTTTTCTGCTGATTCAGAAACTATAGAATGTTAACTTGATTTTCTTTAAAGCCTATTGTGTAATTTGTTTAGAGATAGTCTCTGGGTATAGGCCAGATTTTGTGTCTCTAGAATTCAGAGCCACCAGCTAATCTCTGAAACTGCTTTGTTGTCAATATTTGCATTCTGGATAAAGGAGCCATTAGCAGTTTGCATTTATTTATGCTATACAGGGCAATGAGTATTTTCCTGAATCACCAATGATGCAGCTGGCTGAGTTCAGGCCCTGCAGGACTGGTGATGGAAGACAAGTTCTACTCCCAAACCACCTATAAGCCTGCCATGTAGGAAAGATAATAAAGATTGGGAAAGGAGTTGTAGAAAGGATATATGTCATTTGGGATAAAAAGAGAGAAACCTGTAAAAGTAACCAGGATAGTTCAGCATAGAGAAATTTCACTTACTGGAGTGAATTAGTAGTACTATGATGTAAATTATAAAATATTTTTTAGAGAAATGGCCTTACTATTTTCTAAATTAACAGTAAGATAAGGGGCCAAACAGAGATGTGGCACACCCTTTGAAGATAATGAATAAATCATTTGTCATTAATATGTAAATATAGATGGTTGATTTGTCCTGAGTCCTGAAAAAAACGTAGATTATATATTTTCCCTAAAATTTGTTTATACAAGTAAGTTACTTAGCAAACTTTTTGTATTTTTAGTAAAAACTTAAAATTTTACTCTATTCCTTTTCAATAAAAATAGTACTCCTTAACAGTAACCTACACATAAATGGATTTATAGTATAATTTTAAAATTGCTTTAAATATATCTCTATGTCTGATAGATGCTCTGTTTAAGCTATAGACAATGTCCTTAAATTTAGCAGAAAAATATTTTAAGTAAGTTTTTTTGCATAACCTTATGAATAAAAATATAGAAAAATCCAATAAGGATCAGATATTCTCGTATAAGATGTCTTACTTTTATTCTTAAAAATATATTTTTCTCTGATAGCTTGCTATTTACATGGCAGGACAATTCCATCCCCTGGAGTATTCCATATTTTTTCAATGACTCTCTAGGCAAATGACCTGCTTTGGAAAAAATACTTTTTATTCCTGGCCAATTTCCCTCTACAGCAGTGCTCACAGCTAACATTCATAAAGGAGAAACACTGCCAAATATTTCAGACTTTGGAGGACAACTTATTGTTCAGTGCTTTCTTGGAACACCTTTATGAATACTTGATTCCATTGTGAGACATACTGCTTGCAGTACCTTGAGTTGCAAACAAAGAATGACAGTCCACTGCCCAAACTTGAAAGAGATTTTTATTTTCATTTGCTCAGCAAAATTGTCATGGAGGTACTCAGAAAGTAATCCGGGAGTATTTTATGCATCACAGTCAGCAAACATCAAAATACTCCTCATTTATTATCTTCCTAAAATTGTTGTCATAATGCAATTATGTAAATGAGGACCTGCAATCACACTGAGTATTTGTTCCGGTTTTGAGGCAAATACTTATTAGATCGGAGCAGTTTAAAGAAAACAAGAACTCACCACCAACAGAATTCAGGGAACGTGAAAGAGCATGAGAAATTCTCATTGGAACTGTTCCCAACATGTTGTATAAATAAAGGTAGAGTTTGTTGAAGCTCCCCTCCCACCCCCTTCATTTTCTGAGAAAAGCATGTTTAGCTGGAGGAATGAACCATGGCTCAGGCGGTCATCACAGCTCTTCTGTCCTGAGTTCTGGTGTATGAGGGTTTTTTTTGTTTTGCTTTGTTTTTCTCTCTCTCTTTTATACCCACCAGCTTTCTCTAGCTTTCTCCCACTACTCATACCCTCCACAAAGGATTTCCAGCAGAGAGCAGCTGGTACCCCATATTGGCTGCTTTCCCCAGACTCGGGGGGGCTTTCACAGGAAATCAATGGCTGCTTATTTTCCCCTGCACTGCAGTTTTATGTGTGGACTGACATGGCCCCAATCATACCGATCCATTCTGCAGAGCTATTTCCATTCAGATGTGCCTCTTTACAAATAGCGGAAATTAGTGGAGGGCCAGTGTCAAACTGCTTGTCACATCTTGTTTTCCATCTGTTGAAATCAGGTTTACAGTGTCCTATTCAGAAGCCTGGGCTGCTTTTGAGTTGCACAATACATTTCAGGAGTTCTATCAGGCAATAAATGCAGAACTTTACATTGCTATTAAAAAATGATCAAAATGGTTAGTCTTTTGAATTTTTTGAAGAAACTTATTTGCATGGAATATTTTGTTTTAATTGCATAATGTCTTTTATTTCTCGGTATTCAGCTCTCTAATGTGTAAAAAGTATTCCTCCTTCATTTCTCAGTATTAGAGCTGCAATGTGTAACTATATTCTGGTGATTTAGTTGCACAGAATGAATGACTAATCAAATTGTGAGCATGAATACAGTCAATACCATACTACACCATCCTAGTATTCCTCAAACCTTCAAATAATAATTACTATTTATTCAATGCATATCATGCGCCAAGACCATCACTAAATGCAACACAACTAATTTAATTCTAACAACCCTTTGAGTTGCTCTTATGATCCCCATTTTATAGATGAATAATTGAGGTTTAAAGTGATTGAATAACTTACTCAGAGTGTCACAGTGTTTAAGAGCCTAAGCCAAACAATCTAACTCCTGAATTCACAAAATAAACCCTATGCAAAACCAACTCCTTGTAAAGCATAGTTTATTTAGTGTCATTTTAACCTTGAGTGTGCAAATGTACTCAGAAAGCTAAGCAAAACCCAGATTTGATTCTGGTTCTAGAACTGACAGTCTATGGATTGAAATGTAAAGTGAAACACACATTTCACTAGCTCCTTAGGTGCTGCAGTTGAAGGACTACCAAGAGAAACCGATGGGTTTTAGGATGGTTCTAAATCATAATGAGATGAAAAAAGACATTCTCTACAATAAGGGAAAGAGAAGTACTTGGGAGCAAACGAGGTAAGACTGAGGGTGCCAATTCAGAGATGTGCCTTCGCCATACAATATTTCTAATGAATGTGATTGAGAGTTAGTGCTAACTGAGGCTTCCAGATAAAATATCTATTTACTGGAACACTCAGTTGATAGGATGGAGAGGGCTGACTGCTCTGCAATTTGAGACTAGCCCTCCCATTAATGTGAAACAATTTTTCCATTTTAAAAAAAAACCTAAATAATACTCATTCAAAAAGTAATATACAGATAAAACATTAGCTAAAGATTCCTTTTGTTGTTTTTGAGAGGTAGAGAACAAAACATTATAGACAAAATCACAATCTCCTGTGTTCTCTCTCATTTCTTCCCAGAGACAATCACTATTATAAGTAATGTAAATAACTGGTACATTTTTTATGCTTTCACTACCAACATTTGTATATGGAAACATTATACAAACTTATGTGTTTTGTAAAATTTACAAATAATATATGTAAAATGCATCTTACTTGTTTTATTCTACTTTATATTTTAGAAATCTAGGTTGAATATTATTCATCAATTCTAGAATATTTATCTTAACTGCTATATATGAGGTCTCACCTAATAAATATACTGTTATTTATTATTATGTTTCCTGATAGACATTTGGGTCATTTCAACATTTTCTCTATTACAGGGAGTGCTGGACTGTAGCTGTCTGCACATTTCCTTTCACAAACGTGTGGGAATTTCTTTGGGTAATATACTTAGGAATGGTGATACTAGGTCATGAGGTGTGTATACTTTCAATTTCAGTACATTTTCAATTTCTGTAAATTTTGTCATTTTGCTTTGTTAAATAGCTGCAGCAATTTATATAACTTCTAATAGTTACTGAGTTCTTTTCCAATGGCTTCTTCAACAGGTAGTTTTGTAATTTAATTCTTTTGCCAATATAGTATATTTAAAAATATGTCTTATTTTAACTTTCAGAATTGTTGGTGATGTTATAGATATTTTTCCAGGATTGTAGCAATTAAGGTTTAACTTCTTTGCCCATCTTTTTAAATCAGCCTATTAAGTTGCTTTACTTATTTGTGAAATTCTTCATACTAACATTATTATTTATACCCATAACTAATATATTCTTCAAATCAGTTGCTTGGCCACTTTCTTTATTTTCTCTTACTTATCCAGTAATTTCAAATTAAAATGTTGTCTATTTTATAAAATTTTCAATTTTTGTATTTTTTTTCTATGTCTCATTTAATAAATGTTTGTTTAATCAAAATTATGGCAATCTCTTCCAATATACTAAGCAACTTAGTAGTCAGTCATCATTATTGCTACAGTTGTACTTTAATGTAGTGATTGATAAGAGGCACATAATTACAAAAGTTTCATACAGGGAAAAAATATTTTAAGCCATCCAGATAAAAGCCACTAAATCAATCTATACAAAAGGCTCACCAGAGAAGTGAACTTTATTCTAGACCTGGAATTCATAAAGACAACTCAGTGGGCTCTAAGATGGCCTGTACATACCAGCACAAGTCCTATGTTCTCCATATAACTTCTTCAAGTTCTAGAATCCAATCCCACCATTCCCTATTTAGTCTCCTATCACTGTCAAAAGCTGAGCATTACATTCCCATGGTATGATTTCATGTGAGTAAATTAGTTTTCTCTCTCTCTCTTCACTGGGATGGGGCTGGGATAGCAACAAAATTGTAAGAAAATAGTGAACTGATAGCAAACAATGGTTCCAGCACCAATGCTTCCACCGACAAGCTATTAAACCTTGGGCAAGTCAATTAACCTCTTTGAAAAAGTCATAGTTACACCTGGCCCTGACTTAACAAGCTTACAGTAGGAACAAAATAAATGTCTTTTAAAAGTCTAGGACAAAAGTAAGGTAATGCCATTAACAATTCATTTTAGTAATTAGTAGCTTTCATTAATCATTCCTATATCGTGATAGATTCTAACTACCACCAATATATACATATACATATATAAAAGTAGGTTTTCTCAATTGTTCTGCCATGAATAAAGATTACAGAACAAATTATAATTTCCTTACTATTCTGGCCATTAACATTTATTTCTTCATAGTATACTTTGGCTTTCTGAATTCCTACATAATTTTTTCAACTGAATAACATCAACACTTCTTTCATTTTATTATTTTTAGTAGCCCACACACATACCAACTCAAAATGAATCTATTTGACTTTCTCCTTTTAAATTACTCCCAGCAACAAAATAGTAAATACTCATTTTCTCTGGCCAATTTTGAATTTTCAATACATATAATTGGAAAAAGTTCTATTTGCCTAGATTTTTATTCTTCATTTCCTTACACAGAATACTAAAGGATGAGCTAGGATCAAAGATGGCTGAATAGGACAATTCTGGAGTGCAGTTCCCAGTGAGAGCAACACAGAGTGTGACTGAACATCACATTTCCAAAAGAGTTATTACTGCACACAGACCAGGAGATTCCTGGGCTGAAAAGCTCCAAGAGTTTCCAGCATGGCTGTTTCAGCTGGCACAGCAGGTCTCCACACAAAAACTCACACAGATCTAGGCATCCTGGAAGATCTGGGAGACAGAGCCACTCATTCAACTGAAAAAAAAGGGGGCTGAAACAGGAAGCCAGGCAATCTGGCTCGGCGAGTCCCAACCCCACAAAGACCAGCAATCTGATAGGCTCTGGATTGAGAGTTTCATAGCAAGCACAGCTGGATCTGGAAAGGTCCAGCTCTGCTGGGGGAAGGGTGTCTGCCATTACTGAGGCAGTCCACCACCACTGAGGCACTCTGCCATTACTAAGGCAATCTGGCATTACCGAGTCAATCCACCATTACTGAGGCAGTCTGCCATTACCAAGGCAGTCCACCATTACTGAGGAAGACTGCCATTTCCAAGGTAGTTCTGACTATACCTCTGTAAACAAAACCACAAGGAAGTTCACATAGCAGCTGGGCAGAGCCCACAGCAGCTCAGCAATGCCTCTGCTGGCAGACTGTGACTAGGCTACCACACTGATGAATAGCACAGCTCTGAAAAAAGGCAGCTGATGTCAGGAACTTATAATAAAGCCCCACCTTCCCAGGACAGAGCACTTAGGAAATAAGGTGGTTATGAGTTCCACTACAGCAGACATAAACATACCTGCCCAGCAGCTCTGAACAGAACAACAGAGCTCAGAGCTCAGCACTCGAGCTCCTATGAGGGACAGACTGTCTCCTCAAACAGCTCGCTGACCCCCGTAGATTCAAAGAGTTATCTCATAAAGGAGAGCACAGGCTGACATATGGCAAGTACCCTTCAGGGACAAAGATAAGAAAAGAAGAAACTGGCAGCAAACCTTACTGTTCTGCAGCCACCGCAGGTGATCGCCAGGCAAGCAGGGTCTGGAGTGGACCTTCAGTAGTCCTACAGCAGAGGGGCCTGAATGTTAGAAGGAAAACTAAAAAACAGAAATAAATAACTTCATCATCAACCAAAAGGATGTCCACTCAGAGACCCCATCCGAAAGTCACCAACTACAAAGACCACAGGTAGATAAATCCACAAAGATGGGAAGAAACCAGTGCAAAAAGGACGAAAACTCCCAAAACCAGAATGCCTCTCTTCCTCCAAGGGATCACAACTCATCACCAGCAAAGGAACAAAGCTAGATGGAGAATGAGCCTGATGAACTGACAAAAACACGCGTCAGAAGGTGGGTAATAACAAACTTCTCTGAGCTAAAAGAACATGTTCTAACCCAATGTAAAGAAACTAAGAACCTTGAAAAAAAAGGTTGAGGAAATGCTAACAAAAATAAACAGCTTAGAGAAGAATATAAATGACCTGATGGAGCTGAAAAACACAGCATGAGAACTTTGCAAAGCATATATGACTTTCAATAGCTGAATTGACCCAGCAGAAGAAAAGATATCAGAGACTGAAGATCAACTCAATGAAATAAAATGAGAAGGCAAGATTAGAGAAAAAAGACAGAAAAGAAATGAACAAAGCCTCCAAGAAATATGGGATTATGTGAAAAGACCTAATCTGCATATGATAGGTGTAACTGAATGTGATGGAGAGAATGAATCCAAGCTGAAAAACTCTTCAGGATATTATCCAGGGGAACTTCCCCAACCTAGCAAGGCAGGCCAATATTGAAGTCCAGGAAATACAGAGAACACCCCAAAGATATTCCTCAAGAAGAGCAACCCCAAGGTACACAATCATCAGATTCACCAGGGTTGAAATGAAGGAAAAAATATGCTAAGGACAGCCAGAGAAAAAGGTCAAGTTACCCACAAAGAAAGCCCATCAGACTCACAGCGGATCTCTCGGCAGAAACCCTGCAAGCCAGATGAGAGTAGGGGCCAATATTCAACATCCTTCAAGAAAAGAACTTTCAACCTAGAATTTCATATCCAGCCAAACTAAGATTCATAAGCAAAGGAGAAAGAAAATCCTTTACAAAAAAGCAATTGAGGAAAGATTTCATCACCACAGGACTGCCTTACAAGAGCTCCTGAAAGAAGCATGAAACACAGAAGGAAACAAAAAGTACCAGCCACTCCAAAAATGTGCCCAATGGTAAAGAACACTGACACAATGAAGAAAGTGCATCAACTAATGGGCAAAACAATACCTAGCATCAAAATGGCAGGATCAAATTCACACATAACAATATTAACCTTAAATGTAAATTGGCTAAATGCCCCAATCAAAAGACATAGACTGCGAAATGGGATAAAAAGTCAAAATCCATCAGTGGCTGTATCCAGGAAACCCATCTCATGTGCAAGGATACATGTAGGCCCAAAATAAAGGAATGGAAGAAGATTTACCAAGCAAATGGAGAGGGAAAAAAAAGCAGGAGTTGCAATCCTAGTCTCTGACAAAATAGACTTTAAACCAAAAAAGATCAAAGGAGACAAAGAAGGACATTACATAATTGTAAAAAGATCAATGCAACAAGAAGAGCTAACGATCCTAAATATATATGGACCCAATACAGGAGCACCCAGATATATAAGGCAAGTTCTTAATGACCTACAAAGAGACTTAGACTCCCACACAATAATAGTGGGAGTCTATTATTGTCAATATCAGATAGATCAACGAGACAGAAAATTAATGAGGATATCCAGAACTTGAACTCAGATCTAGACCCAGCAAAGCTAATAGATATTTACAGAACTCTCCACCCCAAATCCACAGAATATACATTCTTCTCAGCACCACATCACACCTACTCTAAAATTGACCACATTATTTGAAGTAAATCACTCCTAAGCAAATGCAAAAGAATGGAAATCATAACAAACAGTCTCTCAGACCACAGGGCAATCAAATTACAACTTGGGATTAAGAAACTAACCCAGAACCTCACAACTTCATGGAAACTGAACAACTGGCTCTTGAATGTTGACTGAATAAACAATGAAATAAAGATGATCTTCAAAACCAACGAGAATGAAGATACAATGTACAAGAATCTCTGGGACACATTTAAAGCAGTGTCTAGAGGAAAATTATAGCAATAAATGCCCACATCAGAAGCAAGGAAATACCTAAAATCAACACTCTATATCAAAATTGAAAGAGCTAGAGGAGCAAGATCGAAAAACACAAAAGCTACCAGAAGACAAGAAATAACTAAGATCAGAGAAGAACTGAAGGAGAGACACAAAACACCCTACAAAAAAATTAATAAATCCAGGAGCTGGTGTTTTGAAAAGATCAACAAAATAGACAGACCACTAGCCAGATTAATAAATAAGAAAAGAGAGATTAATCAAATAGATGCAATAAAAAAGGATAAAGGGGATATCACCACTGATTCCACAGAAATACAAACCACCATCAGAGATTACTACAAACAACTCTATGCACACAAACCAGTAAATCTGGAAGAAATGGATAAATTCATGGATACTTATACCCTCCCAAGCCTAAACCAGGAAGAAGTCAAAACCCTGAATAGACCAATAACATCAGCTGAAGCTGAGGTAGCAATTAATAGCCTACCAACCTAAAAAAGTCCAGGTCCAGATGGGTTCACAGCCGAATTCTACCAGACATACAAAGAGGAGTTGGTACCACTCTTGTGAAACCATTCCAAACAATCCAAAAAGAGGGAATTCTTCCCAAATCATTTCATGAGACCAAGAGCATCCTGATACCAAAACCCAGCAGAGACTCAACAAGAAAAGAAAACTTCAGGCCAATATCCATGATGAACATAGATGCAAAAATCTTCAATAAAATACTGGCAAACTTATTGCAACAGCACATCGAAAAGCTTATCCAACATGATCAAGTAGGCTTCATCCTGGGGATGTGAGGCTGGTTCAACATACGCAAGTCTATAAATGTAATCCACCACATAAACAGAACCAAAGACAAAAACCACATGATTATCTCAATAGATGCAGAGAAGGCCTTTGACAATACTCAACAGCCCTTTATGCTAAAAACTCCCAATAAACTAGGTATCGACAAATGTATCGCAAAATAATAAAAGCTATTTACAAGAAACCCACAGCCAATATCATACTGAATGGGCAAAAACTGGAAGCATTCTCTTTGAAACCTGTCACTAGACAAGGAGGCCCTCTCTCACCACTCCTATTCAAGATAGTATTGGAAGTTCTAGCCAGAACAATCAGGCAAAAAATAATAATAATAATAATAATAATAATAAGGCTTATTTAGAAAAGGAGGAAGTAAAATTGTCTCTATTTGCAGATGACATTATGTATACTGTATACGTCTCATCCCAAAATCTCCTGAAACTGAAAAGCAAATTCAGCAAAGTCTCTGGATATAAAATCAATATGCAGAAATTACAAGCATTCCAATACACCTAAAACAGACATAAAGAGAGCCAAATCAATAATGAACTGCCATTCACAATTGCTACAAAGATAATAAAATAACTAGGAATACAACTAACAAAGAATATAAAGGACCTCTTCAAGGAAAACTACAAACCACTGCTCCATGAAATAAGAGAGGACACAAACACATTGAAAAACATTCCATGCTCATGGTTAGGAAGAAACAATATTGTGAAAATGGCCACCCTACCTAAAGTAAATTGTAGATTCAATGCTATCGCCATCAAGCTACCTATGACCCTCTTCACAGAACTGGAAAACATCACCTTAAGCTTCACATGAAACCAAAAGAGAGCCTGCATAGCCAAGACAATCCTAAGCAAAATGAACAGAGCTGGAGGCATCACACTACCTGACTTCAAACTATACTACAAGCCTACAGTAATCAAAACAGCATGGTACTGGTACCAAAACAGAGATATAGACCAATGGAATGAAACAAAACAGAGGCCTCAGAGGCAACGCCACACATCTACAACCATCTGATGTTTGACAAACCTCACAAAAACAAGCAATGGGAAAAGGATTCCCTGTTTAATAAATGGTATTGGGAAAACTGGATAGCCATGTGTAGAAAGCAGAAACTGGACCTCTTCCTGACACCGTACACTAAAATTAACTCCAGATGGATTAAACACTTAAACATAAGACCTAACACCATTAAAACCCTGGAAGAAAATCTGGGCAAAACCATTCAGGACATAGGAGTAGGCAAGGATTTCACGACTAAAACACCAAAAGCATTGGTAACAAAAGCCAAAATAGACAAATGGGATCTAATTAAGCTCCAGAGCTTCTGTACAGCAAAAGAAACAATCATTAGAGTGAACCAGCAACAAACAGAATGGGAAAAAATGTTTGTAATCTACCCATCTGACAAAGGGCTAATATCCAGAATCTACAAAGAGCTAAAACAGATTTACAAGAAAAAAACAAATAAACCTATTCAAAAGTGGGTGAAGGACATGAAGAGACACTTTACAAAAGAAGACATATGTGAGGCCTACAAACATATGAAAAAATGCTCATTGTCACTGGTTATTAGAGAAATGAAAATAGAAACCACACTGAGATACCATCTCATGCCAATTAGAATAGTGATCATTAAAAAATCTGGAGACAATAGATGCTGGAGAGGATGTGGAGAAATAGGAACACTTTTATACCATGGGTATAAATTAGTGTAAATTAGTTTAACCATTGTGGAAGACAGTGTGGCGATTCCTCAATGACCTAGAGGTCCTCTCCTTCTACCCAGCAATCTAATTACTGGGTATATATCCAAAGAATTATAAATCATTTTTTAATAAAGACACATGCACAGGTATGTTCATTGCAGCACTGTTTACAATAGCAAAGACCTGAACCGACCCAAATACCCATCAATGATAGACTGGACAAGGAAAACGTGGCACATATATACCATGGAATACTATGCAGCCATTAAAAATGATGAGTTCGTGTCCTTTGTAGGGACATGTATGAATCTGGAAACCATCATTCTCAGCAAACTGACACAAGAACAGAAAAACAAACACCACATGTTCTCACTCATAGGTGGATACTGAACAATGAGAACACATGGACACAGGGAGGGGAGCATCATACACTGGGATCTATTGGTGGAGAATAGGGGAGGGACAGCAGGTGGTAGGGAGTTTGGGGAGGGATAACAGGGGGAGAAATGCCAGATATAGGTGATGGGGGGATGGAGGCAGCAAACCACATTGCCATGTATGTACCTATGCAACAATCCTGCATGTTTTGCACATGTAACCCAGAACCTAAAGTGCATATATATATATATATATTATTTTATATATATATATATATATAAAAGAATACTAAGGGACATAAAAGAAGAATGTTCAAGCAGAACAAAATGACCTATCAAAAGAAATTATTCTTATTTTTCACATAAAATTCTTAGATATATCCAAATAGCTTCCTGGAATGCTATAGTGTAGTCTTGACTGAAATAACAGAATAAATCAGATGACCATCTTATGTCATAAACCCTATAACTCTGCTTATAAAAAGGGTTTAATTCCATTCCTATCAAGTTCACTTGTCAACATCCATCCTTCCCCAAACAGAGAGAAACTTTTATTGTAGAAAGCTTGTGGAAGAACCATTTCCTCTCCTTCTACAGAAGCTGAAATATTTTATGTGCCATGTAATTTCCTGGAATTCTGTTTGCAGAGATCATGGAAATACAGAAGAAAACTCAAAGATATCAAATAATTCCTCAGGAGCCATTAATAGAGTTTATCAGTGAGTTTAGCAATTGACATGTCTGACATTGCTTTCAGAATTCATTACTGACTTACCTATTTAATAAATAGTGTTGGGAAAACTGGCTAGCCATGTGCAGAAAGCAGAAACTGGACCCCTTCCTGACACCTTACACTAAAATTAACTCCAGATGGATTAAAGACTTAAACATAAGACCTGGCACCATAAAAACCCTAGAAGAAAATCTAGGCAAAACCATTCAGGACATAGGAGTAGGCAAGGACTTCATGACCAAAACACCAAAAGCATTGGCGACAAAAGCCAAAATAGACAAATGGGACCTAATCAAACTCCACAGCTTCTGCACGGCAAAAGAAACAGTCACTAGAGTGAATCGGCAACCATTAGAATGGGAAAAAAATCTTTGCAGTTTACCCATCTGACGAAGGGCTGATATCCAGAATTTACAAAGAACTCAAACAGATTTACAGGAAAAAAACAAACAAGCCCATTCAAAAATGGGCAAAGGATATGAACAGACACTTTACAAAAGAAGACATACATGAGGCCAACAAACACATGAAAAAATGCTCATCATCACTGGTCATTAGAGAGATGCAAATCAAAACCACATTGAGATACCATCTCATGCCAGTTAGAATGGCGATCATTAAAAAATCTGGAGACAACAGATGTGGAGAGGATGTGGAAAAATAGGAACACTCTTACACTATTGGTGGGAGTGTAAATTAGTTCAACCATTGTGGAAGACAGTGTGGTGATTCCTCAAGGACCTAGAAATAGAAATTCCATTTGACCCAGCAATCCCATTACTGGGTATATATCCAAAGGACTATAAATCGTTCTACTATAAGGACACATGCACACGAATGTTCATTGCAGCACTGTTTACAATAGCAAAGACCTGGAACCAACCCAAATGCCCATCGATGATAGACTGGAATGGGAAAATGTGGCACATATACACCATGGAATATTATGCAGCAATCAAAAATGATGAGTTTGTGTCCTTTGTAAGGACATGGATGAATCTGGAGAACATCATTCTCAGCAAACTGACACAAGAACAGAAAAGGAAATACCGCATATACTCACTCATAGGTGGGTGAGAAAAATGAGAACACATGGACATAGGGAGGGGGTCTACTACACCCTGGGGTCTATTGGGGGGAATGGGGGAGGGACAGCGGGGGGCGGAGCTGGGGAGGGATAGCCTGGGGAGAAATGCCAAGTGTGGGTGAAGGGGAGGAAGGCAGCAAAACACACTGCCATGTGTGTACCTATGCAACTATCTTGCACGTTCTGCACATGTACCCCAAAACCTAAAATGCAATAAAAATTTAAAATTAAAAAAAAAAGAATTCATTACTGACTTAACAAGATAATTCACTAGAAAGACAATAAAAGGCATCTCTTTGGTTTTTCCTCATCAATAGGATCACATCAATAACTATGACAACTACCAAATGACAAGATTTGCCAAACAGGGAAGTATTGAAAGTTGGAGATCATTTGAGCCATTTGAAAAGAAATGCATAGGGATACTAGAACTGGGGGCCAGACATCAGCAAGGTTAGAAGTTAGAATAACACACAATGACAATTTTAAAATCGAATAATAGTGTCTGGATCTAGAATATCATTTTTGCTCTAATATTTAATCAAATATAAGTAAAAAAATCACTTCACATACAAAAACTCAGAAAGCTTACTAAAATCTTTTATGAAATAATTTCATGAAAATAATTTGCAGCAAAATGAAAAAGGCATTCAAGGAGGAGAAAGAAATAGAAAAGGTTTAAAAAGTAAAATAAAGAAGACATTCATAGGAATAAAAAGAAAGTAATCTTAGGATGTGAGTCACACACCATGCCAATAAATAGTAATTTAGAATAGAAAGTCATAGATTATCTAGAATAACATTAGAAGTCAGATAACCCTGTAAATTTATATAAATCATATCTTACATTAGTAGAAACAGGTCAATGACAAAGGAATATGTGTCCATCACTTTAAGTCATTAACATACTTCTACAGTTAGTATTTAGATGATCATAGTATTATAAAGATTGATTCTTGGCTTCAACCCATAGGCAAAGCTTGGAAGACTAAGGTGTGTGTGTATGTGTGTGTATATATGTTTTTATACTTATAGGTTATTACTACTAAAGATAGGGTCTCACTCTGTCACCCAGGCTGGAGTGCAATGACATGATCATAGTTCACTGTAACCTTAAACTCCTGAGTTCAGGCAGTACTCCCACCTCAGCCTCACAAGCAGCTAGGGCTACAGGAGTGTGCTACCATGTCTAGTTGTTTTTTTAAATATTTTGTAGAGAAAGGATCTTGCTTTGTTGTCCGTTGGTCTCAAACTGCTGGCCTCAAGTGATCCTCCTGTTTTGGCCTCCCCATCACTGGGTTTCCTAATTGTAGATTATTTAAAATAATTATATGGTGGATTAATTTGGAAAAATATTAAAAGAACAGGAGATGGGGCACACGTCTTCTCATCATAAAGTAGACAATGTGATAACATCTTGAGTAATCGAAATAATCATTGCATTGGAATCTTATGTTACTTCATAATGATTATAAGTAGAAGAGAAAGTTAAAAAATGAATCAGGCAGTCCTGGGAAGTAATTATAGAGAGATGTTAAGTGTGTACCAAATATGTAACATTTTATGTCAGGGAGTCTATAAATACCATTTGGAATTGATAGATCAAGAAATATATGTACAAGTTGATCATGTAGAATTATGGAGGTTGCTGACCCCACCAGAGGTATTAAAAAACAATGATAATAGCAGAGGCAAGAGGATTTGCTTTCTAGTATATCAGTCAGTAATGTTTTAGTTTTCATCCCTCTAAGAATTATTTACTTTTATAATAAAAATACGAACATGGAGAAAATAAATGTATGTAATTTTTTAAGTTTTGAGAAACTCAGGTCTACACATAAGTATTTGTGTTTAATGCTATTCAACAGAATTTCTGAAATATTCTGTCTCTGAATTGTTCAGTATAATCACTACATGGCTTTTGAGCATTTGGAATCTGGCTAGTATAAATGAGCAATTGAAGTTTTAATTTGCTAATATTGATTAATTTAAATGTGTATACCTATATGTGTCTATGTTTCTCATGAGTACCATATTGGTCACTGCAGCTCTAGATAAGACATTCTAATCTTTACCCTGAAAAACTCTATTTTATTATTTTTTTCTCCCAGAAATCCTTATGCTTAAAGGACTTTGCCAACCACATTTCAGTAACAGCATATTTGTTTACTGATCTTAATTAAATACATACAACTGGTAGTAGGGCTTTCATGAACCACAAGTGGATCACCTTACAAAGTCTAATCGAAACCGAAGTAACTTGATGCTTTGGAGAAGACGGGTTCATTCAGAATTTGAGCACAATTTTATTAGCCTCTTTGAAGTAGAAAGTTATTCAAAGACCCTTTGCTTGTGTTGTGAGAATCCCAAAGAATCTGGAAATTTCTGCTGGATTTCAATATTCTTCCAAAATCCTGTCACTATTTCAAGTCCCTCATGGAATTGTGAAGGACATTGAATCAGTAATAAACCTTCACAACCTTTTTGCAGCTGTAAATTCTCTGCTTCTCCTTGGAGGGCTCAGTTCTTTGGCGTTCGAGAAACCCATGAAGTCTGCTAAGGTATTGGGAGTTTAACCTTCCTGAGGCTTGCTGGTCATTAGCAGGTCCTAGAAGCAAATGGTTAAGACACTGGAGGTATCATTGTTACCCCTTACCCCAGACCCATCCCAAAGCACCAATGTCAATGTTCAGTTCCACTAGGAAAGGAAAAACTACTATGCTTTCTTCTTTTGTTGCTGTCAATGAGAGAAAAAAAGGCATTATCTGGAGCAAGGTTTTGGCACTGTTCCATTTACATTCTTCTTACTAGAGGGATCAAGAGGTCAGTCAGTGAAACTAATAATCAGTGCAGAGCAAATAAGAGTAACACACTTGCACAGCTTTTCAGTCTCCTGGGGAAGCTGTATTCAGCCGACCAAAGATTCAAAGACTGAATTTTAAGCTGACTACATCATTTTACGGTTAATATTATTAATGATCACCACATAATGCAAAAGTGAAGGGCATTGTCCACTGTTTCAACTCCAGAATAAGGCAGGAGTTGAAGAGTTGCTCTTTTGTCAAGCAAAGTCTATATGGTGAGTACTTTTAAAAACAGGTTTACATTACAGGAGAATGGGCCACTTGACAAGCACCTACACCTCCTTAGTGGTGGCAGCAGCTTATGGAAAATGCATGCACATGCTTACTTGTGAATGAATTATTTAAAATACTTGAATTTACTCAAAAGAAAAAGGATGATTTTCTGTGATGTAACATGTTAAACAATGCTTTTGTTGTCAATTCAGAAGAGGAGAAAAAAAATAGACACTATTCTCAGCTCTGGTTATGATGTACTACATCCTTGCCTGTTACCACTTTGGAATAGTTGGAATCTTATCAGTTTATTCTCTGGAGTCAGATTTAGTAAAGTCCTAATGCATTGCTCTGAAGAAAGAAAACAGCAAAAAGTAATTGACACTTAGAAACCTTTATTTAGCACATATATTCTAAGTCATATGAGAAGTGGGAGAGGAGGAGTTATTACCTTTGATTCTTATATCCCTATTACACAAGAAGATATTTAGGAATTGTGCATTCTAATGCACAATTACACAATTGTGCTTCTATTACACAAGAAGATATTTAGGAATTGTGCATCTAATTTTTACATTACTAGCACCTACTTCAGTTAGCAGCATCAAGTAAATTCTTATAAATTTCTTTGAATATTTATTGAAAGAATAAGCTAATCAATAACCATGGTCCTTATCCTAAAAAAGATTTAAAACATGCTGGAAAAATGTAATTTTATTATCTTATTTTATTCCAGACTAATACTAAGGTATTCCTCTTTCATGACCAGTTTCATTGCTGTCCTGATTTACCCCCACATTCAACAATTCCGTCCCTCAGTAGCATCATCTACTCTCTTTTCATTTTTATTCTCATTGCCACTAATTTCATACAGTTTCATTCTGTCTCATGTGGATCATTTTAAGAATTTCTGGCTGGGTGTAGTGGCTGTCTGTAATCCCAACACTTTGGAGGACAAGGCATGGTGCTAACTTTGTTTATGAGAGCTATACCTATTTCATGAGCCCAGGAGTTCAAGACCAGCCTAGGCAATACAGTGAGAGATCTTGTCTCTATAAAAAATAAAAAAAATAACTAGCCAGGGTATTCTAGCTCCTGGGGAGACTGAGGTGGGTGGATCACTTGAGCTCAAGAAGTCGAGGATGCAATGACCCATATTTGTGCCACTGCACTCCAGCCTGCGTGAGAGAGCAAGACCCCATTTATAACATATTTTAAAAATCTGAATGCTATTACCAAGTTTTATACATCTGTCTCTTAACCCAAACTGTGGACTGTGACCAGATGAGTGTTTCTGACCACTGGTCGAGACAAAGCTGACAATGAATCTCAGTGACATAAATGATAACGCAGTTCATTCTTAGAGCAAAATGAGGGAATCTTGTCACCATTTTAATACTCTTAATTATTTTAAAAATACTAAGTATAAAAAAGGAGAGAAAGTGCAAAACTAAATCATTAAATATGAAAATATATTATTACAAAAAGCATAAGAATTTCTTCATACAATGATATTACTTCTGAGGTGATATAAATATATATGTATGATCATTTGAGGTCATTAAATTTTCTGACCCTAAATTCATTGTAACATTATTGAAAGCTAGAATTGTGTCTAATTCTTGTTTGGTTCATTTATTGTACCTGGTCAATATTAGATGTTTACTCTGTCTGAGATTATTTATTATTTTATAGAAAAGAATAGTAATTCAAAAGGCAAAGTTAGCAGGAGAAACACTGCATTGAGGCCATGGTTTAATTTGGAATACTAGAGGTTTCATAGACCTAAAATCAATAAAGACATTCTTCCCCCCAAGTTAAAGACAATCTACAATATTTTTAAAGCATCTGTTGGTATCACAGGACTAACTTTGTTCTGTGATAGCTCCAGTTAATTCATTCTGCTTGTTAACATGACTAGGGCCAAATCAACAATCAATATTTGTTGGAAATGTTAAGGGAGTCTGCAAAAGTCAGAAGAGGCTGATTTTTATTTAGTATTTCCTCATAGAACACAAATAATTCCCTATTTGACTGCTAAGACCATGAGGTTAAAAAAAAAAAAACTTGAAGAAGCAACCTATTTGAGTGGAGAGAGGGGGAGTAAAGAATATTAAGCTCAGTTTCCCGCTTGCTAAATAGCTGTTAAAATAGATGATTTTCCATGGAACTTTTGTCATAAATAAATCTGCATATGAACCAGCATGTTGAATCAGCTTTAAAATATTGAATCAAACCAAGTTTCAATTTCTGTTTTATCAATATGGCTATGTTAGTATTTTTTAATTTAATGCTTTTTTATTATTTATGATTTTTTATATTACTTAAATATTAAAATAATATGAAATGGTACAAGATAAAAATTTTGACTCTTATGCTTGTAGCCATCTGCTCATTAATCATCTCCATCCCCACATATAATCTCCTTTCTTAATCTTAAAAGAATTCTTCCATATTTTCTTTATTCAAATGCCTAAAAACAAAAACACATATTTTAATTTCCCCTTTATTGTTAGTTAAACTAAGTTTGGCCTACAGCTGCCTCCCTCTGTAGTGAACAGCAACCTTATTTAGTATGTAAACAAACTGCAACCTAATTTAAGAATACATTCTTGTATCAAGTAGCTGAGTCTCCTTGGGCAATTATAGAAGCTGAATTATCAGCCAATTATAGGCTGTAAACTGTTCAAACATATCCAAATAAGGCAAATGCTGAACTGTGACTAATCAGGCTACTTATGTACATCACTTCCTTTTTCTATCTATTAGTACTGTCTGCCCACATTGCTGCATGGAGCTCTCTGAACGTTTACTAGTTTAGGATGCTGCCCAATTCATAAATCGTTTCTTTTCTCAAATAAACTCTTCTAAATTTAATTTGTCTAAAGTTATTCTTAAATTTAACAATGCACCATTGTGTATTTTTTTATTTAACAATTTCTTTTAGAAATATTTTCACATCATTACATAAATAGCTTTATCAATTGTTTTCCACCAACAAAGTAGTTCATTGCATATGCATGTATATAAATTATTTAACCAGCCCTTATCAGTGAACATTTGGGACATTTTAAACATTTTCATATTGCAAAGATGATAAATAATCTGAAATATGTCTTGTTTTGTACATATGCAGGTAGCAATGTGAGAACATTTCTAGGCATCTGCATGGGAAACATAAAGCATTGACAAAGGATAAAAAATAAGATAGCTCTCAAATCTGTATACAGCAACTATCACTGGCAGAAGAGAGTGGGAATTGTCTCATCAGCCAGTCATTATACCTAAACAACATGTTCAAGTATAAAGGCAACAGGCAGAAAACCTCAAATGTATACAACTCAAACATATATAACCTTGAACCCTTCCTGGAATGATCACTTCAAAACAAATGCAATCATTAATTCAGGAACAGATTATAAAAAACACTTTAGAAATTACAGTGGTGAGATTTTAATATTTTAAAATATAAAACTGCTAGAAATAAATGTTATACAATTTTAGCTTAACACAACAAAATATAAATGCTTATTATATGAAAATAATTATAAAACTAACAAAGTAAGACAGAAAAAGGAAGTGGAGAGGTAGTTTTGTATCTTAATGTTTACATCTGCATAGCAAGAACTCAGTCAGAATTATCTAAAATTAATGTGTACAATTTTTTTAAATGATTCTAATTTTAATGTTTCTTTCACAGTTTCCTTTAGCAGAATTGTCTTCTTTGAAAATAAATCTGTATAATAAATACTCATCTAAAATTTAGTAATTCTTAATTTTGGAAAAGGTAGATAAACAATAAAATTAGTAATTCACTTTCCCTTGGATTTTTTCAATATTTAAAATAAGAAAAATTAAATGTAATGATTTTATCATATATTAGCTGTAAAAATATTGCCATGTATTATAACCAAATAATAATCTAAAAAATAGAAATTTATAGATCTACTCATATTTCTATTTGTATTATGCACAAAAATACAAAATGACAATATCTGGCATTGAGGTCTCATAAGTAATGGTTACTTATAAGTAGTGGCATATAGTTGTTTTGTTGTTGTTTTGTTTCTTTGCATATTTCTTATAAATTTGATATCATTCTTGAGTCATTTAAGTTCTTAATAAAAGGCAAGTATTCTACAAAGAGTACAATTTTTTTTTTTTTTTTTTTTTTTTTTGGAGACAGAGTCTCACTCTGTTGCCCAGGCTGGAGTGCAGTGGTGTGATCTCAGCTCTCTGAAACCTCTGCCTCCCAGTTCAAGAAATTCTTCTTCCTCAGCCTCAGTTTGAGTAGCTGGGACAACAGGCGTGTGCCACCACACCCACCTAATTTTTTGTATTTTAGAAGATATGGGGTTTCACCAGGTTGCCCAGACTGGTCTCAAACTCCTGAGCTCAGGCAATCCACCCACTTCAATCTTCCAAAATGCTAGGATTACAAGTGTGAGCCACCACTCCTGGCCCAATAAATATTTTAAATAACATAAGGTGAATATATTCACTGCAGCTTTTTCAATTATTATCATACTAAGAACAAATGAATAGGCCAATAATTAGGAGATGATTACATAAATAAAGCATCATCAAGCAAATTGAATGCTATGCAAAACTTAAAGGATAATTTGGAAGCCCATGGGCCAGCAAGGAACAATATTCATTACGTGATATTAAATGAAAAAAAGTCAGAAAAAATGTTCATTATTTATGCAATGATTTAAAGTATCAATTGATATTTCTGTAACAGGCAGAAAATTAATTGATTAATAGATAACAATAGATTACAATGAATTAAAATTGTTTAAACTAGGGTGGCGGTAATGTGGATGACTGTTTTCTTCTAATGTTTTGATAATGTTGCAGGTAGATATGTTGGTTTTTTAACAGCCCAAGAGTTTACATTAGTATGCAAATACCTGAAATAAACCATAATCATTTATGGCTTTCACAGAATTAACGGTGTGAATTTATATATCTACTTCTGATAGAACTGTTCTAATATAAGTGAATCCAAAAAGCACCTCTGAAATCTTTTAGAGTAGGTCAAGTATTGGCTCAAAGGAATCTACTCAGCCAATATGCTATTTTTACTTTTTTATTTAACTTATAAACAGCATCCTAGACAGTGATAAGACCACATTAAAAATCATGGGCGGCCGCAGTGGCTCATGCCTGTAATCCCAGCACTTTGGGAGGCCAAGGCAGGCAGATCACGAGGTCAGGAGTTTAAGACCAGTCTGACCAATATGGTGAAACCCTGTCTCTACTAAA
Organism: Saguinus oedipus; assembly: GCA_031835075.1. Lineage (NCBI taxonomy): Eukaryota > Metazoa > Chordata > Mammalia > Primates > Cebidae > Saguinus > Saguinus oedipus. The sequence continues at coordinate 182,141,073 of CM063170.1, read as the reverse complement.
AATACAAAAATTAACTGGGTGTGGTGGTGCAAGCCTGTAGTCCCACCTACTCAGGAGGCTGAGGCAAGAGAATCACTTGAATCTGGGAAGTGGAGGTTACAGTGAGTAGAGATCTGCCACTCCACTCCAGCCCGGAGAGAGAGAGAGAGACTCCGCCTCAAAAAAAAAAAATTATTACCCAGTTTTCTCTAAACTTAAGACAATATGAACAACATTAGAAATAGTGAGAACACATGCTTTGGTTTGGAATAGTTTCTAATTTTGGATTTTTATTTGTAATACCTCGAGAGTTGAGTATGTATTCTATTCAAATGGATTTTTCATTCAAGATTTTGAAAAAGCAAAGGTAATTTAAAATGACTTTTTTTTGCAGATTGTATTCAGTAAGGAGGAGAGGTAGAAATCTAAGAGTTTCTATCACCTGCACAATGCTTGCACAGAAACACATAACTGCATAGCAGGTTACTGTCTACTCAGCCTTGAATGTGAATTCTGTTTTGTTAAAGTTGAATAAAACCTATTATTTTCTGTAGAACAGTGAAACTGTTAGCTACATACTATACTTGACTTTTTTGTTTAATCTCTTGTGTGTGGGCTCTCTTTCACAAGCAAAAACAATGCATCCAATGGTGCCGTGTGAACAATGGAAGCTATTGACTTCGCTCTTCTACTGCTGGTTACTATATACTAAAGGGCTGCTGAGACATTTATTCTGTCATCTGAATACTGCACAAGGAAATGTGTTGAAATCTGCCATATTTTTGCAAGTTTTCTAGGTGGGAAACTTGATACCTACGCAGACTATTATAAGCTTACAACTTGAAAGGTATGAGAATAAAAGTGGGACTGCAAGTAACTGCCCTGGATCCATTGTATTTACCTTTAGAGAAAGCAAAGAAGGAAACTAAGCCACTCGCTAAAAGTTTTATCAACACTAGCACATACATGCTGGTGTCCCTTATAGGCCTTATTATTGCACAATCTTGGCAGAAGTGAGAAATGCAACAGCATTAGATGTTTTTCTTTAGTGGATTCCCTCCAGGCTATATTCCTACAGACTTTAGCAAATCAAAAATAGCATTTTTCAGAAAGACCTTTGTATACCACTTCCCTGCTTCACAAAGATAGCACTGATAAATGACACCAGCATAGGAGAAAGAGGGAGAAGAGGGAATGGATGTGAACTCTTTTTTTTTTTTAATTTTTATTGCATTTTAGGTTTTGGGGTACATGTGCAGAACATGCAAGATAGTTGCATAGGTCCACACATGGCAGTGTGTTTTGCTGCCTTCCTCCCCTTAACCCACATTTGGCATTTCTCCCCAGGCTATCCCTCCCCAGCTCCTCCGCTGCTGTCCCTCCCCTATTCCCCCCAATAGACCCCAGTGTGTAGTACCCCCCTCCCTGTGTCCATGTGTTCTCATTTTTCTCACCCACCTATGAGTGAGAATATTTGGTAATTCCTTTTCTGTTCTTGTGTCAGTTTGCTGAGAATGATGTGAACTCTTATAGTTCATATTTAAAAGAAAACTTCTTAGTGTAAGTCCTATTTAAGTCATTGTTTTACTTTTTAAAAAATTAAAAAGGTATTTGGGATGGGAGACACCAAATTTTTATATCATGTAATCTAATTACTATATTTCCATAGAAGAAAGAACTCTTGAAAACAATTTACCAAAGATGAAGCACAGCCATACAGCAAAAAGGAATCTAAGACTATTTTATATCATAGAAAAATGAGGTTTGTAGTGAAGTATTAATTTCATGTCTGTTTCCCCAAAATTTTATTAAAACAGAAAAGCTTGGCTCATGGTTAACCTATCACTAAGAAGCAGTCTTAGCAATAAGAGATGCTCCTGAATAATGCAGAGTAACTCTTTAAGTAATTTTAGAAGTGGAAAAAAAAAATAGTAAACTGGCCTTAACTTGAGTATCCAAATACTCAAGGTACATTTGAAAAGGTAGTTTTGTCTTAAAACAGAAAATCCTCTTAGACCAGAAACAACATAACAGAAAACCCAATTAAGCAGGATTACATACACATGCATACATGGAATTTCACTTTCACCAGAAAAAAATACATAAAGACATATCTAGTTTAAATAAATCAGAGAGGCCAACAAAAAAAATTTACCACAATTTTATGGGTAAAATAGGCAATAAAGTGTAGCGCCACAGTTGAAATCATTTCACTCACAGCTTGGAAACATGGTTTCAGCTCGAAGCTCTGTCACTAATACCTGCGGTGATTTTGGGTAAATAACTAATTTTAGGACCAAACAACTTTCATCTTTAAAAAATGTGGGAGATCACAAAGTCTTCTTGCCACCTAAACAGCATGCTTCTCTAGCCTAGACCTGACTCACACTGAGTATGACCCCTACCCCAGCATATGTAGACTAGGTGACTTGTCCTATTTTGCCAGGGTAATATGCTTAAAATTTTATTTCTTTCAAATTGTGATCCTTAAATCACCAGGTTGGCTGCACCTGAGAGCTTGCTAAAAATGCAGAATCCTAGGCTCTGTCCCAGAACTACTGAATCAGAATCTAAAACTTGAACAAGATTAGCACGTGACTTTTGTGCACCATACAGTTTGAGAAGTGGTGATCCATTTGATTGGAGGTCTTACTACTTTCCATGGTTTTACACCCACCCATGACATTAATTTACCTGCATGGCCCAAATAGGCATTCTATTTCATCCTACATCTTTTAGTGTACAAAGGTTAAAAGTAGGCTTTGAAATCGATCAGACCAGGGGTATGAATCTAGCTCTGACACTAAGGTACTGTGTCACTGGCATTTTAAAGAGCCTCACTAAACTTTTTGTCAAGAAAGTGGGAATGATAAAAACTATCTGCCATGGCTAATGTGAGAACTACACTAAATTATTCTTTAGAAAATGAACATAGAGTCTGGCATATAGAATGTCTTGAGTAAGTAGCAGATGACCAATATCATTATCATCACCATCTTCATCCTCATTATTATGATTGTCACACAGTGATAGCCAGAGACAACATCATCAAATGAGTAGCAGGTTCCCCATCATCAAATAAGTTATATTTACTTTACTCTTCCAAAATATTCCTGGTACAGTCTAGAGGAACAAGTTGTAATATCATTTGGACTCATACCAAGAAACCATTTGACTAACATCTTTTTATTCATCTCTCTGGGACGCCACAGAGATTCTTAGGTGAGGTGAATATACGACACATCTTCTAATAGGACCCAGTTGTTGGAGGATCTATTTAGGAACCAATCAAATGGTTCTTTGTGAAGGACAGGGCAGCAAGACTGGAAAAAGTAACATCTCGACTAGATTCATCCGGAAAACAGCTTTTGGTCATAAAGGCAAAACTCCAAATTCAGAGTAACCCCCAATAAATTAGTCACTGAGGAAAAATTTCCTCTATAAGGAATGATTTCAGCTCATAATTCTGGAAAAGAAAATGACAATAAGGTTCTTGATGCACAGCATGATATCATTAGTTACAGTTAGCTGATATATTGTTGATTACTTCATTGAAATCATATACAATAACTTTGCCTCCTAAAAGATGTAAATGAAAAACAGACATGCATATTCAAAGAATTCCTTCAACTCTACCTATTAAAGCTGCTTTAGAGAAATTAGTTTGCTCATGAGAATTCAAAGGCAAATGAGCCACATCAAGCAGGCATCTCTGTCTCAGATTTTAGAATGTGATGGAGAACACAGGATGCCGTTCCAGACACTAATGTCCATATTAATTAAATATCATTTAAAAATTAATCATGATCAGTGCCCTAGCCCATCCTTCCCATGTGACACATCATTGGCTTGTTTAGCAGAAGACACTGTGTTACATCTGCTATTGTTATTTCCAATCCTAACCAATTGTGAACAAGCTATGAGAAGCTCATAAATGCTTCACAATCAGATTCTGCAAACAGGAGTCTCCAGGCTGGGTGGGAGTAAGTCTTAAAGATCAACAAATCAATCATTTGAATGCTCTGAAATTGCCTAAAACCTTCCTATGAAGTCTCAGCAAACAGCAGCTCTGGAAAGAAAGAAATCTAGAGGGAGAGATCAGAGACAATACATATCAACCAAGAGTGAAGAGGCTGAGGCAGCTAAAATGCCTGCCCCTGCTTCACAGTCCAGGTCTGAAACCCCTAACTAACGTGGGAAACTCTGGGTTCTCTTTGATGACAAATGTTTCTGGTTCTTTCAATGCTCTGTGCCTTCTAAAGCCTGCTGTTACACACTAGAGGAAAGATACTTTATCATATCCACAAATATATCAGTCCAAAATCCAGAAAAGTTTCCTCATCCTGTCTGTATTTTATCTTGAGTATAAATTCCTCAAGCCATTTTTTCTCCTTAATTCACATTACCTTAGAATCTGTCCACTGAACGTAAAACACTCTTTTCTACATTCACTCTACTACATGAAGACTATTAATGAAAAAGTTATTATGCCAATTCCTCTTTAAGTAAGAGCCTCACACACCTGAACAATCATAATGGCCCTTTATTTCACTTGGTTCAGACATCACAAATATAACTTAATAGAAACCATTTAAGTTCAAGGGTACAGAGCTGCAGTTATGAAAGGAGACCACCCTTATAGCAGTCCTTTTTACACTCCAATGGCTTCATTGTAAAAATTATATAATAGGATAAAAGTTGGATTGAAAAGGAGGATCAGTGGTGGGGGGGGGCAGGAATGGGAGGAAGTACAGCAAGACTTTTCAACTATAACAATCAAAATACTACCAAATACAAAATTTTCTCATTTTCTTCCAGATCCTGTGAATAGCTTTTCTATAGAAATCTCCCAATGGTCTGCAGATTCTAGTCCCTTATAAGCAGTAAGGTTTAGAAAAAAATGCACAGAATAATGGAATTCATATGCCAAGCAGCTGTTGTCACAATTTTGGCAACTTACTCTTCCCCATCTCCTTCTTCATTCTCTCCCATACACCTTCTCAGTTCTTTCTTACAGTGCCTTGCTTCCCTCCCTATAAAGCCCAGATACAAGACAGCTCCCTGTGTTTGCCCCCATCCACTCTCATGAAGCCCCCTCTCCTTTTGCCCCTAGTTTCCATTCCTCAAACCAAATATTGGGAAGATTAGTATGTGTTAGAGAAGGAAATCAAAGTCTTTGAAATACTTTGAGGTGAGCAAAAAATTGGAACAGTAATTTAAAGAGCTTATCTTAATACAGTTTTCTTTCTCTAGAACTACACTCTGTTATAACTACACTCTGTTTCTTATACTTTTATTGTTCTAAAATGGAATGAAACACAAGCTTTAAACAGCATAGTCATTAAAAGACCTTTTGCCAGCTGCACTACAATTTCCGTTTTCATCAGCTTGGCAATCTGTAGATTTTTACATTGATTTATTGGACTCACCATTTTCTTAGGTATTTTTTTCTCCTTTCTCTTTCCTTCTACTTTCCCTCCTCCTCCTGGTCCCCACCTTTCTCCTCCTCCTTCTTCATTTTCTTCTTGCCAATTCTAATATTGTTCTTCATATTTGACAGTTTGCACAGTGCTTGCTATACCACTTGTTTATGGCTTGATGTTAAATTTGGCTAGCAAAAGAGGTGTGTCCACATTCTTCTACTCCCCTGCTCAAAATTAGGTTTTTCACTAATTGAACAAGTAGGGAATATTAATCACCTCTTCCCATGTTTGTATTTTACCCATTCCCTAGTTCGAGACGTATACAGCCAATTTTTTATTTGCAGTAGTTATGATCTGTAAAGTCACCTCACTGAATCAGCAAATTCTAAAACATTGCTCCTAGCAGAAATACATGGTTAGGTTCCTGCAAGCCTCTAATCATAACATTTTTTGTCACCTGATGTATGCATAACCTTGTTTTATGTGTGTTTCTGTTTATAGGCATCTCATTTTATATATTGCTGATTCATTAGCATTGAACTTATGGTCAACAGCACTATAATTCATGCCTGAATGAAGCTTATCTACCACACATATTTTCCCCCTCAGGCATTTGAGCTCAGGAACACTAGGCAGCACTTCAACACTATGTGTGAAGATGATTTTAAACAGCAAAATCAACAACAAAGTGAGAAATGTGTCATTACATAGATCATAAAAAGGATACTTGTTCACAGCATGAGAGCTAAAACAAAGAGGTAGTGTCACCTTGTTTGACCTTGAGAATATGTGAGTCAGGCAACACAAATTTTTTGCCACCCTGCTCTTATTCACAAATAATGGCAAAAGCAGTGAGAGTGTTAATTCTTGGGTTACAAACACATTTTAGCAAGTAAGTGAATTAATAAATGCACCATGCAGAAATAATAAGAATCAATGGTCATTACTTCTGGACAACAGAGTATACACCTAATACAGATGTATTGCTATTTCTGTGTCACTAGAAATTTTGGTTCATTAGATTATGAACCAGCATTGAGCTGGGGTAAAATAATTGAATTACTACTTGAGTTTCATTTTCTTAAAGGCTCCTCATGAAAAAGTAAAAGATATTTTGGCTTGTTTTTGCAAATAGTAGTTGCCATTCTGTACTGTAAAGAGCTATTTGTTGTTGTTGCTACTACAACTGTCACTGTTGCTTTTCTCCCAAAGGAAAAAAGGAGAAACAAGGAGTTTGTTTCAAAATGTGGGCTGCTAAAAGCAGAATTAGGAGTCTTGAGATCATAAGTACTAAAAGTTTTGGGTCCAGTGAGCCTCTCAGGCATGTAGAACACAATACCTTAGGAATATCTGTTATATGATAGGAGAGCAAATTAGTGAGTTCAAACAGGTGAGAAGAAGGAGTATTCATGGAGCATTAGAAGTCCAGACTGAATTAAAGGAGGACAAGATATCAAATATAGTAAATAAAATCATTATGGTGAGGCCAAGGAATAGAAAATTTTGAGTATGATCTGCATAGGTGAGGCAGAGGGGGCTGCTGAAGAGACTGAGCCATCAGCAGCTTTGAGAGTTTTGGGTCTTTATTATGTCAGATTGGTTCCTGAAGTTCCTGCCTCTGTTATAAGTCTCCATCTTTTTTCTTTGTCTAGTGTTTCTATTCCGCCTTGTTCCCACCTAGTTTCCACCATGGGGTGATGAAATCAACAACACAAAAAAGGTGAACATGTGTTAGAGATGGACATGGGGTGGAAGCTAGTTGGACATGAGTTGGGACTAGGTGAGGAACTGTGGTTCACCGAATAGTTGAGGCCCTCCCTTACTATTAGTTGAGTGGCATGTGGGGGCCCAGTACCATATACAAATGCTACCGAATGACAGCATTGCTCATAACTACAACCCCAGGAAGGTCATATAGCAGTTAAATCTGTACTTTTTATGCCTGTACATATCTTATTAATTTCTTATTTTCTCTCTTTATCAGTGTGTAACTACATTATGATAGGTTAACTGCAGTGAGCAATTACTGGGGAAATCCTTTCTGCTTAGGTATTTCCCCTCCTCTCAGCTTATGTCTAGCATGTAAGATTTTGGTAGTCCCTAGGGAGACTTTCCAGACCTCCCTTTCTCATAAGCTCTCCTCACCTGCTCATGTCTAGCTATCTGACTCCTCTAGTGAGTATAGGCATTGATTAAGTACTTTGATTCCAAAAGGGAGAAATTGGCCAAAAGCAAGGGACTACAGGCCTCATGCAAGTTTGAAATCCAGCAGGGCAGTCATTAAATTGTAAAGTTCCACAATAATCTCCTCTGATTTTATGTCCCTAATCAAAGGCACGCTGGTGCAAATGGTGGGCCCCCAAGGCCTTGGGCCTTTTTGCCCCGATGGCTTTGCAGGGTTCAGTCCCTACAGCTGCTCTCACAGGCTGGTGTTGAGTGTCTGCAGCTTTTCCAGGTGCAAGGTGCAAACTATTGGTGAATCTACTATTCTAGGAACTAGAAAATGGTAGCCCTCTTCTTGTACCTCCACTAAGCAGTGTTCCAGTAGAGACTGTGTGAAGATGCCAACCCCACCTTTCCCCTCCATCCTGCCCTTGTAGAGATTCTCTATGAGGGTTCCACCCTTGCAGCAAGGACATTACTGGCTTTTCCAGAAAACCTCTAAAATCTAGGCAGAGGCTCCCAAGCCTCAGTTTTTGCACTCTGTGCATTTGCAGACTTAACACCATGTGGAAGCCACCAAGGCTTACTGTTTGCACCCTCTGAAGCAGTAGCTCGAGCTGCACATAGACTATTTGTGCTAGCTGTAGCTGGAGTGCCCACGACGCAGGGAGCATTGTTCCAAGGATGCATAAGTCGACAAGGCCCTGGGCCTTGCCCAGGAACCAATTCTGCCCTCTAGGCCTCTGATGGGAGGGGCTGCCTCTTAGATCTCTGAAGTGCCTTTGAGGCCTTCTCCCCACTGCCTTGGTTATCAGCACTTGCCTCTATTTTATGAATACAAATTTTCATAGCCTGCTTGAATTCCTCCCTTGAAAATGAGCTTTTACTTTCTATCCACATGGCCACATGTGAGTCAGGCAACATTTTGTTGACCATGAGTTCAATGCTAATGAATCAGCAATATATAAAATGAGATGCCTATAAACAGAAACACACAGAAAACAAGGTTATGCATACATCAGGTGACAAAAAATGTTATGACTAGAGGCTTGCAGGAACCTAACCATGTATTTCCGCTAGGAGCAATGGTTTAGAATTTGCTGGTTCAATAAAAATTTTGCAAATTTTTATATTCTGCTTCCCTTTTAAATATATGTTCCAACTTACTTCTTTGCTCTCACATCTGAGCTAGGCTGTTAGAAGTAGCTATGCCATATCTTGAATACTTCACTGCTTAGAAATTTATTCTACCAGATACTCTAGGTCATTACTCTCATATTCAAACTTCCATATAAGTCTAGGGCATAGACACTGTTCAGCCAAGCTCTTTCCTATGGCATAGCATGCATGACCTTTGCTCAAATTTCCAATAAATTCTTCATTTCCACTTTAGACTTCCTTAGCCTGGGCTTCATCATTCATATTACTATCAGCATTTGGGATATAAACATTTAACCAGTCTCTAAGAAGTTCCAAACCTTCTCTCATCTTCTTGTCTTCTGAGTCCTCCAAAATCTTCCAATCTCTACCCATTACCCAGTTTCATAGCCACTTCCACATTTTCAGGTATCTTTATAGCAATGCCCCACTCCTTGTTACCAATTTTCATTGTTAGTGTATTCTTGAACTGCTATAAAGAAATATCTGAGACTGGGTAATTTATAAGAAAAGAGATTTAATTTGCTGATGGTTCTTCAGGCTGTCCACAGAGGCATTTGCTTCTGGGGAGGCCACAGGAAGCCTCCAATCATTAAAGGCAAAGACGTACCAGGCACATTATATGGCAAAAGGAGGAGCAATAGAGCTAGAGAAGATGTGCTACACACTTATAAATGACCAGACCTCACAACAACTCACTTACTATTTGGAGGACAGTACCAAAGGGGATGGCACGAAATCATCATGAGAAATCCACTCCCATGATTCAGTTACTTCCCGCTAGGCTCCAACTCTAAACATTAGAGATTACCCTTCCCTTTGAGATTTGGGTGGAGACACACATCCAAACTATATCAAGCCTTCATGGGTTAATGTGGGAAAGACTGGGACTAGAGCAGACTACCTGAAGCCTACGGCAGTAACATAGAAGAAGAAAAATTAAGAAAAATAATGTAGACGAGCAAGCTGCAAAGGCTGTTTGGGAAATTAATACGTATTTTTAAATAACTAGGCTGGACGTGGTGGCTCATGCCTGTAATCCCAGCACTCTGGGACGCCAAGGTGGGTAGATCACCTGAGATCAGGAGTTTGAGATCAGCCTGGCCAACATGGTGAAAACCCATCCCTACTAAAAATACAAAAAATTAGCCAGACATGGTGGCAGGCACCTATAATCCTAGCTACTAGGGAGGCTGAGGCAGGAGAATCACTTGAACCAGGAAGGCAGAGGTTGCAGTGAGCCAAGATCAGGCCATTACACTCCAGCCTGGATAACAAGAGCAAAACTCTGTCTCAAAAAAAAAAAAAAAATTACTGTAAGAGGTAGACAAAAACTGATTAATTGAAAATGATTTTTAAGTTTGGAGTTAGTTGATAAGGAAAGTGGCCATAAATACTGAAAGAACCAGGGAAAAGTGAGAGGAATTTTGATTGGCAAGTGATTCTGGAAGAAACCTTGTTCAGTACATCTACCAGAGATGATTTCTTCTCTAATTTTAGTAACATTAACATTTTTTTTACAAAGCAAAGTATTTTTTACTTACAGAGGCTTAGTTATTATTCAATACTTCCTTATGCAAATGTTCTCTTTTGAAAGTTCTACCCATTTTTCTATCACTGTCACTTGGAGCATAGTGAGAAATCTTCCTTCTCTTTCACATACTGGTATGTACATAAATATTACAAGTCAGTTATTAAGCATGCCCTTGGAAAAAATATTTATTTTCCCCAAATAAATATTCCTAGCTTCCTCAGTCAATTCTCTCATCAAATACTTCCCAAATCCTTCACCATTATACTCGTCTTCTCTGGAGGTACCTAAGTGTTGCCATCAATGTATGATACTCAGAAATTAACAGAGGCTTAAAGATGCTCTGTGATGAGTGTGAAGTACAATAGCATTGCTATACTTTTGAAAGAGTGATTTTTGAAACCTAAGATGTTCAGACTTGCATCAAAAGCAGAACTAATTACAAGCCCAAGTACATCTACCCTGTGCTTGTGTAATTAGTCTTTATGACCTAAATCTAGGATTTCACATTGCAAAGGAGCAGAAACGATGTGGTGAAAATATCTGAGGTTAGGGCAACAAAAGATGTAGGGCACAGTAGAAGTACAGAACAAGTAGAACAAGCAACAAAAATGGAGAGCTGATGAAGACAAAAGAGGAAGAGGCAGGATCATAAAGGATCAAAAGATTCAGTAAAAAGAGTTTCAAAATGAAAGACAGCATTAGGAACATTAAAATGTAAACAGAGATTTTAAAAATATAAAGACTGAACAGATGCTTTTATATTTGACAATAAAATGCTCTGTGCTTAGATAAAGCCATTTCAGGACTGTGATATAAAGGGATTATGTTTAAGAGGCTAGGAAGGAGTTAGCAATGAAACTCAGAAAAGTCCAGAAATAATACAACACAAAAATCAAAGAAAATAGAAAAATTCAGCAGTCTCTAGAAATATTGTATGTTTTCACTTAATTCATGTCCTCTAACTTGATGTCATTTGTAAATCCCTCAGAGCATTTCAGATTCTAAATCTCTAACACAGATAAATAAAAAATAAAAATTTTACTCAGGTAATAATATATCTCCACACAGAAGCAAAGTATCATTTATTATGTTTGAAACAAATAAGAAATAGGACATGAATTTTTCTCTTAAATTACCTAGCGAATTCACAACAAACTGTGGTTTCAATTATAAAACAATACTATTCCTGGAACTGCTTAAAATGTTGCAGAGATATCATACATTTGGGTCAGTTGTTTTAAAATTTTTTCTTAAAATGTACTACTATTACATAATAATATAATATCAGGGTTTGCATTTTTCAAAGATGAATTAAGGAATAGTATTTATTTTTATACTTTGTTTCAAATTCAATGTCAGCTTCAGTACTTTCATAGTCTGAGAACATTGAATATTAAATGTATGAATTCCCAGTAACCACAAAAAGCTTACATCAATATTGTCAGCACCATCTAAATTCTCTTTAAACGTAACTCTAAAATGGAACTGGCCAAGTCTTCCTTTGCCCTATCAGTTACTCAAGATGGAAGAGAATAAGATTTTTATTGGGAACTTTGTCTACTTCTGTTGACAATAAACCTGGTAAAATTGTATTGGGGAGCAATTCAGTAAAACACAGGACAACTGTATTTGTACTGTATTTAGCCTCTGTTCTAACATTCCACTCCTGAATCTACAACTGAGGGAAATATTCACAGTTCCATAAGGGGATGTGCATGAATGTTTTTGCTTCAGGGTTATTGTGATTGCAGAGAATCAGAGGCAAGCTAGGGGAATCCAACTCTGGGAGGCTACTTAGATAAAATGAGGCAGATATATCCAATGCGTAATACCACAGAGCAGTAAGAAGTAAAGATGTAACTGTATTTATTAATCTGAATATATTTTAGAAACATTATATTAAGTAAAAAAACAGCAAAAGAGTAAGGTCTATACTTCAGTATCATCTAAGGAAATAGAACGCATGCATATACAAATTATTATGGTATGTCTCTCAGGGCTACATAAATAGGGAAGAGAAAATAGAAGTAAGGATGGGAGATGAAACTGATCAGAATTCTAGAAATGTATAATTCACAATGGGGGACAAAATGTTTTCTAGAATCTTAACCAGTTGTACAGTTAATTTAATCACAATTTTTAGTTCATTTCCCTTGTTTTTATGATATTGTTAGTATTCTTCTTTCCTCTTCCCATATACATTTGTTTTATTAGTTCATAAAACATTTAGTCACTTTTAGCAACACAGAAACATTATGTATTTTGCATAGGATAGGTTATGAGTGAGCAAAAATATACATATTAGTTCAAATGATCTTTGGCACATAGTAAAAACCGTGATATTCTTCTTTATTTGTGGTTTTGTAGATGTTGTAAACCATCTAAAACAAGACAAAGTGCCTTTGTAGAATCCCAATTTGTGGACCTAACCAAATACCTGAAAATGTAATGATGCCTGACATGCACTTGTGTGCAGGAGTAGCATTACTGTGACTTCTTAGAGCCGATGATTTTGGTACATCAGATCAGGATTGGGAACCACATTCTTTTACTTTCTTAGAAAAATCTCTTGACATATGTTCTTCCTGAACTGCGAAGGAAACAATCAGCTTTGTATTTCAAGCAGCTGACTATGTTTTGTTGCAGCTGATTATGCCAATGATAAAGATTAAACTCCAGGAACCAAACATATGACACGATTCATGCTGAACACTAGGCTTGGTGGCATGGAGTAGCATTTGTTCAGTACCTACCAGAAGGGAGCCTAGGGTATATAATCTCACTTAATCATCACAATGACTCTATAAAGTAATTACTATTAGAAATAAACTTAGAGCAAAAGAATATGGGCCAGGGAGGTAGAGTAGATTCTAATTGTAACATAGCTAAAAAATGGCAAACTAGCCCTCAAACCCTGATGGGTAAGAGCCTCCACCACATTCCACTGCCCTTGTGATTGATTTCTTCAGTATTGATTCATTTCCTTTTGAGTCTTTACCATTTTGTTCCTTAATTCAGTGGCTGACTGAGCTCAACTCCCCTTGCCCTCCCAGCATACTCCCCTCCATTAAAATAACACTCTTAGAGCAACCCATTATCTCAAATATTTTTAACAAAGAAAACATGGTCACTACCAAAGTTTAACTTTCTGATAGCTGCTTGATGTTCTTAACAAACACAGATTTCTAACACATAGCAGCACTGCATAATGGCCAAGACCAAGCTAACAGTAGAGTCAGATTACTAAAACACATTTCATTAGCAGAGAAATAAAACACGTCACCAGGATTTACAGAGGCTCTTTCTCAGCAATCAGGAAATTGCACTTCCTTGCTTAGAACAGCTACAACAACTGATAAGATTTTTTTTTTCCTCACTGCCTTACTCCTGCTTTGCTGTTCACATTCAATTAGCTGGAATCAAGTAAATCCATTTGAGATCAGGGCCAGGGAGAATATAACTGGGGTTGCTATCACTTTTTCTGTCAACTTGTTAAGTGTGCTATGAATTACCTCTAGACCCATCTTTGCTTTTCAATAGCTTTGGGAATGAATGCATTTTTTTGATGCTACATGTTATATCTTTCTGACATTGGTTTGGTCCTTTTATGGATTAAAGAAGATTGCACCATTACAATGTCTATAACATAAGCTGACCCTGAACAGGGCAGTACACTCTGCTTTAGGATTAGAACCATATTCTGGGACAATCCTGGGCAGCTGATGGCAATCAAAAGAAAATGATCTTCCAGAATGAAGCTTTTGTATTAGTTCAAGTGAAAGAGAGCTGGTCATCTGGGTACATCATGCAGCTTTCCAATGAAAGTAATGGGAGAAATAGCCAGTAATAAGACAATTGTCAGGGAATGTTCCTTGCCAAGTCTAGATGCTGTCTGGAGAATCTTTTGAGGGCCTTTTTGCATATGTCTTCATTTATTTTATTAGTACTTTCTTTCTAATTTCTTGCAACTTAAGGCTATCTTTTTAGGATCTGGGAGGCACCTTTGAAAATCAAGATAAATATTTTCTAAACAGCTTTATAGCTACTGCTGGATCAGAGGCTGTAAAAATGTAGAAGATACATGAAATGCTGAGCCCACAGAAATTTCTTGGACAAAACCAGATGCAATAATTAGATACAAAAATAATCCATGTCAAGGCCTCTTCCACAATCTCCATTAAAGAAAGACAATTTCTTTGCAAATAAAATTTAGTGGCATAAACTTATTTCAGAGCCAAGATAGCAACATGGACAAATATAACACCTTTTAATCTTCATTTCCTAGTTAATACACTGGCATTAAAATTTACAACAAAATGGTAATATGAAGAATCAGGAAATCTCACTTGTTTAATATATAAAAGCAATTTGCCTTAGGAAAATCAATCAAGACAAACCAAACCTAACATTTGTAGGAGCCAGTATGTCTAAATCTATTTTTGTTAATATAAAACACATGAATATTATCTAGATATTGACTAAACATCTTAACTTAGAAGTGATTAATATTTTGGTCCTAAAATTTTGTTTGGAAAAAGAGAGCTTGATATTTGTAAATAGCTTTCAAAGCTGAGTCCTCTTTCATTGTGTAAAGAATTAAGGGTTTCAAAAAACTAAATGTCAATTTGTCAAACACAGGGATTAACTGATATCAACTTAAACGTCTGTAATAATACCATACAACAAGCTTTTCCAACCCACAGCCCATGGGCAGCATGTGGCCCGGACAGCTCTGAATGCAGCCTAACACAAATTCATAAACTTCTGTAAAACATTAAGGGATTTTGTGCAATTTTTAGGGTTTTTTTAAGCTCATCTGTTATCATTAGTGTTAGCATATATTATGTGTCACCTAAGGCAATTCTTCTTCTTCCAATGTGGCCCAGGGAAGTCAAAAGATTGGACACCACAGCTACAGAACTTCAGAAAATATTTTAGTAGACAAACTTGGTAACAAAGGATTTTTTTGTTTATGATTATTAAGTTCTTTTCTTCGCTGTTTTCTTTAAAAGTTACTGATTATTTTCACTGAAAAATCATACTTGTCATACTGATATCCTTAAAAAATGATTTAAAAATAATTCAGATGCTAGAGAGGATCTGGAGAAATAGGAATGCATTTACACTGTTGGTGGGAGTGTAAATTAGTTCAATCATTGTAGAAGACAGTATGGTGATTCCTCAAGGATCTAGAAATAGAAATGCCATTTGACCCAGCAATCCCATTACTGGATTATATCCAAAGGATTATAAATCATTCTACTATAAAGACACATGCACATGTATGTTTATGGCGTCACTGTTCACAATACGAAGACTTGGAACCAACTCAAATGCCCAAAAATGATATATTGGATAAAGAAAATGTGGCACATATACCATGGAATACTATGCAGCCATAAAAATGGGTGAGTTTATGTCCTTTGCAGGACATGGATGAAACTAGAAACCATCATTCTCAGCAAACTGACACAAGAACAGAAAACCTAACACCACGTTCTCATTCACGAGTGGGTGTTGAACAATGAGAACATACAGACACAGGGAGGGGAACATCACACACTGAGGCCTGGGGATTGGGGGGCTGGGGAGGAATACCAAAGGTTGGTGTGTGGAGAAGGGATAGCATTAGGAGAAATACCTAATGTAGATTACGGGGCGATGGATGCAGCAAACCACCATTGCACGTGTATATCTATGTAACAAACCTGCATAATCTGCACATGTACTCAGAACTTAAACTATAATAAATACATTTTTAAATAAAGAAAATTATTTTAAAATAATTCAACCAGGAGGCACAGAGTAAGAGGTGTGTGTGTGTGTGTGTGTGTGTGTATGCCCAGTAGTTCCAACTGAATTTAATGATTCATATGGCAGAGAATACCAGTTTCCTCTATTATCTTTCTTCTACTTTGCCTTTATTAATATAATCCAAATATTTTAGCAAGCATATGACTACTCCAATAACAATACTATTTAACCTACTTTAAGGCTTAGTGTTGGCATGACTAAGTTTTGGCCAAGAGGTTGGAAGTGGCATTAATGTGGAAGCAGTGTATACAATGTCTAGATGCTATCATGAAGCAAGAGAGTACATGCTTTTCACCTTCTCCTTGAAGCGAACTGTGGACAGTACCATGATCTAGCTTCAGCTAGAACAATCATCTATGCACATCAGAGAGAAATGGTAGACATTTACATCCCATTTTTAGCATGATAAAAATACAGGGTTCAGGGCTAGTGTACTGGTCATGCTCCATAACATACTCAACAATCCAGGGTCCTTCTATCTTAAGCCACTATTATTTTGGCTTTTCTTTCTACTTGTAACAAGATTAAAAATTCTCATTGAAACAATTATGCTAGTGCAAGTCATTTGGAAGAAATCTGAATTATAGTAAATTTTGTACTTTGGATGACAGGAAATAACTAAGGTTCTGTTATGAAGTATTGTCCCAGCATCCACAAAGTTGTCACTTCCACTTTGAAGGATTTAATCATTCCAAAGTCTCGGAGTGTCACTACGTAGGCAAAAAAAAAAAAAAAAAAAATACATGTTGCCTAGCATCCTCCCTACTTCCTCCACCAGTCTCATCATCCCTGTACTCAGGCCCCTGATACTCAAATCCTCTCCCTCCTTAACCCATTTATTGGGTAAAATTATCATTAAATGGTTGTTGTATATTGTTTTTGCCATTTTAAATTATTGGCAGCATATGACATGGCTCTAGCTCAGGGATTCTTTGTTTGCTCCCTGGCTTTATTAAACTTTTTCACTTTTCCCACTCTTCCCTTTCGTAATTGGAAAATAGAAGAGCTAGAAGTCACAGAAAGCCACAGGCCAACATTAATTTAAAGATAAAGTGGATCTAGAAATGTCAAGGTAGCCAAAGCTATAAAGTAAATATTTGCCAGCACTTAGATTCAAATGCTGCTCTCTCTTAAGGGCTAAACCACTGTTTTCCTCTCTCTACCAGATAACTGCCTATTTTACATCTATGGCCTCTCCAGTCCTCCTTGTTATCCTTTCTTCTTTATGCCCTTTGATATTTCTGTTCTTTGATAAATATAAAGAAAATGAGAAGGGGTAGAAAGAAAAGAGGAAGTATATGTGAGCCAGTAGCCATTCTGTAAAATGTCCTATTGGATGATTTTTGTATATTTAGTATTATCCTTTTAAATAAATCTCTTCAGATAATCAGACTTCCATTTTAAGTGACTGGCTTTTGTTGGTACATTTTCCAGAATTCTAAGATGTCCTACCACAGTAGAGCTCTGTCTTTCCTAACCACACTCCAAGCCTCCTACATTCCCAGTCTCAAGAACTGGTAGCACATGCAAGAGAGAAATCTGAGGATCATCCTTCACTTTTTTCTATATCTTATCTTCCATTCAATTAATTGATAACTGCAATCAATTATACCTCAGTAACATTTCCCAAACTCACTCTGTTATCTCGCTCACCATTGATATTTATTTAGTGCTTATTTGGACTAGGAAAGCAACTTTCTAACTGGCCCTCAGTCCCCAGTTCTATTCTGATCTAAACTTTTCTCTAACTTTCAGCTAGTGGGACCTTTCTAAAATGCAAATCTTTCCATTTGCATTTGTCTTAGACTTCAGAATATTGATCTTCATTCGAACATACGAGGCATGTATAGTCCAGCCCTGTTCACTCCTCCAGTTCCATCTCTTACTGCATCTCTCCACCATTCTACCCTGCAGCCTTCTGTGCTTCTTCTAGGTCATTAAAATTTGGAATACATATTTTTGAACATATATTGTTACTTCCGAGTTTAAGATCAGCTGTAATCATCTCTTTTAGAATGATCTCTGTGAGTTTCCAGTTTAAGCCTGGTGCTCATTCCTTGTTCTCTGAAAGCATCATGCTCATGTCATTATATCATCATCAACATAATATAATGTATGAAATGCAGGTGTTCAAATACTTGTCTTCTCCATTAGAAGTGTCTTAAAGAAAATATCACATATTCATCTATTACAAATGTCTAGCACATAGATGGTTCACGGTAAGTATTCAATAGGAGTTGGTTGAATTAATAAATAAATAAATAAATCAACATAGCTATGATCTGTGCCATGTCAATCTACTACTTAAAATCTTTTTCAACTTTCGCCTTGCTTTTAACTAACAATTTTGGATTAGGTTGTCTGTTAATAGCTCAGTCACCTCACACCATACTCCTCCAATACACACACATACACACACACACACACACACACACACGCACGATGAGACATACACATATATATGATAAGAGTAAAGCCAAACTCTGACATCTTGCCCAGCGCTTTCCTTCCCTTAGTTAATATCACAGACTTTTCTTCTCATCAAATAGTAGTTGAAAGTGAACAAGTTACTCTACTTGTTCAAATAGTAGTTGAAAGTGAACAAGTTACTCTACCATTAAATTTTTGTGTACTATTTTCTGTCCTTATAGAGCTAATCTCTAATTCTCCCAAGATAAGAACCTAATGAATTATCACATGCCAAGAAAAGAATAAAGTGACTGCCCAAGTAGATTTTGACCTCTAATAGTAGCTGAGACAGTCTCATTCCACTTCATATCTAATTTAAAGGGAAGAAAGTAAGTAGGAATGGCGGAGCAGGACACAGTTGGGTATTTTCTCTAGTTGGTATCTGGGCACACCATTACAGTAACTATAGTAAATTTAAAGGCCAATCATATCAAAATATGTCCAGTTGCAAGATAAAAATTACAGAAAACTGTTTGCCAATGAGTGAAAAATTTTATGCTGATAATTGAATTACAGAGGAGTGCTGAGTTTTATTACAGCAATAGAAGGTGATAGAGAAATGTTCATTTTTTCTATATCTCAACTGCTGAAATATATGCATACCAGTTATACCTTTGAAATTGCTTTGTGTAAATACATCAGCGACCTATTAATCTAAAATGAAAAGAAATATTTAAAATGACAAAAATTTCTTAGGAAGTTTGCTTTTCTTCTTTTTGTCTAGAGCACTTTTATGATGTGCTAATAACTGTTCTAAAATATGTATAGTAAACAACTGAAGCTAGAAATAAACTGCCTTCTTTTGATAACTGTTTATTTCAAAGAAGTTTGTGTTGCCAGTTCAAGTTGTTGGTAGACATGGTTTGGCTTTGTCCCCATCCAAATCTCATCTTGAATTGGATTAGGTTGTGCAAAAGTAATTGCCACTAAAAGTAATGGCAAAAACTGAAATTACTTTTGCACCAATCAAATAGTTACCATAACTCCATGAATCGTGGGAGAGACCAGGTGGAGATAATTATCATAGGGGTTGTTTTCCCCAGCCTGTTCTTCTGATGATGAGTTAGCTTCCACAAGATCTTATGGTTTTACAAGGGGCTCTTCCACCTTCACTGGGAACTTATTTCTGTCTCCTGCTGCCATGTGAAGAAGGATATTTTTGCCATGGCTGTAAATTTCCAGAGACCTCCCAAGGCCTGTGGAACAGTAAGTCAATTAAACCTCTTTCCCTTATAAATTACCAAGTATTGTGTATGTCCTTATAGCAGTGGGAAAACGGACTAATACATTGGTTGTTGCCATAACCTTGCAGTGTGTCTTAAAATGATAATAATTTTAAAAACAAGCAATATGGTTTTTATCCCGGTAAGTGATATATATATCGCTAACTTCACTGACTCTAGTCTAAGTTATACTTGCTTATAGTTTTATGAGAACCGTCATTATTATTAGCAGTAGCAGTTTCAGTCTGTCAACTGATTTCCTTTGCATAAGCGTGAACTGTACACACATTATCACTGTAGGCTAATGAATACATACTTTGTACTTTGCAGAATCTTTTTTTTTTCTTTTGAGACTGAGTCTCGCTCTATCACCCAGGCTGGAGTGCAGTGGTTCACTGCAAAATCTGCCTCCCGGGTTCAAGCAATTATCCTGCCTCACCCTCCTTAGTAGCTGGGACTACAGGCGCATGCCACCATACCTGGCTAATTTTTTGTATTTTTAATAGAGACGGGGTTTCACCATGTTAGCCAGCATGATCTCCATCTCCTAACCTCATGATTGCCCACCTTGGTCTCCCAAAGTGCTGGGATTACAGGCGAGCCACTGGGCCCAGACGGCAGAATATTTTTTTAAATACATTTCTAGGTATTAGAACTGATGCAGATATCATGGAGGTCCTTAAATGCTGGAAAAGTATTGGAGACGTAGGTTACTTGACCACACACAGGTAATTAGAAAGGATGATTGCAATCTCAATTATGACTAGTGAGACACAATTTTTTCATGGGACAATTAGATTTCTGTAGAAAGAAGAAGAGCCAGAGGAACTTATCACTATTGGAAACTAAATGACCTTTCACTGGACTCACTTCCTGAAGACTTCTACTCCAATGTCTGTACCATTTCATAAATGTATTATGCTTAAACATCTCACTATCAATGGCAACTAATGAATAATGAATATACTATTCATTTAACAGCTTTTCAATAGTGTGGCCATTTAAAGCAATTAGAGTTTCATAAGCAGGTAATTTAGCTAGTCACAAAACAAAATGGGAATAGAGTGATTTATTTTTACATGATTAAAAGTTTTACTTTAAAAAAAATCAAATGAAAATCTAACTTAATCAAATCATTTCTTGTTCCCTAACATTTTTATGGGCATAGCTAAAGCTGACCTTTAAAATCATGTTACTATTAAGATCAAATATGGCCCTGTACTGAAATTGATGGTCATAGTTTTAATACAGTGTGAGATAGAATATGGAATCTACCTAAATTTACCCTTTACCCAAAGCATTACAGCATCTGGACATTGATCAGCTCTGTCAGCAAGATATCCATTCATAGGCTGCCATTAAATATAATTCATTCAAATCAAATATTTTATACTTGTAACTACCACTTTAAATAATGAACACAGGTATCATTTTTTTCTTGCATTCTCCAAAAAGATCAATTTTATTATCCTTGATACATCAATAGTAGCTATTTTGTGAATTATAGAAAAAATCATATATTTTGGTTATCAAGTTTTGCCTGATCTAATTGTGCCACTTTTTTTTTTTTTTTTTTTTTTTTTTGCTAATAATTAGGACATTGACTTGGCATCTGCATTTTTATAACCCAATTACATGACTTTGAATTCTTAAACAAAGTTACTCTAGTATGTCATGAGTATGAAAAGACCAGAGACAATTAAATGCTAATTGGAAAGTGAGGTTAACAAAGAGCTTATACAAACCTAATATTCTTTATTAATTATAAAACATCATAATTTTTAACAAGTTTTAGTAGTTGGAAAGTATTTTCTTGAAGTCGTTATTAAACACTAATTTCAGCCTCAATGATTCTTACTAAACTCAGAATGCATGAAGTACATATACATACTTGATTTTTTGTGAACACAGAAGTTTAGCAATTATAATTAGAGTCGGAGCTCAAGGTAAAATAGATAATTAACAAATGACAGTTGATGGGCAATATAACCTAATAAAAACATTCCAACAAAAAATAATATCCTGTATTGACTTGAAGTAACTTAATTTTTGAATTTTTGAGCATTATTCATGAATAATTATAATATTAACTGTCTTTTTAGCTAGCAGAGTAGGCATCAAAAAAAGTATGTATAGCCAGTACCACTATCTTTAGAAGTGATACTGAGAAAATATCAGAATGCTTATTCATAAATTATTGATGGGTAAAACATTACCATAAATTTAATATTAAAAAAAAAACTAAGGCTTAGCACAGTGGCTCATGCATGCAATCCCAGCATTTTGGGAGACTGAGGCAGGCAGATCGCCTGAAGTTGGGAGTTCAAGACCAGCCTGACAAACATGGAGAAATCCCGTCTCTAAAAATAAAATAAAATAAGCCTAAAGTATGATGCCAAAAAAATCTGAATAAATTCCAATGTAAAATTTCATCATATTTTGTATTCAAAATAAATTTGTAAATATTTTATCAATCTGAAAAAACATTCGACTTGGTGTTTCTTAAAATTTGTGCAGGAAATCATAAAAGATGAAGTTTCACCTGAACACTTGACTGTTATTCTCCTTTCCAAAGTTTACATAAAATGTCAAGGGGTTTATAGATACACTGATGCTCATCTAAGGCCTAGATTCAGAAATACTATTGTATAGGAAACCAAGATTTCATGTACCTAAGTTTTTGTTTGTTTGCATTGGGTAAGATTCATGTATTTCATTGTGGTAAATTATAAGCAAACACTTGATTGGCATTGACAAATAGATATCACCTAAGTGGACTAAATTATTACCATAATATGAGTTATTACTATCATCCCCAAAACTTCCCTCATGTCTCTTCCAAGTAAATCCCTGCCTCTTTCTCCAAACCCACACCAGAGTCAACCATAGTTCTGATTCTCTTTTCACCACAATTGGTTTTGCCTATAATAAAACTTGGCAGGAGAATTGCCTGAACCCAGGAGGCGGAGGTTGCGGTGAGCCAAGAGCACGCCATTGCACTCCAGCCTGGGTAACAAAAGTGAAACTCCATGTCAAAAAAAAAAAAAAAAAAAAAAAAAATGAAACCATAGAGTATGCTCTCTTTTGTGTAAATCTTTCTCTCAGCATATTTTTCAGATTCTGCCAGATTTTTCTCCATATCAGTAGTTCACTTTTCTTTATTGATGAGCTGTGTTCAATTCATTGTATGAATATATCAGGTTTCTATCTATTCTCATGTTTAAATATCTTGGCTGTTACGAATAAAGCTGCTAGGAACACTCTTGGAGAAATTGCTTTGTGGGCATATACATTGCTTTCAAGAAAACACTTGAGAGTAGAATTGATATACCATAAGGTCGGTGTATACTTAGTTTTATAGGATACCGTCAGATCATTTTGCAAAGTGATTGCATCATTTTACACTTGCTCCAATAACATGTAATATTCCACTTGCTTTACATCCTCTCCAATATTTCATATAGTTGGTCTTTTTAATTTTAGCTATTTGCATGGGTATGTAATGGTATGTCATCACGGTTTTAATTTGCATTTCCCTGAAAATTAGCTAAGATGAATGAAGATCAATGTTTTTATCTGTTTATGAGCCATCTGTATACATTCTCTAGTAAAGTGTCTGTTCAACTCTTTTGTCCATATTTTATTGGGTTGTTTATCTTCCTGTTGTTAAATTTTGACTATTTTTAGTGTATCTGAACTCTAGACATTTTCAGCATATGTATTACAAATGTTTTCTTCTAGTCTGCAGGTTGTCCATTAATTTTCTAAACTGTATATTTTGATACACAGAAGTTTTAATTTTTGGTGAATTCTCATTTATCAATTTTTTGTGGTTATTGCTTCCTTGTGCCTTCTAGGAAATTTTAACTGTACATATTCATAAGATGTTTTTCTATTCTGGCTTTATACTGTTCACTTTTTTGATTAGGCCTATCCTATCTAATTAATTGATTCTTCTTCAATTATTTTTTTTTTCTGTATGTACTGTGTGTAGGGGTTAAGGCACCTTTATATTCATATCCACATCTAGTTGTTCTAACACAACTTGTTAAGAAGACTTTTCTTTCTACATTGAATTACTTTGATATCTTCATTAAAAGTTGACCAGGTCAGTGGAGGTCTACTTCTGAGTTCATTATTCTATTCTGTTCTATTTATATATCCATCTTTATGTCTGGACCACATGTCCCAATAATTGTAGCTTTATAGTAATCTTAAATTAAGGTAGTATTAATCCTCAAACTTTGGGTGTTTTTCAAGATTATTTCACATATTCCAGTAAATATTTCTTGGTATTTTCACATATATTTTAGAATTAGCGGCTTGATTTCTACCATAAAATAGTGTCTTGTTGGAGTATTTTGGAACTGTGTCAAATCTACAGATCAATCTAGAAAGTGTCATAACTAGTTCACCAATATGTCTACCTAACTGTTGAAACATTAGTCATTTTAAATGCCATTACAACAAAGTCCCAGCCAGTATCAACCTGAACAGCCACTTTAATTCAGTCTAAATTTCACCTTGGTCTCTCTTCTTCCCACCCTTCATAGCTTCTCTCATGCACTGCTTTTTACTACATTTATAATACTGCTTTTTACATCAAGAAGGAGATCAAGATTAGCAATAATGTCAAACCTAGTTATGGGGCTGCTTATGGTTAAGGTTCCCACATAGTATTTTGAAATAACCAATGACCTAAGGCTGTATTCTTATCCAAAAATGTTCACCTCTTCTTGAATATATTAACTCAGTAAAGAGACATGATCAACATTTTTTAATTTTTTGACTATTTTTCAGAGTTTTATTCACAAGATTATGTTTTCCAATCTGAGATCTTAATTGCTATTGCTCTTTCCTGTACAAATCTTAAGAAGGATTAGCAGTTAATGATACTGAAGATGAAATCAACTACACCTTCTATTTCACTTAAAGAGACAAACAGTTCATTCCCACTTAATTCAAATAAAAGCCTTACTGTGTGACCTACCCCCTATCTGTGAACAACAACTCATATTCAAGCTTTAAAAAAATTATGAGTGTTGTTAGAAAGACACAACTTACTTTGCAAACAGACTGCTTTAGAACTCTTATTTACTTACATGGGAGGTAAGAGAACACATATTTTTTGCTTCTTGATGATCAGAACCTCTCTTAATATATACCAAAAACAAAATACATAATTTGACATTTCAGAGACATATCTAAAGCTAATTTCCAGTTCAGTATTACCTGGGTATAAAGGGAGAAAGAATGTAATTGCTGCCTTTATATTATGTGGTGAGGGTAATACAAGGATTTCCAAAACGCACTTTCAATTTCCCTCTGCCATCCTTTTAAATGATCTGACACTCTTTCTAAAATGTCAGGTTACCAAAAAGAAAACCTCATACATACAGAAGTCATTCATTCATTCATTTAGTCATCAAATTTCAAAGTTTAATTAGAGTATCTAATCCATGTCAGACACTGTGCTAGGCCTTCAGGTTAAAAAAATAAAAAAAGACATGCTCATTGTCCTCATGGAGTTTGTATTATTCAGAAAGAGACATATACTAAACAAATAAATAAACAAAAACAATCATTTTAGTAAGTGCTTTGAAGGAAATTATCAGTAGCAATGGTAAACAAAAAAAGACCATGAGGTGACTTTAGATAAGTTGATCAGAGAAGTAATATATGGAGGGGAAATGACATGCAAGCTAATCTTGAAGAATGAGAAAGATCTGGCCGTGAGAGTATTTTGAATAAAGAAACAATTTTATTATTTACTTTTGTTATCTTCAGTAAATGTTTTAGGAGTCTGCTTTGAAGATCCTCAAGGTTCCTGATAGTAGTTAAGGCTATAAAAATGAGAAACAGGGTAGGGGACAGGAAAATGTTTTACTTAAAGCTAGCTATGAAGCCCTAAGGCCTTTCTTTCAGCCTTGGTCATCAATATCACCTGTGTTAAACACACTGTGCATGGTCAGTGTAAAAGGAGATTTGTCATTTGCATCCACCTGAAGTCCCAGAGACTTGACATAGTCTTAAATATTTGAGGATTCTACAAACTGACTTCTGCTAGCAACCCAGATTAGTTTCAAGAATCTTATTTTGTTGGTGTTTTTAAGTGGTTTGGGCAATGCAGAAATAGAAAGATTGAGCAGAAAAAAACAAACAGATGATAAATCCCATTGTACTCTTCCAAAGAATGAAGCAAATCAAAATGCAGAGTCACTGATCTGACACAGGAGTACAAAGAGATGCACTCACTTAAAAGTGATAAATTTAATAACAACTCATAGTAATATATTTTTATGCTTAATACATTACCAGGCTTTCATATTTTATGGAGAAATAAACTGGAGAATAATTCTCTTTGCATTTTAATTTATTTAGCTCAGAATAATGAATTTTTATGTGGCTGAACGGCTGCCTGGACATATATAAATTTCAGTCATATTATCATCTTGTTACAAAATTCAAGAAGGCAAGATATTGAAAACAAGGAGCAGATGCAGAGATTTCAAAGCATCATAAATATATGTGCACATTCTAGTTTATATTTAATATAGTTATAGTCCACAAAGTCTGTTTTCCCTTTAATCACTTAAGATGTTAGATTTATCTTAATCTTAAGTCAATCTTAACTCAGGTGTTTTTTTCAATCATGACATGATCACAATAATAATAAACTTCATGTATTTCAGTCATTTATAAACTCAAGACACAATTCCATGCTGTTTTAAGATACTCATAATTAAGTAATTACTTGGTAATACTTTTGGAATAGGAAAGAGAAAAAGGGATTTATTAATTTAACCACTTATTCTATACATATAAATCTTTTTTGTCTTTTGACTTTTTCAAGGGATTTAATGATGTTAAAAACATTTAAACCTGAACTGCCAATTCAGAAAATAGTTCTTACTTCAGGAGAATAAAACAAGAATTTTAAAAAGACATCCAAGAGTTTCACAGATGACTTCTTATGCCCTGACAGACATTCCTATGTCCCTAAAAAGCTGGGAAATTATGTGGTATGGATAAAAAGAACTAAGTAGGAGAGGTGAGAGCCTTGGCCCAATTTTCTTTAAAAGATAAATAATTTTTTAAGCCAGAAGAAACATTCTCATACATAAATTATCCACAGCAGTTCCACACAAACTGTTGACTCTAGAACTCTTTGTATCAGTCCCTTATATTATAAGGAGCCATGTATCAGAAACTAAGCCAACTAAAGTAGTCCCCTCTTACCCATAGGTGATATGTTCCAAGAATACCATGGTACCAAACCCTATATACAGTATATGCAAGAGGTGATCTGGTAGTAAGAGGACTACTGTGTGACCAATGGGCAGGGAGTGTGTACAGTCAAAGGTATGATTCATGTCCAGGGTGGGATGGTGCTAGTGAGATTTTTATCACATTATTTAGAACAGTGCACAATTTAAAATGTATACATTGTTTATTTCTGAAATTTTTCATTTAATATTTTTGGACCTCAGTTGGTCACAGGTAACTGAAACTGCAGAAAGCAAAACCGTGAATAAGAGAGGACTATTGCATGAGTCTTTTTTGTTTTTTTCAGTTCAACTGTTTTTTTAATAGCAAAACTTATTTGATGAAGGAAGCAGCATGCTGATTTACATTCTGATATAAGCTTCTCATTTCATTATTACATAGTAATACTCATTTGGCAGATCAGAGTCTATCCACAGACCACATTTTTAATTGCACTGGTCTAGAGGAAAATTCAAAATCATGATTTAGAGTGGTGGCTGCAACCCATAAAGCCTATAAATCAGGAAGAACATCACATGTGGACTACACCTGTTCCTGGTGGGAATCATTAGGCTAGGGAAACCCGAAAATATCAAATGTAAATCCCAATAAAGAGAAATAAAATGTTGTAACAGTGAAGGACATGTTTTACATACATACAACTACTGAGAAGCACAAACACAGCTACATACCAAGAGGCCTCAAGAAATGGATTACTCACTCTACCAAGAGTCACTTGGAGCAGAAAAACAATAACAAAGAACAAAAACAAACAAACAAACGAAAACTACATCGAAGAATATGCATTGTTGGTGGGGTCATCAGGTGAGGTTTTGGGCTGAACCTTTTAATATGAAGAGATCCAGAGAACAACAGCATAGCCCAGCTCTGGTAGCAGGAGTCCTGGGCTATTTGTTTTGTCCTCTCTGGAGCAAAGGTAAAGGTATTCCCAAGAACCACATTTAACCATGGCCCAGGGCAGAAGAAGAGATTCTAAGCAAAAGAGAACACAGAGAGATGAGGTGAGACTGATCCCCAGAGCCAACATACAGTTAGATTTGATGGATACTTTTGAGAAAAGCAGAAACTCACTAGGAAGAAAAGCAGTTTTTGCTCACTAGAGGGAAGAAAGAAGGAATTGTATAAAGAATCCCAAACATCAGGCACTTAAGCAAGGAGGATGTATTCATGTGTTTTCACACTGCTAATAAAGACATACCCAAGACTGGATAATTTATAAAGAAAAAGAGGTTTTATGGACTCACAGTTCCACATGGCTGGGGATGCCTCACAATCATGGCGGATGGCAAAGAAGAAGCAAAGGCACATCTTAACACGGTGGCCAGCAAGAAAATGTGTTGGGGAACTATTCTTTAAAAACCCATCAGATCTCATGAGACTTATGCACTACCAGTTGTACAGCATGACTCAATTACCTCCCACAGCATGCCTCCCACAACACATGGAGATTATGGGAACTACAATTCAAGCTAAGATTTGGGTGGGGAAACAGCCAATCCATATCAGAGGAATGGAGGAAGAGTCTGGGTGCCATTATAAAGACTGGAAATGCAAAAGTAGGACAGAGGCTCAACTGTGGCTATAAAATCTTCAATTTATAATCTTTGATTTTTCAATAGCATTTTCAAATAATCTAACATTATTAAAAAGAGATATGTGTTTAGTCTAGCACCAACCACAGGAGGAAGCAATTTTGATCCCTCTATTTTGTTTCTCAAATATAATTGAATGACGTCTGATGACTTCCCTAGTTTACACTGTACACTTTCCTAGATAATTTTCTCTCTTCCCTGGGCTATCCTTTGAAGTTCTGATTCTATTTGCTATCAAAGGGGAATCACAAAAGAGATCTAAAAAACTTTGATTTAAGTAATCAACTTCCTAAGATCATTTTGACTTTATTATAAACAATAGCCTCTGGGAATTAGATGAGTTTGACTTGGAGGAAAAAAGTAACAATGCTCATCTCAAATATGATTTTGTCTTATAAAACAGGATTACAGAAGTTATAATTCACCTCAGGGATGTAAAATTCCCAGTTATATTGCTGGTATTAATTTATTACACATTTTTTAAATAAATTACATTAAAAAATTATATTTATTTTCATCTTCACTTGCCTCTCTCTTATCTCCCTCCTCCCAATAATAAAAGCAAGAGGAATGTATTCAATACACCCCAAGATGATCAGGTTGGTTCTTTCACACTGCCCTTAATATTTTCCCATTTTATGAAAGACCTGACAAAAACTACTCTGACAATTATCCTGACGAGAGGGACAGCTTCTGATGAAGCACCAGGGGAGGGAATATATCTCATAAACAACCTCACTCTGTCCTCAAACTCATACCATTAGCTCTGAAGGATGAGGCAACTAATTATACAAAAGGCTGTTGCCAGAATTTTCAACATGCTATAAAACTTTAAATATAGGGACTGACGAAATGAATAATAAATTCTTTCTCTACTTCACATATGGCCTGTGATCATGCGGCTGAATATTTCAAAACAATGGTGCAATGAAAACTAAAATAGAGCAGTAGCCTCTTGGGTCCCCAGGGTGAGGGATACTGAAGACTCTACAGATATTGAATGACCAGGTGGGTGGTGCTCCATCTCCCACTGTGCTCCAGGGCCATGGAGAGAGTTGTGCCAACTCAAAGTTATAATTAGAGGAAGCCTTAGAATGACATCAGGTCTGCAGAGGCAGTCAAGAACACAGTTTTGTCCATACATATTGTCTTTCATTTTTTATCAGTTTGAACACTAAGCCTAAATAAATGAGGAATTAGGTACATCTATTTCCCACATAACAACTAATTTTTACAAATCTGTCTTTTACCATGCTTTCTGTTTTATAAAGTTGGAACAAAAAGTATATCATTTACTGTAAAAAAAAAAAAAAAAAAAAAAAGCAGAGTTGAACTCCTGACTTTTCTAAATAAGCAAACAAACAAGATGCCGAGGCCTACAAAAAACCTTCAAAGATCTTATCAAAAAAGCAAGTAAATTATCATAAAAAGTGTGCATTGTATTCAGGGTGACTATTTCTTTGAATAAAGTATTTTCTACTATTTGGTGGGGGACTCCTATTACTATAGACCATAAATAAGAATTGGTAAACTTGACGAAAAAATACTAGTTGTTTTCTCAAAAAGGACCAAGGTATTGGAAAACAAGAACATATTGAGAGAACTGGAATATTATTTTAAGTATATTCCAAAATATTAAGATGAATCAAAGTAATTATTGCCAAAGGTGAATCACCATTTTTAAAACAGTGAATGGGCCTTATCAGTAAGAGTATTTCCACTCCCATCCAGCAGCTGTGCTGTTGCCTGTAGTGTCAGAGAGCTGGGCCCCTATTATGGTTAGTCAAGCAGATAGTGTACCACTAGGGGAAATTATCACAGAAGGTAAAAGTCATTGTATAGGGTTTGATCTGGCTTTAGCTGAGATGGGCAGATTGATGCCTAATATTTTTGCCTTATCAAATCCTGAGGCTAAAAGGAAAATAGGAGGTATTTAATCCAACTCCCCAACTGATGTTTTATTTCCCTTTACATTATCATGGCCAGTGGGTAGCCATGCACAATGAAACTTTTTTGAATGCCTTAAGTAACAGGGAATGTAATATCATAAAAGGCCACCTTGCCTCAGTCAGTCATCATTCAAGTTCCTGCTAAATGAAACATATACAGAGAGTAAACTTAAAATCCCCTTGCTCTCTCTTGTTTATTATCTAAGTGGGCATGGGATATAATTTTCCTCTTAAAAACTATATTTTATTATGGAAAAGCATCCCCCTTTCTTACTAAAATTCAGATTACTGGAAAAGCAAAGCCCTAGGAAGTCATTTTGTTTCTGGTTAGAGGTTGAGCATTTGTGTACAAAATTAATTAGGCTCATTGTAACCCACCTGGAAGGGTTGAAAAATACAGTTCTCAGCAGGCAGCATTGTAGGAATAAAGACTGTCTCAGTGACTGGATTATAGATGCCTTGGCTCTTATTATTTTCTGTTATAGAAGCCTATCGGTTTGATTTTTTTGTTCTTGTTCAATGACTGCTACTTAAAATATCAACTAGAAAGGTAATCCCCAGAACGGTGCTTTTATTGTTTGAAACTCAGGAAAACAGCAATATGATCTTTCAGCCTGTGTGTGTTGCAAAAGCTAGGTCATTTTCTTGGGCTTGAAGGTCAGTTTCTCTTTATGTTAAATTCCTGTCTTTAAATGAATAAGAAAAGCATGGAAAGGAAGCTGAAGCTTTGACCCACAGAGACAACTTGTCCAGTTAACCAGTGGACCCAGCTCTGGTTTAAATTGAGTATCCAGACATCACAATTTGCTCCTTTTCTAAAAGATTCTTAAACACAGAGAGAAAATGAGGACAGAAAGGTAACAGTAGATGCAGCAACAAAGATACACACAGGCACAAGAAGCTTGGTAGGGCAAGTTTCTGGAAGCTAATTTGCCCTATTATCCTACAGGAAAAAAGGTTGCCTGTCTACTGAAAGGACACAAAACGAACTGTGTGGGAGAAATGAGAGACATCCGCCACAACATTCAAAATGAACAAGAAAATACAAAAAGTGAATGGAGAAAAGGCTGACTGAGGAGAGGGGGAGAAAACAATCAACACTTATTTTGCAAAGGACAAATATCAACTTCAGAGTGGAAAATACTGAAAGTATTTTATTGATGGGATCATTATGGTCTACTGCATTGAGGATGTTCATGTCAGCCAGTATTAATTTGGAGAACTATATCAAGAGTTTGGTTCAAAAACATTAGTATACTTACTCTATGCACTGGTCACTGGTTTTCATTCTGGAAATATAAAGGAAACTAATGCATAATCACTACCCTAGAGTAAATTGTATTCTGGAGACTATCAGACCATATACAGTTAATTTCAATTTAATGTGTTAAATGCTGTAACAGCACCAGAATGGGAATTCAGGCCAGACTAAGGGATCAAGGAAGATTTTCCAGAAGAGATAATGCTTGAATTGTCTTTCATCTAGATCAAAGCTCAACACTATTTAGCTCTGTGCTATAGGGCAACAGGCATAATCCCTCTGAGCATGCTTCCTCATTAATTAAAAATGGGCACAATAATACCAATCTCACAGGTTTGTTATGAGGATTAAAAGATTAAACACAAGAATTGCCTTGAACTCTACTTTGTATGTTATATTGGAAAGGTTTGATAAATCTCCTTTCCTCCTGCTCCCTATAAAATGTTAGTGCTGGAAGGGGCTTGAGGTATGAATGAGATTTTATAAATGGGAAAGTCATGGGCACAGATCTTGGGTGATTTGCCCAAGGTCATACCAGTCAGCCACAGAGCAAGGTCTTCTCACTCCTAGCTTAGGACCAACTCCACAATACCCACTGTATCATTTCCATATATTAGTATGATGGCTAATGATGGGAATCACTCTGCAGGAAAACATATGCATCATAAATATGGAGACACTGAAAAAAAAGAGAGAGCCTATAAAAGTAAAATCTGTGCAACAGTTCAGCAATAGATTTTAAAACCAACCTAAAAAGAAACTTAAGTCAGAAAAAAAAATCAAGTGAATGTAAAATCATGCACTAAAATAACATAACCAAACAATATTTAAGATTTAATTGAGTCATTTTAAACAACTTTGGATATGAATGGAACTAGTGTGAGTGGGCAATGGACATGTTAATGTTAAAACTCTACATTTTTTTAAAGATTCCTTAAATTGTTTAGATGTAAAGCAGATATTAAAATTTTCATCTGGGCCGGGCGCAGTGGCTCACGCCTGTAATCCCAGCACTTTGGGAGGCCAAGGTGGGTGGATCACGAGGTGAAGAGATCGAGACCATCCTGGTCAACATCTAAAAATACAAAAAATTCACTGTCTCTATTAAAAATACAAAAAATTCCCTGGGCATGGTGGCGCGTGCCTGTAATCCCATCTACTCGGGAGGTTCAGGCAGGAGAATTGCCTGAACCCAGGAGGCAGAGGTTGCGGTAAACCGAGATCGTGCCATTGCACTCCAGCCTGGGAAATCAGAGCGAAACTCCATCTCAAAAAAAAAAAAAAAATTCATCTGGTGAAACCTTATGAAAACTCTAAAATCATTGAGTCCAATTTTTGAAAGTGTTTAGAGTTGATCTTGTTCAGGGTTTCTCAGCTTGGTACTGTTTATATTCTGGACTGACAGGATTTTTTTGTTTTGTTTTTGTTTTTTAGACTTTTTTTTTTTTTTTTTGAGGTGGAGTCTCGCTCTGTCACCCAGGCTGGAGTGCAGTGGCATGATCTCAGCTCACTGCAACCTCTTCCTCCCGGGTTCAAGCAGTTCTCTGCCTCAGTCTCCCAAGTAGTTGGGTCTACAGGCACCCACTACACCCAGCTAATTTTTGTGTTTTCAGTAGAGACGGGGTTTCACCATCTTGGCCAGGCTGGTTTTGAACTCTTGACCTCTTGATCCACCCACCTTGGCCTCCCAGCGTGCTGGGATTACAGGCATAAGCCACCGTGCCCAGCCTGGACTGACAGTTTTTTTACTTCTTTGTTGGGAGGCTGTAACGTGGAATTATGCATGCAGCAGCTTCCATAGACTCCACCCAAAAATGTCAGTAGCAACCTACCCACACCTAAGTTGTAATAACTGAAAATGTTTTCAAGCATTTCCAGATGTCCCCTGCAGGACAAAATCACCCCAGCTGAAAACCGCTGATCTAGCTGAATGCTCTATCCACTGCAGGAATTCATCATTTTTCAATATTTTTGAAAGACAGTCAAATTTTGACCAATTGCAGGATTAGAAAAAGCCTCTAATTGTAAGGCATTCAATCTACTATCTGAACAGCCCTAACCATTTGAAACATTATATTCAGATAAAATCTGTTTTTGTATATTTTTCTACCAACCATATACATTTTTCCCTCTAAAGAAACATGCAGAACATTCAATCCCTTTTATTCTTTAAAATATGTGAAGGCAATCATCATATTTCCTTTAATTTTCTCTACCCTAAACATTTTTCCAATTTCTTTAACCCATGCTCTTGTCAAATGCTTTCTGGATTTCTTGTTATTTTTGTCTTCATCTTCTGGGTAATATATATTTTGCCAGTACTCCTCACACCAGTGTTAGTTTCATTACCCCTTCATTGTAGATAAGAGAATTGAGAACCACAGTGGTTATCTGGTTTGCTCAAGTCCACATCAATAGTTAGTAAGGGCTGGGACTAAGGCTGGGTCTTTTAATTCTCAGTTGAGGACTTTTGACTATACACATAGCCACTTATACTCAAACAGGCAAGAAGGCAAGGGTTGCTGAATGTAAGAGTTGTTCTTCTTTTTAATCATTGGTTCACCCTGGACCAGAAGTTACTCCAAAATCAACAGGAAAGTGGCAGTGAAGGAGTAGCACACATCCTCCGTTAATATTCTTTCAGAATATTTAACACCTCCCATGGGAGTCAAGTTACTTCAAGAAATCACATAAACTTAATCTGTTCAATTTCTTCATCTCTAAATTAGATATAATAGTGGCACTTGCTTCTTAGTGTGGTGTGAAAAGTAAATAAATGTTAAGTAAATGTTATTATTTTTCTTCCAGCAACTACACTGTGAGCCATGAGCATACTGAATAAAGAATCAGTGTGATGGAAGACAAAGGGCTGAAGAATCAGTCAAAAGAAGGAAAAAATGAGGTATATGTACAAAATACAAAAGTATATTTCAGTAAGTCCAGGCTTGAGAGATGCCAGTTTCCCTGGGTAGCACATCCTGGGTATAACCAAGTCTGCTTTTATACAGTTGTCAAGGAAAAGCAAGGAATTCAGAAAATTTGAAAATTATAATGGGAGTCATACATTAGTAAATAGCCATTTCTATTGCTTTTATTTTCTCAAACCCTATTGCTGTTGTTTTGTTTTTGTGTATGTGTTTTTTTGTTTGTTTGTTTTTTTGAAGGAATAAGTTTTCTTTGATGGGTGGCAGGGGGACAATTTCCCTTAACCCACATAAGAAAACAAAGACAAATAGCCTTTGCTCAGAACCAGTTCATTTAATCTCTGACTTGGGAAGCTTCTTCGTGCAACTGATTGGATTTGCAAAGTGTGATTCTATTCTGGAGGATCATTGATTACTATTTTTAAGCTGGTTTGCTCCATTACATGTGTTAACATATTTATGTGGAAGGTTTTCCAGAGTGAGTCTTCCCTTCTCCTCATCATACGAAAATATTTTTGTTCTTTAGTGAGATTAAATTGGCCTGTGTGTGAATCTCTTAAGACAACCTGGACCAAACTACCTCTAGAAGTTTTCTTTAGGGACCCTCTTTGCTTTTGTACACTGCCTTGTTTTAAAGCCTCCATTATGTTATGAATGCAACTCTTGATTACTCCACCTTAATAGGCTATTTCCCTGCTGTCACCTTCTGCACAGGAGGCCTGCATGAAAGCCAGGCATAGCTTCAGGAAGGAATGTGCAAGAATCACCTGGCACCAAGTCATTATTTTTCACACTGTGCCATGCTGTTGAGGAACAGACCTTTGCCACTTAACCCCAGGCCTTGGCGGTTCCTAATTAGGTTACCCAATTTGCTTCTAGTACTGGAGGCCTTTGAAGTTACTGACAGCATGGTCTCTGATGCACTTGGAAAGTAACACTGGTGAGATGTGGCTTGTTTGACAGACTGGGTTCCTACATACTGGAACTATAATGGCACATATGTCTGTACACATTGGGCATAAGTCAAAGGACAGAGAGGTATATCCAAGTACTAGATATGTGTACAATTTTAGCTGCCCATTGTTAAACTTCCTTCTGATACTGGGGGAATCCCACGTTACTGGAGTCTTGGCAGGAGACAGGGTCCTGATCCCTGACCCTGACCGTTAGGGCACAGACATATGACCTAGAATCAGCCAATGATGTGTTCCTGCTCAGGACTTAGAACCTGGAAAACATGCCACGAATACATATATTGTTCACAGCAAAGGCAACAGATTGGAGAAATCAGCCACAAGGATGAGCAGCATTCTAGGGCAGCAAAGCCTACTATGATACTTTGGACCTTTCCTGTGCCCTGACCTTGACTGGGTTTTTCTGTTGCTTAGAATAACTCAACTATGCTTCCAGTTTCCTTCTATCAATTTTGTGAATTATTCAATAGTCTCCAAATAAAAACCCAGCATAGTCTCATCTCTGAGTGTCTGTGTGACCTTGGACAAGTCATTTCAGCCATGTCCATTGGCAGATGAAAAAATAGTAGCTCTTGCCTCTAAGTTCAGTTGAAAGAATTAAATGAGAAACAGTAAGTTGCTTACACGATGGCTGAGACATAGTAAATGCCAAATGAATGTTACCAATCCTACTTTTTTATTACTAAATCTCTGAATGTGTATTTGTATATGTGTTTATTTAATCAACATATCTAAGCTAAAGACTCTTTAGAAATAAGATCATACATCTCTTAAATTTATTTATACATTCAGTTAGCCCCCAAACATTTATCAGAGAAATTATCAGGCACTTTGGAAGGAAAGAAAGGGTAAGCAAAAAAATCAACACAGTTTCATTCCTCAAGGCAAAATAGCAGTTCAAAAAACCTTACATATCAATGCAGGCTATGAAGCAAGAAGTGTACTGTCAGAGAGTGCAAAGCAGAAGGGTATAACTTCACCATGTAAAATCAGTCTCAAGGCAGAAGGGGAACACTGAACTGGAATCTGAAAAATGAGTAAGAGTTAATTAGCAAAGACTGACAAAATGAGCATTCTGGGCAAAAGTAACTGCAGGACTAAAGGCGCTGTGGCAGGACAAAACATGGCATGTTGAAGGACAAGGGACAAAGAACTCTGAAGTACTGAGAAGAGAGTAGTGCAGCATGGGGCTTGGGGTGCTGGCCCTGCAGATGACATCAGTGTATTTCAAATATCCTAAGAATGATGAGAAAGTATTAAAGAAATCCAAGAAGGGTCATTGCCAAAGCAAAAATCCATTAGGCTTTAAACTTTTGAGTAGTGCTGGAACAAGTTAAGACTTTTGGAAACTATTAGGATGAAATGATTGTATTTTGTATGTGAGAATAAGAATGTGTGATTTAAAAGATCGGGGCAGACTGCTATACTATGAATGTTTGTTGCCCACAAACCTCATGTTGAAACTTGATCCCCAATATCAAGGTGACGCCAAATTAAGGGTGTTTGGGTCATAAGGGTAGATCCCTCATGAGTTGTTTGGTAGTGTCTTCATGTTAATGAGTGAGTACTTGCTCTGTTAGTTCCTGTGAGAGCTGGTTGTAAAAAGAGCCTGCCACCTACCACTCCTACCTTGCCTCTTCTTTTGCCATGTGAGCTCTGGGCACACCGGCTCTTCATCACCTTCCACTACGAGTGGAAGCAGCCTGAAGCCCTCACCTGAGCAGATGCTGGCACCATGTTTCTTGTGCAGCCTGTATAACCGTAAGCCAAATTAATATCTTTTTTTAATAACTTACCCAGTCTCAGGTATTCCTTTATAGCAACACAAATGAACTAAGTCAGTCATCCAATAGTTTTGCTTTATGAAATATTCACTCTGGCTACAGTTTGAAGAATGGATTGGAAGGAACAACAAATGGTTATAGGGGAACTACTTAGAAGGCTCCTATAGGAGTCCAGATGTAAGACACTGGTTGATTGAATTAGGTACTAGTGATGGAGATGAGGAGAACTGTATAAATTGAGGTATTCAAGTTGACCAGACTTTGGGTGGGTTGGCTATTGGAGTAAAGAAGTAGGTGGCATACAACCCTCATTTCCCCAAAGGTTCCCTCCCAGTTTTCAAAACGGAGGCCTGGTGTGCTTGAATAGAAACTGAGTGCATTTCTTTTTTTTTTTTCCGCCCACCCTCCCCAAAACTGAGTACATTTCATGCTCAGGTAACTTCTCATACAACAATACAAAAATACTCCTAAGACATTCATCTGCAGAGTGTTTTAACATTTACAAAGTATATTCATATTCACTTTTTTACTTCATTTTTACTGAGGCAAAAGAGAGGTAAATAATGCTTTGTTTCTAGATGGCAAATCTAATATGTCCTGGAACTGGGATCCGGGCCCACGTTCTCTGCTTCATATACTCTGTTCCACACAGCAAGAATTTTTTTCCTATCTGAGTAACTCAAAGAATTCAAACAGACTTATCCAACAGGTTTGCTTTCACAAATACCTGGTTTTTCATTGAATATCACATTTCATGGATATCTATGTTTTCCATAATTCATCAAATTTACTGATATTACAGACAGACTCACTAGCTTGAATTCTTACATTGTATCTCCAAAGTTAAGGGAAAAAAAAACCTGAAATGGCAGTTTTCTCAATGAAACTTAGCCAATTGTGTTCTGTTATATCCAAGAAATTAAAATAAAAGTTTTCCATAAAGGCAGTAAATAACAGAACAACTTTGGAATTATAAAAATCCAAGAGAATTCTAGTTCTGCCAATTTCTAGTAGCCAAGTGATGTAGAGCAATTCTCTGAGCTTTTTTTTAAATTTGCAAAATTTATATAGCCAACTTAAGTTTGATTACATAGCTATATCTTGCTACAGTAGCTGCAGAAGACTAAGCTCTCAATAAATGGTAGATAAAATGAGGGCTGAAACCTCCTGTGGGAACCATTGTGTAATTAAAAAATGAATATCACATAATCGAAGGGCAAGTAAAGGATGAGACTTAGCATATCATACTGTCATTTCTGAGGAATTTTGGGGTAGTTTCAGGGTCAGCTTATGAATCTGAGAAAAAGCCTAGATATTCCTGAGGGAAGCAGAGTTACTGATTTACACTTTCCTTTCTTTATGTGTTAATTAGTAATTAGTACTATATTGGAGACACAGAGCCAGAATCCCCAGTCCACCTAACTAATTTTATCATCACAAACTAACCTCCAATCTGAATAGTCCACACAGAGATCAAGAGGTCATCTAGGGCAAGTCTGGCTCTTTTATAGTGACACAATGTTAACATAGACTTTCATATCTGTGAGGAAATAAAATGGTCCTCATAATTTGAAAAAAAAAAATAAAGTAACCACTTCATTTCTAGACATTGTTGTAATTTTGAGATTCTGGTGATTACTAATTTTTAAGGCTCTAACACAACAATCCTGCCACTGATAACTGTAATTAATCAAAGTATAAATAAAAAACCTAGAATCACTACCTCTTATATTCATTATCTAGGAAATATAGAGATACAGCAGCACATACAACTGGAGTGTTGAATTTTCTTATATAACTCAGAATCCAAGACTGCAAGATGTATTAACAAATGCATTTACACAAAATATTGAATGAGTATGTAATATACCAAAAATTATACTAAGCATTCAAGACATATGTAAATTAATAAGATACTATCTTTACCATCAAGGACCACCCTTTCTGGTCTAAAGGGTGAAACAGAGACATGGGAGGAAATTTTTGTAAATTGTGCATCTGACAAAGGTCTAATATCTGGCATCTACAAGGAATTTAAACATATTTACAAGAAAAAGACAAACAACCTCATTAAAAAGTGGGCAAATGACATAAAGAGACACTTTTCAGAAGAAGACACATATGCATCAACAGTTATATGAAAAAGAGTTCAATATCACTGACCATTAGAGAAATGCAAGTCAAAACTACAATGAGGTATCATCTCACACTAGTTAGAATGGCTATTAAAAAGTCAAAAGATAACAGATGCTGGTAAGGTTGTGGAAAAAAAGGAATGAGTATACACTGTTGGTGGGAATGCAAATTAGTTCAATCGTTGTGAAAACCAGTGTGGTGATTCCTCAAAGACCTAAAGGCAGAAATATCATTTGACCCAGCAATCTCATTACTGGGTATATACCTAAAGGAATATAAATCGTTCCATTATAAAGACTCATTCACATGTATGTTCACTGCAACCCTATTCACAATAGCAAAGACATGGAATAAACATAAATGCCCATCAAGGTTCGACTGGATAAAGAAAATGTGGTACATATACACCATGGAATACCACAGCCATAAAAAAGAAAGAGGTCATATCCTTTGGAGGGAACATGGATGGAGCTGGAGGCCATTATCCTTGGCAAACTTACACAGGAACAGAAAACAGAGAATATCACATGTTCTCACTTATAAGTTGAAGCTAAAAGAATGAACACATGGACACACAGAGGGGAACAACACACACTGGGGCCTATTGGAGAGTGGAAGGTAGAAGGAAGAAGAGGATCAGGAAAAACAACTAATGGGTACTAAGATTAATACCTGGATGATGAAATATCTGTACAACAAACCCCCATAACACATGTTTACCAATGTAGCAAACCTACACATGTACCCCTGAACTTAAATAAAAGTTTTTTTTAACAAAGAAATGGTTAATTATAATATGATGCATATGATGTTTTCATAGAAGCAATTCTCTAGCCTACAAACAATGTGAGGCCAGAAAACATCTCTTAATTTATTTTATTTCTCCAAAGTTCAACAGATTACAGCCCATATAGCAGGTACTCAAGAAAAGTTTGTTGAATGCACACATGCATGCATGAAAAAATCAATTGCAATGATTGAGGCATCATGAAAAAGTGCACAATGGCTCACTACTTCAGGACCACACACTATGCATGTCCCTGAAGTTGTATCTCAGGTTAGAGCTCACAGCTTAGTTACTAGATTAACTCTAATAAGTTGCCCTACTGACTCCTTTCATGGTGTTGGCAAAAACATCTTTTCTTCCCCTTCTCCTCTAGATGATGAGAATCCTGGTTTGCAACAGCCGGGCAGTAGCATGTAATCGACAGCTTGGTGGAGTGCATCTTATCTGGTCCCTCATGTCTCAGGAAACTGACAGAGAAATGCCTATGGAAACTGAACAAAATCTATTGTATTTAAGAATTGCCCTTTAATGTTAGATAATTTCTTTATATTATTTAAAAAAGTGCATTTTGTTCATATTTAGTCAAACCTACTTTGCAGCTTAAAGGGAAAATAAGATAGTCGTATTTTCATACTGAGAGAGGCAGATAGCAAAGAGAAGATACAACTTTAGACACTGTCCTTTTTAACAGCTATGCTATCAGTGACATAGAAGAGATTCATGTATATAATTTGAATAAAAGACTAAATAAATAAATGAATGAGGAATGAATGAATGAACTCTAACTTGGCATGTGAGGAAAGTCTCATATAGAAGACCAGCTATACATTGTACCAAGAAAATCTTAATGTCTGATACTATCAGTCTAACTAAAATAACAGCAGATTCTTTCTGCACATCTCATAGTTTCCTATGTTAAAGAAATTAGGCATAAAACCACAATTTATATATACATTTCTGTTCAAAGGGGTCACATACTGGTTGCTTAATTTTCCTGATAGCAGAGGAGCCTAAAGCCAACTTTGATTTTCAAGCCCTGTGGCAAATATAAGTAAATTTGCCATATGGTTCTGTCCATTTTTGTCCCAGATGAAACAAATTATGCTTACTATAGTTACATCAGATAGAGATGTCATTATTCTTAACCCAGGCTGCACAGAATAATCACCAAGTAAAAAATTTTTAAATGCTATTATAAGCCCCATCCCGGACCAATTAAATTAGATTCTCATGGGACAGGACCTAGCCATGTATATTTTTTAAATGTTTCCCAGGGACTTCTAATCTGTGGTCTCAACTAAGAAATACTGAATAAACTCATTTACACCTCCTGGCCAGCCAGGATGCAGGTGCTAACAAATGCTTCCCAAACTTCAAGGTGCACACAGGTCACCCAGGGACCTTGAAAAATATAGATTCTGATTTAACAGTTCTGGCGTAGGGCCTGAGATTCTGTCTTTGCTAACAAACTCCAAATGAGGCTATAATGTTGCTGAGCCAACTTGTTACTTGTTACACGGCAAGTAGTAAGGTGTTAAATCACTCATGCACCGGGACCTCCTACAAGTATTTGAGGAAGAAATGTGTTCCACACTGCTGATAAAGACATAGGCAAGACTGGGAAACTTACAAAAGAAAATAATTATTGAACTTGCAGTTCGACATGGCTGGGGAGGCCTCACAATCATGGTGGAAGGTGAAAGGCACATCTCACATGGCAGCAAACAAAAAAAGAAGAGCTTGTACAGGGAAAATCCCTTTTTAAAACCATCATCCCATGAGACTCACTCACTATCATGAGAACAGCTCAGGAAAGACCCACCCCCATAATTCAGTCACCTCTCACTGGGTTCCTTCCATGACATGTGGGAACTGTGGGAATTATAATTTAAGATGAGATTTGGGTGGGGATACAGCTGAACTCTATCAAAATTAATCTCTGGAAAGACATCCCCAGGGGTCACATGCAACAGGCACACACTCAGATCCTGCATAAACATTTTTGCTGTTGAATAATGAAGACTTACAAACTGGTAAATGGCCACAGCTGTAAGCTCCACAACCAGCTAGCCTGTGCCATCTCCCACGAAGCCCCACATGCCACAATCAATTCAGCAACTCAAGTGTGAATACCTGCCACATCAGGGAACCTCTAGGACTCTGCTTCAGCACTAATGACTTATTTTTTGTTCTGACTGGTCAGAGTGTTTGCTGAATTGGCTATTAAATCTTTTAAATATCACTCTTGAGCATCATACCAAGCTATGATCCCTGGACGGGTCAGACCTTGAAAACTGTCCAATTGCTGTCTTGAGATTGTGTTATATTGAAAGATGATCTATTTCATCACTAATTCATGTAGGTGAATAAAAACATGAAATCAGCAAGGTCTCATGACAATAGACAAATTAGGTAAAAAGATACGAGTTAAGGAAAACATTGGATCTAACAAAAATGATATAATAACAATGATTTAATATGCAAGTTCACCACAAATAGGCTGATTAAATGAGAGAAAACCCTTGGTTTAACTAAAAACTAGAGACTCTATGAAATTAAAAATAATTAGAAATTTACACCACTGTAATCAACAGAAATCACAGATGTAGCCAAAAAAAGACAGTTTCTCTGTAACAAATAATTGCAATGTATCATATGCATTACAATAATCAGTTACTATAAAGTGGAATATTTAGTTTTAAAAACATATT
This sequence comes from Saguinus oedipus, assembly GCA_031835075.1. NCBI lineage: Eukaryota > Metazoa > Chordata > Mammalia > Primates > Cebidae > Saguinus > Saguinus oedipus. The sequence goes on along the minus strand of CM063170.1, from coordinate 182,097,905 downwards.
TAGGTTGATATTTATTCATGTGCAATTATTTATTATTTTAAAACCAATTTTCCAGATTAGTAGTTTTAACTATGTCTCTACATGTGTAAAAACTTTTTTAAAAAACTAAAAGAAATTTTAGATTTTTAACTTCTGCATATTTCTTTTAAAATAGTCTGACCAAGAAATAAAACAACAATAATGAGAAAACCCAAAACGAATTGAAGATGTATGCCTTGGGTTCTTATAAGACACATCTGAGAGAAATAATTCTGGGAGTCCTTGTCAACTCCACAATACCTGTTGAATAGAATAAACGAGGATAGACTCTCTGTCCTAATGCCACAGTATTTTTATTAGTTTTACCTCTCTAGTGTACCTCATTGGGGCCACTGAATCACTATAAAGTATTGCATGAAGACTGTGTGCTTTTAAAGTATCTTAAAATATGTCCATTAGAGTTGTAAAGGTCATTTCCATCAGTCTCCTCATACTTGTAGATGTACAGGTTTAACAAGCTGTTGCCATCCACTATGCCATTACGCTGACTGATCTTTGTTTTACTTTCATTTACCTCAATTTGTACTCTGCCTTGAATTTTTTTTAAGTACAACAGAATTACTAGTGTGATTTCTGACTTCATCTTTTCCTTTTCCTGTGGATCTAAATCAAATACTGTGTCATTTTTAATGTACTTAACAAAGGAGGTTTTGAATCTCAGAAACACATATGTCTAATTATCTGTAACCAAAAAACTACTTTCCATGTCTTTCTCTCTTTCCTGTAAGGGGCATCCCCTCTCGCTTGCACGTCTAATATCAGGACCTTAAAATCCTCCCACCATATGTCAGAGATATTTGATCTTTTTCTGTCTAAGCCTGTGGTGGGCTTATAGTTCACACTGTCTGCTATGTCTGATTCCTCCTCAGGGGAGTCTGATTTCACATTCTAACTGCTCTAAATAGGCTTCAGAAATAGTTTCTTCTTGCTAGACTAAGAAAAGAACAACCATGAAGAATGAAAAGAAATAAACAAGCAGTGGCCCTACACTAAATGACACAGACCTCTGCCTGGGCATCTCCATGATCTGACTGTCTATAGCTCTTCCACCCATGTCATTCTGTTGTGTGATAATCAATCATGAATACAAGCAGAAATACAGATTAGGCTTGCCAAAAGTGGACAGATGGGACCAGTCAGGACACAGAAGCAGGTATTTCCAGCCCTCTGCTTACTGCACACAGAAATTTATTGGAAGCCTAAAATGTGGAGCTTTCTTAGCAAACCTATTAAGAAAGTGTTTTTAAGAATGTCATATAGAATACAAAACAAATTCCTTAGGTTTTGTAAATAATGTATTCAGATTCAAGAGAAACATCCCGGCAATCTGAAGCTCTTCAACATGACAGCAGCTTCCATTTTTCTCTTCATTTGTTCCTAACTGTTCTCTCCTCTTGGTGGGACTGGCAGGTGGTACCTCTCCTGCTGCTACTTGCAATGAATGACCCTGTGATGGCAGATGAGATCTTTGTGGATTCTGGCATGAAGGGGTTTTTTGTTCTGTTTTTAACCTTAGCAGAGGCTAATTTAACCACATATCTCCATCTTCAAATTACAGACAACTGGGACTTCCAGTGAATAATTTTTTCCCCCATTGGAAGGCCCAACTACCTGCCTGTGCAAATTTTGAAAGGTATATTTGAATCCCCAGACAACAGAAACACACTGACCAAAGTAGTATTCATGGTAGCCCAGAGATGCGTAAGAAAAAGCCCCTGTTCAAGATGTGCTTTCTGCTGAGATGGGAACAAAATCATATGCAAGATATTAAAGAAAATAGCTGGGTATTAAGGAAACTCAGCATAGTATAACTATATTGGCAGAAGACTAGAGGGGCTGAGCAGACCTGCAGTCAGTGAAGTTTTTAAAGGCAGTGGTACTCTGCACACTTCACGTTTCTACCACTCCCTTTCCCCCTTCACCAGCCACTCCTATAAGTTTCAGGTTTTGGCACTGACTCTCTGTCAGGTGCCACGTACATTACCCAGTCTGTTTACAGAGAACAAGATTCTATTGTTCTATCAGAAAGGAAAGGACAATCAAAGGAAAGTTTATAATCAACACCCACTCAAAGAATATTTGCATTACTTATTTTTGACCAGTATCTTAGAATTTATCCCCATTTTAATAATCTTTTTTTCACAACAAGCAAGAATAAATGAAAGATTAACTCTGAATCTATGGCAGAGCTCCCCTGCCTATTCCCACATTGTGGTCTCTTGGGAGGAGTATGTCACGAACAACACTAGGACTCAGGATTTTCCACCTTAATTGGTGCTTAACCTTGTATATTTGCTCCAGTTATTTCTGTTGAAAAAGTGATGGCCTTCAGACAGAATTTGTGGAATGCCCTTCTAAATGGGGGCCAAAATATGAGCTGTAAAAATGTTGCTGGAAAATAAGAAATGGGTTATAAAAGCATAAGGAAAGAGAGAGAAACAGAAAAGTGGTAGAAAAATGCCTACGTATTTATTATCTGCCACCCATATAGAGAGAAGAAACAAACCTTTCCACAGACTTCCCCAAAGACAACAACACACTTTAGGGACAACACATTTGCACTATAATAGCAACATTTTTGTTTAATACATTTATACCTTATGCCTCACTTTGGTGGGTTGGGGAGGGGTAGTGGTAATGAAGGGAACTTCGTTGGGGAGAGGTAGCACTTTATCATGTATACGTGAAGATTCCCAGTTTCCATGAGAGTTCTTGAACATTACACAGCAATAAATTTAGCATTTGTCATGGGACATGGCATTCTGAAAGTCTGTAGGAAGAGATTGGGGGCTGTCCCATAACTGGAATTTTCAGGTTCCTTTGATAGTTTTAGCTCTCATTTTTATTAACCAGTTGAATCTGGTATGCACTGTACTCTTACACTGTGAATAATATAATAAAATAATAATAAAAACAATAGAAGATCTACCTGCTGCTCTAGTTTGCTAGAAGATACAGTTGGACTCTCAGAATGCAAGGGTGGAACCAAGTCATTTCAACCAATAGTCTCTACATAGCCTCTTGGAGAATTCTTTGGTCCTTCCCTTGATGATCATTTCCTGTGAATGACTGTGGCAGAGCACAAATATTCTTTTTCTTTCCTTGAGATGGAGTGCAGCAGTGTGATCTTGGCTTACTGAAATCTCTACCTCTCGATTTCAAGTAATTCACAGGTATGTACCACCAAGCCCAGCTAATTTGTTTTGTATTTTTAGTAGAGACAGGGTTTCACTATGTTGGCCCGGCTGGTCTCAAACTCCTGACCTCAGGTAATCTGCCTGCCTCGGCCTCCCAGGGTGCTCAAGTTACAGGCATAAGCCACCGAGCCCAGCTGCAAACATTCTTATATTCATGTTTTTTGTTCTTTTATTTTTCCTGTGCTCTCTTAATTGTGGCCTTAACATGGAAAGTCCAAACAATGCAGAAATATATAGAGCAAGAGTCAAACTAAAATAACTTTAGAGGTCAACAAGGCCACATAAATGTGTGAAGCAAACCAGCTGGCAGGGGACATGGGGCCCTTCCACTTCCTGGAGAGCTAGAGAGAATGTGGCGAGCCTCAATGCCTGGAATTTTAATTCAGAAAGCTAAACAACAACAACATCCCGTCTACCTCAAGTACATCTAAGACCTCTTAGATGTACTTGTGTGTGTCTATGTTTATGTCTGTATTTGTTTAGATAGTATAGCCACTTAAAAGGTAATAGGCATTAAACACTAAGAGTGGACAGCATAGCAAAGAGTGTACCTATGTGGTCAATGCTTGTTGTCTTGTCTGCAGAAAGAGGACACTGAATAAGATTTGTGTAGTCTCAAAATTCACAGTGACTCTGCATTAAAAATGGGGGTATGTAGGAACTAGAGCCTAAGCAGAAGTACAAAAGATGAGATGTGCGCCCCAGGCAGCAGGAAACTGTTGGAGAAGATGGCTCAGATTCTGACATGAGTACCAGTAGGAGAGAGAAATTCAGGTAGAGTTAGGTCAGTGAAAAAGAGCTGACTCCATTTGTAAAATAAAAAACCTAAATAGCACAGAGGTCTGTAAGATGAGAGAGCATCACTGATTATTTTTTTTCAGGACAACGCATCATAAAGAGAAGGAGAAAGCAAAACCACTTCTGATGTTAAATGAAGAAAACAGAATTGAATTTTCGAGCAAAAAATAAAACTGGAAGCTTTAAAAGTAGAGGCTTTAAGAAATGAAGTAAATCCTAAGGCAACACCAACTATTCTATGACTGAAGAGCTTGTGGTTTCAGACAATCTTAGACACTCTTTAAATCATATCCCTTATGAATATTCAGATATATATGTTCTTCAACTGAGTATAAAAATGTTGGATCGTTTTATTTCTGCAGTAAGCTCTTTTTCCCTGTCTCCCTCCCCCACTTCCCCAAAGAAATATATGATAATCTTAATTTATAAAAAAAGTTAACAGGTTCCTCAGTATGTTGGCTATGAAGTCCAACACTGAATAGAGATCATCCTAGTTGCATCTTATCAGAGGAAAATACAACAGAAAGATCTGACTCTGTTTCATTTAGCTCTCTTAAATGTTATACTCACTGAAACCCTCAAACTTGAGCTTTGTTCTTCCTATGGGTATGAAGTTAAAAAAAAATCTTGTTTCATTTTTGTCCACACACTCACAAAGGTCATATGTCAAGAGCTGCCTGGAAGTAAAGTCCTAAGAAGGTTTTGTCTCCAGTCCCTACTACACAAGGCACTATCTAGTGCATCTTACAGCTCAGGTTAATCTGTAATTTAGTCTAAAGCTGTTCTGGAACTTCACAGGTTGCACTGCCTTTAAAATGATGCATGAATCCGTGTTTAAACCATAAACTTTAAATGTTGTACATCTGCATTCTAATCTGAAGCAATCTTAAATACAGCAGCTGGCAGCAGGCTGTAGCTCACACTGCCTGCCAAGGAATCCAGTCGTTGGCGTGTTCACAGCCATGGAATTATTACGGCTGTAACAATGAATTCACGTTAGATCTTAACTTCAAGCTGATTGGTTTACTTGGCTGCACTTGTGTTTATTTATTTCATAGCTTTTGTTTTATTTATTTGACAGCCTCTTATTTGACATTTTCTCCAAGGAACAGACAAGTACACATACATAATTTCATGGGCTCATTTTGACTTTCTGTATAGCATCAATACACAAGGAAAACTGCATCTGGGTAGTTTTCAGAGCTGTGATATGTCACCTAAGGACAGGAAATTAAGTTAGAGTAATCACTCAGCTCTAACATGCCTCGTTGTACTTAGGTATTAAGGAATAAGATACTAGATGTTTTTGTCCTCATAACTCTCTATCTTTCTTCCTCATTACCTTATAATCAGGTAACCAGGGTTAACTAGATTTCATGTTTTCCCATAAGATGATTATAAGGAGATAAGATAAGGAGAACATATTCTGTTCTCCTTTCTACCACCATTTCTTCTTGTTACACAAATAGCTCTGTCTCTGCCCTGTTGTTTCTCCAACCTATCCGACACACTTCTGTCAAATTAATTTTCCTATACTCTGCTTTAAAATCCTGTGCTTAAAAGTTTTCATAGGGTCCTGACTTGCCAAAAGAGAAGGACCCTACACAAACCTTCTGAGACAACTCAACAGTCTACTTACTCTTCCTAAACACTGTAGTCACGCCTCCATTCTAAGTCCTTGCTCACTTTCTCATCAATTTTTTTTTTCCAAAATAAATTCAGACTTCCCTTTGAGGACAAGTTTAAGTCATCTTGTTCTGCAAAGACTTCCCCTTCACTCCAGGTCCTCAGAGATAGGCATATGTGCTAAGAGCCAGAGTTCCTGTTCATGCTCAACAATGTAATCTAAACACATTATAAACATTATCTTATATAATTCTCACAAAATACCTATGAAGAAAATATTATCAGTCATCCCAATATGCAGGGTAAGAAGACAGAGTCATGCATACAATAAAGTCACTTGTCCACTGTTACAGGGCTAGTCAATGGAGGAGCCAGTGTTCAAGTGCTAATCACATCATTGTTGCATTTCCTCCTTGAGACTTCTTTGAGATGTCCCTAGTTCATTCATTTGGCTAGCTTGCTTTTGCTTGCATATAATTTTATCACCCACTAAGAGTCATAGCCCACTAAAACCAGATGTTCTTTCTCATTGCCTTATGTGTTAACGGTGTGGAATAGTTCATTGTACTCTCCATCAAATATTTCTGTTTTTTTTCAGCACACAAGATGATGGTACCTAACACCTCTCTTGTATTTTGGCATGACTGTGTATGCCAGTTGTGGCTAGTGAAATGTGAGCTGAAGTGATTTTGTTTCTAGGTAGATGCTTTAGCAGTCAGAGTATGATTCACTGTCTCTTAGTCCCTCAGCTGTGGCTTTCCAATAAGATCCCAACAGATGCCATTCTAAGAGCCTCGGTCCCCAAGTGAAGTCCACATGGAACAGAGTACCCAGTGGACCTGTGCTGGGCCTGGGAGAAAACTCTTTTCAATTTTATCACTTAGATTATTTTTTTCCCTGTAGAACAACTAGCCAATCTAACTAACAGTAGTGCATCTGTAGAGTTGTGACAGGAACTCACATGAAAGCAAAAACCAGAAGAACTCACCAGTTATATTTAAAACATCCAGAAAACATCTGCAAGAAAGGTGGTAAAGCAAAGAAGCTTTTCACTCAGAAGAATCTGATCCTTAAGAATTTTCAGTTCCATTGTGGTCACAGTCAGGTGCTGGATCATAAAAGGAGACTCTAGAAAATCCAGTTTCAATTTCAAACTCTTTCTATAAGTTCTGCATGGATCACAATTCTCCTGTTTAGAGCATCTATTACTTTTCTATTTTCTCTTCATCCAAATGGCTATTTTACAGTCCACTCTTACCCTCATTCCATTTTCCTTTGATGTGTTTTTACTCTTGAGTTTTTAAGAGTCTCTAAGTATGTGTAATAAACTTTCCCATCACAGAGACTATATCCAGAGCAGCCTTCTCTATATATCACAGTTCAATTTCCAGTCTCTCCAGCAGTAAAGAAAGAAAAAAGAAGGAAGAAACGCACATGATAACTTAGTCTCAATTTTAAAAAGGGGAGTGGGATACTCTGGGTAACTGAATTTTCTCATTTATGGATGAAGATGATAGGATTTTACCTGTAGGATGAATTACCTGTAGAATGAATATATGTTGTTTTACTTCCCTTCCTTAGCTTTCAGATTATAATATAATTGTTGATTTTATATTTGATCAAAAGCCTCCAGATCACCATTCTATGCATCACTGAATATTGTATGGTACTATAGCTAGAGCTGGTAATAATGTAGAAAATTGTGTGAATATGTATTTATTCCATAGCATTCCTGGAAGGGTGAAAATTAAATTTCAGACATTAAATTTTGTTTGTAACTTACAGATTAGAAAGTATAGCATCTATAATAAAAATATAATTACAGGAGAGTAAATTTTAAAATTTCTAGTTAAATGATGTTATCTTGTATTAAAGTTGAGATAGAAATTCCCTAAAGAAAATAATCGAAGTATTTATAGAACTATTCCTAACAATGACTTACAAGGTTTCATCTAAAGGCAACATGTATGCTAATTAGGCATTTAAGAAAATCAGACAAATTTATTTCAAAATTAAATTTCTGCAGATTTCCAAAATTGCAGATTTTGTAGTGAGGAAGAGAAGCGGGCAACCAGGAGAGATTCTTGTAGGGAAACAATAAATAACACTGAAAGTGTACTTTAGAGGAGTGGTCTGCAACCTCAAACCCCACAACACAACCCCCACAACTCCTTAGATTTTCATAGGAGCATGAACTCTATTGTGAACTGCATTTGTGAGGGATCTGGGCTGCATGCTCCGTATGAGAATCTAATGCCTGATGACCTGTCACTGTCTCCCATCACCCCAGATGGGACCGTCTAGTTGCAGGAAAACAATCTCAGGGCTCCTACTGATTCTACATTATGATTAGTTGTATAATTATTTCATTGTACATTACAATGTAATAATAACAAAGTGTACAATAAATGTAACGAGCTTGAATCATCTCAAAACTATCCCCCCACCCCTACCCCAGTGCCTGGAAAAATTGTCTTCCATGAAACCCGTCCCTGGTGCCAAAAAGGTTGGGGACCACTGCTCTAGAGGCAAGAATATGAGCACTTTGTTTTTTCTGTTGCTAAGACCCACTGCTGATTTGAAACCTTCTGAGCTGAGGGTCACTACAAACTAGGAACAGTTGCACTTGCTACTAACCAATTTAATTTGGACTATCTCAGCCAGCCTTATTGAATTCTCTCCAAACCCCCAGAGGCAGAAAGGTACTGCTGTACTTAACTGTTCAATAAGGTTTACTTTCAGGCCTCACTGGTGCAGCCTGGTTGTACATTCAGCATCATCTAGTTTAAACATATTGAGCAATCAATTTAAACTTGTTATTGTCATTGGGGTTTGAAAATTTAATAAGCAATTACCTGAACACATTCCTTTATGTTTTTAATTTCTACTGAGATGTTGTTCCATTTTCAGGCCTAAAGCAATCATGCCCTCCAGAATGTTTAATTCAATGAGTCCATAATGCAAGCCTTTTTCTTAACTGTATTTTCCTAGTGTGATTTATAAAGCTGAATGAAGTAGTGTCTTCATAAAAAGGGAGCCAAGAGTAAGTGAAAATTTCAAAGATCTGACATGGATGAATGACACCACTCTTTTTTTTTATGTGAAGGAAGCTAGCTGACCCATTGTCTTCTTAATACATCGGTACCTTTCCTATAGGGTAAATGTAAAATGCTCTATTCAGAAGCAATGCTGTAGAATTGTATATATATTGTTTTTAATCCTGCCACATGAAGTGAAGTGGTGGTCATTCATTTATAGAAGTATTTGTTTCCTAAAAAAAAAAAAAAAAAAAAAAAAAAAAAAAACTCTGAAAATTGAGTGGTTTATTTTATCTGATAATTGTTTTTTCTCATTTTGTGTCTAAAACAGGGGTCAGCAAACTTTTTCTGTAAAGGGCCAGACGGTAAATATTTTAGGATTGCAACATACGGTCCTCGTCTCAACTACTCAACTCTGCAGTTTTAGGGCAAAAGCAACCATACATGATGCATGAATGAATGGGTATGGCTGTGTTCCAATGAAGCTATATTTACAAATCAGGCAGCAGGCTAGATTTGGCTCACCGGCTATAGTTTGCTAATCTCTGGCCTAGAATATTTAATAGAAAAAAATATGCACGTGTGTGTGTGCGTGTGTGTGTGTGTGTATGTATGTTTTGTTTGTTTGGCTGGTTGGGGTTTGTGTTGTTAGTTTGTTTACTTATTTGTTTGTTGTGCCAAACACATGAAGTTTTTTTAGAGGTTTCCTTAGTAGGTTTTCTTTCATCTGCCCCATAAATGCTGATATTTCAAAGGATTTTTTTATTTTCTTTTTAGGGGTGATACATTTTTAAGCCATCCCCATGACTTCACTTATCATTTAAGAAATGATGTCCCATGGCTTCATTGGGAACTATGGCTAAACATCATCCTGATTTGATATTTTGCCACAAACAGGCTGGTGTTGCCATAGAAGACTGTGTGAAAAATGTGATGGCAAGGGTGTAATTTGTGACTCCTATGTGCATCCCTGCACTCTGGTGCACATATGTGATGAGTGTAACTATGGATCTTACCAGGGGCGCTGTGTGATCCGTGGAGGCCCTGGGGTCTCTGATGCCTATTATTGTAAGGAGTGTACCATTTAGGAGAAGGACAGAGACAGTTGCCCAAAGATTGTTAATTTGGGCAAGATCTCTCCTATGAACACAAAAAATATGGCTTCAAGAAGAGGTGAATGGTGGGTGGCCCCTTCCTTCCCCCTACAGCAGGCTGCTGCAGCTGCCAGAAAAGATGCCTACTACTACCAGCAGAAAGGGATCAGAGCCCAGAGAATCACCAGGAGTGCCTGCTAGTGTACTGGCAGCTTGCCACTCTCCTCTCATCCAGACATGTGGTATGGATGGAAAAGGATTCTTCACAGAGCACTCTGGCACACTGTATCAGAGAAAAACTGATATATTAGTGAATAGTGTTTCTACAAGTTGAGAAGCAAAGATCTTCTCTCCATATTGATATGTTCTCCCCCAACCAAGATCTTCTAAAAAGAAATAATATTTTAGTCTTCTGCTTGAAAAGTTGACTGTGAAGCTACACCCAGTAAAAAACATGTTCTTGCAGCAGCTCTGGTGGCAGCTGTCCTTGAGGAACCTTCCGTATGTGGTGGGAAGCTATCAGAACAAGAAATGCAGGCATTTACTCTTTAAACACTTGTGCTGGTTTTATGTTATTTTCTTCTGAGAAATTGGAAACCTTTTCTGTTGCTATTATATTAATAAAGTTGGTGTTTATTTTCTGGTAAAAAAACATTAAATAAATAAAAATTAAAAAAAGAAATGATGTCTCCCAAATTTTACCTTTAGTCCATAGCTTTCTTCTAAATGCCAGAACACCACACCTAATGGTGTATCTTCTACCCAGGAGCCCAACTAAAGACATATTACAGATACATCAATCTATGTCCAAATTAGAACATGTTTTCTTTCCTACCAGCTTTCCATGTATCCTACTTAGCCATAGGAATATAACTCCTCCCTGAAGTACTCTAATTCTTTCATTTCCTTCCAGTTCCATATCAACTCTTCCCGGTTTCATCTCCTAACTGGCTCTAAACTCCATCGTTTCCTCACCATCTCCACAGTCTCTGCCAAAAATTTTTGTCTCCTTCCTGAAATATCATTAAGAATACATGCATGGATCCCCCATTCTCCAGTATTTTTTCTTTTCAAAAGCACATCACACTGCTCTTGCTTATTTTTCTAAAATGTCATTTTTTGACTGAAGATATACAACTATTTCTTTTCCCTACCAAAAGATCAACATAGAATAAAAAGCTTTTCCAACACCATCCTATCTACACTGCCTTACTTCCCTTCACCTCTACCAGTGCTATACCCCACTTGCCCCAGGATTTCATGCAGAAGTCATACTGGATAATATCTCTCCTTTCTTACAGAAACATTGAATGATTATACATTCAATATCACTGGACATTTTTGCACACTAGATTATGTCCTTTCCATGTTCCACATACTATGCCAGATTCTGAGCATATAAATATGAAAAAGACAAAGAGCTTATAAGCTTACAGTATAGCTGGGACAACCAAATCAAACACATAATGATAACATAAAGAGATAACATGAGAAGGAGCACAGTATAGTGGTTTAAACATGGACCATGGAATGGCATTATCTGAATTCACATTCCAGTGTTCCTGTTGGCTGAGGGACATTTGGCAGGTTCCTTAATGTCACAGTCCATTTGGGCTGCTATAACAAAATGCCATAGACTGGGTAATTGATAAACAATAGAAATGTATGTCTTACAGTTCAGGATGCTGAGAAACCTAAGATCAAAGTGCCAGCAGATTTGGTGTCAAGTGAGAGATTGCTCTCTGCATCAAAGACAGTGTCTTCGAGCTCTGTCCTCACATGATGGAAAAGCAAACAGGGATCTGTGAGGACTCTTTTAAAAGGCACTCATTGGGGGGCTGGGGGGGGATAGCCTGGGGATGAATACCAAGTGTGGGTGAGGGGGAGGAAGGCAGCAAAACACACTGCCATGTGTGTACCTATGCAACTATCTTGCACGTTCTGCACATGTACCCCAAAACCTATAATGCAATAAAAATTAAAAAAAAAAAAAAAAAAAAAAAAAAAAAAAAAAAAGAGTTGGGTTGCTTAATGCTCTTTAAAGTTTGTAAAATTTAAACAATTATGCCATGAATAAACAATTTTCCACTTACTAAACTTGATAAAATAAAAATTATTGAGCTTGTTTTTAAAACAAAATAAATAAATAAATAAAAGGCACTCATTTCATTCTTAGAGTGGAGCTCCCATGAACGAATCACCTTCCAAAGGCACCAGCTTTTGCTACCATCCCCTTGGTGATTAGGTTTCAACATATGAATTTGGAGGGATACAAATATTCAAGACCTGGAAACTGGCTTCTCTGTGTTTTATCAATAGATAATTAATCCGCAAAATAATGGCATAAAATAACCTATCTTAGGGGATTATTGCAATGATTAAAGGAGTAAATAATTTGCCAATTCCTTGGAACAATGTCTAGCATAGGAAGCACTATAAAATATAGACAGATAAATAGATATAGGTATATATAAATTATATAAAACTTTATAAAATATATGTGTATGATGTATATCCATAAATATGTATATACTGTTTTATTAGGCTGTTCTTGTATTGCTATAAATACCTGAGACTGTATGATTTATAATGAAAAGAGGTTTAATTGGCTCACAGTTCTGCAGGCATTACAGGAAGCATGGTGCTAGCATCTGCTTGGCTTCAGGTGAAGCCTCAGGGAGCTTTCAATTATGGCAGAAGGTAAAGTGCAAGCAGGCACATTACATGACAAAAGCCAGAGCAAGTAAGAGAGTAGGGGAACAAGGTGCCACACACTTCCAAACAACCAGACCTCATGTGAATTTCCTAACAGGAAAATAGCACCAAGCCATGAGGGATCTGTCCCCATGACCAAAATACCTCCCAACAGGCATAACTTCCAGCATGGGGGACTCTAATTCAACATAAAATTTGGATGGGGACAAGTATCCAAACTGTATCAGTTGCATATATGTGTGTATATGTATATAAATTAGTATTATTAGTTAGTCAACAATCGGAAAACTGGTGAGGAAGCAAATAATTATACATACAGAGTGAGGAAACACTGAAGAAAGAAAGAAGGCATTTCCATGGAACTTGGAAAATGAGGTGACAATTAAGAAGGAGAATCAGGCTTTAAAGCCAAGTCAGTCTGTCTCCAAAGCACGTTTTATACTAGTGTGTTCTAAGAATCATGTTTATATTAGTCTTTTATCGCAGAATTTTTATATAAAAGGTCCTTTGCATATTCTTTAGTTTCTACACAAACTCTAGCCTTAAATGACTACAAGAGTTCATGATTATGAATCTCTGGGCCTTTCTTTATGTCAATTACCTTTCCTTTCATGTCATTTTTTATATCTAGAGGCAACTGTGATAGAGAGAAAAGGAGGTTTTAATCAGAAGTTTTAAGTCGCAAATCCAGCTTTCTCTATGTCATGGGGCAAGTTACTTTTACTCTGGTGAGACTTTCCTTGTGCATAAAATGGAGATGGGGGTACTTTGCTTACAGCACATAGGAAAGGATTAAAGCAGTCACTGCCTGGAAAAACACCTGTTTTCAAATTCCGCCCGTCCTTTCAGACCCATCTCAAGCTCACTAACTTCTACAAAACTTTCCTGCCCATTCAAAATCAGTGATCACCTGTTATAAAATTAAATCACTGTCTGTATCACTGAGCCAGTTCTTGATTATGAGACTTTATTCATTTTATCATATCACTGTGTTACTGTTTAATAGTTAATATGCATGTAATTTATTTACCCAAGTGGACCCAAAACCTTTGGTTGATATATACTATATTATACAGTATATATATTTGTAATAACACTGTTTCAAAGACCATGCTAAGCACACAGTGGGGATAATAGATATTGATTCATAATAAATAAAAAAATAAACTGAGAAAAGGGAAAGTAAAACCAAATGTAATCTTAAAACAAGTAATGGAACACATACATTGTGCTAAAATAATTTTACATACACCTTCATTATTACACTATCTGTAACAAGGTAAATTGCTACAGATAACAATTTGGTTTATAGACAACTTTGGTCACTAGGTTAATTCTGAAATAAAAGGTGGGTGAGCACCTACTGGGTGCTAGGGCTGAGGCTTACAGGAGAGCATGAGACAACAGGTTGTTTCCTTCATGGAAAATGAAATGCCTGAGATGACTTCAGCCTCAGCCCAAAGTACATCTTTTACATTAAATTTGCTCTTCATCAGCAAGACTGAGGATCTGGAAGTCTAACAAAATGTATAATACACAGTAGGCACTTGGTTAATGAAGGTATTTGGCACATGTTGAAAGAGGGAAATTAGAAATTAGAGGACAACGTAATAATCTTAGGATATAGAGATTAAAGTGGAGCTGGGTAGAAAATTAAACTTAAGCAATATCCTCTAAAAGAGTATGACTCAGAGAAAAAAAAAAATTGACATAGAAAAGACAGGAAAATCAAAAGTGCAGAGCTAGGGAAGACTTTACCAGCAAGAAATCTCAACAAACGTTTTCCGTGTATTTTCATGGCATTTGTTAAGTTGTATATAAATGCTATGACAATACATTCAAATTTTAACTATGCACACCCTCTCCTTCAAACACTTCCTTATAAACCCAAGTCTTATTCTCACGTTAGTATTTTGATAAAGTAGGAATTTTTATTTTTCTTCCCTTGATGCACTCTTAATTTTAAAGAAAGCAGAAATCACGTGTCTGACATACATACAGACACATAAATACACTATGTCTTTAGAAGAAAAGAAGGAAAATTAACATTTATTTAGTCTAATTGTGAACCTAGTATGTATACTTCCTATTTGGATAGACAGTATATAGCTGTGCTTTTAACTCATATACATGGCTAAATGGTCCACAGACTAAACGGTGACTAGGGTTTCAGTGATTTTGAAATAGTTGTATTTTATTAGCCCTCGGAATGACAATAGTGCTTAAATATATAGAGTTTTTAAAAGCCCAGAACTTTTTTAGTATTAAAAAAAAAGCCCTGTACTCAACTTATTTTTAAAATATGGACTAAAATACTCAAAACTTAAAATGAACTTAGCTCTTCTTTTGCCTTTTAATCATTTGAGGCAGCAAATTAATCCTGATTAAATTGAACATCTTTCATTTTCAGTATTCATTTTCTATAAGCAATCCTAGTTTAAATGCTTTGCAGCCTAAAGAAATTTAATTTTATTGCTTAATTTTGGGATGATAAAAAGTGGGTGAAGGAGGTAATAATCACAACTCGAAGTGGTACATGACATTCCTTATGCAAACAGGCTTTATTTACTTGCCTTCTTAAAATTATAAAGTAATTTCAATAAACTGTGACTATGCAAATGCAGAGAGAATCCTAAAGAGAGGATTTCATGTTAATGTATGAGAGATACGATAATTCTTTATTTTGTACATTCTCTCTCTCTCTCTCTCTCTCTCTCTCTCTCTCGTGTGCTGGAAACACGTAGGAAGAGGAAAATATAGACTTTCTTAGACTTCAAATTAAAAAAAAATTCAATGAATTGTCTTGAATATCTTAAATATTAACCTTTCTACTAAGTTTTGTTTTTAAATCTAAAGTGCATGTTGCATTAAAAGGCAAATATTGTATTCACTGACTGATTGCAACAAATACAATAGCTCTGCTTATCTTTCTCATTTCTGTGTTCTTTCCATTACCTTGCTACTTTAGATAGTTGTACTGGGGGTGGGGTCAGTGAGAAGGGGTGATCAATTAGATGAACAGGTTCTATTACTTTGTGATTAATAGAAGATTTTATATTGTTAGGTATAAACAATAATAAGTCAGAGTCAGCACAGTATTTATAAGATGGGGAACAGAAGGAAAATTGTTTACCTAACGGGTCACGGACTTGAAAAAGCTTTTATTGTCTTGGCAGGCTTGATTCCATCGCCTTGTCCTCCTGAGCAGAGAGAGGAGCTGTCCAAATTATAGATGTAAAGGCTAAAAAGTACTTACAACCTAGGTCCACTGTTCCTGCAATGCTATTTGTGACAAGCTGGCATTCTGGAAATGCCTCTTTCAACAATAAGAAAGATGTTATCCACAGATTCAAACCTTCTCTCAAAGCCTACTTTGTTTCCCTTGTGTGCTGAGCAATGTTGAGCAAGCAAGTCTAGGCCCACCTACTGTTTGCTCCACCTCTAGCCCATCTCCACGCCTGATTACCCCTATAATAAATCATTTTCCTCCAACATAAAGCTCCAAAAAGACTGAAAGCCATTTCTTTTTACTACTCCTTAAGTGGTATGTATTTTTCTCTACTTGCCCAGTTGAAATAGCTGTAATATGCCCCAGAGGGTATTGTTTCTGTCAGGCTCAGAGAAGCAGCAGCACCGCACTGTGAGGTGCATTAGTACTGATGCAGGCAGGTAAGTTCAGGAGCCCTGCGGACTTCCAGAGACCTGCCATCCAAACGAGAGAGCTGAGTACATGTGAAGGACAATGCTGTTCAAAGGGAGCTAAAAAGCTTGAATTAATGGTAGAGGAACCACAGGAGGTGACTGAAAGGCAAAGGTGACTCTACCACAGAAAGGAGATTCCTCAGTACCCAACAAATTGCTCCTGCTTGGAAGTGAGGAATGTTGTAAAGACATTCCATGACTTATCCTTTCAATAACATGGATATGAATTAAACTTTTTTTTTTCCAATAACACTAGAGGAAAGCTAAAGAGTAGACTGTTGCTCTGGCTCTTAAAGCCCTTGTTCTAATTGCTTTCCAGGTAATCCAAATTATGTACTTATGCACCATCAAATATCTGTGTACTTCTTTCTTCTCCAGGCATGCCTTGTGATTGGGCTAATCATGAACATATACTGGCATCCATTTAGAAGAACTAAAATTATTTTCCTCTTCAACAAAGAAACATCTGTGCCAACAAGAAAACAGAAGAAGGAGGTGGAGGAGGAGGGAGGGGAGGGAGAGGGGGGACAGGGAGAAATGCAAAAACAAACAGTACAGAGTGAGGCTGAGCAACTCTGTGTAGGGAGAACCTCCTGTAATCAGAGCCAGGAACTCTCCAATGGGAGAACTCAACACTAGTTGTATTTAAAAAAAAGAAAGAAAGAAAGAAAGAAATTAAAAAGGAAAAAGACAAAGAAAAGGTATAATTACAGATGGGGGAAATGTGGACTAAAATACTGCCATGAGAAGCCTAGAGACTGGTATTCTTTAAAGATCTTTCAAGTTGTTCCTTGCTTTAAGCTGCATAGACCTGTCAAGAGACAGAATGGGGATTTGGCTCTTTAGGTGAACAAAATGTCAGATGCATGCACATCTGTGTCCCTACATGAATAAAGTCAGCAGATGGATACAACTGGCCCTGCAGATATAGCATTTTATGCTTGTTCACACAGGTCTCACCAGCTCAACCCACACTCAGCAGCTTCAAATCCGTGGCATGATAATCAACGTCACGTCAAAATTGTGCTATAGAACTTGTGTTGTATTATCTGCTTACATTTAATGCCTTCAGATCTCAGCATGTCTGTGAGAGTTTGCATAACTCATGTAAATGTTCTTTCCGATCCCTTAAAGTAAATAGAAGTTATGAAGGGATGAAATTTTACTAATCTGTATTTCCTCTCTGTAATCTCACTGGCAGGCATTTCGTCACTGCATGCATGCTTTCCTAAAAAAGACAGTATTTTCTAACCAAGTACAGCTCTTTAAATGACCATGACGCAGTCTTTTATTCTGAAATAGAACCAAAATAAACACCTTACTTAATGCTCACACATTAAAATTCCAGAGTATTAGTCTTAACCATCTCCCATAGTTGAATGCTAAGCTCTTTCCATTAAAATGTGTCTAATCCTCAGATTGTGTTTTGCAAGATTCTGAACTGAGCCATGAAAAACTTTCTAGGAACATCAATATTCTCTTCTTGCTGTGCAACTTCCACTGCCATGGATAACTAACTGTAAATAACATAAGAGGAAGCTTGCAGCACATGCCACCTTCTCTCTGGGACCTAAGATGCATATCAGGAAAAGGCATTAAGATGAAAAGAGGGTGTCGAGTCAAAAGGAAATGACAGGGTCTTTACAAACACGTTTTAATTAGAACAAAGCTTCCTCTGATTAACCTGGCCCTGAGTCTTTGCTATATAGCACAAGGTTGCAAAAATGAACAAAACCCTTGTGGGAGCTCAGAAGGAATAAACTGAGCTAAACATATTACACTTTTCTTTATTATATATATGTTAGTAAGGATATCATAGACATTATTAAGTAGTCAAAGAACCAAGGAGAATAACTTGATTCTCTGCTGCTCCAGCTCACTATTGGAAAAAAAAAAAAAGATGGGGGAGATGAAACAAAAGATGTAGAGAGAGTGAGGAAGATGATTATAGTTTACCGTAGAAAGAGTTTTCTGACAACTACAGCTAACTGTCCAACATTGAAATCAGCACCTTAGGTGAACTGGCCATTACAAAGTTTGAAGTTCAGGCAGAGGTCCATCATTCAGGAATACCCTTTGAGCAGTTGCTGCCATGGGTAAAGACTACTATAAAGTCTTATGCATTCTATAATAACTCATAGCAGTGGAAGCTTCTCTACATATTCCTTACACCTTCAAAATGACCTGCATTTCACCAATTTAGTACTCACTACCATGACTCAAGTAATAGCCACAAAATTATCTAAACTTACTTACTCAGAATACATATATTCATCAGCAATGTAACAACAGTGAAGTTAATTCAATATAATGTCAATAGTTTCATTTACTTAATTGAGATAAGAACAGCAGCTCATGATACAACCCTCAAATGTAGTTCTCTCCATTAGAGAATATAAAAGTATTTTTCCAAAGAAAAACTTGAGAAAACATAGCAGCCTTCCAGTTTGAAAACTAGTAGTAAAGATGTAACACACGTGGAGCACCAGATGTCCCAGTGTGGTCTGGTTAATTGAAAGCTATAATCCCTACATGTACAATCAGCCTCACACATGGCCTGTTAATTCAATTGTCCTGTTGGTTTGCCCATTCATGTTCCCGAAGCATTTTGTATTCCTTTTTCCTTTGCTCAAATTTGCCTCTCTCCTGGCAATTAAACCAGTTTTTTTTAAATCTGTCTCAAAGGGCATGCAGATGTATACCCATATAAGTTGAGTCTTCGAATAAAGAATGGCCTGACAAATTTCAGAATTGTCTATGTGTATGTTTCTTTAACCTGTGAAAGATGGAGCAGACTTGATATATAATTGATAATAACACTGTGCTGAAAGTAGAATCTTCCCACTTATAGAAGGTCATATTTCTGGCAACTTCAACACAATTATCAATTAAAAGAAATCTAAGAATAAACTAAACATATCCAGGCAAAACCATACACATGTGTGCATGCACACACATACACAGGCACACAGAACTCTTGAGTACCTGAAGATTTTGTGAGGACTCAAAAAGAAACCATTCATTTGATGTCATGGCTGAAGACTTAGTGTCTCATCTGAATTGTTGAAACTTTTAAATAAATGTGGTCATACGTTGCTTAATGATAGGGATACATTCTAATAAACATGTCATTTGGCTATTTTATTATTGTGTGAACATCATAGAGTGCACTTGTACAAACCTAGATGGCTTAGCCTACTACACACCTAGGCTATATGCTACTGCCTATTACTCCTAGACTAAAAACCCATATTGCATGTTACTATGCTGAATATTGCTAGTCAATTGTAACACATCATAAGTTTTTGTGTATCTAAACATACCTAAACACAGAAAGTATATAATACAGTAAAAATAAAATATAATCTTATGAGACCACTGTCATATATATGGTCCATCACTGACCAGAAATGTTATATGAGCACATGACTGCAACAGGCTGATATCCTAGCCCTGAGCAACTTAGAAGAAACAAGCTAGGCAAAGGTAGGAGGACAAGGGAGAGATAGTGGAGGCAAACAGAGAAAGAAAGGCCAGAGAGAAGACAACTAACTACTTGATTTAGTTGGAGAAATAAACTAAATAGCATGAGCAAATTATAAAAATGCTATGTAGATCAGAAAAACTGTGAATGTTCAATAACATTACAATAATTTGTTTGACAAGGATGACAATATTGAGCTAGTAAAACAACATGTGTTCTTTTCACTTGCCCCTTAGCAACAACTACCTTTTGAATCAATGGCATCAGTTGTTTCAAGGGTCAACACTACTGAGCCAAGTTCAGAAGAGTCATTGCTTGGTTTGAAGTTTCAAAATGAATTTTTTTTCAGGTTGAGTCAAGTATTTTCTTTTTTTATTTGCTGGAATTGGGCTTTTTTGAAAAAGAAAGTGATTTTCTTAAAAATACAGGTATAAGGTTTTTTTTTAATACAATGTCATGCCATGGGAGATTAAGATCACAGAATTTCTTCTGTAAGTCATAGAATAAGGAAGAAGAAAGATGTGCTATGAGAACAGCTTTTAAAATAAATGAAAAAGGCTTTCCGGTGCTGGGAGAAATTGGACAAAAGAGAAGGGCAAAGTGTTTGATGTGAGTGATGTTGTCTGACTCTTGTCTTTCTCCAAACTCAGGTTAAACATTAGGGCTGAGGGAATATCCTAAACACATGCAAATTGGTTTGGGAAAATGTTAAAACAGTGTGTGCTGAGACCTTGCTTCCCTGGGCTACTGCAGGCCTCCTGGAGGATCTCCTGCAATGGATGCTCTTGGTGCCCCACTCAGACCTCCTCAGATCTCTTTTGCTCCTGCTCCTGTCCCCTAGATTTCGTGTGCTTTGTCACAATCTGTGCTCATTTGCCCTTCAAGGTTTTGTTCCTGTAATGAGCCAGAAGTGTACAGAAATTTACAATCCCTTCAAGGTGGTGAGGATCCAGGACACCAGGCAATAAAGAAGCACAAAGTTCAGTTTTCTTGCCTCAAGATGAACAAATGCCAAGGTAAAATGTGTATGTCCTTTGGGATCAGTCTGAGCCTGGAGCTTCCCCTGAAGGTGCACTCTGTTTTATTTCCTTTTTTTTCTTCAATATTTTAATTATCCACTCTCTTACCACTCTCTCCTGGGATCATTGTTTAAATAACCCACTTGTAGTCCAGTTCTTACTTCCAACCCGCTTCTGGGAAAACTAACTTAAGGCAATTGATACATGAAGTAGTCCTCACGCAGACTGTCTAAATGGGATTCTAGGTTTTGGATAACATGTAGGACAGGTATGAATGAGGATAATGTCACAGTGGTATGTGGAATGTTGATGAGCCCAGGTAGGCCACAGTAGTGTTGCTATTATCTGAGAAGAAATACAGGTAGAAGGAGATGCACTGGCTTTGGTGAATATTTTTGGCATTTGAGAGGTATAAGGGAAATAGTACTTATAAGGACTTTGAAATTCGTTGGTTGTTGCTAAGTAGCATTGATGCTTTCAAGGGAGAAAATGACAGGCTGAAGTTAGCCAATTAGCAACTTACAACAAAATGTGAAAGTCAAAGAGCCCAAGGCAACGTTTTAAAAACACACTTACCATCTGCAGGGAGAGGAGTGCCCAAATTATGACCAGGCACAGGACTTAATGATAAAGTATCATAACTTCAATGCAGAATGAATTTGCTAGCTGATTAAGTCTCTCCCTCCAAAAATAGCTACCTGATAGGGAAATAGTGAGATCCTAAGACTTGGGATAGGAATATGTGGTAGATGCACATGGCAGCCTAGTACCCACAGATTCATCAAAACCTTCTGGGCCTGTCAAAGGATAGAGTCATCCTCCGTCCCCTTCTTTAAAGACTATGCAGATGATTCAACCAAGGCAGGGACTTTGTAGAAAAATGCTGTTCTCCTCAAGATCTGTACCTATCTCCCATCCTGGGCACCAATCCAAGAAGTAAGATCAGGGTTGACCCCACTGGGGAAGAGCCATCCTGCTAAAGAAGAAAAGGGATTATAGATTAAATGGTCTTCAGGACCTAACTAATTTATAGCAACATAAACTAGAAAAGTATGCCTTGGAGTAAATTTTGAGGGTGTTAGATGGCTAAGTAGGAGAATTTAGAATATAAAGCTGGATAAGAGAAAGTTTGTTTGGGGACAAAATTCTCTGATTCAGGATTTCACTTTTTAGAGAAGCCCCCTGGAGCTGGATCTAATAAGTTGCTGCTTTAAGAACTTTTGTCATGCAAGCCTGTAAAAAGCAATGGCCCCCATTACGTGATGTGAAAATGCAAGTGCTGACCTGGCACAGTATGGAAAAAGAGAGCAAAAGGCTCAGATAAGTGGCCATGCTAGTTTGTAACTAATATATAACCACCCCCTCCCAGCCCCCACTCCAAAACATCAATTAACTATGTTCAGGAAAGCCTAGGGGTATCCTAGGGTATACGCCTAGGCTTTCCTGAACAACAGTGATATGGAATAATGAATTCCCTTAGTGATGGGTCTCTCATATTGCCGAGAATCTTACAGCAGCTGTCTGCTGAAGGCTGAGATCGGTAATAGAAGATGCTTTTACGGAACTGGGCTTCTTAGTAACCATAGGTATGAAAGATTCAGGTAGCAGACTTTAACCATTAGAGGCAAAGTAGATGTAATTATCCTAACAGACAATAAGGTCAAAATGGTAGCCAGGGATCCCAGCTCACAGGGACTATGTCAATGACTAAAAGATGATGGTGTGTCTAGGTCCAAGAGAGATGAGTTGCTAAGAAGGTTTTATATCCTCTTTAGAAAGGGAGATCAAAAATGTTGATATCAATCACCTCAGTTGAAAATTACAACCACGTGCTCAGTTTCCACACCTGAACCAGTTTCCACATCTAGAATCTAAAGATTAAACGATATTAAGCTCCCAAGGAAGGAAGATACAATGCTACAACATGCTTTAGTGGCAGCGATGCTCCTTGTCCTTTTCCAGCCAGATCTGCAGCCATCTACCTAAGTAAGTATATATTCAAAAAACAGAAATACTCAGATTTTTAATGGTGGTTGGGCCTGAACTAATCCTGCTATCAGGAATCCAAAGCATTATGCTGATTATTAAAGTATAGGCATGTAGTTATCAAGTAATAAAGAGATTTCTGGCTTAGGTTTTTTGTTTTTGTTTTTGTTTTTGTTTCAAGATGGAGTTTTGTTCTTGTCAGCCAGGCTGGAGTGCAATGGCACAATTTGGCTCATTGAAACCTCTACCTTCCAGATTCAAGCGATTCTCCTGCCACAGCCCCCTGAGTAGCTGGGAATACAGGTGTCTGCCACCATGTCCAGCTAATATTTGTATTTTTGGTAGAAACGGGGTTTCACCATGTTGGTCAGGCTGGTCTTGAACTCCTTACCTCAGTTGATCCACTCACCTCAACTCAAAGTGCTGGAATTGTAGGCATGAGCCACTGCAGCCAGCTTAGATTTCTGGCTTACATTTAACAAACAGAGGCTGGGCGTGGTGGCTCATGCCTGTAATCCTAGCACTTTGGGAGGCCACAGTAGGTAGATCACCTGAGGCCAGGAGTTCAAAACCAGCCTGGCCATCATGGTGAAACCCCATCTTAAAAAAAAAAAGAACATTTAACAAACAGAGTGTCTCATGGATACAGACTCATCCAATGACCATTCCTCTGATTCCTGGATGAATAAATGAAATGGTAATACTGAGGATCTGATAAAACCCTAACATTGATTCTTTGACCTGTGGAACAAGAACAATTGTAGTAGGAAAAGATATTTTTATCACACTGTAATACCCACTATAGAGCATCCATTGCAGAAGAGAAACGAACCAATTAGGTGAACAGGATGATTCATGAAACAGATGTTAGTTGGCATTTGTCCTTGATTACTCCAGTGCTTGCACAATAGATTCATAAACAGATGTCAGAAACATGATGTCAAGGATGGAAGCTATCCATGACTTAGCTATTGACACTAAGTCACGAGTTCCTGATATACTATATCACTCAAGGAGACAAAAACTCTAGTTTGTGGCAAGTTGATTACATGGGACCACTTTCATCCTAGAAAGGAAAGCACTTTTTCAGGATTAAAAAAGAAAAGGGATTGTCTCTTATAGTCAGAGTGCCTTGGCATGCACTGTATATGAGAGCTCACAGAATGTCTTACTTACAGGCACAGAATCCTGAATAATATCAGGTTGGGCCATAGTACCTACTTAATTGCAAAAGATGTGCAGCAGTAGGCACATAACCAGATGATCCATTGGTCTTATCACATACCACACAATTAAGAAACTGCTAGCCTGACAGAGTATTGAAATACAGTCTGAAAGACACAGCTGAGACATTATCTTAGACATGACCTCTTGTGAAGGTAGGAAACTGTCCTTCAGAATATGATATAAGCTTTAAAGTAACAGTTATTGTATGGACCTGCTTCCCCAGACAGTAAACTACGTGAGTCCCAGAACCAAGAGATAGGTGAG
This sequence comes from Saguinus oedipus, assembly GCA_031835075.1. Classification (NCBI taxonomy): domain Eukaryota; kingdom Metazoa; phylum Chordata; class Mammalia; order Primates; family Cebidae; genus Saguinus; species Saguinus oedipus. The sequence goes on along the minus strand of CM063170.1, from coordinate 182,073,716 downwards.
TTTCCCTGCTCACTATTAATCTCGCTGACAAGTTGAGAATGTGTGCTTCCCATCTCAGCATCTTTAAGCTGTGAATGCTTAAAGGCCCTAGTTTTCATAGAGGAATGGCACTGTCAAGGCACAAGTAAGAGCCCTCTGAGTGTAACACTTGGGTTGCCATTGAGTCTGTTTGACTTCTCACACTAGTAAACCAGTAGGGAAAAAAATTACCATTTTTGACAGGAATAATTGACCTTAATCATTATGAAGATTTAGGGTTGCTGTTATGTAACAGAGCTGGGGTTTAGTTCCCGGCCTCAGCTTTTATTTCAGGTATTCTATTTATTTCATCTAATATTTCCATTTGATTGTCTTTTATAGTTTCTATTTCTCTGCTGATTTTTCTGCTTTTTAATATATTATAAGCATATTTTCCTGATGGCATTATTATAATAGCTACTGTAAACCTCTGCCTGGTAATTTTAAAATCTGTTTTATCTCAGGATCAGTCTCTATTAATTGTATTTTCTCTTGAGAAAGGTTCCCATTTTTCTATATTTTCCTGTATTTTCATATACAAAATTACTTTGGATTGTACCACAGAAATTGTGAATATACATTTTGGAGACTGGATTTTGTTATATTGCTCCAGAAAGTGTTGTTATTTGGTGTTTGTTTTGTTTTGTCAGGTAGTTAATTGACTGGACTGAAACTAGAAACTCTGTCTCCCAAGCAGCAGCCAAAATATTAAATCTGTTTTTTTGTTGTTGTTTTGTTTTGTTTTGTTTTGTTCTTAACTGGGTAGCTTGACGTCTTTTTCATGTTTGTGTGGTTCAGGAGCTATTCAGAGACTTTTAGAATATATATACAAATGTGCAGAGAATTTGTGCATAGAATATAGAATCTTATTTCCCTCTCTGTATCCCTCCTTTCTGAGACTCCTCCTACATTTCTAGCTATTTCGATTGCCTCAAACTTGGTCCTTTGGTTCTTTAGGCCACAGAAACCACAGGTTTGTTTATGGCAGTTTTATATGTTCCATGTAGAAGAGAAAGAGAATTCTCTCCAATCTGGAAGCCATGAAAATGAACAATGCCTTCTAACCATACATTTTCTTTATCCAACGACTGTCTCCAAAATCTTCTATCTTTCACTTTGCCTCCAATGCTTTCAGATAGGTTTTTGTTTTGTTTTGGTATTTCGTCCAGCATATACATCTGTTATCTATGCAAGTGTTACCAAATAGAAGTTTACTTGGTCATATATGAAGTGTATGGCGTTGACTCCCAGAAGAAGTCTTAACTGTGAATGAACAATAACAGCATCCATAACTGCATGGTAACCAGAATAAACGGCTCAAATGATTGTCGGGTTCACTCCACACAGCTATTAACTATATTGTCTCTTCTGAGTGCCTTGCCATGTACCATCTCTGAAGGCTTACAGATTATCTTATTTACTGGCACAGAATGCTGAAAAATATCAGGACACTAGAGTGAGTTTTAAATGGATATTAGAGGAGAGAAATTATGAGAATCTGTTCTGTTCTTTGGACCAACTATGGCAGTGGTGATTAAAGCTTGTCACACCAAGATGTCTCATCAGTTTGTCTGCAAAAATTGTGATCAATCAGGTTTTTGAAAAATAAAGTTAACTTAGTGGAAAAGCAGTATAAGGTAGACTGAAGCAAATATTTCTGGACATCTGCCCAAATACCCTGAGATCCTAGCATCTCTGTGTATCTGTCCCTCAGCTTCTGCTATTCTGCTAAAGACTTGCATCTTCGATATTTTACAGAAAATAGCCTTCGAGACACAGGAGCGGCCTTGTTACAAGTACCAAGTAATTTATGCCCACCACCCACTCCCCACCCCTGCTCTTAACCAATGAATAACTGATGTAGGAGTAAAGAAGCCCACCTTCCTTAGTGCAAAATGCAAATCCTAAAGTATAATTTATATTCCAGAACTCCTGCAGAATATAGCTGAGACTAGAACTTTACATGACCTTGGGCCCTTGCTTGGTTTTCCGGATCCATACCCTGCTTCCCCTGCTTCTTCATCAGTTTCTTTTGGGAGTACTTACTTACAAATTTACACACACTCAAATCCCTGCATCAAGGTCTGTTTCTGGGAGACCTTGACCTAAAGCACTTCATACTTAGTGTCTTACTCCTCTAACAAGGAATGAGCACAGCAAGTATTGAAGACTGAGAGAGGACATGAAGCCTCACAGAATTTGCCCTTGCATCATGATAGGTGCCACATGCCAGCAATAATAACACAAATGACAAGTGAGACTAGCCACATAGCAACAGATACAGCATCCAATCCACACCAGCAAATGCAGAAATCTACCAACTGTGGCAGAATTCAGCAGTTGTCTGAAGTATAACTCAAAGAGGAAAAGCCCCTAACCAACTGCCTGCATTACTCAACAAGCATCTACTGTCAAGACTTCTACCCCATTTCCTGCAAAAAAAAAAAAAAAAAAAAAAAAGCTGCAGAAAAGAGAAGAAACTCCAACAGTTGAGAATTTGCCCAAAAGTGACTACATTTTATTCTACCCAGTGCCTGAGATTTAAAAAAAAAAAAGACATATATAAATCTGAGTAGAAAGAGTCAGATCAGACTGAATATACTGGAATACAAGAAACAAGTTTTTATTCCATGAAGACTTAAGTCATCAAAGTAATGTTCAGTTACATAAAATGTATTTATATTTTTACTTTTTCACATCTATACTTAGTGTTTACATTTTTAATCCATGTAAATTTCCATTTGAGTAAAGTTTAAAATTTTCAAAGTAATTTCTACCACCTAATAGTAAGGCAAAAATTTTAGCCCATTCACAAAAAAAGAAAATAATGCTTAAGTGGTTAAATAACTTGCCTGATGTCACAAACAAACCAGTTAGTGCAAAAGAAATACTCAAAACAAATTTTCTGACCCGAAGTCCAATTCAGTTTGTCCTTGAAACTTGGAAGAGGTGTGAGACAATAATTGAAGGCTAGGCATGACAGTTAATTGTCTTACACTTCCTTTATTTGAAACTTGGTGTCCAAAATGTATTAACTCACACTGCTTCCAGCAATCTTGGGACCAAATATTATAATATTATCTGGATGGTTGTGAACATGTTCATGAAACACATTGCTTACTTCTTCAGAGAATACTTTACTCACTAATATACCAGAGAGCTTCAACCCCTCTAGATATTCCAATCCAGTTTTTAACAACCTTTTCTCTGCATGAGAATTACCTCCAGAGGTTTTAAAAGACACCTGCATCTAGAATACATCCTGTACTAAAGATTCAGAATTAATGGATCAGAACCAGGGTCTTGGCATGTGTATTTTTAACTTTCTCTTTGGATGACTTTCATGCACAACATTTGAAAACTGCTGCTTCTACTTGATTTGCCTAGTCCTGAACTCTGGTGTCAAATTTTGCCTTTCTCTTCCTTGGCCTTGGGTTCTCCTTTCTTTAATCCCATGATCCTGCCTCAGTTCATTACTAGATTTGATTCCGTAACTCCCCAGTGAATCTTCCTTTTCAGCATGAAACTTTATATAAGTATGCTAAGCTCCTATAACTTCTCAGATGACTTAGATGAACAAATCAGACACTTGAATCTTTGTAGCATCCCAACCTGAAGGTATCTTGGTTTCTTATTCACTCTTAGGAGGAAAAATCACTTGCTCCAAACTGAAATTGGGTAGGCTAAGACATGGAACTTTTAGTTCCTCTCAGCACACAATGATTCTGCCAGACCACCATTTTCAAATAAAATGGGTTATGCTGCAAAGGCAGCCCTATGACCTAAGGCCTTGTGCGAATGATTTTTGATCATACCATTTACCGGTTGGCTCTTCACTAGAGATGGAAAAATCTTATATCTCAAATAATATTAAAAGCCCAAAATTATGTGAAATCTAAAATTGCCCCAAATACAGTTCAGTAGTGTTTCCATGTAATTGTACTACTTCAAAGATAACGTAGGGTCAACTCAGGTTTTTTAGAATTCTGTACAAGAAAGTCCTGTCTTCACCTTTGTGGTACAAATGAGAATGAGTCACAAAAATACATCTGTAGCTCTTTAGCTATAAATAGGATTTAGTTCAAAGGATTCTAAAAGAATGGTTGTCAATAACTAGGCCACTTGATTGACAGACATTTATGACTTCCTGTTTTGCACTTAACATTTTGAACTTGTAATGACTCAAAAGACAAAGTATACACTTCTGGTCTAATTTATTTATTCATATTGCCTTGTATCAAAATGCTTGGTAGTGTCTTTTAAGAGAGGTAAATTTTATTCAGCGAGGTAATCTTTGTGACATATTAAACAGAAATGGTAAAGGAATGGCCTCTCATTCTGTTATCAAGATCTGTCTTTCATACTATATTTTCAGTGTTCCACTTCTTGTCTGAATCACTTGATAATATTAGCATTTAGGAGTTTTGAGACAGTATAATGTGAAACCATGCTCATGTTGGAAAATAACATAGACAATTTACTCACTTTAATAGTTCTTTATTCTTATGGCATACCTTAGTTCCTGGATGAACTGCTAGGAGGCAGAGTTGAGAAGAAACAGGATGCTATGAACAGGAAGATCCCTATGTTTGAATATTTATTTGTTTATTTACTGAGACCAAGTCTCACTCTGTCACCCAGGCTGGAGTGCAGTGGCATGATCCCCCCTCACTGCAGCCTCCACCTCCCGGGTTGAAGTGATTATCCTGCCTTGTTCTCCCAAGTGGCTGGGACTACAGTTGTGTGCAACCAGGCCCAGCTCATTTTTGTATTTTTTAGTAGAGAAGGGGTTTCACCATATTGCCCAAGCTGATCTTGAACTCCCAAGTTTAAGTGATCCACCCACCTTGAACTTTCAAAGTGCTGGGATTACAGGTGTGAGCCACCATGCCCATCCTATATTTGAGTCTTTAAAGTCTGTTTCCCAAATAAGATTTTATAGCTCTCTGAAAAATAAAGAATAAAAGAAAGCCAGAGAATTCTAATGCTACTATCAGCACTACAGGGTAGAAGAACACATGAGGTCAGAGGGAGAAAAGGATGATGAAGGAGAAAGCATACAGCTCAGGGTAGATTGTGCCCAACCCAGTTTCCATATCCAAATAACAATTTAGGATGTAGATGAGTCCACATAGTCAAGGGTTAAAGTTACTTCCCAGTTTTATTTCCCCATTACATCAAATGGCAGAGAGCAGGCTATTTTTGAGATTACCCCCTTCAACTTTCTTTGGCTTCTTTTTTGGAAGCTTCTGAGGCCCCATAGTGTTGGGGTAGAAACACTGATCTTCATTTTCTTCTGACCATGTAAGTCCTACTCAAGACATTTCTCCTGTCTATGAGCCTTTGGTTCTATGGTTCTCTTCTGCTACTTTTCAATGTGGGGGCAGCATTATTTATTCCCATACTAATTTAGAATCAGAAATTTTAGTGAATTGTTCTGTATAGAGTCCAGTTCATTGACACGAAAGCATATTGTTGATAACTGCTCCAGGCCTTGCTGCTGTCAGAACAAACAGGCTCAACTCAGGGTTCAAGAATAAATATAGATGATACTGTCAGGGGTAAGTCTTGATAAACAATGACAATTGGCCAAAGAAACAGGGAGGCATAGAAAGTAAAAAGGTCTTCTACGAGGGACACTAATGCAAGCACAGCACAAGGAGCAAAACAGCATGGTATGCACGGAGGAGCTGGATAAAGAAGCAGGAGACAAAACTGAAAGATAAGTCAAAATTCAGCTTATGTAGAGTTGTGAAAGCTACCCTAAGGAGTTTATATTTGTTTAGCATTAGCATTCCAGGTACCTCAAGAATGATGCACACAGAATGGTGCAAAGAATAGTGAAGGGCAAGCTGACTGTAAAGAAGAATGGGTGTGGTTCATGAGTGTAATCTCAGCACTTTGAGAGGCTGAGTTGGGCAGATCACCTGAAGTCAGGAGTTTGAGACCAGCTTGACCAATGTGGTAAAACCCCGTCTCTACTAAAAATATAAAAAGTAGCCAGGTGTGCTGGTGGGCACCTGTAATCCCACCTACTCAGGAGACTGAGGCAGAAGAATCACTTGAACCTGGGAGGTGGAGGCTGCAGTGAGCTGAGATTGTGCTACTGCACTCCAGCCTGGGTGACAAGAGCAAAACTCCACCTCAAAAAAGAAAAGAAGGAGAAGGAGAAGGAAAGAAGAAGAAAGAAGAAAGACAAAAGAAGGAAGAAGGAGGAGGACGAGAAAGAGGAGGAGGAGGAGGAGGATCAAGAGGAGGAGGAAGAAGAGGAGGTGGTGGCGGCATAGCAAATTCAGAGAAATTCATTCTACTGCCTTCTGTCCCTGCCTCAACACCAGCTCTGGCTCTTACCCAGAGTATTTTCTATACAGCTAAAACCTCGGGATTGGCAGCTTTGCCCAGGAGGACAGGTAAGAAAGATTTTCATAAGTTTCTTCTTCCTTCTGCAGGCAAAATAATCATATCATACTCATCATTAACTTTTACAGTTGTCTTACAACTATATGTTATGCAGCCCTGGTCTACCATAGCCCCAATTGTTTCCAAAGAGATTCCATTATACATTGTTTTATTGTAAAAAAAGTCGGTGTAAATAAATGAGTATACAAATATATATACATTTACTTTGAGTAAAATTTTACATTTATAATGCCATTATAGTATACAGTAAAATGAGAAAAAATAAATAGAATTTATAACTATAAAAACTGGGTGATAGACTAGGCATGGTAGCTCACACCTGTAATCCTAGCATTTTAAGAGGCTGAGGTCACAGATTGCTTTAGCTCAGCAGTTCAAGACCAGCCTGGGCAACATGGTGAAACTCCGTCTCTACAAAAAACATATAAAAATTTAGCTGGGCATGGAGGTGCATACCTGTAGTCCCAGCTACTTCAGGGGCTGAGATGGATAGATTGACTGAGTGCAGGAGGTCAAGTCTACAGTGAGCGGTAACCATACTACTGCAATTCAGCCTGGGTGACAAAGCGAGACAAAAAAGGGAAGGAAATAAAGAAGGAAGGAAGGAAGGGAAGGAGGGAGGGAGGGAGGGAGGGAAAGAGAAAGAGAAAGAGAAAGAGAAAGAGAAAGAGAAAGAAAGACAAGAAAAAGGAAGGGAAGCAGAGGGGAGGGGATGGGAGGGGAGGGGAGGCAAGGCTAAGTGATAAATACCACAAAAACCTGAGCGATATAAAAAAATGCAATTATCAAGGACAATTATAAGATTTGTGGCTATTTTTGTTACAAAACATTTCAAATATACAGATAACAGAACATTAATTTACTCACAATGCATATTTCACAGATGTTAATATTTTATCATATAATATTTTAATCTCTAGGTTTTTGATAAACCAAGATGCTTCAGATAAACTTAAATCCTCTTTTATCATTTCCTACCCTCCTGGAATTAACTACTTGAATAATATTCTAGTGCATATTTTTTTACTACAAATGTGTTTATCTAATAACCATATAGAGAGCATCCTTTTTTTCACATAGAAGGTATCATATTGTAGTTAATTTTTTTTTCTAAAACTGTTTGGAAATTGATTCATGTTGATAAAACTCACAATGTATTCTTCCATTTTTACACTGATGAACTTTGATCATTTCTAATTTTTCACTATTATATTCAAGGCTGTTAAAAAAGATCCATATATATTTTGGTTGGTTGGTTGGTCAGTTTTTGAGTCCATACACATGTCTTATATTTAAAAGTGGAATTGCTGACTCATTGCTGGTGCTGAGTCAGTCTTAAAAGATATTACAAAGTGGCTCTCCAAACTTGTTACAGAATTTAATCTCATGGATAGAATACATGAGATTTGCTGTTTCTCTATATTCTTTCAAATCTTAATATTGTCAGTCATCTTTTGACTATCTGTTGAGTTAGACATACCTCACTGTGGTTTTACTTTTTATTTCCCTGACTCCTCATGAGGTTGAGCATCTTTACACATGTTTATTGGTAATTATTCTTTGTTCTGTGAGCTGCCTGTTCATACTCTTTGCCCTTATTTCAGTGGGTTACTTCTACCTTTCTTCTTTGTGCAAATTATTTATCAATTTCAGGCTCTATCTCTTTGCTCAGTTGTATGTTTTACAAATATTTTCTCGCAGTCTGCAGCTTCATTTTTTTTCAAATTTCAGATATGATCACATTATCAATGTTTTCCTGTATTATCAGTAAATTTTGTGACTTAAGAGTCCCCTACTAATTCAATATCCTAAAGAACTTTAAGAAACTTATAGTCATATTTACATTGATATCTTTATTCCTTTTAGAATTTATTTTTGTGTACCCTACCAAGTAGGGGTCAAATTTCATTTTATTTTTTTCTGTATGGATAACTAATTGTTCCAGCACCACTTACTGAATAATCACTTTTTTTGCCAATGTTTTCTCTAAGTGTCTCAAGTATATAACACACTTTCATTACATGCTTATTTCTGGGCTCTGCCTTCTGTCTTCTTGATATGCCATTTCTTTGAGACAACACAGATGATGACTTTTCTAAATAATAACTTAAAGGTTTTATAAGATGTTTTAGCCAAAATTCTCAGACAAAAATTTAGATCCCATCAGAATAACTATTCGTGGAATTTTCTTTATTGGCAGCATGTAGCAGGACATACAGGGCTATCGACTCCAACAATCCTGGGCTAGTTACAGCTGGCTAGCAGCTATCAACATGAGGTAAACTCAGTGTACTTATCTGTAAAACTGAGAGAAAGAAAAATAGTTCCCTGTCTGCCTACAGTCTATTACTTTGCTTATTTCCTTCCCTTCACAGCCTTGTCATAATAAACTATTTAGATCATTTGTTTGTTTACCTATTTGTCTCTATATGTACACAAGAATATACAAGTCTGTCCATTTACTATATTTCCAGAACGACTATGGTGCCTGATATATAACATATAATTCATAAGTATGTTAAATGACTAACATGAAGTAATGAATTACTGAATTTAAAGGAATATGTCATAATAAAAAAATAAAACAACTTAATAAATTGGCAATGACTGTAAAGGTTGCAATTCTGGAATTTGTTTCAACATGTATTTGCAACCCTGTATTTTAAAGAGACAGAAGTTATAACCTTTAAAACATTTTAGTAATTCTGTAAACCTCATGATTATTTCTTACTAAGATGACTGATATAGACTCCATGTCCTAAAAATATTGAGAGGTGGGAAACTGCAACATGGGTTAGAATGGCATGAAAAATCACTGAGCAAACCCCAGCCCTGAAAAATGGATAGAATACAGACAAGCAGAAAGAAGCTGCCAAGATGCTGTCAATAAATTATAGCAGCAGAAAAAAGGCTCTCATCTGGTAATTAATACAGAGCAGTTGAGATGAGAATTTAACCAGTGGATCAGTAGATACGGAAAAAATGTGAAGTTATAACATTTTGCCCACTAAAGTACTTCCCTTTTTGGCAAGTTATTTTTGAAAAAGAGAAAGGCATTAATATTGTACTTAAAATATGTCTCTTTGATAAGCAAATTAGGTGATAGGTTAAAATTCTGTACTCCTTCCAATATCAGAATAAAAACAACATTGAAACTTCCTTGACCTACAATCATAAAAAAATCAGCTCTTCTGTTGGATTTCCACTACTTCCTGCTTCCTGGTAGGATATGCTCTGAGTATTCTAACAGTGCTACTGAAGTAAAGGGATAATTGGATTTTTCATATTATTTTAACATTGGCTCTAAGTATCAAAGTAAAATTCAATACTGACTTTCAGTATCAAATTAAATCAGCTTAAATGGGCTGAATTTTATAAAACCAAAGGTTTATTTCTAAGCATAAGACCTGAACTGAGTTTGATTTTTACAAAGTCCATATTTTAATTCAAACCCTGGCTCTTTATCCACTGCCCAGATCAAACTAAATTTTACTTTTGTTTAATATTAAGAATATTGTGGTATTTTATTAAAGTAAGTGGATGAAGATTATATAGTGAACTCTGTCACCTGATTAATTAGAGATTTGTCAATATCATTAGCATTTGCATTTTTGCTGAGTATAGAAAGCTAGCCACTTTGCAATTGGCCTTTCTTGGTTTTCTTTCTCTTTTATTAGTCTAGTAGTCCCTTGACTAATATCTTCTGTTTGCACCAAAGCATTAGTCTGGCTAAAGTTCAAGTTCTTAAAAAAATATTATGGACAAAAACTGAATCTAAAGGAGATAAAGAAGTCAGACATTTATTAAATATGGTTAAGGATTTTGACTCTAGTAGGAAAAGTTAGCAGTCTCATAATGTTAGCAAAAAGTAAAACTTTGAGAAACTTTTTAGTCTATCCAAAACACATTTAACTCATCAAGTGCTTCTAGAAAGCAATGAAAGATATTTTTCTTAAGCAGATAACCTAATCAGGTTAAAGTTCTCATCTCAGTGTATACACTGAAAATATTTTTACATCAGGCATATTTAAATAGAATTGTCATGCCACAGATGTCAATTTCCCCATTATAGGAAATGAGATTGAACAAAAATAAAAGTAAGTTTGAATACTATATAAGTACAGTTAGAGCAAACCTCAAACCAACAACTCAAGAAAAAACTTTCTGGAAGCAATTTTATGATCCTCAAATTGATAATACAATTTGTATGGTGACCTGACAGTAAAACTAAATGATTCCTAGTGGCCTCCAGATTTTCACTATAAGGATCTCTTGCCAAATATTTTTTCAGATTTTCTGTCATGCTCATCAAGCATATTATTAATTCTGTCTAAATAAGCAGAGCCCTTCCAACACTCATTCCATGTAAGATGAATAAGATGTAGTTCTAGAATTTTGAGAAGTGACATGCCAATGGTTTGAAGGAGAAATGAGAAGAAAAGGAAAGGAAAATAATATTGCTAGGGACAATACTCTATTTGAAATGGAGATAAAATTCCCTTTATGGCTTCTTTTTGTCGTTATCCTCTTATGAAGGCCACAGTAAGAACTAGAATTCATATTTTCTGACTCTGAATTCAGTGTTCCCTTCCATTATAGCAGAGAGCATCTATAAGTCTGACCAGATTTGTCCCTTGATTTTCTGTTAATGTATTTAGAGTAGTCAGAGCCAGAAAGTAGCTGAGAATATAACTCAAAGATTTTGGGTGAAAAAAGTTTGACATTATATAATCTATAGTTACCTAGAGTAAAAATTTAAACTACATTGGCATTACATTATAGGAGAAACTGTGTGATCTTTCTGAGCATCAGATTTACTATTCTAATTTGTTTTCAATGCCTAAATAGCAACAATTAAAAAATTTTCAGGAAATATACTGCATAAAATACCCTTTTAAATTTCAATATAAAAACAAATGTATATAAAATACCTGTTCTACAAAAATACTTAAAATATTTCAAAAATTAGCCAAAGATGAACAATTGACAGCTGTATACTCTAAAATTTGTTCTCTTTAGAAGTCTACAGTTTTTAATTTCAAACTGTAGATAATCGTGAAGTTAAATGTAATGTCCTCAGTTGGACAAGGTTATTAATTAACACTATGATTTTACATTTATTAAAATCATGTAATTTTTCCAACAATTTTTTTGAAATTGGTATGGATTATAGTTATGGTATGCTGATATAGACCCTCTGAAAACAACAGTAACAACAAAAGTGGCCTGACCTGTAGCATATGTCAATTTCCATGGTATAGAAATTCCCACCATGGATGAAATCAAGCTACTACCACAACATTACTAAAATTTTCATGGCATGTTTTTCTTTTTTAAATAAGAAAAGTAAAGTTTTCTATTTTGTAAGAGATATGCAAACTATTATTTAAGAAATCTCTCATAATCTGAAAAAAAAGACACGAATGAGAGAATATGCCTCATCAAAAGATAAAAATGTATAAATGTATTATAAAAATACATGAATTAAAAGATTGTGGCACCAGCTTAGATATAGACAGATCACTAAAAGAGAATAAATCAGGTTTCCCACATTATGTACAATTGAAATGCTTTCCCTCCTCCACCCCAAGAAAAACCCATGGGAAAATACTCATCAAAAATATGACTTTTTAATCCATCTCCTGGAGATTTACAATCCATTTTAGTATATTAAAGAGTCTGAAGGGTATTACTCTAGAAACCCATTTATAGAATCCCAAATTTTCCATACTTACATGATCATTCATTTTTTCAGAAAATAATTTCTAAAATTATCTTCCAAAGAACACTACTTGGAACATGCTGGAACAGAGAATCTACTAATCCACCCAAGTATGTATGGGAATATAGAATGTAAAAAAAGTTGAGAGAAAAATTAGTCAGTAAGGCATAGTAGGAAGAATAATGGTCCCAGGTAAACTGACTAACTGTAGTTTTTTTTTAAATGCAAGAAAGCAACAGCAAGCAATTTTCTTGTATTTCTTATACCAAAATAAATTTCAGGCAAATCAAAATGTAAAATACAAAAACTAAACTTAAAATAAATCCAAAATACTGGTTAATATGGCTGGGCACAGTGGCTCACACCCACAATCCCAGTACTTTGGGAGGTTGAGGCAGACAGATCACCTGAGGTCAGGAGTTCAAGGCCAGCCTGGCCAACATGATGAAACCCCATCTCTACTAAAAATACAAAAGTTAACTGGGAGTGGGGGCATGTGCCTATAATCCCAGCTACTTGGGAGACTGAGGGAGGAGAATTGCTTGAACTTGGGAGGCAGAGGCTGCAGTGAGCCAAGATCATGCCACTGCACTCCAGCTTGGGTGACAGAGCAAGACCTTGTCTCACTAAAAGACAAAACAAAACTGATCGATATGTTTAAAATATTGGGAAAAGAAAATCTGTCTTGGCCTAACACTGAAGAAATAAACTAAACAAACCTATAAATATCACCAGATATAAATTAAAACTTCTCTAGAGTATAAATAAAGGTAAAATATAAATTTTAAATGGCTAAAACTATTTGAAATACAAATGACACAGAAAAGGCTCTCACATATCAATAGTGAGGCTCTTCCAAAGTTCAGTTCAAGTTACTCAGCATGCCAACAAACTATTGTGTCAGTTTGCTTTCATGCTGCTGTTAAAGACATATCTGAGACTGGGTAATTTCTAATGAAAAACAGGTTTAATGGACTCACAGTCCCATGAGTCTAGGAAGGCCTCACAATCCGGTAAAAGGCGAAAGGCACATCTTACATGGCAGCATCAATGAGAGTAAGAATGAGAATGAGAATGAGAGAATGAGAATCAAGTGAAAAGGGTTTCCTTTTATGTAAGTATCAGATCTTAGGAAACATATTCACTACAATGAGAATATGTATGGGGGAAACCACCCGCTCATGATTCAAATATCTCCTATTGGGTCCTTCCCATCAAATGGGAATTACGGCAGCTACCATTCAAGATGAGACTTGGACGGGGACACAGTCAAACCTTATCAGCCATATTGTGGGGTATCATGTTCTGAGCCCTGATATCATCTTGGTTGTATCTGTATTTATTTCAGAATTTAATTAACATTAACATTTCTTCTTTTATGAATTACCTGGTATATTCCAATGACTGTTTTCGATTTGTTTCCTTTTACTATTGATATGGGAGAGCTCTTTCTATGTCATTTGCATTTACAATAGTTTTAGCCATTTAAAATTATATTTTACCTTTATGCTGTAGAGAAGTTTTAATTTGTATATGGTGATATCTATAGCTTTCTTTAATTTATTTCTTTAGTGTTGGGCCAAGAAAGATTTTCTTTTCCTAATATTTTAAACATATCAATCAGGCGTTTGGTCGGTTTGTTTGTTTGTTTTGAGACAGGTTCTCCCTGTTGCCCAGGCTGGAGTGCAGTGGTGTAATCTTGACTCAATGCAGCCTCTGCCTCCCAGGTTCAAGCAATTCTCCTGCCTTAGTCTCCCAAGTAGCTGGGATTACAGGCACAGGCCACCACTCCCAGGATCAGAAGTTTCTCCGACCTCCTTCTAACTTACCACCCTACTTTCAATCCTGAAGCAAGTCATAAGAACTAGAATTCCTCTTCCTCAGGGTATGAAATAGAAAGTAGAACCTCACTTACCAAAAGCAAGCCATAAAACTTAGAAAAGCCACTCTCGGCTGGGCACGGTGTCTCAAGCCTGTAATCCCAGCACTTTGGGAGGCCGAGGCGGGTGGATCACGAGGTCAAGAGATCGAGACCATCCTGGTCAACATGGTGAAACCCCGTCTCTACTAAAAATACAAAAATTTAGCTGGGCATGGTGGCACGTGCCTGTAATCCCAGCTACTCAGGAGGCTGAGGCAGGAGAATTGCCTGAACCCAGGAGGCGGAGGTTGCAGTGAGCCGAGATTGCGCCATTGCACTCCAGCCTGGGTAACAAGAGCGAAACTCCATCTCAAAAAAAAAAAAAAAAAAAAGAAAAGTCACTCTCTACTTTCTCCTTTGTTCCTTGAAGACTCTCATTCCAGAGGGGGCCTGTCCTATACCAAGGAGAAAAAGATGCTACACAGAGAGACCAAAAAGGATCTTGAACAGAGAGGCATTGCTGGGTTTCCCCACTCAATCCATGTATTAGGCAACTCCTGCATTGCTGTAAAGAAATATCTGAGACTGGGTAATTTACAAAGAAAAATATTTAATTAGCTGATGGTTCTGCAGGCTGTACAGGAAACATAGTTCCAACATCTGCTTCTGGGGAGGCCTCAGGAGGCTTTTACTCATGGCAGGAGGCAAAGCGGGAGGAGGCACATCGCATGGCCAGAGCAGAAGCAAAAGAGAAAAAGAGAGCATGAGAGCAAGAGCAAGAGAGAGAGAGAGAGAGAGAGAGAGAGAGAGAGAGAGAGAGAGAGACCAGATCTTGTGTGAACTCAGACCAAGAGCTCACTATCACCAAGGGCGTCCAAGCTATTCATGAGGGATCTGACCTCATGATCCAAATATGTCCCACTAGGCCCCACTTCCAATATTGAGGATTACATTTCAGCAAGAGATTTGGTTGGGAACAAGTATCCAAACTATATCAGTTTATTACCATTAGATCATACCCTTTTGTTCAATCACATGTATGCACAGCTATTTATTCTTTATCAAACCTATGCATAACAATAAACAATTTTCCTTAGGTCTTTTGGTCTTCATTACTGAAGTCTCCTGTATCACATAACAATTTGATTAAATCAATTTGTTGCATCGTTGTACCTTTCTCCTGGTAACCGTCTTTTGTAATAGGACTGTTGGCCTTAACCTTTATGATGGGCAAGGTGCTTGACTCATGGAACCTCTTTGCAGTGAAAAGAGAAAAAAATAAGCAAATGTATTTACAACAGCCATTAGGGGATATAATGATCTGCAAGTAGAAGGATGACTGCTTTTACACTGGATGATCAAGGAGAGTGACCCTGAAGAACTGTCATTTAAGCTAAGATCTGGAGGATAAAAAGGGATTCAGACAAGAAGTTAACAAATCAGAAATTTTGATTTTATCCTAAATGTAATGGGATTCCACTGTAGGGATTTTTAAAATAATATAATTTCCATCTTAGAACTATCACTGCAGCTATTGCATTGAGACTATATTACATGGGGGCAGAAGTAGGATAAGAGCGACCTCTCTGAAGTCTCCTGCTCTAGACTGTGTGAAACCTTGGATTAGGGTGGTAATACAAGATATGGAGAAAAGTGAGAGAAATTTACACATAATATATGAGTAAAATTTATAGTGCTTCCTAATTAATTAGATATAAGGATGATACCAAAAAAATGATTTTTTTAAAAGACCAGTAATTTTTGTTTGAGCAACTGGGAGGAAAAATATGATACTGACTACACGAGAAAAACCTAGAGCTCATTGTGGGGTATGAGGTTTTTGTTAGTAAACAATACTTCTGTTTTGACCAGTTATGTTTAACACGTCTACTTCATATCAAAGTAGGGATACCAACCAGGCAAACGCATATATTATGTTAGAGTTTCAGGAGAGATCAGGTCTAGAGAAATGAATTTTAGAATTGCATATTTAGAGCAAGAAACAAGAGTATGCTTACCAACAAAGCAGGGCAAGTTGAACAGAACTCCATGAGTATAGGGCAGACCAACAGCAGAGACTGAGCAAGGGAGGAGAAGACAAGAATCTGATTCCTAGCTATGCAATCTTCCAACTCTGTGACTTAATCAAGTCAGCATCACTACTCCTCAATTTTCTCATTTTAAAATGAGGATGAATCATAATAAAAACTACCAAGACTGGTCAGAAAATTAATGGGGATAACTCTAAGTAAAACACATAACAACATCTCCAACACATAGCAGTGTTCAACAATTGTCATTAGTTTATTTGTGAAAATATCTATAGTTTTAATAGAAAAAAGTGTGGAAGCAACCAAAATTATTTTTTAAGTAATAAAATAACTTTCAACAATCAGTGAAAACAAAGCTATATGCAAGCTGAGGGGAAAAAAAGAACAGATAAATAATTTTAAGTTGGCATTAAATTAGTAGTTACACATAGAAAGCTATGTGTATCCAAAGAAATAAAATTAGATTGCAGGTTCTAACTAAAGACCTTCTTTTTTTTCAATTATAAGGGAGTAAATCCAGAAATTTATGTGAGAAAGAACATCAGAATGTAACTGGATGGTATTATAAAGACTTCTAATCTTCGGACAATTGAAATGTTAAAATCTGCCACAGAGCAGACCTCTACATTAATAACTATACTTCCCTGTAACATTTATCCAATAGTAAGTGTTTGCCTTGGAGTTCTAAAATTCAGATAGGAGGGTTATTTTGCAATTTCTGTTGAATTCCCCTTTAAATTAAAGCAACTTCCCATTCATATCTTAATTTTTATTACTTTATGGGTTATAGGAAATAAAGCACTAATTGTTTTAAATAAAGGAACAAATCTTACTACATTTTTGTTATTTCATTGTTTCACTGCAGGAGAAAAAAGTGCTCATAAATAAATACATTTTTTCAAAATGTACATGTCTTAAGGCAACTAAAAATCACGACTTGGGATATTCTAAATGGTTTTTAATGAAGCAAGTATAATTAGTTGCTTTTTGAATCAGTATTTCAAAAAACAGTGATAAGATAGAATTGAATTCTCTTGCTTCTTTGCTTTGTTTAAGAAAAATATTGGTTTTTTTCTCCCTTCATTCCCAAGGGGAAAAAAAAAATGCCAGGCATGGTGACTCATGCCTGTAATCCCAGCACTTTGGGAGGCTAAGGTGGGCAGATCATGAAGTCAAGAGATGAAGACCAGCCTGGCCAACATGGTGAAACCCCATCTCTACTAAAAATACAAAAATTAGCTGGGTGTGGTGGCTCAGGCCTGCAGTCCTAGCTACTCAGAAGGCAGGAAAATTGCTTTAATTCAGGAGAAAGAGGTAGCAGTGAGCCGAGATCGCCACCGGTACACTCCAGCCTGGTGAAAGGGTAGGACTCTGTCTTAAAAAAATAAATAAATAAATCCCCCACCATCAAGAGTGACATAGAATTGGAGAAAAGACAAAAAACCCTATATCTGTGTAGTTACTTATGTGCAGCTGCTGAACTCTCCAAACAACAGCTGGGCAATAATGACTATCACCCTTGTATTCTAGAACACAGTCTGAAAAACATTTGTATTTAAGTTAAAGCTTCAATTCTTCTGCTCTGTGTTAATTCTCTCTTCCCTTCATCATCCCTTCCCCCTTTTTCTCCCCACCTGACCTATTTCTCAATACAAAATTTTATCAAACCTGTTCAGCATATCTTTTCTGTAGGGAAAATAATGCTAAAGTTTATTGCCTGTATAGTTACTTTAGCAACTTAAAAATACCTATCGGCTCAGATTTTTCTACCAAAAGTAAACTTTGGAGGCAGTTAACTCAAGTCTTAATGTGTTTCTTGGAATATTGGTGATTCAATTCTCAGTCTGTATTTTCAAGCTTCTTCCATACATATTTCTTATAAATATTAAAGTAAGGGACATAGGATTTTGAATTTCACATCACTGCAGATAACCAGGGAAATTGCAAACTGCTTTAAGAATTATTTGGAAACTCTATGTGATGTTCTATGAATTTATTCATATGCATTTTATACTCATCTCATTTAAAAGAAATTTTTAGTCTGTGCCATTCTATCCTTTGATCTTGAAACTACATTCTTACAGATTAAATGGGATACACCCATTCTTTCATGTTCACCTTTCTTATCATTATACTCCATCAAAATGAGAAAGCCATAAAGCTCCATATTCTAGTCAAAGCATGGAAAGCTTTGGGTGTGGGGTTCATCAAGTGTGGTGATTGACTCCTACAGCACAGTGACAGGCTTACTCTCCTCCTGGAATCTGCTAGTCATGTCATTAGGTTACCCCTGTTTCCAAATACCTTTCTATTTCATCTCAACAGTGAAAGGAAAGGAGAGGGGAGGGGAGAAAGGAGGGGAGAGGAAGGGAAGGGAGGGAGAAAGACATGGGCTGCATGCTTTTTTATAGAATGAATAAAGAGAAAGAATAAAGAAGTTACAGATATTTATTGGAATACCACATATCATTGAATCTTTTTGACAACTATATAGCCTCCTTATTTCCATGTTACATATCTAGAATTCAGGAAATTGATTGCCACAGGGTTTGTACAATATACCAAAGGTCACATATTTAGAAAGTAGGAGACAGAAGGACCAGGACTTAAGGTCAGCTTTGACAGATTCCAAAGCCCAAACATTTTCAGTCCGTCTGTCTTGGGATGTTTTCATTTGCAAATGGAACAGTATTCTCTCTTATTTGTCCAACTGTGTAGGTCATGCCTTTGCATGTTTAGAGGACATTGCTACCCACCATGGGAGCTGCAAACAGCATTAATTGGAAGTAACACTGATCAAAAAAAAATGCCACAGAAGTTTGTCTGGCATTGTCTCTTCAACATTATCTATCCCACTCCAAGAGTCTAAGGAAATCACAGTGGCAAGAACTACAAAGAGTCAGCCACTGGTGAGAGCTGAAGGGGAATGAAAGAGTTGAACTGGATTCGAAATAAGTGTGCAGTGGGAAAATCATGCAGACAGTGAGAACTGTGCAAGCGTACCCATTGAGAAAGGAAGGGCTTGAATTATGCCACAGTAAGGGCATCAACAGTGGTCAACTGGTCTCACCCAAAGAGACTAGGAAGACAGTCTGAAGCCAAGATGGGTAAAATGACATGTGTTCTTTGATCTAATCCTGTCTCCCCTCTCTCAGACTGGATTAATAGAAATGTAGACCATTCTTTATTATTTGAAAGCCCACACTTGTGGGTGGGGGAGTGGGGGGCAGGGGTAAAAGTATGGTTGAAGTTTTCAACTGACATTTTGATAGCTGAAAATGATCACAGAGTATTGAAAACTGCCACATATGTTAAGGAGACAGAAAGAAAGGTTAACTATCACAGTTGGAAATAGGTAATGGAGAAAATCAAACCTCATATTTGTATCCACGAAACTTCTGCTTATATGGGAAATTATTGTTATTTGAATTCTCAGAACAAATCAGTAAAGTGGATATAATGCCTTTGTCACTTTTCAGCCTGGGTAATTAACATCTAGAGAGGAAGAAGAATTTGCCAAACTAACAGTAAGTGACAGAACCCTGGCCCCAGAATCTGCTGTAAACCATTATTCTATGTTGCTCTAAAACAGGTTACCAACACATACCACAAACGTTTTCCATTTTAGACTCAATTATGTACTCTTACAAAATGACCAGAGAAGAGATCTACAAAGAACTTTTTATTTTACTGGGCAATATGTGTGATATAAAAAAGAAGAAATACATAATATAACATATATTATTCACATATGTGAATAAAACATACACAAACACAAATGTTTTCATAGAACTATACCATTTGTCAACATTTTTGATAGTGGGAGGTGGGGCAGAAAATAGGAGTTATCAGTTTTTCTGGCTCTTTTACACTGTATGTTTTATAATTTTCCTAAACTAATCTTGCATAATTTTATAATTATAAAAAACTAAGAGATCTGGGAAGAAAAAACCTATTCTGTTAGTCTGCCATACTTTTTTGCATATTGTATACAAAGCATCATACTGTATTTATTTAGCTTATTTCAAAATTGGCCCAAGTAGCCAAAAGGTTTTAAAGCTTAGATGTTTATAAAACAAGTAATTTAATACAGTAAGAAAGATTTTTAAAAGTATCTGAGGAATTTTCAATTGTTTGAGATTTAAAACTTCCCTTTCACCTCTTAAAACCTAATGCTACTTTTAGACATTGCCATGATGCCAACATCTTATGTATGTTTATCTTAATCAGTTATTTCTATTTTTCATATAATGCTCAGTAAATAATCTTACTCTACAGAGTTCTGTGAGAGTTAAAGGAGGTGTAAACTCTATCAGCAGCTTTTTCTAAAGCGACAAAACATGAAAGCTAAACTTATAAAATCCCCAATATTACAAGACAGAATTGTAGCCTTCAGTTGAGCATGAAGTGAACACACGTTTCACATTTCACACAGTGATTTACATGAAATCCATTCACACACATCACAACCACACAGAAAAGCTACTGGGGCCTCTTACAGCTGTCTGGAAGCCACTGAAAAGCGATTACAAGTCAGAAAGCAGTGAGAGGCACTGAAAGTCCTTTTGTTTTAATGCCACATTCCTTTCCAGGGCTCCTCAGATTCATTCTCCGTTATGCAGGACTTTTGGTAGAAGTCCCCCTGCATGTAATACCCCATTGAGGTCAGAAAAGCAATACAGTAAGAACCATTTGGACAATCGTCTTGTTGCAAATTCCCCATGCAATTCTTCTGACGTGTCAGAACATCTGGCAAAATCATTTTACTTACAGCACATCTACTCTGCAAAGCATGCTTCAGGAAAGCAACAGACCTTGAGATCCGTGGGTGTTCAGACAGCACTAGGAAGGGAAGAGTACTCAAGCAAAGTATTCCAAGAACATAGGGAATAGAAACACACCTGACTTCAAACTCTTCCTGCCTCAGCCCCCTGAGTAGCTGGAACTATAGGCATAGGCCTCTGTTCCCTACTTTCCCTGAGCATTTTTGAAGGATCTGACATCTGGATACAGAAGGTTCTAAAAATTATCAAGTTCTATATAATGGAGATAATAGTATTATTATATACTGTGCCCTTTCCAGTCCTAGATCCTGTATGAAACAGTAACTAGAGGTTAACTTGAAGCTTGTGCCAAGAGGTAGTTTTATTCAAACAGTAGTTGTCTGAAATATGCTTCTTTGGGGAATTTTCTCTCCACGACCCATACTCCATTTCCTTTGACCTCTATGCAGTCTTTGCTCCTTGCAGTTTTATGGTCTCATTAATGACACTATTTATTTATTTTTCCTTCTCCTAAGGCATTCCTAATTTAATTATATGACTTTCTGCATAACCTCTGTATTTAAAGATAGGAAGTATAAAGGCTAGCTACAGAAATTTTCTGTGCTATATTTAAATTAATCCAATATAATTTGGATTTAGGGAACTCATTTACTAACAGATAACACATCATATATTTTCTTTTCTCTTTAATTTATGGCATTTGTTAAATTTCAGCTTGGAAAATGATTCAGGAAAACAAAATTTAGAGAACAATACTTATTTAGAGGAAGACATCAGAAAGATTTTGGGAAGAGAATCTATTAAATAAGAGAAAAGAGTAAAGTACCTCATAGTTTGTGAGTAGAGAAAATGAGAGCATTGTGAAATCTTTATTCTGCAAAATGTGAAAGCAAATGCTACCTCACCCTACATGTGATTAAGGGTGAGAATTAATTGGATTAAAATCCAATTGATCCTAAATGGTTCTGTATACTGGAATTTAGAGGAAAAATGGGAAACAGCTCACAGGATGAAAAGTTGATAGTAAAACTGTTAGAATAGGACATGTTAAGTGTATATGACTATATTTTTCAGACACTAAAACTCTAGTATTGCAAACTAAATAAAAATTAATGTGTATGCATCCTACGGTCTTCAGCAGTTCAATAGCCTGTCATAAGAAAGACAAAGAAAAGCTGGTTGCTCCAGTATGATGACAACTTTTTCTAGATGATTAAAGAAACAAATACCCACTAAACAAAAAACATTTCTAAGAACAGCTGGCTAACTTTATAGCTCTCTGTAACTCACATCTTTTAACGCCAAGATTTAGTGTCTGAAGACTTATAAAAAAACGATGAATAGGCAAAAGATACAACAGCGAACATGGCCTAGTCTTGTAGCAGATCAGGCCATTCATTCATAAAGCACTTTATGATCCATGTAAACAATTTAGACTCATCCAGGATCTTAGAGTTTAGCTAAATGCAACTAACTGAAATCTCTAAAACTCTCCAGTACTTGGGTTCTGGAACTTTAAAGGTTCAGTTAAGGTCTGTGGAGTATTTTAACCTTAACATTAAGTATTAAATTATTACGTATTGAATATTCTCATCCTCTACTTATTTCCTAGTGTCTTGAAATTATTTGTTTTCTAGCCATCTTTTCACCAAGTAAGTAAGCCAAATTAAAGGTTTTCATTTCTACATGTCCCCTGTAAAAGTAATTCTGACATTGGTTATATTCAATTTCATGATGGATGACTTCTGAAAAGTGTGTGTGCTCATTCCCATGTGATTTTAGGACCAATTACTTCCCTCACACATGTTTTCTCTTTTTGTGTAGGACAAACAATTTGAGATAGATTCTATATAATAAGGGCGACATTCTATAACCCATGATCAACTTAACTACCCACCCAATGTTTATCTACGCTTTTTAAAAATTTTGACACTGAAAGTCCCAGAGGGATAAAAAAGTATTATCATCTGGCATTAAAAACTCCATAATCAAGCAAGGCAGGAGTATCAATGGCAAAAGATGGCTTAGCATTTAGTTTATGAAGGATTAGCTGATTTTGCCATAAACAGATATTTCTTAATGTGCATCTAAAAAATAAGATGCAGAGGAAAGAGTGAGGGAGCGACAACAGAGTTACTGCCTGGACACTGGAAAGTATGGGAATAGAAATTTCAGTGCAAAATACCTCTAGACCACCCACCACCCACTCCATCCACCAAAAATAAAGCAGCCTCTGAGGAGGGCACAGAGCCCCATGGACAGCTAGGAGCTAAGAAGAGAAGTCTGTTGCAATGACCCAGACTTGAACTTACAGGAGATAAAAGGAGAGCTGTGATAACTACATTCAATCAATGCAACTCCAGAGAACATTAGTTAACAGAAAACGTCATCAACATCAGGTTTCCTGAAGAGTTTTTATAACCATGTCCCTGTAAACATAGAATGATCTTCAGACTAAATGTTGGTCTCTGGAGGGTTAGCTGCTTAATGCCACATGGTTGTATAAACTGAACAAAGACAAAAATGGATGAAGGAATAGACAGAAAGAGAGTCTGAGAAAGGAAAGTATGAAAAAAGAGAATACAAGAAATAGGAGATAAATAAGGATGTAAGATGGAATATGATACAGACTAGGTAGAAAAAATTGAAAACTTTTTCATAAAATAAAGAAAAATCTTTAGCTACAAACATTAATATAATTTAATCTCAAACATTCAATGCAAAGAAATATCTAAAAACCATCTCTTATTTTCATCTCTTCTCATTCATATTTTATGCTTTCAGTCTGCAGTTCTACTGGTTGGAACTGCAACCAGTAGATATAACAATATTTATTTATATTGCTTTAATGTCTTAAAAAGAAACAAAGTCAAAAATCAAGGTTTTTTTTTTTACCCAAAAGTATGTTTGTGATGAAAGCACATTCATTTCCTAATGCAACAAGAACTCCGTATACATTTGAAAGGAATTGCTTCAGAGCTTGTTGGTTTTCTTAGACAAAAACCAGAAGGAAACATTTTAGTGTTATTTTCCATAAGCTTGGCAGGTTTGAACTGATGGTTTTAACTGTCTGTATCACCAAAAGGGGTATGAGCAGGTCTGAGCTCAGGGGCTAAGTGGTGTGTCCTGTGACCTAAAAAGGTAAGTGAGTGACTGTCATCAACTGTCAAGATTCCAGACTTGATGCTGTCAATGGAAGACATGGCTGAAATTCATCCAGTCAAAAGATCCCTGAGCTGCTTGTTAAAGTCCAAATTCTTGGTCCCATTAAAGAATTAATGACTTTGAATCTACAGTGAAGGAAAATTTGACTTTCTAGCAAAGGCAATTCTAAATTCAAGCTTGTTTAAGAACCAATGCAAAAATGAGCAATTCTTAGACTATAAATCATGTATGATATTGGTTTTTCCATTCTGAGTGATAGATGACAAAAAAAGAAATATTATATATGCCATGGGATCTGTGAAACAGACTTATAAAACTTACACTAAGTGTGTTTTTAAATTGTGTATCAGTCATTTGATCACCTTCAAGACATTTATATAGAAGCCAAATAGTATCCTAAGGGAACTAGTAGACTTGAGAAAAGACTGCAACACTGATTGCTTATTGAGGGAATCAAGAACCAAATGTTCACTCTAGCCACCTGTGAACAATTCGTGTTTGACATGTGACACAGAAAGTGGCTAGCACCTCTGAAGATTTATGGTGATAGAGATAGCAATTCATTTCCTTAGCTTTTAGTCCAATGGAAGTTAAACTCTCAATTATTACTTTATGACCTTTGCCACAGAAGGTAGTTGAATGCTATAAATAGAAAATGCTTTCTTTGGCTGTGTAATATGCAGTCATAGAAGATAAAGGACTTAAGAAATAAGAGGTGCTTTTATTGTGGTGTCTCATATGGCATAAAAAATTTTTTAAATCTTGGATAATCTAAGAATTGATTAAAATATTTTCTAAATTCTTCCAGAGATATCAGCTACTCTCTACAGCTTTTTAGATTGGCACCACAAGAACTAATTGGCTTAATTCATTTTAAAGTTCATCACTTGTAAATAATAGACTAAAAGACCGGGAGCATAAAGATTTTCAGGTCTGAAGTTTATAATCCCTTGGATTTTAAATGTACTTGACCTCTATCATCTTCTTCCCTATAAACATCACATTCACACAGAAATGGACGATAATTTGCCACTCGTATCGACTAGCTCTGAATCCCAGGAAATAGTTGAAATTTTTTATCCTTCGACATTTTCAGTGTCTTTGTCCCAGAGTTTGTTAATTCCTACATCATAGCACTAGCATCAGCCTCTTCAACAAAATGTTAATTCTTATCTGTTTTACTGTGGCCACTGAGGACAACAAAGATTGACTAAAGCCCTCTATTGTAACAGTCTCATAAAACATTTGCTACAGTTGACACTTACATAGTGACTGAGAGTCTTAGGTACAAAGATTTCTCTACATTTTTAAAATATAAATAATCTTATGACATACATTCACATTTTATTAGAAAATAAAATCTAAGGCTAAGTAGTAATTTTTAAAACACAATCCAACATAAATATTAGATAAATGTAATACATTAATATATGGTTGCAGTAAAATTTACATAAACTAGTTTTAGGTTACCCTTTTAATAATAAATAAAATATTAAAATAATAAATATAATATAAAAAGGGCATTACTTACTGAGCATGTGCTATGTGCCAAACACTATTTTACAGCTTTATATCTATGAACTTATTTCATACCAAATTTGTAACAAGAACATTTGTCTAGACAAGTTAAGAAATATGGCCAAAGTTGTTATGCTGCTTGGTAGTGAAATTCGAATTTAGTTCTGCTTGACAATAAAGCTTATCTTTTTAATATTATACAAACACCTCACTTCCTCAACTTTGAATGATTTTGGTAAACATACATTATAGGGTTAGAATAATATTTACAAAGAATTAATTCTGGCTTGTATCCATCAGTGATAAAGGGGAAAAGATCCCGTATTAGTGGTCATAAGACCTACCTTGCTCATGTCATTTATTTTGTTTTATGACCTGAAAGTCACTTGAGGTCTCTCACTTTAGATTCCTCTTATAAGCTGATGAGGGTGGTCAGGGGGTGATATTATCTGGCCTCACTTGCTTAATCTATGATGCTGTTGGGAAGGTTGTTGAATGTCCATCCAAAGACATGTCTATCCAAAGGCAAACTCAATTGTTATAACCATCATTATTCTACATGCCAAAACAAGCTTAGATGTTGACTTAATATTCCATAGAAGAAGAGACAGATGAGTGAACAAACTCTAAGAACCTGAGTGTTGTCACAGCATAGAATGATGTCTAAGGCAGAGAAACTAGCATACAAGAAATGTTTACACTGAAAAGAAATCACCCTAAACATTTTTTGAGATTTAAGACTTTTGGATTATTTAGTCTTAGAACACAAAACACCAAAAAATACAATTTTCATCTACTATTGGTAAGAAACATTAAATAGTTCTAATTTGGTTTGAAAAATTGTGTGTATTGCCACAGATCCACTCAGCCAAATTTGCTTTCTGGTAGCATGTAATTGAGATGGTCTGTGTCTATTTTTAAATTGTGCTTTGATTATTGCTATTTAAAATTTAGCCCAGGCTACCACTTTGACCACAAAACATACTCTCAGCACACACACATACAGACACGCCCTAATCTGACATCAAATGCATCCTTAAAATCTAGTGGATTTGTTATCAAAAATGTCTCCAAGGGAAGAAGCTGACATTTTTTATCAGAGCTATTAGGTTAAGCTATCTACCAGCAAATATCTCCAGAAAAGCAACGTTTCAGAGTTTATATAAAAGAAAATATCTGTTTTGGCTTGTCTGTGACAAGTTACCAGTCAGTATGATTACATGCTCAGAAAGAACACAGCAAAAAAAATCTCCAATATCAAAATTTTTAATGTTCCCAGATCCTCTTACATGCTACTGGTAAGAGTGTAATATTTTAAACTCCTTATGGAAAAACGATTGACAGTACGTGTTAGGAACCTTTAAAAATACATTAATTCCCTTTGACCTGTTGATATAAGTCCATGAAATCCATGGAGAAAAAAGAAAGAGCTTTATTTTCTGTAAAAAACAATCCACTTTTTGAAGCGGCACAACCTCCAATACAAGTGAAAGTCTGCTTTCCTGAGAACAAAGGCTTAAATAGGAAAAGTTCCCAATCAGGTCTGTTTATGCAAATGAAGAACTCAAATTTGTTTCATTCTGATTGGTCAAAATAGCCAAGCCCTGATTGGGTGGTTTCCAAGCCCCAGACCTGAAGAATCTGTCAGATTTTATTTCAAATGGCACTGAGGTAAGATGGGGGTGAGGTGAGGTGGAATCCTAGCCACAAAGAATCTTGGCACCAACAACAGGAACTATTTTGGCTTCTTGTAGGAAGGGATATCCTGTGACACTTTTACATCTTTCCAAGAACACAGACTGTGTGACCAGTCCCTCATTTAGTCATAGCCACCTGATTCTGTTTTAACTTTGAACAGCTCATTTAGCCATGGGAAGTCCATTTTGTCTGTTGGCCTGGGACATACCTTAACAGACCCAGTAATGACACTTCTCAAAAAGTAGCTTAAGAAAAGAATTGATAGTATAAGAAAGAAAAAATTAAAAAGAAAGGGAGGGAACAAGGGAAAGACAGAGGGAGAAAGTTATATCAGTCATAGTACAAAGGGTTTAGGAAGCTTGGGGATTGTTCTGGATTATTTACAATTTAAAAACTAAAAAAAAAAAAAAAACAAATATTCACAGGAGGAGATAATTGTGTAATCTATGGCATAGACACTCAGAAGACTTAGTGGGTAGTAACTAAAATTTTATAAAAAATTTTATAAAAAATTCATTATAATATGAAGAAATATTTTCTGCAATATTAAATGTTGAAAACTAAATTTCAAATTAAATCAAACATAAAGAATATATCTATAAAATAGGAATTAGGAAAGTATAGTTAGTTCTCATTACCTTTGTGGATTAGCTAGAGTTTTTTTTAATAGTTCCCTTAATTTTTCAAATAATCCATAATAATGATTAATTGCTTGATTAAAAATTGTGTATGCAGATAAATATTTAATTTTTTTCTAAATGCTAGCAGGTTTTCAAATTCTAAATGTAAGCTACTACTTATATCACCTTTACAGGTTTAAGAACAAACCGATTTTTTTTCTAATTCTAAAGTGTAGATGTTGTCTAAAACAGTGAAGTTTATTTCTTCATCTAATAATAATATATCTTCAGTAAAGAATAAATGAAAATACAGAAAAGTAGGAGAAAGAAGAAAAAACAATCAAGGGTACCAACAGTGAAAGGTAACTATTTGATACATTAACTTATCCTTCTGGGTTTTTTCTGTGCGTTTTTCCTCTTACTTGTTTTATATAGTTATAGATGGAATTTCATAATTTGTGTTTTTCTCTATGAAATTATTTTTAAAGTTATCTAAAATCAATTATACAACAGACACATAACCTAAAATTAATATAATTCCTGGAAGTGAAATAGAAAAAAATACCAAGAAAAGAATTTAAGTAATGCTGAATCCAATGTTTCTCCCTGAAGAATACGAAATTACTAATAGGAGGATGATAATCTTATAGAACACATTTTGGCACACAATGGAGTATGTCATGTCTTAACAAAATATCAACTAATTCACACACACACAAAAAAATTACACCATAAGAAGACTGAAGTATGTGGAATTCTCAGTGGACATTTCTGAGCTTGGCATTTTTCTTATATCCACTTCAACCCAAGTTTGTGGAGCGGATATGAAAGCATGTTGTAAGAAGTAAACAAAAAAAAAAAAAAAAGGAGAAGAGAAAGAGGAAGAAGAGAAGGAGAAAGAAGGGAAGGGAGATGGGGGAAAGGGAGAAGAAGAAAAGGAAGCAAACAAGTTGATTTTCTAAACATTGCAAACAGAATGTTCTAAACAGAACAAACTTAGTTTTCTGTAACAAAGCTTATTGAGTGGGTTTCAGACTCTTCTGGACATAGTAGTCAGCTGGAAAACTTGTTTAGATACAGATCCCTGAGCCTTGTCACCAATAATTAATGCTCAGTTGTCATGAAGTAAGCCCAATAATCATCTTTTAGGAGCACCTGGGTTAGTATCAAGGCAATCCGTTGGCACTCTGAAAATTAATTAAACAAATTGAAGTCATTTCCTTCACACCCAACTAGAGTCCAGAGACCAAGGTGGAAAAAAAAAATCACTCAGATCACAAATGCCCACTTCAAGAATGATTTTAAGACTTTTTCCTTATACCTGCTGCTGCTGACCAACCCCAGCATTGTGTCCCAAATGCCAATAAGATTTCTTTCAAAACAACTAATCTAACTTTTCTCTTTCCCTGTAAAACCTTTACCTTCTCCTTTGTTCTTCACACATATCAAAAGCCACCATGGTCTGTGCATATGTTCTGAACTGCAATTCTATTCTTTGTATATTTCCAAATGAAAACTTTTGCTTGGAGATTTGCCTTTATATTTTTATTTGATATTGATATTATGAAGACTAGTTTTTGAAAAATACTTAAGATTGAAGAATAATTTCCTTTCAAATAAAATATATCTTCTCTGGATATAAAGCATGTATAAGAGGAGGCTGACCAGTCTAATCAAAGTATCTAAAATGAAAATTGATGAAGAAAAATATCTAAATGAAATTTTAAACTAAGGTGGCATATACAATGGCAGACATTAACCAGAAGAAGGACAGGGAGGAAAAGAAGGAAAAGGAGAGAAGGAGAATGGGTGGATAAGTCTAGAAGTTATAATAAGAATGCAAGTTAGAGAACTTACATGCTTGCTTCTCAGAGAGTAGGGGTAATAAGCTCAGAAAACTTAAAATTTGAACATTCTAATAATAACATAGACATACCACTCAGATATGTTTTGAGAGGCTTGGGGCACATAATTAGAATATGGCCCCAACATTTCACACGGTGTACAAACAATAAATACTTGATAGAAAATGTGGAACATTGGTATTGTGCATCATCTATCTGTCTGCCTATCTATCTATCTATCTATCCATCCATCCATCCATCGGTCAGTATCTCTGAGAGAGAAAAACATGGATGAATGAAGACAAAGAGAAAGACAGGGACAGTAGAAGGAAAAGAAAAAGATGGAGAGACAGAGACACAAGGAGAGAGACAGAGTACCTGTGCACAAAAAAATAAATAATCATCAATGGTAATATAGTCAAGAAAATATAAATGACCAAATTTGACTCAAGAGGTGTTAGAAAAATGTCAGTGTAGCAACATGCATAGGCAAAATTGAAATGTTAATTTAAAGTTGTATTCTTAATATGTTAATCACAGTTACCTATGTTGGCATTAATTGGTTTGAGAGTAAGGGGTAATTGTAGAAATGTGACTTTCATATTTTAATTTGTATAATTTACAATGATAATATATTTATTTCATTGCCTCTGTAATAATAAAAAAAAAATCAAGTAATAATATGGTAGTACAAATGAGAGCATGTAAATCACTCCTGATCTCTCATCCCAATATAAATGAACCCAATAAACATTTTGATGCCTTTCCCTATTTCAAGTATATCATTTGAGGTAATTTTCATTCATTAGATTTTACCACATTATTTAAACATTTTCATAAATCTTTTAATGCCTGCATACCATTATATCATGTATGTATGCTCAATAATTAACATATCTCTTATTCATTTTTGAGATTTTATAAATTATTAAATTTCTTTTCTAACAATCTGCTCTTTTACAAGGTTGAGGAACTTATCAGTGCAAACTGTACTATGAACTTAATTCTTGCTAAAATGATGAAAATGCAAAGGAAATGAAAAAAATGACCAAAATATCTTAGAATTTAAAACAGTGATGAGACAGTACTAGATGCAATATGACTTGTGTTAAGGTTTTAAAAGAATTAATGTCAAAATCAAAAATTTATTAATATAAGCCCATTTCCATAGATCCTGAAAGGAAGCATGACTTATTATGGCAGAAAGTTGAACAAAATAAAAATATAATAATGTCAATTTAATCACAAATATCCACCAAAAGGAATTTGATAATGCAGCAAATGTTTTTTTAAATGTTTTTGTTTTTGTTTTGTTTGGCTTGGTTTGGTTCTGTGTGATGGATGGTTAAGGATGGTATTGGAAGAAATTACCTACCCTAGAAAAATTAATACAAGAGTAGCAAAAGTCTTAAGAATAGTGTCAGCAAAGTCTGACAAATAAAAAAACAAAGTTTATTAAACTAAAGTGAGGGATAATTAACAGGGAGATTTTCTTTTTAATCTACATGTTAAGAGGCTGCACATGAAAAGAGAGAAGGGTTTGGCCCATTGCTTGGGGCATATGGTTAAATACTAACAAAAAGCAGAATTATTTTTTTCTAGATAGGCTATCAAGGGAATAATTTTTGCACCAGAAAGTGTAGAACAGACATGGTTAAAAGGAAATTGCAGCCCAAGATATGGAAAATGACAGTTAAACACCCAACCTTTTAATGAGGTTGAGTCTCTAAACCCATACAAATTACTTCTTAAGATAAATGGAGAAAACTTTAAAAATGTGATTGCTATTCTATTTCTGGTTATCTTTGAGGAATCAAGTAAAAGAGTTCCATGGGCAAGTGTTACATAGTTCAAAGGAAAGATTTTTGTCTACAAATTGGTTTAAGATAGAATCCTTAAAAAGTTCCAGCATTATTCTCAAGCATTTAGAAAAAGATATGGTAAGTGTTAGGAGATTCTACCTGTGTACTAAAAATTCAAAAAATTAGATTGGAAAAAGTAAGGTTACTATACTGGCATATCAAAACAATGTTCTAGACACAGAAGAATATATTTTAAAATGGGAATCTGATAATATCTCCAACAATATCCTTGCTTACAGGGTGAAGGAATATGGGTAAGATAAAAAAAGAGTTGGTCATAGCTTCAACCTTACTCAAGAAGCCCACATGCAGCAAAGGCTTTAATTATGTGCCCTGTGATTCTATTATTAATCATATATCCATCAACATTTAAATTAAATGGCATAAAAGGAACCTTGCAAAGCAAGTTTATCAAGTTTATAGGTGACAAAAATCCTGGTAGAATACCTAATTATTTTAATAATCAAAGACTAATTCAAAAAGATCAACAGTCTGGAATGGGACTATATTTTTCAAAGGAAATCTAATATGTATAGGATCTTATACTGGGTTTATAAAATTCCTTGCCTCATTAATAGATGAAAGACAAAAAGTTAGATAACTTGAGTTTCAAGCAGTTAGGGTATAAAATAATCAGAGAAATTAGTAGACCACTCGTTCACCATCTAAATAAATGAAAGAAGTATTAGGAGGTCAATTTTAGTAACAGCACGAACTATGCTCTCTAGTCCAGTTTTATCAGCAATTAAGTTGATACTTTTATACCTGGTTTATACCTGTATCTATTTCTTGACTAAATCAGAAATCATCAGAGGTGGGAGGCAATGCTGGGCAGGGGAGGGTAGGAATTTGATGAAACCCAAATGAGTGATTTATACACATAATTACAATTTTCCTTTTATGATTCTCATTTTACAGATGAGAAATGTGAGGATTAGAGAGTTTATATCCTTAGTGAAGTCAACCCATAAGTAAAAGAAGAATGTGAACCTGAATCTGATGGAAAAGGAGAATTTGAACCTGAATCTTATGGACTCTAAAACCCCATAACAATAATTTCATTCCAACCCTCCTGGATGAGGGAGGTAAGGGACTTCTCATACCTGGGAGAACTTGTTTGAAGAAGAAAACTGGCTAACTAAAGTCTGGTAAAAGAAAGCAGGGAGGGATGGGGCAAGGGCAATGGGGATTTGAAAACTGTGAATATTAGTAATGGCAAAAAAAAGTGAAAAAATTGAATCTAAAAGAAGGAGGCATAGTAAGGACAAGGAAACTGACATCCATGACTTCAAGTGACAGAAGAGAGATGAGATGTATTCACTGTATAAACAGAAAGCTGACTTCTGTTGGAGAATTTAAAAAGTTAAGGAAGGCAGATTTTCACCAATATTTCAATGAACATAACAATTAACACTGTTCAAAAATGTATCCGGCTTTTGTGCATTCATATCTCAAACACTGGCTAGACTATCAACTTTTGTTAATATACGCAAGAAATAACTGTCCTCGTTTTATTAATTCACTTTTTAGAATTGAATTAAATTCATCTAATAGATGAACTGATGAAGAGGGAGTCACATTCTTCTAAGTACTAGAGACTAGAGCAAGAGACAAAAGTCATTTATAAAATAAGAACAAATTATAATTTATTTATAAAATTAAAAATACAGTGTTGAAAAAGAGACAAGTCTCTTCTTATAAAGTTTCCACATTAGAAAAAAAAGAAAAGTGACAAACACACACACACAGAGTGAAAAAGGCGAGCCACCAAAACCCTTCTCCAGTCTCCTTCCAGGGGCCCCCAGCCCACCTCTGTGCCACTTTGCATCCCATGCCAGAGGAGGCATTAACGAGACCAGATTTATTAATATATAAATCAGTTAACTGCAATAATGAAAAGATATCTTTATTAGAGTCATCTCTGCAATAGAAAAACTGAAAAGAAGAGTGAAGGGAGATGGTGCTATAGAAGCAACTCAGGATTGCGGCTCTCAGTGAAGATGCAGAGAATGAGTTCACGCCGCATTTCCAGATGGATCTTTGTTGCCCACAGAACAAGGAAATTCCCAGGTGTAGGAGAGACATGGGACGCCAGCGCAGCTGTTTCGGCTGGCGTGGCCGTTTCAGCCAGTGCTGCAGCGCAGCGGCACCCCGCACAAAACGAACTGGTCTGGGTGCCCTATTAAACCGGCAATTTGAGATTTGGGAGGGCAGATTAGCATATTCATCTGATTAAATGGGACTTGGACAGTGAGCCAGGCCAGGAGATTCCTAGAAAGTGAACTGTGAGCTGGCACGGTGGGTTGCTGCACGGGAAATCACACAGATCCCGGTGCCCTTTCAGTAGGCGACTGAAACACCTGGGAGAGAGTCAACCATTCAACTTTTTTTTAAAAAAAGGGCTCTGAGGCAGGGAGCCAGGTGATCAGGCTTGATGGGCCCCACCCCCACAGGGACAAAAAAACGGTGATTCGAAACGCTCGAGGTTGAGTTTGACAGTGGGCACAGCTGAACCAAGGACAGTGCAGCTCGGTCTGGGAGGGGCGTCTGCCATTACTGAAACATTCCACTCCTACCAAGGTACTCTCCCATTGCTGAAGTGGCTTGCCATTGCCGAGGCAACCTGCCATAACAGAGAGACTCTGCCAACGGGGAGTCTCAAAACAGCAGGGTGGAACCCACAGCAGCAGGGCGGAGCCAACAGCAGCAGGGCGAAGACTCAGCAGGCAAATAGTGACTAAACTGCCTCCTAGCTGGGCAGGACAATGCAACAGATACTCATAAATAAAGCCCCACCTCCCCAAGACAGAGCATCTAAGGGGAAAAAAAGGTTTTATGAGTTCTGCTGCAGCAGACTTAAACATACTTGCCTAACAGCCCTGAATAAACAATGGAGCTCAAAGCTCAGCACTTGAGCTCCTATAAAGTACAGACCATCTCCTCAAGCAGCTCCCTGACCCCCATATACCCAAAAAGTCACCTCAAGAAAAGGACTGATCAGACTGACATTTGGTGGGTATCATTTTGGGACAAAGATAGCAGAAGAAGAAACTGCCAGCATCCCTCACTGTTCCACAGCTGCTACAGGTGTACCCCAGGCAAGCAGGGCCAGGAGTAGACCTCAGCAGTCATACAGCAGAGGGGCTAGATTGTTAGAAGGAAAATTAAAAAACAGAAATACTTCATCATCAACAACCTGGGACTCCACTCAGAGACCCAATCGAAAAATTAGCAACTACTCAGATGACAGGAGGATAAATCCACAAAGATGGGAAGAAACCAGTGCAAAAAGGAGGAAAACACCCAAAACCAGAACACCTTGCCTCCTACAAAGGACCAAAACTCCTCACCACCAAGGGAACAAAGCTGGACAGAGAATGAGTATGATGAAATGATGGAATCAGACTACAGAAGGTAGGTAATCAGAAACTTTGTAAACTAAAAGTACATGTTCTAAATCAATGCAAAGAAACTAGGAACCTTGAAAAAAGATTTGAGGAAATGATAACAAGAATGGAAAACTTAGAGAGGAATATGAATGAATTGAAGGAGCTGAAAAACAACACGAGAATTTCACGAAGCATGCACAAGTTTATAGCAGAACTGACCAAGCAAAAGAAAGGATATCAGAAGTTGAAGATCAACTCAATGAAATAAAATGAGAAACCAAGATTAGAGAAAAAAGTGCAAAAAGGAATGAACAAAGTCTCCAAGAAATGTGGGACTATGTGAAGAGATCTAATCTATGTTTGATAGGTGTACCAGAATGTGATGAAGGGAATGAATCCAAGCTAGAAAATACTCTTCAGGATATTATCCAGGAAAATTGCCCCAACCTAGCAAGGCAGGCCAATATCCAAGTCCAGGAAATACAGAGAACACCACAAAGATATTCCACAAGAAGAGCAACCCCAAGGCACACAATTGTCAGATTCACCAGGGTTGAAATGAAGGAGAAAATGCTAAGGGAAGCCAGAGAGAAAGGTCGGGTCACCCACAAAGGGAAGCCCATCAGACTCACAGCAGATCTCTCGACAGAAACGCTAAAACCCAGAAGAGAATGAGGGCCAATATTCAACATCCTTAAAGAAAAGAACTTCCAACCCAGAATTTCATATCCAGCCAAACTGAGCTTCATTAGTGAAGGAAAAATAAAATCTGCCATGTGTGTACCTTTGCAACTATCTTGCATGTTCTGCACATGTACCCCAAAACCTAAAATGCAATAAAAAATTAAAAATTTTTAAAAAAAGAAAAAGAAGAAATGTAAACATGAAAAAGACAATCAATAAGTTAATCTGTGATATTAATCAATGCTATAAAAATATGATGTGATTGATAAAGTATAACCAAAGGTGGGGGAAGATTTTAGATAGTTGTTCAAGAAGGGCTTCTCTGAAATGACAGTTGACAACTAACTTGAGTACTTAATTTATCATTAAGTACTCAACAGTACATTAACAGAGCCATAAAATCTGTGAAAAAAGAATTTCAGTCAGAGCAATACCAAGGACAAAGGCCTTTAGGGTTGACTGAACTTGTTGTATAGAACAAAATTTATGATGGATAGAGAATTAAGAGCTTTAACTGAAAGATAAGGGCATGTCTACTCTAATATTATTGATTTTAAAATATGTCACTTCCTATGTTTTATAAAACAGATGCAGCAGAATTCACCATGACAGACGTAAAAAATTCGACATCAACTGTTGATAGAAGAGTAATATATTTTGTGTCATTTTTAAAATTATTTTTAATTGACAATTTAAAATTGTATATATTTATGGTATTAATGTGATATCTTTAAATATGTATATATTGTGGAATAGCTATTTAATAACTCAAGTGGATTAACGTATGAATTACCTCACATACTTACCTTTTTTGGGGGATAAGAACACTCACAATCTACTCTCTTACCACTTTTCAAGAATACAAGACATTGTTATTAACTGTTGTTCTCATAATATATGTGGAACTCTTCAACTTATTACTCCTGCCTAACTGAAATGTTTTAACCTTTGTCCAATATCTCCACAAACCTCCCTCCTTCCACCCAGACCTCAGTCTTCTGGTAGCAACCATTCTACTCTCTGCCTCTATGAGTTAAACTTTTTGGATTCCAAATGTAAGTGAGATCATGTGACATTTTTCTTTCTGTGTATGGCAAGTTTTAAAGGTCTACTGAGAAAGTTTATCACTTACAAACCAAGAGAGAGTATTAACTTCACCTTTCTGATGATTTTCCTTAAGAGAAAATTGAATATGCATGTATTGATTATGATAAACATTTTGTCCAAAATTTATTTTTAAAACAGATAGAAATAGTGTTTTATTACTGCTACCAGCATAGCTCACTCACTGGAAGAACACAATACAGAGAATCGAGAGCCCTTAGCTGTTGTTCTCGCTCATCACAAGCTGTAATATTAATCAGGTTGCAATGTCTCAGATACCCAAATTTCTTTATTTGTAAAAAGAGAGTATTATAACATCCATCTAACAAACTTGACATAACTGAAGAAAATAATGTAGACAATAATATAAAGATGATCTGAAAATGTTTTATTATTAGATCAGATGGATACCTTAATACAAACTTTATCATGCACTTCATTGAAAGAAAAATAAATCTTCGCAATTGTCTATAATTTGTAGAGGCTTTGAAGCCCCAACCATTCTTCTAACAAAGAAAAAAATAGAACTCAAAGCAAATTGGAATGTAAGTGAAATATAGAAAGGAAAGGGAGTAGTGAATGACAATTGTCTAGAGGAATAAGAAAGAGAGAGAAGTAGAGCTTAGTGGCAAAGAAACTATAGTTTA
Source organism: Saguinus oedipus (assembly GCA_031835075.1). NCBI lineage: Eukaryota > Metazoa > Chordata > Mammalia > Primates > Cebidae > Saguinus > Saguinus oedipus. The sequence goes on along the minus strand of CM063170.1, from coordinate 182,036,329 downwards.
GAACTTTTAAAATACTAAAAAGGACTGCACCACAGCAATAGATCTCTTAACAACTATTCAATGTTCACTAAAAGGCAAAAATAATCTGGAGACAGTACACTTTGGGTATAACTCTGCCAAAGTTTCCTTTTTGTCTGTAGAGACAAGAAAATTCATGAATTTCTATAGGCTACTGCATAGTTATTCCTTACCAAAATGATATTGCATAATATTGATTGCAGATAGAGACTGGGACTTACATAAGTTTGAGCCAATAAAAGACACAGTCTTAAAAATATACAAATAGGACAAATACCATCTTCTGAAAATTCTGCCCTGCAAAATTCCTGTGAAATACACAAATAGGACAATTACCATCCTCTGGACATTATGCCCTGAAAGATTCTTGTGAAATATACAAAATAAGACAAATATCATCTTCTGGACATTCTGTACTGCAAAATTCTTATGAAATATACAAATAGGACAAATACCATTTTCTGGACATTCTGTCCTGCAAAATTCTTGTGAAATACACAAATAGGACAAATACCATCCTCTGGACATTATGCCCTGCAAGATTCTTGTGAAATATACAAAATAAGACAAATATCATCTTCTAAACATTCTGCCCTGCAAAATTCTTATGAAATATACAAATAGGACAAATACCATCTTCTGGACATTCTTCCCTGCAAGATTCTTGTGAAATGAATGAAAACAAGATAGAGGACAGTTTTGGGAGGGTGGCTGGAGGGAAGTTCAGGTACTCATGAAAAACTAGGATTGAGAGCAGATGCAGCCAGTACCAGGGCTCCAGAAAAACATGAGTTTGAGTAAAGCTGCATTCAGCATGCTTTATGAGCTTTCTGAGGCTCTTGGACATGACAATGAGGCAGTGAACAGAAAGGATATTGTAAGGAGGTTTAGGTATGTCAAAGCATAACTTCTTCAGTGTCATAATTATTCTCCAGAAAGGACCATAATAGCCTCATGGGGGGGTTTCCAAGATGGTGTGGTAGGAACAACTCAGGATTGCAGCTCTCAACGAAGGCACAGAGGGTGAGTCCTAGCCATATTTTCAGATGGACTTTTGTTGCCCATAGAATGGGGAAATTCCCAGGTGTACAAGACACACGGGACACCAGCACAGCCCTTTCGGCTTGCGTGGCCATTTTGGCTGGCGCCGTGGCACAGTGGCACCCCACACAAAACTCACTGGTCTGGGTGCCCTGTTAAACCGGAAATCTGAGATTTGGGAGGGCAGATTAACATATCCATCTGATTAAACGAGACTTGAACAGTGAGCCAGTCCAGGAGATTCCTGGGAAGTATGATTTGAGCCGGTGCAGTGGGTCGTGGCATGGGAAATCACACAGATCCTGGCGCCCTATCAGCAGGTGACTGAAACACCTGTGAGAGAGTCAACCATTCAACTTAAGAGAGAGAGAGAGAGAGAGAAAAAAAACTCTGAGGCAGAGAGCCAGGTGATCAGGCTCGGCGGGTCCCACCCCCACAGGGACAAACAAAATGACGATTTGAAACACTCGGGATTGAGAGTTTTACTGCAGGCTAAGCTTAATCCAGGATGGTGCAGATCGGTGGGGGAGGGGCGTCTGCCACTATGGATGCATCCCACCCCTACTGAGGTACATGCCCATTGCTGAAGCAGCCTGCTGTTGCTGAGGTAACCCACCATAACAGAGCGACTAAGCCAACAGGGCAGGGCCCACCACAGTAGGGTGGGGCCCCACAAAAGCAGGGTGGACCCCGCGGTAGGAGGGTGGAGCATCAGCAGGCAAATAGTGACTAGACTGCCTCCTAGCTGGGTAGGACAGTGCAATGGATACTCATAAAGAAAGCCCCAACTCCCTGACACAGAGCATCTGAGGGAAAAAAAAAAGGTTTTATCAGTTCTGTTGCAGCAGACCTAAACATACCCGCCCAACAACCCTGAATGAACAATGGAGCTCACAGCTCAGCACCTCAGCTCCTATGAAGTACAGACCATCTCCTCAAGCAGCTCCCTGACCCCTGTATATGCAAAGAGTCACCTCAAAAAAGGACTAATCAGACTGACATTTGGTGGGCATCATTCTGGAACAAAGACAGCAGAAGAAGAAAGGGGTAGCAACCCACACTGTTCCACACCTGCTACAGGTGTACCCCAGACAAGCAGGGCCTGGAGTGGACCTCAGCAGTTGTACAGCAGAGGGGCTAGACTGTTAGAAGGAAAACTAAAAAACAGAAATACTTCATCATCAGCAATCTGGCGTCCACTCAGAGACCCAGTCGAAAAGTCAGCACCTACTAAGACGACAGGTGGATAAATCCACAAAGATGGGAAGAAACCAGCGCAAAAAGGAGGAAAACACCCGAAACCAAAACACCTCACCTCCTACAAAGGACCAAAACTCATCACCAGCAAGGGAACAAAGCTGTATGGAGAATGAGTGTGACGAAATGACGGAATCACACTTCAGAAGGTGGATAATGAGAAATTTCAGTGAGCTAAAAGAACATGTTCTAAATCAATGCAAAGAAACTAGGAACCTTGAAAAAAGATTCGAGGAAATGATAACAAGAATGGACAACTTAGAGAGGAATATGAATGAATTGAAGGAGTTGAAAAACACAACACAAGAATTTCACAAAGCATGCACAAGTTTCAACAGCCTAATTGACCAAGCAGAAGAAAGAATATCAGAAGTCAAAGTTCAACTCAATGAAATAAAATGATAAACCAAGATTAGAGAAAATAGCACAAAAAGGAATGAACAAAATCTCCAAGAAATGTGAGACTATGTGAAGAGACCCAACCTACATTTGATAGGTGTACCAGAATGTGACGAAGAGAATGAATCCAAGCTAGAAAATACTCTTCAGGATATTATCCAGGAAAATTTCCCCAACCTAGCAAGGCAGGCCAATACTCAAGTCCAGGAAATACAGAGAACACCACAAAGATATTCCACAAGAAGAGCAACCCCAAGGCACATAATTGTCAGATTCACCAGGGTTGAAATGAAGGAGAAAATGCTAAGGGAAGCCAGAGAGAAAGGTCGGGTCACCCACAAAGGGAAGCCCATCAGACTCACAGCAGATCTCTCGACAGAAACTCTAAAACCCAGAAGAGAATGAGGGCCAATATTCAACATCCTTAAAGAAAAGAACTTCCAACCCAGAATTTCATATCCAGCCAAACTGAGCTTCATTAGTGAAGGAAGAATAAAATCTTTTGCCAAGAAGCAAGTACTCAGAGATTCTGTCACCACCAGGCCTGCTTTATAAGAGCTCCTGAAAGAGGCACTACACATAGAAAGGAACAACCAGTATCAGCCATTCTAAAAACATACCAAATGCTAAAGAACATGAGCAAAATGAAGAATCTGCATCAACTAATGGGCAAAACAGCCAGCTAGCATCAAAATGGCAGTATCTAACTCATACATAACAATATTAACCATAAATGTAAATGGGCAAAATGCACCAATCAAAAGACAGAGACTGGCAAATTGGATAAAATACCAAAACCCATTGGTGTGCTGTATCCAGGAAACCCATCTCACATGCAAGGATACACAAAGGCTCAAAATAAAGGGATGGAGGAAGATTTACCAAGCAAATGGAGAGCAAATAAAAGCAGGAGTTGCAATTCTCATCTCTGATAAAATAGACTTTAAAGCAACAAAGATCAAAAGAGACAAAGAAGATCATTACATTATGGTAAATGAATCGATACAACAAGAAGAGCTAATGATCCTAAATATATATGGACCCAATACAGGAGCACCCAGATATGTAAGGCAACTTCTTAATGACTTACAAAGAGACTTAGACTCCCACACAATAATAGTAGGAAACTTTAACACTCCACTGTCAATATCAGACAGATCAACCAGACAGAAAATTAACAAGGATATCCAGGGCTTGAACTCAGACCTGCAACAAGCAAACCTGATAGACATTTACAGAACTCTCCACCCCAAATCCACAGAATATACATTCTTCTCAGCACCACATCACACCTACTCTAAAATTGACCACATAATTGGAAGTAAAGCAATCCTCAGCAAATGCAAAGCAACTGAAATCATAACAAACAGTCTCTCAGACCATAATGCAATGAAGTTAGAACTCAGAATTCAGAAACTAACTCAGAACCACACAGCTTCATGGAAAATGAACAACTGGCTCTTGAATGTTGATTGGATAAACAAAGAAATGAAGGCAGAAATAAAGAAGTTATTTGAAACCAACGAAAATGAAGACACAACGTATCAGAATCTCTGGGACACATTTAAAGCAGTCTGTAGAGGAAAATATATAGCAATAAGTGCCCACATGAGAAGAGTCGAGAGACCCAAAGTTGACACCCTAACATTCAAATTGAAAGAGCTAGAGGAGCAAGATCAAAAAACCTCAAAACCTAGCAGAAGACAACAAATAACTAAGATCAGAGCAGAACTGTAGGAGATACAGACACGAAAAGCCCTTCAAAAAATCAATAAATCCAAGAGCTGGTTTTTTTGAAAAGATCAACAAAATAGACAGACCACTAGCCAGAATGATAAAAAAGAAAAGAGAGAACAACCAAATAGATGCAATAAAAAACGATAAAAAGGAAATCACCACAGATTCCACAGAAATTCAAACCATCATCAGAGAATATTACAAACAACTCTAGGCACATAAACTAGTAAACCTGGAAGAAATAGATAAATTTCTGGACACCTGTGTCCTCCCAAGCCTAAACCAGGAGGAAGCCAAAACTATAAATAGACAAATAACAAGGTCTGAAGTTGAGGCAGCAATTAAGAGCCTACCACACAAAAAAGCCCAGGTCCAGATGGGTTCACAGCCAAATTCTACCAGACACACAAAGAGGAGCTGGTACCACTCCTTCTGAACTATTCCAAATTATCCAAAAAGAGGGAACCCTTCCCAAATCATTTTATGAGACCAACATCATCCTGATACCAAAACCCAGCAAAGACTCAACAAGAAAAGAAAACTTCAGGCCAATATCCATGATGAACATAGATGCAAAAATCTTCAATAAATACTGGCAAACAGATTACAACAGCACATTAAAAAACTTATCTATCATAATCAACTAGGATTCATCCCGGGGATGCAAGGCTGGTTCAACATGTGCAAGTCTATAAACATAATTCACCACATAAACAGAACCAAAAAGGATAAACACATGATTATCTCAATTGACGCAGAGAAGGCATTTGACAAAATTCAACAGCCCTTTATGCTAAAAACCCTCAATAATCTCGGTATTGATAAAACATATCTCAAAGTCATAAAAGCTATTTATGGCAAACCAACAGCCAATATCATACTTAATGGGCAAAAACTGGAAGCATTCCCTTTGAAATCCGGCACGAGACAAGGATGCCCTCTCTCACCACTCCTATTCAACATAGTACTGGAAGTCCTAGCCAGAGCAATCAGGCAAGAAAAAGAAATACAGGGTATTCGAATAGGAAAGGTGGAAGCCAAATTGTCTCTATTTGCAGATGACATGATAGTATACCTAGAAGACCCCATCACCTCAGCCCCAAAACTCCTGAAACTGATAAGAAACTTCAGCAAAGTCTCAGGATATAAAATCAATGTGCAAAAATCACAAGCATTCCTATACAACAATAACAGACTTAAAGAGAACCAAATCAAGAACAAACTGCCATTCACAATTGCTACAAAGAGAATAAAATACCTAGGAATACAACTTACAAGGAACGTAAGGGACCTCTTCAAGGAAAACTACAAACCACTGCTCAACGAAATAAGAGAGGACACAAACAGATGGAGAAACATTCCATGTACATGGTTAGGAAGAATCAATATCATGAAAATGGCTATACTGCCCAAAGTAATTTACAGAATCAACGCTATCCCCATCAAGCTACCATTGACTTTCTTCACAGAACTGGAAAAAACCACCATGAACTTCATAGGGAACCAAAAAAGAGCCCGCATAGTCAAGTCAATTCTAAGCAAAAAGAACACAGCAGGAGGCATCACACTAGTAGACTTCAAACTATACTACAAGGCTACAGTAATCAAAACAGCATGGTGCTGGGACCAAAACAGAGATATAGACCAGTGGAACAGAACAGAAGCATCAGAGGCAACACACACATCTACAACCATATAATCTTTGATAAACCAGACAAAAACAAGCAATGGGGAAAAGACTCCCTGTTTAATAAATGGTATTGGGAAAACTGGTTAGCCATGTGCAGAAAGCAGAAACTGGACCCCTTCCTGACACCTTACACTAAAATTAACACCAGATGGATTAAAGACTTAAACATAAGACCTGGCACCATAAAAACCCTAGAAGAAAACCTAGGCAAAACCATTCAGGACATAGGAGTAGGCAAGGACTTCATGACCAAAATACCAAAAGCATTGGCAACAAAACCAAAATAGACAAATGGGACCTAATCAAACTCCACAGCTTCTGCATGGCAAAAGAAACAGTCACTAGAGTGAATCGGCAACCAACAGAATGGGAAAAAATCTTTGCAGTTTACCCATCTGACAAAGGGCTGATATCCAGAATTTACAAAGAACTCAAACAGATTTACAGGAAAAAAAAACAAGCCATTCAAAAATGGGCAAAGGATATGAACAGACAATTTACAAAAGAAGACATACATGAGGCCAACAAACACATGAAAAAATGCTCATCATCACTGGTCATTAGAGAGATGCAAATCAAAACCACATTGAGATACCATCTCACTCCAGTTAGAATGGCGATCATTAAAAAATCTGGAGACAACAGATGCTGGAGAGGATGTGGAGAAACAGGAACACTCTTACACTGTTGGTGGGAGTGTAAATTAGTTCAACCACTGTGGAAGATGGTGTGGCAATTCCTCAAGGACCTAGAAATAGAAATTCCATTTGACCCAGCAATCCCATTACTGGGTATATATCCAAAGGACTATAAATTGTTCTACTATAAGGACACAAGCACACGAATGTTCATTGCAGCACTGTTTACAATAGCAAAGACCTGGAACCAACCCAAATATCCATTGATGATAGACTGGACTGGGAAAATGTGGCACATATACACCATGAAATATTATGCAGCTATCAAAAATGATGAGTTTGTGTCCTTTGTAAGGACATGGATGAATCTGGAGAACATCATTCTCAGCAAACTGACACAAGAACAGAAAATGAAATACCACATATTCTCGCTCATAGGCGGGTGAGGAAAAATGAGAACACATGGACACAGGGAAGCGGGTACTACACAATGGGGTCTATTGTGGGGAATAGGGGAGGGACAGCGGGGTGGGGAGCTGGGGGAGATAGACTGGGGAGAAATGCCAAATGTGGGTGAAGGGAAGGAAGGCAACAAAACACACTGCCATGTGTGTACCTATGCAACTATCTTGCATGTTCTGCACATGTACCCCAAAACCTAAAATGCAATAAAAATAAAATAAATAAATAAATAAATAAATAATTTAAAAATAGCCTCATTCCATAAAGAAATAAATAATTACGAAATTGGTATGAGATTTTCATTTGGTATTGACAACAGATATAAAAAGTTTAATTTGAATAAAGAGAGTCAGAATTAAACAATGTATGATAAGTCATGTATCTTTAAAGGTAAGAGAAAATTATTCTATTCACTACCTCATTAATTTATAAGTTATGATTTAGGAGCCAGAGGAGAGTATCAGTGCAGTTTTTTTTCTTCTGTCCTAAACCAAGTTTTGAAAATTATTACAGTTGATCCTCGAACAATGCAGGATTTGGGGTGCCAATCCCACACATAGCCAAAAACCTGAGTACAACTTCTGATTCCATCAAACAAAACCACTAACAGCATACTGTTAACCAGAAGCCTCACCCATAACATAAACAATTAACACATATTTTATATGTTATATGTATTTATACTATATTATTATTATAAACTAGAGAAAAGAAAATGTTAAGGAAGTCACAAGAAAGAGTAAATATATTTACTATTCATTAATTGAAAGTGGAGCATCATAAAGGTCTTCATCCTTGTTGTCTTCATGTTGAGTAGGCTGAGAAGGAGGAGGAAGAAGAGGAAGGGTTGGTCTTGTTGTCTCATGTGTGGCAGAGGTGGGAGAGGTGGAGGAGGTAAAGGGAAAGTCAGAAGAATTGGGCACACTCAGCGTAACTTCTATTGAAACATGTTTGTATATGAGTGAAACTACACAGTTCATCTCCATGTTGTTTGAGGGTCAGGTGTACTTTTAAAAGGAGAGGAGAAAAGTAAGAGTAAACAGAATGTCAAGCTGGGATTGGGTGGGTAGAGATGGGGAGGCCCTGGGGAGAGGGAAACTAAATGTAAGGTTAGAAGCAGCAACCTCAGTGGGGAGAGGGGTTGTGTGCAGAAACCAGTATAGAGGGCTGTTTCACAGATTAAATGTGAGCGTCAAGCATGACAATAATTCTGGCAACTTCCATGGTAGCACTCCAAACTTCAACCTGAATATCTATGCTTTTCCCTACTCCTACCTTCATTTACTGGCTTTTGGCCCTTTTTTCCTATGCAACAGAAAGTGGTTCATAAACAGTCAAGGGATGAGAAAGAATTAACATAAACCAAATTTTGAAAAATTAAATAGCAAAATAATTATCCTTGAAAATCTAAGTGGGGTGAAAGTGAGGGTTGGGAGTGCAGCATGGGAATCTCAGTGGGGCTCTTGAAGCCTGTGAGCATTATTATTTTATAAGGAAGATTCAAGCATGAGTGGGAAGATTGGATTCCCAACTCTACAGTTTGATGAAGAGTTTGATAAGCATGTTTTTAAGTGAATTTCCAGATTTCTCAGGCTAATTTCTTAAAACTAATTACCTCATTCTTAATTTAAATATGTAAATTCATTTTATGTAAATCTTAAAATGTACATGTGTATAAAAATGTCTTTTCATCCCCAGATATTATAGCTATGGGAAACAAGTTGCTGAATTTTTTATCTAATCCTCTCCATATTTGAGAAACTGAAAGTTGTATTAAATAATGATGGTTCTATTACTTTACACATTATCAGCATGACATTTTATGTTTCTAGTCTCCTTTTCCCAGCCCATTGTAACAAACAAGACTTTTTAAAACAATAAATCATGATACCTTCTTTTATCAACTTATTTTTAAAAAGTTATTTCTTACTCAATTCAAACAGAGAAACAAATTTCTAATGGCATCCATGTGCACTGTTACCAATGACAACTACCAAACTTATAGAATTACTGCATATTTAAACAAACTTAATATGCTCCAGAGAATTCCTAAAGTATTTCTGTGTTTGGCGATCTCTACTACTTCCACACTATATATTTATATTCTTTTTATTTTTATTTTTTCTTTTTCAGGTTGTTTTCCCATAGCATTTTTATATTAGGACATCTCTGTTAGCTATAAACTTTTAGAAGTTTATTTTTAACCCTTGCATTTGTACTCTATTGCATTTATAGAACAGAAATCTGTCCCATATAACAAACCCCTTCTTTTAAGTTCCAAGCTGGCATTTCAGACTGTGACCAGTTGGACAGAAACTTCATTCAGTCACTGACAGTTCATTCTGGCCAGACAAGTGCAGCTGGGGGATTAGAATTTTTCAGTCATTGAGTACTTTTTATTGGAGAAAGATTTGTGGTGCTCAGAAACAGTCTAGTTTATTCCATATATCCTTAAAAGGTCATAAATAATCTAAGAATTATCTAATCAGTATATGTTCTTGCTACATAGGAAAAAAAATTGTGGGAAGAAACAAAGAATTGTTTTTAACTTGGGAAATAATATTCACAGTGATTTATGCATGCTGTATATTTTGAAGACACACATATTTTACTCTGAGATAACTGTTTTAAGACAAGTCAAACATGCTTTATGTTTTATCTGGCTAGAATTCACATAACTTCAATAATTATTTATACTGAAACTGACCAATGAAAACACAGTATATAGTGCAAAAAAGAATGTTTCCCCTCAAAATCCTTGTGATAAATAATTAGACAGTCACTGATAACCCAGAAATTCTGACCGCAGCTTCCACTGAGTGCTATGAAAGCATAGAAAATAATCCAACTTGGGATATGTGAAGTGGGAGGGCAGGGGACCATCTCCTGAAGTAACATCTGAACTCAGTACTAAGGAGGGAACAGGCTTTATTAAGGTAAAGAAAATGAGGAAAGAATATTCCAGAAAGAAAGAATAGCTGGAACAAAACACAGCATTTGGAAAGAGCATAATGTTTACAGGGAACAATAAGCTGGTCAGAATTTCTGAATTTAGAGTTGTGAGTAGAAATTCCAGGCAGGCAATGGAATGAAGGCATGAGCAATGGACTGGTAGCAAAGGGCCAAGAGTGTCACGCTAAGGAATTGAAATCTTACTCTGTAGCTTAAGGGGAATCATAGTACAAACAGATATGCTCTTTTATAACAGATTATAGCAACGAGAAAGGCAAATATTAGTGAAGTAAAATTGATGCCAAAGATACGGATGTGTAGGATATTATATAGAGCAGGTGTAAGATGATGGGAATCTAAGTAAGGTAGGGGTAGTGGGCATGAACACAAGAGAAGAGCCAGGTGAAGGGAACCTCCCTTCTGTTCTGCCCTCTGAAGTTTCAATGATTGAGTCTGCTGAAACAAATTCGCAATAAACAGATTAACAGGAGAAAAGGCATAAAAATGTAGTGCCTGCAGTGGGATATCACTGTGAGTACCCAGTAACCCAATTAGATAATATAAAAAGCTAACATAGCCTTTTTCACAAGGGAAAGGGAAGTGGAGGATTACCGGGACTTTTAGAAGAGTAAATAATTTTTAGGGGAGATGAATGGGCAGAAGTAACAAACAATGGCCTCAGAAAAACATCCTCTGGGCTCTTCAGATAGTACCAACTCTAGTCTACTTTCCTGGGATTAATCTTCCTTGTGTGATGAGATTATGAGCAGGGGGAGGGGAGGTAGCTTAAGATAACTGCATACCTTCTGGAGAAATTTCCCTAGTCTGACGAGGGAACTTCAGAGAAAGCCTCTCCCTGTGCTTTGGGAAAGACAGAGAGTGAGAGACAAGAAGGCGGGAGAAGGTCATAGAGATGTGGGCACTAAGGCTAATAATTCTTTAGTTCAAAGTGCTTAGCACGTAAAGGCACCACAAGTTGCAGTATCATTTTTTCTGAGCTCCAGTAAGAAGCTAGTTAATACATATTTAGAAGACCAAAAAATAATAATAATAATAATAGTCCACATAATTGTATAGACTGATTTTATAGCAAAGCAGAGAGGTTTGGGGTTTTTATATTCTCCTTAGCTGATACCACTGCCATTGCTATCAACTAAGGAAAATATGATTAAAAAAGAAAAAGAAGAATAAGAAGGCTTGACGTAGATGGCTTCAACTTTAGATTAGAGATGCCCAGGAAGAAATTAGCTGGTTTTCTTAATATAAATGTCATGGAAAGACACCAGTTCTAATGTAGGAGTCAATTATGTAAGGTGATTAAAATGATGAGTCTGATTGAGATTGCAGAGAGGGTACTGAATAGAACTGAAACTAGAAATGGGCACAGAACAGAGACTTAGGTGATAGCAATGTCACAGGGCAAACCCTAAAATTGGGGTTCAGCCCAGGAGGCCACGTGGATTCTTGGCTTGGCACGCAGGAAGAAATTCAAGAATTAGCTAACAGAGTGAAGTGAAAGCAGGTTTATTAAGAAAGCAAAGGAATAAAAGAGTGACTACTTCATAAGGCAAGCAACCCCAAGGGCTATTACCTGGCTATTCTTATGGTTATTTCCGGACCATATGCTAAACAAGGGGTGGATTATTCATAACTTTTCCAGAGAAGGGGTGGGAATTCTCAGAACTGAGGGCCCCTCCCACTTTTAGACCATATAATATAGCTTCCAGATGTTGCCATGGCATTTGTAAACTGCCACGGTGCTAGTAGAAGTGTCTTTTAGCACGTTAGTGTATTATAATCAGTGTATAATGAGCAGCGAGGAGGACCAGAGGTCACTTTCATTGCCATTTTGGTTTGGGCCACCTTCTTTATCACCTCCTCTTCATCAGCAGGGTTTTTTGATCTGTGTTTTGTGAAACCAATCCTGCCAAACTCCGTTCTCATCAAAGTTAAAGGACACCAAGGAAGACTATCTCAGAGGTGTGGACAGAATTGAGGAGAGACTCACAAGCCAAAGGGAAGTGGGAGTTCAAAGGGAAACTCCCACTTCAAGGAGAGAGTGGGCAAATTGTTACTGGAGCAGCTACCTCCTGTAAAGTAAGATCTGAAACATTTTCGTTTGCAATTTAGTGATTTAGAGGTCACTAGGTATCTTTGGTCTTGGGTTTGGGGCACTTTCATGGTAGTACAATGGATAAACAGAAGTAGAGAAAAACAAAACTCATTTTTAAAACACATATAATATATAAAATACATATTCTCTAGCCAGATAATATATAAGCAGAGAATGCTACTCCCACCCTACCCTTTCTTTGAAGGGACACACACTTTTTGTTTTTATTTTTGAACGGGAGGAATGGGGAAAGTTCACAGGGTCAGGAGAAAGAGCCTGTAGAGGATACTAATGAGAGCGAGGAACCAGGAAATAATTAAGAACCAGTGGGAAGAAAGGCAATCAATTCAAGAGCAAATGTAGCGGCATCTGCCTCCCACAGGAGAAAACTACAGGAAAGGAAGGACTGATGTATGCTTAGGTGGCTGCATTTATTGGATTAACCTATTTGAATTTAGTTTGCAACTGTTGCTCTGCACCTTCAGATGAATCACAGCCACAGACCTTTAGCTTACCATTTTCCTGTTCTCAAGTGCTTAAGCATAGACAAGTGAAACAGCAAGGTAAAACTGTGCTAACAGGATAGAATTGCACAAGTAAGGTAAAATTACAAACTTAAATATAGTATTAAGATAAAGCAGTCTTGTAATAAATACTAGGTACCTGCTATATACCAAGCACACTGATAAGGATTTTACAAGCATTAAGTAACTGTCTTCATTTATTATTTACAATAATCAACTTAATTTAGTCCTTTATTATTTCCATACCATAGATAAGGCAACTAAGTCAGAGAAAATGACTTCCCCAATGTCGCACAGCCAATGAAAGTTTTATAACATCTCTATCTTACCACCGTCTAAGGCTCACCAATCCCTTTGCTCTCCACATGCAACCTCTCCCTGTAGATATCAGGTGTGAATTCTTTAAAAGTGCTGACTTTCCCTCCTTTGGATGTACCTATATATATGCACTTACCATCATCTCCTTTGATCCAAAGTTGGCCTCCCATCTACTTACTGATCAAATAATGGAAGCCAACTTCATCTTGTGGTCATAGAAGCTTCCAATGACTTAAGAAGTACCGTTGGGGCTCAGAAACTGATAACCCCGTGTCCTTTGTAGGGACATGGATGAACCTGGAAACCATCATTCTCAGCAAACTGACACAAGAACAGAAAATCAAACACCACGTTCTCACTCATAGGCAGGTGTTGAACAATGAGAACACATGGTCACAGGGAGGGGAGCACCACCCACTGGGGTCTGTCAGGGGGAACTAGGGGAGGGATGGGGGCGTGGAGAGTTGGGGAGGGATAACATGGGGAGAAATGCCATATATAGGTGATGGGGAGGAAGGCAGCAAACCACACTGCCATGTATGTACCTATGCAAAAATCTTGCATGTTCTTCTCATGTACCCCAAAACCTAAAACGCAATAATATATATATATATTTTAAAAAAACTGATAACCCAAAATATGACACTTTGACATGCTGAACTAAGGAAACAGTCTCATGATTTCCTTGACCTTCCCCCGACCCATTCTGTATCTCAGTTCTTCCAAAGCACATAATGAAGCTACTCTCTGAAGTCCCCTTACCTAGTTAGAAATCAGAACCCCAAAGAACACAAGTGCCTTCGTCCCTTTCCTGAAATTTCACTAACTAGAGAAGATTAAAACTTACATCACAGAGAAGAAAACTAAAAATCATACAACCCACCTAGAACCCAGAAGAACTTTGTCTCCGACTATTGTCTGTCCTTAGGTCCCATTCAATTCCCAACGAGAATCATTTATAAACAACTGTCTGCTCTTTTGGCCCATTCATTTATAGACCCTCCACTTCGCTTTTCCCAGTGCAGAAAGTATTAATTGTGAAACATGTCTTTTTCTTTCTTTTAGTTTTTATACTTTATATGACTTCCATGTGCATGTGTGCACATTAGTTTGTTATGCTTTTCTCTTTTTAACCTTCTTGTTACAGGGTGTCGGCCATGGACTCTATGATTGGGAGGAAATGTATAATCCTCTTTCCACTTCTATAGTTTTCACAATGAAAAAAGACTCAGATACTATTGAAATGAATAAAAAGCTGTGAAGCCTATACAATGTTAAATGTGAGAAGCTCAGAAAAGAGGAGAAAAATATATTTTGAGACTATCTAAATGTTTGGGAACAGGAACTAGTGCCTTCTATCTAGTGCATCTGGGGATAGCCATGTATGGGGGAAAAATCAGTTTAGTGACTAAAATCAAACTTTTATACTCTTTCACTGAGTTGAAAAATAGTGAATTAAGAAATAATATTGTTTTTAAATCCATTATTCAGTTACCAGTTAATGAAATATTAATTAATGAGAGGATTTTTTCCATAAAATTGTAAGATAATTGTTTTAATTTCACAAACAAAGCAGATCGTTTCATTGATTTTTCAAATTTCTGACAGTATTTTTTTCTCTTCTTTTACTGCTTTTTTCTCTTTGAATTGCTGATGGGTTGATCTAATTACAAAGAGGTCAATTTCAGCATTTGGCCATATATATAACATATATATATAGTAATAAACAAAGTTTATTGAGCTATAAAGTAAGATAATAATATGTAGGTTCACAGCATAAAAAAATACAAAGAATTGAAACTCTGAATATTAACTGGGGATAGTGATAGAGAGGAAAACTATATTTTAAATGAGTTATTCAACTATTGCTATAGAGGAAGAACTTCACAGAGAAGTTACTTAACAGAGAAAGAAGAGAAATGGACCCAGGCATAGGAAACACTGTTCTGTTTCAGAACCTCTGAACATGTATTTTAAAAGAAAAATCTTCACCAACAGTATATTTTTGTATTTGTATTCACCATTATTATTGGAACATTTTTTTTCTTCATTTAGCTGGTTAACCTGACACTGCTGAATTTCTAGTAAGTCTGTTTTAAGGGGCCTCTGTCAAAACTTCTCTCCTCCCACATCCACTGTAAGTAAAAGAGAATTTTATGTCAACAATACAGGGTGTTAGATATTTCAGTTGGTTTGAAGGACTCGATAACATTTCCTTCTCAAGCCTTATTTGAAAGAGTATATTCTTTTCCTACTTTAACTTGAGTCTTCCCTAATAAGAAAAAAATAAAAAGAAAAAAGAACTCTCAAGTTCTCTTGATTCATATAAATGTAAGTGGTCACTCTAGTTGAAGAGTTTGTCATTCTCAGCATCTTGAATAATTTTCCAGGGTATATTGTGCCTCTACCACTACTAGCTGATTAATACAATATGTCTTTACATGCAGCCTTTTTATTCATTCTCTAAATTTAAATAGGGAAACACGTATGTGTCTTCAAGCTGTTGAAGTTTCCTTCCTCTTCCATGTTCACCACTGTATTTAAAGTCACAGTTCTATGGAAGCAACTTTAAGAGTAGGCTTTAATAATTTACTAGGTGGCTTTTGGAAGTTACACTTAATTCAAATGCCTAATCCTTTTGTTTGTCACTGGGAGAGGGAGTTCTGACAAACTGTATTATTGCAATCCCTTTTCAGATAAAGTCTACTTAAAACTTGCCCAGTGATAGAATTTTGTAAGCTAAACTATGTAATTCCAATAAATGTCTTGTCTACCAATTTTAAAAAATAGCAACCATTCATTTATTATAATTCACCATATTAACGATATATACCTATTTGATACAATCTTATATATATCTCCAGACAGGATCATACTTACATATCTGTGGGTAATAATCCTTTTTGAATTTGATGCTAAATTAGCCCAATATTATCAGATTTTAGACACAATTACATTTAGTTTTGAGTCATGTGTATACTTTTGCACTGCATAGACATTAAATAATAATGAGAAAAAATTGATTGGTGTTTATTAAATGTATGTGAGGCAATATTGTGGTTTATGAATGGATTTCTAAGATCACTGCACATTCAGCTAAATTTATTTTCTTGATAATTATCCTGCATAGATAGATGTTTGCTACATGTTCACTTATTTCTTTCCTTTTATGATTTTAATAAAAGTTTCAAAAAACTTATCTTAATTCTGAAAGATAATGCCATGAAAAAAGAAATTGTTAAAAGGTAGAAATTTTTAAGATACCAGATTAAAAGAATGAAATTTATACCACCTAAACACATAAAAAGTAAGCTGGTCTCTGCATACAAAATGAAATAAAGAACTGAGACAAATTTATTTGTATAATAAAAGCCAAAGTGTCACTTTTACCTATAATATTTAGATTATTAATGGTAAGATATTTCTATATTGTATTACACAAATAATTTCTCAAAGTCTATCATATATAATGAGTCCCTAAATCATCTTCCAGCTCCACACTTGCATGACTTTATTTGAAAACGCTGACCCGTTTTGAAGAAGTGAAACATGATGGCATCTAGTTGTCTAAATATACAGCATAAAAGTTTATTTATAAGATGCTGAAAAAATTAGAATTAAGATTTATAGCTAATAAATAATTTAAATAAATTTGTTCTAAGAAGCTAGCTACAAAAGGAAGATAATCCACCCATCTTTACTATAAATGAAATAGAAACTGCGTTGATTGCTAGAAGATAATATACAACCTCTTTGCAGGCTGTGAGGCAAATGCACTTGGGAGTATCTTCCATTCTGATAAGAGACCTTAAAGGTCCTCTGCCTCGGTCAATATAAATCATGGTTCTCATTCTGCTGGTTCCCGGTTACTCCACCTCACTCCTCAACTCTTGTTGGTCTTTGGTTCCAAAGTTATTTCTGTGCTTTGGACTATGAAGATTGTGCATTTTTTATGGACAATAGCTTAGCCTTGAACCTCTGGATCTCCTCCATATTGACCATTTAATTCAGTGCATATTGGCCTTCATGTATTACTTGTCAACACATGTAATATCTTTGAACAATAGCTCCTAAGGACTACAAACAACACTTTACGTATTGACCATCATCTAGATACACTATTATTATTTATAACAGGGCTTGCCAATAAGCACAATGGCATATATTTGTCCCACTTGTCAAGGGAAAAAAAGTGTTGTTTTAAATATTTATACCTAATTTCAATGAGCTATCCTTGAGAGGTTCTCATACTGATTGAAATACATGATGCCCTACGCCCAAAACTATTTGTAAACATTTATCAGAATTCATGAATCAGCATTTGCATGACTTTGAAGTGTTAGATGCTCTGGCTAGAGAATGCTTATGTAATGATGCTTAACAACTAAAATTGTAACTAATGAGAATTTAAATAGGTAGTGTAGTGACTGAACACCTCGTTGCACTAGTAATATTTATTGATCTCACTATGTGGAAAAAATAACTTGTGTTTGAATCCTTGAGCTCCTAGAAAGGTCAGGAAGGAGAGGAATACTACCTAAGATCTGGAAAACAATTTGGTTGGACTTAAATGAGTAAAATATGAGAAAATAACGATTGTTTCCTCCTCTTACAAAATATGAAAACTAAAACAAAACAGGGATAGCAAAATATTGCTAAAAGTTTTATAGATAAGAGCTTGTGCCATCAGCAGCTTGTTAGCTATTTAACAAGCTGTCCCAATTCCTGCCAGCATCAGAGGAACTTTGCACAGGGCTGTGATGGAAGCCTAGATCCTTTGAGAACAGGAATATGGTATGGGCATTGAGAAATGCTACCTTAACTAGATCTCACACTTTAGAGCCAGCAGATAATCTAACTCTAAAGCACTGTTTATTTTTAAAATGATATTTTGAAGAGCCATTACTTACTTAATGAAGGAAGGCTGACTGATGCTAAGAATGTTTTTCTCAGCTTTCAGATTATAAAAACACAAGAAAGTCACAAGCATTTAACACTCTGCCTTTTTAAACATAATCAATGGTTTTAATAAGAACAATGTCCATGTTATAAGCTTTCATTGTTAAAAAAGTATTTCCTAGATCATGAGGAAACACAATTTTGACATTTATTATTGACAATATAATTCAGTATACTATATAATATATATTAAAAGTTGAGAGATCATAGATATATATACATAATTACATATAAGTATATATATATGCTCTTAATTTACTCCCAGTTATGTTTTACTATCTTATCAATTTTGGTACAATCTTAGCATTAGCATCTGCAGTTAATTTACAGTCAGAATTTTATGGCTTTTCTATGATATGAGCAATGGGACATCTGAGACAAACTTGCTACATACCTGAGGCTCCACTCTTTTCTGACATTTGCTGCTGTTCCAGTCAGTAAGACTCTGTCATTCCATACATGGAATGCCCTGTTATGATGGACATTTGCAGACAAGGTAGGAAAGCACAGGCAGAGTCATGTCGTGTGCCCTTTCTACAACCTATGTGTATGGGGTACTCCTTCCCTTGGCACCCACACAAAAATCATTCCTGCATAACACAGAATTGGGTTAAGGTGAACTATTCTAAGGACAACATCTTGAAATGGAAAGGAACAGATGAAGCAGCATTTCTCAAGTGACAGCATTCTACAATGATCACTTTCTAATCCAACCAGAATCTGTGTAGGCAGTTTCACATATGTGTTTATATGTTACATGAATGAGTGATCTATTCCAAACTGCTTGTTCTTTTAGTATTTCTTTTTCTCCCTGAAAATAAAGAGTTGCTTAGGCCTAAGAGTTGACCAGATGGACTGCACAATGGTGTGCTGATACCATTTGTGCAGTGAATGGAAGAGATGATTTCAGAGCTCTCCTATTCTCAAAGGATCTAGGCTTCCATCTGTTGGGAATGGCCAAAGTCAATCTTAATAGTCCAGGTTAGGTGCTAAATTCATTCAGTTACTTAGAGAACTCCCTATCAGGGCCAGACTCTCACTATTTTCCAGTTTTATATGACAATTTAGAGCCCCATGTATGCAAAGCAGTTCAGGTTGCAATAGGAAACATATATCAAACCTGTTCCAGTAAGATCGTTTTTGTTTTCTTAGAGAAGGGAAGAAAAAGAGGCACACTGTGGTTAATGTTTTGCTTAGGTGATAAATCAAGGGCAGAGCCAGGAAGAGGACACAAGTTTTCTGGTTTTCACCTATGACAATACCAAGCAGTCACACACAAGTTTTATTGCTTATGACAGCAGCCAAGTAAAATAAGACAAAGAAAGACTCGGCAGCTTATGTTTTTACCATAACCAACACCCTTCCCACAATTGTTTTAAGCAATATGGTTTGATGTTAACTCCTTAAAAGCCACCCATCTTTTTCTATAGCAGTGATTGTCTATTATTTCCTACAAACAAGTCCTTGCACAGTCTGACTAGACTTGAATTAAGGAGGAATAGTAGATCTCCTCACCAAAGTCCTGATTGTGAAAGTCATCATTGAGAACAGCCACAGGAAACTCAGGGACCTGCCAGCTTATTTGAAAGAGAATCTTTGTGTAAACTGATGCACTCACAAGGAAATAAGACTAAGGATGGGGAAAAAAGACCAGCTGAAATATACATCCGTGGAGGTTTGGAACCAAAGTAAAAGAGGTTTGCTCTCTGACAGCTGGGATTTATTCACCTCAATAACTAAGGCAGGGCACTTGGTCTTTTTTCTTCACATCTCAAGTTTAAGGAAGTGTGCTGGAAAGATAGAAAATTGGACTTTGATTGGAGTGGTTCTCTGGTTCTCCTAACACAGCCTCTTTTTTAAAAAATGAAGGCATGTAGAGAATAATTATTCTAGCTGGAGTCAACATTACCATGATTCATTATCTTAATATGAATGAAACCAGCACAGCCAGGAAGAGGTGAACTATACAAAACAGAGGGAAAGAATAAGGAATACTGCCTCTAAGTCTGCCTGAACTTCAGGAAACTTACTTTTGTGTCCCTCCAGGGATACCAATAGACTTTCACCTATTGATAGTTCTATTTGATACTAACTAGAGCATTTATGGGATGATTATAGCAACGCATTTAATCTTCATCAAATGTAAACATGCATCTGAAGATCGGGGTACACTGGACACAGTTCAGAGCACAGATTCTAGAGCCAGGTTGCCTGCATTCAGATCCCTTATTTACTACTTAAAGACCTAGAACCTTGGCAGGCTACTTCGTTCCTTTGCATCAATCACTGCATAGGACTCTTCTGAGGCATAAATTAGTTCATTTGTGCTAAGAGCTGAGCACTGTGAATTTGTGCCTGTAACCACCCTGCCCCTATTATCAGCAGCAAAATGTTCTGGTTTTTTTTTTTTTTTTTTTTTGCCAATCATTGAGAGCTTGTAAGGTTGCTGAGGTTGGTTGGCCTTGAACTCTTGGCCTCGCCTTCGCAAGCGCCACGACATCCGGCCGGAGCCACTTTGGGCCCCAAAATGTTCTGTTTAAGAGTCCCTCAACTTGTTACTCATACAATTCTATTCACACTTCTTGAGAACTTACTAAACCCTAGAAATTAAGATAGCAGAGTAGCTTTGGAGGTAGACAGCCTGGATTGAGATCTAACCATTTGCACGTAATTTTTCTAAGTTTCATTTCTTTTATGTGTAAAATAGGAATAATAATACCTAACTCTGTATTTTGAATGTGATATCAGCTAGCACATTTCCTCACTATCCTTCAGGAGCAAACTAAGATTAGCTCAATAGCCCATTTCACACTCTCAGAATTTAAAAACACAATGTGACGGTAAAGTAGAAAGAGAAAAACTTTCCTTTTTATAGTCTCTTCTACCTCTTGACAATTTCTTTCAAACATGAGTTGCAAACATCACAGTTGCATAAAGCAAAATGAGCAAAACTCTGACTGTGCCAAGTATTTGTCTTGGAATTTGCCAAAAAACTGCTGTTTATGGGATAGGAGCTACATGGCATATCCTATAGCAAGCAAATTCAAAATCCGTATCATATATTCCTGTTCTCTGAATCTTTTGTTTGGTTGATTGGGTGTTTATTTGTTTTTACCTTCATGGTTCCTGCCTGACCCTTTTTCCCCAGTGTAAATTTCAGTCTCATATTCTGTAGTTGATGGCTATCTCCTGCCTCCCAGATTGTCCTCGGAGCACTACATTCAGCAAAACAACTTTGCTCCCCACACTGTGACTCCCAAACTCACATACCTCAATCTGTCAGGTATTCACCTTACAAATGCCCTTCCATTCCACAATATCCTCAAACATTAATTATCATTAAGAATAGAATTTTCAGATTTTAGTGTGATGCTTGTTTCACATTAAACCCTTATTTGATGCTGTCTTAAAAAAAGAGAAATGTCGATATAGAAAACTAAGTAAATAAAGTATCCTAATCACACTCATGTTGTCTAGTAAGTTATAGTATCTTAGTTACATTTTCAAGAGTATATGAAACATTAGTCCATGCAGATAAATGCACAGCCATGTGTGATAAATAATCCTCTTCAATTCTATTAAGGCTATGTGCTTTCTACTTTCTTGCAGAGGCCAATGACTTAAAAGAAACAAAATGTTCTAAATTTTTCAGTGTGCGCATCTTTGATTTAGGTGGACTCGGTCTTCTAAAAATGTAATAAAAAACATACCAAGGGTTTAACTTGACTTCTCATAGGAGAAGCAATATTGATTGATGCTATTCATTTCTAAAGCAGTTTCATGGCAGGTATGCAGTAGGTCTGCAAACAATCCCCTGTCCTTAATTAAGCTATCGTTGGTATTAGTGTTCACATATTGAATCTAAAATGAAGTTGGCAAAAGCTGTTCACAAACACACTTACTCAAAAAATTTAGATGAGAATTGGCTCTCTTTAGTTTAATCCTCCAGCAAACATTTATCCAGATGCACTTACTCCACCCTGTCACAGGAAAGAACTAGTAATTGTTTCTGTGTACTGGTATGCTCTTATAATTAAGGCTTTGGGAATATGAGTAAAAAGCTGTTTGGTGTATTTAATTAAAGTTAGTAGGAAGCTTCAAGCCAAGCAAGGATTTTTAGTAGTACTTAGTATTTAATACAAATACACCCAGGTGCTTAGATATTTAGGCCAGAAGAAAGTAGAAAGTTGTTATATTCAAAGAGGAACATTATACATTCAGTTATCAAATTCCAGAGAAAGAACCATAGAATATTGGATGCTATGTGAATAGAAACTGTGATTTCATAAATTAGTAGACTAATCAACCAAATTAGAATAATTCAAGTACCTACTATGTGTTTAGTCCTGAGATTTTATTAATTATGAGAGTAAAGATAAATTAAAAAAAAAACAAGAAACCATTTTTAGTCTGAGAAGTGAGACTAGAGAATAAAAACATAGTTAAAATTAAAAGTAAACAAAACTAATTGCTAATAAGTGGTACTAACTATAGAGCAAAATAGGAATTCAGAAAGAGATATCAAAATTAGGAGCAGAATCATCAGGGAAAATTTCACCTATCAGCACATGGCAAGACTTCAAAAATGAAAACCAATTTGCAGGAACTGGTAGTGGGCAATCTGGGACAATTTGAGCAATGGTAACAATTTGGACAATTACTACAAATTAATAATGGTAATAATTGTTATTACAATAATAGATTATAACTCATAAAACAGGAATCTATGAGTCCATACTAATGTAAGTAAATGCTTTTTAAAATTAGTACATGGAAAAAAAACAACAAACAAAATAATAAGAACAAGTACCTGAGAAAGTGACAATTCCTTTAATGATAAAATTCTAATTGATAAAGGTAGAAGAAATGATGGAAATCACAACTCATCATTTTGCAAACAGCAGAGTGATAATTATGCTGACAAGAATCATATTTGGATTTTAAAATTAGTAGGCAAAAGTATAAAAAGAAAAAAGATTGAACAAACATAATTTTAGTGTCACTCTCTACATGGAATTAGAAGAGGAGAAACAGCAACTTTACTGAGTTGGACAGTGCCCTCCCCCCAAAAAATTCATACCCTTTCTGGAACCCAGAATGTGACCTTATTTGGAAATAAGGTCTTTGCACATGTAATTGGTTAAATTAAGATGAGGTTACACTAGAATAACATGGACCCTTAATTCAATATGACTGGTGTCTTTAGAAGAAAAGAGACTAAGAGACAGACACAAAGGAAAATGTCATGTGTTCATGGAAGCAGAGATTGAAATTATGCTTCCAAATGCCCATAAATCCCTGCAGTTCCCAGAATTAAAGAGACAGGAAAGATCCTCTCCTAAAGGCATCAGAGGCAACATGACCTTGAACAAACCTTGATTTCAAATTTCTAGTCTCCAGAACTGTGACAGTAACTTTCTGTTGTTTTCAGCCACCCAGCCTATAGCACTTTGTTACGGGAACCCTGGAAAATTAATACAGTAACTTTGTAGGAGAAATACCTGTCAGATATCCCCCTTAAACAAGTGATTAAAGTTAACATCATTCATAAAAAGATATGAAAACATCAAGTACCTCCTCATACGATGAACCAAAAATGGTACAACTTCACTTTTGCTCTACTCTTGACAAAAATGCATGATGTCGATCTAGTAGGCAAAAAATACCAGATAATTCTAATTAAGAAACATTCCACAGAGTGATTGACCAATACTCTTTAAAATGTCAAGGTTATAAAAGACCAAAAAGAAAAAAAAAAAAGGAGACTTAAAAATTGTCCCAGATAGGAGACTAAGGAGACATGACAACTAAATAAAATGTACAATTCTTGATTGGATTCTGAATCCGAGAAAAAAAAAAGATATTGGTGGAACAACTGGAAAAATTCAAATGATGCCTGTAGATGAATTTAGTTTTCTGGTTTAGGTCATTGGTCTTTGGTTAAATAACACATTATCACTGGGGGACCTGAGTGAAGGGCATTGAGGCACTTAGTATACTATTTTTGCAAGTTATTTAAAGTTCACAAGTATTTTAAGGTAAAATAATTATTAAGAAATTTGTGAATAAGATACAAATGGGAAATAGTAGAGTCAGGCAAGATAGATAAGAGAATGGATCCCTTGTTACATAAATGACAGGCTTGAACAAAGGCAAGAAAGGAACGAGCAGAAGCCAACTGGCCAGGTCTCTGTTGCCAGCAGTGGAAGAGCATGTCAGCACCTGTACTGAGAGCTGCTGGGTTAGGAAAGTCCCCAAAAGTCAGAGGGAAACCTCATAAGGCTGCAGAATTGAAGCTGTGTAGAGTTTTAAGCAAATAAGCTATGTAGAGTTTTAAGCAAAAGCTGTTCATAAATACATTATTCAAAAATTTAGATGAGAATTGGCTCTCTTTGGTTAACCATAAAAGCAATGGTAAATGACAATTTGACAGGAAAATGCAGAATGAATTCTGCTTATATTGACTCTTTAATGTAATTTCTTTCTAAGTCAGTGGCTAAGAAGTTTAAAGGGTCAATGTTTCTGTCTCTGTTCAAAGGTGCTTTTATTTCTGGTTTTCTCATTCCATTTCCCTTAGAGGGAGAATTGAGATTTGGGATGAGGACTGACAGTAGAAATACCACTAAATATCACTTGTCAGAATAATGAGATCATGTCCTTTGCAGGGACATGGATGGGGCTGGAGGCCATTATCTGTAGCAAACTACTGCAGGAACAGAAAACCAAATATCCCTAGGAAACTAATACAGTAACTCTGTAGGAGGAAGACCTGCCAGATATCCCCCTTAACCAAGTGATTAAAGTTAACAATATTTGTAAAAAGATATGACAACATCAAGAACCTCCTCATCTGATGAACCAACAACAGCATAGCTTTATTTTTGCAGAACTCTTGACAAAAACACATGACATCGATCTAGTAAGAAAAATATATCCCATAATTCAATTTAAGAAACATTCCACAGAGTGAATGGCCCATATGTTCTCATTATAAATGGGAGCTAAATGAGAACATGTAGACGTATAGAGGGGAACAACACACACTGGGGCCTATTGGGAGGTGGAAGGTGAGAGGAGGAAGAGGATCAGGAAAAATAACTAATGGGTACTAGGCTTAATACCTGGGTGATGAAATAATCTATACAACAAACCCCATGACACAAGTTTACTTATGTAACAAACCTACACATGAACCCCTGAACTTAAAGTTAAACAACAACAAGAAAAAAAGAAGAACAGCACTAATCAGAAAATATAAATTACTAGTATTGAGGAAACAAAAATGAATAATCCAAATACAAAAATAATAGAAATTGTATGAGTTAAACTAAAGGAAGAACTCAAGGCCACAGCAGCCACACGATAGGCAGAATAATGATCCAAATTCTTAGAAAGTTAGTAGAATAATAAAAAGAAACTACAGGACTATTCTCTCTCTGCTCAAGGTTGTTCTGATTCCTTCTAAATCATATGTCAAGGTCAAGGCCACAGACTAAAGATAAATAAAAAGAACCAAGTAAAGGTCAAAAGAAGTATGTCACCAAGAATTCAGAGCACTCAAACGTAATTGTAAAATAGATCCCAATGTAATACAGTTTGACAAGATTGGAGGGAAAAAATAATTTAAAATGGACCCTACCATCATAAAAGTTCATTAATTCCAGTTCAACTCAGGGATTTGGCAATCATTTACCATAGATTAAGCTGACATTTACCTTTACATTATCTCAAAGAAATATTGTGCTAAGCAGATTAATAATGTAAACAAAAGTTACTGTTTTAAAAGCTTTTTGTGAACCGAGTGTACCCAAAAAAGAAAGATAATAGTGTTATAGCAATGATGGCTTAAACTTTGTTGCTGTTACTAAAAGCTAAGCTTTCATTTATTTTTAAAGGGGTTTATGTTAAGGTTTAAATCTCACTGTTTAAAATCTCAACTTTTTATTTCACAGTCCCTATTATCAATCACTGGATAACTCAGTATCATGAGACAATAAAACTTTTGGGAAACAAATAAATATTTTTTTTTGTTGTTCTTGCTCATCTGCCTCTAGGTGTCTGCTTGCCACAAGTTAAACACAGTTATCTCAACAAGCAAATATCAGGAGGGATTTGCAGGGGCTTGGGTAACATAGGAGTGTAGAAATTTGTATGAGAAACAGGTGGCCTATTTTTTCTAAATAAAATATTTTTCATACACAAGTAATAAATGAGGTCTCAGTGAGGTTTTCCAAAAATGAGAGAGGAAAAGAACAAAAAGGAAAGGCTAGAACAGTAAAGATAAATGGCTTCTATCCAAGATTCCACACCACACTGGAAAAGAATTATCTCACTGGGGGGAAAAATAAGACAAAGGTACAAAAGAGTTGTTTTCTTCTCTTCTTTCTCCTGTTTCCCAGTTTAACAAAATCCTGGTCCACTCACAAAAACAAGTTATCTACAGCCAGCTCTTTCGGGCACCGAGATTTCCGTGAGCCCTTCCACTTCTTACACTTTCTTGGAGAAGAGAGTAAGTCATTCCCGTGGGGCCCAGCCTCACGGTCCTGTGGCCCAGTTCCCTAGCAGTCCTCTAACAAGGGCATGCACTCCATGAAAATCCAAAAAGGTCTACTCCCTGCTCTCATGTTCCCAAAGTTTTAGAAGCACAAGCAAGTACAATACAGAAAATTCAAGATGCCTTAATGTAATTCACTTACAGACTCTATACTGCAGTTTGTGTCATTTTTCCAATGATCCCTATAGGAATAAACTTTGGGATTTGTTTAAAACTATGCTTGCTGTTCTATGGGAGTTATGACAAAAAGAGTCTTTTTCTCTTTGCTATCCTTGGAGGTATATGTTTAGAGTTCTTGGTGAGAATGAGGGCTTAAGAGATAGCTTGAGTTATCCTTGACTTTTGCTGTAGGAGGGGCAACAGACTTGCTGACATGGGGGCTTCATAAATGGATGTTTCTAGGAACTACCTAACTACATAATTTTATAAAATGCATGCTTTCCCTGAATGACTATGAATCTGAAGAGGTTTTCCTGGAAGAAATAGACACTAGGTTTTTTAAAAACCTATAGTCTCTAAATAGTTATAAAACTACCATTACACCACACCCTTCTCAAACTCATAACCTAACAACCTCCAAAGCTGTCAGGAAAACTTGTGTATATTAGGAAGGCAAAGAAAATTGGATATATTAGTAACCAATGAGTAATTTTATTGTCTTATGCCAAAGTAGAATATGACAAATGATTTATAAATTTTTAGAAAAATAATATTAATGTACATATTTTCCAGGAATTTTCAAATGACAAAAGTTGACTCATACTGGTCCAGTTGCAAGAGATGGGAAGACATATGGAGAAGAACCTGGTTAGAAATAGAGAGAAATTTATGCTCAGGTAGATGATAAATCTCTACTTTCGCTGCAATTAGACATTGCCATATCATATTAAATGTTGTTGGCTAGAATTTTCTCTATTCCTCAGGTCTACCTTCTTTGTTGATGACTTTATTCTGATACAGATTTCTTCAAATGGTAACAAAAATAGCCTCTGAAATTTCTATATTGACATCCTTTTATCTCAGCAATCATGAAAGAAAAAAAAAAGGAGCATCTCTTTTCATATGCTTCTGGAAAATTTCTAAGTTTAAATCTCAATGGAAAAACGTGTGCACATTCACTAACTTACACACACACAACACATACACACACAGAGAGGCAAACCACACCACTACCACCATGGTCAACAACAACAATCACTGTCCCTATTTAAGTCAGATTTTAATCACTATAGCCAATGATGGAATGCTCTAATTGGCATACCTGGCTCATGTGCCAAACCTTAAAATTTGGGATGTAGTGTAGAAGTTCCACACCTGGAGAAGCAAGTCAGAAAAAGGCTACTCTCTGCACCTTATACCCAGAGCAGTGGCTCAAAAGATGTTGTAGAGGGTGAAAGGCAATCCACAAAAATGAAGACTTCTAAAGGCATCCCCAAAGAAAATGACTCATCTGAAACGATGTGGAGAATTTCAAACCTAACGGCTCTCTCAAAAACAATGGAGATTTTGGTGGTAAGCAATTAAGAAAAGGCTGATAGTTCCATCAGAAAAATAAACTAAATGATAGATTTATGGTCAACATCACGTCATTGCTCTGCAACCTAAGCAACAGAGCTAGACTCTGTCAAAAAAAAAAACCAACCAATTCTATATAAAATAATAAAGTAAATTTAACAAAAATGTATAAAATGCATACTCAAAAAATCATAAAGACAATATTGAAAGAAAATAAAGATCTAAATAACTAAAAAGACATTCCATGTTCAAGGACTAAAAGATAATGTTGTTAAGAGGCAATATTTCTCAAATTAATCTACAAATTCAATGCAATCTCTACCTAAATCTCACCTCCCTTTATTCTGTAAATATTGGCAACCTGATTTTACAATTCATATGGAAATATGGGACCCAGAATAAGCAAAACAGCCTTGGAAAGAAAGAAAATTGAAAGACACATTTCTCCACTTCAAAACTTAATACAAAAAGCTATAATAAGTGCACATCAAGACGATGTGGTACTGCCATAAACATAGATATGTAGATCAATGGAACAGAATTGAGATGTCCAAAAGTACATCTTCACATTTATAGTAAATTTATTATTGACAAGGGTGTCAAGATCATTCTGTGGGGAAAGAACAGTCTTTTAACTAAACGGTGCTTTAAGGACTAGATATTCAAATAAAAAAGAATGAATTTAGACAACCCTACATCACACCATATACAAAATATTAGCTCAAACTTAAAAATTAACACTGAAGACTTAAATGTAAGAGCTAAATTTATAAAACCCTTAGGAAAAAATATAGTCATAAATCTATGACTTTGGATTAGTCAATGGTTTCTTATATATGTTGCCAACAGCATAAGCAAAAAAGAAAAAAATAGAAAAATTGGATACCATCAAAGTTTAAAATTATTTTTTCAAATAACAAGAAAGTGAAGAATTAACCCACAGAATGGGAAAAAATGAGCATATCACATATCGTATAAAGGACCTGTACCTAAAATAGATAAGAACTTTTACAACTCAATGGAAAAGACAAAGGACCTAATTAAAATATAAGCCAAGAATATAAACTGACATTACTGCAAAGAAGATATGTACATGTTCACTAAGCATGTGTAAAGATGCTCAAAATCATAATCAGGGAAAAGCTAATCAAAACTACAATGGAATACAACTGCAAACCTACTAGAATGCATATTATCTTTTTTTTCTTTTCTTTTCTTTTTTTTTTTTTTTTGAGATGGAGTTTCGCTCTTGTTACCCAGGCTGGAGTGCAATGGCACGATCTCGGCTCACTGCAACCTCCGTAGGATGGCTATTATCAAAAAGACAAACAATCGATGTTAGAAAAGAGGTTTAAAAAACTGAAACATTTATCAACTGCTGGTGGGAATATAAAATAGTACAGTTGCCTGCAGAAACAGTCTGGCATTTTTTTGTAGGTTAAATGTAGAATTACCACGGATCCAGCAATTCCATTTCTAGGCATATACCTAAGAGAAATGAAAACATATATATGCCAGCACAAAAATGTTCATAGCAATTTTATTCATAGTGAAACTACCTTAAGATCCCTCATCTAATGAATGAATAAATAACATGTGGTATACCTACTCAACAAAATATTACTCGGTGATGAAAATAAATTAACAGATTTCTGATATGGCATATAAGAGTGAAGAAGTCACCCTCACAACAACAGGTAATAAGCTGAACAAACTGAAAGTGAACAGTTCTTCTTAGATCCATCAGATAAATGAAATCACAGGGCAAACTACTGCATAAAAATTGGAGAAACAGACAAAGGGATACAAAACAAGTAGAAACTGATGAGTGCCAAGCTCTGCACAAAGCAGGGCTGGGGTAAAGAAATCTGAATGAACTGTAAATGATAAACCTCTAGAAGCTCAGTGTAGACAATACTGAGAGTTTAAAACTGTAGGGGGACTCAGTCATTAAAAAAGGAAAAAAAAAAAAAAAAAACCTTACACTTTTACAAGTTTTACCTCCAGGAGCTCTACCAGGCCCTCACAATGAATATTTTTTAAAAGTCGTCCCATGTTTCTATCAGGAGGAAGGGAAGTTAAATGATTACAAATATGCCAGAGAATTTTGTTTTTTATAACATGAGCTGCCTTTACCATATCCTAACCTGCTGGGATTTTACGAGTATCTGACTGACCTGTGCAAAGAAAGATACACAACTCAAGCCAGCACTAGACTTCTACCTTGGGGAGAGAAATACCTAACTTTAGCCCAACCTAGAATTATGTACCTTGCAAACCATTTTTCACAAATAGTAGAGAAATAATGACTTTTATAGACAAATGAAAATTGAGGAAATTTACTGAGTGTAGACCTGCTTTGCAAGAAATGGTGAAAAAGTAAAATTATATAGCTCAGAAAACATATAAACAAAAAGAAAGAAAATGCATTGAAGAAAGAATAAGTAAAGGTAGAATAAACACTCCTACCTTTCTAATTCTTCATTAATCTAACAAAACCATATGTTCAAAATAATCTATTTGACTGTTTGCTTATGTGTGTGTGCACATGCATATATATTTATATACTTATGTATGCATGAAATGTATGAAAGAAATGATCAAATGAACAGGAAAGAAGAATTAGGATCATTATTGTTATTATTGTAAGGAACTCATGCTACCTGTGAAGGAGTATGGTGTTATTTGAATGTGAATTTGAGTTACTTGTAAATGTATATTGCAAACTCTAAAGCAACCACTTTAAAAATCAAAACAAGAAAAGAAAGAAAAGAAAAAATGTGAGAAAACTAAATCAATTAAAATTGCAAAAGGCAGAAAGAGTGTGGCAGTCTTCCAGAAGTAGAAACAAAGAACAAGGGCAAAAAATAGAAAACAGCAAAAATATGGTAGATGTCAATCCAACTATATCAATAATAATTAAAACATCAATGGTCTAAATACCCCAATTAAAAAGCTGAGATTGTCAGACTGGGTCAAAAAATATACTCAATTATATGTTGTCTACAAGAAACCCATTTTAAATATAGAGACACAAATTCAATGTAAAGGGATGAAAAAGATACACTATACTAACACTAATAAAAAGAAAGTGGGAGTAGCTAAATCAGTTTCAGACACACCAGAGTGGTTTTTAGAAAAATGAAATTTTTTTGTATTAATACAAAATGTATAATAGTAACTATTATAGATTTGTCAAAACACTTAGACTGTACAACACCAAGGGTGAATTTCAAGGTAAATTATAGTGATGTGCCAAAGTAAGTTTATTAATTATATCAAACATACCACTTAGTGGAGAATGTCAATAGTGAGAAGGCTGTACCTATGTGGGAACTGGAATATTTGAGAACTCTCTGTACTTTCTGCTCAATTTTGCTGTTAATCTAAAATTGCTCTAAAAATAGTTAATTAGGAAAAAGGAAATAAATTAAACTGATTGATAGTACAAAATGATGAACCCGGAAAACATTGTGCTATGTAAAAAGCCAGGCACAAAAGATTACTTTTGTATGATTCTATTTATATAAAATGTTCATCAGAATAGGCAAGTCTAGAGAGACAGAAAATAGACTAGTGGTCACCTAGAGCACTGGAAGTTGGAGAAACGGGGATGTGATTGCTAAATGGTTGTGCTTTCTTTTTAAGGTAATGAAAATCTTCTAAAATTGCTGTGGTGGGTAGTCGGGGGTGGTGGGAGAAGGAGGAAGCGGTGAATCACTTATAAATGGCGCCGAAGCAGGACCCGAAGCCTAAATTCCAGGAGGGTGAGCGAGTGCTGTGCTTTCATGGGCCTCTTCTGTATGAAGCAGTGTGTAAGGTTGCCATAAAGGACAAACAAGTGAAATACTTCATACATTACAGTGGTTGGAATAAAAATTGGGATGAGTGGGTTCCGGAGAGCCGAGTACTCAAATATGTGGACACCAATTTGCAGAAACAGCGAGAACTTCAAAAAGCCAATCAGGAGCAGTATGCAGAGGGGAAGATGAGAGGGGCTGCCCCAGGAAAGAAGACATCTGGTCTGCAACAGAAAAATGTTGAAGTGAAAACAAAAAAGAACAAACAGAAAACACCTGGAAATGGAGATGGTGGCAGTACCAGTAAGACCCCTCAGCCTCCTCGGAAGAAAAGGGCCCGGGTAGATCCTACTGTTGAAAATGAGGAAACGTTCATGAACAGAGTTGAAGTTAAAGTAAAGATTCCTGAAGAACTAAAACCATGGCTTGTTGATGACTGGGACTTAATTACCAGGCAAAAGCAGCTCTTTTATCTTCCTGCCAAGAAGAATGTGGATTCCATTCTTGAGGATTATGCAAATTACAAGAAGTCTCGTGGAAACACAGATAATAAGGAGTATGCGGTTAATGAAGTTGTGGCAGGGATAAAAGAATACTTCAATGTAATGTTGGGTACCCAGCTACTCTACAAATTTGAGAGACCACAGTATGCTGAAATTCTTGCTGATCACCCTGATGCACCCATGTCCCAGGTGTATGGAGCGCCACATCTACTGAGACTATTTGTACGAATTGGAGCAATGTTGGCCTATACACCTCTGGATGAGAAGAGCCTTGCTTTATTACTGAATTATCTTCACGATTTCCTAAAGTACCTGGCAAAGAATTCTGCAACTTTATTTAGTGCCACTGATTATGAAGTGGCTCCTCCTGAGTACCATCGGAAAGCTGTGTGAGAGGCGCTCTCACCCACTTATGTTTGGATCTCCGTAAACACATTTTTGTTCTTAGTCTGACTATCTCTTGTACAAATGATGTGCTTTGAAGATGTTAGTGTATAACAATTGATGTTTGTTTTCTGTTTGATTTTAAACAGAGAAAATAAAAGGGGTAATAGCTCCTTTTTTCTTTTCTTTTTTTTTTTTTTCATTTTAAAGTTGCTGCCAGTGTATTCAATGATGGACAACAGAGGGATATGTTGTGGAGTGTTTTATTGCCTAGTTGACAAAGCTGCTTTTGAATGCTGGTGGTTCTATTCCTTTGACACTACGCACTTTTATAATACGTGTTAATGCTATATGACAAAATGCTCTGATTCCTAGTGCCAAAGGTTCAATTCAGTGTATATACCTGAACACACTCATCCATTTGTGCTCCTTTTTTTTTTAATGGTGCTTAAAGTAAAAAGCCCATCCTTTGCAAGTCATCCATGTTGCTACTTAGGCATTTTATCTTTGCTCAAATTGTTGAAGAATGGTGGCTTGTTTCATGTTTTTGTATTTGTGTCTAATGCACGTTTTAACATGATAGATGCAATGCATTGTGTAGCTAGTTTTCTGGAAAATTCAATCTTTTAGGAATTGTTTTTCAGATCTTCAATAAATTTTTTCTTTAAATTTCAAAGAACAAAAATAAATAAATAAATAAATAATAAAATTGCTGTGGTGAAGGTGGCATAACTGTGTCAAAATATCAAAGCCCATTAAAATGTTCACCTTAAATGGGTGAGTTTATGATAGATGAATTATAAAAAAAGCTGCTTTAAAATATTTTGAATTCTTAACTGAGCTCCCAGAAAAGGAAAGGAAATTCATATAAGTCAAAACAAAAGAAAAGTATAGTAGTAAATGTATAAGGCTGCAGCTTCCCTATGCAAAATTATTGCTATCATCTCAATGCTAGTGTTTAGCAACCAAGGAGAAAATACTTGGTACTAGAAAAAGCAAGAATTTGAATTGAGGCTTCATGCACTAAATTAGAACCCATAGTAAGATTCTGAGCGAAGGTATAGATTAAAACAAACTATTTGCCTGCACAGGGTGCCATCAGCAAATCTTATCTAGAACTGAGGTAAGACTTATACCAATGACCTATACCTCTTGTCAGTTTGGAATTCCAATTTATGCTATTTATGTGGTTCACAAATCTCCAAACTGAATATTAAATAAACTGTATCCCAGAAATATTGAGGACCCTGGGGCTTCTGGAAAAATCAAGTGCAAAACCATGCTCAAGGCATAACAGTTTTCCATACCTCAAAATCACAACTGAGCATAAGATCTTATCTGCAAATTTCAAAATAAAATAAGGCAATCCCCTGAGCAAGAATCAAAAGCTAGAACAAATATTAACTTAAACATCCTTAAAATATCAAGTGTGTGACAGAAACTATAAAATGAGTATGTTTAAAATGTTAACATGAGTCAAACTAGAGAGACTTGAAAAGAAATTAGAAATTCTGAAAAGAAAAAACATACATTTTAAAAGGCAGTGGTTGGAGTAAATAGCAGATTAAGTAAAGTTAAAGTAAAGATCAGTGAAGTGGAAGGTAGATTGGAGGAAATTATCTAGAATGAAGGAAAGAAAAAATATGGAAAATACGGCAAAAATATGAAAAGCTGTTATTTGTGTGATAGAGACCTAAAACCCTGACTTGATGACTACATTTATTTATGTATGAAACAAAATTGAATTTGTACCCCATAAATTTATACAAATAAAAAAATTAAGAGTCCAGAAGAAGAGAATGAGAAGTTCCAAACTATTTATAAAAGTATTGCCAAAAGGAGAGCATTAAGAAAATGAAGGAAATGCAATAATGAAGGACTAATTATCTGGAATTTTTCTAGATATCAAAAGATTTGAGTATGGAGCTTAAGAGGCAAAATGAATCCTAAATAAGATAACTAAAATAAAAATCTATACCTAGACATATCAGAGTGAAACCACAGAACACCAAATATAAGAAAATATCTTTAAGGAAACCAGAATAAAAGATAGTTTACCTTTAAAGAACAAAGAACTAATATAGACATATTATAGACAGCAGAATTCTTACCAGCAACAGTTGGTATTAAACCAGAAGATGGTATAATATTTTCCAAGAGCTGAGAGAAAATAACTGCCAACCCTCAGCTCTATACTGTATAATTTTAAAATTCAAAATACTTAGAAAAGTAACATTTCTTTTAGTGATGACATTCGATAAACAAATGCTGAATCTCATTCTCCTCCTTCCCTCCAAATGCCTATCAGCACTCCTCTTGGGACAACCCCATCTAGAAACCATTGGACAAAAGAACCCATGGATGCCGTTCATATAGTTTAGGCTCCAGGGACAGGCAGCAAAGTGAACAAGAATGGAAATACCTCTAGAGGTGTAAATAAAAGAGACTGAACTAGTTGTCCAATTTATTCACTATCTATCTTGTAGTGAATTATACATTATTGAATTTTGGAGCAATCATAATATTTAAAATATTTTATTAATACTTAGACACTTAAAACACCAAAATAATGATAGTAATTGAATTATAATCAATTAAATAAAAGAAGAATCAGTTAGTATTTACTGATATACATAAAAAAGGAAAAGTGAAAAAAGCCAATAGAAGGTTAACTAATAAACACAGGAAAAAAATGGCACAGTTAGAAAATCACTTTTGCAACCATGATTGTAATAATCAATTCAGGCAAGAATCATTGATGGACACTAAGCCTGGTAAGTGAAAGTTTAATTAGAAACAGGATATTTACATAGCCAAAAAGTATCTCTTCTTGAACTACTTTTAAGATATAAAAGGAAAACAATAATTTTAGAGTGGAGAAATTTGGTGTAATCTAAGTGATCTGGTATTAACCAAGTGATCAAAATTAAGAGAAAAATGATTTCATTAGCCTTCTAAAATAACACACTGAGAAAGACACATCATTTAGGCGGTAAATGCATAATTTGGACATAATTATGAGGAAACTTCAGAAAAACTCAAATTGAGGGAAGACCTATGAAATAAATGACTTGTATTCTTCAAAAATATCAATATCATAGAGCAGTAGTCCCAACCTTTTTAGACCAAGGACCAGTTTCATGGAAGACAATTTTTCCACTGCCAGGGTTGAGGGTGAGGGATGATTTTGGGATGAATCTATTCTACCTCACATCATCAGGCATTAGTTAGATTATCATAAGAAGCACACTACCTAGATCCTTCACAGGCACTGTTAACAATAGGGTTTGTGCTCTTATGAGAATCTAACGCTGCCACTTAATATGACTTAAGGTAGAACTCAGGTGGTAATGCTAGCTCACCAGCTGCTCACCTCCTGCCAGGCAGCCTGGTTCCTAACAGGCCACAGACCCATACATGTTCATGACCTGGGGGTTGGGAACCCCTGTAAAGAACAACAACAATAAAAAAAAAGGCTGGAGAATTGCTGCAGGCTAAAGGAGATTAAACTGACATGACAAAAAAAAATGAAATGCATGATCATAAACTAGATTCTGGGCTGAAAAAGAAAATGCTCTAGAGGACTTTAACTGTACAATTAGCAAATTTAGATAAATGTATTATATTGTGTTGAATTTTGTTAAATTTCCTGATTTTGATAATTAGATTGAGTTTATATAAGAGATTGTTCTCAGTAAGTAAAGACTGAAGTATTTAAGAGAAGATGAACGTGATATCTACAATTTACTTTCAAATGGATTAAAAAATAAATAATATATATTTCTTATATATTAGTATATATAATAAATGGGGGGAGAGACAGAAATGTCAAATAGAGTAAAACATTGAAAACTGATTATTCTGAGTAGAAGATATATGGAAATCTTTAGACTATTCTTCCAAATTTGAAATAATTTCAAAATAAAAAGATAATAAGCAAAAAAATCAACTTAGTGGTATAAAACTCTACAAAGCTCACTATGCATATCTTAGAAATTTTCACCATTATTCAAAATAAACTTACTGACATGAGGCAAATTTTTTTATTTATAATACATATTACATATGGAATAAACTGTGAATGATCCAAAGAGCTAGTTGGAAAATCAGATATAAACTAGCCAAGAAATAGGCAATTTCTTTTTATAAAATATACACCTTTATTTCTAAAAATACATAATGAAGAATTGACTTAAATTGTCTTAAGTCTAGTTGCTGTACAAATATTTTTTAATAAATGTGTAGACTTTCAATATATTATCATAGTCTAGTTGCTGTACAAATATTTTTAATAAATGTGTAGACTTTCAATATATTATCATAGCATCTAAACTCTTCCATTAAAAAGATTTCAATAATCACCCTGATATTATTTTTCCTCTCTTACCATATTTTGCTTTGATCTACTAAAATATTTAATTTATTGGTGTAAACATATTTGATATCACCTGTCTGTTCACTTCTTAGAAATTAAACAGAAAAAGAAAATGTGTTACTCTTTCAGCTTGTGAATGAAATAGCCCCACTTGTTAACACAATAGGCTCCCTGGGACTAATGACATTCTAGGGAGGAGGAAACAATAAACCAAGAGAGCCTGTGACCTAAGAGAGCTGTCTAGACAACTGTCTTCATGGGCTTTGCTCCTTGGCCAAGGTGTCATGATGCCCACTCACTTGCACAGTACCCAAGATAAGTCTCCTCATGAATACTTCCTCCTATCCCCGCTTTTGAGAATTCATAGATCATATAGGCATAGCCATAAACTGAAAGCTTACAGACAAAATTTTGCCCCATAGACTTAGGCACCACTCCACTGCCCTCAGTGCTTTTTATTTTTTTAATGTGTCAAAATTTTAATCTGAAAATTTTGAAATAAAAATCTAGATTTTTAACTTAAAAGACAATCTAAAGATCTGGCAACCCTGTGCCTGATTCTCAAATGAAAGCATTTAGCTGAAGCTGAGCTACAGCAAAACCTTTCAAGTGGGGAATATGTTTCTTAAGGTAATGGTCTCTGCCATTCCTTATTATCTTACTCCAGGCTATTTCGTTGCTTACATCATTTGCCTTGCCCCAGTCAACATTTAAGTTTGGGCCTAAACTCTGGGATATGCAAACAAGTTTCCACATGCACATTATTTCTATTATCCATATTTAACTTTGTATGAATCAGTTCATGTGATAAGGACAACAGTTTCTGGTAGCTAGTAATTTTAACCCTATCAAGATAGTGAAACACTATGGTAGTTGTCATCTAGGCTGCAGTCATAAACCTCATCATTGTTAAGAAATATCAGTCTCCAGTTTAAATCATATAATCAACCCCATTTCCTCAAAAGCTTATATTTAGCAAATACAATGATTTTAGAAAGGTTAATTTTGGGTTTCAGTGACAGGCAAATTGAAATTTGTGGGAAGATGTGGGTCAGAGAGAGCAGTTATAATTTTTTTTTTTTAAAAAGGTGCTATATAAAAAAACTGGACCAGAAAACTATTTTATTCTAGCAAAAAAGAAATGTGCCATAGAAGAAAAGGGAATAAAAGAAAGAAAGAACCCTGGAATAGGGAGTTTTCTTAAAGCAATGCTATGTGCAGTTCACAAAATGACAAACACTGGCTTAGGGTCAACTGTCTGCAAAAGAGTGAAATTTTACCTAAAATTACACACAGGGTTACATCTGGAATACGGAGAGAAAAGAGTAAGCTTCCACAGAGCTGGAAGATACTGCAGATAATGAATGGAAGGAACCAGACTAATATAGCAAGATTTATGAAATCACATTCAGTGGAGACTCTCTGAACCTGTATATTATCTACCTGGACATATTGGAAGACCCAGTTTTCCCACATTTTAACGTAATACTTTTGCTCTCTAAATGGCTTACTAGGAGTAATGTACTTAAGGTCTGTGGCAAAGATGAGAGGTAGTCTTAGGGAACAAGAATGGTAATGTCATACCTAAATCTCAGTGTGACAAAACGAAAGAAGAGGAAATCGCTGCTATACTACTATGTTAAGTATAGTATACCGAAAATGCTTATATTCATACATCACTTTATAACACAGAAGTTTCATTAACAGGGTTGAGCCTTACAAAATCTCTTGGGTAAATAGAACAAATAACCACAGATTTTGATGCTATTTGTTTTCTTGTTTTTAACAAATGTAGAAAGTACATGACTCAAGATTGGGTTACTTAGTACTAGAGTATAGGTTTTCGGACACCAAATCAGGAGGACAAGTCCATTATCATATGTATCATGGCTACTAAAAGAGATTAAAAATAAACCCCTGAGCCCTGTTTATTGCTATTATCATCTTAATCATTATAATCGTTACTCTACTGAGCACTGACAACCTCAAAGTGATTATGGCAAGACTGGCACATATTCTCACACAATCCATTGATAAAAACCACTATTATTGTCTTTTCTTTGTAAGAAAACTCAAGAGAGTGTCTTGTCCAAGTTTCCACAGTTTATAAGCATCAAATCTAAAATTTGAATCCAGGTGAGTTTTGTTTCAACATTTCAAAGCCAATATCCTCTTAACTGTTATGTTAAACTGTGGTTAATCAGTTTATTTCATTTTACTCTATATCCAATATGGCTTATGGCCTGCATTGCCATTCATAACAATATAGGTATTTATTGTACTTTCAATTGAAAACATTTTATTAGGAGAAATTGCCTCATTACAGCCTCCTTGGCAAATAGAAAAGTGAGTGTGATCCAAGATGGCTGATCGCTAACAGCTCGAGATTGTAGCTCCCAGTGAAAACCCAGAAAACAAGAGGACGCCACACTTTCAGACGAATTTTCGTCACTCACGGACCAGAAGATTTCCAGTGGAGGAGCCCCGCGGGTCGCCAGCGTGACTCTTGTGGCCAGCGCAGCAGTTTTGCCATTGCCTCGGTGCAGCAGCTCTTCATGCAGAGTAAACGGGACTGGTTCCCCTACTGACTGGCGTTTGGAACTCTGGGAAGGCAGAGCCCCTTGTTGCTGACTCAAGAAGGAAGCCAGACCAGAGATTCCCAGGCAGAAGAGCACCAACAGTCTTTTCACTGCTGTTTTGGCCGGTGCAGTGGGTTGCTCGGATTCCAGCACTGGGAATAAATAAATTGGACGTCCACTTGGAAACCTAATTAGAAAGGTGGTAATTGTAAAGACAACAGATGGATAAATTCATAATACAGGAAAAAAAAAAACAGCCTAAAAAGGCCAAGAATACCCAAAATCAGAACCCCTCTCCCTCTACAGGGGATTGCAATTCCTCATCAGCAACGGAACAAGCCCTGATGGAAAAGGACTGTGTTCCATTATCTGAAGTAGGC
Source organism: Saguinus oedipus (assembly GCA_031835075.1). Lineage (NCBI taxonomy): Eukaryota > Metazoa > Chordata > Mammalia > Primates > Cebidae > Saguinus > Saguinus oedipus. The sequence goes on along the minus strand of CM063170.1, from coordinate 181,996,131 downwards.
TTCAGAAGGTGGATGATAAGAAACTTTTGGGAGTTGAAAGAACTTGTTCTAACCCAATGTAAAGAAACTAAGAACTTTGAAAAAAGGTTTGACGAAATGCTAAAAAGAATGGACAATATAGAGAGGAATATAAATGAACTAACGGAGTTGAAAAATACAACACGAGAACTTAGTGAAATATGCACAAGTTTGAATAGCCAAATTGATCAAGCAGAAGAAAGGATATCAGAGGTCGAAGACCAACTTAATGAAATAAAACGAGAAGACAAGAATAGAGAAAAAAGGATAAAAAGGAATGAGCAAAGTCTCCAAGAAATATGGGACTATGTTAAAAGACCTAATCTACATTTCATAGGTGTACCTGAATGTGATGGAGAGAATGAATCCAAGCTGGAAAATACTCTTCAGGATATTATCCAGGAGAATTTTTCCAATCTAGCAAAGCAGGACAATATTCAACCCCAGGTAATACAGAGAACACCATAAAGACATTCCTCAAAAAGAGCAACCCGAAGGCACATAATTGTTAGATTCATCAGGGTTGAGAAAACACTAAGGGCAGCCAGAGAGAAAGGTCAGGTTACCCACAAAGGGAAGCCTATCAGACTTACAGCAGATCTCTCAGCAGAAACCCTACAAGCCAGAATAGACTGGGGGCCGATATTTAACATCCTTAAAGAACAGAATTTTCAGCCCACAATTTCATATCCTGCCAAACTAAGCTTCACAATTGAAGGAAAAATAAAATCTTTTATGAACAAGCAAGTACTCAGAGATTTTATTACCACCAGGCCTGCTTTACAAAAACTTCTGAAAGAAGCATTACACACAGAAAGGAACAACCAGTATTAACCTTTCTAAAAATATACAAAAAAATAAAGAGCATCAACATAAAGAAGAATTTACATCAATGAATGGATAAAATAGCCAGTTAACATCAAATGGCAGTAACCCTAAATTTAAATCAACTAAATCCCCCAATCAAAAGATACAGCCAAAACCTAATGGTATGCTACATCCAGACCCATTTTATATCCAAAGATACACAAAGACTCAAAACAAAGGGTTGGAGAAAGATTTACCAACCAAATGGAGAGCAAAAATAAATAAATAAACAAAAAGCAGGAGTTGCAATTCACGCATTTGATAAAACAGATTTCAAAGCAACAAAGATACAGTGGTAAAAGGATCAATGCAATAATAAGAGCTAAGGATCCTAACACTCAGATACATAGGACCCATAAAGAGATTTAGACTCAACGAGACAGAAAATTAATAAGGATATCCAGAACTTGAACTCAGATCCGGAACAAGTAAACTTAATAAGTATTTATAGAGCTCTCCACTTTAAATACACAAAATATTGATCGGCCATTATTAATACCCATTCATAGAATAAAGCAATATTCCTGTCCTCTCTCCCTCTTTTTCTTCCTCTTTCTTCCTCTCCTTCTCTTCTTTTTTTCAAAAAAAAAAAAAAAGGTGTGTGGTCATCTCATAATCTGTCCCCAACTTACACAACAGCCCTCCAGCAGCTTCCATCACTTTCCCTCCTCCACTCCCCGAATCACTGCACTTTTCCAATCCTTCTCTTCCAAGCTCAAATGCCTTTACCTTAAGAAAAAAATAAATAAATAATAAAAATACATATAGTTGGTCCTATAACTATACATTTTGATTTATTTAAAAGAAAAACATTTTACTATAGTATGATAACTATTAAAATTGTGTTTTTTGACTCACCACTAAGAATGGACATTTACCAGAAATACTCAATAAAGACATGAAAAAAAAGGAAGAAGAGAGAGAGAGCACAATCATAAAGTTAAGGAATAACCACACAGAGGTAATCCCCAAAAAATACTGAGATAATGCCTCACTCATATTACATCTGTATTCATCACTGTTTCTAGTGCAGTCATCCAGTGCTCCTTGTGACTACAAACTATGTGCAAACCAGCAAAAGTGAAGCTAAAAACAACTCCTAGGAGAGTTCATGCTCCCGGGAGTTGACCACAATAGATGAGACAGGAGTTTGTGTCTAGACACCTAGCTTTTCTGGTCTCTGGTGTGGGATAACTGAGGCATGCTCTGAGCTGTCTCCCAAAAGATCCCCATGGAAGAATGCCCCAGCTGCAAAGAGCAGATCCTCTCATCAGCACTTTCTGAACTGGTTTCTTCCACCTTTCCTCCATCTCCTTACTGGAACTTCCTAGATCACCTCCCACCAAAAAAAGTACTTAGGTTTACTTGACACACAAAATGAAGTCATTTATTTTGGATTCAGACATGACTACACATAGGAATCAACAACTGTTTTCTCATATTCCACAAAATATGTTATTTGCTATTCCTTTCTTGTAATAAATACCTCCCCAAAAGATAATGAAGTAAACCAGATTAATATGACTTATCATTCAAGGTCAGTGCTTTGGGCTGAATTGTGTCCCCTCCAAAATTCATATCTTGAAGTCCTAAGTTTGGATACCTCTGAGTATGACCATTTTTGGAGACAGGATGATTAAGCTAAAATGAGGTAATAAGGATGGGTCCTAATCTGACTGGTGTCCTTATAAGAAGAGGATATCAGGACAAAAATATAAACAGAAGGAAAACCATGCAAAGACACAGGAAGAAGACTGCCATCTACAAGCTGAAGAGAAGAACTAAGGCAAGAAACCAACCCTACTGACACCTGATCTTGAATTTCTAGCCTCCAGGAAGAATTGTGAGAAAACAAATAACTGTAGTTTAAGTCATCCAGTCTGTGGTACTTTGTTAGGTCAGTCCTGGAATACCTACATAATCAGAAACTGATTATCATCACCATATTGGAAGCACTAGTAAACATATGCAACTACATAATAATAATAAAATAACAATAAATAAACTTTTATATATAAAATGCCTATTGTGTGTCAGCAACAAGGCTAGTGTTCATGGCAACACATCTATATTTCAGATCAGTGTTATTGTCTGCCTTTATCTGATGAGAAAACTAGAATTGAAGGAAAAAAGAGAACTTACTATGCAACCATTTACTATAGTTCCACAGCTTCTATAAAAGCAGGGGAAGAGAGTACATCTTAGATTTGTGATATAAGTCACTTAAAACAAATCAAAATAACTGATCCTAATCCTTATATTGTTACATATGTAGAGGCAAGAATTAGTAATTTAATTCCTCTGTGATTCAGTTATTCCACTTGTAAAAATGAAAAATCGTACTATGGGGACAGGAATATACCAAGGGGACAAAAAAGGGTAAATTTCAGAACAAATTTAAAAGACATTTTGATATCTCTTAAAAAAAATTAGGCAAACTGAAAGAACTATTTTCATTCAAGACACTGAATAAAATTACGTGCAATGACAAAGCAGCCTTTACATTTCAGCTTCATCAGGGTTCTTGGCATTACATTTTCTTCTTTCACCATGAGCAATAAACCATCCATGCTAAGTCTCTCCATGCATAGTCAACCTAATCAGCCAACAACAGGGAGTTCACAAATGTATAGGGGCTCATTATTCATCACTTCTGAGGAGCAGCTACTGCAGCCCTAGTTAGTAATTAAATATTTAGTGTCACTGATATTGGCAACAGAGAAAAGAAAATACTGCACTTCTTAAATTCCCTGGAAAACATATTGAAGGCAGCCAGTCAATCACATCAGTGACAGGCTCTGACTAACTCATTAAAGGTGATAAAATGGAAAATATGCTCCAAATTCAACCCACTTGAATGCTTTCTCTATTAGGCAATATTGGGACGTTCTTGCTGAATTTTAGAACTAGCTTGAAGCAAAATTCATCATCAAGGACAAAGAGGTAGCGATATTATAAATAATTTGCTTTACCACAAATTCTAGGTGGACTTCATAAACTGCCTGAGGATTTACAATGCTAGGGAAACTGGAAACTGTCCCACTTTCAGAGCACAGGGCAATAGACTCTCTGCATGACAAAACAGTATAACCAGTCTCTACTCCCCTCCCCACCCCAAAGCTCCCAAGTAAAATGAATGTGTGAATCTACTGGTCTCTAATTGTATATAAACTGAACACAAGTATAATTGTAACAAAGAAAAAATACTTGCATCTTACAATTTTATTTCTTGAAGTAAGTGCCAGCCATTCCAAACGTGGGTATGAAATGGTGGATATACAAATTAGATCTCTTCAGATTCCAACAAAGACAGACCTGACCCAGGCACTCAGAAATGACATTATGATAAATCTTGCACATTTTAAGTCATATGCATATACTCAAGCTGGCTCACTGGACTTTGCTCAAATCCTCCAAACATGAAGTTTAGGCCTCATTAGGTGAACTGGGTCTGTAATTGTGAGGGTAAGTTGATTGCACCACATGCAAGAACACTTTGTCTGCTCAGCCTGCACAAGGATTTTAGCTTTAATTTGCATCCATCGTGATACTCTTTCTTACATCTTTGTCTTTGAACTCGGCAAAGCTTTATCTCTTCCCAGTGACATGTTAGTCCAAGAGTTAGTAGCCACTTCAGAACTTTAATCTATGCCTGGGTAGAGTGTATTGCACTCATCAGTTCTGGGCTGTGTCCCTCTGAAGCACTGGTCTGTGCAATGGTCTGTGCTTCTCTCTTGGCTATCACCTTTTATGGATTGTTTCTACAAGTCTAAGGCATTCTGGTTCAACAATAGGACCCTATAGAAGTGCAAAGAGAAGGGAGAGGATCCAAGATGGCCAACAGCTCTGGATTGCAGTTCCGAGCAAAAACACAAAGGGTGAGTGATCACCACATTTCCAAATGAATTTTTACTGCCCACAGACCAGGAGATTCCCAGGCTGAAAAGCACCATGAATCTCCAGCATGGCTATTTCAGCCAGCACAGTGGGTCTCCGCCCAAAAACTCACACAAATCTGGGCTCCGTTTCAACTGGCGACTGGAACACCTCAGAGACAGAGTCATCCATTAAACTGAAAGAGAGGGGACTAAAACAGGTAGCCAGGTGATTTGGCTCAGCTGATGCCACCCCACAAAGACCAGCAATCTGAAACACTCTGGATTGAAAGTTTCACAGCAAGCACAGCTGGATGCAGGACAGTCCAGATCTGTCGGGGAAAGGGTGTCTGCCATCACCAAGGCAGTACACCACTACTGAGGCAATCCACCATTACCGAGGCAGTCCGCCATTACTGAGGAAATCCATCATTACCGAGCCAGTCCGCCATTACAGAGACAGTCTGCCATTACAGAGACATTCCACCATTACTGAGGCAGACCACCATAACTGAGGCAGTTCTAACTATACCCCTATGAACAAAACTGCAAGGAAGTTCACACAGCAGCTGGGCAGAGCCAATGGCAGCTCAGCAACACCTCTGCTGGCAGACTGACTAGGCTACCTCCTTGCTGGGCATGTCATTTCTGAAAAAGGGCAGCAAAATGACAGAAACTTATAAATAAAGCCCCGCCTTCCCAGGATAGAGCACCCGGGAAAAAAAGGGGGTTATGAGTTCTGCAGCAGACTTAAATGCACTTACTCAGCAGCTCTGAACAGAACAAAGCTCACAGCTCAGCACCAGAGCTCCTATAAGGGACAGACTATCTCCTCAAGCAGCTCCCTGACCCCTGTATTACCAAGGAGACACTTCATAATGGAGAGCTAAGGCTGACATCTGGTAGGTACACTTCTGAAACAAAGATAATGGAAGAAGAAACTGGCAGAAACCCTTACTGTTCTGCAGCCCCTGCAGGTGATCCCCAGGCAAGCAGGATCTGGAGTGGACCTGCAGCAGTCCTACAGCAGCAGGGCCTGACTGTTAGAAGGAAAACCAAGAAACAGAAAGAAATAACTTCATCATCAACAAAAAGGACGTCCACTCGGAGATCCCACCTGAAAGTCAACAACCACAAAGACCACAGGTAGATAAATCCACAAAGATGGAAAGAAACCAGTGCAAAATGGATGAAAATACCCAAAACCAGAATGCTTCTCCTCCTCCAAGGGATCTCAATGCCTCACCAGCAAGGGAACATGGCTGGATGGAAATGAGCCTTGTGCATTGACAGAAATAGGCTTCAGAAGCTAGGTAATAACAAATTTCTCAGAGCTAAAAGATTATGTTCTAATTCAATGAAAAGAAATTAAGAACCTTGGAAAATGGTTTGACGAAATGCTAATGAGAATAAACAGCTTACAGAGGAATATAAATGAATTGATGGAGCTGAAAAACACAACACAAGAACTTCATGAAGCATACACAAGTTTCAACAACTGAATCAACCAAGCTGAAGAAAGGATATCATAGATAGAAGATCAACTCAATGAAATAAAATGAGAAGGCAAAATTACAGAAAAAAGACTGAAAAGAAATGATCAAAGCCTACAAAAAATATGGGATTATGAGAAAAGACAAAATCTACGTTTGATAGGTTTACCTGAATGTGACAGAGAGAATGAATCCAAGCTGGAAAATACTCTTCAGGATATTATCCAGGAGAACATCCACAACTTAGCAAGGCAGGCCAACATTTCAAGTCCAGAAAAAACAGAGAATACCACAAAGATATTCCTCAAGAATAGCAACCTCAAGGCACATAATCGTCAGATCACCAGGGTTGAAATGAAGAAAAAAATGCTAAGGGCAGCCAGAGAGAAAGGTCGGGTTACCCACAAAGGGAAGCCCATCAGACTCATAGCAGATCTCTCAGCAGAAACCCTACAAGCCAGAATAGAGTGGGGGCCAATATTCAACATCTTTCAAGAAAAGAACTTTCAACCTAGAATTTCATATCCAGCCAAACTAAGCTTCATAAGTGAAGGAGAAATAAAATCCTTTACCAACAAGCAATTGCTCAGAGATTTCATCACCACCAGGCCTGCTTTACAAGAGCTCCTGAAAGAAGCACTAAACATAGAAATGAACAACCAGTACCAGCCACTCCAAAAACAAACCAAATGGTAAAGAGCAATAACACAATGAAGAAACTGTGTCAACTAATGGGCAAAACAACCAGTTAGCATCAAACTGACAGTATCAAATTCACACATAACAATATTAACCATAAATATAAATGGGCTAAATGCCCCAATCAAAAGACACAGACTGGCAAATTGGATAAAAATCCCAAACCCATTGGTGTGCTGTATCCAGGAAAACCATCTAACATGCAAGGATACACATAGGCTCAAAATAAAGGGATAAAGGAAGATTTACCAAGCAAATGGAGAGAAAAAAAAAGGAGTTGCAATCCTAGTCTCTGATAAAATAGACTTTAAACCAACAAAGATCAAAAGAGACAAAGAAGGGCATTACATAATGGTAAAAGCATCAATGCAACAAGAAGAGCTAATGATTCTAAATATATACACACTCAATACAGGAGCACCCAGATACAGAAAACAAGTTCTTAATGACCTACAAAGAGAATTAGGCTCCCACACAATAATAGTGGGAGATTTTAACACTCTAATGTCAATATTAGATCAATAAGACAGAAAATAAACAAGGATATCCAGGACTTGCACTCAGACCTGGAACAAGCAAACCTAATAGACATTTGCAGAACTCTCCACCCCAAATCCACAGAATATACATTCTTCTCCATACCACATCACACCTACTCTAAAATTGACCACATAATTGGAAATATATAACTCCTCAGCAAATGCAAAAGAACAGAAGTCATAACAAACAGTCTCTCAGACCACAGTGCAATCAAGTTAGAACTCAGAATTCAGAAACTAACTCAGAACCACACAACTTCATGGAAACTGAACAACTGGCTCTTGAATGTTGACTGGATAAACAATGAAATCAAGGCAGAAATAAAGATGTTCTTCGAAACCAATGAGAATAGAGAAACAACACATCAGAATCTCTGGGACACATTTAAAGCAGTGTCTAGAGGAAAATTTATAGCAATAAACACCCACATGAGAAGCAAGGAAAGATCTAAAATAGATAGTCTATCATCAAAATTGAAAGAGAGAGAGGAGCAAGATCAAAAAAACTCAAAAGCTAGCAGAAGACAAGAAATAACTAAGATTAGAACAGAACTGAAGGAGATAGAGACACAAAAAAACCCTTCAAAAAATTACTAAATACAGGAGCTGGTTTTTTTAAAAGATCAACAAAATAGACCACTAGTCACATGAATAAAAAAGAAAAGAGAGAAGAATCAAATAGATGCAATAAAAAACAATAAAAAGGATATCACCACAGATCCACAGAAACACAAACCACCATCAGAGATTATTACAGACAACTCTATGCACATAAAACAGTAAACCTGGAAGAAATGGATAAATTCCTAGACACTTACACACTCCCAAGTCTAAACCAGGAAGAAGCTGAAACTCGGAATAGACCAGTAACAAGGGCAGAGGTTGAAACAGTAATTAATAGCTTAGCAACAAAAAGAAAAACCTAGGTCCAGATGGGATCACAGCCCAATTCTACCAGACATACAAAGAGGAGCTGGTACCATTCCTTCTGAAACTATTCCAAACAATCCAAAAAGAGGGAATCCTTCCCAAATCATTTTATGAGACCAACATCACCCTGATACCAAAACCCGGCAGAGACTCAACAAGAAAAGAAGACTTCAGACTAATATTCATGATAAACATAGATGCAAAAATCTTCCATAAAATACTGGCAAACTGATTGTAACAGCACATCAAAAAGCTTATCCATCACAATCAAGTAGGCTTCATCCTGGGGATGCAAGGCTGGTTCAATTCACACAAGTCTATAAACATAAACAAAACCAAAGACAATAACCACATGATTATCTCAACTGAGGCAGAGAAGGCCTTCAACAAAATTCAACAGCCCTTTATGCTAAAACTCTCAATAAATTAGGTATCAGCAGAACATATCTCAAAATAAAGCAATTTATGACAAACCCACCACCAATATCATACTGAATGGGGAAAAACTGGAAGCATTTCCATTGAAATCTGGCACGAGACAAGAATGCCCTCTCTTACCACTCCTATTCAATATAGTATTGGAAGTTCTAGCCAGAGCAATCAGGCAAGAAGTAGTAATAAAGTGCATTCAATTAGGAAAGGAGGAAGTCAAATTGTCTCTATTTGCAGACAGCATGATTGTATATTTAGAAAACCCTATTATCTCAGCCCAAAATCTCCTGAAACTGTAAAGTAACCTCAGCAAAGTTCTCGTGATACAAAATCAATGTGCAAAAAATCACAAGCATTCCTATACACCAATAACAGACTTAAAGAGAGCCAAATCAAGAATGAATTGCCATTTACAATTGCTACAAAGAGAATAAAATACCTAGGAATACAACTAACAATGGATGTAAAGGACCTCTTCAAGGACAACTACAAACCACTGCTCAATGAAATAAGAGAGGACACAAGCAGATAGAGAAACATTCCATGTTCATTGTTAGGAAGAATCAATATCATGAAAATGGCTATACTGCCCAAAGTAATTTACAGATTCAACACTATCCCCATCAAGCTACCAATGACTTTCTTCACAGAACTACAAAAAAAACCTTAAACTTTCTATGGAACCAAAAGAGAGCCCACATAGCCAAGTCAATTCTAAGCAAAAAGAACAAAGCTGGAGGTATCACAGTACCTGACTTCAAACTATACTACAAGGCTACTATAATCAAAACAGCATGGTAAAACAGAGATATAGACCAATGGATCAGAACAGAGGCCTTGGAGGCAACACAACATATCTACAACCATATAATCTTTGATAAACCAGATAAAAACAAGCAATGGGGAAAGGATTCCCTGTTTAATAAATGGGGTTGGGAAAACTGGTTAGCCATGTGCAGAAAGCAGAAACTGGACCCCTTCCTGACACCTTACACTAAAATTAACTCCAGATGGATTAAAGACTTAAACATGAGACCTAACACCATAAAAACCCTAGAAGAAAACCTAGGCAAAACCATTCAGGACATAGGAGTAGGCAAGGACTTCATGACCAAAACACCAAAAGCATTGGCAACAAAAGCCAAAATAGACAAATGGGACCAAATTAAACTTCAGAGCCTCTGCACATCAAATAAAACAATCATTAGACTGAAAAAGCCACGAACAGAATGGGAAAAAATGTTTGCAATCTATCCATCTAACAAAGGGCTAATATCCAGAATCTACAAAGAACCAAAACAGATTTACAAGAAAAAAAAAACAAACCCATTCAAAAGTGGACAAAGTATATGAACAGACACTTTACAAAAGAAAACATACATGAGGCCAACAAACACATGAAAAAATGCTCATCATCACTGGTCATTAGAGAAATGCAAATCAAAACCACATTGAGATACCATCTCATGCCAGTTAGAATGGCGATCATTAAAAAATCTGGAGACAATAAATGCTGGAGAGGATGTGAAAAAATAGGAACACTTTTATACTATTGGTGGGAGTGTAAATTAGTTCAACCATTGTGGAAGACAGTGTGGCGATTCCTCAAGGATCAAGACATAGAAATTCCATTTGACCCAGCAATCCCATTACTGGGTATATATTCAATGGATTATAAATCATTCCATTATAAGGATACATGCACACGAATGTTCACTGCAGCACTGTTTACAATAGCAAAGACTTGGAACCAACCCAAATGCCCATCAATGATAGACTGGACTGGAAAAATGTGGCACATATACACCATGGAATACTATGCAGCCATCAAAAATGATGAGTTCATGTCCTTTGTAGGGACATGGATGGACCTGGAAAGCATCATTCTCAGCAAACTGACACAAGAACAGAAAATGAAATACTGCATGTTCTCACTCATAGGCGGGTGTTGAACAGTGAGAACACATGGACACAGGGAGGGGAGCATCATACACTGAGGTCTGTTGGAAGGGGGACTAGGCAAGGGACAGTCCAGGGTAGGGAGTTGGGGAGAGATAACATGGGGAGAAATGCCAAATATAGGTGATGGGGATAGAGGCAGAAAACCACATTGCCATGTATGTACCTATGCAACAATCCTGCATGTTCTTCACATGTACGCCAGAACCTAAAATGCTGTAAATATATATATGTTTAACAAAAAAAGAAGCACAAGGAGATAAGCATGGGACCTCATGCCAAAGATCCTCATTAATTAATTCCTGGCATACATCCCCCTTCAGCAACCACATTGTGTTGATTCCTACGACCAGTACTGGCTTAACCTCAACCATCCCACTTTCCATACTATTCTGATGGTCATGTTCTAATGATTCCTTCAAATTTCATTTATTAACTAGTGTTGCTGAAAGGATTATTCCTTTTGTCCTGATTTCAACAACCACCCCATTTTTTAGATGCAAAGGAACAGCTTCTAGTCAGCTAAAGAAATTATACCCTTAGAATTAATAGATCTCTTCTACAACCTTTTCTAACACTTTGAACCATCATTCCATCATCTCCCTGAGGGTTCATGAAGGTTACATAGGGGAACAGTCCTGAGTTCACAAACCTGTCGTCTGAGCCTGAAAGTCCTTGTCACTGCACAAACAAGGTTCCAGTGGAAGAGGCAGTGATTTGAAATGTGCTTCCACTAACAATGTAGCCATCTTTATTTTAACTTACAGTTTTTATTCTGAGATAAAAACTCTAGGCTTGAACAATGGCTGAGAAAAGTAATAATCATTAAGAAAACAATATTTTCTAATTTATGTTTATACGAAAAGGATAGTTCAATGAAATGGTTTACGGCAGCACCATTAAGTATGCTTTTGTTAAATATTGCCTAGAAATTTCCCTTTAAAAACTTCAGAGGAAAAAACTTTTTCACTGAAGGATCATTAGTACATTTACATTTTAAAATCACATCCCTAAGGGAGCCTGGAGAAACTAGTTATTTTTTATTTTAAGTGTCACTTTATATTCCCTTTATTGCTATATATTTGTAGGTCAGGACACTGTAAAGAACTTGAAATGAAAGGCACCTGATGACAAAGATATAAAAGTCAAAAAGTTATAGTGAGGTCACAGATATTTAACATATCATGTCTTAAAAGGAAAATAGAGTGGTAAATGGTCATTTGCTTTGAGAATTGAACAAATTACCCATCAGCCAGTCTCAGAATTTTTTTTCCATGCTGTAGAACAAAGGTGTTTACACAAATGACACCCTGAAGTGAAAATCAAAATCCCTCACCCCTTCAAGGAAGGAGTTTCTCTAATGGTTTTTTAAATGGTGCTGAGTTGCTTTTGCAAATGGAGCCTGCATTGTCCTACTGAAACAGAGGCCCTGTTTCAGAAACAGACAGTAAAAAAAAAGTATTTAATATGACCACTGCTTGGGTTGACTTGCTTTAGCCCCAGGGTCCAACTTCAGACTTGAATAGAGTCTGTGTGACTGCTTTCCATGGTCTGCTGCATCATCATATAGCAAAACTGAATTGTTTTGACGAGAGCTGGTGAATAGGCTATGTTTGGACAGACTGGGTCTGTTTTTAGCCATTAGAAAGGGCTATTAAAACTGCTGAGCTGTCATTAAAGCACATTGTGAGGTGCCCAAGACAAAGCAGCAAGAAATAAATTGGCTTTCTGCATCCAGAGGCCCTGAGTCTGAGAGGACATTGCCCTCTCAGGAAAACTCCACTTAACAGTGCAGAGCAGAAACCAACATTTATACCAGGTATGACTGAAAGGAGCTCAGCTGGAATTAGACTCTGGAAAAGTGCTTTTGGTTAAAAGAAAGAAAGAAAGAAAGAAAAAGAGAATGACAGACAGACAGACAGACAGCTTAAAGTTTCAAGTACTGGTCAGGAAATTGGGCAATGTTCTCCAGATTCTCTGCATTGCAGCAAAACCTCGTTAATTTGGAATAATTGGAAAAAGGAAAAGTGTTAGACTTTTCAAGTTAAAACAAAAAATTACACAATATTTTTGGAATACTGCCATTATATTATGTTATAGACCCAGGCTAACAATTATTATTAACCAGAGATTCCATTTAATGTCTGTATTCCAAAAGAATAATTTGGAATACAGACAATAATTCACACAGTATTATTGATATGCAAATATAATGCTTGATTTTTTTTTGAAGATTTTACATGGGATAAACATTCTTCTCAAATTCTCTTTATTAATTTCATTGGTAAAGTCAATTAAAATATAATAAAATGCATATTACAAAGATCAACGTTAGCTCTACCCTTGTTTGAATAATCTCAAATTCTGAAGTAATTTAATTTATAAATTAGTGAGTGCAAATAAGCAAAATATTATTGTATACTGAAATAGAAGAGATTTTCATGACTCTTAAAAAGCAGAGAAATGTGTTTATCCTCCTGGGCTCCCTTTCCTCCCTCCTTTTCAGTGATTTAAGCATTAGAATTGGACCCTCTGTCCTTTGTCTTTAACTTCTCTCCTACTGGTTTCTTCTTCACATTTGAACATATTTTAGTCTTTCCTATATTCATGTTAAAATCTCCCTAAACTTCAAGTCCATCTCAAGGCATCACCTATCTTTTTATTCTTCTTCAAAGCCATATTTATTGAAACATTTACTACACACTTGCCTTTCTGTTCTCACACTCCAGTCATTCATTTTCAGCTCAATGAAATTTCCCGTTTCTTACGAATCACTCTGCTAAAACTGCCTTCTCTCATGTGTTCTTGTGTGCGCTCTCTCTCTCTCTCTCTCTCTCTCTCTCTCTCTCTCTCTAGTTTCTATCATTCAATCTTTATCTTATTTAACCTTTCTTGCGCTGGAGTGGACCTCTGAGACTATGTAGAGTAGGAGTTGGAACAGCAGGCATTCTTAAGAGTGTTTCTGAATGAAAAGGGAATGCTGCCTCTTTTTCATCATCCAAATGATGTTAACTAGACATTCTTTAACCTAAGCTTAAAGAAGCTCTGTTTTAAGTTAGTGAAGACTTTAAAAAAATGACTACGATTGCATTTTGTCAAATAATTTTTCCTGCAACTACTAAGACGGCAGGTTCAATGAATACGTAAATTCCATCAACACAGAGCCTCATTCCCAAGACTGTTGCTCCTCAACTAGCACCTTAGAGAAGACTTTAATAAGTCATTCTATTAGCTTGACTGTTGATGAGACAAGGAGTACATATAACACCAGTGCATCTCATAGTTATTCTCAGACCCCTGTTGCTATAAAATGAGTTTGCTGATCCAAGACAATATTGTGTGAAATAACTGTTGATAAATCAAGTATTCTGTAAACAGTCTGAACAGGAAAATTCAAAACTCATATTCATGATAGGTATTAATTATAGTAAAGACAATTTCTGTCCCCTAGCCCCACTGCACTGTGGAAAATTGACTGGTCTCCAGGTTGAGATTATCAGATACAATATAAGACATACAATTTAAATTTGAATTTCAGATAAACAATGAAGAGGTATTTTTTAAGTAAAAGTATGTCCCAAATATTACATGGGACACACCTATACTAAAGACATTCATTGTTTATCTGAAACTCAAATTTAACTGAGCATGCTGTATTTTTATTTGCTGTATCTGGCAATCCGACTCCTGGTAACTGTCTGGTCTACCATAGGCACACTGCCAGATCAAGGACTGAGCATATTTCACTGTTGCTGACCAGAGGGACATTCAGCAGTGGCAGTAGCTACATCAGCCTTGATGAGGCCCATATTGTTGGGTCAAAGAATAGCCCCAATCCCTTACATCATGGACACTCCGTGAACAACTGTGGTACAGGAGTGGCTGAAGAGAGAATCTGGATGACATTCATTAAATGAGACATCCTACCCACTTAGTCTCTGAGAGCATCCTTTAAGGTTAAACACAAAAATTCATATAATTTGTGCTTTGCCAATTAGTCTATTTGCATGCCAGATATTCAGAATTCTTACTCTTTCCTCCTTGATCCAAGCCCCTAACCTACTAGACAACATTTCTGCCACTGCCCAGGATTTTAGTATATGTTCCTATCTCCAGACACTTCTCTCGCCCAACAAAGTGAACAGCAAAGCGTATTGTTCAGAGCATTTTCTAATAGGAGGATTTTCTATTACATTGTTCCATAGTGCTAGCTCTGAGTGGAGCTGTAATGCAGCAGTGGTTTATTACAGGTAGTGAGCCCTTAAGAAGCTCTTATGAAGCCATACTGTGAGCTTACAAAGAGGGACTGGTGTCACGGTGGCAGGGAACACGAGGGTCTGGCCTGCCTATTTAGGAGATATGCTAGTGTCTTCTTATTCTACCTAGGCCTGATCCCAAATATGGCATTTTTATCATACAATGTATTACTATTGCATTGCCTCATGTCATGACTTCATGCAACTGATAACACATGATTCATACTGGGAGGCCCTCAGTCACTATTAAGCAGGAACTGTGCTTGTTTGTTTGTTCATTTGTTTCTGAGATGGAATTTTGCTATTGTTGCTCCAGCTAGGGTCCAATGGTACAATCTCAGCTCACTGCAACCTCCACCTCCCAGGTTCAAGCAATTCTTCTTCTGTCTCAGCCTCCTGAGTAGCCGAGATCAGAGGTGCCTAGCTAATTTTTGGTATTTTTAGTAGAGATGAGGTTTCACCATGTTAGCCAGGCTGGTATCGAACTCCTGACCTCATGTGATTCACCTGCCAAAGCCTCCCAAAGTGCTGGTATTACAGGTATGAGCCACCATGCCCAGCCAGGAACTGTGTTTTTTAACAAGAGATAGTTGTTTCCTGCAGAAAGCATGATCTTACTTCAGAACTCTATAAGTCAGCCCTGCAATTCTCCTATGGGAATCTGCCCAAAATGCCTTTATCACATCCTTATCCATAGTGAATACCTTTAACACCATCAAATCTGTTCGGTAATAGAGACTGAGCAGCAGAGCAACGGTCTGCCTCAGCTCCAGAGGCCTCTTGATCTGGACATTACTCAAATCTGGTATCCTGGAGAGTCACTCAAAAATGGGTCAAAGCTGTAATCTCAAGTACACTATATAATGACTCCAATATCCAAAGTGGCCCAAGAGGAAGATGATATAGCAAGCTATCACTTAGTTTAAAAGGAATGTCCCAGGGTGCCCATACCATTGGCACTGATATTATCAGTGTGTATGTATTGGTTTGCCATTGCTGCATAACACATTGCCACAAATGTGACAGCTTAAAACAACACATTTTACAATCTCATAGTATTCACAGTTCATGGAGGAAACTAAGCTAAGCCTGGCTTAGCTGGATTCTCTGCCTTGAAGTCTTATCAGGCTGTAACCTACATGTGACTGAAGCTGAGGTCTCATTAAAGGCTTGGTAAAATCCCCTCCCAAGCTTCCTCAATTTGTTGACAGAATTCTTCTCCATGTAGCTATATGGCTGAGTTCCCATTTTCTTCCTGGCCATGAGCTAGGGGCCACCCACAGGTCCAAGAAGCTACTCACAGTTTCCTGTCAAATATGAGTTCACAACATGGCCATTTGTTTCTGCAAGGCCAGTAGGAGAATACCTTTCTTAAGGGCCCAGTCACTCTTTTATGGGCTATCACCTGATTAAGCCTGTTTTAAGTAGGACATATTCCCTCTTGACTAATTCAAAAGCAACTTACATGGGACCTTAATTATACCTTCAAAGGCTTCCACCTTTGCCATAAAACCAAATCTAATCATGGGAGTGAAGTCATTTCCTAGCCACAGGTCCCACCCTCACAGGTGGAGATTATATGGCAGGTGTACATCAGGGACTGGGAGTCTTGGGGTCCAATTCAAAATTCTGCCTACCACTGTGTATTCTGCCAATCTGAGGATAATGCTATTCATCTATTTTGAAAATGCTCAGTCATTATCTCTTGAATTTATGCTTCTCTCCCAATCCCCTACTTTCTTCCTCTGGCGTTCTCATTGGAGAAGGCTGAAAATTCTCAGTGAACTCACCTTCATGTCTGCTAACATAGTTTCATATGTTTAATTTTTTTGTGTGTTTCTGTAATTCATTCTGGGTCACATATTTAACTTTCTATTCCAAACTGTACCTAGTATTCTGTGAGGCAATAAAGTGATTATAGATTGGAAAATAGAATGTCAATTTGACAAATGGATAAAGAAAAGAAAAAGGCACAGCTACAAAATACATGTTGATGAAAAGGTAAAAATTTGAGAACCACATTTTAGGGAAATTAAATTTTTAAACATTTATATTGCAGAAGAACATAAAATAAGAACACTAAATTTTAAAATAGGAAATATCAATATGAACTCATAACCTAAAATAAATGTATTTTCCAGCTCAGTCACTATTATCCACATCTTCTTCCCACCCACTGTTTTCAGGAGGAACATCAGATGGTTATCCTTAAATTTTTGTTTTCTAAATAATATTCTTTATTAGATGGAAACAAATTTCCTTGCAGAATAGGAGCACCCTGGTCTCAGAACAGGAAACAATGCAGTGTGGGCCCGGAACCTGTTTTTGTTGCCAGAAAAGGTGAAAATTTCCCAAGTGTCTGAAGTAGTGGTGAAAGAAAGCCTGTTTAGAGCATGCAACATTTCGCCAGGTTGTAACAAAGTAACAGAAAAAAAGAAAGTCACTACAGCTAAGCAAAAGAGGTCAGGTAGATAAAAAGAAGAGTCTTTTTTTTTTTTAACAAAGTCAAACGTAATGTACAAAAAGAAAAATCTTTAGAGAAAGGGATGTATAATACAAATAAAGAATAAATAGGATATGTTTAGTAAAATTTGTATTAAGTTTAATTACCACAGACTATTTTTCCATAGCCATCAAATTTTTTTATAATAAGAACTTATTTTATAATTATGATAAGCACTTTTTTTCTACATGTGTAAGAGAAAAAAAGTGAGTACAGAAAACAATTTGCTGAAGGAAGAAGGACCTACTCCCATATAATGTCCTTATAGAAAAAGGGGCTCAAAGAGAAAGATAATAGATTAGTCAAATATCTCAGAGGAGATGCTGTACAGATTCAACATCTTACCTCCTAGGCGATAAAATTCTACATGATCTTAATAAAACAGTATGAAATATGTTGTAACCACGGCCAAACACCCTGTGACCATAAACATTGGCCAAAAGAAGGAGTGCCTTCTTAGAAAGTATAATGATGAAAATCCCATTGATGGAGCAAGTGACCCCATGCTTAAAGAGGAAACCTAATGTGACAAGTCCTGGCTTGGGGTCATAGTGCCAAAAACTTCGAATGACACATAAACTGCAGACTTTCTGATGTGAGATGATTCTTACTCCCTTTGGTAGGATGAAAAAGATTGCTACAATCCCAGAAAAGCAAAAAATACAACTTAAAACACTGGCAAAATAAACCAAACTAAAAATACTGAAACTTTTGTAATTGCTACAGAATAGTATCACTATGTTTTGTAACCATAGTCAAGTATATAGATAAGTGTTGTTAATAAAACCTCTAAAGCGCTGAAGAAACTAGACATATTTGAATTGTAAAAAAAATTTTAAGTCTGAAAAATTTGGCTGAAACCAATTATTTGCATATCTAAGAATGCAAATATCTACATGAAATTTTAAATGTCTACATTTTTGTTCATTAGCAGAATTTAAATATTTAGAGGTTTCTGGGCTAAACAGCTTTAAAAGCTTAATATTTTTAACATTAAATAAGAGCAAGTAATAGTAAATGCCCCATTCAACAAAAGAAAACCACTGAAATATTGAAGATCAAAGTAACATGTTTAAAATTTTTTAAATTGTTACTATGTTACTATAGTCACTATGATCTTTAATCTCTTAAAACTTTTTAAATAATCTAATTTCTAAAATTTTAATGTCTATTTTTCATTTCAGAAATGCTTTTTGGATCTTTTACAAATATGGCAGACTACCTTTCATAAGATTCCAGGTGTTTTTTTTTTTATTGCATTTTAGCTTTTGGGGTACATGTGAAGAACATGCAAGATAGTTGCATAGGTACACACATGGCAGTGTGATTTTCTGCCTTCCTCCCCTTCACATACATCTGGCATTTCTCCCCATGCTATCTCTCCCCAACTCCCCACCTCTCACTGTCCCTCCCCTATTCCCCCCAACAGACCCCAGTGTGTAGTGCTCCCCTCTCTGTGTCCATGTGTTCTCATTGTTCAACACCCACCTATGAGTGAGAACATGTGGTATTTCATTTTCTGTTCTTCTGTCAGTTTGCTGAGAATGATGGTTTCCGGATTCATCAATGTCCCTACAAAGGACACGAACTCATCATTTTTGATTGCGACATAATATTCCATGGTGTATATGTGCCACATTTTCCCTGTCCAGGCTATCATCGATGGGCATTTGGGTTGGTTCCAGGTCTTTGCTATTGTAAACTGTGCTGCAATGAACATTTGTGTGCATGTGCCCTTATAGTAGAATGATTTATAGTCCTTTGGATATATACCCAGTAATGGGATTGCTGGGTCAAATGGAATTTCTATGTCTCGATCCTTGAGGAATTGCCACACTGTCTTCCACAATGGTTGAACTAATTTACACTCCCACCAACAGTGTAAAAATGTTCCTATTTCTCCACATCCTCTCCAGCATCTGTTGTCTCCAGATTTTTTGATGATTGCCATTCTAACTGGCATGAGATGGTATCTCAATGTGGTTTTGATTTGCATCTCTCTAATGACCAGTGATGATGAGCATTTTTTCATATGTTTGCTGGCCTCATGTATGTCTTCTTTTGTAAAGTGTCTGTTCATATCCTTAGCCCATTTTTGAATGGGCTTGTTTGTTTTTTTCTTGTAACTCTGATTTAGTTCTTTGTAGACTCTGGATATCGGCCCTTTGTAAGATGGGTAGACTGCAAAAATTTTTTCCCATTCTGTTGGTTGCCGATTCACTCTAATGACTGTTTCTTTAGCCATGCAGAAGCGGTGGAGTTTGAATGGGTCCCGTTTGTCTATTTTGGCTTTTGTTGCCAATTCTTTTGGTGTTTTTGTCATGAAATCTTTGCCTACTCCTATGTCCTGAATGGTTTTGCCTAGATTTTTTCTAGGGTTTTTATGGTGTTAGGTCTTACGTTTAAGTCTTTAATCCATCTGGAGTTAATTTTAGTGTAAGGAGTCAGGAAGGGGTCCAGTTTCTGCTTTCTGCACATAGTTAGCCAGTTTTCCCAACACCATTTATTAAACAGGGAATCCTTTCCCTATTGCTTGTTTTTGTCCGGTTTGTCAATAATTGGATGGTTGTAGATATGTTGTGTTGCCTCCAAGGCCTCTGTTCTGTTCCATTGGTCTATATCTCTGTTTTGGTACCAGTACCATGCTGTTTTGATTACTGTAGCCTTGTAGTCTAGTTTGAAGTCCGGTACTGCGATGCCTCCCCCTCCATTCTTTTTGCTTAGAATTGACTTGGCTATGAGGGCTCTTTTTTGGTTCCATATGAAGTTTAAGGTGTTTTCTTTCCAGTTCTGTGAAGGTCATTGGTAGCTTGATGGGGATAGTGTTGAATCTGTAAATTATTTTGGGCACTATGACCATTTTCACGATATTGATCCTTCCTAACAATGAACATGGAATGTTTCTCCATCTGTTTGTGTCCTCTCTTATTTTGTTGAGCAGTGGTTTGTAGTTCTCCTTGAAGATGTCCTTTACATTCCTTGTTAGTTATATTCCTAGGTATTTTATTCTCTTTGTAGCAATTGTGAATGGCAGTTCATTCTTGACTTAGCTCTCTTTAAGTCTGTTATTGGTATATAGGAATGCTTGTGATTTTTGCACATTGATTTTGTATCCTGAGACTCTGCTGAAGTTGCTTATCAGTTTCAAAAGATTTTGGGCTGAGGCAATGGGGTCTTCCAGATATACAATCATATCATCTGTAAATAGAGACAATTTGGCTTCCTCCTTTCCCATTTGAATATCCATTATTTCTTTTTATGGCCTGATTGTTCTGGCTAGAACTTCCAGTACTATATTGAATAGGACTGGTGAGAGAGGGCATCCTTGTCTAGTGCAAGATTTCAAAGGGAATGCTTCCAGTTTTTGCCCATTCAGTATGATATTGGCTGTTGGCTTGTTGTAAATAGTTTTTATTATATTGAGATACGTTCTGTCAATACCTATTTTATTGAGAGTTTTTAGCATAAAGGGCTGTTGAATTTTGTCAAAGGCCTTCTCTGCATCAATTGAGATGATCATGTGGCTTTTGTCTTTGGTTCTGTTTATGTGGTGAATTACATTTATAGACTTGCATATGTTGATCCAGCCTTGCATACCTGGGATGAAGCCTACTTGCTCAGGGTGGATAAGCTTTTTGATGTGCTATTGCAATCGGTTTGCCAGGATTTTATTGCAGATATTTGCATCTATCTTCATCATGGATACTGGCCTGAAGTTTTCTTTTCTTGTTGAGTCTCTGCCAGGTTTTGGTATCAAGATGATATTGGTCTCAAAAAATGATTTGAGAAGGATTCCCTCTTCTTGGATTGTTTGGAATAGTTTCAGAAGGAATGTTACCAGCTCCTCTTTGTATGTCTGGTAGAATTCCACTGCGAACCCATCTGGACCTGGACTTTTTTTGGGTGGTAGGCTCTTAATTGTTGCCTCAACTTCAGATCTTGTTATTGATCTATTCAGGGTTTTGACTTCATCCTGGTTTAGGCTTTGGAGGAGGCAAGTTCCCAGGAATGTATCCATTTCTTCAAGATTTACTAGTTTATGTGCATAGAGAGGTGTTTGTAATAATCTCTGATGATGGTTTCAATTTCTGTGGAATCTGGGGTGATATCCCCTTTATCATTTTTTATTGCATCCATTTGGTAATTCTCTCTTTTGTTTTTTATTAATCTGGTTAGTGGTCTATTTTGTTGATCTTTTCTAAAACCAGCTCCTGGATTTATTGTTTTTTTGAAGGGTGTTTTGTATCTCTATCTTCTTCAGTTCTGCTCTGATCTTAGTTATTTCTTGTCTTCTGCTAGCTTTTGAGGTCTTTTGATCTTGCTCTTCTAGCTCTTTCAATTTTGACAATAGGGTGCCGATTTTGGATCTCTCCTTGCTATTCAAGTGGGTACTTATTGCTATATATTTTCTTCTAGACACTGCTTTAAATGTGTCCCAGAGATTCTGATACGTTGTGTCTTCATTCTCATTGGTTTCGAAAAACATCTTTATTTCTGCCTTCATTTCATTGTTTATCCAGTCAACATTCAAGAGCCAGTTTTTCAGTTTCCATGAAGCTGTGTGGTTCTAAGTTAGTTTCTGAATTCTGAGTTCTAACTTGATTGCCATGTGGTCGAGAGACTGTTATAATTTCCGTTCTTTTGCATTTGCTGAGGAGTGATTTACTTGCAATTATGTGGTCAATTTTAGGGTAGTTGTGATGTGGTGCTGAGAAGAATGTATATTCTGTGGATTTGGGGTGGAGAGTTCTGTAAATGTCTATTAGGTTTGCTTGTTCCAGGTCTGCATTCAAGTCCTGGATATTCTTGTTAATTTTCCATCTTGTTGATCTGTCTAATATTGACAATGGGGTGTTAAAATCTCCTACTATTATTGTGTGGAAGTCTAAGTCTCTTTGTAAGTCATTAAGACTTGCCTTATGTATCTGGATGCTCCTGTATTGGGTGCATATATATTTAGGATTGTTAGCTCTTTTTGTTGCATTTATCCTTTTACAATTATGTAATGTTCGTCTTTGTCTCTTTTGATCTTTGTTGATTTAAAGTCTATTTTATCAAAGATGACAATTGCAACTCCGGTTTTTGTTTCTGTTTTTGTTTTTGTTTTTGTTTTTTTTTTTTGTCATTTTATTTTCTCTCCATTTGCTTGGAAAATCTTCGTCCATCCCTTTATTTTGAGCCTTTGTGTATCCTTGCATGTGAGATGGGTTTCCTGGATACAACACACCGATGGATTTTGGCTTTTTATCCAATTTGTCAGTCTGTGTGTTTTAATTGGGGCATTTAGCCCATTTACATTTAGGGTTAATATTCTTATATGTGAATTTGATTCTACCATTTTGATGCTAGCTGGCTGTTTTGCCTGGTAGTTGATGCAGCTTCTTCATTTTGTTTATGTTCTTTACCATTTGGTTTGTTTTTGGAGTGGCTGGTACTGATTGTTCCTTTCTATGTGCAGTGCCTCTTTCAGGAGCTCTTGTAATGCAGGCCTGGTGGTGACAAAATCTCTGAGTAATTGCTTGTTCGCAAAGGATTTTATTTTTCCTTCACTTATGAAGCTTAGTTTGGCTGGATATGAAATTCTGGGTTGAAAGTTCTTTTCTTTAAGGAAGTTGAATATTGGCTCCCATTCTCTTCTGGCTTTAGGGTTTCTGCCAAGAGATCTGCTGTGAATCTGATGGGTTTCCCTTTGCGGGTGACCCAACCTTTCTCTCTGGCTGCCCTTAGCATTTTCTCCTTCATTTCCACCCTGGTGAATCTGACGATTATGTGCCTTGGGGTTGCTCTTCTTTAGGAATATCTTTGTGGTGTTCTCTGTATTTCTTAGACTTGAATAATAGCCTGCATTGCTAGGTTGGGGATGTTTTCCTGGATAATAACTTGAAGAGTATTTTCCAGCTTGGATTCATTCTCTTTGTCACATTCAGATACACCTATCAAACATAGATTAGGTATTTTCACATAGTCCCATATTTCTTGGAGACTTTGTTCATTCCTTTTTACCCTTTTTTCTCTAATCTTGCCTTCTCATTTTATTTCATTGAGTTGATCTTTGACATCTGATATCCTTTCTTCTGCTTGGCCAATTTGGCTGTTGAAACTTGTGCATGCTTCCTGAAGTTCTTGTGTTGTATTTTTCAGCTCCATCAATTCACTTATATTCCTCTCTAAGTTGTCCATTTTCATTAGCATTTCGTCAAATCTTTTTTCAATGTTCTTAGTTTCTTTGCATTGGGTTAGAACATGTTCTTTTAACTCACAGAAGTTTCTCATTACCCACCTTCTGAAGTCTGATTCTGTCATTTCATCATACTCATTCTACATCCAGCCTTGTTCCTTTGCTGGTGAGGAGTTGTGATCCCTTGTAGGAGGAGAAATGTTCTGGTTTTGCGTGTTTCCCTCCTTTTTGCACTGGTTTCTTCCCACCTTTGTGGATTTATCCACCTGTCATCTTCGTAGTTGCTAATTTTCCAATTGGGCCTCTGAGTGGATGTCCAGTTTGTTGATGATGAAGTTATTTCTGTTTCTTAGTTTTCCTTCTAACAGTCTGGCCCCTCTGCTGTAGGACTGCTGAGGTCCACTCCAGGCCCTGCTTGCCTGGGGATCACCTGCAGCAGCTGCAGAACAGTAAGGGTTGCTACTAGTTTCTTCTGCTGCTCTCTTTGTCCCAGAATGATGCCTTCCAAATGTCAGTCTGATCAGTTTTTTGTGAGGTGACTCTTTGGATATACAGTGGTCATGGAGCTGCTTGAGGAGACAGTATGTCTTTTATAGGAGCTCAAGTGCTGAGCTGTGAGCTCCATTGTTCATTCAGAGCTGCTTGGCAGGTATGTTTAAGTCTGCTGCAGCAGAACTCATAAACCCCTTTTTATTCCCCAGGTGCTCTGTCCTGGGGAGTTAGGGCTTTATTTATGAGCTTCTGTTGTGCTGCTGCCTTTTTTTTCAGGGTGCCCTGCCCAGTAAGGAGGCAGCCTAGTCACTGTCTGCCTGCAGAGGCTTTGCTGAGCTGCTGTGGGCTCTGCCCTGCTGCTGTGTGGACTTCCCTGCAGTCCTGTTTATATGGGTGTGGTTAGAACTGCCTCAGCAATAGTGGCCCACCTCTGTAATGGTGGACTCTCTCTGTAATGGCGGGTTGCCTCAGCAACAGTGGGCTGCCTTGGCAATGGTTGGTTGCCTCTGCAATGGCAGGCTGCCTCAGCAATGGCAGACTACCTCTGTAGGGTTGGAGTGCCTCAGTAATGGCAGATGCCCCTCCCCCAGAGAGCTGGACCATCCTGGGTTTAGCTGTGCTTGATGTGAAACTCTCAACCCAGAGCATTTCCAACTGCTGGGTTTTTTGTTGTTGTTGTTGTTGTTGTTGGGGTGGGACCTGCCAAGCCTGATCACCTGGTTTCCTGCCTCAGAGCCTTTTTTTTCTTAAGTTGAAGGATTGAGTCTCTCCCAGGTGTTCCAGTCGCCTGCTGAAAAGGCACTGGGATCTGTGTGATTTCCCGTGCGGTGACCCACTGCGCTGGCTGGAACAATGGCACTGAGATTTGTGGCATTTTTTTGCTCGGGAATCTCCTGGCCTGGCTCCCTGTTTCAGTACCCTGTTTAATCAGATGAATGGGTGACTTTGCCTTCCCAGAGCTCTAATCGCCAGCTTAAAAGGGCAACCAGACTAGTGTATTTTGTACGGAGAACTGACATGCCGGGGTGCTGGCAAACAGTGCTCCGGCTAAAACAGCCACGCTGGTGACCCATGGGGCTCCTCCACCTGGGAATCTTCTGGTCTATGGGCAATAAAGATCCATCTGGAAATGTGGCATCCACTCACCCTCTGCGCTTTCACTGGGAGCTGCAATCCTGAGCTGCTCCTAAACGGCCACCTTTGATCTTCTCTCAAGGCTCCAGGTCTTTTATTATGGCATCTATTCCTACTTTTATCTCTTGGATCAGTTTTAACTCATTTTACAGTGTCAATGTTGTTTATCAAGTGTTTAGAAGGTTTTTGCATCTTCTTCATGATTTGTATTTCCTCACATGGTATGTGAGTGCATACAGCACCTGTCCTCACACCCGCTGTGAGCTCATCTTCGCTGTTGCCTATGCAGTAGTACTTGTGCTCCCCAGGGGATTCCTATATGCCCTGTATTGTAAAAGTGTCCTTACACTATGGTTTTGCCTTTGCTTCTCTTGTGTCCCACATTTCATGAATGTAGAAACAGATTTCACATAAAGGTTTCTATTTCAATTTCTTATACTTTGAAAGTAATATACATTTGAATTCTTTGTCTGTGTAATAAAAAGTTGGAGTTATGATTTCTCATGGGAGTTTCCTTTTTTTTTTTTTTTATCTTTTTGGCTGCTGTCTTCTTGTTCCTTTTCTTCACCAGTTTGAGAATTTTTTTAGTTTTTGCACTGAAGAGGCAGTTTTCTAGGAGCCATCTCTAGATGAAGGTCTCAGTCAAGCTTCCTGCTTCCCTCAGATTCAAGGCCATATCTCCTTTACCTCTAAGGGTGACAAATCTCTTGAAGTCTCTCAAGAATGAAAAATTTTTCTGTGGAGTGCAGCTTCAGTTCATGCCTGAGAGTTTCATTCTGCCCTTTCTGATGTCCTGCCCTATGGATTTCAGACTTGCTAGCACTTACAACCACATAAGTAGTATAAGCAGTTCTTTTTTTTTTTTTTTTTTTTTTTTTGTGTGTGTGTGTGTGTGTGTGTGTGTGTGTGTGTGTCCTACTGGCTCTGTTTCTCAGCTTGATCCCTAATATATGTGACATTTTGTACTGGGTTTTATTTTATATATGCACAAGTAACAATCTGCAAATATTGAAACTTCTATTTGCTTACTTCATTATTCAAAATAGGCTGAGAGAGATTTTGAGATCCTAAAGAATCCAAGTAAATATCTTTATGTATGAGAAATCCACTATATGCTTTCTGGGAATATGGGCGATCAATGTGAATAGCAGTCAGGGACTGGGCTGCAAGAGGACAGGGCTCTAGCCCCTCAATTACTGCCATATTTCCTGCTGTGTCTCAGCTCCCTGGGAAATACTCCTTCTAAGGACCAAAACAGTGGCACAGTCTCTCAATTACACACAACCTTCTCTTCACTCTTTTCACCCCCGATTTAGGGAGGAAATAGGGAACCATTATAAAAATACAAAGAGGACTGAAAATATGTAACAAGGGCCAGGAGTATAAAGCATGAGAGGAGATTGTGACTAAATCATTATGGCCTTGAAAAAAGGAGACTCAGCAGGGAACATGATTACAGCCCATAAATGTCTTCAGGTAACCATATGCATGACACAAGGGACTTGCTTACTGTGAGATAAAATGCTAAGACAAGACAAAATTACATAGAGTTTGGGAATGAACTGTTTCAACAACAACAAAAAGGGTTTTGAACGTGTGAAATTAGAGAATGTGAGCCACATGCTATGTAAGACACTCACGAAAATGGTGAGACAAGCCGTCAGCTGATTTGGCATATAACAAGCCTCGTCTAAGGAATTCAAACACATTTTGATTGAAGTTACACATTATTATAACAAAACATGCAATGAAAACAAAACAAAAAGCAAAGATCTAGGAAGGGCTTCATTTTCAACCATTTACTTAAAATAGATTGTAAGTTTCCACTTGTAATGTGGGAATGGCTGGTTTATAAATTAGTAGTTTGTCTACCCCCAAGAGCTTGTGTCATTCCCAGCAGGGTCCTTCCAGCAAAGCAATAGCAGCAACAGCATCACCCAGAGACTGATTAGAAATGAGGAATCTCAGGCCCCACTGCAAACCTACTCATTAGAATCTGCATTTTAACAAGATCCTATGATGATATACATGCAGATCAAGGTTTGAAAACCACTAGAAGAAAACAGTAATGCCTTTTATATGCCTTTGTGACCCTGAAAC
Source organism: Saguinus oedipus (assembly GCA_031835075.1). NCBI lineage: Eukaryota > Metazoa > Chordata > Mammalia > Primates > Cebidae > Saguinus > Saguinus oedipus. Next base: position 181,968,656 of record CM063170.1, on the reverse strand, counting down.
CACTTAAAAGATGTAAGGCCATACAAGCAACTGAAACAATTCAACAACATTAAAAACCAATAATCTGATTAAAGAAGGCACAAAAGATCTGAACAGACATTTCTCAAAAGAAGACATACAAATGGCCAACAGGTATATGAAAAAATGCTCAACATCACTAATCATCAGAGAAGTGAAAATCAAAACCACAATTAGATATCATCTCATGCCAGTTAGAATGAGTATTATCAAAAGACAAATAATGAGTGTTGCAAGGATGTGAAGAAAGGGGAACATTATACACAGTCGGTAGGAATGTAAATTAGTACCATCATTATGGGAAACAACCTGGATGTTCCTCAAAAGATTAAAAATAGAACTGCCATGTGATCCAGCAATCCACTGATGGGAAGATAACCAAAGGAAAGGAAATCAGTATATCAAAGAGATAGCTGTACTCCATGTTTATTGGAAGTACAATAGCTGAGATAGGAAATCAAACTCAGTCTCCATCAACAGATGAATGGACCAAGAAAATGTGACATATATACATATACACAATGGAGTATTATTCACCCCTAAAAAGGATGAAATCCTGTCATTTGCATCAACACAGGTGGAACTGGAAGGCATTAGGTTAAGTAAAATAAGCCAGGCACAGAAAGACAAGTAACACCTCCTGAAATGGCTGGCGGTGGCTGCACTGAAGAAGTGACAGTGGCCACGGCCCAGGTGATGCTGCAGCCTAGATGGTACTTCAGCCACTGCTGCTGGGTCCAGATCGTGCCACACCCGAGTCTGACGGTGAGGACTCAGCAAGGTTTGAGGGGCAGGCAGGGGTTGCTTTTCTTGCAGCCCTGAGGTGAAGCAGCACCCTTAAAGCAAGCTGACTCCTATGGGGAACCTGAGGCTGGGATAGTGCAGGCCCAAGGTCACTCCACCAGGAGAGATCCTCAGCGTTGTGGGCATGAACCCCACATGTGGAAAACTGAGGCCTGGCCAAAAGGTGGGGCCTGGTCCAGGTAGTGCAGCAGGGTCAAGGCTGAATGATCCCAAATCCACTGCCTTCCTGCCACATGAGTGGCAGACCCCAGATCCACCCATGAGTCCAGTGAACCTGGTGTGGGGATGGAGAAACTGAGGGGCTTTGGACCTTGCCCCAGAGGGAAGTGGGGCCCTGGAGGATGCAGGCTATGGGGGAATCTGAAAATAATGCCAAGGGCTGTTTGCGGAGCCTGTGGTCATAGCTGCGGAACCCTGGCTGCAGCCTTTGGAGGCAGGTCCAGGTATTACTTGCCTTTTATGGATGGTCAGCTGAGGCCCCTAGAGCTCCAGACACTGTCCTGGGGTCCAACAGTGCCCTGCAGCAGGTGTCTGTCACCAGAGCCTGTATTCTTCTTGTGGGGAGCCCCACCTGGGACCCAGGTGAGTGGGCCCTTCCTCCCACACAGTGGTAGGGAGAGTCTAGGAAGAAAACTTGTGATGGGGGCTGGCCAGGTAGCCCCCCTCATCAATGTGTTTACCGCCAGCAGCCCCCCATCCAAGAGAACCCTATGCCTAGGAATTCCGGGCATTGCTTCCTGCTCATTTAGGTCAGTTGCGGGTGGGTGCTTGTTGCTTGTGGAAGGTGGCCCCATCAGGAGGGTTCTCAGATAGCAAGTCTCAAATGGCTCAGCGAACTGCCTTTTTCACCAGTGTTCCCCCTTCCTCAAGCTGGGGGAAAGAAAAAAACAAAAAGAAAAAAATATATATCAAATGTTCTTACTGATAGGAGTTTTAAAAAAATGTTGGTCTCATGGAAGTAGAGAGAATGGTGGTCCCAGTGTCTGGTTAAGAAAATACAGTTCGATTGAAGAAATAAATTCTAGTGCTCCATAGCACAGTACAGTGACTATAGCTAACAATAACTTATTGTACATTTTTAAATAGCTAGAAGAGAAGATTTGGAATATTTTCAACCCAAAGAAATGATCAATGTTTGAGGTGATGGATATCTCAATAACCTGATTTGATTTTTTCCCTTTTGTATGTATGTATCAGAATATCACACATATCCCAGAAACATCTATAATCATTATGCATTGATATTTTTTAAAAAAATTCTCTAATGGAGGATCTTATCTAATTTCTTCTTTGTTAAAATGATATATTAATTTATTATGAAATGGCCCTAATCATGATGATATTAATATCAATGTTTATGGTAATATCATTTAAATACCATTATTCTGTGTAGTATCAGTAAAGTCTGTCATTGGTTGAATTTTTGTTTTATATTAATATAGTTCTGATTTTTTATTAAGTATTTTTTAATTAATTTATTAAAATCTTAAATTAGTTTAAAAATGTTATACTCTGCCAGTAGACACATATAGTAGCAGTTGTAAAAACAGTAAACTGGTTAGGAGAAATGCTACCCTTTAAATTGGAGTATGTCACTGAATGGTTTGCCTTTGCGTGGCCTAATGGAAGTTAGCAAAAGAAAACTTGGCCGTATGTGTGGCCCTGTAGGAAGAGGTAGGATGATTTGATGAAAAGCCCCCTGGGCTGAGAGTCACAATTTCTAATTCATTAGTTATTAGTCAGGTATACTTATTTGATCAGTCCACTTTTGTGAACCTCAGTTTACTTACTTGTAATAGAGTAATAATAATACCCTTCAGAATGGGAAGCTAATGATATGATGCACACGGAAGGATTTTGTGAACTATTAAAGCCATGAAAGGATAGGGAGTTGCTTAGCAACTCAGTAGAAGACTAGCCATGTATGATCACCTGTAATCCATTAAACTCTGATGCTGGCAGTTGGTTTTGCTGCAGAACACTTTTGTCCCTAATTTCTTAGAGATAAAAAAGACTTCTTATTAAATTCTATTTTAGGAATCTAACAAAGCTTTAGCTCTTAAGAAGCTGGTTCCTTGCCAGAAGTTTAAGGCAGGAAAAATAGATGTGAATTTTTGGTACCAGTGGCTGGCTTTCCCTTTGCCAAAAGAAAGAGGACTCTCTGCCCTTCAGATAGTTGTTGAGGTCCAGGTGCTTGATTCTATCAAGTACATGTTCCCAGAAGATGGAGAACCAGGGCCACTAATGTTATAAATATATCTGAATTCTTACACCAAGGTTGAATCCTAGCATTTCATTTTTATCTTATTTGTGCCACAACAGCATCTTAAAATATTATTACCAACACTTAATAATCAAGATTCATGTAAAAAGCTGAATTTTTTTTTTATGTCCTGAAAAATCAAAAGATCTGGCAACCTTAAATCCAGCTGCCGAAAGACAATACTCTACTATCACCAAACATGGATATCCAGGTTCCCTGGGTACCATAATACCCATTCTCAGGCTCCATTCCTTTCTTTGCCTACTAGCCATTTGACTTAACAAGTCCTGACCCCTCTTTGACTTCTCAGATTGCCTTAAGTTGATTGTAAGTCATAATGAAGTATCTGTAGCAAGATCAGGCTGTCTACCTCTGAGGCTGGCCATGTCTGCCTGCCTGGCTCATCAAAATTCATGTGCTCCAGAACTTGATGTTGAGAGACCAAGCCCCTCAGCATCTAAGAATGGCTGCTCAAGTATGAAGGGCCCCTTAGCCATGCTTCGACCTTAATTCAACTCACAGGGACTAATGTAAGATTCCTCTATTCCCTGTATATGTGTGGATGGCCTCAGGAATATTTACCAATATTTACTAAACATATTATTTCTTTCACATTTTTTCCTTTTCCTGAACCCTTTCTTTGTCCAGGCAGACTGATGCTGCTTCTTTCCCAGCTCAGAACTAAAGCCATAAAGAGTAAAATTGAAGAAGGAGTATCTAAGGAAATGGAGGTGACTTAGCCAAGGAAATGGGGCCCCTGGAGAAGTGCTGCCCTACTAGAGAAAGTGGTATTTCCATGGCATCATATCTCTGTCAGTGAAAATGCAATCATATTCATTGGTATTGCCTTTTAGCAGACATCTAATCATCTGATTTGATTATTCATACTTTGATTTCTTCTGTTCTACCCCATATAAGATCAGATAGCCATCTTTTAGCTGGCAAACAAAAATTTTTATGATAAAAATAAAACTGACCACAAAGAGAGAACAGACAAGTATGAAGTTAACCACACAGATCCAATGAAAAAGTTGCCTTAAGTGGGGTATTCGCACACTTTCCCAAAAATTTAATAAATGCCATTGGAGTCAAGATAAATGTATGGGTATTTAGTCTTGATTTAATTAATTAAAGTCTATAAGCAGTTATCAGAGTTGACAATAACTCAGATTTATTCCAGTCGCTAAAGTGCTGATGGGAGCACATGGCTTGATTTGACTGTTTGGGCCCAGATGGAAGGGCTTATGGAGAATGAATTATGGATTAGCCACTGGTTCTGTGGATGGGTGCAGGAGTTGATGAATGTGATGGGTGGGGAAAGTATGATTTGTGCCAACTACTATAACATTGATTGTCTTATTACTGTTAGCAAGAATCTAAATAAATAGACTTTACATGCTCCAAATGGAACGAAAATTATCTATAGCCTGCAGTGTTCCAAGTGTGTCCCAGTCCATACCGTTTTGTTGTGCCAAGTCCTGAACTAGGTACTAGAGTTACATGAACCCTATTTTCTAAGACCTGGCAATAGAGTTGGAGAAGCCAGAGAAATTCAGTATTCTCTTGGGCCTAGAGCCCTTCTCACTATCATCTTTAATCCATGAAAGCAGTAATTGTTGTACCCCCAAAATATACACAGTGCCTGAGACATAGCAAATTCCTGTTTCTTGAATGAATAGATGGATGACTATGAAAATACATGTTAACAAAATACTGATGAGGGAGATTTTTTACTTATTGGTAAATGTTGAAACTCAGAGTGATCAATGATGTAACTGGCAGGCCCTCAAGGCTCACACTGAGTGGCCTGGACCACACTGCCCGACTCAGGGTCTGTGTAAAATCATCCATTCTCTTTCCTTTCATTCATTGACTCAGGTTGTCAGTCATCCTCATCCCCTGATGATCTTTGGAATTCAAAGAAGAAAAATTACACTCTGTTCTTAATAAATGAGGTTCATAGAGTAGAATTACTTACCATGAGTTTAAAATATTCAAAATTTCTGAAAATCTATAAAACAGGCAATATTAATTAGGTTATTTTTCAGTGAAAAAATGCCAGAAGTTTCTTTCATGCTGTTTTTAATTTCATATTCACCTAGGTGCAATATTAAGGAGAAAATCTCAAAAACGAATTTTGATATATGTAAATAGATCACTTTTCACCTCCTCCTTCCAAGAAAAGCATCCTACCTTCTTCCTGCACTGGTATCTGGGAGATGGCCAACTCTGAATAGATAGTTGCACAGGATCACTTCCCAAATACGGTTTTGTGTAAACACAAAATCCCAGTGAAACCATTCAGGTGAGAAGCACAGTGGCACACAAGCATGAGGATCCTCACTCTGGCCATCAGAGCCAAGCTCCTGCCCAGATGAATGAATCCACTTCCTCCCAAATGATTGCCCTAATGTTTAAAATAAAGCCCCAGTGCACCATGGAGAATCAGGACATTTGTGTTCCTGAGGCTACATGGTTAACCTAAACTCCTTCCTTTTTCTAACATATTTTTGAAATTTACGCTGTTTAAAATATGTTTTTTCCTCAATATATTTTATTCTTAATTATTTATACTGAATTCACAAAACACATTTAACTTTTAGGTATAACATTCATGCAGAAATAGACTTTTTGCCTCTTTCTCAAAGTAAATATCTGTTAATTACTCTGGTGCTGAAGTTAGAAAAACTTAGATTGTATGAGGATTGTACCAGTTTAATAAAACAGGACAGAAAAGCAGCCAACATGGTGGCACCGTTACACTGATTGTTTTCTGTAGATATACAGAATATATGAATAATAATGTTTCTTTTCATAACTCTTGCTGACTTGAAGGCATGATCAAATAGTATATTTCTGATTAATCCAGGGCCCAGTCCACATAGGCACATGTGCACAGTTCTGATAAGGTGAAGAAAGATGTGTTTCCATGTCAACAATTTAAAGGTTGGAACTATTTTGAGTTGTTAATATAAACTTTGATATTAGCTCATTGACTTTGATGGTTTGCAAAGAATAAATTCTAACACAATTACAATGACTGCTGAAATGTATTAAATCTCTAGAGAAGCAGGAAAAATGTGCACACATGACAGGTTTGTCAATCATCTCTTGCTCTGATTAGGTGACATTAGCATCTGATTTTTGTTAGCTAGAAAAGTGACAGTACAGTATATTATAATGGCCCCTGACTAAAACATTATATCAATTTTCATATCAAATTTCTCCTCTGTCTCTATATAATGATGAAAAAAAAATGCCCAGTGGCTACATCACCGAATGGGCTTGTTAATACTCAGAAAATTTCAATATCATTATCATAACCACAGGCAGTAATATCCTCAGCAATAATTGGAGAGCCATGATGATTCTAGTCCCTGGGTATTACACCAATCAACTCTGCTATTTTCTTTCTCTGAGATTCCCTTGTTCAGAGACAAAATGACAATTGTTTCATGTCAGGGCTCTTGTAATCTCACTAGAAAGAACCAAACACCAAGAAAGAACTTGTCAATTATCATCACAAACCCAGTGTCATTCTCAGGGATTTATACAGCTTAAGGCATGGTAGGTGGAAAGAGAGGCTAAAAGAGAAGAGATCCAGGATCCAGGGCAAGACTAAGAGCAAAGGAAGAGTTGAGTAAGTCAGTGTTTACCTGGGGGAAGAGTTATGGGACAGACAGACTAAGGGAAAGCATAAACGGTGCTGGAAAAATTTAATTTCTAGACTTTTAAAATACTAATTAATTCCAACACTCTAATTTCAGTCTTTCAAAAAGAGGAACTGAAAACAATGATAACACTGATTAATATCTGATATTGACAAGGGATGTCCATAAAAATAAGTCTCTTTGATCTCTCACTGGGAGGCCCCAGGTGCTGCCCTCTCCAAATCCTGCCTCAATACAGAGGCAGCACTCCCCATGGCCCCTACCAGCCAATAAGTGAGCTAGGCAGGGAGAATCAGGTAGTCTGTTCCAGGAGTACCTGGATTGATCTGATGAGCAACCTTGCCTCCAGTACCCAAGACAGCCTTGACAAAGTTTCTTACTGCATGGTGGAAAGACCTATATCCTGAAGTCAGACCTGTATCTTGGTCTGATGGCTCCCAAGCCTCTCCCAGAAACATTTTCCTTAAAAAATTTCTTGTATATTTAATTCCATCTTGGCATCTACTTTTTTGAGAACCCAGATTCAATTATCTGTCAGAAATATTCTGTACTCCCAGTGAAGATTTCAGGATAAGGAATTTATATTTATTGAGCAACTACTATGTGCCAGGTACTTAACAAATATTATCTAATTTAATTCACACATTAACTCTGTTAGATAGTAACATCCTACATTTAATAGTTGAAGAAATGACACTCAAAGAGTTTAGAAGTTAAACTGAAGCGTATGAAATTGCTATTTTTGTAAGTCAAGAAGGATAAAATGTTGGGAGTTTTACGTGGTTCAACCTATATAATTTGCCAAGGTCACACAACTACTAAGTGAATGAACTAAAACTTGAACCATTTCCATCTGCTTTCAAAACTCATGTTCTTTTTATTCTACTACAAAGTTTCAGAGTATAGTTGGTGAAGAGAACATATATGCATAAATCTCACTGGTGAGTTTATTCCATGTCATGTTTGACAAAATATATATTAAAAATATCTCAGAACATCAAATATCCTGGGACAGAATGATACTTTTCAAGAACATTCTAGTTCTCAATCTTTCCTCAATACTCATTATAATGAGCATTATAGAACAATATGAATAATGTACATATGTATATATGCATAAAAAATTCTTACAAGCCGCTGGTGGTAGGATGTGGGTAATTTTTACTACTGTTTTTGTTCTATACTTTATGTTTTCAACAATGAGTGTGTATAACTTGTATAATAAAAAAGTTATTAAAATAAAACATAAAACTGTATTGCTAGTGAATTGTTCTCCAAACACATCTCTGATCCCAGTGCCGTTAGTCATACCCTCTGGGCAGCAAGTAGATTAGACAATAGAGAAGAAAAAATATCCTTGGCAAGTTCTTCCTGCTCTGTCTCCAACTCATTCTAGTCATGGGCCTTTCTGGCTGCCCCCTGGGTTTGTTTTGAAAACCTTATCCTCTGCCTGCACTGACAGGGTGTCTCTGTGAGAATAGGTCTGGAGGATGCTTGCTACCCAGCCATATTAAGCTCTGAAGGGTTTCAAACAACTCCCTTGGGAGCACAGAAAACATGAACTTAGAAAAATTATTATGAGTTCTTATATGAACTCCTAACTTTGCACTGCAACAAATCAAATTGATTTACTACCCACAGACAAATTTAAAAGAAAAATATTCGACTTTCACTAACAGTTGTTTATTCATATGAGGTTAAAAAACAGACATTTTTGTGATGACATCTAAGCAATAGAGGCAAACAGGGTCAATATTGGCCAAAGTAATTGTGATGCTTAATATTGAGCATGTACTTGATTGGACTGAAGGATGCAATATTGATCCTGGGTCTGTGTGTGAGGGTGTTGCCAAAGGAGATTAACATTTGAGTCAGTGGGCTGGGAAAGGTTGATCCACCCTTAATCGGGTGGGTACAATATAATCAGCTGTCAATGAATATAAAGCAGGCAGAAAAACGTGAAGAGGAGAGATGGGCCAAGCCTCCCAGCCTACATCTTTCTCCCGTGCTGCATTATTCCTGCCCTTGGACATTGGACTCCAGGTTCTTCAGTTTTGGGACTCAGACTGGCTTCCTGCTCCTCCACTTGCAGACAGCCTATTGTGGGACCTCATGATCATGTAAGTTAATACTTAATACTCATATACATATATACACAGAATAGGACACACACACATACACATAATGAATATATTGCCTTAGGTACTAATATTATGTATATAATAAATATGTCCTATTAGTTATATATAAAAATATATATACACATATATGTATATATATTTATACATATAACTAATGGAAAACAGATAGGTAAATTTGTAATAGAGCATTATGGTTTATAAAGGACTTCTTCCATAGCTTATCTTAGATACTATGGAAAATGGTAGAGTTAGGTAGAAGTGGCAAAATATCTGCTAGTTTCAGCGATACCTTCTACCATGCTAATGGCAAACAATTTATCATCCTTTTACTTTCATTATTGCTTAAGGAAAGCATTAGATTTCTCTAATATTCAAAGAACAAAAATAATATCAACATATAGAGCTCGGTGTGGTAGCTTGCATCTATAGTCCCAGCTACATGGGAGGCCAAGTTGGGCAGATTCCTAGGAGTTTTAAACCAGCCTGGTCAATGGAGTAAGACCCTATATCTCTGAAAGAGAGTGTGTGTGTGTGTGTGTGTGTGTGTGTGTGTGTGTGTGTGTGTGTATTACATTCTTCTTTTTTTATATTGAATGGCTTTCCAAAAATAATTAATCAAATAGGGTGTCCCACATTTTCCGCCCTAATGTAGCATCTATTGAATATGGTTCTATGTTGGGTAATTTATAAACATTATTTCATGTAGTATTCCTAACAACCCTGTAAAGTATGAACTATTCCTGTCTCATTTTCCAGATAGGGAAACTGAGGCATAGAACTGTTATGTGATATCCTCAGAATCACAGAGCTAGTAAATCAGGATTCAGCCCCAGACTATCTGACTCCAGAATCCGTTAATATGTGTGCTTAGTAGTCACCCTGTACCCAAAGTTTCCTTTGGCTCTGCTTTGCTTCTCATTCTGTCTAGCGTAAATATACAAACAGATGGCAGTAACAATGATACTAAAGAAATGCAAACAGATACCATAATATTTGTGAAAATTTCCCCTAAACTTTGGTTCTTACAGAAGAAGAAAAAAACATGAGTTTTGATTATTAGCTTAATTATTCAAGAGATGCCTGTGCAATTTATGGTTTATCCAGATGCTATGCATTACACTTAATATCTTTCTGGAAATGTTTATCTCTTCCTGAAGTACTTATCTCTAAAATTGTGCTTAAAGTAAGATGTGGCTCACATGGGCCAATGGCTTTTTTTTAAATCTGAGCACAAAGAAGAAACAAACAGCAGCCCACTGTGGAGGTACATTATTAAAAGCAAAGTCTAGAACCCAGTTTGGCATTGTTACGATAAAGCTAACTGCTCTAACAAGTAAACTTCGGCTTAGCACAAAAAAATATATGTCTTGCTCAGAAAGATCAATTATCAGAAAAAAAGACGGAAGGGTACAAAGAGTAAAAGCCTTGTTTCACACAATCATCTAGAGACCCAAAAATAGCTTGGCCATCTTCAACACAGGGCTTTCAAAGCTATCCATGATAATGACATCCAGTCCACAGATGATGGAAGGTATACAGACACATCTGCTTCTTAACCTCTTTGTCTCTCAGTTGTCTGACATCATTTCCACTAACATTCCACTGGTGAGATGAGGCTGAGTGGCTCCACCTTGCTAAGAGAGAGGGGAAATGTCTTTTGCTATGCAGTCACTCTGGCAATCACTCCTCAGTGAGACAAAGCAGCAGGTATTTGTGATTTACAATAAGCCTTTTCTACCACACCACATAACCAAGTCTCTATGTTTGCACAGGTCTTTATTTCTTCCTCTGTAATTTGTGGATATTGAATCAGATGATCTCTACAGTCTCCCATAGGTCATTGAAAGTTTTATGACTCCCAAGTTTTCAGGTATATACAATATACACTATATAACATAAAGTATAATTTTGGTGTTTCAGGATTTAATTCCAATTTCTCTGAATTTTTAAGAATTAAATGTGGACTCATTTTTACCATCTATTCTTTTGATCACCAATATCTCTTTTTATTATCACTAAAATCAGCTGATTGAGTACTGATTGTACATGGCATTCAATAGCTAGATAAGAGTACTGTACTGAAGGCACTACCATGTAGAGGGCTCTATCCTAAGAGCAGTATGTCCATCGATTGCATGTCACACTGTAATTATAAGAAAAGTGAGTGGATGCTAACTGAAACATCAATAACAAAATTCAGTATCACTATAAAAACTAAGATCTATCTGGTGCTTTATAGTTCACATATTTAATCTTCATAATAATCTAGTGAGGAAACTGTTTCAGGCTCCATTTTACAGGTGATGAAAAGGAGGCTATGGGAGGAAAAGTAGCTTCAGCCAGTGAGGATTAAAGTTGGCTCATAAACCCAGGACTCCTGCCTCTAAATGTCATTTTCCAGTAAGCCAGGGTTTCTCACATTGTGTGGGACCACCAGGTTGCATAAGCTCCTTTCCCATTTTATCTCCTCTGACCCAATGAGCCTTTCCCTGATGCCTGTTTACTGCATGCTCTGCAGCTGCCTCTTCAATATACAGTTAATTTTCCATCATTTTCTGTGAGCAGATGTTCCTGAGGAGCAGAGCCACTTTCCCATCCCTGGCACTATCTCCTGCAGATGACTGGATTAAACACAGTAGCCGCTGGCCATCCTTTTGATCTGAAAAGAAAAGATTTTCCCACTGGGATATTCCTCATGATGATGTAATTAGCTTCCTAGACCTACCTAACAAATTTATTTTTAATCACAAGGGATGAGGGAAGAGAAGAAAGAACCATTCATCTTGGATTGTGTGCAACTGCTGCAGTTAATATGCACCATTTCCATTCCCCTTGTGCAACGTATTCTTCAGCGATTGTTCAAAGATTTGGGGGCAATAGGCTGCTCTTCAAAAGCAGTGGGGAACTTCACTTTCATAAAGGGATCTCAGGCACTATTAAATTGCTTTCTCAAACCTGGCAAAGACATTAGAGCTGGAAATCCTATCAGCTCCAAACTGTCTTCAGCATTAAGAACAGGTGAAGCTCTTAATAACTTTTTGGGGATTGTGTTTGATTGAAAAATACAACATGGAATATTCTGTACAAACAAATTCAGCTGTTCAAAATTTCTAATCTTGTGGGTATCACAGTAGTATCATATTTTTGCCCAAGATCATGTCTTGAGGTATTGTTAGGGATACTGTTTCGTAAATTTGTGTGTCAAACATGAAAAAAATTTTAACTAACATAATTAATTCTTTCAATAATAAATCACAGGTATAATATGAGGCCTACCATTTACCATTAATGCAAAGGCTAGATAATTCTTAGAGCAGACAAAGAATGAACATCAGAGATAACTGTGATATTTTGTCCTGTGTATTACCAGAAAAAAGAGAAATTGGAAGTGGAAGGGGGAGAAAGTTACTTAAGGACAGCTTGTCCAGGAACCAGTCAATCATTCATTTGAGACCCAATAGGAAATGCCACCATCTCCTTTTTAAGCCATGCTTAAAACAAATACTTCATAAGCACAGAAGCAAAACACTACAGGTTATTTTTTTTTCATGAATGAAAGCAACAAGAAAGAGCATGGCTAGTCGCCAATTTCCACATTTCTTTGAATGTAACATCTAACCTACTATCAGAAATAAGAACACATAGGGTACAAAGGTCAGTTCAAGAGAGGTTGAGAAGTTGGAGAAAAGTTTAAAAGAAATCAACCGAGGAAGAAATACTCGAAGATATTTTAAACTGCTATTTCAGCAAGTAATAGCCACAGTCTGGATTTTGTTCTTGAAACTTCAAATTGGTCCTGTTAAGTTTTTTTTTAAAAAAGAGGAACAAATAGTATAATCAGTTATATGGATGGCTAAGCACCAGTGGGACAATAGGATCAGAAAAAATAATTCATAAAACTAAATGCTAAGTTTTGCAGACTACACAATATTGGTCATATTCCTCCCCCATTCTAGAAACCTATTAACTGACAAGCGGTAACTAATTTACATGTCTGTTTTTCCCTTCCTAAATGACCACGTGAGTTCTGAGATATGCAATAACAATGACTGCTACTGCCTTTTAAAAAGTAAATAAGCACATATTGCCTTTCTTCTTACATTTTTAGAGTATCCAACTAGGCATTCTTGGAGTTCTCATTTAATAATGGAGCTATAAATGAAATTAAGTAAGATAACATATATAAAATCACACAGTGGCTGGTCTGAAACATAGTAGAAGCTCAATATATATTGGCTTTGTCACATTTTTCTCTCTGTCGTAATGTGGATTCATATGCACCCCTAAGTAGTCTAGGACAATGGGATATTTTTTGTATCATAGTATTTATGATGCCTATTTTTAGCATGGTTTAACAACTACTTCTAAATGAAAAATATTAGGGTGATAGGCAATATGTTAACTCTATTAACAAAAATTGTCTATGTGTTAGAAGGCCCTCGGAATCCATTGTCTGATCAGAAAACTTCATTTTCCTACCAGTCAGGGGACTTATGAGAGAAAAGCATTGTATTAGAACTTTAGGGCTTGGATTTAGAGGTCAGCGTGTTTGCATTCTGCTTGAATCATAATCCTACTTCCAAAATAACAAGTTTAGCCCCTGAAATATCACTGCTATGATTGTCCAGTCAGTTTTCTTCCTGGCATTCTGAGAATAAATTGAATGAAAATGCATGAGACCATTGCTACAGAGTTTTTGCTGGAAAACAGACATTTTCTGTTTACATTGTCAGAAAATTGTCATAAAAAACTGGCAGGTGTCCAACTTTGTGAATGTATTTGAATTAAAGAAAGGAGGAAATCATAACAAAGGAATGGAAGTAAATTAAAATTGAGTTAATGTGTAGTTTTTAGACATTTCTCTGGATGGCATTTGCAATTAAATGCAGACTTTTTCCACTTCCTGAGAAATGGGTAATTTAAAAATAAATTATCTGTGCAAATATGCAAGGCTATACCTATGAAAAATAAGTTATCAAGCAATATCTGAATAATTTGATCAGGATAAAGCTCCAACAATCTCCTACTTCCTTTCAAAATTAGAGTTGGGGTCTGCAATATGTGGAGTTCTCTACATTATACACAGATCTGAGCAGAACCCTCAATGTGAAGTTAATGAATGAGTTATGAGAGATATCAAAACACTAGAGTCTGAAGGAAATATTCAATCATAAAAGCATTTCAATTCTATATAGACAAGCAGAGGTATTCTATTAAATAGTAATTATTTTAACATAAAGGGAAGCCCTGCCTTACCTTGTCACTACCTACATTTGTGTGAGATGGCTTTTGTATTAAAATGGAGAACATTGAAAGTCTCCTGAGTCTTTGGTGACTTAGAAGAAATTCCTAGTATCTATACCTCAAATTCTACAATGTATTTCTCTGCAGTAAATTATCTCTACAATGAATTCCTTATTAAATAAATCCCATTTGAACTGATGCCTGGTAGCTGAGATGCAAAGTAACAGTCTAACATTCATTATAGGAGATAGATATAGTTTTCATTCTAAATACCAGACACTGGAGTCTGCTGTGACCAGGTACCTGTGACTTGCCACTGTAAAGAAAAGAGAAATTCAGATCTTAAACAAAAATGAAATAAAAATAGAAAAGTATTTTCCCAGCTTACATATCTTGGGCATGATCATAGTGAACAGATAAGTGGTAGAAGCAGAACCTAACATCCCAGATCCTGCTAAAGAAACACTAAGGACAATTTGGATCCAACTGTTCTTTTGTGCTACCTAGAATGCCTCATGAGTTATTGCTAACTTCATAAGCAGTTTCATTGTATTCAGCTTCTACTCTTTATTAAATGCAAAACAGTCAAAACATAAATGAGAACTATCACCTTTTTTGTTATGCCTGTCACAACACAACTGATTAAAAACAAAACTTGTACTGACCTAGTTAAGAATTTCCTGATTCATCACCTGAACTAGCTGTGAAATAACCTCTAAGCTTCTAGTTTTTCTCTTTAATTCATTCTTAGACCACTACTAAGGAATCTTACCCAGCTTATACCACTGTGGCTTATTACTTGAGTTGGTAGAAAGGAAAAAAGGTCCAGAAGCTAAGGTAGTCAGTGGACAGTCACACAAAGCAAATGACCACTGAAGGAAATGAGCCACAAAGTTGCAGGGATATTGTAATCAAGGAGAGGCCAAACTGAGAGAAAAACATAAAGCTAGCGATTCCAAGAAACTAGTATGAATGTGTTCCTAAATCAAGGAATCCAAAAGCAGAAATCAAAAGCAAGAAGGCTATAAATCAAAGAGTCAAGGTCTTATAGCAGTTACAGGAGAATAGGAAATAAATGGAATGAACGTTGTTGCCAATATGCCTGGCTTTCAAATACTCATGATGATGTTGATTTAGGTAAGTCAATTGCATTTTAAAGGACTAGAGGCAAGGCAAGATGTGTTATCTTAGATATGCCAGAAACATGGGATTCTTCATGTTAAAAATATTTAATATTTTCTCAATATCTACTGAATAAACCCACATACTTAGGCTGGCATCTAAGACTCTACTTTATCTTATCACAAAACTACCAGTTCAACTTTACTTCGCATTAGAAGTCTTCTTTATGAAGTTCCCTATGCTTATCCAGGTTGTTTTCCTTGCCTGGAACTAAAGAAAGAATGGGTCATAGATCAAAAGAGTCCACAAAGTACCTAGCAGAATGAAAAAAATAAAAAGGCCACACCAAAACCCACATTAATAAAATTTCATAACATTCAAAAAAAAAAAAAACTGAAAAAACTCCAGGGACCATTAATTCTCTCATGCTCCTAGATGACTGTTTCATAAGTTTTACTCCTCAAAATTTCAATTTCTCTTCCTCAGACTCATTCACAGATGAAAATCTTGCTTTACCTCAAAAATCACATTGAAGCAATCAGAAGATAATTTTAACACACTGTATCAAACACACCTACTTCCTACCCACATCAATGCCTAGAACCTCAGCCTTCTAACCTGTTACAAAGGAGATGTATCTATGCTCTTACTGAAATCAATTTCTCACTGTGTTCTTGAGCCCATCCATTCGTGCATACTTGAAATGGTTCAAATGAGTGTACCTCTTTTTCTTTCTTAATCAGAATATCCTTCTCTATTTGACCACTTCTGTAAGTATACAAATATGCTCTTGTCTTTTCCAACTTAAGAAAGTCTTCTCTTGACCCTACTTTATCATAAGCTACCACTACTTCTTTACTTCTTTACTCCATTTACAGCAAATCTACTTGTAAAGATTATCTACATGCCTTGTCTCCTGTTCCCCTCCTTCCTTTCTGTCCCTTTTTTCCCATTCTTAATCATACTCCAATGGTGGGAGATTTCCTCCCACCATCATAACCACTACAAAACTGATGTTTTCAAGGAGGCCAATTTTACAAGGTTACTGTCCAAAGGACTATTCTCAGTCCTCATCTTATCTGACCTATCAGTAGCATTTGACACAAAACAATTATTTATCCTCCTTCATATACTTTGTTCATTTGGGTTCAGAAAATACTCATCCTGGTTGGGGTCCCTGGGTAAGATAAATAAATAGGAAGAGCTCCAGTGAGAAAGACACAGAAGACAGGTGATTTCCACATTTCCAACTGAGGTATCTGGTTCATCTCATTGAGACTGGTTGGACACTGGGTATAGCCCAAGGAGGGCAAGACAAAGAAGAGTGGGAAGTGTAAGGGGTCAGGTAACTCCCTCTCCTAGCAGGAAAGCCATTAGGGACTGTTTCCTACACTCTGGCTCAGATACTGCACTTTTTCCACAGTCTTCACAACCTGCAGACCAGGAGATTCCCTCTGGTACCTACACAACCACAAGGACCCTGGGTTTCCAGCACAAAACAGGGTGGCCATCTGGGCAGTAACCAAGCTAGCTGCAGCAGTTATTTTTTCATATCCCACTGGCACCTGGAACACCAGTGAGATGGAACTGTTCACTCCCCTGGAAAGGGGGCTGAAGCCAGGGAGTCAAGTGGTCTGGCTTAGCAGGTCTACCCCAACAGAGACCAGTAAGCTCAGGTCTACTGGCTTAAAATTCTCACAGCCAGCATAGCAATTTGAGCTTTACCTGGGTAATTCAAGCTCTGTGCAGGGAGGGTCATCCACCATTGCTGAGGCTCAAGTAGGCAGTTTTAATGCCATAGTGTAAGTAAAACTGCCAATAAATACCAATTAGGCAGAGCCCAACACAGCCCAGCAGGTGCAAGCACTGTCTCACTTGATGTCCTAACTGGTCAGAGCATCTCTGAAAAAATGCAACAGCCCATTAGGGACTTAGAAATGAAGCCCCCACCTTCCTGGGACAGAACACCTGGGAAAGGGGGCTTTTTGGGGGGTATAGTTTCAGCAGACCTAAAGGTCCCCACCTGGCAGCTCTGAAGAGAGCAGGGGATTTCCCAAAACAGCGTTTGAGCTCTGATCCTCATCAGAGTGCCTCCTCAAGTGGCTCCCTGACCCTATGTATCCTGACTGAGAGACATCTCCCAGTAGAGGCTGACAGACACCTCATACAGGAGAATTCTGGCTGACACCTGGCCGATACCCCTCTGGGATGAAGCTACCAGAGGAAGGAATAGGCAGCAATCTTTGCTGTTCTGCAGTCTCTGCTGGTGATTCCCAGGCAAGCAGGGTCTGGCATGTACCTCTAGCAAACTCCAGCAGACCTGCTGCAGAGAAGCCTGACTGTTAGAAGGATAACTAACAGAAAGAAACAGTTTCAACATCGAGAGAAAGGAATTCCACTCAGAGACCCCATCCAAAGGTCACAGAACTCAAAGACCAAAGGAAGATAAATCCATGAGGATGGGAAGAAACCAGTGCAAAAAGGCTAAAAATTCCAAACCAGAACCCCTCTTCTTCTTTAAGGGATCACAGCTCTTCGCCAGCAAGGGAACAAAATTGGATGAAGAACAGAAGATAGGTAACAGCAAACTTCTTTGAGCAAAAGGAGCATGTTCTGACCCAATGCAAGGAAGCCAAGAACCTTGAAAAACAGTTAGATGAAATGTTAACTAGAATAACCAGTTTAGAGAAGAACATGAATGACCTGATGCAGCTGAAAAATGCAGTACGATAACTTCATGAAGCATACACAAGTTTCAAAAGCCAAATTGATCAAATGGAAAAAAGGATATCAGAGGTTGAAGATAAACTCACTGAAATCAAGTGAGAAGACAAGAATAGAGAAAAAGGAGTAAAAATAAATGAACAAAGCCTCCAAGAAATAAGGGATTTCATGAAAACACCAAATCTATGTTTGATCAGTGTACCTGAAAGTGAGGAGATGAAGTTGAAAAACACTTTTCAGGATATTATCCAGATCTTCCCCAACCTAGCAAGGCAGGCTAACTTTCAAATTCAGGAAATACAAAGAACATCACAAAGATACGCCTCAAGAAGAGCAACCCCAAGACACATAATCATCAGATTCACCAGGGTTGTAATGGAGGAAAAAATGTTAAGGCCAGCCAGAGAGAAAGGTCCAGTTACCCACAAAGGGAAGCCTAACAGCAGATCTCTCAGACTAACAGCGGATTTCTCAGCAGAAGCCCTACAAGCCAGAAGAGAGTGCGGGCCAATATTCAACATTCTTAAAGAAAAGAATTTTCAACCCAGAATTTCATATCCAGTGAAACTAAGCTTCATAAGTGAAGAAATAAAACAGACAAGCAAATGCTGAGAGATTTTGTCACCACCAGGCCTGTCCCACAACAGCTCTTGAAGGAAGCACTAAGCATGGAAAGGAACAACCAGTACTAGACACTGCAAAAACATACCAACTTGTAAAGACCATCAATACTACAAAGAAACTGCATCAACTAATGGGCAAAATAACCAGCTAGGATCAAAATGGCAGTATCAAATTTAAACATAACAATACTAACCTTAAATGTAAGTGGGCTAAATGCCCCAATTAAAGACACAGATGGTAAATTGGATAAAGAGTCACGACCCACAGGTGTGCTATATTCAGGAGATGCATCTCACATGCAAAGACACACACAGGCTCAAAATAAAGGGATGAAGGAATATTTACATCCCTTGGAAATGGAAATGGAAAGAAAAATGGAAAGAAACAAAAAGCAGGGATTGCAATCCTAGTCTCTAATCAAACAGACTTTAAACCATCTAAGATCAAAAGAGACAAAGAAGGTCATTACATACTGGTAAAGGAATCAATGCAACAAGAAGAGCTAACTCTCCTAAATATATATGCACCCAATACAGAAGCACCCAGATTCATAAAACAAATTCTTAGACACCTACAAAGAGACATAGACTCCCACACAATAACGGACTTTCACACTCCACTGTCAATATTAGACAGATCAATGACACAGAAAATTAACAAGGATATCCAAGACATAAACTCAGATCTGGACCAAGCAGACCTAACAGACATCTACAGAACCCTCCACGCCAAATCCACAAAATAGTACATTCTTCTCAGCACCACATCACACTTACTCTGAAATTGACCACATAATTGGAAGTAAATCACTCCTCAGCAAACGCAAAGAAATGGAAATCGTAAGAACCAGTCTCTCAGACCACAGAGCAATCAAATTAGAACTCAGGATTAAGAAACTCACTCAAAACCACAAAACTACATGGAAACTTAACCACCTGCTCCTGAATGACTATTGGATAAATAATGAAATGAAGGCAGAAATAAAGATGTTCTTTCAAACCAATGAGAATGAAGACACAACATACTAGAATCTCTGGGACACATTTAAAGCAGTGTGTATGGAAAAATTTGTAACACTAAATGCCCAAAAGAGAAAGCAGGAAAGATCTAACATTGGTGCCCTAGTGTCAAAATTAAAAGTACTAGAGAAGCAAGAACAAACAAATTCAAAAGCCAGCAGAAGACAAGAAATAAACAAAATCAGAGCAGAACTAAAGGAGACAGAGAGACAAAAAATGGTTTTTAAAAAAATCAATAAATCCGGGAGCTGGGTTTTTTTAAAAATTAACAAAATAGTCTGCTAGCCAGACTAATAAAGAAGAAAAGAGAGAAGAATCAAATAGATGCAATAAAAAAGTCATAAAGGCAGTAACACCACTGATCCCACAGAAATACAATCTACCATCAGAGAATACTATAAACACGTCTATGCAAATAAAACAGATATTCTAGAATAAACTGACAAATTTCTGAACATTTATACCCTCCTAAGACTGAACCAGGAAGAACTCAAATTCCTGAATAGAAAAAATAACAAGGTCTGACATTAAGGCAGCAATTAATAGCCTACCAACCAAAAAAAAAAAAAAAAAAAAAAAATCCAAGACCAGATGCGTTCACAGCCAAATTCTACCAGAAGTACAAAGATTAGCTAGTACCATACCTTCTGAAACTATACCAAACAACAGAAAAAGAGGGAATCCTCCCTAACTCATTTTATGGACTAACATCATCCTGATAACAAAACTTGGCAGAGACACAACTAAAAAAGAAAATTCCAGGCCAATATCCCTGATGAACATCAATGCAAAAAACCTCAGTAAAATACTGGAAAACCAAATACGACAGCACATCAAAAAGCTTATCCATCACAATTAAGTTGGCTTCATCCCTGGGATGCAAGGCTAGTTCAACATATGCAAATCTATAAACATAATTCATCACATAAATAGAACCTAAGGCAAAAACCACATGATTATCTCAATAGATGCAGAGAAGGCCTTTGACAAAATTCAACAACACTTCATGTTAAAAACTCAATAAACTAGATATTGATGGAATGTACCTCAAAATAGTAAGAGCTATTTATGACAAACCCACAGCCAATATCATACTGAATGGGCAAAAACTGGAAGCATTCCCTTTGAAAACAGGCACAAGACAAGAATGCCCTCTTTCACCACTCCTATTCGTCATAGTATTTTCTGGCCAGGACAATCAGGAAAGAGAAAGAAATAATGGGTATTCAAATAGGTAAAGAGGAAGTCTAATTGTCTCTATCTGCAGACGACATGATTGTACATTTACAAGACTGCATCGTCTCAGCCCAAAATCTCCTTAAGCAAATAAGTAACTTCAGCAAAGTCTTAGGATACAAAATCAATGTGCAAAAATCACAAGCATTCCTATACACCAATAAAAGAAAAACAGAGAGCCAAATCATGAGTGAACTCCCATTCACAATTGCTACAAGGAGAATAAAATACCTAGGAATACAACTTACAAGGGATGTGAAATACCTCTTCACAGACAACTTCTAACCACTGCTGAAGGAAATAAGAGAGGACACAAACAAATGGAAAAACATTCCATGCTCATGGTTAGAAAGAATCAATATTGTAAAAATGGCCATACTGACTGAAGTAATCTATAGATTCAATGCTATCCCCATCAAGCTACCATTAACTTTCTTCAAAGAATTGGAAAAAACCACCTTAAATTTCATATAGAACCAAAAAGAAACCTGCATAGCCAAGACAATTCTAAGCAAAAAGAACAAAACTGGAGGCATGATGTTACCTGACTTCAAGGTTTTAGTAACCAAAACAGCATGGTACTTGGCACCAAAACAGATATATAGACCAAAGGAACACAACAAAGGCCTCGGAAATAATGCCACATACCTACAACCATCTGGTATCTGACAAACCTGACAAAAACAAGCAATGGGGAAAGGATTCCCTATTTAACAAATGGTTTTGGGAAAACTGGCTAGCCATATGCAGAAAACTAAAACTGGATCCTTTCCTTACACCTTATACAAAAATTAACTCTAGATAGATTAAAGATTTAAATGCAAGACCTAAAACCTTAAAAACACAAGAAGAAAATCTAGGCAATACCATTCAGAACATAGGCATGGGCAAAGACTTCGTGACTAACACACCAAAAGCAATGGCAACAAAAGTCAAAATAGAAATGGGATCTAATTAACCTCCAGAGCTTCCGCACAGCAAAAGAAACTATCATCAGAGTTAACAGGCAACCTACAGAATGGGAAAACATTTTTTGCAGTCTACCCATCTGACAAAGGGCTAATATCCAGACTCTACAAAGAACTTAAACAAATTTACAGGAAAAAAACAACCCCATCAAAAAGTAGATGAAGGCTATGAACAGACACTTCTCAATAGGAGACATTTATGCAGCCAACAAACATATGAAAAAAAGTTCAACATCACTGGTCATTAGAGAAATGCAAATCTAAACCAGACTGAGATACCATTTCATACCAGTTAAGAATGATGATCACTAAAAAGTCGGAAGACAACAGATGCTGGAGAGGATATGGAGAAATAGAAATGCTTTTACACTGTTGGTGGGAGTGTAAATCACTTCATCCATTGTGGAAGACGTGTGGTAATTCCTCAAGGATCTAGAAATAGAAATACCATTTGACCCAGCAATACCATTACTGGGTACATATCCAAAGGATTATAAATTATTCTGTTATAAAGACACATGCACACGTATGTCTACTGTGGCATTGTTTACAATAGCAAAGACCTGGAACCAACCCAAATGCCCATCAATGATAGACTGAATAAAGAAAATGTGGCACATATACACCATGGAATACTATGCAGCTGTAAAAAAAGGATGAGTTCATGTCCTTTGCAGGGACATGGACGAATCTGGAAACCATCATTCTCACCCAACTGACACAAGAACAGAAAACCAAACACCACATGTTCTCACTCATAAGTAAGTGTTGAGCAATGAGAACACATGGACATGGCGGGGGAATATCACACACCAGGGTCTCTCAGCGGGTAAAGGACTAGAGGAGGGATAGCAGGGGTTGGGGGAGTTAGGGGAGGGATAACATCACGAGAAATACCTAACATAGATGATGGGGTGATTGATACAGCCAACCATTATGACACGTGCATGCCTTTGTAACAAACCTGCATGTTCTACACATGTACCCCAGAACTTAAAGTACAATTTTTAAAAAAGAAAACACTCGTCCTTCATTTTCCTTCTGTTTAGTTATTCCTTTCACACTCCTTAGTCCTCTTCCTTTCTAAATATTTTTTTTAGAGTCCTCTCTTAGTCTGTTTTGTGCTACTATTACAAAACACCACACACTGGGTAATTTACAAAGAGAAATTTATTTTCTCACAGTTCTAGAAACGGGGTAGTCCAAGATCAAGGTATCAGCAGGTTTGGTTGTCTGGCGAGGACTGCTCTCTGCTTCCAACATGGTATCTTGAATGCTACATCTTCCAGAGGTGAAAAAAAAAAAAAATAGCTACATCTTTACACAGCCAAAGGCAGAAGGGTTAGGGGATGAACTCCCTTTTATAAGGGGGCTTAATCTCATTCATGAGTGCAGAGACATTACAACTCAATCATGTTTTAAAAGCCACATCTAATACTGTTGCATTGGGGATTAAGTTTCAACATGAATTTTTGGATTGGACAAAAACATTCAAACTAAAGCAAGGACCCTAGGACTTGGTCTTTTTTCTGCTTCTAAACATACACACTTACTTTCTAGGGAATCTCATCCATCTCATAACTTTATGTTACATTTGTGTGAGGCAGTTCCCAAATTTGTATCTCCTGCCCAGAGAACTTGGAAAATCATATTCACATATATAACTGTATATATGACATCTCCAAAATTGAACTCATGTTTCTGCACCACAAACTACTCCACCTACTTGTTCCCCCATCTCACCAAATGGCAACCCAAAACTTTCAATTGCTCAATTCAAAAATTTTGGAGTTATCTTTGACTCCTCTCTTTTATTCAGGTTCCACACCCAATCCATCAGAAAATCTTACTGGCTTATTCTCTAAATATATCAGGAATTCAATGAGTGGTCACTAGCTCCTGGTCTGAGCCACTAACACTTCTTATCTGGATTTGTCTAACAGCCTTCTATGTGGCCTCCCTGCCTCTTCCCTTGAACCAATAAAGTCTATTAGTACAGTAGCTTTTTAAAACACTAGTCAGATTTTGCCACACCTCTGCTCAGAACAAATTTTTTTTAATTTCTCTAAGATTAAGTGCCAAAATCCTTACTATGGCTTGCAAAGACATACATGGTCTGGCTCCTTGTTACTTCTCTGATAGCATTCCTTAATATTCTCCCCTGGTGCTCCCTTCTCTAGAGCTACATGCCATTTGAGTATGATACTATATATATATATGTATACATGTGTATGTACTATAGGGAAGTCAACACCAGTGGAGAGTATTTTAAAAAGCATTATATATAAAATTGATTTAGATATTACTGCATATGTATACATATAGTACACATATACATAACCACACATACACACATATATAGTAATATCTAAATCAATTATATACATAATAGACACATACTCTTCTTAGAAATAGAATAAAACTATGCATAATAACAACTGAAAAACTTATTTCTAATGAGAAAGTTAAATGAGAAAATAAAGGCCTGCTTTCTAGACAGGGTTAGCAGAGGTTTTCAATATACATAGATGTAATATATATGACAACATAAAACCCTGAATCTGTATTTCAGTGGTAATGAAGTTTTTATACTGTATGTAAACTGATACAATATTAATGCTATATAGGTTGTTAAATTATTGAATAAGTTAGTCATATAAACAAATTAATAAGTTTGTTATGTATATTATCACTGGAACAACTCTGAAAACAAAACAATGTAGCTAAAATTAATAGATATTTTTCAGCAGAATATAAATAATACTGAAAAAATCTAAATGAGGTGAGAAAGGAAACAGAGAAACAAGAAATCATGGGGAAAAATAAAACAAACAATAAAATGGGAAACCAAAATTCTTACCATAATAATAATCAAAATAAAATGTTACTGGTGTAAACACCCCAACAGAAAGACAGAGATTGTCAGGGTAGATAAAAACATAAGACTTGGTTACATGCTGCCTACATTAGACACTCTTTAAATAAATAAATAGAAAAAGATATTTGACATAAACAGTAAGCATAAGAACCCTGGAGTGGTTATTATTATATCAAACAATGCAAACTTCAACAAAAATAGTATTAATAGAGATAAAGACAATAAATAATGATAAATGAGCATTTCATTGAGAATTTAAAATTATAAATATGTGTGCACCATTATGAAAACTTAAAATACATAAAGCAGAAATGAAGTCAAGACACAGACTTGTATATATTTAGAAATGTAAAATTCATGAAGCAAAAACTGACAGAATTAAAAGGAGAAATAAGCAATTACACAATTATTTAAAATTAGCAATTAATAAAGACAGTAGATAAAAATAATGAGTAAAGAATGAATCGTTGAACATTATTAAACAGCTTGATCTAATGGATTATTGAAAGAAGGTTATACCCAACAAGAACAGAATAAACATTATTTTACAGTGCATATTTATAGGGTAAACATAAATGTAACCTGTTCACTCAAAAAATATATATTGTTATAAAGTACGTCAATATATTTAAAAGACCTAAAATCATATGGAGCATATTATCTTACCACAACAGAATTAAATTAGAAATCATTAATATCTAGAAAAACCTCAAATATTTGTAACTTACACAGCAGACTTCTAGATTCTTAGTTTAAAAAAAAAATCACAGAACAAATTTTAAAACATTTTGGAATGAATTATAATGAAAATACAACAAATGTTCATAGTAACTTTATTTGAAGTAATCCAAAACTAAAATATCAATCAGTGCAAATGTCAGTGAACAGGTGGATAGACATTCAAACTGTGGAATATTCACAGAATAAATTACTATTCAGTAACAAAAAGTAAAATCTAAAAAACTGTGCAATAAAAATTATGAAACTTTGCTGACAATTTTTAAAAGCATGAGCAACTGGAAAAATATGTAATGTTCAATATTATGGAATAAGATATCTGAGCATTATAAAAATGGCAATTCTTTCAAAATTAATACATAAAACCATTCAATTCTAATAAAAATATAATCAAGAAATGTTACAGAATATAAAATGTAGATTCTTATATTCATTAGAATAAGAAAATATTCAAGAAAAAGAAAACCCTGAAACTGGAGAGCAGGATTTGCCCTACCAGATATCAAAACATAGCATGAAACTACAGTGATTAAAATGTTATGGAAATGGTATAAAAAAATTTAATAATTAAACAGATGAAACAGAACTGAGTCCAAACATAGTTTCATTTATATATGGGAATTTAGTATATATTTTAAAATACAGAAAATTTCTGTAACTTCTGCTTAATTGTGCTATGAAGTTAAAACTGTCCTAAAAAATAAAGCTTACTAACATTAAGAAATAATATTAAATACAGGCGGGTAATGCCAGCACTTTGAAAAGCTGAAATGGGCTGATCACTTGAGGTCAAGAGTTCGAGACTAGTCTGGCCGACATAGTGAAACCCCGTCTCTACTGAAAATACTAAAATTAGCTGAGAATGGTGGCAGGTGCCTGTAGTTCCGGCTGCTAGAGAGGGTAAGGTGGGAGAACTGCTTGAACCCAGGAGGCGGAGGCTTCAGTGAGCTGAGATTGTGCCACTATACTCCAGACTGGGCCACAGAATAAGAGACTTCATCTCAAAAATAAATAAGTAAATAAAATAGTAACAATAATAGAATACAATTTTGCAAAAAATGCAGTTGAAAACAAAAGAAAAGGGAAGCATATGTGGTTATTCTTAAGTCCGTTACACATTTTTTAAAAAAACATGCAAGATTATTACATTTCTCATAAATTCTAGACATATTTCAAAATTACATGTAAGAAATAAAGTAAAATATGAAGAAAAGATAAAGAAGATTTAAAGGATATAATAAAGAAGATATTCTTAACTAAGGCTCAAAATTAGGTGCTGTAAGTGAAGACTGAAACCTTTGAAAATTTTGAAGATTATATGAAAATATTGCAATTAAGATGAAAAAAGAAACAATGGTTTATGTTAAAATATTATGCATAATAAATAAGAAAAAAATAACTGAATTTATTTTTAACAAAGAATACAACTAAAATATATTAATGAAAGCAAGGGGAAATGGCTAGAACAGTTTATAAAAAGCAAAAATTGTCAAAAAATATATTTAATTATATTAAAAATTAATGAAATTAAAAGTAAGGTAATAGTGACTATTTTACTACATTGAGCAATGGGCATGTTGATATGGGCTTGTTGGTGGTCACAACTGGCACAAATCCTTTAAAGAACAAGTTTAGCAGAATGTATCCAAATTTGACACAGACACGACCTTAGCCCCAGCAATTTTACCAAGAAATATGTTTCTGTGAGAAAAACATATTTATTCAAAGAATAAGCAGAATTGTTGGAAAGATAGGGAAAAGTTAAATAATAACCAACAGGAGAATATTTAAACAAACTTACAAAACTTTATTGAAAGATATTAAATATAAACAAAAAGGCTATCCTCATGAATAGTAAGGCTCAGTCTCTGAAATATGTCCATTCTGCCCAAATTAAATTATTATAATAATAAAATTCCAAACAAGATTCAAATATGCTTATTTTTGTTGAGTCTTAGAATCTGATTCTCAGACTGATATAAAAGAATAAAGGTGCAAGTTGGCAAAACCACTCCTGAGAAGAAAAATAAGAATTATTGAGTCTATTTATATAGAGGTAGTAAGCAGGATAGTGTATCTTTTGGTGCAGAATTAAACATACACAAGGACACTTTGCATGTGACAGAGCTGGAATTATAGAGCAATTACAGAGTATTCAATAAATAATGCTATAAAAATGAAAGATATGAGTACTTTATACTCACCAAACACATAAGTTTGGTCTTTGGTGGACCAAAGACTTAGAGAAAAACGTTAAAATTTTTAGAAGAAAATTATCAGAAAGACATAATTTGGAGAAGAGAAAGGTGATCCACATAAGACATAAAAATTAAAATCCATAAAGAAAAAGTGTTTTCAATAAGATTTCATTAAAGTTTCAAACTTGTGTGTATCAAAATTCACCATAAATAAATAAAAGACAAATCAGGACAGGAAAAAAGTATTTGAAGTGTATGTGACTGGCAAAGCAGTAATAAAAATATGTAACTTTATGAAATAAATAAGAAAAAGATAAATTAATAGAAAAATAGAAGCAGGGAAACAAACAGGTATTTCACAACAGAATAAACAAAAAATGACAGCCCTAGAGGCTAAGCAGTGACCCAATCAAGCCTCAGTGCTTTCCTTAAGCCTTTCCCAGGGTAAAAGGCAAATACACATCAGTAATAATACACAGAAGGAGCATCTAGTCCTATTCAAACCCATCTGGTCAGAGGCAACTTCACTAAGTCTTGATGCTTTCCTAAGCCATCCCCAGGCCAGGAAGCAAATAAAGTTCTGTAATTATAAGCTGAGAAAGCATCTGGCCCCACTCAAAACCAGGAGCTAAGGGGAGACTCCACCAAATTTCAGTACTCTGCTTGAGGCTACCCTAGGCTGAGAAGTTCACACATATCTGCGGAGCATAGCTTTTGGGCCTGCCTATGCCCTATGGCCACGCAGAGACACTGGCAACTTTGCCAGCCTCACAACTCAGCATGTAGTTCTGTCAAACTATAGATTCCACAGAACCACCTGGTACCACCTGGCCAGGGAAGGCAATCTGCAATGCTGCTTGAACAGAGGTGATTGCAAAGCCCAGCCACAGTTCTACCTGACGACACAGTCCAGTCACTTGTCTCACCAGACTGCAAAGCACAGCTAGCAGTACCATTTGCCCTTAAAGGAGAGAAGTGGCCCAGACCAAAGAAAGAACCCAAAACCAAGGTCTGCCTATTCATGGTTACTACAAGCTGATCTACCAGAACCTGCAGTGAAACTAAATAGTAAACTAGGGGCCAGGTGTGGTGGCTCACACCTGCAATCCCAACACTTTGGGAGGCCAAGACAGGTGGACCATGAGGTCAGGTGTTTGAGACCAGCCTTACCAACATGGTGAATCCCTGTGTCTACTAAAAATACAAAAATTAACTGGTGTAGTGATGCACACCTGTAATCCCAGCTACTCAGAACGCTAAGGTAGGAGAATTGCTTGAATATGGGAGGCAGAGGTTGCAGTGAGCCAAAATCACACCAGCCTGGGTGACAGAGCGAGACTTCATCTCAAAAAAAAAGGAGAATAAACTGGTCTTCTGCTGCCCATTAACACCTGCAAAGCCAGAATAGGTGTCTGTGTCCTCAAATATGCAGGAACCAATGCAACAAAACAACAACTATTTTAAAATCAAGGAAATATGATATCAAAAGAGACTAATAAAGCTCCAATAGTGGACCCAGAAGAAACAGAGATCTATGAAATAATTGACAAAAAAATCCATCATAATCCTCCTAAAGTTCAGGAAATTCCAAGGAAATGCAGATAGGGCTTTTTTTTTAATGTGGCAAATAATGAATGAACAAAATGAGAAATCTGACAAAGAAATACAAACTTTTCTTTGAAATCAAACAGAAATTCAAGAGATAAAGAATAAAATAACTGAACTGAAAAATTCAACATAATGCTTCAACAGTAGACTTGATCAAGCCCTAGAAAGAATCAATCCTCTCAAAAATAAAACCTTTGAAATTACTCTGTCAGAGAAAAAGAATGAAAAAGGGCTATAAAATTATGGGACACCACCAAGTGAACTAACCTACACATAATAAGAGTTCCAGAAGTAGAAGAGTTATTAAAAGGCCCAGGAACATATTTAAGGAAATAATGGCTAAAAATTTCCCAAGGCTATTGAAATATGACAACCTCCATGTATACAAATTTAGAGGTCTTCAGTAAAATTCAACCCAAAGAATTAATTAAGACACATCATAATCAAATTAAGAAACACCAAAGACAAAGCAAGAATATCGAAAGCTGAAAAAGAAAGAAGCATAACACACTCAAGAGAGCCCCTATATAGCCCTCAGCAGATTTCTCAGAAGAAACCCTGCAGACCCAGAGAGAGTGAGATGATATATTCAAAATGCTGAAGGAAAAATAAAACTGCCAACCAAGAATTAATCTTGTAATAATGTCTGTACTACCCAAAGTGACCTGTGATTTAATGCAATCCCTATCAAAGTTCCAGTGTCATTTTTCACAGACATAGAAAAAAAAACAGTCTTTAAATTTACTTGGAACTACAAAAGACCTGAATAGCCCAAACAATCTTGAACAAAAAGAAAAAAGCTATAAACATAACATTCTCTGATTTTAAAATATATTACAAGGTGGTTTCAACCAAAACAGCATACATAGTACTGGCATTAAAAAAAAATACTGACCAATGAAACAGGATGCAAAGCCTAGAAATAAACTCACACATTTACAGTCAATTATTTTTGAGTAAGATATCAAGAACACACAGTAGGGAAAAAATAGTCTTTTCAATAAATGATGTTGGGAAGACTTGTTATTCAGATGCCACAGAATGAAATTGGATCCTTATCTCATACTTTATACAAAAATCAACTCAAATGAAAGACTTAAATATAAGACATGAAACTGTAAAACCACTAGGATAAAAAATTGAACAAAAGCTCCATAATATTGGTCTGGGCAGTAATTTTTTTAATGTGACCCTAAAAACACAGACAACAGAAGCAAAACTAGACAAATGTCATCAAACTAACAAATTTCTGCACAGTAAATGAAAATTAACAAAGTGAAGAGATAACCCACAAAATGGGAGAAAATATTTTCAAACAACACATTTGATAAAAGGTTAATATTCAAAACATATAAGAAAAATCAAACTAGTCAATAGCAAGAAAACAGCTAATTTGCAAAAAGGCAAAGGACTTGAACAGACATTTCTCAATATAAGACTACAAATGGCCAAGAGGTACCTTGAAAATGTTTAGTATCACTAATCATTAGAAAAATGCTAATTAAAACCACAATAAGATATTATCTCACACCTTTTAGAATGGTTATAATAAAAAAAAAGAAAAAAAATGTTGACGAGGATCCAGAGAAAAGAGAATTCTTGCACATTGTTGGTGGGACTAATTTGATACAACCACTATGAAATTGGTATGGAGATTCATCAGAAAACTAACAATAGCTCTACCACATAGCTGTATTGTATATTTCAAAATAACTAAGAGTAAATTTCAAAAGTCTCACCATAAAAATAATAAGCAAATGAAGTAATGGATATTTAATTATTTCACATTGTATATACATATCAAAACATCATGTTGTACCCTGAAAATATATACTATTACAATTTGTCAATTTAAAATATTATTTTAAAAGGAGAAACAAAATTGCCCATAAATATTTGAAAACATGTTCAACTTCACAAGGAATGAGAGACAAAGACAAACACATTATAATAAAATATTTCACATCCACTAGATTACAAAATTTTAAAATAAAATATAACAAAGACATAGCACAACAGACTTCCTTATGCATTGCTTGTAGAAGTGTAAGCTGATAAGAAGCATTTTAGAAAGCAGTTTTTCTTTCTAATGGAAAATCTGACAATTTGATAATATGCATCCTATAGGAGATAGAATAATGTCCTCACCAAAGATGTCCATGTTCTAATCTCAAGAACCAGTGAGTATGTCATGTTACACAATAAGAAGGAGTTAAGGTTGCAGGTGGAATTAATGTTACTATATTTTGTTACATACATTTTAATGTCAGCTAACATTAAAATGAAGGGATTATCCTGGCAGGCCAAATGTAACCATAGGAGATCTTTAAATGTGAAAGGAGGAGGCAGAAGATTCACAGTCAGAAACACAGATTTGACATCAGAAGCAAGGTTGGAATGGTTCTATGTGAGGACTCAACTCACTCCTGCTGGCTCTGAAGACAGAAATGGGCCATGAGCTAGCAAGAAACCAGACTCTCCCCTAGAGTGTCCGGAAGACTTACTGCTCTGCTGATACTTTGCTTTAAGCCTAGTAATACCCATTTCAGACTTCTGATCTCCAAAACTGTAGGATGATAAGTTTATGTTGTTTTAAGTAATTAAATTTGTAGTATTTTGTTACAGCAGTCATAGGAAACTAATATATACACACCATAGTCCTATAAGTAAATACATAAATGTACCAGATAACATGAAAAAAATATTTCTAGCAGCTTTACTTGATACAGCAAAAACTGAACAAAGCTAATGTCCATCAACAGGAGAGTGGCTGTAAGAAAGAAAAGGAGAGGAAAATAGCAGAGTATAATGCATTTAAGAGCACAGATTCCAGAGTTACCACACCTAGCTTTGAATTCCAGTTCCACTTATCTTCAGATTATACAAATCGTTTGCCTTTTACTAATGATTCAACCAAACAGTGCCTTACTTTTCTTATGTGCAAAATGAGATTATTTATACTGACTATCTTACCACATTTGTATGAAAATTAAATGAATTTATATGTGTGTGCATATATATATATAGTAATTAAATTTGTAGTATTTTGTTACAGCAGTCATAGGAAACTAATGAGAGGGAGGGAGAGAGGGAGGGGGGGGAGAGAGAGAGAGAGAGAGAGAGAGAGAGCACATGAGCACTTAGGACAGCCTCCAAGATACAGTGCTATATGAGATTAGCTAATACTATTATAAATTGGAACTCAATAAAACCATAAAAATAAATTTCCTATGATTCAACACAGATGAACCTCAAAAATATAAATTTGATGGAAAAAAACAAGTCACAAATAATATATTCAGTGTAATACAACTTCTTTAAATTTCAAAAACATGTGAATCCAAAATGAATTGTTTAGAACAAATATATATGAGGATGATTGTGGGGTGGAGAAATTTATTGAGAGGAAAATACTCAGGGGCTACAATGATATGAGTAATGTTCTAATTCTTAATCTAAGGGTCAGGTTCCTGGGTTGATTCTTGTATCATTTTAATTCTTGATATATAATAATAATATAAAATGTTTTCATCTAACAAAATAAAATGTTTAATCATACTCATTTTGTTTAAGTGTTTTATCATATAAATTATAGAAAAAAATGTAATAAACATTGGTACATATTCTCTAGGAAGTACTATGAGGCAATTAAAAAGAATTAGGAAATCATGATGTACTGAATTAATTATCTTCAAAACATATTGTAAAGAAAAAACATTAAGTTCCACAACAATACTTTTAATACAAAGTTGTTTATTTAAAAATCAAACAAAAGGCTTTTACATATATACATTTCTGCCATTTTTAACAGATGAGTATCCTCTCTGGATCCAGGGAGGTGATTTCAGTGTCACCATCTCTTAGCCAAACTAAGAGGTATGAAGATATGAAAATGCATATGCAACCCTTTTAAAACCAAAACTCGAAGTTCTTCTACTCATACCTTACTGGCTATAACGTAGGCCTATGACCTCCTCTAGCTGCAAGAAACTATGGGAAACAAAGTTTTCATTCAGGCTGATATGTTGCCCAGCAAAACTTGGTTACTATGAAAGAATGAGGAAACAAATATTGGAGGAAAGTAAGTTTGCCACAAATGGCAATAACCATCATATTGAAAATTAGATGGATTTAAAAGATAAGATATCTATAAAGCTATTTGTGTAGGTGAAGAAAACATTATATACCACATAGCCTCAAATAAAAAGTTTATAAGTTGTGATTCTTCTCAAGGAAAAACTAGCTAAATAATATTCTCAAAATAAATTGTCAATGTGAAAAATATCCTTCTACTTCTTGGTTATTCTCTCTACAACTGGAAATGTTAATAATGACCAAGTATATACCAGAGGAAAAAAGTGAAGCTATGAATAATTTCATGTCTTTGGAATCAAAATTTCTAATTACTTTTCTTGTCCTCTCAGTCTTCAAATAAAATATAACAACCTTTACATGTATTTTTATAAGTAACACAAATTCATAAAAAACTAAATTTATTCAAGTCACAAAGTTGGTTCTATAGGCCAGCACTGACCAGGGGTATAAAAACTAGCCATTTTGTCCTCTCTATGACTTTCTCTGTTATTCTAAAAGTGTTTTATTGTCAAATGCACACTACTGTACAGAGGAGTATGGTAAATTTACCTTGTGGTCAAACAGCCTCCACAGACAAGCAGCTTGAGCTAATAAGTGGAAAGATCTGTGGAACAATTCAGTCATAGAGAAAGCAGGGTGTGTTTCTTCATCTAGGGACTTTTTCTGTCTGGATTTTACCCAGTTGACTGATCAGACAGGGGGAAAAAAAATCTCAGAAATGCTACCGTTATGTGAAATCAAGTTCAGTAATAGAACTTTGGAAATGTAAAGAAGAAAAGCAATTTGCAAAGCCATATCCAGCCAGATGCCTGTTTCATTATTGTTGTTGTTGTTTGTTTTTATTTCAGATGAGCAAACTCAGATGCAAAGAGGTAGGTAACTTACTTGGATTCACACAGTAATATTGGAATTGGATCCCCTAGCACTTTCAGGAGGCAATTCTATGTGCTCACGCTTATATCTAAATTATCAACTACTCTTTTTGGCTTTTTCTTTTTTGGTATAGCTCCACAGTCCCATGTTTAAGCAGCTCCCCTGCATACTTTTATTACCAATTTTCTTTGAACAAATAAAAATGTTCTATATTCTTTTGGGCAGTTTACTTTGACAATAGTTGACTCATGGGAAAATTTAATTGGTCATAGGAGAATGTGCTAGTGAATATGAGGCTTAGTTAAAGATTAAAAATAAATACTCTAACTCTGGAATTTTCCTTGAATTCTAGGGACTGCCTAAAAAAATCAGACATGAGAGTGCCAGAGTCTGTGCAGCTGTCTAACTGCAGGGTACGTGCTCAGGTAGAGGGGTTTGGCTCGTATTTTCCTAAGAGTTCTTTCCCTGGTTGCTGGAACCTCCTCGGACTCTGGATTTCATGACAGAAATAAGGTTAGCTGACCTTGAATTGAGCAGCAGAGGCAGCAGCTGAATTTTCACAGGCATAAGCTCCAATTCAGCTGGCCTGTGGCACCTGCAGCTGCTGCCTCCAGGGTAGGACCTCTTACCCCGCCTGCAAAAGTTTCCTGGTCAAAGCACAGTTTTCCTGTGTCTGGAATCTCTGTCAGACCATTTTCCAGACAAATCTCCACTCTTTTCCTGGGGAGTATTCCAGGAAAGCTAGCACTTGAACTGATGTCAGTCATTTGCTTTTGATTACAAATTCATTTCTATATGTCCTTTAGTTAAATGTAATGGTGAGATTATAGAAAGCAGGGCCAGGGTGACCTGCAAGACATTATTATAGAAAGGGGCAATAAACACTGAGGCAGAAGGGCACAACATGCATAGAGTGAAATCGAATTGAATTAAAAATAGCAGAATACATAGAAATGAACTGTTCCATAAATCAACTCTCAGTTATATACATTGAATCTTGGTATTGATTTTATATTTTTTATGTAGCATATACCCCTTATTGTGGGACACAGTTTAAAATTATGAAATAGCTAAGAGAAATACATAACAAATATTTTTATTCTTTATGAAGATTGGCCACTATTACTTTATTAGTTATATTCCTGATGAAATCATCAAAATTTCCTAACCGCTCAGCACAGGGGCACACACCTGTAATCTCAACACTTTGGGAGGCAAAGGTGGAAAGATCCATTGAGCCTAGGAGCTCAAGACCAGCCTGGGCAATACAGCTAGACTGTCTCAATGAAGCATTTAAAAGTTAGCTGGGCATCGTGACATGTACCTGTAGTTCCAGCTACCAAAGAGGCTGAGTTGGGAGGATTGCTTGAGCCCAGGAGGTTGAGGCTCCAGTAAGCTGTGATTGCACTACTGCACTCCTGCCTGGGTGACAGAGTGAGACTCTGTCTCAAAAAAATGTACATATGACAACAGTTATATAATTATGTAAAATTATTAGAAGTCCTATAGATCTGCTTTACATGAATGATGTCTTCTGAAAAGAGATTACATATCCTTAAATCAGGCACTACAGGAATTAAGGTTAAGTTCTGACTTGATGTAATTCAGGCATCTGGCACCATTTATTTTCTTAAAGACAGATATCAGCAAATTGCACTGAACTTATATATGTAAAACATAGTTTAATCTCAGAAAATTTTCCTGTTCAAGAGTTATTATTTCAACTCATTCTAACACTGAGTTTAAATGACTTCCCATTTAACTTAGTTGACTGCAATGGCTCTCCATTTAACTCAAGGTAAAGCCGAAGTTCTTACCACGTTCTGTAAAGCCCAGAATAAACTGGTCCCTTTTCACTACTGCCTTGGCTCACTGCTCCATCCACATTGGTGCCTTCATTGTCCCTTGAACGCATCAAGTATGCTCCTAGCCTAAGGCATATTCTAGACTCAAGCTTTATTTTAACTGTCCTTTTCCAGGGCCTTTATTCCCTCAAACATTCCTTTGGCCAGATCCTTCACCCCCTATAATTTGTATTTAGCTCTTATTTCTCAAGGCAGCCCACCTTGGCCGCCTTATTTTATACTGCTCACATAGCCGCCCACACCCCTAACTGCACTCTACTTTTCCATTTTTCATACCACTTGTTACTTTTTAACATGTTATTATTCTTTATTATGCTTATTGTTTATGTTGCTAGAATGTAAATTTTATAAGGCATGAAATATTCCTGTTCAAGAGTTGTTATTCACTCATTCCAACAGATTTGAAATTATTTCCCATGTTGACCAGTACATAACAGTTGCTCAAGAAACATTTGTTGAAAGAATGCTGCTGAACAAAAACCTTTGTATCCTTTTTCTTTTAACCCTTCTACTATCACCATGTACCTATATTTATCTATATTTTTATTTATTTTTATTTTTAGCTCTGGGGTACATGTGTAGGTTACGCAGGTTTGTTATAAAGGTAGACATGTGCCCTAGTGGTTTGCTGCACCTACCAACCCATTACCTAGGTATTAAGCCCAGAATACATTAGCTATTTTTCTTAATACTCTCCCTCCCCACCAACCCCCCAACAGGCCCCAATGTGGGATGTTCCCCTCCCTGTGTCCATGTGACCTCATTGTTCATTTCCCACTTACAAGTGAGAACATGTGGTGTTTGGTTTTCTGTTCTTGCATTAGTTTGCTGAGGACAATGGCTTCTAGCTTCCTCCATATCCCTACAAAGGACATGATCTCATTCCTTTTTATGGCTGCATAGTATTCCATGGTGTATATGTACCACATTTTCTTTATCCAGTCTATCATTAACAGGGATTTGGGTTGATTCCATGTCCTTGTTCTTGTGATTAGTGCTGCAATGAATATTGTAATGTTGCATGTATCATTGTAATAGAATGATTCATAATCCTTTGGGTATATACCCTGTAATGGGATTGCTGGGTCAAATGGCATTTCTGGTTCTAGATCATCACACCGTCTTCCACAATGGTTGAACTAATTTACACTCCCACCAACAGTATGTAAGTGTTCCTTTTTCTCCGCAACCTTACCTGCATCTGTTATTTTTCAAATTATTTTTTCTTTTTCATTTCATTTCTATAATTATCAACATATATTATTTAATCTGTTCTGTTCTTTTCATATTGGTTGACTTTTAATCATTAATACATATTTTTGTAATTTTTACCAAAGTCAATAAAATGTATAAAGAGTGAAGAGGGATAGATAAAATAAGTGTGTGTGTGCAGGGGAGAGGGCAACAATGAAGTACCTTTTTAAGCCACTAGTAACATTTAGCAGCCTAGTCTGGCTGTATGTAATTATATTTTGTTAATATTTTAGAGTCTAGTGGACATTTGCATGATTTTTCACTAAATAAACATTTTCAACAAAATCCCTATTTTCAAAGAGTTGTCTTACAGTGAATGGAAGCAGACAATAAGCAGACAATTAAATAACATATCAAGAAATAATCTATATTATGAAGAAAAATAAAACAGGTTAAGGCTGTAGGGAATGATGAACAGAGATACAGAGGATGAGGGGAAGTTACAATTAACTGGAGTGACATTGTAAATATTTTGTAAAATATGTTTTATCTATAAATACTTGTGAATTTTTGAGTTACAAACCAGTAATATCTTCTTTGGAATTTTTTTAGTGACATGACAGATTTATAGCTAAAAACAGATGTTCCTTGCTCATAATGGCTGTGAAGGAGTTAGGGGTACAGCGGAATTGCTAAATTCTCTCTTCATAGGGGTTGTCAGATCTTTTGTTATTAGATCTAGGAATTAGCCCATGGTCTCTGCAGTTTAAATGAATGACTTTCCTTGCTGTGAATTCATGCCAATTTTTAACACTCCACTAGCCAAGATACGACTACTCCAGAACTTTCTCACATGATAATGTTTACCCTCTTTCTAACCATTTTCTATATCATTCACACTTTAAAGTTTCACCCATTGAAAAGTTAAGATGTTTTTGTCCTTTAAGTGATGATTAATTTTATTCCATACAGAAAAAATTGTTTAAATATATAAGATCAAAACCCAGGCAAGATCTGATAAGTCGGAGCATTTCCAACACATGACCACAGATTGGTGGTAATTTTCTTTTTCCTGATTATATTAACCGAGTCAATGTGACCCCTTTGTTTCAGTTGCAGAAAATCTGGTCCTTCTGCAGTATTCTGCTCAAGAAGTTAGATCACGTGTATGATGGGCTTATACAAGGAAGCTGGAAAAAATAGAACTTATCCACTACCAAGAAACTTCTCAAATTGAAAACCCTCAGGTTCAACTGATATGTTTTGACATTTAACTTATTTTTTCATAAAATAAATGCTAACCAGTAAGCATAAGGCCAGGTGCTTACTGGTTTGGGCAGGTTAAATGTAAAAATACATTTCAGGTGCTGCCTTTAAGAAGAACTACACTCTGACATGATAGATAAAATGAGTCCAAGAAAGTGTTAGATAAGAGGAAAATCACTTTTCATTCAACGATGAGAGATGGATTTATTAAGAAAGTTGCACTGAAAATAGCCCAGAAGGATGGGTATGTTTTAAGAGAAGGCAATGAGAAAAAGATTTTTTTAAATTGTACTTTAAGTTCTGAGGTACATGTGCAGAACGTGCAGGCTTATTTACATAAGTATACACATGCCATGACAGTTTGCTGCATCTATCACCCTGTCACCTACATTCAGGATTTCTCCTAATGCTGTCCCTTCCCTATACCCCACCCCTTGATATTCCTCCCATTTCCTCCACCCCCCAACAGGCCCCAGTGTGTGATGTTCCCCTCCCTGTGTCCATGTGTTCTTATTGTTCAACACCCACTTATGAGTGAGAACATGCGGTGTTCGGTTTTCTGTTCTGTGTCAGTTGACTGAGAATGATGGTTTCCAGCTTTATCCATGCCCCTGCAAAGAACATGAACTCATCTTTTTATAGCTGCATAGTATTCCATGGTGTATCTGTGCCACATTTTCTTTATCCAGTCTATCATTGATGGGTGTTTGTGTTGGTTCCACGTCATCCTATTGTGAACAGTGTCCCAATAAATATACATGTGCATGTGTCTTTATACTAGAATGATTTATAATCCTTTGGGTATATACCCAGTAATGGGATTGCAGGGTCAAATGGAATTTCTATTTCTAGATCCTTGAGGAATCACCACACTGCCTTCCACAATAGTCAAACTAATTTACACTCCCACCAGCAGTGTAAAAATGTTCCTATTTCTCCACATCCTCTCCAGCATCTGTTGTCTCCTAATTTTTTAGTGATTGCCATTCTAACTGGCATAAAATAGTATCTCAATGTGGTTTTAATTTGCATTTCTCTAATGACCATTGATGATGTGCTTTTCATCATGTATTTGTTGGCTGCATAAATGTCTTCTTTTGAGAAGTGTCTGTTCATAGCCTTTGCTCACTTTTTGATGGAGTTGTTTTATTCAGGTAAATTCGTCTAAGTTCTTTGTAGATTCTGGATATTAGCCCTTTGTTAGATGGGTAGATTGCAAAAATTTTTTTCCCATTCTATTGGTTGCTGGTTCACTCTAATGATAGTTTCTTTTGCTGTGCAGAATCTCTTTAGTTTAATTAGATTTCATTTGTCAATTTTAGCTTTTGTTGCCAATGCTTTTGGTGTTTTAGTCATGAAGTCCTTGCCCATGCCTATTTTACAGGGTAAAGAGGCAGGAAAGACTGGACTATAGGCTGGGCGTGGTGGCTCACGCCTATAATCCCAGCACTCTGGGAGGCCGAGGCGGGTGGATCACAAGGTCAAGAGATCGAGACCATCCTGGTCAACAAGGTGAAACCCCGTCTCTACTAAAAAAAATACAAAATTTAGCTGGGCATGGTGGCGCAGCCTGTAGTCCCAGCTACTCGGGAGGCTGAGTTAGGAGAATTGCTTGAACCCAGGAGGACGAGGTTGAGGTGAGCCAAAATCGCACCATTGCACTCCAGCCTGGGTAATAAGAGCAAAACTCCATCTCAAAAAAAAAAAAAAAAAAAAGACTGGACTATAGCAAGTAGTTGGACATGGCTATTATACAATTCAGGTAAAAGTAAACAATGGGAAATCAAACCGAAAGTTTATTAGAACTGGCAGACCTTGAGTGCATAGAATAGAAAGAGTTGCTTGCCTGCCCTATCCCGCATAACCCAGTGATATTTAATCCTCCCCTCAGATCCAAAGCTAAATTCGCAACATTCCATGTAAGTCATGGCAGCATTATCCTTCCATTATTAGGTATTCGTTTAGGAGAAGCACATGGCCAATTAGAGGAGTGAGTTATCTGCTGTGGGCCTTCTGGCAAATGTCATCTTGCTATTAAGCATTAGAAAGAAATGTTCCCACTCCTTCCAGTGTTGGATCTGCATGACACTTGAAATTTTTACAGCTGTTTTGTCATCAACCTAAGGATGAAGCCAAGAAGAGAAAGAGAACATAGATCCAAAAGAACTGCTAAGAAGCAAAGGTAGGGGACTATCTATGAAATTACTTAATATTTATGACTTAATAAGATCCAGTGTTGCTTAACTCATTTAGAATTGTGGGTTTTTTTTTTTAATTATTTGCATCTTAAAGCATCTTAACTGATACACTCGGGCTAGGGAATTTGAACTTATCTATATCAGAGCAGAAAATGAGGAAGCACAGATACTTATAAGTAGAGGATAAATATTAGATTAATCTGGGCGTGGAGTTTGAGATGGATTCAGTTAGGATGAAAGTAGATAGGAGAAGTTAGTTAGTAGACAATTATAATTATCCAGGTAAGAGATAATGCAATTCCAAACCAGGGTGAGGCCATGATGAAGATAGCTTTGAATATATATGAGACAACGATGAAATAAAAGTGGACCAGCAAGAATGTGTGCAGGTAGGAAAAAATTAGGCCATAAAGAGAGAATGAAGAAATTATAGTGGAAAATAAATATGTTCTTGGCCATTTCTCACTGGATTTCACTGTCAGGAGCCACTGTCTATATGGCTTCTTGAGAGTGCTGTAGATGGTAGCAAACTGTTATAATTGGCAGCAGCCTGCTTGACAACGCGTTGTCCTATCTCCTTCCTGTCCCCTCCTTGTCATTTACTCCGCTCCCTAGGATTGTGCCCTCTAGTGAAGGAGTCTTACAAAAGCCTTTGCCTTGGGCTCTGCTTCCAGGAGAACCCAAAACCAAAATACTCTCCTAAAAGGAAGGTTGGACTAAATAATATAAAACTACTTTCCACATTCAAAATTCTGTGGTTTTAATAGACAAAATAATCTGCTTTCTAAAAGCAACTGCCCTACAGAAGAGGTACGACAATTCCCTCTCAAGAATATTATTAACAGTTAAATCCTATTACTACAGACCAACGAAGGGACTTCCAAGTTCCTTTGCTTCACTGCTATTTTGTTGAGTGTAATGCTTTTTGATTTCCCTATGTTGTGGTCTTGGGCTTGAAAATGGATTTCCTATCCGGATCATTTGTTCTCATAATTTCAATGTGTTGGAATATATCCTGTGTAAGGATTCTGGCACATTCTAAAAACAAGCCTCAAAAAATATATATTCTAGTTTCCAAATGGATTGGCTAGTAAGAGTAATATAAATGAAAATGAAAAAAGTCAACAGGAAACAATATTGAAATTTCTAACTTAACCAGGCATAGGAGACCAGAACAGCAATGGAAACAGTCAGGGTTCTCAGTGCAGAAAAGCATTTCACAGTTTGATCTACAGGGCCTACCAGTGCCTTCAGTTTCAAGCATTTCAGTAAAGTATGAATCACCTCTCCCGTGGAGGTAACTGCAGTGAACCTAGAACTCAGCGATAGCATAGGAAAGGCACAAAGACCCCAACTAAGGCAAGCAGCCACGAATGGTACATGTAATTCCTTGTAGGTAAGACTAGATATATGGGAAATAACTCTATGATTATACTCAGAAATAAAATATTGTAAGCCATGAACAACTAAATCACTGAGGAAAAAAACTGAAGAGTAAGCATGAATTTCATTCCTCAAAGGTATCAGATACATAGGGTATTTACTTCTCTAATTTCAGAGAAGGCTAATCAAATCTGATAATGAAGTCATTTGTTAAAATAAATTGATTTAGAATAGTTTTCACCTTTTTTAATGGTGTGGGAATTTTTCAGAATGCCTATGAAATTTAAGGCATGTACTAGATTCAAACATCCAGAATTAAATAATAATGTTCTTATATCAACCATTTAGTAAACAGCTTTCCAGACACTGTAGATAAGCCCAGAGTATTCAAGAGGCCTTACACACTCAACATCCATATCTACAGTCACTTTTTGCCATGGGGGATACCTGATGGAGCTGGCAAGGGACATTATTAGGCAGTGCAAGCATTCTCATGGATAAATAGCAATGATTATTAAGCAGCCCTGCCTTTTTTCTCTGTAGGAATTTGTCTCCCCTCACCCAAAAGACCTTCTTTTCTTATCCTTTTTTGATTAAGGATCTGGTAAATTCATCTGTAGTGTCATAAATTTATTATTAGACATTATAATTTGTACCCTTCTAATACTAACATATTGTACAAAGTGCAACTTATTACATCTCTCAGAAATGCAGTCATGCTTAATGGTGCCAATACCTTCTGAGAAACGTGTGCTTAGGTGATTTCTTCATCCTGTGAACATCATAGAGTACTCACATAAACCTAGATGGTATGGCCTATGACACACCTAGGATATATGGTAGAGCCTATTGTTCCTCAGCTACAAATTTCTACTGCATCTTACTGTACTGAATACTGCAGACAGTTGTAACACAAAGGTAAGTATTGTGCATTTAAATTTTGAAAAGGTACAGTAAAAACACAGTATAAAATAAAAAATGGTATGCCTCTACAGGGCACTTACCATGAATGTAGCTTGCAGGACTAGATGTTGCTCTGGATAAATTGGTGAGTAAGTAGAGGATGAACGTGATAGCCTAGGACATTACTGTACACTATTATAGTATTATAGTACCAGTATAACTGTACTGTACACTATTATAAACACTGTACACTTAGGTGTCACTAAATTTATTTTTAAAATATTTTTCTTCAATAATAAAGTTGCCTTAGCTTATTGTAACTACTTTCTAAACTTTTTAACTTTTTTAACAGTTGACTCTTTTGTAATAACACTTAGCTTAAAATATACATTATACAGCTATAAATACGTTCTTCCTTTATATCCATAGTCTATAAATATTTTTCTGT
The DNA here is from genome assembly GCA_031835075.1 of Saguinus oedipus. Lineage (NCBI taxonomy): Eukaryota > Metazoa > Chordata > Mammalia > Primates > Cebidae > Saguinus > Saguinus oedipus. The sequence goes on along the minus strand of CM063170.1, from coordinate 181,925,175 downwards.
TTTAATTTGTTTTATTTTTACTTTTTAAACATTTTTTGTCAAAAATTACTGGATATATATCCAAAGGATTATAAATCATTCTATTATAAGGACACATGCACATGAATGTTCATTGCAGCACTGTTTACAACAGCAAAGACTTGGAACCAACCCAAATGCCCCTCGATGATAGAAAGGACAGGGAAAATGTGGCATATATACACCATGGAATACTATGCAGCCATGAAAAATGGTGAGTTCATGTCCTTTGTAGGGACATGAATGAACCTGGAAACCATCATTCTCAGCAAACTGACACAAGACCAGAAAACCAAACACTGCATGTTCTCACTCATAGGCGGGTGTTGAACAATGGGAACACATGCACAAAGGGAGGGGAGCATCACACACTGGGGTCTGTTGGGGGGAACTAGAGGAGTGACAGTGTGGGGTGGGGAGTTGGGGAGGGATAACATGGGTAGAAATGCCAGATATAGGTGATGGGGAGGAAGGCAGCAAACTACATTGCCATGTATGTACCTATACAACAATCTTGCATGTTCTTCACATGTACCCCAAAACCTGAAATGCAATAAAATATATATTTCTTAAAAAATTAATACACAAACATACAAATTGGCCTAGCTAGGCCTACACAGGATCAAGGTCATGAATATCATTCTTCCTCCACAATTTGTCCCACTAGAAGGTTTTCAGAGGCAATAATATGGCATAAGGCTGTCACCACCTGTGATAACAGTGCCTTCTTCTGGAATGCCTCCTGAAGCACCTGCCGGAGGCTGTTTACTTTTAAAAATATATAAATAGAAGGAGACATTCTAAGATAGCAATAAAGTATAGCATAGTAAATACATAAATCAGCAACATATCATTATCAAATATGTACTATACCTAATTGCATATACTATACTTTTATAGGACAGTGCAATAGATTTATTTACACCAACATCATCACAAACACTTGAGTAATGCATTGTGCCTCAATGTAATGATGGCTACAACACTAGACAATAAGAATTTTTCAGCTCAATTATAATCTTATGGGACCACTATCCCATATGTAGTCTGTCTGTGACCAAAACATTGTTAATCAATGCATGACTGCATTTGCATGTTTTTTTCTGTTCAGTAGGAAAAAAAAAATGCCAACTACAAAATTACAGGCCTGCTAGTAGTGGAAAGACTGGTTTGGAAGACAAAAAAAGGGGCCAGTTGCCATATTCCTCACAAATAACACCAAGGATTTACTCGCCCCTATCCTGTTTTCACATTCATCACGACTCACCGAATTGCCTTTACAGAATGACAAAGACCTAGTTGATTGTTTCTGCAAGAGGACTGCAAAAGATTCATATATGGGGAGTGTGCATTTTCACTCTGCCTGAGGAGTCTTTACAGGAGGAAGAAGAAGGGAAATAAAATGATTAACCCACCATCATGCAATTTTCCTTCTTGTTAATAGAACCTCCTTACAAGAGATTCTTCCTTCCCCCTTCTGTTTCCTTCTTGGGCTAAGAAGCATCAGTAAGCAAAGTTTTAGAGAGCTAAGCTAATGGGGGGTCAGAATCTGAACATGAGTTCTGAGACAAGCAGAGGACAGAAGTAGACCATAAAGAAAGGGTGGGACTTGATATCAAGCAAGCAGTTTGTTGAGCCAGAGGCTGCCTATGGATTCCTTTGGTCATGGAGCATTCAACACTTATTAAGACCTTATACACTGGGAAGTGGAGACACAAAATGAAAAGATAAAATATTTTTCAGTTGTTCAAAGCCTGGTGAAATCATTCCTCAGTCCACAGAAGATCTGGAGAGGAGAATGGCTGGGCCCCATAACAGGTGAAGACGAATGCTGACTAGCAGTGAAAGAGCAGGGAGGAGAATAGCCCCTGAAAGCTTTTTCTTTTTACTGAACCTTGCTTTTAAGTGTAATGGTCTTGATATTCCCAACAATTCTGTAACTTAATTTTACTTATAATTTCAACTGTGTATTGTGGAAATTCTTATAGGGTTATTTGAGGCTGAGAATTATACTCTTTCTAATATACTTCGGAATTGTCATCTCATCACTGTCCTTTTCTTAAGTCAAATATGTTTTACTTTTTAAAGAAAATGTATTTTCCTCCTTTTATCCTGCTACCTCCATCTCATTTCACAAAATGTTAACATTCCTTCATTATGTCACACAGTCTCCAACAAATGTCATCAGAATTGCAAAATAATTCGGTGTCTTGTGACTGTTTTGCAGTATTTACCCAAGTTTCCTTGCAGATCTATTCATGAATAAATTTTGCATGCTCTATAAAGCTAACTGCATTCTCATATATTGCCATTCATAGTTTTATGAGATACTAATTGTAAGAAGTTAATGTTTTCCCTGTCACATATATGTCCTTATTGATTCTAGAATAGTTTTCATCAGAAAACAGCTAAATGGGAATAAAAAACAGCATGTAAACGAAGTAGTTGTCAGCAGTGAATGGCATGCTTAATTACTGCTGGCTATGGTGATTTAAACTAAAGAGATAACCTTTGGTAATTAAAAACACACGTTAATTCTTTCCAACATATATCATTTCTAAGATACAAGGAAGTCAACATTCTTCCCAGTTCTATCAAATTACGATCCTTTTATTTCCAGTTTAACTCTGGAATGCCATTCAGGTTTTATGTTTAAGCTCAACGCTAATGCCTCTCTCATCCACACTCTTGACTCAAGGAAATGACCAGGAGCAATTGCTAAGTAAGTACAGGGCCCATCCCCAAGTCTAACTGGCTTGCTTCCCAGATGCTCCTGCCATCTGTTGGAAATGTAGCCCAACGCAAACAGAAGGTAGACTTAAAAATGCACTTTTCCTCGTGTCTTTTAAAAAGTGTGTTTATCACACTTTAATAATTAGCCATGTAAACAGGCTTTAAATCAGGGCCTCAGATACTAAAATAAACACTGCTCCTCCACTGGGTCACAGTAGGGGAGCTTTGCATCATGATATATTAAAAGAAATTTTCAATCTCTTTGTCTCCTTGTTTGATAAAATATGACACTGGCCCTTAAAATAAGTCATACAGAGCAAAATGCAAGATGAGAGAATGGTTTTGCAGAAGAAAGAGGTCAATTAAGGGAGAAAGAATGAGAGGTCAATTAAGGGAGAAAGAATGAGAGAAAAGGCACTCTGTGAGCCAAACAGGAACTATTTTCTCTCACCCCATGATATGTAGCTCTTGGTAGAAGTCACTGTTGAAATTTAGATAAATTTACGTGTAGCAGTCTATTCAATATCATGCTCATACACTTCATAAATTAATGGAGATTTTAGCACTCATTATATTTTCTGAACCAAATGTGAAAGAAAATGAAAAGCACATTGGACCTCGCTCCTGCCCAAAACACCATATAAATAATCAGAGCCCTAAAACAGTCATCCTCAAACTGTGAATCAGAATTAGCACACATTTCTAGCTGCAGAATTTCTGATTCAGTGGGTGTGAGGAGGCCCAAGAATGTATTTTCTAACAGTTTCCCAAGCTAGGGTGATGCTGCTGTTCTAGACTATAAAGCAGTAAAGGTAAGAAAATAAGAATTCCAGAAAAGCAGAAACAGACTCAGACTAAGATGAGAAAGCCTTTGAGGACCATTGAATTTTACAGCTGAATGAGACATTAGTGTTAGGAGTCTCTAACTATAACCTCCCTCAATTAACAAGTTATAAAACAGAAGCCCTTGGGAGTTATCTGACTTCCTCTGAGTCACTTAGTGGCCAATCCAAAACAGGAGCAGGTAAAAAGTTTGGCTGCTTTTGCTGTGACTCTCAGAACTGAAAACATATTGAGAAATTTAATCACTGGTATGCTAGTTGTACTCTGTGGATGTTTTCCCCTTTAGAAAACCTTAGGACAATGCACAAAAAGGGAAGAAAGAGAGTCTAATTCCTGGAAACACACATTAATGTGGACAAGTGAATTATAAATATCCTATCCATCTCCCTCCACATGTAAGAGACCTGCTTCAGAGATGGAATTTTAGAGGGAGGTGGAGGACCATGAAATACCAAAGAGAGAGACATAAGAGAAGATGGCATTCTTGAAGGGTACATCATATCCTTTCTTTGAGATTCCTGGGCAGTTTATGTGACTATTAAGTTGTCATCAAGGAAGCCAAACATGTCTAGAGAAGAGTTCCATCATGTGTCAGAGTCTCCAGAGCCAAGGGGTAGAGAGCTTATTTAACCCACTTTACAGCAAGTTACATGACTGTAAGAAAGTCATGGTCCAGAGACAACCTTGAAGGAGGGAAAGAAGACCTTAAGCCATAAAGGAGGGAAAGCAGACAAAAGGTTGAGAATTTGGCAAAATATGCCAATAGACTTTAAAGCTGTTATTTGTGTTTTTATATTTGTTAAATATTTCAACATTTGTACCGAGTGTCTTCACAGGATATAATTCATGAAGAAAATAAGATTGAATGTTTCAGTGCAATAGATTTCTCAAATAAAGTGGGAAATCTATAAAAAGTCTAATGTTAGCCTCAAAGTGGTAACCATATTTTGTTCATTATTAAATCTCTGGCACCTGCACATAGTTGTTGGTCCATACTTTTGGATTAAAGTTCCTTTAGAAGACTTCGGTCTACTTTATCCCTAAGGAAGAAATAAGGAAAGCTGTGTGGTTGTTTTTGAAAAAAAGAGTTGTAAAAAGGGAGAATTAAACACTGAGAACCAGATGAGGTGCTTGCAGTAGGAAACGAATAAGCAAAATCTAAAAGGACGGAAAGATCACGGAAGTATAATCAAGTGGCACTGCTATAAAAACTCAGTTGCCTTGCCACCACCACCTAAAGTTTTCTGCCCAAGCCTTAAAAGATTCTGGATATATGTTTATTAGGAATACCATTCTCTTAGAACTGGCACTGTTAACTCAAGCAAAGTGATATATGCAAAGCAGCCCAGTGATGTCAGACACTAATATGTTCAAAATCTAAACCTGGGGTATGGAGCAAGCAAATGCTAATGGATTGGCTTCCCCCATCAGATTTTTTAGTGCCCTCTTAAACTGGTCTACCTTTGCATAGGCAAGCCACAAAAGGGAAAATCCTATTCTAAGCCACATAGGGCCTGGGGCTCTAAGTATTACAAAGGGCTGAAATAATCGTCCCAACAGCAATCAATTCAGCTGCGAGTAGGGGACACGAATATTGAGTGAGGTGGGCAAAGAGAAGTTATGTAACACTGTTATCTTAGAAAAATGACAATGGTGTCTTTATAAAAGCCATTTCCCCAAAACATATAACACCAAGTTGTTGCTGCAGTAAAATATTTGCTTCCTATAAACCCTGAAGGTGTGTTATGCGGATTAGTAAAATCCTGTAAAATGTCTCTAGCATTGCAAAACGAGAAATTCCCTCATGTTACAAACACAAGGATTCATTTACATGGGAGGAATTCCTTACCAGTCAGTGTTCACTTTTTCACTAATCAACCATTACTTAAATTTTGTTTCTGCATGAACCAAATGCCCCTCATGTAACTTTGCACAGCAGAGGCTGAGTAAATGCAACCCTAAAATTCCATCTTGCTGTGCAGCTCTCAGGCCGGCTGAGCAAATCTAATGATGAGAAATGGGCAAAAGACCATAGCAGAGGGTACTGTGGTTCAACCATTTTCTAAGTTTTTTCCATTTGAAAACACTGAAATTTTGGAGACATAATCAGCCCTTGTTGCTAGTTGCTATTTCTGTGTGGTTCTTTGTGGTCCAGGCTCTCTGAGGGCACATCTGGTCACACTAATGGCTCTCCCAGGCAGGGTACTGCCCCATCTGCCAGGGCCTGTGGAGACAGGGGCAGGGCAATTCTTGCCCCCAAGAGGCTCTGGGCTCATCAGCACAACCTTCTGTGGTCCTGGCTGTTTGCCTATGCAGAGAAGGGCACTGGAGCAGGCGCTGAGAGCTGTGGGTCAGTCCAAGGCATGGATTTAATGAACATTCTGCTGGCAGCCACATCAAACAGCAGCATGAGTCCACAAATCCACTCAGCAAGGTAACTTGAAAGGCACCTGTCACATTTCACTCCCATGATGGTTAACCCTTGATATGCCCAGAAAGAACTCTTTGTAGCATTTTTAAATATTTACCATATACCTCTCATATTGCCCACAAACAACCATAAACCCATAATACAAAGCTTATCTCCTCTCTTGGGTGTTCACAAAGCAGGTGTCCATGCCCATTGAATACACTTAGGAATGAATGGGGAGGATGCCTTTTGAAGCTGTGGTTGGGCAGAGACTGTAACAGTTCATCCACCTTAAGTCAAGCTCACAGCCAACTGGTAAACTTTTCTCCAGCTATGTTTCAGAATCACTCTATGGCCTGAACAGCACAGGTCATAAGGAATTTAAGCATGCAATTTACGTATACTTGGAGGTTTCCAAATATACGAGTTTATGTCCTATCTCATAAATAAATTGAAAGCCATTAGGTACTTTAAAAAATACAGTAGATTAATGTTTCCCTTCTCTGCCCAACTCCATAATTGTTTCTCTAAGCCTCTTGTAAAGTGAAACATACATTCAAATAGTAATTTTTTAGGCCATCGAGTAAAGTATATTTTATGCTTCTGCTGATCCACTTTGCCACCAAAGGAAGGAAAAAACAAAACAGAGTCAAGAACAACTTACAAGGAATTCCTAAAATTTAAAATGCAGTCACTTAGAACCAGTACCCCTGGTATCTTGGATGAGTTCGATGTTAAACCAGTATCGAGATAAACAGGAGAATAAAGCAATCAGATTTTCAGGTTTAAACAGCTCTTCTTCACAGTATTGTTCCCAAGGAGAAGAAAAGGCTAAACTATACCAATGATTCATGAGACTCATATCAGAGACCCACAGGCCTCAAAGAAGTTTCTTTCAGCGTCCCCAGAAACACCATCTTATGTATTAACTAAAATTTATTTTAAATTTATCTGATTAATTTCCATTCTTACTAATATTTCCAGTATGCATTTACATGATTCATTTATTCTTGAAATGACTGTTAATGAAGTATCCATAATGTACAGGTTACTGAACTAGAGGCAGTGAGAGATGCAAAGAATAATCACTTGAATCAAAAGCAGAAACGTACCTTGTCACACAAATAGATGATCTACCACATATATATGACGACCAAAGAAAAAAAATATTCAGTGATTCCTGTTAAAGCACGGTCAGAATGACATTATTTGGCACTATCACCATAGGTATAGGGGCCACTAAAATGGAATTTTGCTGCAGAGGAGAGAGATTCCACTCAACTCCAAATACAGCATGGACACCTGGGAATTTAAAGTCAAGGAGCAGGGTGGGTGTCAGGGGATGGAAAGTTACTGTGAGGTAACATTAGGGTAAGGGAGATTCATGCTAAAAATAGGCCAGGGTAATTAGAAATCACTTGGGGAATGGTGGAGGATAAGGGCCCCAGCAGATACTGACGGTGGCTTGTTATTGAAGGTGGGAGGTTCTTTCTAAACTGATTTAGTAGGGGTCTCGGTAAAATTGGGTTTTACAAGAAAGTACACTGATGAACCTAAGAGAAGGCTCAAGGGTCTGACTAAAGTGTGGCCAAACAAAAATCTTTGTCAACCTCCTGGCCAGGTCCTTTGATCTGTGGTCAGCCTCCTGCTCCCACTTCTCCACCTCCTGTGGTACTGTAATACTCTCTCATCTCCTTCTTCTCCTTTTTCTCTTCATAGTACTCACTTTCCCTGATATTCTTCTCCTCTCTTGACAAGTTATATAAGCCCAGTTGTTTTAGGAAACCAGATGTCTTTAGCAGATAATACCAAGTCCTGGGGTTTGGTATTAGCTATATATATATATGATGGATGGATGGATGGATGGATGGATGGATGGATGGATGGATGGATGAGGGAAACAGGGACTCCATTCTGAGTGGGCTTATAGCCTAAACGACATGATAAGTAATATGAATGCCTATGTTCAATAAGTCTAAAAGTGATACATCATAAAAAATTAAGTGCAAAAGAGAAATCTGTAGGGTAGAATCAAGTATACTAGTTCCAGAGGAGGGATCCAAGATGGCCGATTAGGAACAGCTCAGGATTGCAGCTCCCAGCAAAAGCATGAAGGGTGAGTGGACTCCACGTTTTCAGAAGGATTTTTATTGCCCAGAGACCAGGAGACTCCCAGGCAGAGGAGCTCCACAGGTCACTAGCATGGCTCTTTTGGCCGGCACAGCTGTTTGGCCAGCACAGCTGTTTTTGCCGGCGCAGCAGTTGCCATACAAAATATACAGGTCTGGGCCCCATTTTAGCTTGCGTTTAGAGCTCTGGGAAGTCAGATTCGCCCATTCATCTGATCAAAGAGGGGACAGAAACAGGGAGCCAGGCCAGGAGGTTCCAGGGCAAAAAGCGCCACAAATCCCAGTGTGGCTATTTCAGCTGGCACAGAGGGTCACCACAGGGGAAATCACACAGATCCAAGAGCCTTTTCAATAGGTGACTGGAACACCTGGGAAAGAGTCAAACATTCAACTAAAAAAAAAAAGGGGGTCTCTGAGGCAGGGAGCCAGGTGACCAGGTTCGGCTGGTCCCAATCCCACAAAAAAAACAGCAATCGGAAATGCTCTGCATTGAGCGTTTCACAGCAAGCACAGCTGAACCAGGGATGGTACAGCTCTGTGGGGGAGGGGCGTCCACCATTACCAAGGCACACCATCCCTACGGAGGTAGTTTGCCATTGCTGAGGCAACCCGCCATTGCTGAGGCAGCCCGCCATTGCTGAGGCAGCCCACCATTGCTGAGGCAGCCCTCCATTACAGAGAGAGTCTGCCATTATAGAGGTGGGCCACCATTGCTGAGGCAGTTCTGACTGCACCTGTATGCACAGGACTGCAGGAAAGTTCACACAGCCGCTGGGCAGACCCCATAGCAGCTCAGCAAAGCTTCTGCAAACAAACAGTGATTAGGCTGCCTCCTCGCTGGGTAGGGAAGCCCTGAAAAAAGGCAGCAGCACAACAGAAACTCATAAAGCCCTAATTCCCTGGGACACAGCACCTGGAGAATAAAGGGGCAAAGATTTGTGAGATCTGCTGCAGCAGACATAAACGTACCTGCCCAGCACCTCTGAATGAACAACGGAGCTCAAAGCTCAGCACTTGAGCTCCTATAAAGGACAGACAGTCTCGTCAAGCAGCTCCCTGACCCTTGAATATCCAAAGAGTCACCCCATAAAGGAGAGCTCAGACTGACATCTGTCCTGCTGGGACAAAGATAACAGATTAAGAAACTGGCAGCAACCCTTACGGTTCTGCAGCCGCTGCAGGTGATCCCCCAGGCAAGCAGGTCCTAGAGTGGACCTCAGCAGTCCTACAGCAGAGGGGCCAGACCATTAGAAGAAAAAATAAGAAACAGAAAGAAATAATTTCATCATCAACAAATTGGACGTCCACTCAGAGACCCAATCTGAAAGTCAACAACTACAAAAATGACAGGTGGATAAACCCACAAAGATGAGAAAAAAACAGACCAAAAAGGAGGAAAACACCCAAAACCAGAAAGCCTTTCCTCCTACAAGGGATCACAACTCCTCACCAGCAAGGGAACGAGGCTGGATGGAGAATGAGTGTGATGAATTGACAGAATCAGGCTTCAGAAGGTGGGCAATAAGAAACTAAAGATTTAGTCATAATCTCCTCTCATGCTTTATATTCCTGGCCCTTGTTACATATTTTGTTACATATTTTCAGTCGTCTTTGTATTTTTATAATGGTTCCCTAGTTCCTCCCTAAATTGGGGGTGAAAAGAGTGAAGAGAAGGTTGTGTGTAATTGAGAGACTGTACCACTGTTTTAGTTCTTAGAAGAAGTATTTCCCAGGGAGCTGAGACACAGCAGGAAATATGGCAGTAATTGAGGGGCTAGAGCCCTGTCCTCTTGCAGCCCAGTCCCTGACTGCTATTCACATTGATCGCCCATATTCCCAGAAAGCATATAGTGGATTTCTCATACATAAAGATATTTATTTTAAGGGACTACTTGGATTCTTTAGGATCTCAAAATCTCTCTCAGTGTATTTTGAATAATGAAGTAAGCAAACAGAGGTTTCAATATTTACAAACTGTTTGCTTGTGCATATATAAAATAAAACCCAACAAAATGTCACCTATGTTAGGGATCAACCTGAGAAACAGTGCCAATAGGAAACACACACACATGCACACACACACACACACACGAGAACTGCTTATACTGCTTATGTGGTTGTAGGTGCTGGCATGTCTGAAATCCATAGGGCAAGACATCAGAAAGGGCAGAATGAAACTCTCAGGCATGAACTGAAGCTGCACTCCACAGAAAAATTTTTCATTCTTGAGAGACTTCAAGAGATTTGTCACCCTTAGAGGTAAAGAAGATGTGGCCTTGAATCTGAGGGAAGCAGGAAGCTTGACTGAGACCTTCATCTAGAGATGGCTCCTAGAAAACTGCCTCTTCAGTGCAAAAACTAAAAAAATTCTCAAACTGGTGAAGAAAAGGAACAAGAAGACAGCAGCCAAAAAGATGAAAAAAAAAAAAAGGAAACTCCCATGAGAAATCATAACTCCAACTTTTTATTACACAGACACAGAATTCAAATGTATATTACTTTCAAAGAATGAGAAATTGAAATAAAAACCTTTATGTGAAATCTGTTTCTACATTTATGAAATGTGGGACACAAGAGAAGCAAAGGCAAACCCATAGTGTAAGGACACTTTTACAACACAGGGCATATAGGAATCTCCTGGGGAGCACAAGTACTACTGCATAGGCAACAGCGAAGATGAGCTCACAGCGGGTGTGAGGACAGGTGCTGTATGCACTCACATACCATGTGAGGAAATACAAATCATGAAGAAGATGCAAAAACCTTCTAAACACTTGATAAACAACATTAACACTGTAAAATGAGTTAAAACTGATCCAAGAGATAAAAGTAGGAATAGATGCCATAATAAAAGACCTGGAGCCTTGAGAGAAGATCCAAGGTAGCCGTTTAGGAGCAGCTCAGGATTGCAGCTCCCAGTGAAAGCACAGAGGGTGAGTGGATGCTGCATTTCCAGATGGATCTTTATTGCCCATAGACCAGAAGATTCCCAGGTGGAGGAGCCCCACGGGTCACCAGTGCAGCAGTTTTGGCTGGAGAACTGTTTGCCAGCATCCAGGCATGGCAGTTCTCCATACAAAATACACTGGTCTGGTTGCCCTTTTAACCTGGCAATTGGAGCTCCAGGAAGGCAAAGTCACCCAATCATCTAATTAAACAGAGGACTGAAACAGGGAGCCAGGCTGGGAGATTCCCGGGCAAAAAAAAATGCCATGAATCTCAGCGCCGTTGTTTCAGCTGGCGCAGTGGGTCGCCGCATGGAAAATGACACAGATCCCAGTGCCTTTTCAGCAGGTGACTGAAACACCTAGGAGAGAGTTAATCCTTCAATGTTAAAAAAAAAAAGGCTCTGAGGCAGGGAGCCAGGTGATCAGGCTCAGTGGGTTCCACCCCCACATACACAAAAAAAAAACAGCAGTTGGAAATGCTCTGGGTTGAGAGTTTCACATCAAGCACAGCTGAATGCGGGATGGTCCAGCTCTCTGGGGGAGGGGTGTCTGGCATTACCAATGCACTCCACCCCTATGGAGGTAGTCCACCATTGCTGAGGCAGCCTGCCATTGCAGAAGCAACCAACCATTGCCGAGGCAGCCTGCTGTTGATGAGGCAACCTGCCATTACAGAGAGAGTCTGCCATTACAGAGGTGGGCCTCCATTGTTGAGGCAGTTCTAACCACACCCATATAAACAGGATTGCAGGGAAGTCCACACAGCAGCAGGGCAGAGCCCATAGCAGCTCAGCAAAGCCATTGCAGGCAGACAGTGACTAGGCTGCCTCCTTACTGGGCAGGGCACCCTGAAAAAAAAAGGCAGCAGCACAACAAAAGCTCATAAATAGAGCCCTAACAGCCCAGGACAGAGAACCTGGGGGAAAAAAAGGGGGTTTATGAGTTCTGCTGCAGTAGCCTTAAACATACCTGCCCAGTAGCTCTGAATAAACAAAGGAGCTCACAGTTCAGCACTTGAGCTCCTATAAAAGACATACTGTCTCCTCAAGCAGCTCCCTGACCCCTGTATATCCAAAGCGTCACCTCACAAAGGACTGATCAGACTGACATTTGGAGGGCATCATTCTGGGACAAAGATAGCAGAAGAAGAAACTGGTAGCAACCCTTACTGTTCTGCAGCTGCTGCAGGTGATCCCCAGGCAAGCAGGGCCTGGAGTGAACCTCAGCAGTCCTACAGCAGAGGGGCCAGACTGTTAGAAGGAAAACTAAGAAACAGAAATAACTTCATCATCAACAAACTGGACATCCACTCAGAGGCCCAATCAGAAAATCAGCAACTACAAAGACAACAGGTGGATAAATCCACAAAGATGGGAAGAAACCAGCACAAAAAGGAGGGAAACACCCCAAACCAGAACATCTCTCCTCCTACAAGGGATCACAACTCCTCACCAGCAAGGAAACAAGGCTGGATGGAGAATGAGTACAATGAAATGACAGTATCAGACTTCAGAAGGTGGGTAATGAGAAACTTCTGTGAGCTAAAAGAAAATGTTCTAACCCAATGCAAAGAAACTAAGAAACTTGAAAAAAGATTTGTCAAAATGCTAACGAGAATGGACAACTTAGAGAGGAATACAAGTTAATTGATGAAGCTGAGAAACACAACACAAGAACTTCATGAAGCATGCACAAGGTTCAACAGCTGAATTGATCAAGCAGAAGAAAGAATATCAGAGGTCGAAGATCAACTCAATGAAACAAAACGAGAAGGCAAGATTAGAGAAAAAAGGGTAAAAAGTAATGAACAAAGTCTCCAAGAAATATGGGACTATGTGAAAATACCTAATCTATGTTTGATAGGTGTATCTGAATGTGACAAAGAGAATGAATCCAAGCTGGAAAATACTCTTCAGGATATTCTCCAGGAAAACTTCCCCAACCTAGCAAGGCAGGCCAATATTCAAGTCCAAGAAATAAAGAGAACACCGCAAAGATATTCCTCAAGAAGAGCAACCCCAGGGCACATAAGTGTCAGATTCACCAAGTGGAAATGAAGGAGAAAATGCTAAGAGCAGCCAGAGAGAAAGGTCAGGTTACCCACAAAGGGAAGCCAATCAGAATCACAGGAGGTCTCATGGCAGAAACCCTCAAGCCAGAAGAGAGTGGGTGCTAATATTCAACTTCCTTAAGAAAAGAACTTTCAACCCAGAATTTCCTGTCCAGCCAAACTAAGCTTCATAAGTGAAGGAAAAATAAAATCCTTTGTGAACAAGCAAGTACTAAGAGATTTTGTCACCATCAAGCCTGCTTCACAAGAGCTCCTGATAGAGGCACAACGCATAGAAAGGAACAACCAGTACCAGACACTCCAAAAACAAACCAAATGGTAAAGAGCATAAAAAAAAATGAAGAAGCTGCATCAACTACCAGGCAAATGGTAGCTGTTATCAAACTACCATTTTGATAACAGCCAGCTAGCATCAAAATGGCAGGATCAAATTCACACATAACAATATTAACCCTAAATGTAAATGGGCTAAATGCACCAATCAGAAGACACAGACTGGCAAATTGGATAAAAAACCAAAATCCATTGGTGTGCTCTATCCAGGAAACCCATCTCACATGCAAGGATACATAAAGGCTCAAAATAAAGGGATGGAGGAAGATTTACCAAGCAAATGGAGAGCAAAAAGAAGCAGGAGTTGCAATTCTCGCCTCTGATATATTAGACTTTAAACCAACAAAGATCAAAAAAGACAAAGTAAAACATTACATAATGGTAAAAGGATCAATGAAACAAGAAGAGCTAACGATCCTAAATATATACGCACCCAATACAGGAGCACCGAGATACATAAAGCAAGTTCTTAATGACTTACAAAGAGACTTAGACTCCCACACAATAATAGTGGGAGACTTTAACACCCCATTGTCAATATTAGACAGATCAATGAGACAGAAAATTAACAAGAATATCCAGGACTTAAACTCAGACCTATACCAAGCAAACCTAATAGACATTTACAGAACTCTCTACCACAAATCCACAGAATATACATTCTTCTCAGCACCACATTACACCTACTCTAAAACTGACCACATAATTGCAAGTAAATCACTCCTCAGCAAATGCAAAAGAATGGAAATCATAACAAACAGTCTCTCAGACCACAGTGCAATCAAGTTAGGACTCAGAATTTAGAAACTAATGCAGAACTGCACAGCTTCATGGAAACTGAACTGGTTCTTGAATGTTGACTGGATAAACAATGAAATCAAGGCAGAAATAAAGAAGTTCTTAAAAACCAACGAGACCGAAGACACAACATACCAGAATCTCTGGGACACATTTAAAGCAGTGTCTAGAGGAAAATATATAGCAATAAATGCCCACATGAGAAGCAAGGAGAGATCTAAAATCGACACTCTATCATCAAAATGGAAAGAACTAGAGGAGCAAGTTCAAAAAAACTCAAAACATTAGCAGAAGACAAGAAATAACTAAGATCAGAGCAGCACTGAAGGAGATAGAGACAGAAAAAATCCTTGAAATAACAATAAATCCAGGAGCTGGTTTTTCAAAATATCAACAAAATAGACAGACCACTAGCCAGACTGATAAAAAAGAAAAGAGAGAACAACCAAATAGATGCAATAAAAAACGATAAAGGGTGTATCACCACAGGTTCCACAGAAATACAAATCATCATCAGAGATTATTACAAAAAAACTCTATACACATAAACTAGTAAACCAGGAAGAAATGGATAAATTCCTGGATTCCTGTGTCCTCCCAAGCCTAAACCAGGAAGAAGTCGAGACCATGAATAAACCAATAACAACAGCTGAAGCTGAGGCAGCAATTAACAGCCTACCAACCTAAAAAAGCCCAGGTCCAGATGAGTTCACAGCCGAATTCTACCAGACATGCAAAGAGGAGCTAGTACCATTCCTTCTGAAACTATTCCAAACAATCCAAGAGGTGATCCTTCCCAAATCATTTTATGAGACCAACATCATACTGATACCAAAACCTGGCAGAGACGCAACAAAAAAAGAGAACTTCAGGCCAATATCCATGATGAATATAGATGTCAAAATCTTCAATAAAATACTGGCAAACCAATTGCAAGAGCACATCAAAAAGCTTATCCACCATGATCAAGCAGGCTTCATCCTGGGGATGCAAGGCTGATTCAACATATGCAAGTCTATAAACGTAATTCACCAAATAAAAGAACCAAAGACAAAAACCACATGATTATCTCAATTGATGCAGAGAAGACCTTTGACAAAATTCAACAGCCCTTTATGCTAAAAACCCTCAACAAATTAGGTATTGATGAAATGTCTCTCGAAATAATAAAAGCTATTTACGACAAACCAACAGCCAATATCACACAGAATGGGCAAAAACTGGAAGCATTCCCTTTGATATCTGGCAGTAGACAAGGATGCCCTCTCTCATCAGTCCTATTCAATATAGTACTGGAAGTTCTGGCCAGAGCAATCAGGCAAGAAAAAGAAATAAAGGGTATTCAAATAGAAAAGGAGGAAGTCAAATTTTCTCTATTTGCAGATGACATGATTGTATATCTAGAAGACCCCATCGTCTCAGCCCAAAAGCTCCTGAAACTGATAAGCAACTTCAGCAAAGTCTCAGGATACAAAATCAATGTGCAAAAATCACAAGCATTCCTATATACCAATAACAGACTTAAAGAGAGCCAAATCAAGAAGAAACTGCCATTCACAGTTGCTACAAAGAGAATAAAATATCTAGGAATACAACTAATGAAAAACGTAAAGGACCTCTTCAAGGAGAACTACAAACCACTGCTCAACGAAATAAGAGAGGACACAAACAGATAGAGAAACATTTCAAGTTAATGGTTAGGAAGAATCAATATTGTGAAAATGGCCATATTGCCCAAAGTAATTTACAGATTCAATGCTATCCCCATCAAGCTACCAATGACCTTCTTCACAGAACTGGAAAAAAACACCTTAAACTTCATATGGAACCAAAAGAGACCCCACATAGCCAAGTCAATTCTAAGCAAAAAGAACAAAGTGGGGGGCATCACACTACTGGACTTCAAACTATACAGCAAGGCTACAATAATCAAAACAGCATGGTACTGGTACCAAAACAGAGATATAGACCAATGGAACAGAACAGAGGCCTCGGAGGCAACACAACACATCTACAACCATCCAATCTTTGACAAACTGGACAAAAACAAGCAATGGGGAAATGATTCTCTGTTTAATAAATGGTGTTGGGAAAACTGGCTACTTATGTGCAGAAAGCAGAAACTGGACCTGTTCCTGACACCTTAAACTAAAATTAACTCCAGATGAATTAAAGACTTAAACATAAGACCTAACACCATAAATACCTTAGAAGAAAATCTAGGCAAAAGCATTCAGGACACAGGCATATGCAAGGGCTTCATGACCAAAACACCAAAAGCATTGGCAACAAAAGCCAAAATAGACAAATGGGACCTAATCAAACTCCACAGCTTCTGCATGGCAAAAACAACAGTCATTAGAGTGAATCAGCAACCAACAGAATGGGAAAAAATTTTTGCAGTCTACCCATTTCACAAAGGGCTGATATCAAGAATCTACAAAGAACTAAAACAGATTTACAAGAAAACAAACAAGCCCATTCAAAAGTGGGCAAAGGACATGAACAGACACTTTACAAAAGAAGACATACATGAGGCCAACAAACATATGAAAAAATGCTCATCATCACTGGTCATTAGAGAAATGCAAATCAAAACTACATTGTGATACCATCTCATGACAGTTAGAATGGCGATCATTAAAAAATCTGGAGACAGCAGATGCTGGAGAGGATGTGGAGAAATAGGAACACTTTTACACTGTTGGTGGGAGTGTAAATTAGTTCAACCATTGTGGAAGACAGTGTGGCGATTCCTCAAGGACCTAGATACAGAAATTCCATTTGACCCAGCAATTCCGTTACTGGGTATATATCCAAAGAATTATAAATCATTCTACTATAAGGACACACACACATAAATGTTCATTGCAGCACTTGATAAAGTGCAGGACAGAAATTAAATACCCAAGTTCGAGAGTTAGAATGACTGGATTCACACACTACCTTCATCATTTGCTAGCTGTTGGAACTTGGGGAAAGCATTAACTACAGTTTACTGTTCCTCAGATTCCAAAATTGTAAATAATGGTACCAGCTTCATAAGGACATAAAGATGAAGTAGCATGATCTGTGCATAGCATTTATATTTTTGAGAAGTTATTGATATTAGCAAAAATTATTACTGCAAAATAATCTACATGAGTGATGTACTTCAATCTCCTTTGAACCCCCACAGTTATGCTTCCCTCAGCTAGTATTTCCATGGCTGCACAATAACCCTCACTCAGATTCAGTGAACCAGCTGAGAACACGTAAGTCTTGAGGGAAGTGTCCCTTGCACAGGAGAAGAAAATATGAAGAACACATACACAGTGGGAAATGCAGAAAACCCCCCAGAGAATCTGTGCGGATATCAAACAGTTATACTGAGCACTTACTGAATTGTTTTTAGTCACCCACATAAGAAGCTATGGCAGAGTTTAAAATTGTAAAGTTAAAATGGAAAATGTATGTATTAATTCCTGTGCTAAGGTCTCATACCCTAGAGACCTGGGTATGAGACCTTAGCACATCTGTCTTTTGGGAAGAGGAAATTAATATATGTTTGTTCAGTACTTTGATAATGTAAATTACAATCATACCTC
This sequence comes from Saguinus oedipus, assembly GCA_031835075.1. NCBI lineage: Eukaryota > Metazoa > Chordata > Mammalia > Primates > Cebidae > Saguinus > Saguinus oedipus. The sequence goes on along the minus strand of CM063170.1, from coordinate 181,907,305 downwards.
TAAACCAAAAGAATATTGATTCTAAGTGGTGATGGTGAATAAATCTCTGTAGAAGGCTGTCATTTTCAACTCAGTGGCTCTCATTGAAGCTTTTTAAAAGCTTTACATTAAACTAAGCCAAAGGCAGATTCAGAAAATGACTTTAAAGAGTTTATTTCAAAATTGATGAAATAACAATAGGTGAAGTAATAATAATTTCATAAATCCGTCTTGAAAGAAAACCAGCTAACTTATCACTTTTCAAATGGGAAAAGATTGAAAATTCTCCAGCACATACATAGCATTTTATGCTTCTAAAAATTAAAAATGGATGAAGTAACTTTTTTTCTTCATAAAATTAGGGGAAAAAATTAGATTGAGATCAAGGCTTCCAGGTTTGAATCTAGAATAAACTTTAAATCCCAAAGAAACTGAGAATGATTTTTAAATATTTTAATCCTGCCTGCTTTCGACAAAAGGAACCCACTCAAATGACAAAAGGGAAAAAAAGTAATGAGATCTTGTTCCTGTCTCCAAAGTGGTGATTTTTCAGCACTCTGGAAGAGTTAAATGCGGGCTATTACAGAGTTTCACACAGGATGATCAACAATGTAAATGCAGAAAGAATCTCATAATTACCAAAGGAAACTTCCAGCTGTGGGCAATTAAAGATTTAACATATTAACAATGAGAACCTTCTGAACAAGGGAAAAAAGAGGCAATTCGAAGAACTTACAGTTTCCACTAAAACAATGGCATAATCAAACATCTGACCCAGAGAAGTCAAGAAATAGTTACGTTGAATGATCAGATGTGCTTGACTCCAGATGAAATGTGGCATAAACTCAAACATCATCCCTAGTACGAGAATGGAGTTCTTCACATTTTCAGAACCATAGAACATTTAGAAATGTTGACAGCTTATACCATGTCCAAAAGTGGTGGTAGGAAAACGTTCCACGCTTTTCCTTCCAATTCACATATGGATGAGAAAACAGAAGTCCTAGGTCTCCAGCTATTCATGCCTCTAGTGCCTCAGGCTAACATTTTCATTTCACTTTTTTTTCTTTACAATAGCACTCTCCATTTAAGTGACATTAAGGGAAGCACTTTTTCTGGACTATTTTATAATTTTTTAACACAAATCTTCATGAATACTGGTAAAATAAAAAGCTATAGTAATTTTAAACATTTCCAGGTTTGAGCTGCTGGTCCAAATAAAAGTCTAAAAGTCATTATTTGGGAACAGTTATTTTGAATGAATAAACATGTATATTATGAGCAGCTTTCAATGCACAATTTCTCTGTAATATATAACTATAGTGGAGTCTAAAATTCACTCATGGCACAATTTATATAGATCTTTTAATTTGTCAACATTTGTCATTAAATTACCTAGTTTTCTTATGGAGAACTTACTGAGTAGTTAATGGGATAATTTAGTTGAGTAGCTATTCAACTTAAAATAGTTTGGCCCAATCATCTAAAAATCTTTTTAAATAATACTGTTCAGCCCATTTTGAAATGCTCTGTCTTTGACCCTCTCAGCAGCAATACAGGGTATGTCTGAGATATGGGGAATTAATGAGAGACGTGACTTTTAAAATATAATTATAAAGAGAAGAGAAGACTTCCTCAGTCAGGGTTCTTGGATATCTCTTGGGCAATGCTAGCTAGCTGTACTGCTTCCTTCACTTGCTTGCTAAGTGCCTGGCAGCAGTTCTGGCAAATAGGGTATTACCTAGGCCCTCATATATGCAGAGACTCACAAAGCCTTTGACCCATCTCCATTTACTCTCCCAAATGAGTGTCCTACTCTCTCCCTTGGCTATAAGATCGCATTGCTTTAACCAGTTTAGTCTCCATGACATACCTCTTGCTTCCAACTCAGCTATATTCCTGGACATGCTGAGGGGAATAAAGACTCACGTGTCCTTCCTATACAACACAAGAACTGAAAAGGGGCCATGAGATTGCCTCCCCTGCAGGTTTACCTCATTTACCTATCATGAGGTATTCTGAACTCTCCCATAATCCCCTGAGAATAGAAGGAAACATTCTCTACCCCATATCCTGCTTCTCCTGGACTTCAACTCAATGCTTAAGTCTTAATGACACTGATAGTTAGGGGCATTTTCTCTATACACTGGGAGATCTCTATAATCAGAGTGACCCAGTTAGGAATTCTACCTCAAAATACGGTACCTTGACATTTGAGAAAACAGCAGAAACAGAAGATCTCTCTGACCTTCTCTCACCATTCTTCCCTGTAGCAAGACATAAAAAAATTCTCTGACCTTCCTTGAAAGTAGATGATATCCTAAGCAAAAAGAACAAAGCTGGAGGCATCATACTACCTGACTTCAAACTACACTACAAGGCTACAGTAAGCAAAACAGCATGGTACTGGTATCAAAACAGAGATATAGACCAATGGAACAGAACAGAGGCCTCAGAGCATTGCCACACATCTACAACCAACTAATCTTTGATAAACCTGACAAAAGCAAGCAATGGGGAAAGGACTCCATGTTTAATAAATGGTGTTAGGAAAATTGGCTAGCCATGTGCAGAAAGCAGAAACTGGACCCCTTCCTGACACCTTACACTAAAATTAACTCCAGATGGATTAAAGACTTAAACATAAGACCAAACTCCAAAAAACCCTAGAAGAAAACCTAGGCAAAACATTCGGGACATAAGCGTAGGCAAGGACTTCATAACTAAAACACCAAAAGCATTGGCAACAAAAGACAAATGTGATCTAATTGGCCAAAATAGACAAATGTGATCTAATTAAACTCCAGAGCTTCTGTGCAGCAAAAGAAACAATCATTAAAACTAAACAGCAACCAACAGAATGGGAAAACATTTTTGCAATTTACCCATCTGACAAAGGGCTAATATCCGGACTCTACAAAGAACTTAAATTTACAGGAAAAACACAGCCCCATCAAAAAGTAGATGAAGGCTATGAACAGACACTTCTCAATAGGAGACATTTATGCAGCCAACAAACATTTGAAAAAATGTTCATCATCACTGGTCATTAGAGAAATGCAAATCAAAACCACATTGAGATACCATCTCATTTCAGTTGGAATGATGATCACTAAAAATATCTGGAGACAACAGATCCTGGAAAAGATGTGGAGAAACAGGAATACTTTTATACCATGGGTGGGAGTGTAAATTAGTTTAACCATTGTGGAAGACAGTGTTATAATTCCTCAAGGATCTAGAAATAGGAATTCCATGTGACCCAGCAATCCCATTACTGGGTATATATCCAAAGGATTATAAATCATTCTAGTATAAAGACACATTCATACGTATGTTCATTGTGGCACTGTTTACAATAGCAAAGACCTGGAACCAACCCAAATGCCTATCGATGATAGACTGGACAAGGGAAATGTGGCATATATACACCATGGAATACTATGCAGCCATTAAAAACGATGAGCTTATGTCCTTTGTAGGGACATTGATGAATCCGGAAACCATCATTCTTAGCAAACTGACAGAAGGACAGAAAACCAAATATCACATGTTCTCACTCATAGGCGGGTGTTGAACAATGAGAACACATGGACACAGTGAGGGGAGCATCTCACACTGGGATCTGTTGAGGGGGCCTAGAGGAGGGACAGCGGGAATGGGGCAGCTGGGGAGGGATAGCAACGGGAGAGATGCCAGATATAGGTGACAGGGGGATGGAGGCAGCAAACCACATAGCCATGTATGTACCTATGCAACAATCCTGAATGATCTGCACATGTACCCCAGAACCTAAAGTACAATTAAAAAAAAAAAGAAAAGGAAGTAGATGATAACACTCCTATTCCACAGTGGTCCTTCCCCTACCCACAAGAAAGTAATGAAGACACATTGACACAAGAAAGAATCTAAACAAACAGGGCTTGCTGAGTTCCCCCTACAACCCAGTTTATTATCATTAGATCATAGCCCTTTTTATTCTAACACGCTTCTACACAACTGTCCACTCTATCAAACCTAAGAATAAAAATACAGTTTTTCCTGTTTCTTTGAGTCTTCATTTCTGAAGACTCCCATGTCACCTAAAATTTATATTAAATAAATGTGTAGGCCAGGCACAGAAGCTCATGCCTGTAATCCCAGCACTTTGAGAGGCTGAGGCAGGAAGATCACCTGAGGGCAGGAGTTCAAGAACAGCCTGACCAACGTGGAGAAACCCCATCTCTGCTAAATGTACAAAAAATTAGTGGGCATGGTGGCAGGTGCCTGTAATTCCAGCTACTCAGGAGGCTGAAGAAGGAGAATTGCTTGAACCTGGGAAGCAGAGGTTGCAGTGAGCCAAAATCATCACACCATTGCACTCCAGCCTGGGCGACAAGGGTGAAACTCCATCAGAGAGATTAGATAGACAGACAAACAGACAGACAGAGAGATAGAGAGTATGCTTTCCTCTTCTTAATCTATCTTTTAACAAGAGACAGGGGGCTCAGCCATGAATCTTACAAGAGTTGAGAAAGAAGCCTTTTCTCCAGTGTAGAAGTCTCTCACACAAGCCCTTAATAAGTTACAGGAAAGCTCAAAATAATGTATCAAGTTCTTTCTTCCTTCCATTTGCCCTTCCCCATACCCAACTTAACCCCACCTTGTTTTCAAGCATATTGTCTTGCTTCAGAGATTAATCAATTTTCTCTGTCCTGGAGTGATAAGCTTCTGGACTGTAAAAATGATTCCTCTAAACTTTCTCCCACTTCATTGCAGTACATCTTTTACCTTGAGGACAGCACATGACTTTGAATCAGAAGATTCAGAGTCCAGACTTCTGGGTTCTAATTTAGCGCATTATTTTATCCTCTACTTTTAGAATACTTTCTAATGTTATGTTCCTGGATAAGTCATTTAACCTTTCCTGATTCTTTGTTTCTCTCTGTAAGAGAGGCTGTAATACATGGTCTTTCCACACCTTAGTCTCCTTGTAAGAACAATACGATTTCCTGAGGTTGAAATGTTTTGCAGATAACTGTTAAATCAAGTTTAGCCTAAAGCTGCCTCCTCACATATTTTAAATTCAGCCTAAAGGATTATTTGTACATAGCAAACTGTAAACTAAATGGAGGCGTAAAGAGGCTGTAACCTACTCTTGGACCAGTCACCAAGTTTTGGCCAATCAAGGGGAGCCAAATGTTCAAACCATGTTCAAATAGGGCAGATGACAAACTGTAACCAATCCAGCTGTTTCTGACCTCACTTCAGTATTCTGTACATCACTTTCCTTTTTCTGTCCATAAGTCTTCCACCAAGTGGCTGCACTGGAGTCTGAGTCTCTTCTGGCTCGGGAGGCTGCCCAATTCACAAATAGTTCTTTGCTTAATTAAATTCTATTAAACTTAATTTGAGTAGAGTTATTCTTTCAACATAACAAATACAGGAAATGTAAGCTTATTCCTTCTCAAAATGCAAAATTGGCAGATTCCACACTGGGCATATATAATGCCAATTATTTGACACAGCACTTAATACCTCATTCTATTAGCAGTTTTGCCTGCAGAATCTGTCAGATTAAAAAGACTTAGAGTCACATGATCATAGATTATTAACTATCACTTTATTATAAAATTGGCTTGCTAGAATTTATTAAAGCATGTTTCCTGTGCTTTCAAATCATCATAGAAAGAGAACTGAAGATTGCTTATCATCTTTGCATTTCTTTGGTTCAGTGCTAAGAAACAGGCTTCAAATCAGGGCCTGGTTTCTGATGATTCTGTCAAGAGTCATGACTTAATGACCCCATGACTTAATGGGGTCATTAAGTCATGTGGGGCATAAAGAAAGATCGTAGTAAATAATTAAATATGTGCTGGTGTTTCTGGAGACCTATGCTTTACACAGTGGAAGCAGTAGTCACAGTTCTGATCCAGAAGACTCTTCATCTATGAAGAAGGTCAAGACTGACACTCACCACTCTGGTCTGTTCTAAATTGTTATGCACAAAGGAATGAACATGATTCAATTCTGTCTTATTCCCTCTAGTTAAGATTCAAATCACTGAATAGTACCGAACAGAACACAGAATTAGAAGAAAAAAAAAACTATCCAATTTTTAATGGAAAAAAAGCCTTTGGCCTTTTCTAAGTTTTTCTAGGTAAAAATGATTGTATGACAAGCAACTGCAATATATAATTCACCAGGAAAATTATTACCTACTATGGTTCAAAAATATGAAGATGAACACATATACCATATATTTGTTGCTCTTAGAGGCAAAAAAGAAAAGAAAATCATTGCTTAGTTAATTATCTGAGCCAGAACCTTATTTTCTATCTTTAAAAAAAAAATGAGCTTTAGGAAGGAATAATTACCTGTCTTAAGGTACTATAGTGATCTTGTCCTATCAGTAGCCACACTTTCTGGTCATCAGTGCCTATATTCGAAAATTTATAAAACGATCTAAAAAAAGAAAAATCATAATTACATCTCTTTAAGGCCCACAAGGAAATATAACTACTTAATTCCATCTAGGAATTATCTGGGATAATAATTCATTTTAGTTTATAGAATGAAAAATACTTTTAACTTACATTTTAAATGCATAGAACAAAGAATGTAAATGAAAGACTATTCAGTCAGTCTCTTTATATAGTAATGTGCATCTCTACATAGATTTCCTTTATAAATTTGATTGCCTTGTGATTTTTCCATAGTTTGAAAAAATTTGTAAAAAGAGAATACTTCATGAATTTTTTCCAGAATATAAAAAAACAACAGAATTATCCTACTTAAGCCTCCTCAGGTGATTCTAATAATCAGGCAAATTTTAAAACTTCTTATAATAGAAAAATGGTATGACACCTTTCCTTACTCATCAGGGTCATGGCCTACACTCCATAAAGATAGGCTAATAAGAGAAAGACATAACAAATTTACTTAATCAAGTTTTATGTCACATGGAAGCCAGTCTATTTTTATGCTTAGGTTCAATGACGAATGGACAGGCAGGTAGACATGTGATTGGACAAAAGAGTCTGATCTAATGGTAATGGACTGAGTAGCAGCAAGTCCTATCAGTTCATGTGCTTCTTGGCCTCTCTGTGTAGCATTTCTTTCTCCTCTGAAAAGGGGGGAGGTATTTTGACCTACTTTCAGGCAAGGTGGGTCAGAGAATTTCTTTAGGGCTAGCTTTTAACAGAAAGGTGGGAAAGATCAACATGATCTTCTTGTTTCCAAGGCCCTCTCAATCTCCTTCAGTTCAAAGTACTCTGAGGCAGCATTTTCCCAGTTCCAATGCTTCCTCAGCTGGCTGTTTCTGGTTGTATCCAAATCTCTGTTTCCTGCATCTCCCTTCCATTGCTAAATTCTCATCCCATAGGGAATATTTCCTTTCTGTACCCTACCTCTCTCTCCTATAGCTACATCTCCTTTCCAGAACCGACCTCTCCTTTCTAAAACCTATTTCCCTTTTCTAGAGCCTATTATCTTTGGGGCCTAAATTTAATGAGGTGTCAAGTAATCTACCTCTCACTCTCCTAAGTTAGTTTGTGAAAGTGATTTTAAGTTTCCCTGTGTATTTGTGTCTTAATGGAAGACTCCAGGAGAATAAAAAGGCTTTCAGAAGCTAAGTAATGAATCTCTGGTAAAAGTTAGATACCCCAATCAGTTAATTTTGGTCTTTACTTATACTGCTTACGAGACTCTATTTTCATTCTGTATTAACGTAATAAAAATTAAACAATACCACCAAAACCCTAAAGATTTACACTTTATAAATTAATATTCTTTCCCCAGAAATAATCCCTAGTCAAGAGACAAACATCTGAAAAAACAGAATTTTTAGTTTAATTCACAACAGAATTCAAACTATTATTTTGGTCCTTTTTTTTTTTTGAAGGCCAGATGCAATGCATCACAAATTGTTTGCCTAATTCAAACCATAAAGAAAATTATCTCTCTTCCATATGACATCAAATTTAGAAGAGGGAGGTTGGCTGTGGAGCAATAACAATTCCTACTTTTAAAAGTTTGAAGGATGTATACTCGGCAGTTCTTCAGATGTCATGCAAACATTCTGAAGTGTTTCCCTTTAAGATAAGCTTTTGCTTTCTTATTTTTCTAAAATAAGTTATTACATATATCTCCCATTTTACTCAGAAGATGGCTGTATTATATATGTAGCATAAAATGTGTCCTCTAAAATGAAAAGCTGATTTCATAAATTTGATTAGTAAAACACTCTGGAGAAACAAGAAAGTTTTTCTGATTCTGACAGGACAAAAGCATTTGTAGCTCAAATAGATTTTTTCTAAAGTGAGTTGTATCATACATTGCCAAAGATACATTTGATTTTTTTTGGGGCGGGGGTAGATTCTTTGCATCTTGGGTACAAGCAATTTAAATCAATGGAACAAGGTAGCATTTGACAAACTCATACCCTGGATCTATAGAGGCTTGTCTAAATATCAGTAAATAAAAGAATCAGGTAATAGATTCCCCTTTGCCCAGATCTATTAATCTTTCTTGCCAGACTAGCAAAGAAAGACTTATTTAATAAAAACAATAATTTAAGATACCGACATTAATATTTACATGTTTGAACACATTTAGCTGTATCCAGCATTGTCCTCGTTTTTCTAAGGGTAAACGGTAGTTTATAAAACCAAGCTCCATCACTCTCTTAATAAGGATGATATAAAATAAGAAGGTAAATATGATGTATTTTAAATAATTAGGTATATGTAACTGAAATTCATATTAATTTAATTCATCCATATTAATGGGTGGATAAGACATAACAGAATATTTTATGAAATATGTGGAATGTGAGTAAGACTTGTTGAATGGCCAATAAATAGACCAATTTGGGGGCCCTAATTTGACATGCCCAATTATTGTAAGACTAGTATCTAGTATCTTAAGTGTCTTAATTAGAAGCTGAACAAGAGCTTATCTGAAAACTAGTGCTTCAATTATTCAAGGTGAGATGTTACTCATAATACTACTCCTAGTAAAAGCATAATTGTGATTTAAAAATAATAATAGTTGATGATCCTGGCAAAAGTAAATTTTGAAAAGTTTATCCAGAGATTATAGTAATTATATATGGTAAGATTCATGTAAAAAAACGCTTTGTCTAGCATTATCCAAGTTGTGTTTAACCCTCTGAGGACCTGCAGCCAGATATCTTGAAGTTGACTCCAGAGGCTGAGTGCACACCCTGAGAAGCTCTGCCTCAGGACCCTGCCTGGGATTTCTTTGCAAGCTCTCTTCACCTTAAGGCTTATACTGTGCTATCCAGGATCTGAGCAACTACTCCCAACTTCACAGCCTTTAGAATGTCTTCTCATCCATCTCACCAATGTGGCAGCTGCAGCTTGAGAAGCCAAGAACTGCCTAAGTCAGGGTGAAAAGTATTGCCTTGTCCCTTTCTGTGTCCATGCCTAACACATACAGGTATCAAGTCCTAATACCCCATTTCAGACATTTGACATTTGTAAAGGGTATTGTGCCACTCCCCCTTTTCTGGGGCAGCCATGGCAGATGCTGCTGATCAATCATGTCATTCCTTTCAATGAACCCAGGCATAGCTAGGTTTGCAACTCTCAACCCAAGGGCCTTCTGTTCACAGTTGACATGGAGTCTGTTTGGCATTTCTGGCCTAAGTACCACTCAGGGATTATGGGACCAGGAGAGAGTCCTGGCACAGTCAGAAGGAAATCCAGGATTTTTGAGGGCAATATTTACCAAGGATCAAATTATATATGTGGTTAGGGAAAACAGTCACTGTGGAGATAAATTATATCCACAGTAATGGTGGATGATATGTGATCTAAGATCTTCTATCAGTCAGGATATTTTTTTAAAATAACAAGAAGACAAAAATCCAATGTTGGAGACGAGGCTATTATTTGCAAAACTGCAGAGTACAGTAAAAACTATTTACAAAAAAAATGTATAAAGAACTTATAGATTGATTTCACCATCAGAGTCATAGAAGCATGCTTAGCTGTCATAGGGAGAAATGACTTGTCAAAGTCACCCAAGTGGTCAGAAGCTGGGACTAGAATTCCTGATCCAGAATTCACTGACCATGAAACAAATGAGCTTGTTGCAGTGTCACCTCCACAGATGAAGTCAGCTTCTGACTCAGCCTCCTTTCCCTTTAGAAAATCAATTTAGTTGCTTCTTTTCAGAACATCATAGTTAACATGTAAACCTTCTACCTGGTAAGAAATGCTCTTTAAGAAGTATAAAGAGTTGGCTGCAAAAATTCAACTGTTTCTCTTTCAACTCCTTTAATTACACGTAGCTAAATCTCCAGATGTAGCCGACCACTGCTAAATGTGGCTTCTCTTTGCATTGATCCTTGGCATCTTGTCACTGTCAATGCCCTGAACCATGTGCACTCAAAGGAGGAGAAGTACAGAGAATCCATTGCTGCAGGTGTAAATAAAATCAATCTGCTCATTTTGGCAAATGTCTTATTGATCAGAGCTGTTAAATATATGCTTTCATCTCCACCTTCATCAAGAATGTGGATACCTTTATGCTAGAACATTAAGTACGAAACAGTATGTCTGCATTCTTGTCAGAATGGCTACAAGGATCAGTAATAATATGGCAGCATATAAACTGAAGTTTAGATGTATTAAAGTGAGAAATCAATAAGAAAGGTGGAGACAAAAATGAGGAAAACATGAGGCACTGATTAGTCAAAAGCTAAAATGCAGACATTATAAATTGCAGCACCATTTCTACATGCAGCTTTCTCTGTCACCATATGCAGCACTGAAGCAGAGTGAGAGAGTCAAGTTTGGGAAATCCCCTTAAGTCTCTGAACATCAATTCCACTGCTTTAAATCTAGGCAGCACAATCCTTACCTTAGAAAATTGCCTGAGGATTAAATGAGGTGATATACGGAAAGTTCCTCATAGCACGAGTACTTAATGAATATTTGTTTTCCTTCTGCTCTTAAGTGTGTCTATCTGCAGGGCAGAGTTGGCATTCCCTCAAATGCAGATGATGGTGTGATCTAAGATCTTCTATCAGTCAGGATATTTTCAATTTCAAGGGAGAGAAAACCCAGTGCAAACTGGCTTAAATAATAAATAAATTTTTGGCTTCTGTAACCAAAAACTTCAGAACCACTGTTGGTTTCAGGCAATGTTTAAACAAATGATGCCATCAGGAAGCTGCTCTTTCTGTCTCTCCTCTCTGCCTTCCTGTCTACCAGTTTTATCTTTAGACTTCACAAGGAGTCACCCAGTAGCTCCAAGCTACCCCTCATTTGAAAACACAATGCACTCTTCTTCCAGGCGCATGCACATCTCCCCACATTGTCTGAAGGAAGGAAGGACCTTCTGCAATATCACAACCCAGGCCTATGTTTCATTACACAGGACGCATAGCCATTTCTGAACTAATCCCCATAATCAAGGAGATGAGAAATGCTGTCAAACCAAATGACCTGGGGGGTCTGAGAAAAGAAAGTAGAATGGTGTATTATTAACACAGGGCATCAGAGGACCATTACAAATAAAGGATACAAATGGATGGTGGAACCATCAATCAATCAGAAATGATAGGCTCTAACCACTCACCTGCAGACCTGTAAGCCTAAGAATAAATCTTTGTTGTTGTTAGATACTGATATTTGAGATAGTTTGTTGCACAGTATTACTGTGGCAACAGCTTAACCAATATAGTAAAGAAGACATGACTAGTACTGGGGAAACATCACAGTGGATAGATAGAGGAGTAATGGCCATGGAAAAGAGGAGACACGATCATAGTTGAAAAAGACCTTAAAGGCAGAATCCTCAGAATTTTCTAATTAATTGAAAGTGCTGTGAGGGAAATCTTTTGATCTGAGTGAGTTTCAGCATAGATAATTTCAGTTTACAACCGTTTATGCTTAGGATACTGTTTTAAATGGTTTACAATGGTTTATGCTTAGGATACTGAACAAGCCTGAAAGCCATGAGTAACAATCTTCCTAGAATATCATGTCTATTTGATAATAGATAGCCCAGCCTATTACAGGTTATGAGTTAGCCCACCCTGCTTGGTACACAGAGGTAAAATTTATTTCTGCCCAGTAGGCTACCTACCTACTTCCCCATTAGAGAATAAAATACTCACCAGTGGACCTTTTAACTGGCACATAAAATGAAGGCATAATTTTGAGTATTAACTCCTCAGAAGTGACTATCCAAGCCAGTATGATACACGGAGCTTATTCTGTTGTTTCTAGTATCCAAGATGAGTCCTGGATGCTGGTGAATTCTCCATGGGCCACAAATCAGTAGTCATGTAGATGCTTGACAGCCAGCAGCTGGAAGCCATTATAGTCCCATAACTAAGAACCACTAGCCCATAACTTCAACAAAAGATGCCAACTTACTATCACAATATATGTAAAAAATAGATCCATAATGTCATGCTAAACAGTGACTTTCAGAAATTTCCAATTAAGAGGGAAGAGAGAAAGAAGCAAAAGATAGAGAAACAAAGTCTGAGGCAATAACAAAGTTGCAGGTGGAAAGAGCTTAATAAATATAGTAAAGGAGGTTTAACATTTATTACAAATATAATTAGACATTTTTGCACTAAGAAATAGCTGAGATATTTTCTTAGAGAGGTCTAAATGTTAAAGTGCCTTATGTCTCAGGCCTCAGCTCTCTCCTTTTCTCTCTCCACTCCTTCTCCCTAGGTGATCTCATCCCCTTCATTTGCGTTAAATATCATCTGCATGTCAATGACTCAAAAATTTATATCATTCTGAACTTTCCACTGATTTATATATCAAATTGCCCACTTGACATCTCCACTTAGATGTCTAAAACGTAACCCAAACTTTAAAAATCTTAAACAAAACTGTTTATTTCCATGATTGTAGCCTCTTTCTCCCCCATCCCAATCATTTCAGTAAAGTCACCCCATTTACTCACTTTCTCAAATATAAAACTAGGTTTCCTCTTTAATCTCTCATTCCACATATTTACTCCATCAGGAAGTCCTGCTGAATCAATTCACAAAATATGCTTTATTTTTGTCCCTCTTTTCTTTGCATCTACACTGTCATCACCCTTGTGCAAATCAGCATCAGCTCTTACTGGACGCCGGGAAACTTTCCTAACTGGTTTCTCTCTTTGCATCTTCCAAACAGCAACCAGAGGAAGTATTTTCATGACTATCAGACCTTATCATTTCCTGTTTGGAATAATCAAATTGTTTTTGTTATGGAATTCAAACTTCACCATGATATAAAGCCTGGAGTTGACATGGTCTTTGCATATCTCCCTCCTCACACTCCAGCCACATTGGCCTTCTTCTGTTCCTGGAACAAGACAGCTTATTCCTCCTTCTAGGTCTTTTAGGAGCCAGCTTGAAAGTCATCTACTCAGTGATAAGTTCCTGTCTGCCCTCATTGAACAATGAAGTCCCCAGGCCCACCAAAAATGCCACCACAGTACCCTACTCATCACTTTTCAAAATTATCTTGTTTGTTTCTTTATTTGCCTTTTTGGACATTTCCTGACAGAATATAAGTTCCAGAAGAGCTACAACTTTGTTTTGGTGTATTTTCCTGCTGCTGCATCCCCAGTTAGTGGCACACAGTAGATGATCAAATAATGTTTCTAAAATAAATCATCTATTTCCACAAATTTTAAAATCCAGTTTGTGGAGTCCTGGGTTCTGCTGAGGCACTCAAGTTGCAGCTGGAGGAAGAGGAGGAAGGCAGAAAAGTGGAACAGGGTTTTGGCTGAGTTTTGAACCTTTTATTGATTCAACTGGAACATTTTTGCATTTGGTTTATGCAATGGCTTCCATGTAAAGTTTTCTTTGTTTAAAAGTTTATGCTATGAAAAGTACGTGACAACCAGCAGTCCCTTGCCATCCCTTTATGTGACAAATGAGCTACTTGCCCATGATTTCAAAGTATAATGGTAGCTCACCAAGCCCAAAATCCAGGTTCCCCTGACAAAGGTTCACAGGCTTGTCACAATATCCAGTATTTCAAATATCCCAAGTCCAAAATGCAGCTGTTACATTCACTCTCATTAAATAATAAAGTCACACTGTCCTTACTGTGAAAAGTATCACTCTTCAGCATGCTGGATTTTCTCTAAAATCCATACAGAACTTTATTTTAAATTACAGAACTGCTGATTTGAACTGAATCATAGCTAGATATTTACCTACGGGTTTTCTAAGCAAATAGTTAAGACCAAAGGAGGAGGCCAAATGAGATTTTCTTCACATGTAATATCTTCCTCTGCAAATCAAGCTGTCAAGCAACAGAATATCCCTTATAGCTACATGTAGAATAAAGGTCAGGCTGTAAATTATGATAATTTTTATACACCAATGTACAAGCATTAATTTGAGATTATTAACTGTAGCTTCATTCATAAGGGCATGTGTGAATATAATAAAATATATATAATCTGATTTATTATAGTTGGGAGTCTTGAAGGGATTTATTTCAATAGGAAAAGAGTTAAACCATAACTTTCTTTCAGCCTATTAAGGGTTAAAATTTACAATATTTCCTAGAGTACATCAGATTGAAGAGAATATCACAAAACCCATTCTGCACAAAGCAGATTTGAAACAATGTTCACATCCAGAAAACTCAATTTATGGGGACCCAAAACTCTTTCATCTCTAAGAAAATATATGTAATGTGCAATACAGAAAAAGTCTCCAATAGAAATGTTTATAAAGACTGTAGTAAATAAGTAAATAAACAGACTACAAGAAGAGATAATATTTCAAGATAAAGGGAAAAAATTGTGGTATAGTAAAAGCAGCACCTCCTTGAAAGTTAGAAGTCCTGCATTTTGGTATTGTCTATAATCATCATGTGCTGATACAGGCCATTTTGATGTCTGTATGTCTCAATTTTGCTATCTGTAATACACATTGAACATATTCTGACAGCCTCCCTGTCATCCATTTCCCTTGTCTCCTGTGACTGAGGAACCAACCAACCAACCTCATCTGTGTTGAGGTCTAGATATTACAGACCCTGCCTAAAATCCAGGGTTGGGCCCTTGCTAACTTAGGCCAATGAGTGGATTTCACTCCCTAGTCATAGCTATTGGTTTAAGAATGAGTACAGACCCCAGTTAGAACCAATGGGCCATGAGAAGGCATTTGTTAGAGTTCCGGAGAATCTAAGCTTCTCTTTTCTACAATGACTAGAAGTTCTCTCTTCCTCTAGATATCGTGGTATAAGGATATAAAAATTGAAACCACTGCAGTCAATGATGCTGCCAAGAAGCCAGACTGAAGACAATGACGAAGACTATGTCTACAGAACAGGACATAATCCAAAGGCTGAAACCATGAGAGTAGCCCCTCAACATCCGCATATAATTATACCTGATATCAGTTGGAACTCTGGACTTTTCAGTTATTAAGCCAATAAAATTCTTTTGTTAATCAAGCCAATTAAGGTAGGGCTTTGTTTTGCTAAAAATATAAAGTGCCCTAACATACACAGAACTGACTGTATCTGAGGCCATTTTTAGCAAGAACCATTGGTGGCTACACAAGCATCAGTACCTCTTTCTTCCTTGCCCCAGTCTGGGTCTCAGTACTGCTGTGCACAGTCAGTAAAGACTGACTCCGTATTCCCCATCCTAGGCCAGAGGGGAAGAAAGGAGGGACCCTGAGTCTAAACCAACCCTTTCTATCCAATGTTTCTTTATAATAGTTAACTTTAGAAGGGGCATACATGAAGAGCATTCTGTTGGCAAGGGGACTAAGATTTCAGGGAATGGATTCATAGTTTCTTCAGAGACACCAAAGGAAAGTGTCATATAAGACATCAAACTTCTAGAAAGATGCAGCTGTATTTGACCATAAGGTGAGTTGGCTGGCCAGCTAAGAGTAGGAAGGTTTTATAAAAGCAAAGTACCTTTTCAATGGATCCATGAGCATGCTGCCATTTAACTGCTGAGTTAGTAAACCCTGTAGCTACCATACTCATGGATTTCTTCTTTTAAGTAAGATGATAAATGCCCTTATGTTTAAGCCATTTGAAATTACCTGCAGCTGCAAGCATCTAAACTGATATCCCATGCTAGTTCTCAAGTATTTAAATTAACAAAATCTCACAATAGTATATAGCTCATTGCACTTTTAAAAATTGTTTTCAAAAATATCACTTCATTACTCTCAAACAGGTTCTATCATGATGAGGACTTTTAATCATTTATAGAGATAAGAAAAATGTAGATTTGCAAGTTTTTCTGATATCCCAAAGCTTTCTGATCTCCAAGTTAGTGTTTTGTTCCACCTCAAATAATTAAATTATAAACACATCTTGCCACAAGACCTAACATTTAGATATATTAATTTCTGACCAATCACAAATAAATGGCAGGATGGATGATAGAAATATTACAATTCTGAAACAAGAGCAGTAATAAATGCCAACTGGTACTTTAGTTGAGCAATTCTAAGAGCCCTAAGTATTTCTAGTAACCATCTGAAATAAATTTTCATGCTTGGCTTGGTAAGAAATTAAAATTTACAGTCGTATAGGAGGAATTTAGTTTAATACGGCTACATCTAGGGGAAAGCAGGATGAATATGCCTATCATTAATATTATGTAATGCAAACATATTGTCATTGCTCAATTTTTATAACATTAAACTGGACTTTTCCTAGTTAAAACAACTAGTCAGCTGGTAAAGTAATTGTTTTCCAGAGTGGTAACAGCAAATTATTAAGACCCTTTTGCCAGCAGGTGCTTAGACCTATCCTCCAGTTTCATTTTACTTTGATTTTCTGCTTTAAAGGCAATGCTATGTCAAATTTTGCTTTCACCATGAATCCATATGATGCAGAAATTAAAAATAATAAATTGTATGAGATGGAGGTTGACACAGTAATTTAATATAGTAGAATTTTTAAAAATTGTTACCTGGAGTTCACCAATTGGTATAATATCAAAACTATCCCATGGCTTGGTAGTATATCTACCTATGTTTTACACATGTATGACATCCTCCTTATCCATCTTGCAACAAACTCGTCTAATGCATGGATGTTATTCAATTCTACTCCTTTTCAAACTCTTTATAACCTTCCAAGTGACTCCAGGTTCTTAATTTTTAGAATCCTTTAAGATGAATGTGACTCTGCCTTAGAATAACTATTATCAAACTTCGGAATCCTGACTCTTGGGGCATCAGGGGCTCCACAAATATTAAAGTAATTTTTCTCAAATGGTGAGGGGCCTTTTTTTCCCAGCTAACTATTAGCCTTTTATTTATGTAGATTTGGCTTGAAATTTCTTAAAAAACATGATTAAAAGTTATTGCTTATCACTTACAAAGCAAGGTCTCTAAATTATCAAAAAGGTCTTCTGAATACATTTACATAAATTCACTCTTTAAATTACACAAGGAAAGTGAAAGACATTTTGTTTTTCATCTTAGAAACCTCCTGCTTCTCTTTTGAATATTTCCTTGGGATAAGCAGAAAGTGCTGTTGGACAGGAAGTTGAAATGACCAGATTGAACTCACAGGATCTTATAATTCAAAAAAGGAAATTTAAGGCAAGTAAAAGACAAGAACAACCCTCAGTAATTTTCAAACACATTGCATTTCATCCCCTTTACTTTTGGTTTTGTACCTTCTACTTGAACATGACTTAAACTCGACCTCAAAATTTATCATTTATTCTTCTCATTTCTATTTGTAAAATACAGTGTAAACCCAGAATAGTGACTCCTGAGAACTAAATAGATTGTGAGAATGCCTAATTGAGACCCTCATTTCAGAATGCATTAGTTACCACCAGAAAGACTATAGTGGAAATCTTAGAGAACAAATAATAAGAACTATAGTTTCTACATTCTAAGAGCTTAAAATATAAAATATTGATTGATAACGTATGCCCTACATATACAAAAATGAATGTGTAAACATAATTAACTGCCATGTATATTATGTATATTTCTTTCTCTTTTTTTTTGGAGTGAGGGAGAGGAAGAAAGAGGAAGAAAAAGAGAAAGAAAGAAGCAGAATGCAGCTTTATTCTAAAAATGGATATTAATAATGGCGGATCAATATTTTGTGTATTTAAGGTGGAGAATGCATATTTTGTGTATTTAAAATGGAGAGCTCTATAAATATTTATTGAGTTTACTTGTTCCGGATCTGAGTTCAAGTCCTGGATATCCTTATTAATTTTCTGTCTCGTTGAGTCTAAGTCTCTTTATAGGTCTTATGTATCTGGGTGTTAGGATCGTTAGCTCTTAATGTTGCATTGATCCTTTTACCACTATACCTTTGTTGCTTTAAAATCTATTTTATCAAATGCGAGAATTGCAACTCCTGCTTTTTATTTATTTATTTATTTTTGCTCTCCATTTGGTTGGTAAATGTTTCTCCATCCCTTTGTTTTGAGTCTTTGTGTATCCTTGCATGTGAAATGGGTCTGGATGTAGCATACTGTTGGGTTTTGACTGTATCTTTTGATTGAGGAATTTAGTCGATTTAAATTTAGGGTTACTGCCATTTGACATTAACTGGCTATTTTATCCATTCATTGATGTAAATTCTTCTTTATGTGAATGCTGTTTACTTTTTGGTATATTTTTAGAAAGGCTAATACTGGTTGTTCCTTTCTATGTATAATGCTTCTTTCAGAAGCTCTTGTAAAGCAGGCCTGGTGGTAATAAAATATCTGAGTACTTGCTTGTTCATAAAAGATTTTATTTTTCCTTCAATTGTGAAGCTTAGTTTGGCAGGATATGAAATTCTGGGCTGGAAGTTCTGTGCTTTAAGGATGTGGAATATCGGCCCCCACTCTGTTCTGGCTTGTAGAGTTTCTGCTAAGAGATCTGCTATAAGTCTAATAGGCTTCCCTTTGTGGGTAACCTGACCTTTCTCTCTGGCTGCCCTTAGTATTTTCTCCTTCGTTTCAACCCTGGTGAATCTAACGATTATGTGCCTTGGGGTTGCTCTTCTTGAGGAATATCTTTGTGGTGTTCTCTGTATTACCTGGGGTTGAATATTGTCCTGCTTTGCTAGATTGGGAAAGTTTTCCTGAATAATATCCTGAAGAGTATTTTCCAGCTTGGATTCATTCTCTTCGTCATATTCAGGTACACCTATCAAACATAAATTAGGTCTTTTCACATAGGCCTATATTTCTTGGAGACTTTGCTCATTACTTTTTATCCTTTTTGTCTCTATTTTTGTCTTCTTGTTTTATTTCATAAAGTCGGTCTTTGACCTCTGATATCCTTTCTTCTGCTTTATCAATTCGGCTACTCAAACTTGTGCATATTTCGCTTAGTTTTCGTGTTGTGTTTTTCAACTCCGTTAGTTCATTTATATTCCTCTCTATATTGTCTATTCTTGTTAGCATTTTGTCAAACCTTTTTTCACAGTTTTTAGTTTCTTTACATTGGGTTAGAACAAGTTCTTTTAACTCCTAGAAGTTTCTTATCATCCACCTTCTGAAGCCTACTTCTGTTAATGGCACACAGTCCATTTCCATCAGGGCTTGTTCTGTTGCCGATGAGGAACTGTAATCCCTTGTAGAGGGAGAGGGGTTCTGATTTTGGGTATTCTCAGCCTTTTTAGGCTGGTTTCTTCCCTTTGTTATAAATTTATCCATCTGTCGTCTTTACGATTACCGCCTTTCTAGTTGGGTTTCTGAGTGGACGTCCAATTTATTGATTCCCAGTGCTGGAATCCAAGCAACCCACTGGGCCGGCCAAAACAGAGGCGTTAAGACTGATGGTGCTCTTCTGCCCGGGAATCTCCTCCCGTTTACTCTGCATGAAGAGCTGCTGCGCTGAGGCGCCAGCAAAACCGCTGCACTGGCCACAAGAGTCGCGCTAGCGACCCATGGAGCTCCTCCACTGGGAATCTTCTGGTCTGTGAGCGACAAAAATTCATCTGAAAGTGTGGCGTCCTCTCGTTCTCTGTGCTTTCACTGGGAGCTACAATTCCAAGCTGTTAGCAATCAGCCATCTTGGATCCACCCTCATATTTTGAAATATACAAAATATAAAATATTATGTATATTTCTATATAATATGTACATATTTATACATAAATATATGTAAAAAGTCTACATATTTATATTTATGCTTTTGAAATGTGTTCCAAATTCCAGCTAATGTTTTAATTAACCAGATAATATTGGCATTCATATTTTGAAGAACAAAACTAAACAATTCTCTCATCATCTTGGAAGCTTATTCTTGAAAGTAAAAGTCAACTCAGACTTAAATTGATTTAGACAGTAAACAAATTTATTATCTCATAAAAAAATAGCCCAGATTTTGTTGATTCAGTGACTCAGTGAGATTACAGAAAGCCCATGTTGTTTTCTCCCTGACCTACCTTTCACTACATCAGCTAGGTTGATTTTCTTTTTAATTGGTAAGTAGAAAAAAATATATATAATATATATACTTGAACACTGGTGAGCAAAACTGTAAAGTTTTAGAGCCATCTTAGAGTTCTGCCTCTGACAAGGAAATTATTTAGAACTGTAACAATTGAGAAATGATAACCTTAAATAGTACAGGCTTATTTGGGGATCAAGGTTGCCTCTGAGAACTAATGAAAACTTTGGTCGGGCTTCCCCCAAAAGTGCATACACATGCCGTTTTTCCATACAGTTTAAGGGGATTCATAAGAGTCCATGAATTACATACAGTCTGTCCCAGTCCTCCCGTTTAGATGATAGAGTCGTTGAGGTGATTTGCCCAAGCTCACACACAAAAATATGACAGGTGTGTGAGGTAATGCACATGTTAAATAGCTTGATATAGCAATTCAACAATGTATGCATATATCAAAGCAACAACATATACATCATCAAAGCATTATATAAACGTTTATTTATATTATTTATATATATTTATGGTGTACAATATGATGCTTTGATATATGCATACAATGTTGAATTACTAAATCAAGCTATTTAACATTTGCATTACCTCACACACTTGTCATGTTTTATGTGGTAGGAACACTTCAAATCTCACCAGTTTTCAAGTTTATGATCTATTGTTATTAACTATAGTAATCATGATATGCAATAGGGCTCTTGGACTTGTTTCTTCTGTTTAAAATTTTGTTTTCATTTTAGATTGTTAGATAGAAGCCAGTGACAACTATAGCAACATCCAGAGAAAGAGAAGAGAGACTTCGACAATTACGCAGTTGAAGTTCTTCCTTTCAAACAAACTGGGCCAATTTACATCACTGCCCATGCTTGGACTAAGAACACAGTGTAGTTCTAATTAACTGATTAGCTCAAGTTTGAGTTCCTGGACCAATTGTTGCTAGTGGTGATGGGACCACCACAAGTAAATCAATTCGAAACCACATCTGAAATTAGGCTTGGATTTAGCATCCTCTGAGTCAAAGGGATTGACTGGAAAAGGGTTGATACCTGAATAAAATTGAAATTCTACTAGAAAGAAAACAATGTTGGAATGATTATTGGGTAGGGAACACATAGGGTTCCCTACAATTCCATTAAAAAAGCAAAAAATCCTAAAGAAAATGTCATATATTTGAATGTTATCATAATAAAAGAGTCACAGTGACCTGTTAATGTTTAGTATCTAAACTATAGTTGTCAGAATCATGACTTGGAGATTATAAGATAATAAATGTCTTTTTCCATTGCCAGATGTATGAGACTGCCCTGTCTTAGAATAGACCTAGTGCTGTGGAACTGAATTCTCTGAATTACCAAACGAAATGGACAAATCCCACTGCAGAATGGAAAGCACTGCCTTTGGAGCCACATTGAATTGAGTTCAAATCGTAGAACCTGACCCTGAAATACATATGGCCCCTGCAAAGTTCTTCTGTTATATAATACATATTTAAAGGGTGTGTAAGGACTAAAGGTGTTACACCAAGCCATGTGCTTAGCAGAATGCCTGGAAGGCTGCAGGTGACCAATGCCTACCATATGCCAGGATTTCCTCCCAGTCTGGACCCAATCAAATCCAGCCACCCACTATCACCATCCACCCCTAAGCACACACATACAAACACCACAGAGAGACAGGGTGGAAGAGAGAGAGACAAGAACATATCTAAGGTTAGTCAGCAGTGATACATCAGGCAGGACTACTGCACTAGCAGTAGGACTGCTGGCACTACAATGAGGCCAAGAAGCATCTCTAGGGCACAACTGAAATGAGGCATCTGTGCAATCTTCAGAGTCATCTGAGGCTCCTCTCTCACCCACTCCCAATCCTAGTGTACCCCCATTTCTTCCAAATTCACATTCAACCACTTGCTCATCACTGAGTTTAATAAGCTTTGAGTCCCATTGAGTCATTCATGATATTTTCAATTCTTCCTTATCGGAGAATATTTACTTTTTTAAGTTTTTTTTTCCCCTGAATATAGTAGAACACATAATTACAACATTCTACCCTACCTCTATCACCCCGCAGCAAGATGGGATTTGGTAATTATGTGAATGTATGAATTTTTTTTTTGAGGTGATTTGTACTTTGTGGGTGAAACGTGTTTCATGAGTTCAAAGCTTTTCTATTATTTGTCCACTATTCAGGACAATAGGGTAATTTGACAACAGATTTTCTCCTTGGCAGAAAAAAAAAAGCTGACTGCAGGGATGGGAAGCAGGGGGAGGTAATGTGCATTTTTTTTTTGAGGTTAAGGTCACAGGCACTGTAGGATAAAAGTTCTTTATTTTATGAAGAAATAAAGGCTTTTTAATTTATTTCCTTATTTAAGAACACCAGCATACGCTTACTTTTTTAAATGTTTGATACATCTTTTTCAACAGCTTTATATGAAAATTTCCTCAAGTTACAAATTTATTATCCACAGTTTATATTTCACAGCCATGAATCTTTGTTGTTCAAGCAAACTTTGATGCAGATTTTGATATTCACTATAAATTATATCATTCTTGGTGATTCATTGCATTGAGATGTATTTGTTGTTTTGAACACAATAATGACTGATACCCCTAAATTAATGCAGGGACACTGGACATCACTAAAATAAGAGTAATCAGAATTTCAAGACTATTCACTTCTGGCAGAAAATTAAATAGAAATCAATCATTGGGGAACATAATTTATTTTACTCATATTTTAGAGGTATGTCCATTAATTCTTCAGCTTGCTCTGATAATTAAAATTCTCTGCCAGTGCTGAAAATTTAGCACTCGTTCCTCCCAGAAAAAATTTCAAGAAGGTAAATTTTGCCCACATACAAAGCTAGGAACTTTATCTTTCATGAGGAGCACATTTCTATTGCTAATTTTATTTCATTATGCATCTGTTTTAATTAATTTTATTCTAAATATATTTCTCTTTGAATAGCTTCTTATATTTCAGAAGACAAGTCTTTTCTGCTAAAAAGTATTTTCTGCTACTTCATACCTAGAAAAACACATCAATTTCACTAATGTTTGGTCTAAACTCAAGGAGTTGTGATAATAGATATTCACCTGTAGGTCTGCAAGTTGTCAGTGTGTTATCTATTGCTCTGTGTCTACTTGAGCACCAACAGATAAATTGGAAGACGAGGGGTTTTCTAACAAAGCTAAAGCAAATTGAATTGTCACTTTGTCTTAAGGAGATCAAATAAGTAAGTCTTCAAACAAGATTACATGACATTAAGTGCTATTCATATAATTAAATGCACAGTTTTCTAACCTTATGTAATGAATGCTTACATTCATTACATGTGTAATAAATGCATAATAAAAATACAGCAATGCATTTTTCTATAACATTTATTTCCTCGGAAAATATATCAATAATTTGCCATAATTATAGAGAATATTATTTTCTCATTCTCTTTATATCTTCTATTTCTCATTCTCTCTCTCTGTCTCTCTCAACCACTCTCTCTATCTTCCAAGTACACACTATAGCCTGACTCTTCATATTATTTTGTGTCTCCCAAGTAGCATAACACTTTGCTCTTAAGGTAACTCCAATCGATTTCATGCTTAAACATATCTTTATATTCTATACTTATCCCATGAGAAAACAGAAGCCATCCCTACATTTGGGAATTGATCTCCAGATTCTTCCCAAAGAGCAAACCATTCTTCACGTGAGTTCAAAGTAGGCACCCGTGTCCAAAATTCTGGCCTTGGCTTCTTGGATGATAAAAGCCTCAGTCTTCAGTGACCTTCAGCAAGTCTCTTTAATTCTTTGTCTCTTACTATAGAACAGGTTTTTAACTTCACAGGTGACTAATGATGACAACAAAATTTATAAAAGATCTGAAGTTTCAGGATGAAAGTTAACAGTTGTGTTATGTTTATACAACCCTCTGCATTCATTACTTAATACTCCCATCAATGTCACTGCAGAGCTGAATTATAGACTTCACAACTGCAGACTAGTATGTTTATAATAGAATATATATTAAAGAGAAAAACACTATTTCCAAGTTCATTGTTATGTAATGTCTTAAATCTTTAAGACCCAAGAAAACTGTAACACAAAGTAACAGGTAGCCCAAGACTTTTTCTGCTATAAACTTCTCCACTCCTGGGTTGAGATGCAAAAGGGATCCATCTGAAACCTAAATTATGCCCATATCTTTAAACTTGTGACTTATAACAATTTTGGATATAAATCTTCCTTCTATAGAAAACATAAGTTTTTTTTATTTTAAATATATAAACATTACTTTTATGATAACAATCAAGACCAGTCTCTTTCAACTGCTGATGTTGTCACTTAAAGCAGCCAGAAACAAAACAATTGCAGTCTCATGTTGCTTAACGATGTAGACACATTCTGGGAAATGTATTGTTAGATGACTTCATCATTGTGTGAAAATCACAGAGTGCACTTATGCAAACCTAGATGGCATATTCTACTATAAACCTAGGTTACTGATCCTAGGCCGCCAGCCTGTACAGCATGTTACTGCACTAAATACAGTAGGCAATTGGAATGCAATGATATTTGTCTATGTAAACATTTGTAAACATAGAAAAAACACAATAAGAATATGGTGTTACAACCTAGTCCACAGTGAGCCACAGGCTTTCCTTAGTCAAGGTGAATGATAAGCCAGACTTGTCTAAAGTGGGGAAGTTTGACAGGGAAAAACTGAAGAAAATTAATACCAAGGAAAAAAAATACCCTTCTGTCAAAGGAAACTATCTGACAGGAGAAATGGTGTATTTAAATATTCTAAAATGAGGATCTCCTCCAAAGAGCAAATTGAGAGTCTTGGTTTTGAAAACCGATGCATTTGTAGAAATGTTAGGCATTTTCCAATGTCTTCTCATCTGTACAACTTGGCTAAGAGGTCAGGAGAGGCCAATGTTAACTTCCCATTGATGGATAAATTCCAGATGTCAGATGCTGTCAATAATCTTAACACTGATGTCCTTTGTGTGTATAGTCCTTGTACCTCCTATAGGATAAGGCAATTTTAACATTCTACAGTGGGCACCTCCATTGCTCCATAATCTTTATGAAGTTGCAGATTTTTGAAGCTTGTCATGGTTTATTTTCATTTCTAATATAGCAATAAAATAATGAATACAATAATTATAATAAGGTATAATAATCTTAGGGCACTACCATCGTCTAAGCAGTCTGTCGTCGGCCAAAACATTTTGCAGTGCATGATTGTATATTAAAACCAGTGTCATCACTTTTGAAAGCCATGATCCCACCTTTAACTGTAATGGCTAATAGTTTTATGATAGCAACTTATTCATTAGAACTAAATAGTAGACTTTTGAGTTGAGTTTCCTTAATAGTCTATTTTATTTTCAAGGTTTGAAAGTGGAGGTGGTTATTTTGTAAGAGCTAATTTGAATTGCTTCCCCAGGACACAGTGGTTGCATTCTTCCTTTGTGTTATAAAATCTGAGGCCATGATTACTATATATCTTTCCATTACAATGAACCCAAACTCATTTTAAGGACGGTTTGACTAAGCATACTAGAATTGATGGGCTTATCTCCTAGCAGAAGGTAGCCTTCTCATTAGGAAACTACTGTGGCCTTCTATTCTTACCTATCCTTCTAAGACTCCTACATTTTCATAAGATGATTTCAATCCTACCCAAGCTTTAATGATTATTAAAGACCAAGATTCTGTACTTATCTGGGAAAGTTGTCTAAATATACTTCGAATACATCTTATTAATATTTTATTTTAATCCCAGAAAATATTGATTGGAAGTTTAGTTTCAGTTTAAACACTACTGTTAAATTTATTAAAATAAAAAAATTAAAAAATCCTAATTCTTTCTTAAGCTCAGAAATTTAGTTTACCAATCGTACCATCTACTTATAAATCTAACAGATTTCAGCAGTTATTTAAGCACCTTTGAATCATATTTGGTTGCATTAAGTCTTAGCTACATACCTTCAAACATGTTAAGTACATTTCTTAAATTTATGATATCTACTTCCTTCTTGAAGTTCTTTTCTCTGACTTAATAAACACAAATTATCAAATTAAATAACTCATAAATATAATGAACTAAGTTTATAAATATGATGAATCTAGTAATATTAATATCTCAACACTGTTTATTCACTTGCTAAACTTTCTTAAGAGGCTGAATCTATTACTCAGTTATACATTTTCCATTAGAGGTAAGAGGCTGCCAAGCTGATGACATATTCTCTTACATATTTATAACTACTTAAAATATCAATAATATAACATTTTAACACAAAAATATTAATAATTTTTTCTCAAGCTTATAATATCCTTATTATTTAAAATCTAATATTTACTATTTCAAATAATGAATATATTACTTGTAAAGCATAGTAATAAAATATCTGTAAGTCCACCACCAAAGTCAAAAAGTAGAACACAGGTCTACACTGAATCTACCTATGGGTTCCACCCCCAGCCCATTGCTCTGCTTCCAGCCAGAAATAACCAAGCACCATCAGTACTCAAATATTTTTTAGTTTGCCATGTTCTTGCCTATTTTCCTGTGCATAATATTTTGGCATACATGTGTGTATCCCTAAACAAGAAATCTTTTGAGGCTTTGTGTACATTTTTTTTTATCACTTGTGCATATTTACAAATTATCCCACTGTTAGAAGATTCATTCTTATGAAAGAAGACCTCAGTAAACTAAAGCTATTCAATTCTTATTTTTCCTCACAATTAGAGAGTCTTCTTATTTACTGTACTGAAGGCATTTTTATATTCCCCATAAAAAGGGGTTTCAAAATTTCAAAACAGGGCAGTATCTTAGGGCATATTGTGGAATTCTCTGCTCAGAAAAGTTTGATGTGGTTAGATTTTACATTTTATCTTTTAAGTTACATAGACATAGACATACCTAACTCTTAAGGCATTTGAACTTTATTATTCCCTAAAATATAGAAAATGCTAAACTTTAAAGACTTTCAAAATTTATGAGGTCATGCTTTACTTCATGCTTAGGGGTAAATCAAATATTGAAGATATTTGCAATGATATTTCAATTGACATTGGGCGCTCTCAAATTGCTAAGCTTACTTAGGATAATTCTCTGCATACCAAAAAAAAAAAAAAAAACCCAACTACCCTAACTTTAGAACACAAACCACTTTCACTTTCTACCAATCTTTGTAAGATTGCAGTATTTTATTAAATCCTCACAATTACAAAGTTATCCGATTATATGTATTTAGGTTACAGATGTTTCAACTTAAAATGACTGCAACTAAACCCTGTACCTTCAGGCCCACATTAGACATTTCTAACTTTATCCTATTTAACCTAGAGATTGAAAAGCTGAGGCAGGAATATTTTAGTAACCCAAACATCTACATATAGAAATTCCTCTTTTTATTTAAAACTCAGGAGTTCTCAAAGTTCAGCATATTTAAGAACTAAAAAAAATAGGACTGTATACACAAACATGGATATTTCACTTTACAAGAGAATCAAGAGATTTTCAAGAGTAAATTTAACTGTACATGATTTTAGCTATAAGTACTGACAGTAGAACCCAGCCTTTATTAAAGATGCACTTTCACTCTTATTGTTGAATTCAGTCCTAATAAATAATTTTCAAATGCTCAGCTGAGAAAGATAATATTAGTGAAGGCTGGCCTGCAGCCCCTCCTTTCACTAGAACAGAAAGGCTTGACTGAAGAAGCCCGTGAATTGTTTTCAGGAAGCCCCCAGATTACATGTGAAATTAGATTTCTGTAGGCATTTTTCAAGAGAGACAGCTTGCTGCTTTAATCCAGTTTTTAAAATCAACACTTCCAAATATTTTTCATGTCATGGTACAAATAAAAAATTGTAATATTTGTGTAGCATACTGGGGAAAGCTAGAGGGACTTAAGGGAATCTAAATTGGAATTTATTTTAAAATTCATTACATTTTCTTATGTAATTATAAGCACAAAATGCAACATACTAGAGAAGTTAGTAATTATTAAATGTGAATAATATGTCCAAATAAAATATTTTCAAATATTTAATGAGAATCATTAGCTTGCTTTCATGAATATAGATTTTCAATATTAAGTTTAATGCTTAAATGGCAAGATACAATTTTTGGTCAAGACTTTTTAATAATGATCTATTCAAAATCTTGAGAGTCACCATCAATGAGAAAATTTATTTGTACAAATAGGTAAAAAATATATATAAATCCAACCAAGGTGAAGTAATAAGAACAAGATTTCCCTTCCCACTTGAAATAATTCCACACAAAATAGTTGAAAGAATAATATCCAAGATACTGGACATAAGACAACATAGGATAGTGATACCTGAGAGACATTAAAAAAAAAAAAAAGGTGAGCCCTTAAGTGCCCCAACCTGTAGCCTTAACAGAATTTCAGAAAGAGGCATAGAAGAAGAAAGCCAAAGCCTAACTCAGAGGATTCCCAGCATTGAAGAAATGGAGATGAGACTCTAGGGAGATCAAGGCAGCTATAGGTCATTGACAGAATGCCAGAGAGAAAAGAATTGCATACAAAGAGAACACCAGAGATCTGTAAGAGTCTCCTACAAGTATTCAGCAAAGTACTGACCAATGTATATATGCAACAACAACAAAAAACCTACCTAAAGCCAGGGAGAAAAACATCTGAAAGAATCAAAGTAAATAATTCACAGGGCATTGGGTAGAAGAATAAGGTCTTGACTTGTAGTACAGAGCAATCAACCTTAAACCAAGCACTGTTCTGGACCTACCTAAAGAATTTTTAAAGTAATACTCAAAAGGAGCCAACTATTTCACAGAACAAAGTACAAGAAATTTTTTTAAGAATATATAAATATTCCGCATCCAAAAAATAAATTTTACATTGTTTGGCATCCAGTCAGAAATAACCCTCCCACCACCCTCCAAAAAGCCTGTTAGAACGGATAAATAAATTCAATAAAGTCACAGGATACAAAACGAACACATGCAAACAATCAGGTGTATTTCTTTTCACCAATAATGACCTATCTAAGAAAGAAATCAAGAAAACAATCCCATTTACAATAACTATAAAAAACTTAGTAATATGTTTAACCAAGGAGGTAAAAAACCTATATACTGATAACTATAAAACACTGATTAAAAAGAAAGAAGACACGAATACATGGAAAGGT
The DNA here is from genome assembly GCA_031835075.1 of Saguinus oedipus. NCBI lineage: Eukaryota > Metazoa > Chordata > Mammalia > Primates > Cebidae > Saguinus > Saguinus oedipus. The sequence goes on along the minus strand of CM063170.1, from coordinate 181,877,736 downwards.
ATTTTATGTTCATAAATTAGAATAATTAATATTGTTAAAATATTCGTACTACCTAAAATGATACACAAATTTAATACATTTTTTCATAGAAATAGAAAGAATCCTATAATTAATATGGAACCACAAAAGACCCCAAATAGCCAAAGCAATCTTGAGAAAAAAAAATAAAGTTGGGAACATCACACTTCCTGGTTTCAAATTGTTACAGTATCATAGTAATCAAAACAGCATGGTACTGGCATAAAATACACACATATACCAAGGGAACAAAATAGAGAACTTAGAAATAAATCCAATAAAATATGTAGCTGACTACTTTTTGATAAGGGCACCAAGAAAACAACATGAAGAAATGATAGTCCTTCAGTAAATGGTCTTGGGAAAACTAGTTATCTCCACACAAAAGAATGAAATTGGACCCTTATGTTACACCATATACAAAAATTCATTAAAGAAATAAATATGAGACCTAAAACTCCCAGACAAAAACGTAAGGGAAATGCTTCTTGACATTGGCCTTGGCAATGACTTTTTGGACATGACACCAAAATTTCAGACAACAAAAGAAAAATTGGTAAGTAGGACTGTATCAAACTAAAAAGGTTCTGTACAGCAAAAGAAACAATCGACAAAATAAAATGGTAGCATATGAATTGAGAGAAAATATTTGCAAAACGTATATCCACTTGAATGCACCCGGCCTTGCCAGTGCTGTGACAGGAATGCATGCCATCCCTGTTGACCTGCCATAACACCATTGCAGTTAGAGCCTTAGGGGTCACAGAGCCAGCCAGCACTCTGCCCCAGTGAAAACACAGCTACAGGAGTGAAACTAGGCACAGAGAAGAATAGACCCTCCCTTTCCCTAAGCAATCACCCCTGCCAGAGGGGGCAAAGACAGTGCACACAGACCTGTGTCTTTCAGGTCTAATCACATGCACAGATGCAGCAAGCATCCCCAGTCCCTGAGTCATGCTGTCACCGCCACTGTAGTGAATGCCTACATGGTGCAGGTACCTTGGCAACTGCTAGCACTGTGCAGCAGCTGATGTGCATCTGCCTTAAGTTGTCACTGATGCTGCTACTGGCACAGGCAAACAAGGAGAGATCACATTGACACAGCACTACAAAATGCTTTAGCTGGCACCACCCATCAGAGTGTAGTGACCAGTAATCTGGAAGCATCTCAACCCATACAATGCAGTGAATTCTTAAACTTGAGCCAGAGGACAAAGTCAGAGCCCGATACAAGTTCCCCAGAGTCAGAGAATGCAGTCCAAGAGTTGAGAGCTGAGCACTGGTCTCCCTAAAATCTTCCAGAAATGAAGCCAGTCAATGAACCCACCTAATACCACAATCAAACCCTTAAGGTCATCAAATAAAAAAATTTAAAAAGTTCAAAAGTCAGCAATTTCAAAGACTTAAGAAACATCAGCCCACAAAGATGAGAAAGAACCAGTGCAAAACTCTAACAAAACTCAAAAAGCCAGAGTGCCTTATTTCCTCAAAAGACTGTACTACCCTCCAGCAAGGGTTCTGAACTGGGCTGAGATAAATGAAATGACAGAAATAGAATTCAAAATATGGATAGGAATAAATGTCACCGAGATACAGGAGAACATCCAAACATAATCCAAGAAAGCTAAGAATCACAATTAAACAATACAGAAGGTGACAGGCAAAAATAGCCAGTATAGAAAAAAATGTAATCAACCCAATAGAGCTGAAAAACAGACTACAAGAATCTCATAATGCAATTACAAGTATTAATAGCAGAAAGGACAAAGCTGAGGAAAGAATTTCAGAGCTTGAAGACTAGGTTTCTGAAACAACACTCAAAGACAAGAATAAAGAAAAAAAGAATGAAAAGGAATAAACAAACCTCTGAGAAATATGGGATTATGTAAAGGGTTCAAATCTACAACTTACTGGTATCCCTGAAAATAATGGGTAGAGTGTAAGCAACTTGGAAAACATATTTCATCCATGAGAACCTCCCCAACCTAGCTAGAGAGGCCTACATCCAAATTCAGGAAATGCAGAGAACCCTAGTAAGATATTAGGTTGGTACAAAAGTAATTGTAGTTTTGGACCATGAATTTTAAATCGTTATAACTAGGCTCAAACACATATCTATTAATCAAAATAGGAACCATTATAATCAACACATTTTTGCCATTCAGAAATAAGTTTATTCCTGTAGCATAAATATCCATGCTTTGGGATTTGATAAACTCTTGGGAAAGAAATATTTTCTGCATTCTCTTCATTGCAGAAGCATTTTCCCTGAAAAGAGTTGTCAAGATACTTGAAGAAGTGGTAATCAGTTGGCAAGAGGTCAGGTGAATATTGCAGATGAAGCAAAACTTTCTACCCCATTGGTTGCACAACTTGTAGTCAGGCATTGTCATGGAGAAGAATTGGGCCCTTTCTGTTGACCAATGCCAGTTGCAGGTGTCACAGTTTTCAGTGCACCTCATCAATTTGCTGAGCCTATTTCTCAGATGTAATTGGTTTCATCAGGATTCAGAAAACTGTAGCAGATCAGACAAACAACAAGCCACAAACCAGTGACCATAATCTTTTTTGGTGCATGTTTTGCTTTGGGAAGTGCTTTGGAGCTTCTTCCCGGTCCAACCACTAAGCTAGCTGTGGCCAGTTGTTGTATAAAATCCACTTTTCATATTACGTCACAATTCAATCAAGAAATGGTTTATTGTTGTTGCATAGAATAAGACAACACTTCAAAACGACAATTTTTTTTAAATTATTGCTCAACTCATGAAGCACCCACTGATTGAGTTTGGTGCCTTTCCAATTTGTTCTCATGCTGAACAACCACAGAACAGTCAACATTCATTTCCTTGGCAATTTCTTGTGTAGTTGTAAGAGTAAAAGCTTTGATGATTGCTCTCAATTGGTCATTGTCAACTTCCAATGGCTGACCACTATGCTCTTCATCTTCAAGCCTCTCACCTCCTTTGCAAAACTTCTTGAACCACCACTGCACTGTATGTTCATTAGCAGTTTCTGAGCCAAATGCATTATTGATGTTGTGAGTTGCCTCTGCTGCTTTATGACTCATTTTGAACTTGAATAAGAAAGTCACTCAAATTTACTTTTTGTCTAACATCATTTCCACCATCTAAAATAATTATAAACAGCAAGTAATAAGCAATTAACAAAAAAATAAAGTGAGAAATGTACATTAAAATGATGTATAACACAAACACATTTATTTTAAAAATGTATTCCATTATCAAATGGCAAATTTCAACAATGCAAAAACCACAATTACTTTTATACCAATTCACTTCACAAGATCATTCCCAAGACACATCATTAGATTCTCCAAAATTGAAATGAAAGAAAAATGTTAAAGGCAGCTAGAAAGAAAAGTAAGGTCACCTAAAGGGAAGCCCATCAGACTGAGAGCAAACCTCTCAGCTGAAACTCTACAAGCCAGAAGAGACTGGGGACCAATATTCAATATTCTTACTGAAAAGAATTCCAAACCAGAATTTCATATCTGGCCAAACTAAGTTTCATAAGCAAATGGGGAATAAGACCCTTTTCAAACAAGCAAATGCTGCGAGAATTTGTTACCACCAGACCTATCTTACAAGAGCTCCTGAAGGAAGCACTAACTATATAAAGAAAAACCACTACCAGCAACTACAAAACATACTTAAATATATAGATCACTGACACTATAAAGCAACCACACAAACAAGTCTGCATGATAACCAGCCAACATCATGATGGCAGGATGAAATTCACACATATCAATATTAACCTTGCATGTAAATGTGATATATGCCCTATTATAAGGCACAGAGTGTCAAACTGGATAAAGAACCAAGACCCTTTTGTATGTTGTCTTCAAGAGACACATCTCAAATGCAGACACCTATAGGCTCAAAATAAAGAGATGGAGAAAAATCTACCAAGTAAATTGAAAACAGAAAAAAGCAGGGGTTGCAATCCTAATTTCAGAAAAAAAAACAGACTTTAAGAAACAAAGATTGAAAAAGACAAATGAGGGCTTTACATAATAGTAAAGGGTTCAATTTGAGAAGACCTAACTCTCCTAAATATATATGCACCCAACATGGGAGCACCCAGATTCATACAGCAAGTTTTTAGAGACCTCCAAAGACATTTAGACTCCACCACAATAATCGTGGGAGCCTTCAATACCAATGACAGTATTAGATAGACCATCAAGATGGAAAATTAATAAAGATATTCAGGACCTAACTCAGCACTGTATCAAAGGGACCTGACAGACAGCTACAAAACACTTTATCCAAAAACAACAGAATTATATTTTGCTGCACATCCTCTAATAATGACCAAATGATGAGACATAAAACATTCCTGAGCAAGTGCAAAAGAACTGAAATCATAACAACCACTCTCTCCGATCAAATCAACACTAAGAAAATTACTCAAAACCATACAATTATGAGGACATGCTCCTGAATGACTTTTGGGTACATAATTAAATTAAGGCAGAAATCAAGAAGTTCTTTGACTAATGAGAACAAAAATACAACATAGCAGAATCTCTGGGATACAGCCAACAGAGTGATAACAGGGAAATTTATAGCATCAACGGCCCCATCAAAAAGTTAGAAAGATCTCAAGTTAACAATCTAATATCACAACTACAAGAACTAGAGAACCAATAGCTAACAATACCAAAGCCAACAGAAGACAAGGAGGAACCTGAATCAGAGCTAAAGGGAAAGAAATTGAGACAGACAAAATAACAAAAGATCAACAAATCCAGGAACTTTTTAAATTAATAAAATAGATATTTTTAATTAATAAAACAGATAGACTGCCAGCTATACTAATAAAAAAGAAAAGAGAGAAGATCCAAAAGAAGACAATCAGAAACATCAAGGGAGATATTACCACTGACAACACAGAAATACAAACAACTCTCAGAGGACATTATGAACAACTCTATACACCTAAACTAGAATATCAAGAAGCAATGGATAAATTCCTGGGCACATATATCTTCCCAGGACTGAAAAAAAAAGAAATTACATCCTTAAACATAACAATAATGAGCTCTGAAATGGAATCAATAAAAAATAGCCTAGCAACCAAACAAAGCCCAGGACAAGATAGATTCTGATGAATTCTATCATATGACAAAGAAGATCTGGTAGCATTCCTACTAAAACTATTCAAAAAATTCAGGAGGAGGACCTCCTCCCTTACTCATTCTATGAGGCCAACATCATCCTGATACCAAAATCTGGCAGATATAGAACAAAAAAAGAAAACTTTATGCCAATATTCTTGATTAACATCAATGCAAAATCCTCAACAAAATACAGCAAATCAAATCCAGCAGCACATCAGAAAGCTTATCCACCCTAGTCAAGTAGGTATTATCCCTGGGATACAATGTTGGTTCAACAAACACAAGTTAATAAATGTGATTCATCACATAAATGAGAAATACAGACAAAAACCACATGATTATCTCAAACAATGCAGAAAAGGTTTTTGTAAAATTCAACATCCCTTCATATTAAAAGCTCTTAATAAACTAGATATTCAAGGAATTTCCCTCAAATAATAAGAGCCGTCTATGACAAACCCATAGCCAACATCATACTGAATAGGCAAAAGCTGGAAGCATTCCTCTTGAAAACCGGCACAAGACAAAGATGTCCTCTTTCACCACTCCCATTTAAAATAGTATTGTAAGTTCCAGGCAGGGCAATCAGGCAAGAGAAAGAAATCAAGGTTATTCAAACAAGAAGAGACGAAGTCAAACTATTCTTGTTTGCAGATAACATAACCCTATATCTAGAAAACCCAATTATCTCAGCCCAAAAGCTTCTTAAGCTGATAAACAACTTCAGTAAATTCTCAGGATACAAAATAAATGTGCAAAAATTACTAGCATTCCTAATACCAACAACAGTCAGTCAAGAGCCAAATCAGGAACAAACTCTCATTGACAATTGCCACAAAAAGAAATAAAATACTTAGGAATACAGCTAACTAGGAAAGTAAAAGGTCTTCTACAAGGAGAACTACAAACCACTGTGGAAGGAAATCAAAGATGACACAAACAAATGGAAAAGCACTTTATAAACTCATGAATAGGAAGAATCAATATCATTAAAATGGCTATACTGCCTGATGTGGTTTTGCTCTGTGTCACCACCCAAATCTCATCTCAAATTGTAATCCCAACATGTCTAGGGAGGGTCCTGGTCAGAGGTGATTGGTCATGGGGATGGTTTCCCCATGCTGTTCTGATGATAGTGAATTCTCATGAGAGCTGATGGTTTTAAAAGTATTTGCAAGTTTCCCCTTCGCTTTTTGTCTCTCTCTCCTACAACTTTGTGAAGAAGGTGATTGCTTCTCCTTTGCCTTCCGCCATGTGTAAGTTTCCTGAGGTTTGGCTCTGTGTCTCCACCAAAATCTCATCTCGAGTTGTAATCCCCACATGTTGAGAAAGGGACTTAGTGGGAGGTGATTGAATCATGGGGATGATTTCCCTCATGCTGTTCTCGTGAGTGAGTTTTCATGAGAGCTGATGGTTTTTTTATTTATTTTTTATTGCATTTTAGGTTTTGGGGTACACGTGAAGAACTTGCAAGATTGTTGCATAGGTACACACATGGCAGTGTGATTTGCTGCCTTCCTCCCCTTCACCTATATTTGACATTTCTCCCCATGCTATCTCTCCCCAACTCCCCACCCACCGCTGTCCCTTCCCTATTTCCCCCAAACAGACCCTGGAGTGTAGTGCTCCCCTCCCTGTGTCCCTGTGTCATCACTGTTCAACACCGCCTATGAGTGAGAACATGTGGTGTTTGATTTTCTGTTCTTGTGTCAGTTTGCTGAGAATCATGGTTTCCAGGTTCATCCATGTCCCTAAAAACGACACAAACTCATCGTTTTTGGTGGCTACATAATATTCCATGGTGTATATGTGCCACATTTTCTCTGTCCAGTCTATCATCGATGGACATTTGGGTTGGTTCCAGGTCTTTGCTATTGTAAAGAGTGCTGCAATAAACATTCCTGTGCACGTGTCCTTACAGTAGAACAATTTATAATCCTTTGGATATATACCCAATAATGGGATTGCTGGGACAGATGGAATTTCTACATCTAGGTCCTTGAGGAATCGCCACACTGTCTTCCACAATGGTTGAACTCATTTACACTCCCACCAACAGTGTAAAAGTGTTCCTATTTCTCCACATCCTCTCCAGAGTGTGTTGTCTCCAGATTTTCTAATGAACGCCATTCTGACTGGCATGAGATGGTATCCCAATGTAGTTTTGATTTGCATTTCTCTAATGACCAGGAATAATGAGCATTTTTTCATGTTTGTTGGCCCCATGTATATCTTCTTTTGTAAAACATCTGTTCATATCCTTCAGCCAATTTTGCATGGGTTTTTTTCTTGTAAATCTGTTTTAATTCTTTGTAAATTCTGGATATCAGCCCTTTGTCAGACGGGTAAACTGCAAACATTTTTTCCCATTCTGTTGGTTGCCGATTCACTCTAATGACTGTTTCTTTTGCCATGCAGAAGCTGTGGAGTTTGATTAGGTCTCATTTGTCTATTTTGGCTTTTCTTGCCAATGCTTTTGGTATTTTGGTCATGAAGTCCTTGCCTACTCCTATGTCCTGAACGGTTTTGTCTAGATTTTCTTCTAGGGTTTTTATGGTGTTAGGTATTATGTTTAAGTCTTTAATCTATCTGGAGTTAATTTTAGTGTAAGGTGTCAGGAAGGGGTCCAGTTTCTGCTTTCTGCACATAGCTAGCCAGTTTCCCCAATACCATTTATTAAACAGGGAATCCGTTCCCCATTGCTTGTTTTTGTCAGGTTTGTCAAAGATCGGATGGTTGTAGATGTGTTGCCTCTGAGGCCTCTGTTCTGTTCCATTGGTCTATATCTCTGTTTTGGTACCAGTACCATGCTGTTTTGATTACTGTAGCCTTGTAGTATAGTTTGAAGTCCAGAGTTTGATGCCTCCCATTGTGTTATTTTTGCTTAGAATTGACTTGGCTATGAGGGCTCTCTTTTGGTTCCATATGAAGTTTAAGGTGTTTTTTTCCAGTTCTGTGAAGGTCATTGGTAGCTTGATGGGATGGCATTGAATCTGTAAATTACTTTGGGCAGTATGGACATTTTCACAATATTGATTCTTCCTAACAATGAACATGGAATGTTTCTCCATCTGTTTGTGTCCTCTCTTATTTTGTTGAGCAGTGGTTTGTAGTTCCCCTTCAAGAGGTCCTTTACATTCCTTGTTAGTTGCCTTCATAGGTATTTTATTCTCTTTGTAGCGATTGTGAATGGCAGTTCATTCTTGATTTGGTTCTCTTTAAGTCTGTTATTGGTGTATAGGAATGCTTGTGATTTTTGCACATTGATTTTGTATCCTGAGACTTTGCTGAAGTTGCTTATCAGTTTAAAGAGATTTTGGGCTGAGATGATGGGGTCTTGTAGATATACAATCATGTCATCTGCATATAGAGACAATTTGACTTCCTCCTTTTCTATATGAATACCCTTTATTTCATTTTCTTGCCTGATTGCTCTGGCTAGAATTTTCAGTACTATATTGAATAGGAGTGGTGACAGAGGACATCCTTGTCTAGTGGCAGATTTCAAAGTGAATGCTTCTAGCATTTGCCCATTCAGTATGATATTGGCTGTTGGTTTGTCATAAATAGCTTTTATTATTTGGAGATGCGATCCATCAATACCTAGTTTATTGAGGGTTTTTAGCATAAAGGGCTGTTGAATTTTGTCAAAGGCCTTCTCTGCATCTATTGAGATAATCATGTGGTTTTTATCTTTGGTTCTGTTTACATGGTGAATTGCGTTTATAGACTTGTGTATGTTGAACTAGCCTTGCATCCCCGGGATGAATCCTACTTGATCATGGTAGATAAGCTTTTTGATATGCTGTTGCAATCAGCTTGTCAGTATTTTTCTGAAGATTTTTGCATCTATGTTCATCATAGATATTGGCCTGAAGGTTTCTTTTCTTGTTGCATCTCTCCCAGGTTTTGGTATCAGGATGATGTTGGTCTCATAAAATAATTTGGGAAGGATTCCCTCTTTTTTGATTATTTGGAATAGTTTCAGAAGGAATGGTACCAGCTCCTCTTTGTATGCATGGTAGAATTCTGCTGTGAACCCATCTGGACCTGGGCATTTTTTGGGTGGTAGGCTCTTAATTGCTGCCTCGACTTCAGACCTTGTTATTGGTCTACTCAGGGTTTCAAGTTCTTCCTGGTTTAGGCTTGGGAGGATGCAAATGTCCAGGAGTTTATCCATTTCTTCCAGGTTTACTAGTTTATGTGCATAGAGTTTTTTGTAATAATCTCTGATAATGGTTTGAATTTCTGTGGAATCTATGGTAATATCCCCTTTATCATTTTTTGTTGCATCTATTTAATTCTTCTCTTTTTTCTTTTTTATTAATCTGGCTCGTGGTCTATTTTGTTGATCTTTTCAAAAAACCCTCTCTTGGATTTATTGTTTTTGAAGGGTTTTTTGTGTCTCTATCTCCTTCAGTGCTGCTCTGATCTTAGTTATTTCTTGTCTACTGCTAGGTTTTGAGTTTTTTTGATCTTGCTCCTCTAGCTCTTTCAATTTTGATGATAGGGTGTCAATTTTAGATCTCTCCTTGCTTCTCATGTGGGCATTTATTGCTATATATTTTCCTCTAGACACTGCTGTAAATGTGTTCCAGAGATTCTGGTATGTTGTGTCTTTGTTCTCATTGGTTTCAAAGAACATCTTTATTTCTGCCTTGATTTGTTTATCCAGTCAACATTTAGGAGCCAGTTGTTTCATTTCCATGAAATCATGTGGTTCTGAGTTAGTTTCTGAATTCTGAGTTCTAACTTGATTGCACTGTGGTATGAGAGACTGTTTGTTATGATTTCCATTCTTTCACATTTGCTGAGGAGTGATTTACTTCCAATTATCTGGTCAATTTTAGAGTAGGTTTGATGTGGTGCTGAGAAGAATGTATATTCTGTGAATTTGTGGTGGAGAGTTCTGTAAATGTCTATTAGATTTGCATGGTATAGGTCTGAGTTCAAGTCCTGGATGTCCTTGTTAATTTTCTGTCTTGTTGATCAGTCTAATATTGACAATGGGGTGTTAAAGTCTCCCACTACTATTGTGTGGGAGTCTAAGTCTCTTTGTAAGTCATTAAGAACTTACCTTATGTATCTGGGTGCTCCTGTATTGGGTGCATATATATTTAGAATCGTTAGCTCTTCTTGTTGCATTTATCCTTTTACCATTAGGTAATGTCCTCTTTGTCTCTTTTGATCTTTGTTGATTTAAAGTCTATTTTATCAGAGAGGACAATTGCAACTCCAGTTTTTTTTGCTCTCCATTTGCTTGATAAATCTTCCTCTATCCTTTTATTTTGAGCCTTTGTGTATCCTTTCATGTGAGATAGGTTTCCTGAATACAGCACACCAATGGATTTTGGCTTTTTATCCAATTTGCCAGTCTGTGTCTTTTGACTGGGGCATTTAGCCCATTTACATTTAGGGTTAATATTATTATATATAAATTTGATCCTGCCATTGTGATGCTAGCTGGCTGTATTGCCCATTAGATGATGCAGATTCTTTATTGCATTGATGCTCTTTACCATTTGGTATGTTTTTGGAGTGGCTGGTACTGGTTGTTCCTTTCTATATGCAGTGCCTCTTTCCAGAGCTCTTGTAAAGCAGGCCAGGTTGGTGATGAAATCTCTGAGTACTTGCTTGTTCACAAAGGATTTTATTTTTCCTTCACTTATGAAGCTTAGTTTGGCTGGATATGAAATTCTGGGTTGAAAGTTCTTTTCTTTAAGGATGTTGAATATTGGCCCCCACTCTCTTCTGGCATGTAGGGTTTCTGCCGAGAGATCTGCTGTGAGTCTAATGGGCTTCCCTTTGTGGGTAACGTGACCTTTCTCTCTGGCTGCCCTTAGCATTTTCTCCTTCATTTCAACCCTGGTGAATCTGATGATTATGTGCCTTGGGGTTGCTCTTCCTGAGGAATATCTTTGTGGTGTTCTCTGTATTTCTTGGACTTGAATATTGGCCTGCCTTGCTAGGTTGGGGAAGTTTTCCTGGATAATATCCTGAAGAGTATTTTCCAGCTGGGATTCATTCTCTTCGTCACATTCAGGTACACCTATCAAACGTAGATTAGGTCTTTTCACATAGTCCCATATTTCTTGGAGACTTTGTTCATTCCTTTTTACCCTTTTTTCTCTAATCTTGCCTTCTCATTTTATTTCATTGAGTTGATCTTTGACCTCTGATATTCCTTCTTTTGCTTGGTCAATTTGGCTGTTGAAACTTGTGCATGCTTCCTGAAGTTCTTGTGATGTGTTTTTCCGCTCCATCAATTCACTTATGTTCCTCTGTAATTTGTCTATTTTCATTAGTATTTTTTCAAATCTTTCTTCAAGGTTCTTAGTTTCTTTTCATTGGGTTAGAACATGTTCTTTTAGCTCACAGAAGTTTCTTATTACCCACCTTCTGAAGCCTGATTCTGTCAATTCATCACACTCATTCTCCATCCAGCCTTGTTCCCTTGCTGGTGAGGAGTTGTGATCCCTTGTAGGAGTAGGGGCGTTCTGGTTTCAGGTGTTTTCATCCTTTTTGCACTGGTTTCTTCCCATCATTGTGGATTTATCCACCTGTCATCTTTGTAGTTGTTGACTTTCAGAATGGGTTGAGTGGACATCCAGTTTGTTGATGATGAAGTTATTTCTGTTTCTTAGTTTTCTTTCTAACAATCTGGCCCCTCTGCTGTAGGACTGCTGAGATCTACTCCAGGCCCTGCTTGCCTGGGGATCACCTGCAGCAGTTGCAGAACAGTAAGGTTTGCTACCAGTTTTGTATTCTGCTATCTTTGTCCCAGATGGATACCCGCCAAATGTCAGTCTGAGCTCTCCTTTATGAGGTGACTCATTGGATATACAGGGGTCAAGGTGCTGCTTGAGGAGGTAGTCTGTCCTTTATAGGAGCTCAAGTGCTGAGCTGTGAGCTCCACTGTTCATTCAGAGCTGCTGGGCAAGTACGTTTAAGTCTGCTGCAGCAGAACTCATAAACTCCTTTTTTTCCCCAGGTGCTCTGTCCCAGGGAGTTAGAGCTTTATTTGCGAGTTTCTGTTGTGCTGATGCATTTTTTCAGGGCTGCCCTGTCCAGCAAGGAGGCAGCCTAGTCACTATCTGCCTGCAGAGCCTTAGCTGAGCTACTGTGGCCTCCACCCAGCTGCCATGTGAACTTCCCTTCAGTCCTGTTTATATGGATGTAGTTAGAACTGCCTTTGCAATGGTGGCCCACCTCTTTAATGGTGGACTCTCTGTAATGGTGGGTTGCCTCAGCAAGGCAGGCTGCCTCAGCAATGGTGGACTACCTCTGTAGTGGTGAAGTACCTCAGTAATGGCTGAAGCCCCTCTCTCACAGAGCTGGACCTTCCTGGGGTTCAGCTGTGCTTGCTGTGAAACTCTCAACCCAGAGCATTTCCAGTTGCTGTTTTTTTGTGGGGGTAGGACCAGCCAAGCATGATCACATGGCTCCCTGCCTCAGAGCCTTTTTCTTTAGTTGAACGGCTGACTCTCTCCCAGGTGTTCCAGTCACCTGTTGAAAAGGCACTGGGATCTGTGTGATTTCCCATGCGGTGACCCACTGCATGGGCTGAAACAGCAGCAGTAAGAGTCATGGTGCTTTTTTGCCCAGGAATGTCCTGGCCTGGCCCCATTTCAGTTCCCTTTTTAATCAGACGAATGGGCAACTCTGCCTTCCCAGAGCTCCAATCACCAGCTAAAAGGGCACCCAGACCCATGTATTTTGTACGGAGAACTGCCATACCAGGGTGCCAGCAAAACAGCCATGCCAGCCAAAACAGCCATGCTGGCAGCCCATGGGGCTCCTCCACCTGGGAATCTCCTGGTCTTGGGCAATAAAAATCCATCTGGAAATGTGGCATCCACTCACCCTCTGAGCTTTCACTGGGAGCTGCAATCCTGAGCTGCTCCTAATCGGCCATCTTCCTCCCTGCTCAAGCTGATGGTTTTAAAAGTGGAGCACTTCCTTGCTCTTTCTTTCTCCTGCTGTCATATAAAATGTGCCTTGCTTCCTCTTCACCTTCTGGCATGAGTGTAAGTTTCCTGAGGTCTCCCCAGTCATGCAGAACTGTGAGTCAATTAAACATCTTTCCTTTATAAATTGCCCCATCTCAGGTAGTATCTTTATAGCCATGTGAAAATAGACAAACATATTGGCAACATAATTTATAGATTCTATAGATTCAATGCGATTCCTATTAAACTACCACTGAGATTTGTCACAGAACTTGGAAAATCTATTTCCAAATTCATATAGAACCACAAAAGAACCCGAATAGCTAAGGCAATTCTAAACAAAAGGAGTAAAGCTGGAGGAATCATGATATTTGACTTCAAACTACACTACAGAGCTATAATAATGAAAACAGCGTAGTACTGGTACAAAAACAGACACATAGAACAACAAAACAGAATACAAAACCCAGAAATAAGGCCACAGATGAATATCTATTTGATCTTTCACAAACTTGACAAACACAAGCAATGGGGAAAGAATTCCCTATCCAATAAATGGTCCTGGGGTAACTGGCTAGTCATATGCAGAAGATTAAAACTGGGCCCCTTCCTTATACCATCTACAAAAATTAACCCAAGATGAATTAAAGACTGAAATGTAAAACCCAGAATATGAAAACTCTAAAAGGCAACCTAGGGAATACTATTCAGGGCACAGGCACAAGTAAAGATTTCATGATGAAGACACCAAAAGCAATTGCAACAAAAGCAAAAAATGACAAATGGGAAGCTCTGAAGAGCTTCTGCACAGTGAAAGAAACTCAATAAAGTAAACAGACAACCTATAGAATGGCAGGACATTTTTGCAAACTATGTGTCCAACAAAGGTCTAATATCCAGCATTTATAAAGAACTTAAACAAATTTACCCCACAAAACAACCCCATTAAAAAGTGGGTAAATGACATAAACAGATACTTTTCAAAAGACATACATGTGGCAAACAACCATATGAAAAAAAGCTCAGCACGACTGACCATTAGAGAAATGCAGACCAAAACCACAATGAGATACCATCTGATACCAGTTAGAAAGGCTATCATTAAAAGGTTAAAAAAAAAAAATAGGCTGCTCTGCCTATGGAATGGCTGTTCTTTTATTCATTTGCTTTCTTAATAAACTTGTTTTTACATTACTCTATGGATTCATCTTGAATTCTTTCTTTCATGAGATCCAAGAACTCTCTCCTGGGGTCTAGACTGGGACCCCTTATTCCAGGAACATCTTCCTGGTGAATCCCAAAGGGACAATACTGAGGAGACCACTGACACAAAGGAAATACACTGCAGCACTGATTGTCTGACTTTGGGTAAGTGGTGGGGTACCTGGGTAAAGGATAGGATTAGGTTAGAGGCCCAAATAAGGGGAGTTAGAGTCTCTCCCAAGACAGAGTTAGTTAAAGGCCCCTTTTAATAAACTTCAAGGACCCTTGACCAAGCTTGTGTTCAAGGCCCAACTTAGGAAGGTTAGAGAAGGTTAGAGGCCATGATCTCACTAAAGACCCTCTCAGCTAAAAATGGGTTAACCACTCTTCTCTTTGGATTAATCTGCCTTACTCTCTTTGCTGTCAGCTATGGGTGACAGGATTAGGCATGTACAGGATCACAGGATATGGGAAGCTTTTTTTTCCCAAAAAAGGAAACATAAGAGCTGATGAGACTGCTGGAAAAGTTCCTTTCACAAAGACAAGCAGCAGCCTGAACTTTTGATTTAGTGTTGCCGCAATGAGTGGGTCTTTTTCTGGTCTCCCTGAGCTTCTCACCTTCCCCCACTCTACTCCAGGCCATGCTTTTCTCTTTCTCTCCTTTATTTTTTCTATCTTTTCTGTTACTCAGAGCAACTGTCCATTCTTTCGTACTGCCCAGAGACGACATAATGAAAAACATCTTTGGGAGCTTGACCTTGTAACCACATGAAGGTACTTTCTCTTGGTCTCTGTCATCCAGGAAACAGAAATTTTGGGGTTCACATCTGAGTTAGCTCTAAAAATTATCTTTAGTAGTTAAAAGCCATTGCAAGCTCCAAGTTGGCTGCTCTGGACTCCTTCTGGGAAGAGCAATGGAAACCGCCCAGTGCTGTGGCTCAGCAGTTAAGCCTTCACCATTTTGTAAAGGAAGCTCAGGTTTAATCCTGGGGTAGGGAATGAATCTTTTCTAGTTTGATATTTGGGAGACCTTTGTCATTTTTTTAAATTCTCTTCTCCTCCCTGAGCCTTGTGAAGTTTCCTTTCCCTGGACACAGAAATATTGGCTGTTTGGCATGGCTAGAGTTAGGTAATAAGACATTTAAAAGGATTTTTTTTAAAGAACACTATGATTAAAAGTCAGCTTAATTAATTAAAGGCAGCTATTCAAGCTTGTATTAGTCTCTTATGCTTTTAATAAAGACATACCCAAGGCTGGGTAATTTAAAAAGGAAAGAGGCTAAATTGACTCACAGTTCCACATGGCTGGGGATGCCTCACAATCATGATGGAAGGTAAAGGAGCAAAGTCACATCTTACATGGCAGCAGACAAGAGAGCATGTGCAGGGTAAATCCCATTTATAAAATGTTTTATTGCAAACTCAAATGCCCATCAATCAACAAATGGATAAAGAATATATATATATAAATACTACTTACTCATAAAAAAAGGAATGAAATAATAGCATTCAGAGCAACCTGGATGAAATTGGAGACCATTATCCTAAGTGAAGTGACTCAGGAATGGAAAACCAAACATTATATCTTCTCACTCAAAAATGGGACCTAAGCTTTGAAGGCACAAAGACATAAGGATTATAAAATAGACTATGGAAACTCTGAGAGGTAAAGAATGGGGCAGTGGGGTGAAGAATAAAAGACTATCCATTGGGTACAGTGTACACTTCTCAGTAATAGTTGCACCAAAATCTCAGAAATCATTACTAAAGAACTTATGCAACCAAACACCACATATTCTCCCAAAAACCTATTGAAATGAAAAAGGAAAAAATAAGTAAAAAATAATAATAATAATAACAGATGCTGGTATGGTTGCGGAGAAAAAAGAACACTTATATACTGTTGGTGGGAGTGTGAATTAGTTCAGCCATTGTGAAAGACAGTGTGGTGATTCCTCAAAGATGTAGAGACAGAAATATCCTTCAACCCAGCAATCCCATTACTCGGTATAAACCAAAAGGAATATAAATCATTCTATTATAAAGATACATGCACACTGCAGCAGTTTACTGCAACAGCATTCACAATAGCAAAGACATGGAATCAACCTATATACCCATCAATGATAGACTGGACAAAGAAAATGTGTTACATATACACCATAGAAGACTATGCAGCCACAAAAAGGAATAAAATTATGTCCTTTGCTGGAACATGGATGGAGCTGGAGGCCATTATCCTTAGCCAACTAATGCAGAAACAGAAAACCAAATATCACATATTCTCATTTGTAAGTGGTAGAGAACACATAAACACATACAGGGGAAGAATGCACACTAGGGCCTATCAGAGGGTGGAGAGTAGGAGGTGGGAGTGGGTCAGGAAAAATAACTAAAAGGGTACTAGCCTTGATACCTGGGTGATGATTTATAATCTATACAACAAACCCCCAGGACACAAGTTTATCTATATAACAAACCTGCACATGTACCCCTGAACTCAAAGGTTAAAAAGAAGACTATCAACTGAAATGGCTTTCTCACTTCTGTTAAAAATCAATTGTCTATATATGCATGGGAATATTTCTAAACGCTCTATCTTTTTTATCTATTTGTTTATTTTTACATAAATACTACACTCTTTTGATTATTCTACCTTTGTATGTATTTAAATCAGGAAGAGCCAGCCCTCCAACTTTGTTCTTCTCATTTAATGTTGTTTGGGGTACTTAATGTTTTTTGCATTTCCATATGATTTTTTAAATTAGCTTGTCAATTTTTATAAAATACACTGCTGGATTTTCACTGATTTTTTAGATCAACTTGGAAAAAAACAATACTTAATAGTATTGACTCTTTTGACCTATGATTCTATTAAATAGTTTAATTTCTCTTAGCACTCTTCTGTAGTTTTTAGCACACAGGTCTTTCACATTTTTGTTGAATTTGTTCCCATCATATTTTCTGAAACTATATTTTATTTTAAATTTCAATTTGTTTCTTGTGACTAATACATAGAAACACAATTGGTTTTTATATATGGATCTTGTTACCTTGCCAAACTCATTTTTTTAAGTTCTAGTGGTTTTGTGTAGATTTCAAATGTCCTTCTAGATATATGATAATGTCATCTGTGAACACAGACACTTTTGTTTCTACATCTTCAATCTGGATGTTTTAAAATTCATTTTTGTTGATTGGCTGCACTGGCTGGAACCCACAGAACAGTGTTGATTACAAGTAGTGATAGCAGACATCCTTGCCTTTTTTTCTAATCTTGGGAGAACATCACTCAGCTTCTCAGTTATGTACAACGTTAGCCGGTTTTTGTTGTTGCTGTTGTTGTTGTTGTTGTTGTTGCAGATGTCTTTTATCTCGTTGACAAAGATCTATTCCTAGTTTGCTCAGTTTTTTGTTTTTTTTTCTTTTAATCAAAAACGAGTGACAGATTTCTGTCAAATGTTTTTTCTGCATATACCAAGATAACCTTTTCTTTCAATTTTTTTCTAGCATTTTAATATGGTGAAATATACTGATTGATTTGTTAATGTTAAATCAACCCTGAATTCCTAGTATAAAACTCACTTTGTCATGATGTATTATGCTTTTTTATATTTTGAATATGATGTGCTAAAAATCTTTTTAGAATGATTATATCTGTGTTCATGAAGTATATTGGTCTATGGTTATCTTTTCTTGCAATGTCTGTGTCTGATATTATTATCAAGTAAATAATGGCCTCAAAGAATGAGCAATGCATGTTTCTTCCTTGTCCATTTTCTAAAATAGTTTGTGTTTAATTGGTGTTATTTCTTTCTTAAATATTTGGTAGAATTCACCAATGAAATGATCTTGGTCTAGGTTTTTCTTTGTAGAAATGTTTTTACTATAAATTCAATTTCTTTAGTAGACACCAATCTAACCAGGTTATATCTTCTCAAGTGAGCTTTGGTAATTTGTCCTTCCAGAAATTTGTCTATTTCCTTTAAGTAGTCACATGTCTTGGTATAAATTTATTCATAACATTCACTAATTATCCTTTATTTGTGTAAATGTGTAGTGAAATCACCTCTCATTCCTGATGTTGTTAATTTGTGTCCTTTCTCTTTCTGATCACTCATTTTATTTATATTCTCAGTAAAACTGGTCCCATTAATTATCATTATTGCTTTTCCATTTTCAATTTTATTGATTTTAATTTTGATCTTTATTTTTCTATCTTATTTTAGATTTAATTTACTTTTCATTTTTTAGTTTCTTAAGTGTAAGCTGAGATCATTATTGAGAGATCTTTCTTCATTTCTAATGTAAGCATTTAGTGCAATAATTACTAATATCACCCACCCCGAGTATATTTTAGTGGCATCAGACGAATTCCAACATGTTGTCTTTTTATTTAAGTTCAAAATGTTTTATATTTTATTTTCATTTTTTCCATCATCCATGATTTTTTAGTAATGTCTTGTTTAATGTATAAAGATTTTCTAGAGAACCTTCTGCTATGCATTTTGTAATTTCATTGTGATTCATGTTTCTATGTGACTTAAATTCTTTTAAATTTATTGAGATTTGTTTTTTGATCTAGATTTTGTTTTTTTTTAGTAAATGTTTTATGTACACTTAGAAAAATGCATATTCTGCACTTGTGCATAGTATTTTGTGACATCAATAATATAATTTAGATAAAATTAGTCGACAGGGCTATTCTTACTGATTTTCTGTCTAGTTTTCTTAATTATTGAGAGTGAAATATTAGAATTTCTGACTATAGTTACTGAATTTATATATTCCTCCTTATATTTGAACCAGTTTTTGCTTAATTGATTTTGAATAATATTAGATGCATTAACATTTAGGGCTTTTATGTCTTCTTGATGAGTTGATCTCTTCATCATTATGAAACAACATTCTTTGTCCCTGATAATATTCTTTGCAATGAAATCTACCTTGATATTAACATAATCTTTTTATTTGATTTTATATTAATATTGGCAGGGCAGGTAAAACAAAACCTGCCCACGTACACATGAGCCAGCAAAGTGATGTAAGAGATTGCTGTGGGCCCAGGGAAACTGAAGTGAGTGGAGGATTCAGGCAGACTGGTGTGTGGCTGTGAGGGGCCACCCTGCTGGAGCTCTCTGTTAGCCAGGCATGTTCCACCAGCACAGGAGCTATGATGTAGTTCACCAGGACACCTGAGGCTGGTTCAAACACAGCCAGGTTGAAGCCCCAGAAGAGGTCAGCTGACCCAAGGGTGCTCAGGTTAGACCAGCCACATCTGATGGGCAAGACTGCCCTGCAGAATTAGGCTTCACCATTCCCCTAGGGCTGAAGTCTCCTATGGAAGCAAAGTCAAGCCTAGAGGGGTGGCCATCCCTGGCCATACTCTGCTACAGATGCTCAGCACCAAACCCTCTAGATTCCACATCAGTTGATGTGCTGCCCCTACCACTTTTCTAAGCAGTGCCCCCTGTCAACTTGAGTGTCCATGGTGTAGAAGGGTCTCCTCGTACTGTGATTCCAGAAGCCCAAGTGAGAGCAGGTTGCTACTTTCCCGATCACTTCATCTGTTCTCCAGAGAGCCACTGGAGCAGGAAAGAGTCCTGATGCACAGTAGCACTCTGCGGGGTTCCCAGCTTCCTCTTTCTTGAGTCCAGCTGTGTCTTCCCTCAGTCCACTCTCAGTGCCTTTCCTCTGGAGATCTTTTAGGAGTGTGCCAGTTGTCCAGGTCCCTTGGTGGCAGCTGCATCTAGTCAGCCATCTCCTGCATCTAGTCTGCCATCATCTAGTCTTTTTAACAAATGGTGGGAAACTACTAAATAATCCACATGCCGAAAAAAGAAAAACAAGAAAAAAACTATGTGCACTTCACACCATATATAAATATTAACTCAAAATGGATCACATATCTAAGTATAAAACCTAAAATCATAAAACTTCTAGAAAAAAGCATGAGAAAAGTATGTGACCTTGGGCTAGGTAATGACTTCTTAAATAAAACATCTAAAGCATAATCCATAAACAATATAACGGTAAATCAGACTTCATTAAAATTTAGAACCCCGGTCCAAAAAAAAAAAACTATTAAGAAAATGAACAAACTACAAGCTAAAATAAAATATTTACAAATCACATATCTGATAAAGGACTCTTATTCCTGCGCCTGGGCTAGGTAGAGCAATCGAGGTGGGCTTATTTTCCAAAAAGTCCACGAAAAGCTCTGTGGGGAGAGGGCTCTGCGGCAGACCAAGCAGCCAATCTGGTATCAGAGTCAAAGATCAATCACTCCAGAGGGAGTTTGAAAGAAGTCATCTCATTGGATAAGAACATAAATGAGAAGGGAATAACTGCAGAGTTAAAACTCCACTGCTCCTTACCTATATGGATATCCCCACCAGATTCCCCTCCCACAACAGCATGGGAGTACCCTCTCCCTCCCCCTCCCCCTCCGCCCACCTTTCTCTTTCTCATAAATCGCTTTTTCTGAAAAACTCTTTGGGTCCACAATATTTATTCAAATGGTAAGCTCACTGAGCCTTCAGGGACCCTTTCCCCATTCTTAGGTGTAAGAAAGGCCAAGGACGTTGGAATGGGGAAGGAGATGAGTACACAGCCCAGTTACAATACCAAGCATTGGTAAGGTTGTGGAGGAGCTGAAACTGTCACACACTGCTGGTGGGAATGGAGAAAAATGGATCTACCAATTGGGAAACTGTGTAGCAGTTTGTTGAGTTAGATATACATCTACTCTATAAGCCAATTATTTCTCTCCTGAGTATTTATCTAAAAATAAAGAAAGAGTATGGCCATACAAAGTCTTATACATGAAAGTCCACTGAAGCTTTATTTATACTATCTCCAAACTGGAAAAACCCAATGCATATCAACAGGTAGAAAAATAAACAAATCAGAAGAAGGATGTTC
Source organism: Saguinus oedipus (assembly GCA_031835075.1). Classification (NCBI taxonomy): domain Eukaryota; kingdom Metazoa; phylum Chordata; class Mammalia; order Primates; family Cebidae; genus Saguinus; species Saguinus oedipus. Next base: position 181,856,496 of record CM063170.1, on the reverse strand, counting down.
AGTTACAAATAGAAGTACTTGTTATGCAAGAGAGATATTTATATGTTCACTTGAGCTGCAACTGCCAGATACCCCTGCCCTACCATGTCCCTCATTCACCTCTCCCCACTTTTGTGTGGCCACACTTGGGCTGTGTACAGAAACAAACAGCTCCAATATTTTCATGGAGCCTTTTATAAATGCACAAGGGTTATGCTCTACAACTGGATGCTAACATGGATGGCAAAGTGGTAGGACCCCCTTGGCCAGGCTCAGGTAGTTTTGGAAGAGCAGTGACAGCTGATGATCATGGTTTCTGCCATATATTTAGATCACTGAATAAGCATAATCCCTGAAGCATCCATCCTGGGACTATGGCTACCCAAGACACAACTAGCTGTCTGGGGAACTTAAGTGATCCTCACCCCATCCCTGTTATCCATTCACAAAATAACAGAATGTCCAGCAAATTGTGACATTCTGGTCTAAGGCTGTGGCCTAAGAAGAATTACGTGTAAGACATACATTCTTTTTTTTAAGTTCTGGGATACATGTGCAGAACATGCAAGTGTGTTATATAGGTATACATGTGCATTGGGTTGCAGCACCTATCAACCCATCATCTAGGTTTTAAGCCCCACATGCATTACTATTTGTCCTAATGCTCTCCCTCCCCTTGCCCCCCAGGGCCCCCACAGGTCCCCATGTTTCCCTATTTGTGTCCATGTGTTCTCATTGTTCAACTCCCACTTATGAGTGAGAACATGTGGTTTTTGGTTTTCTGTTCCTGTGTTAATTTGCTAATAATGATGGCTTCCAGCTTCGTCCATTCCTGACTCTTGCTTAAATTGACTACCAATGGGGTTGTTGTTGCCTAATTCTGCCTGAAGGGATTTCACTGCAGCCTATTGTGGGAAGCGGTGAGAAACAGAAAAATCCCTTTTCAATGCATTCCAGTGCACACTGCTTGGAAGTTTCCAAGAATTTATGTGATTCAGTATAAAAGCCCTGGCTAGGGACTCAGATAGACGTAGGTTGGGATCACAGTTCTGATTCTTACCAGCTGTGTGACTCTAAGCAATTTCTTTAACCTCTCTGTGCTTCAGTTTTCCCATCTTTAAAAGTAGAATAACTATGGGTTTTCTATGAAGATTAAATGAGGTAATGGAAGCAAAGTATGGAATTAAATGTTGGTGATTAATACGATTATCATTTATGAGGCCTCTTAGAGACATTTTTCTCTGGTCTCAATAGCAGTAGCGATAGCGTTTTTCTGAAAGTTGCTTTGTTTTTACTTTATGGACCTCATGAGTCTTGTAATTCACTATTTCTTCATTTGTGCTGGTTTTAATGTGGCCCATTTTTAGCAAATGTGCTTATTTTATTCCTTATTTTGTGTGCCCTTCTGTCTCTGGCTCCTCTTATTTTCCTAACATACAGTCTTTTGCCTCATTGTCTTCTTTTACAAGTATTTTATTATGCTGTATTTTATCTATCTTTGCAAGCCATCTTAAATGTTGCTGCTGTTATTTGGTATAGGTTGAGGTGTATGTGAACAAAGTAAACTGCATAAAATAAAGGTTTACATAATTATACTTAAGAATATCTATTTAACATTTTGTTATTTTTAAAATGTTTCCTTATCTTTAAAGTTGAAATAATGACATTTTCTATATCATATGACATCCTCAAGGATTAAATAATGCAAATGAAGCATTATGCTACCTGCTATACCTAGTAATCAATGAATGTCAGCTTTTATTATTCTGAAATATGTTATACTCTTCCAATTCCATTGTTTATTTTTATCTCATTGAGTTATGAAGCCACACACCTTCAAATAATCTAAGATCCTCATCAAAGTGCTCCAAACCTTAATTTGTGACATGCTTTTTATTTTTGTCTCTGATCTAAATTAACAAGTTTCACTTAAAACAATTAAATATCAGACCGTATAGTAAGCATAAATTCATCAGGGCCAAAAATAAATATATTTTATGGTGAAAATCACCAACCTCTCATACATCTAGTCATGCTTTGAATTATTTTAAATTTTGGGGGACAGAATGCAGTACTGATCAGCATATATTGTTTCTGGGTAATATGGACAGAGCTCCTTCAAAGGTCCATTATAAGGAATATTTAGATGGGAGGGGACAATCACTCCATTATTATAATGAGATCGAAAGTAGACAATGGGCAGACTCAGACTGTACTTCTGATTTCCCTCACGTTAATTTTGTGGATTTCACTGAGTTATTTATTCTCTCTCAACTTGGTTTCTTCGTATGTAAAATGAGGAGATCAGTTTACCTTTAAGGTATGTGTTTGTCTAAGGCAGTTACATTCTACAATAGAGCCTCTCTATTCCAAATCACCAAAACAGTTCTCTCTTAATTATTAGCTTACAATTCATGCAATAACACAAATATATTAAGAGGGGAGAAAAAATTTCAAATTTCAATTTTTGTCACATTTAAATAGAAGTTTATTGTATTGTTTCTCTTTCATATCTAGCAAGCCTACCTTATTTTAGGATGGATATGTCAGTAATAGGATGATTACAGTTCTCAGTTTGCCCACAGTCCTGGTTTATGCCTGGTGTTCTAGTATAATTATGAACAGTTTCTGCTTTTATTCTCAAAAGCTCCCTGGCTTGGATGATAAATTACATGGTCACCCTAACCAGACAGGCCCACCAAAAGTTGTTTTGATAATAGCCACCATTTCTTGTGCATTTAGACACTGGACTGAAATACTTTACACATATCACATATCTTAATACTTACCAATTCTAAAAGCTAAGTATCATTATGACCATTTTCAGATGAAGAAACACTTTCAGAGCTGAGAGTAACTGCAAAACTAGGTCTCTCTGACACCAAAGTCCATCCATATATCTTACTGATCAGAGTCAAAGAGTCAAAATGTGATAAATGAACATTTTTACCTATTAGCTGACTTTACAGTAATGGCCAGGTTTCCTGTTTACAATGAAAACAGAAGAGGTCTGTAAATAAGTTGAATTGTGAAAACTGAAAATGAAAGACTCTATGACATTACTTTTTACTTATCATAGACATTCAACTTTAGATGCCATAAATTTCAGCACTCCTCTATTTTTAAATTCCAAACACTCAAGCACTGAGATGCTGATGAATTATTCACAAATTTCTAATTTCCTGAGGTTTACCATATTCTCTGAACGCTAATTTTCCCAATACATTTCATTTGTTAAGAAGAATAAAAGAATAAAGAGCATACAACGTCATTGGATAAAAAGCCTCTCTTTCTTAGTAAGGGTCTGACTTTTTTCTCTGCTTTTATTATGCAATTTTTCTTCTGCACCTTCACTCATTCCAAAGCCATTATTGAGTTTCTATTATTTGCCAAGTAGTTTTGTAAATCACTTAACAGTGTGTAAAGCCTTTTCACTAACACTGTCACCACTATTGACATCTACCTCATTCTAGATCAGAGAAATCTGTTTTGATGGAGAAATTTGAAGCAAATTTGAAAGTGGAAGAGTTAACTTCCAATCTTCCTCAGAAACACCAGTATCATCCCTAAGACAATTAGTCTAAGACAGTAGATCGCCCCATATTACCAAGTTTTAATTTTTCATATTACAGAAATATTTTAGAGAAGGCTCATGTTTCCTAATGCATGTCAAAAACACAAAAGGACACCAAAAAAGAAAAAATGACACTGGCTAGAATAAACTTAGATTCTATCGTAAAAAGGTATTTATGTGAGAATCCTTCTGCTTACATAGATTCCCTTAAAATCTAGCCATTTCTTTTTAATTGAAAGTTGTAAGAGAAAATGATATCTGATTTACATTTTAAATTTCCACATAACTATAAACTTTTATAGTGGTGAACAGATGTTGATGTGAATTTTACAAAGCTAAGATATACTTTTCAAATTCATGTCAGAGGAATGTCAAATTGAAACTAGGAAAAGAAATTCTAAAAGATGAACAAACTTGCAGTGACTACTAGGATTTGCTTAGTATGATAATATATTTTTCCAACTAAAATCCTAAGCAACTAATAGTTCAAAGAAGTCTTCAACAATGTCAATCTAAGTTTACAGACACAGCTTGAAACCAAGTTTATAGCTACACTATTAGTAAATATATACACACATACACATAACACAAAAAAATATCATAATTACAGGTCCTTATGCACACTGTTGCTATTGGATTTCAAAAAAAGTGTTTAGATGTTAACTACAAAGTTGTCATGAATTGAGCTTTAATACATCTTGATGTCCATGATAGCAATCATTTCAAAAAAGATACCAGCAATAACTAGTCAGTCCTAGAACAAACACTACTAGATTTTGCCTCTGATAAACCTGATGAAGTCAAAAACATGTAGACATGATAGAGCTTGTATGAACTCAGAACTGACCCCTGAGACTACTTGCCACCTCCAGTCCTGCATTCATTTGAATTAATATTAAATTCATAAGGGAAAACTCCCCGGAAGATAGGAGCCAGATAAAGAGAAAAACAAGAAGTTTATCTGAAGGGCATTCCAGGAACAGAAAATTTGTCTCTGCTAAACATGTGAAGTATTCAAAATCATTTCATAGGTTCATGTTAAAAACACCAAAAGGAAATTCAGGACGAAAACAACATCCAGTTTTCTGAACTTTAAGATTGTGAATCTATTAGCTCTTGGCATCTTAAATCTGAGAATTTTTGTTTGGATAACAGACCAAATTCAGGATTTTCTTACTCCACTGTGTTCCTTCTAAAGCTCAGATTCATTCTGATATATTATAAAAGAGTATGTTGTGGATATATAAAGAAACAGATAGGGGCACCGGATATTACAGACAGAATATCATCTGTTAACTCATAGATCAATAAGATACAGTAACAGACTAGGTTCGATTAATTATGTTTGTCACAGCCTGATAAGACATGTTTTGCACCAGACTATTTTCTATAGCTGGTTGTTGAGGGTTTGAACTGCTACTTAAAATCTCTACATAAAATCCCTAATAAGCAAAATAATTAAATAAGACTTGAACTAACTTCACATTCTAATGCCATTTTATTGGGTGTTCTATTTTACTTCCACTTGTGGTTTAATAATTTCCTGTTCTCCCTGCTCACAGCCCAGGAGTCATCTCATGGTATTTACCAGGCATTCATTGGTCCTGAAGGGTTGCCATAGTCTTGACACCCAAGTCATAAAGCATCTATGCAGAAGCAAATGGTACTACAACTGCTGCTATTTTACATACAGCAAGAATCACCCAAGGGGCTTAGAACAAATATAGCATTGTACAATGCAGGGCAGCTGGTTGGCTAAATGTGGCCCCCAGCTGTCAATGAGACAACTGATGATAATTAATTACTAGAGATTCAGAATGAGTCTGCCTGTGTTTAAGTCCCTGGTCATAGGACAGGCTCTCTAGGAAGGTCTGCTTTCATTTTTTCAGGCCACTAGGGAAAATTCTGGGCATGAAGGCAGAACAGATGTATCAGCAGTGTGGATTTATCTCAAATCTGGTGGTAAAATAAATTTGTGGAATGTGAATTATATATTTTTTATATTACAAGCAGTTGTTTAAATGATAAACTGAATAAACTTGTTTTATGAAGTTTATGTTTACATTTATTTCATATACTTACATGTAAATTTTTTAATAAAGGTTTTAAAGTACGTAAAAGCACCAGTGGAATGCAGGGGAAGTCTTTGGTTAGTTTGAAAAAGTTGTGTAATAATAAAAAATGGTTAAAAAAATTCCCCTCAACAGAAACCTGTAATTGTGTGTTTCTTAAGACTTTCTGATCCTTTGTGAGAGTTCTGTCCTCTACTGACTTTAAGCCTTTCCATGCACTTTTCAATAGTACCTCTAAGATGCATGCTCGTCACATGTACCCCAAAACCTAAAATGCAATTAAAAAAAAAAAAGACTACTGGTCTCCCATTTATTGAGGGCCATGAAGAAACAGAAGATGGCTCTGGGCATCTTTAGATATGGCCACAGGACTACTGATATTGTCACAGGATTTTGAGTCATTATTTGTAACCTGCTGCAAAAAATATATATATATTATTTTCAGTAATCACTTTATTGGATACTGTGCATATGTGTGCATGTGTTCTAAGCAACTTTTATATATGAATCACTCCTGGTCTCCGCACAGATAATGCAAAACTGCCTTTTCAGTGTATAGGTAATGTGAGTGTTACTCTGGCTTTGATATAATATGATTATCATATTATAGGCCACATTACATTGATTGTATATATCTTTTCAGCACAATGCTCAACTGTGGGAGACAAAAGCTTTGCGAAGAACTCAGCATTAATTACACTATGACAGACTGGACATGGTGGCTATCAGTTGTAATTCTAGTACTTTAAGAAGCTGAGCTTGGAAGATCGTCTGAGGCCAGGAGTTTGAGACTAGCCTGGCCAACGCAGCAAGACTCCCCTCTACAAAAATAACAACAAAAATTAGCCAGGTGGTGAAGCACATCTATAGTCCTAGCTACTTGCTGGGTTGAGGCAGGAGAATTGCTTCAGCCCAGGCATTCTAGGTTACAGTGGGCAATGATTATGTCACTGTACTGCAGCCTGGGTGACAGAGCGAGACTGTTTCTAAACATATATATGTGAATTATTTATTTTTTCACATATATATACACATATACACACACATACATAATAGGTATTAAATATAGTATTAACATATATAGTATCATTGTGTATGTTATATATCTATCATAGACATTACATATAGTATGTATAGTATTATCATATAGTATAAATATAGTATATCATATACTACTTCTAGTATTCATATAGGAGTATTATATATTATAACATATCATTATATATACATATACACTACAATGATATTAAGGAAAAATAAAGAAAATATGTTTTAAAATATTCTTTTTACTTCGACAGGTAACAAAAACAGACTGGAGTATTATTTTATTTTTGCTTTGCTTTTACAATTACCTAGCTGGGATTTTGTCAAGTCGAGGTAGAAAAAATAATCTAAAATAAAAGTAATTTACAGCCACTCCAACAAGATTATAAACTTGTCTGAGGCCAGGAGTTTGAGACTAGCCTGGCCAACACAGCAAGACTCCCCTCTACAAAAATAACAACAAAAATTAGCCAGGTAGTGAAGCACATTTGTTGGGCAAGCGTTGTATCTATTCATTATTATCTCTCCCTTTAGGTCCTACATAGACTTGCTCTCTGGGATATTAGGGCATGAGATATTAGAGACTAAATACAGAAAAACATCTTTATGAAGCATTTCATACTGTCATGAAAGGTTAAATATCTTGTATAAAAAAATTAATGGCTCTCAATTTGCCATGAGGATCACTGCCATGGACATCACCACAGCATCACAGCAGTGTTATTTGGTTCGATTCCTACTTTTCTCTTCCTTAATAGGAGAAGAATAGGAAAATTATTTATACTTGAGATTTGTTTTGAAGCTTGCCTTGCTTTATAATATGTTTGTTTTACTTTTCTTTTATTTAAAACATACTTACCTTTACAATAACTTTGCAGCAAAGTATGATAAAATTAGAATTTTAAATGCCAAAATAAAACAACAAAATGATGAAAAGAAATAATTATAAAATAATTGTAATAATTTAATAAGCAATACAAATTAAATTTTTATGGGCAACTAAGAGGCAAATTTAAAGACACAACAGTTTCTAATTTCTCTCTCTCTTTTTTTTTTTTTGTTTTTTTGTTTTTTTGAGACAGAGCCTCACTATCTTGCCCAGGTTGGAGTGCAGTAGTGTAATCTTGGTTCCTTACAACCTCCACGTCCCAGGTTCAAGCAATTCTCATGGCTTAGCCTCCTGAGTAGCCAGAATTTCCCATGTGGGCAATCACACCTGGCTAATTTTAGTATTTTTAGTAGTGCTGGCCAGGCTGGTATCAAACTCTTGACCTCAGGTATTCTGCCTGCCTTGGCCTCCCAAAGTGTTGGGATTACAGGTGTGAGCCACCACGCCTGGCCCTCATTTCTCTTTATAAAACAATTCCGCTGTTGTATAGACATTAAACAAGAAAAAATATTAGACCCAGAGTTTTTCAAGAAATAGTGTTGGGAAGTAGTCTTTTCCCAGATTGATAAATATTTGAAAGGAATGGAAAAAAGACAAACCATTCCATTTTATTTAGATTTGCTGTAATACAAGAAAACAATTTTTAGTCTAATTTTACGTTGTATTAGCAAATAAATAATTTTATACTACTTTTTTTTAACAAAATATACTAAAATTCATGAAATTTTGAAATTACACAGTGGAATATTTTGCCTGAAAGGAAGATATTATAAAAGGGATGGTTTTCATTTTTTTCATGCTATTTATTAAAAAAAAGCCTTTTTCTTATAAATTTGTTTAAATTCTGGATATTAGCCTTTGTCAGATGGATAGTCTGCAAAAATTTTCTCCCATTCTGTAGGTTTCCTGTTCACTCAATGATATTTCTTTCGTTGTGCAGAAGCTCTTTAGTTTGATTGGATCCCACTTGTCAATTTTGGCTTTTGTTGTCATTGCTTTTGGTGTTTGAGTCATGAATTCTTTGTCCATGCCTATGTCCTGAATGGTATTGCCTAGGTTTTCTTCTAGGGTTTTTATGGTTTTTAGGTCTTACATTTAAGTCTTTAATCCATCTTTAGTTATTTTTTGTATAAAGTGTAAGGAAGGGGTTCAGTTTTAGTTTTTTGCATATGGCTAGCCAGTTTTCCCAACACCACTTATTAAATAGGGAATCCTTTCCCATTGCCTGTTTTTGTCAAAGAAATCCCATTGCCTGTTTTTGTCAAACAACACCATCAAAAAGTGGGCAAAGAATATGAACAGACACTTCTCAAAACAAAAATTTATGCAGCCAGCAAACATATGAAAAAAAAGCTCATCATCACTGGTCATTAGAGAAATGCAAATAAAAACTACAATAAGATATCATCTCACAACAATTAGAAAGGTGATCATTAAAAAGTCAGAAGACAACAGATGCTGGAGAGGATGTGGAGAAATAGGAATGGTTTTACACTGTTGGTGGTAGTGTAAATTAGTCCAGCCATTGTGGAAGAAAGTGTATCGATTCCTCAAGGATCTATAACCAGAAATACCATTTGACCCAGCAATCCCATTACTGGGTATATACCCAAAGGATTACAAATCATTCTACTATAAAGACACATGCACATGTGTGTTTATTTTAGCACTGTTCACAATAGTGGAACCAACCCAAATGCCCATCAATGATAGATTGGATAAAGAAAATGTGGCACATATACACCATGGAATACTATGCAGCCATAAAATAGGATGAGTTCATGTGCTTTGCAGAGACATGGATGAAGCTAGAAACCAACATTCTCAGCAAAGTAACACAGGAACAGAAAACCAAACCCTGCATGTTCTCACTCATAACAAGGAGTTGAACAATGAGAACATATGGACACAGGGAGGGGAACATTACACACTGGGGCCTGTAAGTGGGTGGGGGGCTAGGGGAGGGACAGCATCAGGAGAAAAACCTAATATAGATGATGAGTTGACAGGCGCAGCCAACCACCATGGCATGTGTATATCTATGTAACAAACCTGCATGTTCTGCACATTTATCCCATAACTTAAAGCATAATTTAAAAAATAAAAATAAAAATAAAGCTATCCTGGAAATATCTTGTTGAAAGAAAATTTTTTCTTATATTCACTGTGAGATACAGAACTATCAAGTAGATGCTCATGAGAATTTCTACACTACTTTGCTTTTTTTGTTTGGAATTCTGTCTCTAGAAAGAGCCTTAATAATGCCTATTTTGCACTCACTCAGTTTGATCATAATATATCCTGGACAAAGGAAGAACAGAGAAATCTCACTAATTTTTATTGCTACTTTTCTCTTAAGAATTGGTTAAAAAACTGTAGTCAAATAAAATTTCATTATGGTGCTACTTAACCCAAAAAACGGAGAAGGAATGCTAGAAGGGGAAAGGAATAATGTGGTGAGGACAAAAAGAAAAAAGGAAGAATGATAATACACGGGAGAAGCATCGAAGAGGAAAAGAAGAGGGACAGAAATATAAAGATAAAGATCAAAATTTGTGGAGTGGCACTTAATTCATCAGTTAGAACAAAGAAACGTTCTAAGGAATGGCCAAAAATAATATTTAATAAAACAGCATGAATGAATGAATGAGTACCTTAATGGAATTAGAGTAGAAATACAGGGAGCTGCATTAAGTCTTTCCATGGGGAGCTAATAAGCACGTCCCTTTTGGTGGGTTCAAATTATTTTCTTCCAACATAATCACAAAGCACTTTAATAAATGACTTTCCCTAAATTCAACCTTCAGCTTCATTGACTGACATTGTGAAAGGGTGAGGATAATTGTCTTTTAGTTAAATTATAACCCATTTTATGTGTAGATTCCTATTTCCTTGGCTTTGAATACTTACATAAATAAAATAAGAGGTAATCCTTGCTCTAGTATAGATGACAAAAGTCATACACATACACACATACACACACACACACACACACACACACACACAAATATATAACAACCTAAGAACATTTACCAACGTATAATTCATAAAATGAGCAGATCTCTCAATGCTTTCAGAATGCAGAATAAAGATGGAAAAAGCTCTGAGATCAAGTCTTTAAAAAGAACTGGTGGAATAAGCACAAGGGAAACAGCAGGTGGAAATGTGCAAATTAGAAAATTATTTCATAGTCATGTCTTCATCACTGTCTAGAGCAAAAGGTCCAAGTGAGATAATAATGTGAAAATGAGTAGTGGACTTCTGTCATTTGTAACTGTCTAGGATTCTATTCCCCTTTTTTTCTAATAGCATTCTCATTTTCCTGCAGAGAAACATTCTTCCCCTACTTCTAATTGGGTGAGGCTAAGCCTCACAAGGAGAGGATGTCCACTCAAGCCAGCCATTGAGAACAGCACACCCCCAACATCCCAGGGATTAGTTCAGAGATGGGTATGTGACTGAAACTGACAATCAGATCAGAACAATACCAGCAAGTATTTGAAGAGTTTCAGGAAAGACACATTCTTTCATCTGGTTCTATCCAACTAGTACAATGTCAACCTGGAGCATACACTGGTGACCTTTGCTACCATATGGTGACACCTGCCTGAGAAAGAGGCCAATACAAATGAAAGGAATGACCATATACAGAAAGAAAAAAAAAAACAGATTCCTGACACCTTTTTCGAAATCCCTGAATTCACCTACACCTAAATTTTAATATCATTCAGAACTTTAAAGTATGTAAGCCAATAAATTGCCTTTTCTGCTTAAACCAATTTTAATAAAGTTTCTGCTATTAGCAACCAAAAGAATCTTGACTGATACAATGAAATCTATGAGAAAGAGAAGATGGAGGACTTTGAGTTCTAATCTGAGAACAGGAACACAAAACCCGGAAATGTAGGGAAGTCTCACATGTTGGTAGGATTAGGGTCAACCTAAGTATTTGAAAGTACAAGGGACATAGAAAATTTTTTATTCAAATTCTCACTCTTTAATGAGCAATGTAAACCTGAGTAAATAATTCAACCTTTGGGGCATCTATATTCTCAATTGTAAACAGGGATAATAGTATCTACCCTGGATAATATTTGTGACTATAAAATGAGATAATATATATGTGAGAATATAGTGGGTACTCAGTAAAGACTATCCCTATTTCATTCTCTACTGAAAATGTTATCAGAATTTACGTAGCAGAAGTTATAGTATTTCTGGAAATTCAAATTATTTTCCAAATGCCCCAGTGTAGCTCATCCTCCTATGCTCACACTGAAAGTTAATATCCTTTCCCCATAGTCTGTCCTATCCCTTCTCAATGCAATTTCATTATCAAGATGCTATATCAACTAAGAAAGTTTATATTTTAAGAATGGTCACTTAAGAATAAAAATATTTAAACCTGTAAGAATGATTTTCTAAAGCAGGCATTTTAAGCATGTTGAGGCAAGTTTGTCGAGATAAGGAATTGAGTTAATCTAGATGCTAAGATAGCAGGTGAAAAAATGTAGTTCACAAATCAACCCCCCCAACACACACACATATATATATATATATATATATATATATAGACTATAGAGAAAACTGATGATCAGGAAATAAATCAGCCTGTATGTAATGGAGTTACAGATAAAGTATGTTGTACGTTTAGACATAAAAAGAATACCACTAAAAGTGGAATACACCAAAATATTGAGGTAAATACAGTCTAGCATCACTTAACAGGAATGAAAACTAAGACAAAAACTAAGACAAAAGCACACACATTAGCTCAGGCCTACACATAGTCAGGATCATCAATATTAATCTCTTTCTCCTCCACATCTTACCCTCCAGAAGGTCTTTAGGGGCAATTACATACACGGAGCTGTCATTTCCTATGATAATATTTCCTTCTTCCAAAATGTCTCCCGAAGGACCTGCCTGAGGCTGCTTTGCAGTTAACTTGTTTATGTAAGTAGAAGGAGTACACTCTAAAATAATTATTAAAAAACATAGTATAGTAAATGCATAAACCAGTATTTATTATCATTGTCAAGTATTATGTACTGCACATGATTCTATGTGCTATACTTTCAATTAACTGGTGGTGCAGTGGGCTTGTTTACATCAGCATCACCACAAACATCTGAGTAATGCATTGCTCTACAATGTTACTACAGCTACACTGCCACTAGGTGATAGGGATTTTTAGCTCAATTATAATCTTATGGGACCACTTTCATGTGATTCAATACTGATTGAAATATTGTTATATAATAGTACTTTATTGAAAACAACAGGAGAAAATAGCTTCTCCTGTTTCACTTCTCCCTCACCCTTTTGATTCAAAACTGTCTTTAGCTGACAAAACTATAGAGAACAGCCTCTGGCAAAGGTACCAGTGTCTCTTTAGTTTTTTGTTTTGTTTTGTTTTTTTGAGATGGAGTCTCACTCTGTCACCAGGCTAGAGTGCAGTGGCACAATCTCGGCTCACTGCAACCTCTGACTCCCTGGTTCAAGCAGTTCTCTTGCCTCAGCTTCCCAATTAGCTGGAATTACAGGCATGCACCAATGCACCACCATGCTGAGCTAATTTTTGTATTTTTAGTAGAGACAGAGTTTCACCGTGTTGGCCATGATGGTCTCAATCTCCTGACCTTGTGATCCACCTGCCTAGGCCTCCCAAAGTGCTAAGATTACAGGCACGAGCCACACCTGGCCACCAGTGTCTCTTAATGCCCAGATGGAATGGACTCTTTGCTGACCTAAGTTGCCTGACTTCTCTTGAACTAGTACACTGCTCACTACTCTCATTCTGCAACTTTGTCTACACAATTCCTATTACACTCTTGCCTGGCTGTCTTCCTTGCTCAGTCTCTTTAATATAGTCTCCCTCAACAGAACCTGGATTAGTCCATTCTCATGCTGCCATTAGGTTGGTACAAAAATAACTGCATTTTTTGCCATTACTTTCAATGGCAAAAAGCCACAATTGCTTTTGCATCCACTTAATATAAAGATACTACCCAATACTGGGTGATTTATAAATGAAGTGGGTTTCATGGACTCACAGTTCTACATGGCTGGGGAGACCTCAGGAAATTTACAATCATGGTGTAAAGGGAAGCAGACACCTTCCTCACAAGGTGGCAAGAGAGTGTGAACATGTGAAGAAGGAACTGTCACACATTTATAAAACCATCAAATCTCAGGACAACTCACTCACTATCATGAGAACAGGACTGGGGAACTGGCCCTATGATCCAATCCCCTTCCTCCCTGGACACATGGGGATTACAATTCGAGATAAGATTAGGGTGGGGACACAAAGCCAAACCATATCAGCAGCTAATTGAGCTCATGCATTCAGTTGCTACCTACTTGCTAATGAGTCTCAACTCTATATGTCCTGATTAAGATCATTAAATGGACTGAATGACATTTTCACCTGTATTCTCCATGGATTTCAAACACAGATTCTTCAAATTCTTCTCTTTCTCCTGCATATTCTCTCATTCTCTCTCTCTCTCTCTCTCTCTCTCTCTCTCTCTCTCTCTCTCTCTCTCTCTCTCTCTCTCTCTCTCTCTCTCTGTGTGTGTGTGTGTGTGTGTGTGTGTGTGAGAATACCATTTCCTGACACCATGTGCCCTCTGGGATACTTAGGAATCAGCCTAGATTCCCTTCTCTTTCTCAGCCTAACACCCAAGCAGTCAATGAACAAATCTTATAAATTTACCTTCTAAACCATTTTGTATCTGTATCACAGCTCCATTCCTTTGCCTCCCTTTTATTTTTGATTTACAGCATTATCTCTCACCAAGAAATACACTGTAATATAATATGTTGCCTCTAATCTTATATTCCCCCTATTCAGTCTCTATATCACTGCTACAATATTTTGGTTTTCTAAAATGTAAAACCATTCATGTCCCTTCTGTCCATCTGTTTTATATCTTCCTGACATTTTCCCCTATCTCAAATGCCCTGCCACACTTTAACCATTGCTGATGAGTCTTAAATCTCATCAGCAGATTTTAGTGATGCCAATTTATCTACAAGCCTCATCTTCTGTCATCTCCACTATTAACCTTTTGATGACCACTCTCCCATTTTTACACCAACCCACTCCGAAAGTGGGTTGCACTTTAACATTGCATCTTTAACACTTTGTTAAATTTGGTTAGCTATCTGTTTATTCTACTTCATTTGTGAGATAGACTTTCTGAAAATGTGAAATGTATGATGTTCATCTCTGTAGAGGCAAGGACTTGATGAATAGTAGGTTCTTAATAAATATTTATTGAAAGAATTATGACATTTATACAACTGTATGCATGATATACAGAGAGAAACTGTAGAGAAACTTGAGCACAAACAATACAATGACTGGGTAAACAATTAGTACCAGGTGCATCTGGTAGCCATAATTCAATTGAGTAACACAGATGGCTATGTATCAGGAAAAAAAGGTGGAATAGAAACTTTACTCCTGAGAGAACATACATAACATACTACAGTTAATAGTATTTTCCAAAATGTCATTACAAGATCTCCCATCGCACACGTTCTTCTGCAATGTGACTTTGCCACTCCTCCATCAAGAAGTAAGCTCCTTACCTTACTCAACTTAGATGGGCTCTGTGACAGCTTTGGCCAAAAGAATGTGACAGGTATAACGCTATGCCAATTCTGGGCATAATCCTTAATTAGCCTGGTGAATTCTGCTTCTTGCTTCTTGGAAGCTAGCTACCACATATGAAGTACACTCCTAGACCACATTCTTTAAAAAGACAAATCACATGGAGAAGAAATGAAAAGTGTGAAAGCATGGAGAGTGAGGCAGCTGACTATGAATACAGAGGTTACCTTAAACACCAGCCCAGTTGAGGCTTCAGATGACTCCAGCCCCAGATGCCATCTATTAACAACAGCATAAATGATCCCAAATGAGAAGCACCTACAAGTGCTCGGTCAACACACAGAAGCAGAAAGAAATAACAAATTGGTGTGAAGAAAAAACAAACTTTGAGGTGCTGTGTTATACCACAATAAATAATTAAAACACAAAATTTGTTCTCAAGTTTTCTCTAACATTGTTAGAATTTCTATATTGAGTAATTTGTAATAGAAGCTGGCTTTCAAATACCTATCAACTTCATGAAAACACAATGAAAATTTAAGGGCAATCGCATTAAAAAGAGAGCAATATCTGAAGATCTTTTTAATTTACAATATTTATTGTCTTTAATAAAAACACAGAAAAAATCCTAATAACTACTGATAATGAACTGCTTAAAATAATTATATATACCCTTAACAGAACATAGGTTATAAAAATGAATGTCTTAGCCCTGTACAAATGGGCATGTAAAGATGCCAAAATAATACATTAAATTTCAAAATAGTGTGCACAATATGGATCCCATTCTTTAAAAATATATATCATTTTTTAAATTTAGAAATAAAAATGTGAACATGTACCTATAAGGGCATAGTTACCTCTGAGAAACCGATTAGCAATAAAGACTGTAATTTTGCCATATTTATGTCAAATTGATTAAATACTTTTGTAGTTAATATGCATCATAATTTTTGTAAGGAAAACACAAATTTGTAAAAAAAAATAAATAAATAAATGTCTGATTTTTGTCCCTGTACCATTCTGTTCTCAAGTTGGCCTTATCTAGCTTCTAAAGGTAATTTAGATCTACTCTCGTTCATCTGTAGCTTAGAATACCATAGAATTCCAGGATGTATGTTCATGTTATTATTATTGAGTCAACTTATTTGACAACTTCAAATCCAAATTGTGTAACCTGGCAATGGAGACCTCCACAATTTTTTTTTTCTCAAATACCAACTTTTTTTTTTTTTTTTCAGTTTTTTAAATGTTTGATTCCAGTTGAACAAAACTACCTCTGTTCGCAGAGCTGTACCCTGTCTTTTCTACATCTGGACAACTCATGCTGTTCTCCTCACCCAGCGTGTTTTCTCCAGGGTTATGTAGTGCCCACCCAGCACCCATCCTTCGGGCCTAACCCTGTTCTGTGTTTCCCTCATTGTAAATCATCTAGCCCCTTATCTGAGCCCTTTATCTGCTTTTTCTTTGTGCTTGCCACTCTCTACCTTGTATTTTTTGTGATTATTTTAACTGGTTTTAAATAGATACTTAATTCAAATAGTTCAAAGTTGAAATGCATTTTAAAATATACAATGAACAATCTCTCTCTCCAAATGCCATGTTCTCAGCCTTTATTTAACCAATGATTTACTTTCTCGTGATCCCTTGCAGGGATGTTTTGTGTACATACAAGCACACACATGCTTATTTTCACCACTTTCACACATAACTGTCCTGCACTTTGCATTTTTCACTTAACAAATTTACCCATTTGACCAAAAGTATTACAGAGCATTTAATCATATATCAGGAACTGTTCTAGGCATTGGAGGAATAAAAATAAACAACAAAAAAAAAGACCAAACAAACAAAATCACCCTCACAGAGCTTACACTCTAGTGAAGGAGATAGAAAAGAAACAAAATAAAGTGCAGCATGTTAAATGAAAAATACTAAGTTAAAACAATATTAATAAAGCAGAAAAATGGAAAATAATATTGTAGGGAATAACATTTTAGATGAGGTGACCAATAAAGACTTTACTGAAAAGGTACTTTTAAGATAACATTCTGAAGGCAGTCAGGGTATTAACCATGTGTTAATGGGGAAATAACATTTTAGGCAGAATGAAAAAGTACAAAGGCATGAAGTAAAACTGAGTATGCCTGGTGCTGGGAAAAGCAAATAACCTGTTACGGTTGGAGCAGAAGGAAAAAAATGACCCACTATCCATGTCTTACTTACATTTGAATCTAAAAGTTTATTATTTAATATAGTTAGTATGCATGCTTTACCTTAGTTTTTTCCTACACTTAACCCAAAGCCTTACAAATAGTAACTATGCACGAGTTGTTAAATAAGTAGATGTACATATAAGAAAATGAATGAATTAATAAATGAAGCATAATCTAAACCCAGTGTATGAGATTCAGGGTCTTTGCACTTGCAACTTCCGCAGCCTGGAAGGTAGTATGGAGTCCTCCATTCCTATGCAATCAGTACCCTCAAATCTTTAAGAACCTTACCCAAAAGCCACTTCTCAATGGGAACATTGAACATCTCATCTAAAATTAACCAATCAATAAAAGTAAGAAAATAAAGATTAAAAGAACAATGAATAGCTGTTTAGGCTCCTGAACCAGAGAACCTTGGCATTGCTGCACAATATTCTAGAGAGCTAATGTGGTGTAGGAAAGTACATGTGAAAACAGGCATAGCACAAAGGATTCTCCATCCTTCCACTACGAATGCCATGTAGATGTGTTTTGTCAGTTATCAGGAACTATAGATTATTTGTTAGGTGGTAGGTTTATGTCTATGATGTACTGATGGACATGATCCAGTTTTCTCAAATAGGTGTAATCTCATGACAAACTTGGAGGTGTTTCTCACTATGACTAAAGGAAACTGAAATTCAAAATTTCCCATTTGTCTTATACATGCCACATGCATATATTTTCGACATTTTTAATGAGCCTTGTATCTATTAAAATACGATAAACTAGGAACCTTATAGAAAATATTTCAGAAAAAGGAATGACTACTAGATTTTAAAACCAAAGAGATAATAGACAAAGAATGTAAAATTCCTAATAAAACCCCAGTTGCAGAAGTTTGGGGGTATGTCTCCACCAAGAACAGAGTGTGCTGAATCTAATTTGCTGTATCATTGCCAAATCTAACCCTGGTTTTATATTAATTGAAACGGATGCTTTATGAAACAAAGATCTACAGTCTGAAAACTGTTTTCCATGCAATGTGCATCAAGAAAACTTGTTCCATAAGCACATCTGGTCCTGGCTCAGCATGCTGTGAGGAGAATCTATGCACCATCTCAGTGCTCTAACATTAAAACTTTAAGAAGACCTTGCTTTCCTAAACACATTCAAAGACAATTCATGTCAATATTTTCAAACCTTTTAAAACCCTCCTTTTCCTGACATGCATATTATATTGGCGCTTTTATTGTTTTTCGTCAAGTCATAGAAGAGTCTGAAAATACTGCTCCAATTCCTTCGGTATGTCTCAAGTATAACATACCATTTTTCAACAGATGCTACAAAAGCCCTCATTGATCTCCAAAGCATTTAATACATAGAAGAAAGCCAAAATTGTGCCAGTGGTTGTACATTCTTAAAGCACACTTAAAATAGTTTACATAGCTATTTATGGGCTCTTCCATTTTACTACTCTAAAAAAATATGTCTCAATTTTAAAGTCTACTACAAGGAAAATTATGATCTAGAACCTTAGAATCATTTTCTTTATATTCTAATATTGTAGCATATTCTTACCCTTTTGAGATTTATTTTATGGCCAAAAGTTGTTCCCAATATTTTCTGTATTGACATTTAAGACAAAATATATAGCATGTGCTAAAATTATCTTCATTTGATTTTTGTTATTGCAAGTACCTAGTCTTAAAAGATTAAAACAAATGTAAATATGAAATAAAAGTTTATAAATGACTTTATAAGGATATAAGTTATTTAAAACAGGAAAATAATTTCATTTGGGAAGAGCATTAAAATGATCAGACATATAAGGAAACAAAACGTATGACTTTATGGAGGGATAAACTAGAAATTCAGAAAAAAGCAAAATAGATTTTCAGGTTCTGTGGATAAATAACTAAAAATATGTAGTAGCAGAAATCATTGAAATTACTTTAGATTTTACTTATATTTTTAGTTTAAGAAATATTTCTGATTTTTTTCCTTATCCTTCAAACTTTAAACAGAAGTTTCATAAACAAAATTACGTTTGCCAAATATTAATTATTTAATTGCCAAGATTTATTCAGAAAGCATAAATAATCATTGAATCATGAGGACATCTTTATAAAATTTCTACTAGTATATCCAGTTGCAGAATGTGGTTTTCTGATATGTTGTTTTTGTAAAACATTATCAAAATATGAATTACTAAATGAAATAAAAATAAACTGACAAAATGTATTCTATGTTCAATTTCTTCAACATAAGGTGAGCACATTTTGCCAACGCCAGACAAAAGGGTGATCCCTTAGAGACGATTCAGGATGAAATAGCCTATTCAGACTTCTGAAACATAAACCTGCTTCATATGAGTTGCTCCATAGCACATTAGCCAGGATTATTTACTAAACACCTAGTTAATCCAGGGTTTAAAGACTCTGGCAACTTTCTGCTCTCTCCCTTTATTTTACCAACATTCTTAAACATCTACCAGTACCAGTCACTGTGCTAACTCTGGGAGTTCAGTGGTAAACAAGTTTGAAAGGTCACTGCTCTTAAAGAGTTAACATTCAAGTGAAAAACCCAGATGATTAAGACATAGAAATAAAGAAACAAGGCAACTGCAGATGGTAATGAAGACTATGAGGAAAATAAAAGTGTCTTGAAATAGTTACTAGAGGAGCTCATACTTTAGTAACATTTGAATGGAGATCTGCATGATGATAAGACCAAAGAAAGACGGAGGCAAGAGCATTCTAGAACGTAATAAATTCTCAGTGAAAGGATCTGGATGCAATTTTAGTTCATCTGGAAAACAAAAGTAAATAAGTAACTTCCAATTTGGGCTAGAATGTTCGAATGGGTATTATAACTTATATGTTAGTAACTATAAAACTTGACACAACTAAGTAAATCAACTGTTTTCAGACATTGCGCAATTAATGGTACCTGACCATCGTCCTTGACAGCAAGGAAACATGGTTGGAGCAACCTATCTACCCTGGCTTCCTGCCTAGGGGTCCTCTCAAAATCATAATACAGAAAAGGAGAGTTTCAACGGACAAGAGAGGTCTAGCTACGTAGAGGACTTAGAATTCAGGGCTGCTAAGAAGGCTGGAATTTGTCAGACCACAAATTGAAGGAAAGAAACTGCACAGAAATCTGAATAAAGGTCCCCTTGAGTCTAGCTAAGTACTAGGCTACACATGTCCATGTAGAGAATACTCCATAAGCCTTGGCACAAAACAGCTCCTGTGACTGAGGAGCTGAAAACATATTCTGGAGGTTTCATAGTGCTGTGAGATGTTGGAGTTCTGACCATCCTTTGTAGAGAGAGATATTTCTGAACCTGCTGAATACTCAATTGAGATACCAATAAGGATACCCCTTATGAATAAAGCTCCTCTAACCTTAGAAGGAGAACTACTCAAGAATTGCCTTATTAAAAAAAAAAAACATAAAGCAAGCCTTTGAGTTCAAGAAGACCCTTCAATAAATTAACTGCCTTCCAGAAGAAGACCAACTCTATTAAATGAAGATAACACAACCAACATTCTTAATAATGTAGCCTCCACAGCATATAGTAAATAACATTAACTTTAAAAATTATAAGAAAAACAAAACCTAAATGTGACCTAAAACTAGGGGGAAAATATTAGTCAATAGAAAAAATATATATATAGAAATGACACCATTGTTGAAATTAGCAGATAAACTCATAAAAAAGTATTATAAATATGTTCAAGAATTTAAAGGAAAAGATGAACATGCTGAATGGACAGATGAGGGATCTCAACAGAAAGTCAGAAATTATATTTTTAAAATAGAAATTATAAAACTGAAAAATAAAATATCTGAAGTGAAAATTGTATTAAGCACGAATCAAAGACACCAGAAAAAAAATCAGTGAACTTGAAGGCAGATCAATTAAAAAAAAAATCCTAATTTAAGTGTAGAAATAAATTCTTAAGAGAAAATGAACAGAATCTCAGTGACATAAGAGTAATGTGAAGTAGTCCAACATTCTTGCAAGGACAAGCTGAGAAGAGGAAAACCTGGACAGAAAACAAGTAATAGTTCAAATATTCTCAAATGTGATTTTTTAAAATATTAATCCTGAGATACAAGGAGCCCAATCAACTCGAAACAAAATAAACCCAAAGAAAACCACAAAACAATGTGTAATTGGATGCAATACAGTATTAATTTTACATTTTTGTTTGCTGTAATATATTACTTTAAATTGTGTGTTGTTGTTGTTGTTGTTGTTTTTGTAGGGTGGAGCATAGAGTTAAGTTGCTTGAAATCAGTTGGATCTTTTCTAGGCTTTCTTTTATTCTTCATTTAGGTAGAGTCTAGAGCAGTCTTTAGTCTAGGGCTAATATACTTCTAAGTATATTACTTCTAAGGCAATATCCTTTTGAAGATTCTACTATTTGATGCTCATAAGTTATGAGCTTATTTCACTCTGCTGCTGAGAATGCAAACAATTATCAGCTCTGTGCGAGCTTTGTAAATTACTCTATTTCTTTCTAGTGTTCTGTTCTCCTATTGTCATGCAATTCCTTGTTGCATTTGTGCAGATCAATACTGAGTCAAAGATTATAGGGGATCCCTCTGCAGATCTACAGAGATCTCTTTCTGTGTATCTCCAGCCATTTTGGCATTCTGCCTCATCAATTCTAGCTGTGTTTGTCTCTCTGATCTCTGTCTCCTCAACTCAGTGAGACCACCAGTCTCAGCTTGGTTTCTTCTTTCCCACACTAAAGCCTGGAAACTGCCTGCATGCAATCAAATGCTGCAGTTTATAGAGTTGATATGGTATACGTGCTTTCTGATAGTTATTTTGAATATAAAATTAATGTATGCTGATTCCAAACATTCAGAAAATTCAGAAAAGAATTTTGAAATACATCTTTCCAAGTGTTTTTCCTTTCTGTCTCTCTCTCTCTCTCTCTCTCTCTCTCTCTTTCTCTTTTGCTTCCTACATTCTCTTTCTTTCTGTATGTATGTATGTAGGTACTTTCAAAAATAAAATTGGATTATATGCTGCACAAAATATGTCATTAAGTTAAGCCATACTGTATATAATTTGTAAAGCCTCAATAATGAAACCCTGCCATAAATTAATGGATAAACAAATTGTAGTATATACATCCAATGGAATATCATTTGGTCATAAAAATGAGTAAAGTTTCAGCACATGCAACAACTTGCATGAACTTCAAAAACACTATAAGAAGCCAAACACAAAAGATTATATATTGTATTCTTATATTTCTATGAAATGTCTAGAATAGGCAAATCTATAGAGACAGGAAACAGACTCAAGGTTGCAGAGGGCTGAGTAAAGGGAATATAGAGATTGATAACTTATGGATACAGGGTGTTCTTATGGGGTAATGATAGAGTTTTGAAAGTAAAGAGAGGTAGTAGTTGTACAACATTGCTAACATACTAAATACCACTGAATGGTACACTTGAAAGTAGTTAATTGTATGTCATGTGAATTTCACCTCAATTAAAAAAAAATAAAACCTATCACAATAAATGATTTTCCTTGTCTTTACTAGTACATCAAATTAATATACAAAGGTAAATTTTAAAAATAATGATGGAACTGTGCCCTCTATTAGGTAACTGAGAATTAAACTTTAAACCAAGTCACCACGCAAGGCAGTATTTTCTCATGACTAAGAGTATACTGTTCCAAGAGTAGAAGCCTTTTATGAATTACAGATCTATCAAAAATGAATGTTGTCACTTAAGAGGTCTGCAGACCAGTTTAAACATGTAAGTTTTTAATATAACATAAACATGTCTAAAACTTTATCTGTAAATATGTATTATTAATGGTAGAAGCTGTTTTAATGTCAGGATTTATTTGAGAATCATTCTTGATTTGGTGACTTTTTCTTACTACTCTTTGACTCTTGAGAATCTTTAAGTCAATACAATGAAGTTGTATCTTTTTCACAGTGTTAACATTCAAATATCAGACCCATCAGAGTTGGCAAATTCCTGTGACATATCTATGAGTCTTAATACTCCATGTCATATCCAAAATGAGGTCAATGGATATGTTGCTTTACTAAATGTGAAACAAATTTTAATGCTAGACCTATCCATGAAATCACTTTCTGTATGTTTTTGTCTCTTCCATCATTCTCACATATTCTGACCCAATATTGAGGATTTTCAGAGCATAGGATGAATCTTTATATATCCATTAGCACCTTGCACAGTGCTAGTCATATAATAGTTTCTTAAAAACAAATAATTAATAATTAATTATTGACAGAATCGGTTCCATGGACAACAAAAATTAAATTCAAGTTACACATCTAATTTTCAACTCCTTCTAATTTATGGGTGTGATCCCACAGGCCTTTCTCAGACAAAATGTTCAGAGAAGCCTTAAAAAAATGCAATGAAAATAAAACTAGACATTTTTGATTTAACATCATCATGGTCATTTTTATCTAGATGTAAAATTTGATCATAGTGTGGAAAGGAATATCATTTCCCAAGTGAGATCTCCGACTTGCACCAAAGTTTGCACATAGAAAATCCTAGTGAACTTCTACTAGAGATAGGCAACTAAAAGACTGATCTCCAGAAGCATAGCTGATTTTTTTTTAAGGAAAAACTTGTAGAAATGTGGCAGAGACCAGTGTTTTTTCCTCCCATTATCGTCAGATTATATCAGGGGCACATGGCTGGAATGCATTTCCCAGTCTCTCTTGCAGTTAGGCAGGGTTCAATGACTTAGCTATCTCTAATGGAATGCAAGTGTAATGATGTGCATCACTTCCAGGCAGGAGTTTTGAGTGGATGTATCTCTCTTGGCTGGTTGCCAGTTTTAACCAGTTTCTTGCAGATGGCAGTGCCAAAAGTTGGAAGGAACCCAGATTTCTAAATCATAATTTGGAAAAATGCCATCTAACTACCAACTTTAGCCTGAGATATGAACGAGAATTTAATTTCTATTGTGTGTGAGCCATTATACATGTGGAGATTCTCTAAATGCAGTTTAACCTATGTATGTTTCTTAAGGACTTAAGGAATAATGATAGGCATGAGGGGAATTAGGGCAATAATTGAAGCAGACCTAAAAACCAGTTGAAATGAAAACCATTATACAATACAAATGATAAAATCACATCTCGATGGTCTACTTAAGCATTATCAATAAACTAAAAGTTTAAAATGGTGGATTCATCATTCTGTTAGCAATAATTCTGAGGACTTGGTTTCTTTAGCTTGTGTGTCATGCTAAAGCAAATTACAGTGCCTCATGGCAGAGCTGTTTTGACATCAACTAAAAAAACTGAAAAATATAGCAAGTTGTTCTTGTAAACATAAGCATAGAGATTTTCTTTCCAAGCTTATTTTCAAAATACCTAAGTATTACTTTATGTTAGCCTAATAGAAATATATATGCAAAACAAATTCATTTCAGCAAGTACCCATTCAGAGGCAAAGTTATTCATTCTGATAAAATCTACACTTAACTGAAGAGATCTCCATGAGAACAGAAAATTCTAGGAAGACCTCTCTGAGTAGCCAAAGCTTACTCCCAAGTAGTGCCACTTTAGTTAAGTGATGTGCCATGACAATTTACTAGTCAGAATTTCTCTTTTGCCCTTTTCCTTCTCATGTCTGTCCTAGTAGCTATCAGTTCTTCCTTTTCACCCCTTGTCTGCTTGCTGAGTATTTAATTGGGAGCAAATGTTAAATGTAAAGAGACAGAAAAATACTTAGACCTCACATATTTTCCAAAGAAAAGGAATAAAGACATTAAAACTATGATCTTCCCAAACATGGGGAAGGCAGCAAGAAACTATTGCTTTGATAATATTCTATATCATTTGTCAAGATTGTTGTATATGAAGTTAGCTAACTGGGGGAATATTGGGCAAGGAGCCAATAAGACGCACCCAATTCTAGGCTCTGGATTCATAACAAACTCAGAGGCATAACTACAGAAGAATGGCTTTAAATTATAAAGAAATAAAATTTTCTGCATTGGAAGAAAGGAAATAGAGTTACAGACTTTGGAATTAAAAGGAAACATGTAATAATAATAATAATAATAAAAAAACTCTTCTGGGTCAAGTACTGATTTGCAAAGATACCGAAAGTAGAATATGCAGGAGTAGGAAAATTCACAGGACGCGTATGTGTTAGTAAGTATGCTAGATCAAGCAAGAATGAGGGCCACTGTCACCAGGAGAGGATCCTGGTTTATGACTACAAAAGGAAAGAGAAAGATGAATATTGAATAGGAATGGAAAAATGCTGAAGGACAGGGTAGGACTGGAGGAAATCATACAGGGGTTATCTTCAGAAAAGGGAAGGGAAGGGAAGGGGACCAGGATGAGGAGGAAAGGAGGGAGGGAGGGAGGAAGGGAGATTTAACAACTACAGTATTTTTGCTTCACCACATCTTATGATAATATATGTCATCGATTTGTGAATACTCTAAAAACCAAATTCACAAGTATATCCTCAAGAATCAGTAAGTGCAAATAGTGATGCCCATATCTGCTACCTGGAAAAAGACAAGAAAGCCAGAAACACTGCATCAGAGAGCACAAAAAAGAAACTAGGGGAAAGTTGGAAAAGAAATACTTGTCAGCTACCTTTAATGACTTAAACGTTGTTCCAGAGATTGAAACATTGCCAGCAAGAAACATTTTTAGCTTCCATATGCCATAATCTGACTTAAAACTGTATTGTAATTATTATGCTAATTTTTTCCATTAAATGTTCTGATAAGAGGTCTAAAAAATATCCATTGAACTTGCATTTGCCATGTATCACATCGTTCCAGGACTGCTGGTGTATAAGGGACATAAGGTGGGAGTTTAGAGTTTTGAGAGGACATCTCACCAAAATTGTTATCTTGTGTGTATCACTATGACTATTGCTATTATGTTGTTGTAATTATTTTTTGGTGGTTTGGTTTGATTTGATGTTTTGGTATTTCTTGATGATCTATTAGACTGTGAACTTCATGAGGCCTGGACTGCATCTTATTAATTTTTGTATTCTGTTACTTAGTCTAGTACCAGGTATAAACTTGAAACTCAATAAATGCTTTTTGATTGGGCAAACGAAGGATTCAAGCTAATTACTCAATGATCTTATAGAAAGTTGAATTAGTATGTTTGTTTAAAATGTATGAGGACTTTCACTGCTAGGAAAATGGAGTAGATGCAATTTTTCTTTTGCCTCCTGCAAAGTACAACTAATAGCCCTATATCCTATATAGAAAAAAAATAAAAATAAGAAAACTCTGAAAGTCGGAAAGAGGCTATTCTCTCTGCTGTTTTCTGTCTAGAGATCTTGAGAACCCATGGAAAGTTATAGTTTTGAGTTCTCTGGGGTTTCTTCTTGCTGCATATACCCAGACATGGAGCTGAAAAAGCCAGCAAACCAATGTATTAGTCTGTTTTCACACTGCTGATAAAGACATACCCAAGACTTGGCAATTTACAAAAGAAAGAGGTTTAATGGACTCACAGTTCCACATGGCTGGGGATGCCTCATTATCATGGTGGATGGCAAAGAGGAACAAGTCATGTCTTACACGGATGGCAGCAGGCAAAGAGAGAGCTTGTGCAGGCAATCTCCCCCTTACAAAACCATCAAGATCTTGTGAGACTTAATTACTAGCACAAGAACCAGCATGGGAAAGACCTACCCCCATGATTTAATTACCTCCCACTGGGTCCCTCCCACAACACATGGGAATTGTGAGAGCTACAATTCAAGATGAGATTTGGGTGGGGACACAGTCAAACCATATCATGCAGTAAGGTCAACAGCCAGAGACCAAAAACAGAAAGTCCTAATGAAAACTTGCTTATTTAAGCCAAAGCACCAGCAAAGAGACAGCCTAGCAAGACAGAAAACCTTTTCACAACAACTAACCCACTTCAGCCAGACACCACAGAAAACTATGTCCCAATCTGCATCCATATCAGAAGAGGCCAGGTAGAGAACTGAAGTTCTACAGTGAGGCACCTCAATTTTCCTGCTAGGGAGGTATCAGATTAGGTTGAATGGAGATTCTGGACTTCCACCCTTACCTGGCAGCAATGAGATCTCCATCCCTCTCCCTACTGGGGTGGTATCAGAGGAGGCTTGATAGAGAGTAAGAACTTTCATCACTGTCTAATAGTAATCAGATCACCCCACTCCATCCCATATCCCCTGTGATCAGTGAAGACCATGTAGGGAGCAGTAATAAGGCACTACTATCCTTACCAGCAAGGGAAGTACCAGTGGAGCTTAGTGGGGACTCCAAACTCCTAACCCCACCAGAAATAAAAAGAAACTGGATACTCATACACTGCTGGTGGGAATGTAATACGGTTCACCCACTGTGGAAAACAGTTTGACAGTTTCTTCAAAAATTAAACATGCAACTATCATATGACCAAACTTGCAGTCCTGGTAATTTAGCCCAGAGAAATGAAAGCTTGTGCTCACACCAAAACCTGTATATGAATAATAGCAGCTTTATTTATAAGAGCCAAAAATTAGATTCAGTGAGTGAGTGAATGCTTCAACATTCTGATTGAGATCCATATCATGGAATACTACTCAGTAATAAAATAGAATAATCTATGGATACACAAAACAATCTGGATGAATTTCCAAAAGATTATCCTAGCAGAAAAAGCCAGTTTCAAAAGGC
The DNA here is from genome assembly GCA_031835075.1 of Saguinus oedipus. NCBI lineage: Eukaryota > Metazoa > Chordata > Mammalia > Primates > Cebidae > Saguinus > Saguinus oedipus. The sequence goes on along the minus strand of CM063170.1, from coordinate 181,828,408 downwards.
TACTTACTGTACAATTCCATTTATATAACATTTTTGACGTGATGAAGTGATAGAAATGGAGAAGAGACTAGTAATTTCCCCTGGTTAAGGGGTGAGAGTAGGCAGGAGGAGGATGGTGGCAGCTAAAAAAAAAAAGGGCAAAGTGGGGGATCCTTGTGGTGATGAAAATATTTTGCATCTTGACTATATCATTGGCAATATCCTGGTTATCATATTGTACTACAGTTTTATATATATACAAGATGTTACATTATGAGAAACTGGATAAAGCATATATAGTATCTTTTTGCATTATTCCTTAGAATTGCATGTGACTACAATTATCTCAAAATAGAGTTAAATGAAAAAAAAATAGTACTTTCTTACACAGTAGGAAAAGAATATAAGAGGGCATGTTAACTAGAAATGTAATGGTCAGTCTTGCATGGAGCCACATATTTCTTCATATATAGTGTGCCTTCCACAAATCTGGTTATTATCTTTTAGTATCATTTCATGCTTCATCACACAGGATATGTCATTATAATTACTTTTGATACTATTGCTTTACAGAAATTTTAAGGTTAATTTTAATATGTACTCAATTTTCAGAAGAAAAAAGAGATGGAGATTACATGTACAAAGTCTATATTAACTGGAAATGGAGCTGTAATCAAGATTTATAGATGTGTCAGTACAAAAAAAAAGTGACAAACAGTAGGATATAAAATGCCAAAAATCTTTTGCTGGGAGCATTAAAATCTACTGTAAATCAATTTTTCAACCCAAGATACAACAGTTTTCAACTATTAAAATCTCTAGTCTGTATCTCTGTTAAATGGTCTTCTGAATGAGAACTAGAGTTTCTATTGAATTCTCTCATTGAGTTCACAGGGTCATGAGAATTTTTGATAGCTAGAGACTTGATCTAAGAAGCAAAAGTTTTTGAGGTTTTTTACTCCAAGATCTGACACAGACTTAATGGGTAACTTCGAACAAGATATAATATTTCTTTAAAATTTGCTTTTCCTGTCAGGTTTATGAGAATTGCAGATATCAAGGTCCCTCAGTGTCTCTTTTTACCTTCTCTTTGGCCAGACTTACGAAGAACAAACAAGGATAGAAGCCAGAGCCACGGCCCTGACTGATGCAGAAACAACACAACATACATCTATAGGAAGAATCAAGCTACAGCCATCATTCAATGGATGTTAAACCCCTCTTTTCTGTAAAATCCATTTCAGTTCCTGTTATCCCCTCTTCCTTCAGCTTCCTTCATTTGATACAAGCTCCTGAGAACTTCAAGGCCCCACAGAACCGGCTTGCATGAAGTGGGGGTACTCAGTGCCCTGTTTCCTCTGGAGCTGTAGAAAGACACACAAGACATTCCTGAACTACCTTTTCAGCTGTTCACTCTTCTCTACAAGAGGAAAAGGGCAAAGGAAGGATGGGTCCCTACAGTATTTTACTGTATAACTCACGGTTAGTTTTCTGATGAGAAAATCTCTGAGATCATCAAAATAGGAATTGCCTTCTCGGTGAAGAAATGGTTTGCCTTACAGATACTCTACAAAATGTTTCAGATGAATGCCTACTGGGACTGTCAGAAACAGTTTAGCACTCCCTAGAATTTACATATATGTATTTAGGACTTCCCACATTTAAATCATAGTCAGCTAAAGTAGGTGTCAGAATATTGCCCACCATGAATTATCCAAGGCTCTAATAATCATGGCATCTGTTCTGCCTTCCCTTTGCAGTTCAAATAAGCAGAACTTTCCAATGTTGGGGGCTCAAAGTACTGTCAGATGTCTGTAAAGAGGAATCATTTTTAAAACCAGGAGACTTGAATTAAAACCATCATTCTAAGAACCAAAGTAGACTTGGTGAGAAATAAAGCTTCTAAGGAAATGTATTCTATCCACTGTCTGTCAAAACGTAGATATTCCAGAAGATAACTAGGCGTCAGCATTTTAGAGATGGAAGGAGGTAATTCTGCTTCATGTGCCCTACTGTAAGGATGAAGACAAAGGGCACATTGTTAACAATATAAACAGGACTAATAATGGGCACATTGTTAAGGATATAAATGAGACTAAACTTCTTTCTTTTATTTATTCCATCATTTATTCTTTCAATAGACATTATATATATATACACACACATACACATATGTATATGCATGTTTATATATATGAATGTGTATATGTATACATATATCTATATACGCACCTTAATATATCTATTTAGTAAAAGCCTGATATGTGCTTCTGCCACATTTATTCTGTAATGTTCCAGTACAAATTATCCTTACCTTAGAGCACCGTCTCTGAAGAGTAGTCTGTAAGTCATATTTATCAGGATCACCTGGGGAACTATTAAAAATTCCAAGTTCCTGGGCCCTAGTGGAGATGTGCTGTGTAAGAATCACTGGCCAGAACCCAGCTGTCTGCATTTTAGAGACGCCAATGAAGCGATGGCTATATGTACTAGTGTTTGAGAAACAATGCCTTGCTGGGTGTGGTGGCTCATGCCTGTAATCCCAGCACTTTGGAGGCTGAGGCAGGTGGATCACTTGAGGCCAGGAGTTCAAGAGAATCAATGCCTTCTAGATTTTACCTTTTTAGTGATTGCACTCAAGTCTCAGCTGTCAATCTTTGAAGGTAATTTAGCCTTTTAGGGAGACATGACTCTTAACTGATATTTCCCTACTAATACAAATTTCAAGAATATTTAAAATATATAGAACTACATCAAAAATGTATTAACTTATTCACACTCAAATTTTCCAAAATCATCTGTATGACTATTAAGTGAAAATCTAGCCTAAAACTTAAGCTTTCTAATGAGACATTTGTTTACATTCTTGAAAGAAACTTGGCTTTTCCTTAGCCATTGCTTGTGTGCTGTACTAAATGACTTGTCTAGCTAAAGCTGAAAAGTGAGGTGCAAATTTGTTTCCTTCAATCACATGGCTCCTCAAACAATCTAACCATGTGTAGGTATCACAAGACTTCACAAAAGGACTGAGGAGATTCATTTGGGTCGGGACATATTTCTTCTGAAGACTCAGGTTTGAAAAAAGAAATCAGTAGCTTTGTGAACATGCTGTTGCTCCTTAAACACAGCTTATAGTAAGGCATGTGAATGCCTCAAAAATTTAACCTGCAGATTAAATTTATCTTTAAATAAATGGGATTTCAAACTAGAGAAAAGGCAGTGTGATTGTTATAGAATATTGAAAGCTCTATACAACTTCTAAGATTTTAAGTCATGTTTATAAAAATTGCATTGGCACAAAGAAGCAAAATTTTCAAAAAAATTTAGTCAGAATCAACGACTGCAATTTCTGTTTGGGGAGAAAGGAGGGACTCTCGAAAATTTTTCTCCGGTAGCCACGGATATGGAAGGGCAACACCCCTACTTAAAATTTAGATAAGAAAATTCTCGCTACCTTTCCTCAGGCATCCCGCGTCCACCGATTCCTCCTCCGTAGTCGCCGCGTCACTGGCTGGCGTGAGGAAAAATGGCTACAAACTTCCTAGTAGTACATTTAAAGATCTGGTTCGACATGTTTGAATATGACGATGCAGAAAGGAGATTCTAGGAGCAAATTAACTGGCCCGTGGCTGGTGCCTCCCGACAGGAGAATGGCGCCAGAATTATCCTCCGTGATATCGCGAGAGCCAGAGAGACCATCCAGAAATCCCTGACAGGAAGCTCAGGCCCCCAGGCCTTCAGCGGCCCTGCGGAGACCACAGCGAGCTTGTCGTCTGGATCGCCAGGCTGGAAGTGGAGAACCAGAGCCTGCGCTGCGTGGTGCAGGAGCTGCAGCAGACTGTCTGCAAGCTGAAGGCCCGGCTGAACGGGCTGGAGAAGAGCTCGCCCGGCCACCGGGCCACAGCCCCGCAGACTCAGCACGTTTCTCCTGACAACCAACTGGTACCCCCAGCCAAGAAGCCAGCCACACCAGCAGAGGATGATGGGGACAATGACATTGACATATTTGGCAGCGACAATGAGGAGGAGGACAAGGAGGCAACGCAGCTGCGGGAGGAGTGGCTGCGGCAGTACACAAAGAAGGCCAAGAAGCCCACGCTGGTGGCCAAGCCCTCCATCCTGCTGGACATCAAGCCTTGGGACCATGAGACGGACATGGCCTCACTGGAGACCTGTATGCGCTCCATCCAGCTGGACAGGCTGATCTGGGGGTGACTCCAGGGTGGTGCCTGTGGGCTACAGTATCCGGAAGCTGCAGATTCAGTGTGTGGTGGAGGACGACAAGGTGGGGACAGACTTGCTGGAGGAGAAGGAGATCACCAAGAAGCACGTGCAGAGTGTGGACATCGCAGATTTCAACAAGATCTGAATCCTGAGTGTGCGCGTTGCGTGCATGAGGCCCTTGCACGATTAAAAACAGACCGACAAAAATATATATATATTAAATATAAATCATGAATGAACCCATGGAAACTTTTATCTAAAAAGATTCAAATCCAAAGATTCACATACCTTTCAAAATTTTTTGATCTAAAGTGTTGTAGGGGTGTGGCAGTTCCCTATAAAGTAAGAAATACATAAAATTCAAAAACACACACTAAGGAAGCATGGGGGAGAAGAGCAAGAAGGCACTTTAAATACGTGAAGGTTCTCTTCCCGCCCTTGGAATACAAAGAAAGGCAGACAGGCATTTGTCACATTATTTATAAACAATACTGAAGTTAACTCTTTCCCTGAACAACTTGAGTCCCTTTGTAATAAGGAGTAAATAACTATGAGTTTTGAAAACGTGTTGAGTTTATAGCCCACTGGGTTGTCTTTATGGATTTGAGAAAGTTTTCAAGTTTGAGAAATTAGTATTAGACTGAAATGTAGCTTCTGTAAACATTAAAATGCCTTTTTAATGAGTGGCATTGCAAGTACAGTTAGCTATACTTATCAGGTGGCTTTGATTTTCCCATGTATTATTCTACTAGAGTTTTGTAATGCTTTTTTTTTTTCTTTCATTTCAACTTAGTCATGAACAGAGCAATTGAATCTCAGTTACTGAGTCTTGAATAAGTGAGAATTTCTCCCATAAACACTAAAAATTATTTCAATCATTATATTCAAACAAGAAAAGCCATGAACTTAAATGGCACAAATATAAAGTAATTACCTTGGTAACCATATCCAGTCAAATAAAGCTGTCAGTGGTATATACTGTTGTCCCAGGGTATCCTGGGAGATTCGCTCAAAGACCCCTGAAGATACCAAAGTGAGATCTCTAACCTCTCCAATGACACTACTTTCCTTTTTTTTTTTTTTTTAAGTTGTTCTATCTCCCTTGCTCTAGAATAACTAAGTACAGACCTAGCATATGCTTGAGGCAAAACTTTAATGCCTAATCCTACACATCCATATGTATTTGCAAACAACCTATGTACATCCTTCAGTATACTTTAAATCATATTTAGGCTGGGCATTATGTATCACGCCTGTAATTCCAACATTCTGGGAAACCAAGGTAGGAGGATTCTTGAGGCCAGGGGTTTGAGACCAGCCTGGGCAACATAACAAGACCTTTTCTCTACAAAAAATAAAATCAATGAATAAATAAATAAATAAATAAATAACCAGGCATAGTGGCATGCATCTATAGTCCCAGCAACTTGGAAGTCTAAGGCAGGAGGATCACTCAAGCCCAGGGTTTTGAGCTCACCATTACATTCCAGCCTGGGTGACAGAACAAGAGCCTCTCTCTGAAAAAGAAAAAAATAAAAAATATATATCCAGATTACTTCTAATACATAGAACAGTGTAAATGCTTTATAAATAGTTGTTATAATGTATTGTTTTTAAGTTTTTTATTATTTTTATTGCTATATTATATTTATTGTTTTGTTTGTATTCACCCAAGACTGGTTGACTCTGAGGATACAAAACCTCTGGATACAGAGAGCCAACTATAATTTATGTTACCTTCTCACTTAAAATGGTGAACATAGAATTTCATTTTTACAACCAAATGGTGGCACAACAGCAAGGATTCATGTCATTCCAGGGCCCTCAATAGTAATAAAGCCTTCCAAGCATGGGTGTTTTAATGCTGGCTGGAGGCCGAATGCAGTCTGATCCACTTCCTAGGGGTAGTTTCAATGTTACCATTCAACATTCAGTGAGAAAATGCCTGGGGAAACACCAGCATCCATGTGGATTGCACCATAAGGTTTTAACTTTTGAGAATTTGTTATGTTATCCAATATGCTCTCTCTCATTGGCTTTCCATTTCACTTCTCTCCAGGGGACAGGGAAGCTTATAAGAAGAGCAGTATTTATGCAGAATAATTCAGAAGTGAAGCTTTCAAGGAATGAAATATGTATGTTGACCAGTGAAAAGGAAACTGCTCATCTTCCCAAGACTCATGAATAATCCTTGTTTACTCCGTAATAGCTATGAATTTATCAAATGCACATGCACACACACTCTCAGGTACTTGCTGGAATTATGATTGAGAAACCCTGTGCTGCCATCTTGTTGGAAAAATTAAATAATATGATTTGTGATTCAAAACATTGTTTTGATAGCCTGGAATTATCAAAATTAAGGATGGTAATAATCTGGTAATTAACAGCAATTTCTTTTATCACCACAGAAATGACATGATACAAACAACAGTGACCTATAATTTCCTTCACATGAGGTTTGCATATATTATCACTAAATTTGTAATTACCCCAGCAGTCACCCAAAATATTGCTTATCATTTGCTCATAAGATGTCAGGGATGTTAAAGTGGACTGGATCACCTAGTTTTCTAGAGCTATTGAACAAAAGGTCATTGCAAAAGAGAAAACTAAACATAGAGTGACAAGTACAGCAAAAAGGTAATTAGTGTCTTTATAACTTTCTTGCTAACTTTTTGGTAATAGACAAGTATGTATATATGCAGAATTTTTTAAAGCCAATTTATTTCGCTTTTGTGTTGCCTCCACAGTAATTAAAACTGGAATTAAATAGCAGAGGGTTAAAAAGTTAAACAAAATAAACAGTAACTGAATTCTAATAGAGTTTTATTTCTCTCTGGATCTATGCCTGGATTTTCCTTTGGTGTAGAGGCAATTTGTGAATGAACATCTTGCTGCCAGGGAGGCTTTCATTTGAGCTTTCAGAACTCAGATTTCTAACTTCTCCAAGGACACTGTACTTTCTGGTTTTTTATTAAGTAGCTGCTAGCTCCCTTTCTGTAAAATAACTAACAGAATACAGGACTAGAATATGCTTGAGGCAAAACTTCAATGCCTAATCCTACATATTCATATTCTATACACATCTCTAGATCATCCATTCTACTGACATTAAAAGAATATCAGCACTAACTCTTTACATGTGAATTGAACATCACAGTTTGTAAAGTCTCTTCATACATGTTTGTAACACACTTGACAGATAGCGCATATGAATCTTGTAAGGCAGCATGGGTGTTACATGCCCACTTCAGAGGCGAGGAAGCCTGAAACTCAGTTGATGTGATTTGCCTAACAGCCAGGAAGGGGTGGACTTTAGGGACAAGTATACTACCTGGTTCTCTGTGAACAGCCATTTTCACTACTTAATAGCCTGTATTTGTCCACAACATTTGTTTTCAGTTTTTTAAGATGGATTTTAGCATTGTTTTAGATTCTAGGTTCTAGGCAAAATACAGTTATTTTCATGAGGATTTGATAAATATATAGATTAAGTTAGACAAAATTGGCACGTATAATAGGGCTTTAAACAGTTTTCTACATACAAACAACAATTTCTGTTCATTTGCATCTAAATATTTTAATTTTTAGTTGCTATTAGAAACACTTTCAGTTATATGATCTAATTAGTATTTATATATAGAAAAGATACTGATTTTTATAGATTGATTTTTTTTTTTTTTTTTTTGAGACGGAGTTTCGCTCTCGTTACCCAGGCTGGAGTGCAATGGCGCGATCTCGGCTCACCGCAACCTCCACCTCCTGGGTTCAGGCAATTCTCCTGCCTCAGCCTCCTGAGTAGCTGGGATTACAGGCATGCGCCACCGTGCCCAGCTAATTTTTTGTATCTTTAGTAGAGACGGGGTTTCACCATGTTGACCAGGATGGTCTCGATATCTTGACCTCGTGATCCACCCGCCTCAGCCTCCCAAAGTGCTGGGATTACAGGCTTGAGCCACCGTGCCCGGCCTATAGATTGATTTTTTTAGAAGCTACTAGCTTACTGAATTCCCCTAATTTTTAAAATTATTTTGGATGTTCTATGTAAACAATAATATTCATGCAAATAATTATTTTCTTCTCATTTCAAACATTTTTGCTCTTTATTTCTTTTTCATATTTAATAATATTTGCTACTGTGTTTCCAAAACAGTGGTGAAAAATAATGGCAATAACTGCCAATCTTGTTTCTGTTACTATAGATAAGTTTGCATTTTCTAGAATTGTAAATAAGCAGCAACCTATAGTGTGTACTCTTCTTTCTAGCAATGGCCAGGGCAGGAGAGGTGAGGTAGGGCAGGTGGTAAGTATTGCAAAGAGATGCAAAAAATGTTTTAGGGGTGGTGAATATGTTCATTATTTTATACACAGTAATCGTTTCACAAGTGTAAACATATGTCAAAACTTATATACTTTAAATATGTGCAGTTTAAATATATGCAGTTTATTTAATCATAAAAGAAATCAATCACACCTTAATAAAAATGTAAAAAATCATAGCAATAGTGAGTATCCTTCTCTTGTTTCTGCCTTTGGTTTAAGATATGTCTTTAGATTAGATTGGCCAGATGATGATTGATTGATTGATTGATTGATTGTGTATATTTCTTATATTAAAGAACTAATCATCTACAGTATTCTTACTTTCTCATTTTTTGGCATCAGAAATACATGAAAAATATTGCCAAATACCTTTTTGGCAATATTTAAATGATTGGCAGTGGTGGTGGTGGTTGTTTTCATTTATCCAAGAATATATTATATTATCAATAGATTTCCTAATATGAATAACCCTTCTATTCTAGAAATGAGCTATAATTGTTTATGGAATATTTATAACTATTGAATTTAATTTGTTAGTGAAATAATTTTTTTTCACTTCAGGGTTATGTATGTTCTGAGAGATTTGCCTAACTATTTGAAAATTATCCATGGTAAGTTCATCCTGGAAATCAAAAGCAATGGATGTGCCAACCAACTTACTTTAACACAAATAATATCATAACAAGATAATTATCTTAATAACATAGTCTTGAAAACAACCTAAACAATATCTAAAATGTGAAAAGAACAAAAGAACAAGGTTAACATCCTTTTGGGTGGTTACATTACTCTGAAAATTACCTCAATTCTCTACTTCATTTTCAATGTGGATAGGCTGAATACCCTTCTTACTAGAGGAAGAGAGCACCTAAGGTACTGAGAGTTTCCAAAACCTTTTTAGTCATCTTTAGCAGATTCCTTATCTGTTCAGTGATCACATTAATGTGATCTATCTAACACAGAACAGTCTTCCTCAGAGAGTACCCCCCTGACAAGCAGCATTAGCCTCACCTGAGAAGTTGTTAGAAACACAAATTGTTGGATCCACTCCAAGCCTACTGAACCAGAAATTCTGTGATTGGGCACAGCAGTCTGTGTTACCATCCTAGTAATTGTGATGCACACTATAGTTTGAGAACAACCCATATACAAGTACTCTTGAGTTTAGCTCTTCAATCAACTTCTTTAACTTAATATCCTAAGCTACTTCCATTCTTTTCAAAAGAATTCTGAATTATTTGAAGACAGTCAATGTTTTTAATCAAAGCTCATGGCCCAGCAGAGTACAAATGGCACTAACAGACTTGTAATTGTTTTTACATTTTTTTTAAAAAGAGGAATTTTTTTAATTTTCAGGTATAGCTTCAAGAAAAATGGATCTTTTCAACTTTTTGGAAACTAAGAAATTTCTTTCTGCATGTATACATACTTGTCTTTTACCCAAAAGTTAGCAAGAAAGTTATAAAGACACTAATTACCTTTTAGCTGTACTTGTCACACCGTGTTTAGTTTTGTCTTTTGCAATGACCTTTTGTTCAATAGCACTAGAAAACTAGATGATCCAGTCCACTTTAACATCCCTGACATCTTATGAGCAATTTAGCACACACTACCCCAAAATGTGGCACCTTGGCATTTCAGAAAACAGAAACAGGAAGTTCACTTTCACCTTCCCTCATCCTTCTCCCCTGATTCAGGTCATAAATCCTAGGAAAGATTATCTGACCTTACTCTGAAGCAGTTCACAGGAACTTCCTTAAGAGGTGCCTTCCCTGTACCCAGAGCAAAGTAACATCCTTATCTCCGAAGATATAACAGGATCACAAAGAAGAATCTGAACAATTCTTACTAAATTCTTCCTGGTTTATTACCATTAAATCATACCTTTAAATCCAATCATACTTCTCTATTTCATCCACTTATTCATCAAAGCTAGTATAAAAAATATATGGGTTATTCCAGTTCTTCTGGTCTTTATATCCTTATGAAGCCTCCTATGTCATGTAAAACTTATTATAAATAAATGTCATGCTTTCCTTTTGTTGATTTGTCTTTTGTTGTAAGAACCCATTCATACATCTGGATGGGTTCAGAAAAAATATATCTCCTCCCCTACAATGAAGCAATATAAATGAATGCTAGTAATGAATAAACTAGGTATTTCTTAATGAACTTCAGTGGCAGCAAGCAATATGCACATTAAATAGTCAGCCTCCCAAAAAAAGCAAAAACAACTTGGTAAATTATCTCAGCAACTCATTATCAGGCAGCAAAGAGGACTCAAGAAGTGTAAAACTATAAACTGGGAACCAAGCACATTGACAAAGCAGTAATGTTTTTTAAAAACCAGCTGAGATGAAGATTATGAGAAAGTAGGTTGTTGAGCACAGAAAACAAACTCAAAGGAAAGGCATACAAAAATTGGAGAACAGAGGGCAAGAAGGGGCAAAGGAGATCCACACATAAAACAAAAAATATTAGCATAAGAATTTGTGGAAAAGACCTGGGCTTCACTGAGGGAAACCGCTTTCAGGATTAGGAATCCTTCAGCTAAGAGACAGTTTACTTTTTTAATTGAGCTACAGACAAACGAAGAGGTAAAAAGGTGCCAAAAGCTAGAGTCAATATAAAATGAAAGAATAAAGTAAGTGCTTTTGTTGTTAAATAAATGGCCTCTAACTGAGCCATTTTTGAATAATTTTGTTTCATTCATGTGATACAAATAATTTAACAGCATCTGTGGCTTCTTCCCTTAGCTCTAGATTCTCCTCTGTGTCCCCCTTCCTTCTTTATCCCTTTCCCTTTCTATCTGCCTCGTTGATGAATTTCATTGTTACGGCTATTTGCCTACAATCACCATTCTTTATTATTGTACCTTGTTTGCACAAAAGAAGTCCTTGCTGTTATTTTATTTTCATTAATGCTTCCATCTTGAAATTTTCAAAAATGCAGTTTTAAACAGAGGATGCTCCCAGATTTGCCCTTGCATCATGACAGAGAACATTTCAGCCCTAGCCAGTGGCGTGCCCATGGAAACTAGGAGTCATTGTATCCTAGGAAACTATGGCAACCAACAGAGACAAACTGAAAACAGGCCCATTGTCATCATTTTTAACAAGTCAAAGATGTGAGTATCCTCTACAATGAATTCAACTGTCATTTGCCAAAGAGAAGATGCAATTCGAGTTGGCTCCAATAATTAAAACAGATAAGTATTTGAAAGCATACACATATGATTGATTTTATTCCTATTGTTCTTTAACAATAAACACTTATTAAATGGGTTCTAAAAATAACCAGGAAAATCAACAGATATAATCAGCTCTTATGAGAAACTTCTTCCACATTATTATTAAATACATTGCACTATCAGTGTTCTAGCAATTTATCTGTGTACACAAATAAGTGGTTGTTATCACAGCACAAAGATGCCCAGAGATAATTCTGATTTCTTCTGTGGTTTTGTGCATCAAAAGTTACTTGAATAATGAATTTAGATTCTGTTTGGTTTATCCACTTTGGGCTCCCAATTATATTGAGAATCTTCTTCAGACTCTACTAAATAGTTTAGCTGTCTAATCAAACCAAGTTAATGAGAGGCCATATAGGTCATCCATGTAGATATAGCATCTATTATTTTGACAAATGAGTTTACATCATGAAAGCAGAACTCCCACTGCATTTCAGTTTGTTTGAGTTCATTTATTTTGCGTATCACGTGTACTTTAATTCCAAAACTTTTCTCCCCAAGGAAATCTAGGTCATAGCTTTCATTTTCCTTACAAAAATAGAGCTGGGTAAAACAATGTTTACAAGAAGTCTTCATGCCTGTGTGTGTGGCTGTGTATGTGTGTGAGTGTGTATGAGTGTGAGTGAGCATGCACATGCATATGTATTTATTATTTTGAATCTAAACTTTTTTACAACATGTCAAATGATCTTTATTAAATTTTAGTCACTCCCAAAAACAAAGGTTAGAGAATAGAGTGGCACATTCGTGACGGTGATTTGCAATCTTGTAAGTGTATCCCCACAAGTAAAGTGCTACACAAAGGAAAGAACCAAAAGATCCTAGATGAGAAACAGTTATCTGCAGAACTCATGCATTTGATAAACTCTGGTCTGTTCCTTGGTTAAAGCAGGAAACCAGAAAAGTCAAACATACATTCTAAGTATTTCAACTTAAATATGAAAAACAAAGTAATTCACAAATATTTCGTTCAAGGTCTTTCGTTTGATAATGAGCCCACTGATTAGAGTTTCCTATCATCTTTCTTGGAGTAATGTATTATCTATAATTTCAAATTTTAGTTCTTTAAAAAATACTGAAAACTCAATATTCTGTGAAACAATGGAAGTATAATATCTTTATAGATTTTTACATGTTTCAATCTTTCACCAATTTCTTGCTCACATCTATTTTGGCAGCATTATTTATTAGAAAATTACTTTTCTATATATGTATTTCGCAGATGATATTTTCTTAATTCCAAATGTATTCATCCATTTACATAATATTCAATTAAATCACATAATTCTTAAAACAGTCAACTGGAATTAACAGGTTTGAGAACAAGCAAAGTAAGTATAATCAGAATTATACAGACATACTAGGGAGTGGCCTATTATCCATGAATATTCAGAGTAGCATGAGAAATACTGTATTATGTTCTAGAAAAGATATTGAGGTACAAATTGGTTGTTCTGAGACTAGCGAAAAGAGTTTCTACTGTATATACTCAATTGTGGGGTGGGCAGTAGCAGGCTGCAGAGGTTATACCTTAGTGGTATCCAGGAACCCCACGTGAGTGTAGGGATTGGACCAGAAGTGAAGCTTATCAACATGCCCCCCAGTTGTATATTTAATAAATTTAGGACAACCTTATACATGCTGTGTGTTGACACATAATCAAATCTATATTTTATTCAAGTGTAAAGAGGTATAAAATAAAGTACTGGGCCCACTCAAAAATAGTAGAGACCAAGAGAGAAAAAATAACATTTTGAAAATTCAGAAGAAAAAGGTGCCTTTGAAAAATGATCTGTAATATGAAGAAGAAAGTTCCAGGAAATTGCATGTTCAGGATAATGCAAAAATTACCATCATAATAAAGCTGAGGAGGAACTTGTAAGAGATACAACAGATAAATGAGAAAAGAATACCTGACTGGAGAATTAATGGCTTAAAATAAAAGCAATAAAATTTATTTTGGAGTAAACAAAGGGAAAGACTATGTGAAAAATCAAATGAGAGACAGAGAGGAAAAACTCAAGGAGGTTTCCCAAAATTCAGAAGAACACAATGACAAAGTTTATAGATAGAAAAGAGAAACAAAATTAAACATGAACAATTTAGGTTCCCAAAAAACATAATAGAACAAGTGCAACAAAAATCAATAATGACAGATATAATAGAAGAAATTTTTCCTAAGCTGATAAAAAGATTCATTTATGTAGAGAAAACTTGTTATACCATTTGGAAAAAAAAAAAGGTTAATATTGTTTTTGCCCTTTTCCACCTTTTCCTATTTCATTTACAAGTTGAAGCCTTGTTCTTATCCAAATCTCCTCTGTGAAATCTTTATTTTTAAAATAGTTTTCCATACCTCGCCTCAGCCAAACTTAATTGCTCTTTCAGCTATCAGAATTTAAAACTCTTTTCCTTAGCTTTAGAGCATAAGAAAGTTAAATTTTATAGTTAATCATTTGTTACTGTCAGATATATGACTCTTGGTACTATTCAAACAGGGAATAAAGATTCTTTCCATTAATCTTGAGGCATTACAAAATAATACCTGAATAAATGCTTCATAGTAAAAATAGAATAGATCATACTTCTCAATAAAAAATAGTAAATGAATTTGAAAATTAGGACAAAACACAAATCTCTCAAAACCATTATTTTAAATGATTGTTGACCCAAAAAAGAAAATCAATCCTTTAATTATAGTCAGTTCAGAAACTATTTTTTTATTTTTTATTATTTATTTATTCATTTATTTATTTTAAGATAAAGTTTTGCACCTGTTGCCCAGGCTGGAGCACAGTGTGCTATCTTGGCTCACAGCAACCTCCGCCTCCCAGGTTCAAACAATTCTCCTGCCTCAGTCTCCCGAACAGCTGGGATTACAGGCATGCACCACCACACCTGGCTAAATTTATATTTTTAGTAGAGACAGAGTTTTTCCATGTTGGTCAGGATGGTCTCAAACTCCTGACCACAGGCTATCTATCCTCTTCGGCCTCCTGAAGTGTTGGGATTACAGTTTCCAGGCCACCGTGCCTATTAAAGCTTTTTTTATTTTTTTTCTGAGTGTAGGCTTACCCATATTCTATAATTTTAGGATATGGTAAATTTTAGAAAAACATTAAAGTTATCTCTCAAAGTTAAATTTATAGGTTATGGGTAAGCCTACAATCAGAAAAAAAAAAAAAAATAGCTTTAAATTACTATGAAATTCAAGACTTTTGAATGAGAGTTGTAAAATTAACCTGAAGAAGAGGAAGAGGACAATGAATATGTTTAAAAGAAGAATCCAAAGATCATCATTACTATTTCTTGAATCCTAACTATGGGACCAACACTATGCCAAAATGTTTATTTTTATTGTCCGATTAAAACCTTGAGACAGGCCGGGTGCGGTGGCTCAAGCCTATAATCCCAGCACTTTGGGAGGCCGAGGCGGTGGATCACGAGGTCAAGAGATCGAGACCATCCTGGTCAACATGGTGAAACCCCGTCTCTACTAAAAATACAAAAAATTAGCTGGGCATGGTGGCGCATACCTGTAATCCCAGCTACTCAGGAGGCTGAGGCAGGAGAATTGCCTGAACCCAGGAGGCGGTGGTTGCGGTAAGCCGAGTTCACACCATTGCACTCCAGCCTGGATAACAACAGCAAACTCCGTCTCAAAAACAAAACAAAACAAAACAAAACCTTGAGACAATTCTGTGGAGTCAATACTACCACCTTCAACTTAGCAGCTGAGAAAACTGAGGCTCAGGAAAGCAACAGTAGAATGGCTAAACCTCAGAGCTGGATGTTTGCAAAATGGATACTGAAAAAAAATAAATTCTGCAAGGATTTATCAGGTAGAATAAGATATCAAAAATGAAACATAACCAGATAGCACAACAGGATTATGGTCTATAATAATTTATACATTTCAAAATAACAAAAAGAGTATATTTGGATTGTTTGAAATAGAAAGGATGAATAGGTAAGGGGATGAATACCTTATTTTTCATGATGTTATTATCACACTCTGCATGTCTGTACCAAAATATTTCATGTGCCCCTTCAATATATACAGCTACCATGTATGCAAAAAAACTAAAACTCAAAAAAAAAATTTTAAATATACCCAGAGAACTATAGATTTTTAAATCCTATAGAAAATATTTTATAAAATGTGAATATATTTTACTGTATGTAAAAACCTTGATAATGTATGATGTTTTAGAAAGTATAAATTATCATATTTAACCCAAGAAGAATTAGAATCCTAAATATAATAATAATCCCTCAAGAAGTTGAAAATGCTGACAAAGAACTACTCTAATATTTAACATAATCCCAATGAAAGTTTCAATGAGATCTCCTGAAGAACTTGAAAGATGATCCTGATGATCAACAAGAAGAAAAAAAAACAAGAATAACCCAGATCTTTTTTTCATTAGAAACTAAAAATACAAAAAATTAGCTGGGCATGGTGGCACATGCCTGTAATCTCAGCTACTCAGGAGGCTGAGGCAGGAGAATTGCCTGAACCCAGGAGGCAGAGGTTGCGGTGAGCTGAGATCACGCCATTGCACTCCAGCCTGGGTAACAAGAGTGAAACTCCGTCTCAAAAAAAAAAAAAAAAAAAAAGAAAAGAAAAGAAAAAAGAAATGAATAATGAATGAGAGAGAAATTATCCTTTTGTTTAAACCATATTATAAAACCATAGTAATTAAAACTTAGCGGCACTGTGGAAAAACAGTGGGTTGAATCAATGAATTGGAGTGGAAAATCATAAATAGATCAAAAATAAGCATATGATTGAGGTATCAATTCAAATAAAAAAGGATGGGTTGCCAGGTGCGGTGGCTCACCCCTATAATCCCTGCACTTTGAGAGGCCGAGGCAGGTGGATCACCTGAGGTCAGGAGTTTGAGACCAGCCTGGCCAACATGGCAAAAACCTGTCTCTACGAAAAAATACAAAAATTAGCCGAGCATGGTGGTGGGCACCTGTAATGTCTACTACTTGGGAGGCTGAGGCAGAATTCCTGGAACCTGGGAGGCAGAGGTTGAGGTGAGCAGAGATTGTGCCATTGCACTCTAGCCTGGGCGACAACAGGGAGACTTTGCCTCAAAAAAAAAAAAGAAAGAAAAAGGATAGGTTCTTTAATACATTATATTTGAAAACTGTTTATTCATTTTGGGGAGTAAAGATGAATAAACTTCTTTAAATTTTATACTAGAATAATTTCCAGATAGATTAAGGATATAAACACATTTAAAAAAAAACTATTGAACCTTTAAAAACATATAGGCAAATATTTACATAATATTTAGTGAAGATACTTGTTTCTTTCCTAAAAATGTGAAAATATACAGAAACCATAAAGGAAAAAAACTGATCGATTTGACTATGCCCAAACTATATATATGTATATACACACACATACTTCCACTTCCACGTTTTTATATTGTTAAGTTAATATCACTCCCAACTTAACAATATAAAAAAGATGACCTACAAAATCCTAATTTCTCTGGAGCTGAGCAATCTAGGCAATAAGTGAACTAAATTCCAAAGAGAGATAAACGCTTCCAAGCACAGAGAAGACATATAATTCTTTGATCTTTGACAGAGCATGAGAATAAGAAGTAGCCAGCATACAAGCAAGTAAGGAGAAATCAACTAAAATTTTAAAAAATTCATTAGGGCCAAGCAGGGACTAGAGTGTCAGTATAGAATAGCCAGAAACTCCAGACTCATAGGCATAACTGTGGGCTCCCTGGCTCCCTTGCTTTCCCACAAGATAGCATGGAGGCAGGACAAAGGAGGCAAAAGAGAATCTCCCACCTCTACCCCACAAACTTAGCCTGATGATGGAGCCTGCTGGAGGTGATCCTCCAGCTGCTGGGGAGAGGAAAAAACACTGCCTATTTTCCCAACCTTTCTCTCCTATGAAGCAGATGCCCTAGCTGCCAGCAGAGGGCAGCAAACTCTCCTGCCCCAGGCCCCAGGCATACACTCATTACTTGCCAGGAGGGACAGAAACAAGACAAGTCTATCACTGGGGAGGAGGTGAGAAGCCATCTTTCCCACAGGATGTAGGAAAAGAGCCACTGTTACTGGGAAAACAGTAAAAGCAAAAGATTTCTGCTCCTGGGAGAGGCACAGAAAACTCTCATCTACCTTCCTTTCATTCTCACATGTACCTAACTCTAGCCCTTCTGTTCTCATGAGCAAGTTTATACTCACTTTAGCACATTTTTAAAAATTGAAGTAAGATTCACATAACATACAACTAACCATTTTAAAGTATACAATTCAGTGGCATTTAGTACATTCGCAGTGTCCTCAACAATCACCCTTATCTGTTTTCAAAACATTTTCATTACACCTGAAGAAAACTCATTAATATTACACAGTCATTCTCCACCACCACCTCAGCCCCTTGCAATGATTAATCTCCTTCCTACCTCTATGGACTAATGTATTACGGATAGTTCATATAAAAGGAATCATATAATATGTAGCCTTTTGTGACTTGCTTCTTTCACTTAACCTAATGTTTTCAAGGTTCATCCATGTCATAGCATGTATCAGTCCTTCATTTGTTTTCAAGGCTGAATAATATTCCATAGCATGGATATACCACATTTTGTTTATCCATTCAACTGCTGATGGACATCAGGGTTGTTTCCACCTTCTGGCTATTGTGAACAGTGCTGCTATAAATACTCTTTCAAACTATTATGCCAGCTGTTCTTAATACCTGGAACTCCTTTCTGGAGAATCACTGCACACCTGGCTTCTTGTTGTCGTTCAGGTCTCACCGTAAATGTTACCGCTTTGAATCAGTTTCACAGTCACAGTTCCAATGTAGCTCCCCAGGCACTGGCTGCCCCAGTTCTCAACTTAGCATGTCTCCCTAAGATTCTTCTGTTTGTTTGCTTATTGGTTCTCCCACTAGAATTATATCCTCACAGAAGAAAGGAAACTTTCTGTCTTGTTTCATACTTTCCCTTCACCCCTTGAAGAGTTCCTGGTACATAATAGGTACTCAATAAATACCTATTAAACGAATGAATAAATTGGATAAACAATACACAATATTTTTTTCCTGTCAGTTTGACAGAGATTTAAAAGAGCCCTGTCAATCAAAAGAACTACAGTGGGTCTCCAGAAAAGAGCCGCTTGCCACTGCCAGAGGGAAGATGACATGAAGCAAACTTCCTTGAGAGCAATTTGGTGATAAATATCTAAAAGCTGAAAACTACATATTCTTTGGACCAGTCATCATCTACTTCTGCATATTTACAGTAAAAACAGACAAAACCAAAAAACCAAAAAACTAGATCTCAAAGATGTAGACCAAAGGATGTTTTGGCAGCATTTTAAAAATAGCCAAAGGATAAGTCCATATGCTATCTAGTCATAGGAGACCAGTGGTACTACAGGAAATCAATACAAGGAACTGCATGTGGTCATTACAGGGTATAATATGAATACATATTTATTAGTATGAAACTACATTCATGGTTTTTGCTGATTAAAAGAGCTAGGTACAAAAATATGTAAAGAAGGAGCTAATTTTGGTAAGAAATGATATGTATGGTGATGTGAAAGGGAGACCAAAAGAGAAAAGAATGATAATCATTATGATTGGGGGATATGATAATTGCAAATGTTTTGCTTTTTTGACTAATCATTTTTATTCTTACATCTTCCAAAAAACACCTTTTAGTTATAATTATAGCTGGGCACAGTGACTCATGCCTGTAATCCCAGCACTTTGGGAGGCCAAGGTGGGTGGATCACCTGGGGTCAGCAGTTCAAGACCAGCCTGGCCAACACAGCGAAACCCTATGAGGAAGACCCTTAATCGTCATAAGCTTCTAAGAGCCCTTCCCCCTAGACTTCTACATTGCATTTCAATAGGAGAAGTAAAGGCTGGCAGATCCGGGTACCACGCTTAATGTCACTCCTATAGATCGCAGGCACGGTATGGAAGAATCTTTCCAGAAAGCATTGTTTTTGCTTAACATTATCAGTTCCCCACCTAAGTCATGTACCCCATGCCTACTCCATGGATCAAGATGTTTTCACATGTAATGTCTAAGCTTGTGAGCCTTTAAAAGGGGACAGGATTTTCTCTTTGGGGAGTTTTATTAGGGCATTTCAGGCCTGCTGCAGCTCCCAGCCAAATAAATCACTTCCTTCCCAGTTCGGTGTTTGAGAGGTTTGTTTGATGCCATTTTCCTACTTCACTATCTCTACTAAAAATACAAAAATAAGCCGGGTGTTGTGGCACATGCCTGTAATTCCAGAAACTTGGGAGGCTGAGGCAGGAGATTCACTTGAACCCAGGAGGCAGAGGTTGCAGTGAGCTGAAATTGCGCCATTGCACTCTAGCGTGGGCAAAAGAGCGAAACTCCTTCTCAAAAAAAAAAAAAAAAAGTAATTTTAATAACAAATGATGTAAATAAATAAAAATAATCTTGCCAGGCATGGTGGCTCACGCCTATAATCCCAGCACTTTGGAGGCCAAGGTGAGCAGATCATGAGGTCAGGAGATCAAGTCCATTCTGGTTAACACTATGAAACCCCATCTCTATTAAAAATACAAAAAATTAGCCAGGCATGGTGACAGGTACCTGTAATCCCAGCTACTCAGGAGACTAAGGTAGAAGAATTGCCTGT
This sequence comes from Saguinus oedipus, assembly GCA_031835075.1. Taxonomy (NCBI): domain Eukaryota; kingdom Metazoa; phylum Chordata; class Mammalia; order Primates; family Cebidae; genus Saguinus; species Saguinus oedipus. The sequence goes on along the minus strand of CM063170.1, from coordinate 181,807,959 downwards.
ACCCAGGAGACAGAGGTTGCAGTGAGCAGAGATAGGGTCACTGCACTCCAGCCTGGGAGACAGAATGAGACTGTCTCAAAAAACAATCATTATCATCATCTTAGGTACATAATGCCATTAGTTCTTTCTCTTGAAAACACGGAAGCAGAAATAATATTCTTTTCTGAGACATGTATATCATTTAAGTAGACACCAAATTCAGGTGGAATTTTCTGAATTTCAGAATACTTAAGAGTTTCTATATTGACTCATCTTGAGTGTAATCAGTAACTGTTTTTCCTCTTATAATTTCCAACACTATTAACACATTGTGACAGATAATATATACATTATCTCATTGTCAATGATCTTTGAATGTTATAAAACATGCCAATGATTCACCCTTCAGGAACTCTTTTGGAGTCAGTGCACTAGGTCATAGACACACAGGACATTTTTAGGGCATGCTGCCTATTATGTCTCCAGGGAAATCTGAATTTAAAACTTTCTTAGGGAAGCAACAGTTTTGCCTTCTGCTAAACACTACGCAGGTGGAAAGCACATGAATATGCTTGGGAAATGAAACTCTAGAATCCAGGAATAGTTAGGCAGCTTGCAAAGATGCTTATCTAGGATCAGAATGCAACCACAAAAGAAGTTGAGCAATGCAAGGCATGGTGTTCAGTTTGGACAGAGTTAGACAGGTCTTGATGCTTATAAGGGCAAAACAAGTTTACGAGCGTAAATGTGTGGTGAGGAGGGTGTGGCAGCTGTGTGAGTGCAAGCAGGCAAGCGGTAGGTTAATGCAGATGAAGAGCATGGTGATTCTGGGCCACCAGCTGATTTACTGGGGTGATAAGGATAGAAATCAAGACTGGAGCCTCTGTGCAAAACACAGATCAATGCTCTGGAAAAGGAAAAGTCTATGGCTTGAAGGCACAGCATGGTTTGGACTTATCTCTGGCACACCACCTGCCTGATCTAGGACAAACAGTTTAACTTGCAGCTCTGACTAAACTAGGGCTGCAGCTGCTGCCTTGTCAAGATTAAGCAAGAGAAGTGGTTGTGTTCATCTTGGCTCAAAGGAGGGAGTGGGGCATAGGTGATTTCTCCTGGGAGGGGCAAAAAAGGCAGACACTGATGCTTAATTGATATAAAAGTGAATAAAGCAGATCCAAGACAACAAAGTGCTTAACACGTCATCAGGATGGAAAATTATAACAATAGAGATAAAGAACTTTAGGTATAGAGAAAATGGGGAGGGTGTGTTTTGAATTGTAGAGGAAGACAGGCTGCTGCAAGTCTTGAAGGTCCAAATGCTGTGTTCAGACTTTATCTTATAGGCATGGGGAAGCCGTCATAGTTTTTGAGCAAGGGGATGGCATCATAAAGGTAACATTTTAAAGTGGTGGCTCTAGTTATAATGAGTAGGGAGAGGCTGGTGTGTTTTTTTAAGCATCATCTCCCTCTTCCTTGTTGGAGTTTTTCCATTTTTCCTTCAGTGTCCTCAGATTCCTAACTCTGCTCTGTCCATATACACCAACGTGCCAGCACTCTAGGGCCTTGACATTCCAGAAAGGAGTACAGCGAAAAGGGCAGCAAGTGTGACCATAGCAGTAACAATAAATATCATTTTCTAGCCAAGTGGAGCTCACAGTTGAAAACAAACTTCAATTCATTTGGGGATTTTTTACCAATATATAGTCTGTCACTCTTCACATCTCATTTTCAAAGTTCAAGAACCATACCTGCTAATGGACAAGTACTCAGATGTTATTTAAAATGTTTGATAATTTGTTGTAAAATCAATGGAAGCCAGAGAACCAAAGAAAAGAATCTTCAAAGTTGACTTCATAAAAAAGTCAACTTAAGTATGAATTAACTACATCTAATTAGGATAATTCTTTAAAATATCAAGCACTAAAATGACAAAAATGAATGGCCATAGTCTTTCCAACATGCTTCCTAATATGTGAACCTCCCAAGAACTGTTTAATCTTAGAGAGCCATGAACTTATCTCTGTGTTGTATATTTCATGTGGTGATGATGAGTTATTAGAATATGTGTCCCCCATTCCCAACTCCTTTCTCTCTCTTTGGGATTATGTCCATCATTCTCTTTATTTGTATTATCTTTCAGATTCCTGGAGTTGTTCAGTCCTAAACCTAGGAAACTTGAGGGCCTTAATGTTCTATGAAGTAACAACAATATTGTGGGGATGGCAATAGAAACAGTCATCAGTAGTGGCAACATTCTATACACATTCTATCACTACATCACTAATTGCAACATGACCATAAAGCTGTGGAACTTGAAAAAGAAAAGAGATGATGAGGTCATCTAGAGCATTAGTCAGTATTTCTAATTGCTAGCATACAGTTCCAAGGTTTCTAAGAGAAACCCTTATTTTCAGGATTTTATAACTTGGCACTTGTGATCCACTGTAGACTTAAACTCGACATGAAAGGCCCCAGGCATAGGAACATAATTAATATATTCTGAGTTATATAAAAAGGGGGCCACTAACATAAACTCCAATGATTCACAAACGACTCTGTTTTAAAATGACCTTTTTCAAACAGCCATTCCTCAGGTGCTTATGCAGCCATCAGTGCCACAGTCGTCCCCATCCATCACCCACAGAGAATTCTGGAAGGCAGGAGCCACACACATGGTCAAATAATCTCATAGGCTCTTGGCTAGGATATGTTTTTTCAGGCCAGGTCTCTATGTCTATTGTTTCAAGGCCATGAAAATGGTCTGCATATTAAGGATTTTATTACTACTTAATTTTTTAAAATGTGAATTTGTATCAAAAAATGTGATTTAAATACATTTTGTGGCAGTTACAGCACTTTTCTTCTCTCATCGGCACTACACTCTCCTGGTGATGACTGGAGGCGACAATTAAACAACCAGCTGCCCTTGGCTAGCCTCTGCTCAGGGTGTTCAAAGCCCATCAGATGATTCTCAACATGTCATTATTATTGCTAAGCAACAACTGACTACAACCAACTGAGTAAAGCAAATGGTGTTTTAGAAATTCTACAGAAAATCACCATTGTGCAGAGACCCAGAGGACTACCTGAGGAAAGAGAGGTGATAATAATAGAGCAGTGTTGATGACAGTAATGACAGTGGTGTTTATTTTAGGATACGCTCACAAATAAGAAAGTCAGCAATTCACTGTGCACCACTCAAACTGACACGGGCAGATTTTCTTAGCCTATACATATGTGTTAACCATTTACACATATAAAAAGTCAGGCTATGATTCTCATCTAAAGGGGCTCGTGATCTAGTTATAAAGGAGTTAACACATACAAAATAATGAAAACATCAAGAAAATAATTAAATGTTAATTTGTAAGAATTGAGAGAAGATTAGTGGCACTGAGATAGTGAGGGAAGCCTTGGCTGGATCATGGGGTTCTGATCAGTGGAAACAAGAGGAGACTCATTGCAAATAAGAGCATCCATGTTAGTAAAGGTAGGAGATTGAAAACATGCCAGTAACAGGTGAATCTTAAGTCTGCATAGCACCTCAGCCACGTACTAGGAAGTCACTGTTAACACTTAAAGGGCTGTTTTATTCTGACAACTGAGAGCATGTAAGAAATGAAGACTCAGACCTGGCCCAGACCTACTGAATCAGAATGTACATTTTAACAAGATCCCCAAGTGAGGCTTACCTGCATTAAAGTCAGATAAACACCACCATAGACTATCCAGGAAAGACTGGAACGCCAGAGAGGAGACCAGGAGAGCCTAGGACACTATCCAGTTCAGTCACTTTCTTGCAGGGATAACTTGGCAGATCACTTAACTTGCTAGGGCCTCAGTTTCCCCATCTATAGAGAAAGGTAGACTAGAAATGATCATCAAAATTCTCTAACAGAAAAATGATATTTGTCAATTGAAATCTGATATGAAACCCAAATGTGTCAAATCAATATAAGTAAAGTGACCATCTACTCCACATAAAATGCATCTGAAGGCCAAAAGTGGAGGGTATCGTGTGATGCCAAAAAGTACTGCTTTTCTTCATTGTGAAGAGATATCTTAGAATTTTTTGGTTACCCAGAAATAAACACATGTAAAGGAAACTGTGGGGTAAAGACTAGATAATATTCTTCTTCTCTCTGTGTTAATGTCCCTCCATCCATAGCATTTCCCACCAAAGACTGGACATCAGCCTCATTATCCATTTCAAGTCAACAAGTATTTATTAAGCATTTCCATTTTATCCAGATCATAACCCATTTCCTAGGAAGAAGTCAACATAAACATTAAATATAAATGTGTGTGTGTGTGTGTGTGTGTGTGTACACAGAGGTGTTCACAAATGTGGCTGGCCTCAATAGAATGACAACGAGAGGCACATCAGAAAGCCAATCTTTATTAAACACTTACTAAACACCAGGTTCTGTGCTAGATACTTTCCATGAATGATCTCATTTAGTTTTAAGAGCAACCCCACAGATAGGTGCTATTATTATAATTTTAAAGGTAGGACACCAAAGCACAGAGGTTAAACAAAGTCACACTGATAGGAAATGATGATGACAGCTGTGGATCCGATCTCTTTCTTCATAAGCTTTTTGCTTAGCCCCAACTAATGATAAACCTGTCAGAAGGGTTTAAGGCATCATGATTGCCTTGAGGATATCTTTCCAGATTAGTGGTTCTCAACCTTGGTTATATAATAGAGCTACCTGGGGAGCCTTTTGAAATCTAGATGGGTAGGCTAAGCCCCAGATGGATTAAATGGAAACCAAGCTCAGGGTTGGTCCCCAAATTTCCAGCTGAATTGGTCAGGAGGCTGAGGATTTAAAAGATTTGTTGACTTTCTTTTTAGGGAAATTTATCTAGGAAAGCTTTGCCATGGTCAATAAATAGACAGTTACATATGTCTTGGAAACTAGGCATGCTAGGAAGCCCTCTCTTTTAAATGTAGGTCTTCAGATGAAAATATTACATTTTCGAAATTTTTTGAAATAAGACTTCTTTATTCATGTACAAATGTACCTTTAGCCTTTTAACTAACAACAATAACCAAAAAAAAAAAAAAAAACCATGATGAGGTCTCTGAGCTGCCTGGCAGAGCCTCACTTGAAAAACAATTCAAAATGAACTGAGTCCACTCCGGCTGTCGCCACATCTGTTGCGTCCAGTTTATTCCCTTGGCAGCTGTCACTAATACACATATTCTGGGTCTGATGTCAAGAGGGTGCCTGCTGGATCCCAAAATGCCAAGAGGGGAAATGAGAGAAGGATGGAGAGCAGAAAATATTGTACATTTTAAAACCTAAGCACCTTCAAAACATAGTCTTTAAAAAAAAAAAATCCATTAATGCCATGTGATATCTTAATTGGGACTAAGAAAATCTCAGAATGGTATTTGGGAAATCTTAAAGATATGATTTTTTAAATTAGCGTCATGCAAAATAGGCAGGAAAAATATTGTTTAAAAATTCGCATCCTGCAAAATTACCTAAATGCTTTGAGTCTGTTAGGAGCACTGGTTCCATAACTGCCGCAGTGAGAGACAGGGTTTCCAATTCCACATGTGGGTTCTTCTGCCCTGCTTTCATCACCACTCATTATACAGCCAACTCTGTTTTTCCAGCCCCTGCTAGATTTATTCAACTATCACCAACAGTGACTTCAATGAGACTTTACCATTCCCAACAAGAGCCACCAAATAGAGAGGTAAAAATGCATCTAAGGTGTACTATGAGTGTGATATTGCCAGATTCAGAGAGAAGGAAATTTTCCAAGCATCAGACACAAAAATAAATAAAACAAACAAAAACAGGCATTCTAACCTACCTTTGATAAACAATGTCCTAAGAGAGTCACACATTACTCTTCTCAGAACCTAGCCAGTTCAAGTCCTGACTTGAATCCTTATCAACTTTGTCGCCCTCATGCTTCACTGACAATCTCTGAACCAGTTGTTATAGTTTGTAAATAGAGTTGTGATAGCTCCTACCTCATGAGGTTGCTTTGAAGAATAAAGGAAGTAATGCTTAGACCAGGGCCTGGCACATAACATATTCTCAATAAATGGTAGCTGCTATCTATTTTTATTATTGTTCTATCAGCATGTGCCAAAGAATTCATCTCTCTGGGTCTGGTCTATTTAAAGATGAGAACTTACCAAGTACTTGTCTGTTTGTTCCTAATTGTCTTTGTAAACTAATGAAGCTGTAATTTTCCTAAGAGCACTCACTGAATATGGCTTTGTTGGGGCTGGGACATGGTGGGGGAGTGGGGGAAGTCAAAACAAAAGAAAAAGCAACTCAGCCAGTCATGCAGATGCCCTCCTTGTGATGTGTGTGGGGTCTCTGGGGACCTTGTGATGTGTGTGGGGTCTCTGGGGACCTTGTGATGTGTGTGGGGTCTCTGGGGACGGGCTCTGCTCTACCTTACTACCCAAGCAAAAGTAATCCCAAGCCTCGCTCTCTCTTGCCACAGCTGTCTGCTCTTTCTTCACTACATTCTTTTCAGTGAAAGCCACTTTCTGTCAGGCTAAATTGGCCAAATTAGATGAAGTTCAAACAAGAACAAAAGAAAGGTAAAAAACAGACATGCTTTCAACTAGCTGTATTCATGCATTTCAGTCTTCAGAGCTTAATCAAATATTTGGGTTACTGTCCCCCATCAATGAAATAAAATTCTGATTCTATTTTACTTATCAAAACGCATCCAGAGCAATAAAAATCAATTTAGTTCTATATTATACATTACTTACAGATTTATATAAGATATATACTATGTTATTCAATTAAGGTAAAAGATAGTAACTGTGCAAAATAGCCAAATAATACACTGATAGATGGATTGTTTGACTATATAATATTTCTGTTATTTTTAAAAGTAACAGAAGCTAATATACAAAGAAAGCAAAAGTAGATTGTCAACTTGTCATTAAAAAGCTATCTTTTATAAAACACATTCAGATATATCCCATAGTATAATAATAAGAGGCAGTAGTTTGCTGGCTAGGAGCAGCAACTGGGTTCAAATCCCAGTGCTGTCACCTACTGCTATATGACCATAGATAAGTTAATGAATCTATTGCTGCTCTCTAAATTGGGAATAATATCACTATTACTACCACATACCATTGTCTTTCAGGGAGTTAAAAGATTTAAAGCACTTAGACTGGTGCTTAACACATAGTTAATGAAATTTGTTTACTTTCATGATTATTATTTTATAAAATACCTTATAAGTCTTTTTTGAAAATGGTTATTGCTGTAGGGTTGCCTTGGCATAGTGTTAGTTCCTTCGCAAGATATATATAAGTAACTACAATCCCTTTGCGACCACAGGACCCGCCCAAGTTTAGCCTACTATGTTGATAACAAAATGTTGCATTATCTGGTAGGTGTAACAGAGCCAAAAACAAGTCTATAGCCTGGACACACACAATACAAAAAGCTTTGGCCTCTAACAATACCTAGGACCAGCAATTCCTTCCCTCGGAACCAAGACTGGGACTGACCAGAACCTGAACACCAGAACTCTTTCAGAAGCAAGGTGTCCATTGGCCTGGGAGATCCAGGGCTAAAATCTGCCTCAGTGTGCCTTACCATAAATAGTCAAATGTGAAGCCCTCCAATCAGACCCTGCCAAGCCAACATCCCTAAATCCTTTCCCTTGTCCTCTGATTCCTTGAAATTTGCCCCAGACCTCAAACCTGTGAAACAGATTTGATCTTGACTACTTACTGTCTTCTTTTGGACTGGTTTTGCAACAGAGCTTTTCTTTTCTCAAAAGCCAGTGCCATTGTTATTGGCTTTTGTGCACATTAGGAAGTGAAACTATTTGCTCAAGAACACCATCTTGTGTGGGAATCCACAATCATGTTTTCTTCTCTTAACTCTTAGAGCATTCAGAAGGCGTAATTTTCAACATATCATCTGTGATCTGTGTCTTTTTTAACTTTTTCCTCGGCATTTAAATATCAAAGATACTCTAAGCATTTGAGGGAAAGGAAACATGACTTACTGGTTTTCTGAGCCCTTTAACACCTAGCACCTAGTAAGAACTCAATACATTTTTGGACAAATGAATGTATGAGCCTGAGCAAAGCCAATTAACATATTTGGAAACAACTTGGATAAACCCCTAGTTCGTTATTATTTAATTAGCTGATGACATAAGACTGTTAGCTTTCTAAGAACAATTAAGACCACTTAGAAGACACCAGATCCTCAACACAATACATAGAAACCTCTTTGAACAATGGACCCAATTTTCTAGCTTTCCTTATTATTATTTCACATTCAGTAAAGCTAAATTGCTTTCATTTTCCTGAATATACCAGGCTCTTTTTGTACTTATCATTTCTTTTAACTTTCTCTTATGGATAATTCAAACTCATCCTCTAACTCAAAATAAGTGAGCTTCTTGTATACTATAAGAAGGTCTTATATAAGTGACCTTTTTATAATTCTAAGAAACCATCCCTAAAACCCAAATAAATATTCCCGTTATCTAATACACTGTAACAATTCCTCCACTAATCCCACCCCCAGTGAAAAATTCAGTTACTTGAAACAAAATTGCTTTTATTATTTCTCATGGTTCTGTCAGTGGACTGGGCTCATGCAGGGTGACACATAAGGTTAACGTTAGATATTAGCAAGGCAACAAGGTTGGATGGAGAATTAATCCGATGAATTGACAGAATCAGGCTTCAGAAAGTGGGTAATAACAAACTTCTCTGAGCTACAAGAACATGTTCTACCCAATGCAAAGAAACTAAGAACTTTGAAAAAGGTTTGATGAAATGCTAACAGGAATAAATAGCTTAGAGAAGAATATAAATGAGTTGATGGAGTTGAAAAACACAACACGAGAACTTCGCAAAGCATATACAAGTTTCAATAGGCAAATCAACAAGAAGAAGAAAGGATATAAGAGATTGAAGATCAATTCAATGAAATAAAATGAGAAGGCAAGATTAGAGAAAAAAGAGCAAAAAGAAATGAACAAAGCCTCCAAGAAATATGTGATTATATGAAAAGACCTAATCTACATTTGAAAGGTAATGGAGAGAATGAATCCAAGCTGGAAAACACTCTTCAGGATATTATCCAGGAGAACTTCCCCAACATACCAAGGCAGGCCAATATTCAACTCCAGGAAATATAGAGAACACCACAAAGATATTCCTCAAGAAGACCAACCCCAAGGCACATAATCGTCAGATTCACCAGGGCTGAAATGAAAGAAAAATTGCTAAGGACAGCCAGAGAAAAAGGCTGGATTATCCACAAAGGGAAGCCCATCAGACTCATACCAGATCTCTTGGCAGAAATCCTACAAGCCAGAAGAGAGTGGGGGCTAATATTCAACATCTGTCAAGAAAAGAACTTTCAACCAACAATTTCATATCCAGCCAAACTAAGCTTCATAAGTGAAGCAGAAATAAAATCCTTCACCAACAAGCAGTTACTCAGAGATTTCATCACCACCAGGCCTGCCTTATAAGAGCTCCTGAAAGAAGCACTAAACATAGAAAGGAACAACCAGTACCAGCAACTCCAGAAACGTACCAAATGGTAAAGAGCAATGATACAATGAAGAAACTGTGTCAACTAATGGGCAAAACAACCAGCTGGCATCAAAATGGCAGGATCAAATTTACACATAACAATATTATCCTTAAATGTAAATGAACTAAATGCCCCAATCAAAAGACACAGACTGGCAAATTGGACAAAAAGTCAAAACCCATTGGAGTGCCATATCCAGAAAACCCATCTTACTTGCAAGGATACACATAGGCTCAAAATAAGGGAATGGAAGAAGATTTACCAAGCAAATGGAGAGTAAAAACAAGCAGGAGTTGCAATCCTAGTATCTGATAAAATAGACTTTAAAGCAACAATGATCAAAAGAGACAAAGAAGGGCATTACATAATGGTAAAAGGATCAATGCAACAAGAAGAGCTAACAATATTAAATATATATGCACCCAATACAGGAGCACCCAGACACATAAAGCAAGTTCTTAATGACCTACAAAGAGACTTAGACTCCCACACAATAATAGTGGGAGACTTTAACACTCCACTGACAATATTAGACAAATCAATGAGACAAAAAATTAACAAGGATATCCAGAACTTGAACTCAGATCTGGACCAAGCAAACCTAACAGGCATTTACAGAATTCTCCACCCCAAATCCACATAATATACATTCTTCTCAGCACCACATCACACCTACCCTAAAATTGGCCACATAATTGGAGGTAAATCACTCCTCAGCAAATGCAAAAGAACAGATATCATAACAAACAGTCTCTCAGACCACAAGGCAATCAAATTAGAATTCAGGATTAAGAAACTAACTCAGAACCACACACCTTCATGAAAACTGAACAACTGGCTCTTGAATGCTGACTGGATAAACAATGAAATGAAGGCAGAAATAAGTATGTTCTTTGAAACTAACAAGAACGAAGGCACTATATACCAGAATCTATGGGACACATTTAAAGCAGGGTCTAGAGGAAAATTCATAGCAATAAATGCCCACATGAGAAGCAAGGAAAGATCTAAAATTGACACCCTATCATCAAAATTGAAAGAGCTGAGAAGCAAAATCAAAAAAAACTCAAAAGCTAGCAGAAGTCAAGAAATAACTAAGATCAGAGCAGAACTGAAGGAGACAGAGACACACAAAAAAAACTTCAAAAAATCAATAAATGCAGGAACTGGTTTTTTTGAAAATGTCAACCAAATAGACAGACCATTAGCCAGATTAATAAAAAAGAAAAGAGAGAAGAATCCAATAGATACAATAAAAAACAATAAAGAGGATATCACCACTAATTCCATGGAAATACAAACTACCCTCAGAGATTACTACAAACAACCCTATGCACATAAACCAGTAAACCTGGAAGAAATGGATAAATTCCTGAACACTTGCACCATCCCAAGCCTAGACTAGGAAGAACTTGAAACCCTGAATAGACCAATAACAAGGGCTGAAGTTGAGGCAATTAAGAGCCTACCACACAAAAAAAGCCCAGGTCCAGATGGGTTCACAGTCGAATTCTACCAGACATACAAAGAGGAGTTGGTACCATTCCTTCTGAAACTATTCCAAACAATCCAAAAAGAGGGAATCCTTCCCAAATCATTTTATAAGACCAACATCATCCTGATACCAAAACCCGGCAGATACTCAACAAGAAAATAAAAGTTCAGGCCAATATCTATGATGAACATAGATGCAAAAATCTCTCAATAAAATACTGGTAAACCAATTGCAACAGCACATCAAAAAGCTTATCCATCAAGACCAAGTAGGATTCATCTCGGGGATGCAAGGCTGGTTCAAGGTACACAATTCTATAAACGTAATTCACCACATAAACAGAACCAAAGACAGAATCCACATGATTATCTCAATAGATGCAGAGAAGGCCTTTGACAAAATTCAACAGCCCTTTATGCTAAAAACTCTCAATAAACTAGGTATCAATGGAACATATCTCAAAATAAAAAAGCTTTTTATGACAAATCCACAGCCAATATCATACTGAATGGGCAAAACTATATGCATTCCTTCTGAAATCTGGCACTAGATAAGGATGCCCTCTCTCACCACTCTTATTCAATATAGTACTGGAAGTTCTAGCCAGAGCAATCAGGAAACAAAAAGAAATAAAGAGTATTCAATTAGGAAAGGAGGAAGTCAAATTTTATTTGCAGATGACATGATTGTATACCTAGAAAACCCCATTGCCTCAGCCCAAAATCTCCTGAAACTGATAAGCAACTTCAGCAAAGTCTCAGGATACAAAATCAATGTGCAAAAATCACAAGCATTGCTACATGCCAATAACAGACTTAAAGAGAGCCAAATCAAGAATGAACTGCCATTCACCATTGCTACAAAGAGAGTCAAATACCTAGGAATTCAACTAACAAAGGATATAAAGGACTTCTTCAAGGAGAACTACAAACTACTGCTCAGGAAGTGAGGGAGGACACAAACAGATGGAGAAACATTCCATGCTCATGGTTAGGAAGAATCAATATCATGAAAATGGCTATACTGCCCAAAGTAATGTATAGATCCAACGCTATTCCCGTCAAGCTACCAATGACCCTCTTCACAGAACTGGAAAAAACCACCTTAAACTTCATATGGAACCAAAAGACAGCCCACATAGCCAAGACAATTCTAAGCAAAAAGAACAAAGATCATGCTACCTGACTTCAAACTACACTACAAAGCTACAGTAATCAAAACAGCATGGTACTGGTACCAAAAAAGAGACATAGACCAATGGAACAGAACAGAGGCCTTGGAGGCAATGCCACACATCTACAACCATCTGAACTTTGGCAAGCCCGACAAAAATAAGCAATGGGGAAAGGATTCCATGTTTAATAAATGGTGTTGGGAAAACTGGCTAGTCATGTGCAGAAAGCAGAAACTAGACCTCTTCCTGAAACCTTACACTAAAAAATTAACTCCAGATGGATTAAAGACTTAAACATAAAACCCAAACCATAAAAACCATAACAGAAAACCTAGGCAAAAGCATTCAGGACACAGGCATAGGCAAGTACTTCATAACTAAAACACCAAAAGCATTAACAACAAAAACCAAAATAGACAAATGGGACCTAATTAAACTCCAGAGCTTCTGCACAGCAAAAGAAACAATAATTAGAGCGAACTGGCAACCAACAGAATGGGAAAAAATTTTTTCAATCTACCCATCTGACAAAGGGCTAATATCCAGAATCTACAAAGAACTTAAACAAATTTACAAGAAAAAAACAAATAAACCCATTCAAAAGTGGACAAAGGATATAAACAGACACTTTTCAAAAGAAGACACATATGAGGCCAACAAACATATGAAAAAATGCTCATCATCACTGGTCATTAGAGAAATGCAAATCAAAACCACATTGAGATACCATCTCACGCCAGTTACAGTGGTGATCATTAAAAAATCTGGAGACAACAGATGCTGGAGAGGATGTGGAGAGATAGGAACACTTTTACACGCTGGTGGGAGTGTAAATTAGTTCAACCATTGTGGAAGACAGTGTGGTGATTCCTCTAGGACCTGGAAGTAGAAATTCCATTTGACCCAACAATCCCATTACTGGGTATATATCCAAAGGATTATTAATCTTTCTAGTATAAAGACACATACACACATACGTTCATTGCAGCACTGTTTACAATAGCAAAACCTGAAACCAGCCCAAATGCCCATTGATGATAGACTGGACAAGGAAAATGTGGCACATATACACCATGGAATACTACACAGCCATAAAAAACGATGAGTTCATGTCCTTTATAGGGACATGGATGAATCTGGAAACCATCATTCTCAGCAAACTGACACAAGAACAGAAAATCAAACACTACATGTTCTCACTCATAGGCAGGTGTTGAACAATAAGAACACATGGACACAGGGAGAGGAGCATTACACACTGAGGTTTGTGATGGGGACCAGAGGAGGGACAGTGAGGGGTAGGGATTTGGGGAGGGATAACATGGGAAGAAATGCCAGATATAGGTGATGGGGGGATGGAGGCAGCAAACCACATTGCCGTGTATGTACCTATGCAACAATCCTGCATGTTCTGCACATGTACCCCAGAACCTAAAGTGCAATAAAATATATATATTAAATAATAATAAATAATGATAATAAAATAAAATAACATGACAAAAGTAAGTAAAAGAAAATGGTCCTCCAGAGGCTCCAAGCTTTCTCATGACTGCCCTTATTACAAGAGCTCCAAGGGAACCTGCACCAGGCTTGGGATGCCGGGGATGAAGGACGGGCCTTGAGGAAGTGGTTTGTGTGGGATGGTCAGACTGTGATGAATAGTATTTAACATGGTTGATATATATGTACCAGATAGTTCTTCAGCTGTATAAGGATCCTGGGGATGAACACTCAGTTTGTCAGTTTGATCTGTTTCTTTAATCAGTTCTAAGAGTCCGTCCATTTCTTTTCTCACATACTTGGAGAAAGTCCTGCTGCTCTGGTTTGAAGTATTGAAGGAGAATGAACATGAAGGCTTTGGTAGTGTCACCAAGCCCTCCTGGCTTCCTCTGTGCTAAATGTCCTTGTAGCCAGGCCACTCAGCCTCTGAACAGCATCGTCCTCCACTTCTAGTTTTACCTCTTGTGTTTAGGATACTTGGTGGGCAAGGATGCAGGGCAAGGGCACTAGTGGGAGAGGCTCACCCTACCCAGGACTGCCTCAGTAATCTAGAGAGCAAAGGGCTTCATTTGGCTTTCTCTCACACTAGGCCTGCCAGCAGCCTGAGAACAACTGACTCTTGTGGTCCAACAGCCACCATTTCCATTTCAGGCCCTGTTCTAGGAGAGCCAGTAATGGAATCAAAACCAATTTATCTAAAAGGAGGTTGGCTCAAGATCCCTATAGCCTAGCATGGAATCTCCTTGCGTCTTTGTTCTAGCCAATATCATCTTGGTCACATCACTTAGTTGCTCTGAGCATCAGGCTCCTATTTATTATTTTGTATTTTAATTAGTTCATGCTTAGCCTGATGCCAGGCTTTGTGTAAGCATGTAAATGGTAAATACCATCTTCTGAAATGCTTAGATATGCTGCTCAACATTCAGCTGGGCCTGGTCATACATTTATTAACTAGCTTTGCTCCCAGTTCTAAAGCCATGCCTGGAACTCAGATGATTTCAGTAGAAGGGGTTCTTACTTCTTTTACATTAGAGAAGTCTAATGTCCGGGCCTCATCCCGTAGCAATGGAAATCAAATGTATACAAAGGAAGTAAAATTTGTCAAGGTTCTGCAGTCAATTCAAATGCATTGGCAGGGTTGAGAATGCAAAATGATCTTACTTCGCCAAAACTAAACTGGAATTTGTAGAGAGACACTGTTATTTTGTCCAGAGGTTACTGGCATGATAAAATTGTGAGAAATGGTTAGAGGAGGTGAATGTGTTTAAACTTGGGAAAGAGGTCGAGGTAGAGACTCAGCTGGGGACATGAACACTTTCTTCAAACATTTGAAGAGGCCTAAGATAACTATTTTTAAATGAAATTACTAATCCTCTTCGTTGTGTTGCTCTGAGATGTAGAAGTTACAGGTATGCAGATTTAATCTCAAGATAAGAGAGAGCTTCTAGTAATTTCCCCAAAGAGAATGACTCTCTAAAACATAATGAGTTTCTAATCACTAGAAATGCTCAAGCGAGGCGAGATGATTATCTTCAGAAGAGATTGGACTGATGATCTCAAAGATTGCTTCTCATCTACGATTTTATGAATTAAGATTAAGTAATTTTTATTCCCTTTTGTAATAGGCCTTCTCTCTCTCTCCTGTGCCATGGCCAAAGGAGTGCTTTCAAATGAAGCAGAGCATCTTCAAAAGCCACTGGAAATAATAGAGTAAAAATAAAACCAACATGAGAAGTATTTCTTTCATTTAATCTGGCCTTAGTAGTCATAGATTTCCAAGAGTTTTGACAAAATAGTAAGATATTCTTCTTTAAAAAAAATTGATCTTCTCTCTCTGCCTGGGTATTAGGGTTGTGGACTTTATGGAAACACATGGTTACATAAACCCTGTACAACCTTGTCTTTGTGAGCCAATTCCCATATCACACACACACCTGATAGCATCTTTCTACTGAGAAGCTCACAAAAAGCAGACAAATGCAGGGTCAAAACCCTGAGATCACAGGCAGTTATTTAGCGGGAAGGGATTAGGGAGTCCCTGTCAGATGTCAGTCAACTCAGAAAAACCTTCAGGGAGTTTGACTTCTTCCAAGTGAAATATGTCAAATGCTTATTATTTTGATATTTATTATTGTGCAGAACACAATAATAGGTCTCCAATATGGTTGCCACCTCACTAGCCCTCCAAAGTGATATACTGAATGCCACCATAAGACGTATTTAATAAAGTCCCTTTGGAGGTCACTTTTTTACTCAGGAGCATTTTGATTTTACAGACCCTTCTCTATAAAAAGGAGCACTGGTTCTTGTCATATGCCTGTCAGGATTTATTCCTCTTTGACAAGAAAGAATTTTTAAAAACCGAACTTCCAGAATAAACAACAATCACTTTCAGAGCTTGACGTTAAGATGCAAAGCAATAATTTGCAGTTTCAAGAAAAGATTTCAAAAGCACCAGAAATGAAATGCACTGAATTTTTTCCCATGCATTTGACTTCAACTTGGAGAAAAAGATAAAAATGAAATACATTTTCTCTCTTCTTTATGCCCAGCTTTATTTATTCATGTGGCTTAATTTTGATGAATGGATTAAATTTTTCTCTGAGTTATACCTTGTCTTTTTTCCTTTGCTTAGAGCCTACTTCAGTGAAAAAGTTTAGTGGTATAGATTCTGATTGTCCTCAGCACTGGAACAAATTATGTTAGATACTTTTGAATAGTCAGGGAAAACACAGAAACCGGCCTTTTCCCTTTGTTCGTTGCCGTTCTCTCATCCATCTTGGTATGAGTGTGCTAGCATATTTCCTTGTAACCGCAGTTTCATAAACAGCCCTAGTGATGATAAGCCTCTATAGAAATTATATTTATTCAAAAAACCATCAAAAAAACTTCTAATATTAAATAGAATATATTTTAATATCATTATAAGGAAGACAGTGGCACAAACATGCCCTTTGATTGAAGTAATTTTGTGAATGTATCTCAAATAAATTCTTAAATTCTTATTCTTGAAAAAATAAATGTCTCTCCCCACCTGGAGTCCAATCTCTTGTTATAGTTGGCTATCAGCCTCCAGGAGAGCTGATCACAGGCCTGTTTGGGGATAAGTGTTTGCTGAATGAATCAATGAAAGTATTAGCCAGAGTGGAAGTCAGACAAAGTAGGCAAACTCCAAAAGACTCTCATAGAGAAACCTTTTCATTTCCCGTCTTCCTTTGCAGACCTGAGGGTACCTCTAATTGACACAGGAAACAAACAAGGGACTGTTTAAATATCTAATGCTTAAATACGTTGCTACTTTAATAAATAGAATATATGATAAATGCATATTCTATTATGCATAGTGTATCTAATAAATAGAATCTGTGTTAAATGGTGGTTACTGATATTTCTTCTAATATTCTGATAAAGCATCTATAAAACCATTAAAAGATAAAAAAATGACACTAAAAAAATACTTTAAAAGTGTAAGAAAGATCTACTAATACAAAACCTACAAGTGAATTTTGATTTATCTTGGGCTACTGACACAGGCTTTAGCAGCAGAAAACAAGCTGACGAACCAACCTGAAGGGAACTAGACAGACTCTCCTATCTGAGCTGCTCTTCTGCCTGTCCTCTGATTCCGTAACCCAGCCCTGTACCATTTAGACGCATCAGCCACAGACCCGCTGCTATAAGAGGTGGCTAGAGAAATGCATTCCAATAGAAATCCTTCTATATTCACTAGACAGTTTCAACTCCACCATAACAATAAAACAGGAGTAAAGGGAGGAAGGAGCTGTGTCCCTTTCCATCTTGACAAGCTTAATTCCTGTAAATTAGTCAAAAATGTAAGAGTGGAAGTCTTTTCAAAGCTTCAAAGCACTAAATTCTTGGGACTGTGAATTTTCATCCACTCTGCTGAATCTGACTATCAGTGAATCAACTGGGATTAACACAGGAGTAAAGGCCTTTTACTATGTCCACTGGCAAATACTGGGTCTGCAGAGATCTCCCCTCATTACAGGATGAATAAACAAGAAAACAGCAGAAACAAGAAGCAAGATACTTATGAAGACAGAAATCAGGACAAGAGAGAGAAATACCATCCTAATAATTCAGAAGAAGATTATAATGAATATCTGTTGGGTTTGGTGACCAAAAACCGACTTCCTTTCATAACAGATCTTTTTATATTTGAGGAATTCATATTTTTTCTATTGGAGACAATACCTTGAAACTGTATTTGGGAGGTCCTGCTGGTTTCTAGCCAAGAGGTAGTTATCTGACTCAATTGAAATCAACTAGGTACCCCTGCCTGGCATTTTAGTCTTGAAGAGTGGTTGGAGTTTTCATCACTGCAATATTCATGATTCCTACCATCAGCCTGTTACCTTGGCTCCTAGTCTCCCTGGTTTTGTGAGCCATTGAACGTGATTCTTATTCCTTAATTTAGAATCAGTTTCTGTTGTATGCACCAGAAGAACCTCAACAGACACAAGGAACCACTCTAAAAATTATTTCTGATGAGCAACCAGAATAAAATTATAGAAATAAACAAATGAAAAGTGTTGGGTTTGGAGAAATAGAGTAAAAGCCCTGATGAAAGAGGTATAAGAGAAAATACAAGGTAATAGCATAAGACAAAGAAAGGATATAAAAAAACTGAAGCTATCGTTCAAAATTAAAATATACTCCACTGCTAGTGTAAGAAGCACTATTGGGTCTCAGGAAAATGGAGACAGTGTGAAGAAACTTAAGAAACTCTCAGAATGGCAGAGAGATTAAAAAAACATTAAAGATGGGAATAGCAGAGAATTAAACAATATATAATGTTCCAAGAGGAGAGATCAAAATTACTGGAACAAAATAACAACAGAGGAAGGAGAAAGAGAAGAAAAAAAATAGAGAGCAAAGAAAATACAACTTTACAGATCTTTCAGATTGAAGGCACTATGAAAGCACCAACAAAATTCATGAAAAGAGATTCAGATGTAAATATGTACTAACCTCAAAAATGAAGAAAAAGATCTTTTCAGAAAGTAGGCAGAAGTGAAAATTTATCTGTAAATGAAGAACAATTAGACTGCCTCAGAACTATCTAATATAACACTTCATCTCAAAAATAACTTTGAAAATAAGTGTTTTTAATCACCCCATTGAGCTATAATTTATATATATATATATATATATATATATATATATATATATATATATAATGTATCCATTTTAAACATGCAATTCAATGAGTTCAGACAAATGTACACATCTGGGTAACAACCATCTTAATCAAGATTCAGAATATTTCCATCAGTCACGAAAGTTTCCTCATTCTTCTTTGTTTAGGTTCCCCATTTCTTCTCCCAGCGCGTATTGATTTGCTTTTAGGCACGATAGTTTCATGTACTATAGGCTTTTCTATAAATGAAATGATAAAAATATATATTCTTCTAGTTTGTGTTTCTTTTATTTAGCATAATGTATTTTATATTCATCCTAATTTTTGCATGTTTCAGTAGTCTGTTCCTTTTTTATTGCTAAATAGTATCCCATTGTACAAAAATACTACAATTTGTTTCTTCATTCATAGGCTGATGGATATTTGGCTTGTTTTCAGGTTTTGACAATTTTTAATAAAAGCACTATGGGCATTTTTGTGTAAATATGTGTTTTCATTTCTGGTTTTTTCGAAGGTGCTTGAGCCATTTCACATGCCCATCAGCAGTGCATTAAAGTTCTAGTTGCTCCATATCTTCATCCATACTGCATTTAAGTCTTTTCAATTTGAGTCTTCTTAGGGGGATTTGTAGTGCTAACTCCTTATAACTTGCATCTCCCTAGATGACTAATGATTTTGAGCATTTTTTTCACGTAAAATCCCATCAGAAAGCAAGCCAAAGATTTGAATGAACACTTTGCCCATGAGTATACTGTAGTCCCTCATTATCAGCACAGGATAACTTCCAAGAGCCCCCATACAAACCGTCCCTCAGTATCCTCAGATTT
This sequence comes from Saguinus oedipus, assembly GCA_031835075.1. Lineage (NCBI taxonomy): Eukaryota > Metazoa > Chordata > Mammalia > Primates > Cebidae > Saguinus > Saguinus oedipus. Next base: position 181,788,251 of record CM063170.1, on the reverse strand, counting down.
GTCCTAGGCAACCCATGGCTAGTAAAATCTGCAAATATTCAAGCCATTTATATAAAATAGCACAGTATGTGCATATAACCTATGCACTTTCTCCCATATACCTTAAATTATCTCTAGGCTACTTATACTACACAATATCTTATAAATGCTATAGCAATAGTTGTTATTTTGTATAGATTATGAAATAATAACAAAAAAAGTCTGTATATATTTATTACAGAGGCAACCATTGCAGGCCTAACTACATTTTTAAGCCATGGTTAATTGAATTCACAGATGCAGAACCTGTGGATACAGAAAGCTGGTTGCAAACTATGATTTTTTTCCCTATACTTACCTATCTATGATAAAGTTTAATTTATAAATTAGGCATAGCAAAAAATTAACAAAATTAATAATAAAATAGGAGAATTATAACAATAGAGAAATAAAAGCTTATATGAATTTGATCTCTTTCTCTCTCTCAAATGTCTTACTATTTTCAAACTGCAGTCAACTGCAAAAGGTAAAACTATAGATACAGGGGAAAACTGTATACAGACAGCAAATAAACACAGGAAGGATATTCAACATCATTAGCCACTAGAGATATGGAAATTAAAGTTACAATGAGATACCCCTATATTACTTTTTCCAGATATCTATTAGAATGGCTAAAATAAAAAATACTGATAATACTAAGTGCAGTCAAGGATGCAGAACAATCATACCTCTAGTACACTGCTGATGGGAATGTGAAATGGTAGTGTCTCTGGAAAGCAGTTCAGTATCTTCTTATAAAATTAAATATGTACTTACTATATAATCCAGAAATTGTTCTCTTGGGTATTTATCCTAAAGAAATGAAAACTTATATTTATAAAACAAAAGTTTTATGTGAATTTTGATAGCAGCTTTATTTGTAACAGACAAAAATTAGGATGAAAAAAATCCCAAATGTTCTTCAAGGGTGAATGGATAAATAAACTATAGTACTTTTTTATAATACTACAGCACAATGGAATACCACTCAGAAATAAAGCACACTACTCATAAACTGAATAAAAGTTTATGAATAGTGGGTTGAACCCCAGTGACATTATGCTAATTGAAAAAAGCCAATCTACTCTCAAAATGACAGGATTATAGCAATGAAGAACAGGTCTGTGGTCGCCAGGGTTTAGGGTTGGGGAAGAGTATTGGAACTCTTTAGGAGTTCCATGAAGGAACTTATCTGCAATGATGGAAAAGTACTGGATTCTGATTATGGCTATGGTTTCATGAATCTGTAGATGTGATAAAATTTCCTAGAACCATAAAACAATAAATAAATAAAAAGGGCAGAAAGGGCTGAGAAATGACATTTAGAATATTGGTCGCTTCTGAGAGAGAGAAGAGACCCAGCTGGGATGGGGCAGGGTACATAGGAAATGTCAAAGACAATGGCAATGTTCTTTTCTCTAATAGTGAATATTATCATGCTTTATACTTTATATTTATGTAATAAACATTCTTTGATAACTATTTTGTGCTTAAGGAAAATAATCTTTCTAAAAGGCAAGGAAGGGTGATAAAAATTTACCTGGAGGAATATACAAATACCAACTGGCATCGGGGGAGGGTGTCTCACACCTGTAATCCCAGGACTTTGGGAGGCTGAGGCAGGTAGATCACGAGGTCAGGAGTTCAAGACCAGCCTGGTGAACGTGGTGAAACCCCGTCTCTACTAAAACTACAAAAATTAGCTGGATGTGGTGGTGCACACCTGTAATCCTGGCTACCAGGGAGGCTGAGGCAGGCAAATGGCTTGAACCCAGGAGGCGGAGGTTGCAGTGAGCCAAGATGGTGCCACTGTACTCCAGCCTGGGTGACAGAGCAAGACTCCATATAAAAAAGAGAGAAAAAAAAAAAGTGATGATTCCACACCCAGGGTTTTTCTTAAAGTTACCAATTCAAATAATTCTCTTCCAGAGATGATGTGAGTCTACAAATACTGTCTCTATAATCACCCCCTTTTATTTTTTGGTTGAGAAAAATATCCTCACCTCGCTTGCTGTGTGTATGGTTTAAACTTGATCTAAGAAATTGACTGGTTTTATCTTAGTAAGTAAATAATAGCTGTTGAAAAATTAAATTCTATGTTACATCCTTAGCATTTTTGTTCATTTTTTAAACTACTCTTTTAAGTTCATTCTCTGTTATTGGTAAGTAAATTACATAATTTTGACACTGTGAAGGAAATAAAACTCCTAACAAGGAAATATATTCAGTAGCTGATTTACAATGACTGACTGGAAAAATCAAAGCAAAATGGTTTCCACAAGGTCTCCAGGTAAGTTATCACGATTTAAAGGTTTTCACATACACACAAAAATGATTAGAGAAATTTTAAATGGAAAGTATACAACGGCTTAGCCACCTGGCAGCCCTGCATATTAAAGAAGACAAACTGGGAACCAAATCAATCATGTCAGGAATACAGAGCAATGTAGTCCTGTTTGTCACAATTAGAGAAAAATAACTTGTCTGAATACTCTTTTTATGCCAGTTAAATAGTAAAAATCATTGCCATGTGATATATATGTATAATAGGAATTAATATATGTGGATAAACAATGTGTCTTTTACTATGTATCTTATAGGCTTAATCATTTACTAGAAAAATATTTCAACAGTTAAATGATGAAGGGATTAGCAAATATTTTTCTATAAAAGCCAGATAGTAAATATTCTAAGATATTTATTATCCTAGAAGCTTCTCTGGAAGTCACAGCAGAATTCTGTGAATTTGCCTTTGCAGTGCAAAGACATCATAGACACAAATAAACTAGTGAGTGTGGTGACGTTCCAATATAACATTATTTATACAAAACAGGCTGCAGGCCAGATTTGACCCAGTGGTCCTATTCGCCAACCCCTGCTCTAAATTATGACGTGTGTAGGTATGAGTAGTGTGTGTGCACCTATGTGGATATAGGAGTATGTGTCCTTGTACCTTTCTCCCAGGGCAGAACTGCTCAATGTGAATTTAGTTCCCTTTGGCAATTTTGCTTAGATAGTGCCAAAGGTGAGTATTTGCTTTAATGGACATATTAGACATCATGTAATAGTGATATATCCCTAAATATAAATGATGATAGTGACATCCTATCACTATTACAAGATGTATGGTATACAGTTAAATACATCATGTAATATGCAGGACATACTCCTAAATATAAATCATATATTAATAATGATTATGAGCAAGATCACTGCAATTGTGAGCCAGAAAACTTACCTTAAATAGATGATTCCCATGGCAGTCTTCCAAAATAAATGTATTTTCCTCACCTCCCTTGTTTCCAAAAACAAGTGCTGAAATCTGGTTTATTCTATTTCTCTATTTCATAATGCTTTCTGGAATGTGAACATGATATGCAGACCAGGGAAGTTTGGTTAAGCAGATTATAATTTAGCTATTATTGCATTTAATAAGAAAGTGTTCAAGTTGTACTCTCCAGATTATTTCTAAGGTGAATTATTTTTAAGAATTTTTTCTTTTAATTACATATTTATATTAAACAAAAAGAGCTTGTGTTTTCTCAATTTCATACATCCAGTAAATCCTTTGCTAGTTTTCTTTCTCAGTTTACACATAATTAAAATGTTTGTTTCATAAAATTAAGGATGAAAAGTATCACCGTATATTTTGATTGGACTGGATTTTTCCTGTGAATTTTAAAGCAAATAAACACCTGATTCAAGAACAGGAATAGGAGGCAGGGTCAGCTTCATGGTCCATTCAGCAGGGCCCAGTGTTTGGCTTAATGCTCTGCTGCTGCCATCTGAAAATTCTTAATTTTGAACAGGGCCTTATATTTCATTTTGCACAGGGCCCCAAAAATTATGTGGTTGGTTCTGCAGGGCAAGATTAGAACTCAACAAAGGCAGAAAAGCTGTTTGAATAAAGCAGTTTATGTAAGTTTGGATCCTGAAATCTCAATAAAAGATTGATTTCCTTGACTTCAAATGAAGTTCCCCACTGGTGTCAACTCTTCAGAAGGCAGAGAAAACAAGAAAGGTGTCAGAGAGGATAAATAAAAAATTCTCTTTGCATTTCTGAAAAAAATAGATAATAATAATAATTGCATTCCTTCTGTTTCTCCTGAAAATGCCAGAAACAGCCAGGTTGATTATGTAAGATTAACTTTTCCTCCTCCACTCCTGTGACATTCCTAATAAAGTGAATGGAGGACAAGTAGGCAACAAGATTAATTTAAATCCTGATATGAAAAAGGAGAAAGAAGGTTTTTTTTTTTTTAATTCAACAAGGAATTGAAATAAGTATAAAGATGTAAGTAGGTAACACACATATAATATTTTTTATTCTCATGTCTTAGTATTTTTTAATGGACCACATTTTAATGGCTAAATTTCTAATCCTGGCCCTTAGCAAGGATTATCTCAACTCTAATGAACTAACTGAAGCAGGAATCCTAAAATAAGGGACACAATGCCTGTCCTGAAGCATTGAGCACTGAGGATAGGCCAGTCAAAGAGAAAACTTCAGCAGCTAGGAGATGGGCCAAAAATAATCACCACCACTACCAGTCTTTTGAAACTTGCAACCCATGCTCCTCATCCTTTCTCTTGTTCTATTTTCTCCCATAACATTTTCTCCTTTTCACCTGTTTAAAAATGTAAGCTCCAAAAAGACAGAAATGTTTACTCACTATGTATCCTGAGCTCCTAGAACAATGCTTGAACAATAAAATAACTAATATTTTATTGAGCACATAGTTGGTGCTCAATAAAATATTAGTTAAACGATAACTGAATAATTGGGAGGATTTTCAATTGTAGTTGGCCTCAGACACCTGAAGACTATTTCTCCTGGGAAAAAGCAGATAAAAATCAAAAGCTTATATTTTTGAAAAGCTCTTAGATTTTTCAAAAGCCCTTAGAAAAATAGGCTGCAGCAGAGAGAGTAGTGACTGATAATTATTCTGGGAAAAAAAAAATAAAAAACAAAACTTGAATGAGGTTTGAAAATGTGAGGAGAGTGACAGGAATTACTGATATTCTTCTCTGATATTGACTATTTCTGCTCCCAAACTCTTTTGAAAGTGTTGAAATCTAAAACATGTAAACCTACAAAGCCCACTTTCTACTTACAGTTTCCTGGTACAGGCAATGCGTGGGTTAAAGTAAAACTATCTTTTAACAGCCAAATACCTCTATGCTAACAGGTTAACTAATGGGGCTTAATCCTTGCTGGATGCTTTAGGCTTATGTGTGGCTTTGTCGGCTTATTTGTGACTGTTCCTCACATCAGGGGCCCAATTACCTCTTCAGTGCTCTCTTGTCATCCATCCTTCCCAGGGCTGGGGGCTTTAATACTTCTCAGACTGGGTAATTGTTTTCCTCCAACCCCCTCCTTCCCACTCTCTGCCCTGAAAGTAGTCACAGAATACACTTATTCCATTATTCCTTCTGCTCTGAACCTTCTATGCTGAACAATCTTTCATATTCAGACTCAGCTAGGACCATTTAGTCTTGCTTTGGTTGTTAATTTTTTTAAACAGAATAGAACTGATCTGGATTCCAGAGCCCCTGTCATCCTCTCTAAGTCCAGTGCCTTTAAATGTTAAGGATGGGTCAAATCTTCTTTGCCCATGTCTCAAAGGTCACCTGCCCACACAAGGTTGGAATGAGATAATGTGGACCAGAGTGTTCTGTACCTACAAAGTGCTTGATGGCAGGGACCAAGTGTGAGTCTCAGTGCTTCTAGGAAGGACTAGGGAGCCCAGAAGTTGGATTTGCTTTCACTAAGAACTTTTTCATGACAAATATCAACCAACTCTACTTTATTTAAGAAAAAAAAAAAAAACAGGGAATGTGTTATATTCGTGATGGGGAACTAAGAGCCAAAATACTCCTGAGAAAAGACCAGGAAAGGGATCAGGTTGGGGACACGCTTTCTCTTACCTGTATTCTTTTCTCTACAGACATACTTCCTCTCCTCCCCAGTATACTGCATGAAACATGGACATACCCACTTCCAAATTTACATGTGATGGCTACATCTGCCCACTGCTCTGGGTTTCGATACCACCATCCCCACTGGATGGCTAGGCATGAGTCAGGTGTCTACTTCTGAACTTACTAGGTTGCAGCAAAAGTAATTGTGTTTTCTGCCATTGAAAATAATGGCAGCAACCACAACTTTTGCACTAACCTAATATTATGACCAGAACCAAAGGAACTTGGCTGTTGATAATCCACCTCATGTGTGATATCCAGCCTATCACAGGCTCTGGGGAAGTCCCTGAGGAGAAAAAAGAAAAAAACATGAAAAAACTTCAAACCAAGGGAAGAGAAAGCTGAGGCACATAGCGTGGTTTAAGGTTAATTCAGCACCTGACTGAGGACTGATTTTGAGTATATTATCACAGTCTGTCATGTAGATTGTCCTAAACGCAATCCCCAGGAATTGATATTGACTCTTAGAGAAAAGTGGTTGAAATAAAGTCTGAAATATATATTTGTATTGTCTTCCTAATTAGCTGCTGTAACAAATTACCACAAATTCAGTGTCTTATAACAACAGAAATGTATTCTTTCTCAGTTTTGGAATTGAAAAGTGTGAAATCAAGGAGTCAGCAGGGTCACACATACTCCAAAAGTTCTAAGAATCCTTCTGGGCGCTACCAGCTTTTGATGGCGCCAGCCATTTCTTGGCTTGTGGCCACATAACCCCAATCTCTGTCACATGGCCTTCCCCTCTTTTGTCTGTGTGTCTTCCTCTTCTGTCACTCACAAAGACACCTACCTGTCACTGAACTTAGTATCCACTTTAATAATTCAGGATGATCTCATCTTGAGATCCTTAATTACATTGCATAATTAATAATTACTTCATTATGAATTATTAATACATTGACAAAGACTCTTTTCCAGAATAAGGTCTCATTCACAGGTTCCAGGAGTCAGGATATGGACAAACGTTTTGGCAAGCCACCACTCAAGACACTGCAGCATCTATTTCACTAAAAAACAGGATTCTGGAAGCTTAGAATAGATGCACCCATGAGAGAAGGAAGAGGACGGGTTTGGCTTGGGGCTTGTAGCTAGAACATGTGAAAACATTAGGAGTCTCCTAACAGCAGAAGATGACAAGGTTATTGGGCCTCAGAGAGCTTCGCTGGCTTAAGGAGCAGCATGAGTAGTCACGGCAACAGCAAAACTGCTGGTCACAAGGATACATGTGCAGAAGAAGAGTTCCCTGGTGAACCCCAAAATCACTGAGGACAAAAATTGACAGGCCAAGTGCCTCCAAAGAAACAGTTTTACGATAATTATTGTTGCTCCATCATTAACTTCCACAGGCTAGTATGTTCTGAGGCACCCTATTTCAATTATATGCATATATATATATATATATATATATATATATATATGCAATTAAAGCCCTCAGTTTCATTTTCTTCTAAATAGCTTAATATCACAAACAAAATCAGTATTGTTTTCAGAAAGATGAAAAAGTTTTCTTCTAATGGAAGCAATATATTAGTCCCCTAAAACCTCAGTGTATATTAGTTTCATTGGATGAATTTTTTTCCCCTGAATAGCAGTAAAAACAAAATCAATAGGCAAGGGAAGAGCACGCTTCAGTACAACCATCATCTATTGCTAGATCTCTGTCCAGGCCAGGGGTGGAGGCTCACACCTATGATCCCAGCACTTTGGGAGGCTGAAATGGGCAGATCACCTGAGGTCAGGAGCTCTCAGCCTTGCCAACATAGTGAAACCCCATCTCTACTATAAAATACAAAAAACAATTAGCTGGGTTTGGTAGCTCATGCCTATAGTCCCAGCTACTCAGGAGGCTGAGCAGGAGAATCACTTGAACCTGGGAGGCAGAGGTTGCAGTGAGCTGAGATCACACCACCACCACTGCATTCCAGCCTGGGCAACAGAGAGACTCGGTCTCAAAAAAAAAAAAAAAAAAATTCTTGTCCAAACAACTGGAGGATGAGTACAAAAGAACCAAATCCGTTAACTTTGATCTATAGTATTCCCAGCCTACAAAACAGCCTGAGAATAATTGCATCTGAGGGAAACATGAACCAACGAGTAGCTAAAAGTATAGGGATGGGATGGCTGGATGATATATCTTGTCTCTTTCCCAATTTGGCATAGCATCAAGTATACTTGATTAAACTCATCAAGATATAAAGCATAACCAATAATATTCCTCGGGTATGATGAATACAAGCAATGAAGAAAAATTATGTTGTCCTCCTCATGGAGAAAATACACTTCTTAACAGAAGATAGTGAAAATGTGACTTTTTAAGTTTCTTTTTTTTTTTTCGAGGTGGAGTTTTGCTCTTGTTACCCAGGATGGAGTGCAATGGCATGATCTCGGCTCACCGCAACCTCCGCCTCCTGGGTTCAAGCAATTCTCCTGCCTCAGCCTCCCAAGTAGCTGGGATTACAGGCACGCGCCACCATGACCAGCTAATTTTTGTATTTTTGGTAGAGGCGGGGTTTCACCATGTTGACCAGGATGGTCTCAATCTCTTAACCTCGTGACCCACCCACCTTGGCCTCCCAAAGTGCTGATTTTAGTTTGTTTTAACATTTTCCTTTTGCATTATCTTCACCAAAAAATTGTAATTTTTTAAAGTGTTTTTATGTAAGTCCACTAAGTATATGCAAACACCTGTCCATAAACCTCAGAATGAAAACAATAGAAACTCTTTTCACCTTTTCTTCTTGCTAAAGGGTGACCACACTTTAGTAAAACTGGAATGGCGTTTGCTGATGGAGAAAGTCTCCTTATTTTTGCCATGATACCATCTCTAGTAGGAATCTAATAATAAAAAAAACACATTTATCTCAGATCTTATCATTTTTAAAGCATCTTCTCTCATTTGCCTTATCGCATTTGACATGAGAAGGCATTTTCCAACATTCTGTCTCATTGGAATGCCTGGGCTTATAACTTTAGGAGGCCATGATTCATTGTCTGGGATCACAGTTTGCAGTCCCAGTGGAGAACTTTGAACCGGTCTAGTTGCCTTATTTCATCATGCAGAGGACCAGGAAGGGGACTGTGTAGCTGAGGGATGCCGACAGAGAGTGGCTGGGATTTGGAGTTGCAGTTGAGGAGACATCAGGGAGGCACCATGAAACAAGGCAGGAAGTCCAGTTGGGCAGACAGATCCCTAGAACAAATGGTCTAGAGAGCCAACACCAGGGAGATTCCATCAAACACTGGCTATCTAGGAGTCCAGATACAGGTTGTTACCTAACACTGCATTTGACAAATTTTAATTGCTCACATGCCTTCTTCAGAGTTTTCACCAGAACTACGTACCTGCAGTCCCAAATAATCTTCCATGATCTCTTGGCCCAAGATGATGTAGCCACATAGTCAAAGGCAGCAATGCTGAGATCCCTGAGTAAACACTTAAAGGACAGCTGCCTCAGAGGACCCAGCAACCCATTCCCAACTGTGATTTGAGCAAAATATTATTTTTTAGTTGTAGGATTTATTATGTTTTTCTCTTACAGTAGGTTGCATACAAGTATGATCATCCACATACAAGTTTACCTCCACAAAAGGGAAAAGAGCATTATTCTCCTTGCAAAGCCTTATCCTAGGAACGACTGAAGAACACACAGACAAGATAATGGTGGTGATGGCATCTGCTCCTCTGTGAACTGTCTACTCCTTGTATGACTTACAGACAATCAGCAGTACCCCCCTAGATCAGTTTCCTCTTCTGTTGCTGATGAATCTTGAAGCAAGTGACAATGTAGCTCCTCTTTAGACCCTCTAAAAAAAATGACAGACCCCTGATTTAGGGACTGCATAGAAACCAATATGACTAAAAGAAGGATAAATCTTAGCAAACCTATTTAGTCTCCTTCTATGACAGCATGACAGCCTCCATAAACAATATGTGTAGTCTGGTTTTACATCTCATATTGGCCTGAAGCTTGTATTCAAAGAGTAAATATTAGGGCAAGGAGACCTGAGTTGTTCTCCCATATATGCATGAATCACATCAGTGATTCTCCACTTGCAGCAATTTTGTCTCCCCAGGGGTCATTTGACTTTATTAAGCAAATAATAGTACAGGGGTATGAACATATAGCAAAAAGTTTTGAAGGTGTTGTATATGGAATAACTGAAATATGGAAAACATTGCTGTCTCTACCTTCAAAAAAGAGATCAAGAATTTCTCATCAAATTTTCAGATAATTAATTCATATAATAAGAACTCTGGAACCACAGAATTTTTTTTTTTTTTTTTTTTTTGAAACAGGGTCTCTCTCTCTCGTCACCTAGACTGGAGTGCAGTAGTACTATCTCGGCTCACTGCAACCACCACCTGCCAGGCTTAAGTGATCCTCTGATCTCAGCCTCCCAAGTAGTTGAGACTACAGGCATGGGCCACCATGACTGGTGAACTTTAGTATTTATTTATTTATTTATTTAGTTAGTTAGTTAGTTAGTTAGTAAAGATGGGGTTTCACCATGTCATGCCACGACCAGTAGGCTGGTCTCAAACTCCTGGGCTCAAGCGATCTACCTGCCTGGAACCACTTCCCAAAGTCCTAGTGTTACAAGCATGAGCCACCATATCTGGCCAGAAAATATCTTCAATGGCAATAACAATTGATAAATTTCAGTAAGGGTACATGTAAAGTAATACCTAAGAACAAACACCCTCAATGCAAATAGAGGAGAAATAAAGGCTGAGGAAGTAAAAAAAAAAATGAAAAAAATCTAGGCGTCACGGTGAACTTGAATACCAGCAAGAGCGAGAGATACAGTAGGTTGATAAAAGTCCCTTTACGTGAGTAACTAGAAAGCTCATTTTAGACCCCTTCCCTTCAGCCTGGTAAGAAGAAATGTTAATGCCCATGGCAATGGTTCAAGGCCTGGGCACAGGGACTTTAGGTCACTGAAGATCATTGAGAAAGAACTGGCAATCCATAAGTGGTTCTGAGCATATTTTTTAAATCTTTTTTTCAAGGGAGGCCAGGGGAAGAGAGAAGCCAGCTAGTGACATGTGGTTGAGGACACCATTCAGGACACTGGTAGAGGCAGCATGAGAAGTATTAAAGATTCTGGAAAGTGTCCACAAAGAAGTCTCAACAGTTGTCACCTTTTCACCAAGTGTGCTGAACCAGCAATGTGACTAAGGTTCAAAAGACAGGACATGAGTACCTATCAGGAGTGCTAACACTCTCATCCTAAGAGTAACGCTGGTAGCTAAGCAAAGACACGAATCCAAAAATTACCTTAGAGGCAGAGTGTGGTGTCTCATGCCTGTAATCCCAGCACTTTGGGAAGCTGAGGCAGGAGTAATGCTTGAGCCCAGGAGTTCGAGACAAACCTAGGAAACACAGCGAGACCCCATCTCTACAAAAAATAAAAATAAAAATTAGCCAGGGCCAGGCACAGGGGCTCACGCTTGTAATTCCAGTACTTTGGGAGGCTGAGGTGGGTGGATCATGAGGTCAAGAGATCGAGACCATCCTGGCCAACATGGTGAAATCCAATCTCTACTAAAAACACAAAAATTATCTGGGCATGGTGGTGCGCACCTGTAGTCCCAGCTACTTGGGAGGCTGAGGCAGGAAAATCACTTGAACCTGAGAGGCAGAGGTTGCAGTTAGCCAAGATGATGCCACTGAACTCCAGCCTGGCGACAGACTGAGACTCATCTTAAAAAAAAATTAGCTAGGCATGGTTGTGCATGCCTGTGGTCTCAACTACTTGGAAGGCGTAGACGGGAGGATCACCTGAGCCTGGGAGTTCAAGGCTACAGTGAGCTGTGATTGCATCACTGCATCTCAGCCTGGGCAACAGAATGAAACTCTATCTAAAACAAAACAAAACAGAAATTACCCCAGGTAAAGGAGTTGATGGACATGGTAATGGTGGTGGTGGAGAGAGGGACATGACTAAGAGTACAGGACTTTCCTTGATGGAGTATGAAAAAGAGGTAAGACTGTAAAATGACTGTATCGCTCACTCATGAGGAGCCTAATGGTCCCATTCACATGAAACTGTTGACAGTTACCAAGTGATTGAGATATAGACATTCTCACAATTTTCACATATTTGATAGAAGGGAAAAGTAGGCCTTCCTTTAGAACACCACCGCAATGTTTTCCCCATATAATTTGTGTACTTCATTATGAAGTATTAATGGAATTTTTCAGTCAATTAAATGCTGTATGCCAATGCCATCAAAATGTAATTAGTGGTAAATTAAAAGTGGCCATAAAATGAAAATTGGTGTGAGAATACTCTATTTCCTACTGATTAGTAATAGCTACCATTTGTTGAGTTCTTACTATGGACCAGGCAGTGTGCCACCAATTTAGAATCACCATCTTATAGCATTCATTCCTTGTAGGAGCCTCATAAGGTAGATAGTAGGTTCCTGCAGCTTATCCATGAAGGAGTGAGGCACAGAGAAATCTAAGCAACCTGTCCCAAATCAGTCAGCTAGTAAGCTACAGGGCTGGTCTAGTTTAGTTTCCACTGACACGAAAGACAGGCACCAAACCTCTGCGCCACATTGCCTCCCCATAGTCCCGTGACCATGGTGTTAGGCAAGAGGAGAGGTTGCTGCTTCTGCCTTTCTCCTCAGTACTCCGTTGTCTTGGATGAGCTTAGAGTGTTCCTAGCGAAGGCATATGCTGACAGGAAAAAAAGTCCTGCCTTTAACAAATGGACCTTCTATTAATTCCCACAGCAGCTGACTATGGAAGTTTTAAGTAAGGTCTACCAGGTCGATAACTTTGAGAAAACCAACTTTCTGGACCTCTACCTCTGTATCTAAAACAGGGAGGATGAGTAAAGTACTTACGTCACAGGTTGCCAGGGTGATTAAAAGACTCAGTGCATGTAATAGCTCACGACAGTACATGGCACACGGGAAGCACTCACTATATTTAGTCATTATTATTTTCATAATCTCATACCATGCTTATCACTACTCAAGGATTTAGATTTGATTTAGCTGACTTGGAATTCCCTGTGACTCCAATCTGAAGTTGATGACTCTTTTGAAGTTGTTCCTCACTCAATACCATTCCCTTCCTTTTTAGTTAGACTAAAGCAAAGGACATGATTCTGGGCTCTTGTGTCTCAGAACATCCCTTCTCAAATATATCCTTACTCTTTTTTACCATTTCAAGGGGCTTCGCCTTCCCTCCATACTCAGGTCATGCTCCCTAAATCATCTATACATTGCAATGGGCATTAAGAGCACCACATGTTATAACCCTCTTATACCCATTATAAATGTTTAATTAACTTCCGTCATACTCATCTCACCCTCAGCACCTGACACCCTCTTCCTGCCCCGCCTACCATCACTCTACTGCATTTGCCCTCTTGTGTAAGTCAAAGGGACACAACTATGAGCTATTCATCTTTGCTCTTGCCCCATTACTCTGTCCCCTCGCCCCCAAAAGTTACTTAGTAGGCAACATTTAATACATAATTTTAAAAAAATCAGTATGTGGCCTGAATCAGGGGTCTCCAGTACCAGGTTTGTTCGAAGGACTCAAAGGACTCAGCATAGAGACATCAGCAAAAGGATGCAAAGTAAAATCATCAAAGAAAAAAGACACATGGAGAAATCAGATACAGGCTTCCAAGGGTCCTCTCTCAGTACAGTCAAATAAGATCCCCTAATTCTACTCCAGCAGCTAACTGTGACAACATGAGTTAAGTACTGTTTATCAGGGAAGCTCAATAGAGACTAAACGCCCAAAGTTTTACTGGGGACTGGTCATATAGGCATCCTCTGCCTAGCATGTACCAAAATCCCAGACCCTTAGAAGAAAAGCAGGTATTCAGCATGAACCGTATGTTTGCACAAACCACGTGAGTCAGCCTTATCATTTAATGAAAGTTTCATATCGATGCTGGGAACTGTTTACCAGTAAAGTTCCCAGATGCCAGTCAAATGCCAATTTTGCTGACAGGCCTTTCTAGGAATAGCAATCTCAGGCCTGGCTATTTTAACCCCTTTCTTCACGGGTACTGGGAAACATGAAATCTAGAATGTTAGATCTTCCGACTTCTTGGAGTTGTTCTTTTTGGCAGCTGTCTATAACAATGTGAGGAATTCATAAGTAACTCAATACTAACAATCATTAAAGTACCAAAATTTGCTTATATAAATTGGTGAGAACTCGAGGCCTTTCCTAGGATAATGGTAGTTTGCTGAATTTCCATTAAGATTTCTTTTATGGGAAAGAAAAGGGTGTAGGCATGATCAGTGCTCTGCAATTTGCACATGGAAGGTTCATCACACTTCTAGTTTGCTCCGGAAAATAAATAGAGAAACTTTGATCTAGTAAAGCTTCTCAATTAAAATATTTGGAAACTGAGGCCCAAGAAAGGCATTCCTCATTCTCAGAAGGCAGCCAGCTCCTAAGGGGTAGGCAGGTAGCCACAGGGATGCTGCCTGTGGGTCTTGAGGCAGCCTCGGATCTGTGTCTTCTGTTACTTGTATTCCAGAGAACAGCTGATCTGCTTGTCTTCTTCTTTCAGTCTTTTGACAATGGCTTTCAAGAACCTTTTCAAGTGACATGATAAGGTGCTGCTGCATGCTGTGACATGAGTGGAAAGAAACTGTTACTTCACTTCTACCATCTGTGTAAAGCACACACCACTCAGATGAAGAAGTCTCTAAGGACATCCTCTCTTCTGCATATCTCTGTCACATAACAACTACTTTTCACTTAAATATTCTTTGTAATAAGTTTACCGGGGTGATATACAATATATCTAAGTATTTTCTCAACCCTTTAAATAGCCCAGAGACATTTTTAGAATCCTATTTCCTACCTTTCAAAGCAGCAGCACATTCTTCTCAGAAGTCACCTGGAACCTGTAATTCCTTGATTTATCTTCTTCCCACCAAACAAAATCATACACAGCATCTGATTTCTTTATGCCTCACACCTCTGACTCCTAGGTTCACGGATAAGATTAGATCCTATTGTAGAGAGCTGTATTTGTTATACAGTGAGACTGATGTAATGTTTTGATGAAAAGGACCTCCCTGATGTTTGGGTCAACACACGACACAGAAGGCCAAGGAAAATGGCACCTTTCTCCACAAATTAGAAGAAAAAATGGTTAACTCAACTCTTCAATGAATGAGAAAAGAGATGTAAAGCCTAGAGAAAGGATGGTAAGAAGGAAAACAAGTGAGGATAGAAAAAAGGAAACAGACTCACCTGGGATTTAGCTAAAAGGATCTTGGATTGAAAGACAAGCTGAACTGTCAGGGACCAATTATAAGAACCTCACCAACTTTAGTAAAGCTTCTGTCAGGGACTAATTATAAGAACCTTGCCAACTGCTGTCTTTAGTAAAGCTTCTGTCACTCTCTTGTGGTCCCACAGCGCTTTGTCTCTACAACTTTCTTCACGCAGTCACCATAAAAACCATAGAATATAAACCCGTCTCCCTAGGGCACTCACATGAAGCAGAGGCCTCAACTAGTGACTTTGGGTCACTACACATCCTGCAAAGAAGAAGGAATACCCAAGACTCCCAATAACCTCCTCTTAAAATGACTGGCTGAATAAACAAACAAGTATGTAAACAAATGAAAGAATATGAATAAATGGAAAAAATGGTTGTTGCTTTAAAAACCAAATGGCCTGAGTGAAGTTGTCAATGTGACCAAATTCTCTATTCTGAACGATACAGTAACTGCCAACCTGTTGTCAGAACCGTTGCTAACAAACTTCTGTAACTTTCTCTCACCTTTCTCTCTCTTCTTTGCTTCAAGTCTCCAGTGTTGGTTTCATTTAGTTCTATTAGAAATGTTTTCACTTGGGTCTGTTCAAACTTTCGTTCCGAATCGATGAAGTGTGTGTGTGTGTGTGTGTGTGTGTGTGTCGGAATAAATGTGTGTGTGTAGGCGTGAATGTGTGCACATGTGTTTTAAAGTCTTATTTTATTTTTGGATCACCAGTGCTAGTCATGCTAATCATAAAAACACAGTTATTTTTATGCCCAAACCCCAAAAGAAAGCATGTCCTAAAGTTAAAAATGCATTCCAACCACCATCCTCAGGTCCACCCTAAGCAACCACGCATCTTTGTGCAGATGGCTTTAATTCATGAGAAAAACTTCTACTTTCTGCCCCGTCTCAGACTGAAAGTGTATTTAATATTATTTCTCTCTGAGATTCAATTACAAATGAATTATTTTTAATTTCAATTACTGAAAAAATAAGCAAAGCAGCTGGGCCTGCAATAAATCACCCTTTAAATGTGTAGAAACTGTTTAGAACAAACAAGTAGACAAGGACAGCTGCCATCATCATTGGGACATTCCATTCTATGCCAACAAGGCTGATCTGAGACATCACCTCATAATGAACAGCACTTTTCAGGTCACTGGACCCTGAAAAATATACTTACATAGGCAAAAACAATCCCAAATCAGAAGGAAACTGCTATCCTGGAAAATGAAAAAATAAGCAAATGTTTGAAGTTTCTGTGCCTTACTTAGCCTATGCTACCATCTTTACTTAAAACAGCAGACATAAGAAAATACAATCTTCTTTGGTTTTTATCAGTCTTTAGCATGATAGTGGCAACAAACCTGAGAAAATAAAATGACCTAAGACAGGTTCACTAGAGATTATTTCTACAAACAAAACCCACAAGAATGTTCTCAGCTTTAGACTAAAACCTTGCAGATCTGCTCTTGCTCCACACTCTTCTCCTGTAAGTGGGGTTCACCATAGTGGGTCATTGCCAGCACTTTATGGCAGACGGTTCCATCTAAGTCATACAAAAACTTCTAGTGGACAGCCTGATGAGAGATAAAGCCTACCAGCAAAGGAAGACGATGGAGGGGCGTGACTGCTGAGTCATGTTTGTCTTCTATTTCAATCAGCTTCAAAGCTACCGTGAAATTGGTATTTTCTAACTTATACTTCTATCGGTATGCTTAGGTAACTTTTTATTTCTTTAGCCAAAAGAAGTTACAAAATAACTAGTTTAAACATATGGTTGGAGTTCAGGACAAGCTACCCCAAAATATAGCACCCTGGCATTTGAGAAAGTAGCAGAAGCTAGAAGTTCACTCTCAGTTTCTCCTTACCGCATGTCTCCTAAAACAGTTCATGAAGCCCAGTAATATTTCCTGTCCAAAAGCCAAGTTCTTCAACACTGTTAACTGTATTTCCTACCCAGAAAACCCTGTTTGTTGTAATGCGACCTAGAATCCCTGCTCTTATGACTCCCTATTTCTTGGGCTGATCTAATTTATTTTTCCTATTGCACTTTCCAGTCCCTAATCACTCCATTCAATCCTGCGACCCACAGTAGCTACAGAAAAACTCTCATATCACTTCTATTTTTATTCCAGCTTGCATGAGTTCCTTTAAATGCATAAATTTCTCAAGAGCTGTGTTCAACTTCTACATGTTCAGTAATGAGGGAGCTCTCACATTGAGAGTCAGCAGACATATCTCAACAGACTAAGAAAATTAAGACATCAAAGAATACATTCACAATTTTAACTGCATCAAGGAAATGCAAGGGAAATACTTAACTGAATAACACATGCATTTGTGGTCTGCTCTTAAGTGTATAAAGATAGGACACCATCTGGATCCTAACAGAGAGATGCTGGGATCTAGATGTGTAGCTCTATTTTTATCTTAGAAAAAGTCTCTGAGCCTCAGTTTCCCCTATGGTACATAACATGAGGACAAGAAGTCTGGATACCAAACATTCAGTATTCCTTCCTTGTGTTGCTTATACATTAACAAAAATAAATAGAAGTTATCCAGGATTTCTGCAGTGCAGTCTCAAAACCTGCTGATGATTAGCGGAAAGTTACAGCAAGACCAAAAACTATCACTTGTCATTCTTTATTCTGGGCATCTTGACTGCATGCAGGGAGAAGGCCTTGAAGACTTTAAAGTCATAATAAGCAAGAGCACAGATCCCACATGTGTTACATTTTATTTAATTACAGCATTTTCAAAGATCATACAGGAAATTGAACACACTGTCGGAGACATGCTTTATTTTTTAATGTTTAGAACAAGCCTGTAGGAAATCTCAAAATTATATAATATCTGAGCTACAATGACATTTCATTTTGTGGAAGTTCATGCTTAGAAGTAGGGATTACCTCAGGACTTATCAAGACTTTGGAATAAACATGGAACAAAAAGAAAATATGTATTCACACATGTATAAATATATATTCATTCTATGCATAGGGTTCAATATGGACTTCAACATCAACTTATAAGTAACTTTTAGCAATTAACTAAATTTTCCCCTTCAAAAGCATGTTAAGAATTAGACGAAGACAAAGAAGATTCTTCAATTTTTATTTTCAAGTGAAATGTTCTTGAAACACTAATAAATTTGATTTGTGAGAGAAAAAAAGTCCAATAATTTTGGGTGTTGACTTTAAAAATTTTAATAGTCTAAGTCAATACGTAAGGAGTTGAGTAAAATAGACAATGGTGAGCTTTCATAAAAACTATTTGAAGAAAAAATTATATGGTGCTTACATCTGTGCCATGTACTATTTTCTTTCATTTTGTCCAAGTCATTTGAATTTAGGGGGAAATTCAATCTCCATTTTGTAATTCATTTCCACACAAATCATGAGCACACACTGTGTTGAGTGTTTGATGTATTTTCAGAACTTTTTAATAAGTTTTTATGCTTCTTCCTTTAACCACAAGAAGTGGCACCTTGCCAAGAGGAGGAGAACTTAAATATGGTAACTGTAACTACTGCTCAACTACTCAGGGGGTGGAAAGTTTGTGGGCTACTGGAAAAGGGAGTTTTGGAGGAATAATAATGAAGCTATGGGTACACTTTGAAGTTTGCGGCATTTTCAGCTCATGGGACTAATGGTGTTGAAAATCTAAGAGCATAAATGAAAGTATTCTAATAGGTTTCTGTACAGTAATGTATACTAAGGTGACCAAAGTATATAAAAGGAAATAGTTTGCCCATGAGAAGTGACTTACCTCAGGTTTGTGAATTATTTCTTCCACTTGAAATTAATGATGCCTTTGTTCTTGGTCAGTTTTCATTTCACTCTTTTAAGTGAACTTTTATTCCTGGAAGAAACATGTTCACCCACCCTCAGAAAAGGTCTACCCAAGTTAATTTATCAAGGCACCTTAAAAGTGAGAGAGCCATCCTCTCTGCAATGCAGGAAGCCTAGTAAGAAAAATGATGGTCTAGGATCCTCACAGGAGCCTCACTGACCCACAGTAATAAAATAATCAGAACTACACTAACCAATTGAACTCTTCTCTTTTCTGCATTTCAGATTGCAAAGTGACCTATAGTTTTAGAAATGGGGAAGGTAAGAGGCAATTATCTTTAATCTCTGATGTTTACACAGATTGGACTGAATGATTGGCAATGAGTCTGTCCCTCAATTTTTGGCATTAAAATATTCTACAATACCTGGTTTCACTACTGCTGAGGGTGAGGGAGGAGGAGAGGAAAGAGGGCTTTACGATCAATGATAGAGAATAAGATAATAATGAAATAGAGGCACCAAAATAAGATCATACAAATTTTAATCATTGCAATTTGTTATTTGAATTAAATCTTAAAACGGAACCAATATACAATTGCCCCTTGATATCTGCAAAGTATATGTTCCAGCACTCCACGGATACCAAAATCCACTATGCTCAAATCCCTGATATAAAATGACATTCTATCTGCATATAACCTATACATGTCCTCTTGTATATGTTAAATCATCTCTAGATTACTTATAATACCCAACATGCTGCAAATACTATGAAAATAGTTGTTATACTATATTTTTTATTTCTATTACTTTGTTTTATTGCTATTGTTTTATTTGCAGATGTGAAACCCACAAATGTGGAGGGACTACTGTATTCTAAAAATACCCTAATTTAGCTAACTGCAAGCAAAGCTCTGCCCTAGATGTTTAAACTAGATCCAAATGCCCCTTTAAATACTTTGGAAGTGCAAGAAAGGACTTCTTTGACTTAGTGAGAAGGCAGAAAGAGGGATTGCAACCTGAAGGTTGGTGACTGTGCCATAGAAGAGAAACACAGGGTTGCACAGGAGCTCATCCTGTCTAGGAAATTGGGAGGTTGGGGACTTTACTTGAAGATCAATGGTAGAAATAAGACAGAGCTGGGAAAGAGATACAGTCATACTCTGAATGTTTGGTTTCAGACCACCACAATAAAGTAAGTGTAGCAATCAAGTAAGTCATATCATTTTTTGAGGGGGGGAGGTGGTTTCCCAGTGCATATAAAACTAATGGTTACTCTATACTGCAATCTAGTGAGTGTGCAATAGTATTATGTCAAAAACACAGTATATGTACCTTAATTTAAAAATGCTGGCTGGGCATGGTGGCTCACGCCTGTACTCTCAGCACTTTGGGAGGCCAAGGTGAGTGGATCATCTGAGGTCAGGAGTTTGAGACCAGCCTGACCAAAATGGAGAAACCCCATCTCTACTGAAAATACAAAATTATCTCGGCACATGTCTGTAATCCCAGCTACTCAGGAGGCTGAGGCAGGAGAATCGTTTGAACCCAGGAGGCAGAAATTGTGGTGAGCCAAGATCGCACCATTGCACTCCAGCCTGGGCAACAAGAGCGAAACTCCGCCTCAAAAATAAATAAATAAATATGCTTTATTGTTAAAAGATGCTAACAATCATTTGAGCCTGCAGTGAGTTGTAATCTTTTTGCTGGAGAAGAGTCTTACCTCAATGATGATGACTGCAGACTGATAACAGTAGTACTGCTAAAAGTTGGGGTGGCTGTGGCAATTCACTAAGTTTGCCACATCAGTGAATTCTTCCTTTCACAAAAAAAATTTCTCTGGAACATGTGACAGTGTTTGATAGCATTTTACCTACATTGGAATTTCTTTCAAAATTGAAGTCAGTCCTCTCAAAACTTGCTGCTGCTTTATCAACTAAGTTTACGGAATGTTCTAAATCTATTGTTCTTATTTCAACAATGTTTATAGTGTCTTTACGAGGAGTAGAATCCATCTCAGAAACCATTGTCTGTGTATCCATAAGAAACAACCCTTCTTTATGGCTACATTATTCCATGGTGTATATGTAACACATTTTCTTTATCCAGTCTATTATTGATAGACATTTAGGTTGATTCCATGTCTTTGCTATTGTTAATAGTGCTGCAATGAACATACATGTGCATGTGTCTTTATAAGAGAACAATTTATACGAGATCATGTCCTTTGCAGGGACATGTGTGGAGCTGGAGGCCATTATCCTTGGCAAACTAATGCAGGAACAGAAAACCAAATACCACATGTTCTCACTTATAAGTGGGAGCTAAATGGTAAGAACACATGGAGCATAGAGGGAACAACACACTGGGACCTATTAGAGGGTGAAGATTGGAAGGAGGGACAGGATCAGGAAGAATAACTAATGGGTACTAGGCTTAATACATGGGTGGTGAAATAATCTGTACAACAAACCCTCACAGTACAAATTTACCTATGTAACAAACCTATACATGTACCCCGAACATAAATTAGAAGTTAAAAAAATAGAAGCAACTCTCATCCATTCAACTTTCACCATGAGATTATAGCAATTCAGTCCCATCATTAGGCTTCACTCCTAATTTTAGTTCTCTTTCTATTTCCAAAACATCTGCAGGTACTTCTTTCACTAAAGTCTTGGCCCCTCAAAGTCATTCATGAGGGTTGAAAACAACTTCTTCCAAACTCTTGCTCATGTTGATATTTTGACTTTCTCCTGTGAACCACCAATGTTCTTAATGGCATCTAGAATGGCAAATCCTTTCCAAAAGGTTTTCAATTTACTTTGCCCAGATTCATCAGAGGAATTACTATCTATGGCAGCTATAGCCTTATAAAATGTATTTTTAAATAATACAACTTGAAAGTAAAAATGACTCTTTGATCTATGGGCTGCAGAATAAATGTTATATTAGTAGGCACTAAAAATATTAATCTCCTTGTACATTTCTATCAAAGCTCTCACTTGGCTATGTACATTGTCAATAAGAAGTCATATTTTGAAAGGAGTCTTTTTTTCTGAGTAGGCCACAACAGCTGGCTTAAAGTGATCAGTAAAACAGGCTATAAACAGTTGTTTACAGATGTTCAGGTCCTGTCGTTCCATACACAGAGCCCAGACTGAGATGATATGGCATAATTCTTAGGGGTTCTAGGGTGTTCAGAATGGTAAATGAACATTGGCTTCAACTTAAAATCACCAGCTACATTGACTGCTAACAAGAGAGTCATCCTATTCTTTGAAGCTGGGCACTGACTTCTCGTCTCTAGCTATGAAAGTCCTACATGGTACCTTCTTCTAATAAAAGGTTGCTTTGGCTACATGAAAAATCTTTTGTTTACTGTAGCCACCTTCATCAGTTATCTAAGCTAGATCTTCTGAATAACCTCTGTAACTTCTACATCAGCACATGCTACTTTATTTTGCACTTGTAAGTTATGGAGACAGCTTCTTTCTTTAAACCTCCTGAACCAGTTTCTGCTAGCCTCAGACTTTTCTTCTGCAGCTTCCTCACCTCTCTCAGCCTCCGCAGAACTGAAAAGAGTTAGGGTCTTGCTCTGGGATAGGCTTTGGTTTAAGGGAATGTTGTGGCTGGTTTGATCTTTACTCCAGACCAATAAAACTTTCTCTCTTTCAGCAATAAGGCTGTTTTGCTTTCATATCATTTGTGTGTTCACTAGAATAGCACTTTTAATTTGCTTCAAGTACTTTTCCTTTGCATTAGGAACTTGTCTATCTGGCACAGGAGGCCTAGCTTGCAGCCTGTCTCAGCTTTTGACATGACTTCCTCACTAAGCTTAGTAATTTCTTGCTTCTGATTTAAAGTGAGAGACCTGAAATTCTTCCTTTCACTCTAAGTGGAGGACACTGAAGGGTTGTTAATGGGCCTAATTTCCAGATCATTTTATCTCAGAGAATAGGGATGCCCAAGGAGAGGGAGAGAGGAAACAGTCAGGGGAACAGTCAGAACACATACAATGTTTATTAGTTCAGTTTTGCCATCTTATATTGGCTTGGTTCAAGGGATGCCAAACCAATTACAATAGTAACATCAAAGATCACTGATCACCATAACAAATATAATAATGAAAAGGTTTGAAATATTGTGAGAATTACCAACATGTGACACAGAAATATGAAGTGAGCACATGCTGTTGAAAAAATGGTGCCAATAGATTTGCTCAATGTAGGGTCGACATAAACCTTCAAAAAAAAACACAAAAAACCTCAATAACTGTAAAGTACAATAAAGAAGCGTGCAATAAATGAGGCATGCCTGTAGTTGAGAGAGAGAGGTTCAAACTAAGAGATTAAGATATGCTAGCAGTTTTCAAACTCCTTACCCCTTAAACTCAGAAACCCTCTTTTAAAAATTATTGAAGCTCTCCAAAGGGCTTTTTTTACATGAGTTATATCTCTCAAGATTTGAAATTAAAACTAATTAAAAATTTTTATTCATATATTTTTAGTAACAATAAATCTATTACATATTATCACAAAAACATTATTGTGGAAATTTTATCTTTCCAAATGAAAAATTGAGTGAAAAATGCAGCATTTCTTTATTGATTTACACTTTGAAAATTTTTTCAGTCTGCCTAAATAGAAAATGGCTATCACTTATTGCATTGCTTAGGCTGGAGTGCAATGGCACAATCACAGCTCACTGCAACCTCCGCCTCCCGAGTTCAAGCAATTCTCCTGTCTCAGATTCTGGAGTACCTTGGATTACAAGTATGTGCCACCATGTCTGGCTAATTTTTTTTTTTTTTTTTTTTTTCAGTAGAGACAGGGTTTTCCATGTTGGTCAGGCTGGTCTCAAACTCCCGACCTCAGGTGATCTGCCCGCCTCGGCCTCCCAAAGTGCTGGGATTCTTATTGCATTCTTACATTGGCTTCTGAATTCAGTTTGTTGCAATATGGTGCTTTGGTTGAAGTATATGAAGAAAACATAGTCTTATACAAACATAGTTGGAAAGAGAAGGAGTATATTAATAGCCTTTCCAAATAACTGTATATATAATTTTTGATACTCCATTAAAATATAGCAAGTATAGTTTCTTAAAGATAAGAAGTAATTTGGAAATTTGAAACTATAGAAATGAATTTTTCATGCTCTGCTATATGAAAATCTGTTGGTCTATGTTGTACTTTGAATGAATCTTTCACTCATGCTTGATAGATTCTCAAAGTCATACATTGGTCAATTAGAAAATATTAGATCTCTGACTCAGAGTTCTAAGTGAAGATGCTCCAAATGTTTACATATTATATTATACTATCAATAAAATTACATGTGTTAATATCACCACCAATTTCACGAGAAAGTCTCTACATATTTAAAAACTATCAAGCTCCTAGTGACAGATTTAATGCTTTTTAATTCTAATTTTGCAGAAAAACTTGAATTTTATCATTGACAACAAATATTTTCAGTTGTTTTCCTTTAAATGAGAGGCTGTCATTCATTTTAAATAATATTTCTGCAAAATACCCAAATTTAAATGGCCATAGTTTGTGTGCCAGTCATGCTTTCAAATAAAAATGGTGTTCAATGTAAAAAGTGGCTAATTCAGCTCACAACTTAAAGAATGACATTTTTCCTCAGGGAATCCATTGTATATCATCTGCAAGTGAAGTGTTTATGTTTATGTGTACTTCCCAATTTCTCACACAGAATATTAAAACCATATTATCCAAGTGTCTGTATTTATTTATTTATTTATTTATTTATTTATTTATTTATTTTTGAGATGGAGTTTAGCTCTTGTTACCCAGGCTGGAGTGCAATGGTGCGATCTCGGCTCACCGCAACCTCCGCCTCCTGGGTTCAGGCAATTCTCCTGCCTCAGCCTCCTGAGTAGCTGGGATTACAGGCACGCACCACCATGCCCAGCTAATTTTTTTTTGTATTTTTAGTAGAGGCGGGGTTTCACCATTTTGACCAGGATGGTCTCGAGCTCTTGACCTCGTGATCCACCCGCCTTGGCCTCCCAAAGTGCTGGAATTACAGGCTTGAGCCACCACGCCTGGCCCCCAAGTGTCTATATTTAATAGAATTAGCCATTTAGGCTGCTGATTAGGATATTCTTAAGTGAAACTAGCAATTTCTTATACTGTGACTATATGGCAGTAGATTCCAACTAAGGTGCCAATAGTTTTGCCAACCATTGCTTTTATACCATTACTGCAAATGTCAACACAGTGCCAAAGGCAAATAAGATCTTAGTATTACTGTGAAAACAGTTTTGACCCCATCCAAGCATCCTGGGAGCCTCCAGGTGTCTAAAAACCACACACTGAGAATCATTAGTTTATGAGAAGACTTTAGGCTGAATGAGACATAAGTAAAATGTGCAAGATGCCATATTATAAAATCCAACAGGTCTCCATGTGATCCCTTTAATTTTTAGTTAAATAATCTTCAAGAAATGATAATTTGGTTGTTTTTTTCAAATCTGTATCTCTTTTTACTGGTACAGTGTCTAAACATATTAGTGAGCATCCCATAAATATTTTAAGTCATAATGCTGATCAGATGCTATTCAAGCTAATTACTATTGGAAAGTCCTCAAGTATTTCACCACTAAACTCTGCATTACCTGTTAGTTTGAGAGGCCTATTTTGGGGATATAATCTTCTATTACCATTCTAATTACAAAAATTTTTGAGAATGTATGTTGAATTTTATTAAATGTATTTTTGGCATGTATGAAATATATCCAATGCTTGTTCCCATTTGAACTACAAATATAGTAAAATGATAATAAATATTATATAGCATTGAGCCAGACTTGTATTCTTAGACTAAACCTTAGATCATGGACATACTGTAGTGACTGATCAGCATCCCCTTCTTTGAGAAGCAACCTCTTACCCATTCCATGTTTTTAGTGGAGCACTAAATCATTGCCTTTACAGAGGGCACAAAGACAATGTGCAGAAAACATTGAAGTGGGTTGACCCAGAGGTGGACATACAACACAATAATGGCCAGAGTTCCTTCCTAAGGGGGCTATAAATGTGCAGGAGGAAAGACAGTCTCTTGTGACCAGCATTTCTAAGCTTCAAGAATATGAACCTGAACTGCTGACTGCCATCTCCCTTTCCCCAGAGAGGAAGGTGTAGTCAACATTTTGAGGGAAGCAGAGCTGAGAAATAATAGAGAATGACATTATTTAAGTCTGTGGATACTTTTGTATTTAAAGGCACATTAATGCCTGGTTCTCTTGGGACCACAAACCAACATGGACTCTTAAAGAATCACAGTTGAGTTTTCACATGACAATCACAAAATGTTAACCCCCCCTACTTGATCAGGGTTAACATTTTTTTCTAAGTTCTATTGAAATTTTTCTACTTAGAGTTGCTTTATGAATGTTCATGTGTGAGAATAATCTATTTTATGTGTGAGTAGGTATGTGTTAATTTTGTCAAGGTAGGCTGGCTTTGTTTAAAAAAGAAAAAGAAGAAAGAGAACAAAATAAAACCAGATAAAACAATATCAGAACAACAGAAATAATAGCCTTTACCTGGGGCTTAAAGAGTTAAAAAAACTCTTATGTGAAACTATCTGGGTTGGAATCTTTTATAAAGATTTTTCAATATTCTCATGTTTTTCATGAATATTCAGTTGGCCAGGTTTTTAAACTTTTCTTGAATTGATTTTGATAATTCATGTTTTCCTACCAAACAATTTCTTTCATTAAGGTCTTCATATAAACTAGCCTACTGTTTAATACTTGTTTTGATATCTTATATGTGGTTATTTCACTTTTCTCATTCCTAATTACATATTTGTGTTTTTTCTCTATTTTTCACAGATAGTTGAGCTAGTAACTTATTTGAATATTTTTATTTATTATCATTGTTTTCTTATAAAAAATACGATGGGACTTATTTAATAATTTTGTCATTTTCTTTTATTTATTTTTATTTTTTTGAGACGAAGTTTCACTCTTGTTGCATAAGGCTGGAGTGCAATGATGTGATCTCAGTTCACTGCAAAATCCACCTCCCAGGTTCAAGCAATTCTCCTGCCTCAGCCTCCCAAGTATCTGGGATACAGGCATGTGCCACCAGATCCGGCTAATTTTTGTACTTTTTAGTAGAGATGGTCTGTCTCCATGTTGGCCAGGGATTTCTCTATGTTGGTCAGGTTGGTCTCGAATTCCCGACCTCAGGTGATATGCCTTCCCCAGCCTCCCGAAGTGCTGGGATTATAGGCATGAGCCACCGTGCCCAGCCAATTTTGTTATTTTCCTAATTCATTAATTTTTGCATTTATAGTTATAATTTTTCCCTCCTGCTTTGCTAAGTGTAATTTGTTTTTCTTGCTCAATTTCTGTGAACTGCATGATTAATTCTTTCATTGGCATCTAGCTCTCTCTTCTGGGAGTCTTATCTCCCAGAGTCTTGAGAGTTTCCCCACCAAGACTTATTTTCACCAATATCCTACTAATTCTTTTCTGACTTTTTCTTTTAATACAAAACATCAGTTCCTTCAGCTGGAAAAGGAAGCACTTTCCTCACTGCTTTTTCCCTGTGGTTAGGTGGAAAGAACATCTTCTAATGCTTTACAGAATGTCATTCAGCTAAGCACAAACCTCCACAAAAACTAAATGGATCAAAATAGGCCACCTTGGTCACAAACTCCGCACAATCAGGAAAATAGCCCTGAGAGATATACTAATAATTCTGTCAAGGCAGGAGCCAACATGGGTGTAGGGAGGAAAGAGGAAAAGTTAAGACCTTTATTAAAATAGTTCACATCACTTCACTCTGGGCACTGGGTTTAATCCTATGCAGTTTATTGAATTAAACTTCCATTAATCTCCCTTTAGCACTGAAATTGCCAAAATGCCTGAACCAGTTAATGAAAAAAATTACACAAACATACCACAAAGAAAACCAAGGACCTGTACAAGGGCAACTGGTTTTGATTTAATGTAACGCAGTCTGACCATTTTTGAGAGGCACTCCTAGAAAGGCCAAAAGAAATGGCTTATGGTTTTAGCTACTAAAAGAGAATATTTATAATAGCTACGACTTTTCCAATGAAATCCTATAGGTGATAGGTCTCTAATATAAACTTATAGTGTCTGCAAGTTCCAAGAAAAAAGAAAAGTGTTTTAAGGTATTATAATATTGTCCATGCCCTGACATCATTCTTATCTAAATCAGGAAAGGAGTTTTTAGTCAGTTGAGTTGAATTTCTAACTCATGGGGGGTTTGTAATGGCACATTCAGATGATTTCCAAGAAACCATTTCAGGCTATTGTATTATTAATACAAGGATTAAAGTGTCCCCCAAAGGCCTCTGACAAGACAGACCATCACTGCTCCAAAAGGGCTATTATACTCTAGTCTGTTGGTGATTCAGAGATTTTTCAAGTGCCTGGCCCTAAGGATAAGCAGCCAACAGAGAAGGACCGTGACCGAATTGGATTTCCTTTGTCATTGCACAGGTAGGAGTTGTTAATCTGTATTTGCCTTCTGTTTTGAATAAAGGAGAGGAAATTATTCTCCTCTGGAAAAATTTCTACCCACCTCCAAAACTCCCCTGTGATTATAGTTGAATGAAAACATGTGTCCTCCCTTTTATAAACCAAGATTGCTGTCTCCTGTTCTGGAGTATTGAACAGCTATGCCATGGGAGAGGGCTACAA
Organism: Saguinus oedipus; assembly: GCA_031835075.1. Taxonomy (NCBI): domain Eukaryota; kingdom Metazoa; phylum Chordata; class Mammalia; order Primates; family Cebidae; genus Saguinus; species Saguinus oedipus. Next base: position 181,759,483 of record CM063170.1, on the reverse strand, counting down.
TTCAGGGATTAATTGAAGTAATTTTCCTAGAAACATAGGATAGAACTTGTGTGGGTAAGTCACTCTGCAAAGACCAGGTGAACTTTGTAAAACCATATCCATCCTTCATTTGGCAATCACAGAATCTTACAAAGCTTCCAGAAAAAGGTGGGTCTTGATAATATTTTCATGGTGCATTTCCAAAGTTCATTTGATTCTAACTTACTATTTCCATTTTAGATATAAGAAATCAGGACTTCCAAAGTTAAATAAATTGCTCAAAGTCACTTTTTTTTCCTAAGTGGCAAGACCAGTATGAGGCCTGCAGACATCAAAGTAACTGCTCTTTTTTCAATGACATCTAAGTAGCAAAGTCACGCAGATGAAGAGCAATGAAGACAATAAACCAGAGGCTGAAGCAGGAGGATCACTTGAGGTCAGGAATTTGAGACTAGCATGAGCAACAATCAAAGCAAGACCCCCATCTCTACACAAAATTTTAAAAATAAGCCAGGCACAGTGCCATGCACCTATAGTCCCAGTTACTTGGGAGGCTGAGGTGGGAGGATTATTTGAGTCCAGTAGTTAGAGGCTGCAGTGGGCTCTAATCATGCCACTGCATTCCATCCTGGGAAACACAACTAGACCTCACAAAAAAAAAAAAAAAAAAAAAAAAAAAAAAAAAAGGAAAAGAAAAGAAAAGAAAGAAAACTAACTGGTATTTTCTAAATTAGCTTAAGGAAATATGCTATTACCTGGCTCTTCTTCATCTATTCTTCAAATACATTTAATGTTTCTCCCAGCCCCAGCTACTTCTGTACAAAAAGACAACACTGCAAAATATATTTTAATTATTTCCCTCTAGCATTAGTTTCTTGTTTAAATCTGAGGCAATGTGGAGAGTAAGAGCAGCTTGTGTTAGGCATTGTTCTAAGTACTTTATGTGTGTATTAGCTATTTTAGTTTCTCTAACAGCCCTATGTGATAAGGTACTTGTATTATCTACATTTTAAAGGTTAGGAAACGAAAGCACAAAGGTTAAACAACTTATGAAGGTCACAAGAATGGGAAGTGGGAAAGCTGAGATTTGAACTTATTAATAGATCAGATCTGGGCTCTTCCTCTATTCAAGAGTGGTTCAGTATATCTAATTTCTTTAGCTTTGCGGGTTATGAGACTCATTTGGGAATAAAAGAAGGAAGGGAGAAAGGGAGAGATAAGAGGCAGTTAGTTAAGGAAGGAACAAGGTTAGGTAGAAACCAGAGAAATAGCATTGTTTAATCTAACCATTTGTGAAGAAGTATTGGGGAATTTGAAAACTAATTTAGAAGTCTAGTATTTTTTCTGTTACTTGAACATAATTAGTCTTTTTTTTTAATAAACTCTGTCTAGTCTTCAGATATTGAAATAAAGATTCAGAGTCTATAAAAAATACAATCATCTGGCCGTTATCTAAAAGGTAGCAAAGGTCTTAAAAATTAAACTGTTTTTTAGAAAGAACAAAAAAAGATTTTCTTTTAATTTGGAGTTAATTTTTACAAGTGATGACACAAAAAATTAATTACCACTATTGACAAAAACAAAGCAAACCTAGAAGTGGGAAAAAGTACTGGGTGTATTTTGAAAGCTGAGCAGCTGAAAACATATCAAGATACATTCTTTGCATCAGAGGAGGTCACATCCCATGCAATTTATTTGTATTTCATTAGAAGCAGGAAATACACATCAATCTTACTTGGCCTATTTAAAAGGAAAGAGTACTGCCAGAGCAAGGGTGATAGCCCACCAGCATTGTCCAGCAGCAGGCAGGAATGGGAGTCCAAGCAACTAAGAAAATCAGCATAAATACTGACAGTTAAGTAGCAAGAGATCCTGGTCCAAAGCAGTTAACATGATGGAGGAATCAGGCAGCTACTAGGTCATAGATAACCTACATGCTAGTTCAATCCCAGACCCTGAGATGTCTCTACATTCCCAGTGACTTCCCTTCCTATGTCCATTCTGCCTTCAAATTTTTATTCCTACGTAAAACTACATTCCACTCCTCTCTCAAGACAGGTGGCCTCTTCTGTCCTTCCTTTCTGCTCAGCTCTGAACCCAATCTACACAAGTGTCTTAATTGTCACACACATGAATACACACACACACACACACACACACACACACACACACACACACACACACACACCAGTCGCTATAAGCTTTTTTTCATGTAGCACACATTACTGAAGGCTTGGGGAAACAGATGAATTTACTTCTAGCAATTAGAATGACTTAAACTCTAGAAGTTCTTCAGTCACCCTACCATGTTGTTCAGTCATCCACTCTGCCTGTATTCCCAATGACCTCACTAAAATTCTCCTTGTCCTCCAAATTCCTGCTTATCTTTTATGAATAGCGCATTGGCAATCTTTTTTTTAATTTTATTCAAATTTTTACCCTAAGAGACAGATTCCAATATAATTATCAAGGAATTTCTTAATGAAGACACCTCTCTACCTTGTGTTCTAGTCATCCTTATTGCTATAACTATTAACGTTATTTTCATTTTTACTTACCCAGCTCTAAAGTCAAGTTGTCTTCTGGTTTTTCTCCCACTTACTGAATCCTCTTTTACCAACCTCCAAATGTCATAAAGACATGAGGGTTCAGTATTGTAACCTCATTAGCTCTCTATTAGACTCTGCTCCTATGTAATCTCATCAAGTCTCAAGACCTGAAAGGACAAATATGCTATTGACTTCCAAATTCTATGTTTCCAGCTTTGCTCTCTCCCCAAACTATAGACTTCTATATCCAGTGTGGCCTCTACATCTCTTCTAGATGTCAAATAAACATCTAAAAAAAATCAACAAATATAAAAAGCATGTTAATTATTTCCCCTAAACCTGTCTTTTCATTTTCAGTTTTGTCCATCTCAGTAAACGGAAGGCCAAGGTGGGAAGATCACTTGAGCCCAGGAGGTCATCACTGCAGAGAGAGCTGTGATCGCACCACCGAACTCTAGCTTGTACAACAGAGCAAGACCCTGTCTTTGTTTTTTTTTTTTTTTTTGAAATGGAGTTTCACTCTTGATGCCCAGGCTGGAGTGCAATGGCATGATCTTGACTTACTGCAACCTCTGCCTCCCAGGTTCAGGCAATTCTCCTGCCTCAGCCTCCTGAGTAGCTGGGACTACAGGCAAGTGCCACTATGCCCAGCTCATTTTTGCATTTTTTGTAGAGGCAGGGTTTCACCATGTTGGCCAGGCTGGTCTCAAACTCCTGACCTCAGGCAATCTGCCCGCCTCAGCCTCCCAAAGTGCTGGGATTACAGGTGTGAGCCACTGCATCCGGCAAGACCCTGTCTTTAAAAAAAAGCAGAGAGAGAGAGAGAGAGAGAGAGAGAGAGAGAGAGAGACATCATTTAGAAAATGAAAATACAACCTACAAAGTTGGAGAAAATATTTTTAAATCACATATTTGCAAAAGGTCTGGTATCCAGAATATATAAATCACTCTGAAAACTCAGTAACAAAAGAAAAAAAATCCATTTAAAAAATAGAAAAAGGATTTGAATAAATGTATCTCCAAAGAAGATACACAAATCTAAATGATCAATAAGTACATGCAAAGATGTTTAACAGCTTCGGGGGGTCATAAAAGTAAAAATCAAAATCATAGCTGGGGGCGGCATACCTGTAGTCCCAGCTTCTCAGGAGACTGAGGTGGGAGGATCATTTGAGCCCAGGAGTTCTGGGCTGTAGTGTGCTATGCCGATTGGGTGTCAGCACTAAGTTCGGCATTGATATGGTGACCACCTGGGAGCAGGGGACCACCAGGTTGCCTAAGGAGGGATGAACCGGCCCAGGTTGGAAACGGAGCAGGTCAAAACTCCCGTGCTGATCAGTAGTGGGATCCTGCCTGTGAGTGGCCACTGCTCTCCAGACTGGGCAACATAGTGAGACCCCATCTCTAATAAATAAATAAATAGAAAATCAAAATCATAATGACATATCAGCCACCAGAATTACCATAATTTTTTAAATCAGAAAATAAAAGGAATTGCTGGTAATGTATTAAAATTGAAACCCTAATACATTGCTAGTGGAAGGTATATTGGGATAGACATTGTAGAAAATAGTTTGGCATTTCTTCAAAAAATCAGTAACATGATATATTCATAGAACGGAATGTTAGGCAGTTATAAAAAGAGATAAAGTGTAAATGGAGAAATAGGAACTTTCTTTGATTGTTGGTGGGAATGCAAAATGGTATAGTCATTTCAGAAAATAGTCCAGCAGTTTCTTACAAAACTAAACATACTCTTATCAGATAATTCAGCAATTGCATTTCTGGTTATTTCCTCAAACATTTTGAAAACTTATATCTACCAAAAAATCTGCACACAGATACTTATAGCAGCTTTATTCGTAATTGCCAAAACTTTGAAGCATCCAAGATGACCTGCAGTAAGTGTCTAGATAAATAAATGGGTACATCCAGATAATGGAATAGCATTCAGTGCTAGAAGGAAATAAGGGGAAAAGCCGGGAAGAAACTTAAATGCATACACTAACTGACAGAAGGCAATCTGAAAAGGCTACATACTGCATGACCTCAAGTATATGACATTCTGGAAAAGTCAAAACTGTAGAGACAGTATAAAGATCAGTGGTTGCCAGGGGTTAAAGAAGGAGATGAACAGTGATTGGGTTCAGAATATAGTTCCGAAAACATGGCACCTTGGTATTTGAGAAAGTAACAGAAACAGGAAGGGTCACTCTCACCCTTCCCACACTCCTCTTTCCTGAAGCAGGTCGTAAAACCTAGGGTGAATTTTCTGACTTCAAGATCCCCATGTGAGAGGTACCCTCCCTGTACCTATAAGATAGGAACATCCATATCTCTGAAGACAAAGGGTCATAGAGAGAATCTGAACAAACAGATCTCACTACATTTCCCTCAGTTTGTTACCATTAGGTCATACCCTTTTTGACCTAGCACATTTACCCATAACCATCCTCTTTGCATCAAACCTAGCATAGAGATACACAGGTTTAACCATTTATTTGAGTCTTTATTTCTTTATACTGATTCCCATGTCACATAAAGCTTATATGAAATGAATATGCATGCTTTTTTCTGGTGTTAATTTGTCTTCTGTTAAAGGGGTCTCAGCCATAAACCTAGAATGAGTAGAGAAAAAGATTTTTTTTTTCTACTACCAACATTTTCTGGAGCCCAACATGGAGTGATGAGGTGACTAAAACACCCCATTTGCTCCAGAGCTGCAGATGAGATTCTAGCAAAACTGATAAAAGCTTGCAAAGGTAAAAATCCTTACTATATAAAGTCAGCCCCCCAGACCTTCGTTTGTAGTGCCTGGTTGAAAAAAGAAGATAAAAATTTCCTGCCAGTTATTTTCCAAATTCAGATTATCAGGAGAAAAGCATATGTTTGGATGTGACTACATTTGCACACTTTCCTCTTGCTAATCTGTCTTTTGTTATAATATTCTCAAACATCAACCTAGAATTCGAAGAGAAAAGATCTATTACCTCCCCTACAACAAGTAGAACAAAGAGGATGTTTAAGGCAGTGAGACTCCTCTGCATGATGCCGTAATGGTACATACATGTTATTATACATCTGTCCAAATCCATAAAATGCGTAACACCAAGAGTGAGCCTTAATGTAAATTATGGTCTTTGGGTGATTGTGATATGTCAATGCAGGTTCATAAATTGTAACAAATGCACCACTGTGGTGGGGGACATTAATAATAGGGAGACTGCACATGTGGGTGGGAGGATATGGGAAATTTCTGTACCTTCCTCTCAATTTTGCTGTGAATCTAAAACTGCTCTACAAAATAAATAAATAAAAATAAAACTGTTCTACAAAATAATTGTCTATTTTAAAAAAGGTGTAAAGTACTGATAAATGCTACAACATGGATGATCTTGAAAACATCGTGCAGGCCAGCTGCAGTGATTCACGCCTGTAATCCCAATACTCTGGGAGGCCGAGGTGGCCGGATCACTTGAGGCCAGGAGTTCAAGACCAGCCTGGCCAACGTGACAAAACCCTATCTCTACTAAAAATACAAAAAATTAGCTGTATGTGGTGGCGGGTGCCTGTAATCCCAACTACCTGGGAGGTTGAGTCAGGAGAACCATTTGAACCCAGGGTACAGTGGCTCACACCTATAATCCCAGCACTTTGGGAGGCTGAGACAGGTAGATCACCTGAGGTCAGGAGTTCAAGACAAGCCTGGCCACATGGTGAAACCCCATTTCTACTAAAAATACAAAAAATTAGCCAGGCATGGTGGTGGGTACCTGTAATCCCAGCTACTTGGGAGGCTGAGGCAGGATAATCGCTTGAACCTGGGAGGCAGAGGCTGCAGTGAGCTAAGATCACACCACTATAGTCCAGCCTGGGCAATAAGAGCAAAACTTGGTCTCAAAAAAAAAAAAGTAAAAGAAAAGAAAAAGAAAACACTGTGCTAAGTGAAAGAAGACAGATACAAAAGGCTATATTATATGATTCCGTTTAAGTAAAATGTCCAGAATAGGCAATTCTATAGAGACAGAGTTCAGATTAGTGATTAAAAAGGGGGGAGAGGCCGGGCGCAGTGGCTCACGCCTGTAATCCCAGCACTTTGGGAGGCTGAGGCGGGTGGATCACGAGGTCAAGAGATCGAGACCATCCTGGTCAACATGGTGAAACCCGATCTCTACTAAAAATACAAAAAAATTAGCTGGGCATGGTAGTGCGTGCCTGTAATCCCAGCTACTCATGAGGCTGAGGCAGGAGAATTGCCTGAACCCAGGAGGGGGAGGTTGGATCACGGGCACTTGCCACCTTGCCCAAGCTGATCTCAAACCCCTGGGCTCAAGCAGTCCTCCTGCCTTGGCCTCCCAAAGTGCTGGGATTACAGGCTTGAGCTACTGCACCGACCTTCAAAGTTTTTCTTTTAAAGGATAAGGCATATTGTTTTTTAAACCTGGAACTGTAACATAGTGCCTGGCATGTGCTCAAATATAAATAAATCAATAAATGAATCAGAGATGTCAGGTACAAAGAATTAGAAATATTTAGCTTGAGTTGTACGGGTACTGAAGTTCTACATGCCAAAGATAAGTCCTGGGAGGCTAGATCAGGAAGGAAGGAACCAGTGGTTTGCCAGTGCATGTTTACCAACCAGCCTCCTTGGCAGGGGGAGGGAAGCTCTAATTTACAAATACTCCCAATCTGGCTGCTTTCAATCCCTCGACATCACTGAACATGGAGTCGAGAAGAGATTTGTAAAATACTGGCTCTCATGAGGTGGTACAAGCCAGCTCTAACACACCACTTGGAAAATTCACACTCTGGGAGATGAAAGAGAACCAATGGTGAGCAATGCATGGTGAGCAACTGTCCCAGGGCAAAGGTGCTTTGCCGTCTGCACAGGTGGAAATTATAATGATAAAAACATCAGACTCCTACAGGCATATGCTATTTCTGATTAAGATGTTAGGCTTTCCTCACAAAGAAGGCAGGGGAAAAAAAAAAAAACTAACAAACCACACAGCCACTGCCTTTGGTCACTGCTGTCCTGATGCACATAGCAATTGCTGGCTGACACATACAGATACATCTCAGAAAGTCAATACAAATTAGAGTTTTGCTTTCAGAAGCAGAAACTCACTTGTGGGAGCACTTGTGGAGGCAGCTGGGGTCTCAGGGCACCACCACATTTCTCTGTTATGTTTCCCATGTGAATTTCACAGTCTGTCCTGACTAGGAGGATGTGGGCTGCCTCATCCACACCTGCCTGTTTACTGCCCCAGGTGGCCGGGCTTCCAGATCGCCATCTAAAGTAATTTGGAGAATTTAGTTTATATGCCCATGTGACACTCTCCAAATGTCTTAAATTGTCAGAGAAAGTATTAATTTTAAATTTCATAAATGTCTCCAGAATCTATCAAATCAGAATGGGGACCGACTGGCTCAAAGCAGAAGGAAAATGAGTTTATTACAGAACCGCTGACAGTATCAGTGGTTTGGGATGGACTGACCTGAGCAGTACATTAGCAACTCTACATGTAATAATTAATTTGTGACTAGGGAAGAAAAAGAAGATGTCAATAATAAAAGTCTTGTAGCCATCAAAAACAACAACAAACAGTGAAAAAGCTTTGTCAAGGCATATGTATCATGAACTTAGCCTACTGGCTGATTGCAAGATAAAGCTTCTAATAAAGCTCCGAACACACAAAGGAAGGGGAAAGTGGAAACAAAAAGCTTATACAAATATAAGCTTCTTGTATATAATGACATAATGAACATATCACTTTTTTTTTTAACAAGACCACTAACATTGCAGGTTCCAAATGTAACCAAACTCTTCCTTAGTTTTGTTTTTGTTTGTTTTTGAGACAGTCTTGTTGCCCCTTTTTTTTTTTTTTTTTTGAGGCAGAGTCTCATCAATCTGTAGCCCAGGTTGGAGTGCAGTGGCATAATCTGGGGCTCACAGCAACCTCCACCTCCCAGGTTCAAACGATTCTCCTAGCTCAGCTGGGATGACAGGTGTGCACCACCATGCCCGGCCAAACTCATTTTTTGTTTTCTTTTTTGTATTTTGAGTAGAGACAGGTTTTCACCATGTTGGCCAGGCTGGTCTCAAACTCCTGGCCTCAGGTGGTCTGCCCACCTCAACCTCCCAAAGTGCTGGGATTACAGGTATGAGCCACCACACCCAGCCTCTTCCTTAGTTATTAATAAACTAAACAACTTTACAATGGGATAAAATGCAAAGGACAATGATAAGACAGAAGACATGTTAATTAATGGTGTGTCTTCCTCAGGATGTATTGCTTTTCTGCCTTAGCATCTTAAATAATTGAGCAAGCTCTTGAGGCAGTCTTTGGAGGCTGTTTTTAACAGCAACAGTGTTTAAAACAATTAAAATGAGCAGATCAAGTCACTGGAATGCTGTGAATATAGACTTTGAAGCCACAAATTAATAGTGTTTCAAGTAGGTGAGCAGAGCTGCAACTAAGTGGGTAGAATTTCCTGACACAAACTTGCCAAAAGGCAAATCATGCTTATTGAGAATTATTTAGTACCATGCTATAAAAGGCAAGGACTTGAAGTAGGCTGGCATTTTCTAATCCGTGTTCTCACAAAAATTACTATTCCTCAAAAAATATTCCCTGGTTAAATATGTAAACACTGCACAAACAAGTTTGGGAGATGTTCCATGGTATAGTTTATTTTTAGAGTTGGAGCATATTAAAGCTCTGAGAAATTCTACAGCATAAAAAAGTAAAAGTTTGGCTGCACACGGTGGCTGATGCCTGTAATCCCAGCACTTTGGGAGGTCGAGGTGGGTGGATCACGAGGTTAGGAATTCGAGGCCAGCCTGACCAACATGATGAAACCCCGTCTCTACTAAAAACACAAAAATTAGCCAGGTGTGGTGGTGTATGCCTGTAATCACAGCTACTTGTGAGGCTGAGGCAGGAGAATCACTTGAACCTAAAAGCAGAGATGGCAAGATTGTGCCACTGCACTCCAGCCTGGGCGACAGAATGAGACTCCATCTCAAGGAAAAAATAAACAAAGTAAAAGTTTGTTTACCCCATTACTTACCGAACTTCTTAATTTAAAAAAATTATTCAGATCTAAAGCCAGGCACAGTGGCTCACACCTATAATCCCAGGACTTTGAGAAGCTGAGGCAGGGGATAGCTTGAGCCCAAGAATTCAAGCCCAACCTGGACAACAAAGAAAGACCCTGTCTTTACAAAAAATATAAAAATTAGCCAGGCATGGTGGCGTACCACCTGTAGTCCTAACTACTCAAGAGGTTAAAGCAGGAAGATCACTTGAACCTGGGAGGTCAAGGCTGCAGCAGTGAGATATGGCTGTGCCCCTGCACTCCAACCTGGGTAACACAATGACACCTTGTCTCAGCAACAACAACAACAAAATATATTCAGATCTAAAAGAATACCAGTGTGCTCCAGGATACTGTTTGGAAAACCCTGGTATAAGATCCCATTCAAGGTACCTATAACGATAAGTTCTTCTAACTAGAAAACAAGTTGGGAAATATTTACATTTTAAAGCCAGAGAGAAAAGAAGACAATTTATGAAAAGTATTGTAAATATTCTTTAAATGTATTTGCCCTATACTCATTCCCAAGGAAATACAGCAAACACTCAGCCAGTGAGTGAGCCCAGTTCTCCATAACGGCTGCAGGAAATCTCATAAATGCTCTTGCTACTTATTCCATGTGGATAGTGACCACAGAAGGGCCCATCTGTAGCACAGTGACAGACAGCAAATATTATACGCTGTGTGGGCCATACAGCTAGCTGGACTCTGATGTTGTAGCATAAAAGCAATCATAGGCATGGAAGCAAATAATCATGGCTCTATTTTGATAAAACATTATTTACAAAAATAGGTGATGGGCCTGATTTGGCCTGGAGGTCATAGTTTTGCTATCCTGACATAGGGTGTAATATCAGCTGCCATGGTGAGAAACCATCCTGCTTCTCAGTGTCAGGCAAACTAATCTTCTTGTTTACTCTTTTTTAACTGCATAAAATGGCAGGTGCCTGCTTGATAGATCCTTGGAATTAAAGGTATGGCAGGTGTTAACAAATATAGACCTTGATTGCCATGTATCCATTATAAAATATATGGCAATGGCAATAAAAGGGAATGAAAATTGGATACTTTAGAAGAAGACAATAACAGAAATCAAATTTGCTGAGCGTACACTGTCTTTACATTTTTCTAATATAAGTGTGTTATATATATATATATATATATATATATATATATATATATATGCAGTATAATGAAAACAGAAGACATCTTTTTGATTAATAGATAATTATGTTTTCGAAAAACTGGACCACCCACAAGCATACCTTTCCAGTTGTTTAAACAATAAAAATTCAGTAATTGCCACCTGAGGGGTGCTTAATGGCATTATACATGACTGTGTATAATAGGGAGATTTCTTTTTAATTAGGACCTTTATCTAAAAGTTACACTTTCAGAAGAATAAAAATTCTTTTCTTTTACCCTAGTGTACAGGAGAGAACACATGAAGATAAAGAGATCAGAAGCCAAACAATATTGAGACATAGAAATCTGAGAGGCAAGGTAAGCAGCAAAAGCTGTTTCCGGAGTTTATTTAACAAAGTGGACAACCAGCATTTTTAGAGTATTAGCTTTGGCAAAGGCTGTATTTGAAACAAACTTAAGATGTTTCCAAACACAAATATTAAAGCAATGTTTCTCAAAGTGTGATCCATGGGTCATATACATTGGAATGACCTAGACATGTTTGTTAAAAACACAGACAGTTGGGCCCTATCCTAGACCTATTAAATCTGCCTCTCTGAGAGTGGGGCCAGGAAGCCACATTTTCTTCTAAACAAGATCTCCAGATACTTCTAATGAACACTACCATTTAAGAACACCAAACTATGGAGTAGTAATGAAAAGGCAGTAGCAAAGATCCTACATTATTTTATTGTGGATTGGCATGGGGTAAGAATGACCTAAGCCACAGAAGGGAAACCCAAATCTGAGACAAAAAGGAAAGAGGGCCAGGATATAGGAAAGCAGAAACCGTGTCCTTCACAACATCAGCTAGAGATTTCCAAGGGCCTTTTGTAAGGAGGATCTGGAAGTTGATTAATAGCCCTATTCCCCAAAAGTATGTATAGATAGTCCCCAACTTACGATGTTTTGATTTTTCAATAGTGCAAAACCATCTGTTTTTCTCTTTCAGTAAAATATTCTATAAATTACATGAGATATTCAACACTTATAAAGTAGGCTTTGTGCTAGATGGCTTTGTCCAACTATAGGCTAATATAAGTGTTCCGAGAATTTTTATGTAGGCTAGGCTGAGCCATGATTTTAGGTGAGTTAGCTGCATTAAATGGAGATGTTTGCAACTTATAATGGGTTTATCAGGATATAACACTACTGTAAGTTAAGAAGCATCTGTATTTGTGTTTATATATGTGCACGTGAAATGTTCATTAAATGTATACTGTGCTTATGTTGGTACCCTGTAAAAGGCACATCATTTTTAATTCAAGTTTGGACACTATTAATAATTCCCCTTTTGTCTTTAAAAAGCTATCTACTGAAGCCAATAAAAATTGCTCCCACTATTGATATATATGGATATCAGGACTGAGGGCCTGACTCTGAGAGTCAAGACTCTGGTGCCTAGGACAGGCGTATTTATAAAAGGCTTGGTCTGTTACCAATGGTGTCCCATGGTGCAGGCTGGAACTCCAAGAGAACAGGGTCAGAATGTGCCCAGGTATCCCTGCAGGAAGAGGTTTCTTGCCTAGTACAGTTGAGCCCACATTAAAAGGGTGCTCCAGGAGAGAAATCACCACCCTCCCTTTGCTCTCCCTTTCTATAAGGCAAGTGTGAGAACAGATTTGCAGGCAGGGAATGAGCAGCCTGGGCCAGTCATTGCTGTGCAGGGAGCTATCTGGAAACACCAGCTGCTGGCAACTGGTGAACATTTGGTGTAAAGTTGGGTTTAGAGGCAGCTCTTCCAACTGCAGAGGGGCAGAACCAGTCGTACCATGGAAAGCCAATTTGTAGTGCAGCCATTCCCTGAGAGCTGGGTGAGCCCCTACTCCCAGCCATCTCATGACCTGATCCATGGAAAGAGCCAACCAACCCTTTACGTCCATTCTCTCCATTCATTGGTCAGTCGATCTCTCCACAGGGCAAATAAACCATTATAAAATGCTGCCTAAGTAATAATTCTAACCCAATGTTAAATACATGTTCAGAAGCATACATATGTGATCACACACACACACACACACACACGCACACACACACACACTCCCACCAGAGTTTATCCATACAAAGCATAGCCACGTAGCTTTCCTAAATGTTCACTTTGTTGTTGTATTTTGAATAGATTAAGTTGAAGGAATGACTAAACTTGGTTGTCCATATTTAATAGTGTGGTGTCAGCTGTTCCATCAACAAGAAGAAGTATGACCCAAAGGTCAAAAGACCAAAATCAGTGTTCTACTGTGCACTCCACCAGGCCCACCTGCAAGACTGCAGGCAAATCACCTTCTAGCTTCTATTGCTCAGTTTCCTCATCTGGAAATGGGGATGATGGGATGTGTGATAAGCATTAATTAATGTTTACAAAGTATTTTGAGGTCTACTGATTAAAGAGACAAAGTATTATTTTTCTCAGCATGGGCAAACACATGCTTGGTACAAATCCAGCTAAATCATGCTGAGTTAATTACCTGTAAGCCTTGAAACTGTTGTACCGAATCTATTTTGTACTTTCCTGCCCCAGGCAGATTAGCACCTGGAGTGTTTTACACTGAATCACCAAGAGAAGTCAGCAGACAAATTGGGTCAAAAGATATGATCGTGGTTCTCATAGACTCCGGTTTGCCTGAGGTAACTATTTTGGAAGCAAAAGAAAAAAAGAATCAAATTTTTAAATATGTGAAAAATGTTGGATTATGCAGGCAGCCTGCAGTAACCAATAATAAGCATGCAGTTTTAAATAATAAATAAAAATCAAGATGTGGAGCTATTAAAAAAAGACAGTGTGCCTACCATTCTTTATGTATCCCAAAGATCCATAAAGAAGAGATGTATCTTTGTAGCAAAGATGTATATATCTTTGGGATACATAAAGAATGGTAGGTATTCAACAAAACTAGCAAACAAAGATTGCTAGTTTTAAAACATTATTTAAAAGTCCCAGATAGGCCCACCTATAATCCCAGCACTTTGGGAGGCCGAGGCAGGTGGATCACGAGGTCAAGAGATGGAGACCATCCTGGTCAACAAGGTGAAACCCCGTCTCTACTAAAAATACAAAAATTAGCTGGGCACGGTGGTTCATGCCTGTAGTCCCAGCTACTCAGGAGGCTGAGGCAGGAGAATTGCTTGAACCCAGGAGGCGGAGGCTGCAGTGAGCCGAGATCATGCCATTGCACTCCAGCCTGGGTAACAACAGCGAAACTCCGTCTCAAAAAAAAAAAGTCCCAGACAGGCCGGGCGTGGTGGCTCACACCTGTAGTCCCAGCATTTTGGGAGGCCAAGGCAGATGGATCACAAGGTTAAGAGTTCAAGACCAGCCTGACCAAGATGGTGAAACTTTGTCTCTACAAAAAAATACAAAAATTAGCCAAAGGTGGTGGCACGTGCCTGTAAACCCAGCTACTCGGGGGGCTGAGGCAGAGAATTGCTTAAACCCAGGAGGCAGAGGTTGCAGTGAGCCGAGATTGCACCACTGCACTCCAGTCTGGGCAACAGAGCGAGACTCCATCTCAAAACAGTCAATAAAATAAAATAAAAATAAAAGTCTTAGACAAGCAAGGCATTTGATTCAAAAATACAACTTTCCAAATGATGCCACTTGCTAGAGAAGTGGAAGAAGCACACTGAAGGCTCTGAGTAAGACTATCTAATTTTCATTGTGAGCCAGAGGTTTAGACTAGCAAATCCAAATTTGGAGTGTATGACAAGAAAACCTAAGCCAAAAAGAAGTCTTGGATACTGTGAGGGCAAGAGTGATCTTTCAGATATGGAATAAGTCAAATCACAGCTACTTGTCCAATTAAATATGATTGGAGGGCACAATTTTAGCAAAAACTCCAACACACCCAGAAGTTTCAGTGTGCCTTACAGAAAGTGAGCAGGTATCTCTAAGTCTTCTTGGGTTCAAGGAAGGATGATTTTGCTGTAAGGAGGTAGGCAAAAGCATAAGCCGAGAAAAATTCAGGCATCACTGCAAAAGTCTAGGGTAGTTATTCTCAAAATGTGGTCCCAGACCAGCAGAATCAGTATCATCTGAAACTTTTAGAAGTGCAAACATCAGGGCCAGTCTCAGTAGTTTATGCCTGTATGCCTGTAATCCCAGCATTTTGGGAGGCCAGGAGTTCGAGACCAACTTGGGCAACATGGAGAAACTTCATCTCTACTAAAAATAAAAAAAATAGCTAGGTGTGGTGGTGCACACTTGTGGTCTCAGCTATTTAAAAGGATGAGGTGGAAGGATTGCTTGAGCTCAGGAGGATGAGGGTGCAGTAAGCTGTGTTCAGGCCACTGCACTCCAGCCTGAGTAACAGAGAGAGACTCTGTCTCTAAATAAATAAATAAATAAATAAATAAATAAATGGTTCTATTCCAGACCTATTAACTCTGAAACTTAGTGGGGTTAGAGCCTAGAATTTGCACATTATACCAGGTGATTATGATGCCTACTAAAGTTAGAGTCACTGGTTGATAATTGCCAGTTAGTATCAGCTTGAATGTGAGTCAACTGTTATCAACAAAAAAAGTCATTTAATGTCCATCAATGATAGACTGGATAAAGAAAATGTGGCACATATACACCATGGAATACTATGCAGCCATATAAAAGAATGAGTTCATGTCCTTTACAGAGACATGGATGAAGCTGAAAACCATCATTTTCAGCAAACTAACACAAGAACAGAAAACCAAACACCATATGTTCTCACTCATAAGTGGGTGTTGAACAATGAGAACACATGGACACAGGGAGGGGAACATCACACATGGGGGCCTGTCAGGGGGTGGGGGGCTAAGGGAGGGAAAGCATTAGGAGAAATACCTAATGTAGATGATGGATTGATGGATGCAGCATACCACCATGGCGTGTGTATACCTATGTAACAAACCTACACGTTCTGCACACGTATCCCAGAAGTTAAAGTATAATAATTAAAAATAAATAAATACATATATAAATACATAAAATAAACAATAAATAAATAAAATAAAGTTAAAAATGTCATTTAAATTGACTTAAAGCATGGGAAAGCTAATAAAGTGAGAAATGCAAGTCAAGAAGTTGATACTGAGGTCATGGATTTATGGTTTTATGAGTATGATTATTTAGTGGACAGAATCTGTGGTTAGTAAAGGTAGGATACTTTCTTCCTTCTGGAATCATCCTCCATCAGCATACAACAAAACCATAAAAGGGTGTGACTAGCTAGCTGTCCACCAAAATATATATTCCCCTTCTTCTGGCCCAAAAACATAGCAGTTAAGCATGGCATGTGATTGAGCTCTCTCCTTCGGCATGTTCGCAGAGGTGCTTTGTACCACTGCCAGATCTGGACCATAAATGATTTCCATGTGCATTCCTCCATTCCTCTTTCCCAATTTAGGTTGACTGTGATGGAATGCTCAGGATGTCCTACCTAGAAGCTGCACATTAAAGATGTCCAAGCAGCCAACAGCCTTGATTTCTGAATCGCTGTATGGTGGAGAGCTTCACTAGAACTGAATTCTCAGCCCAAACCTTGTATGAGAAAGAGACAAACATTTTTGTTATTTAAGTGACTGAATTTGAGAAATCTATATATTTTTTTTCAGACAGAGTCTCCTTCTGTTGCCAAGGCTGGAGTGAGTGATATGATCGCAGCTCACTGCAACCTCTGCCTCCTGGGTTCAAGCAATTCTCCTGCCTCAGCCTCTTGACTAGCTGGGATTACAGGTGCTCACAATTCCCAGCTAATTTTTGTATTTTTAGTAGAGGCAGGGTTTCACTGTGTTGGCCAGGCTGGTCTCGAACTCCTGACCTCAAGTGATCCGTCCACCTTAGCCTTCCAAAGTGCTGGGATTACAGGCATGAGCCACCATGCCTGGCCAAGAAATCTATTTTTTCATCCTCAATTTACCTGTCCTAAATAATGTGTTGATTGTTAGATTCATGACACCCCATGAATCTACCACAACCTACGAAAATGTGATTATCTTCTCAAATTAAAAAAATATATATATTCTGATCGTTTGATGCTTTATAAATCATTACCGGCTGGGCGCAGTGGTTCAAGCCTGTAATCCCAGCACTTTGGGAGACCGAGGTAGATGGATCACGAGGTCAAGAGATCGAGACCATCCTGGTCAACATGGTGAAACCCCCGTCTCAACTAAAAATACAAAAAATTAGCTGGGCATAGTGGTGCATGCCTGTAATCCCAGCTACTCAGGAGGCTGAGGTTGCAGTGAGCCGAGATTGTGCTATTGCACTCCAGCCTGGGTAACAAGAGCGAAACTCGGTCTCAAATAAATAAATAAATAAATTATTACCTAGAACATACGTACACATACATGTCCACACTCCTGCCTGAAAATAACAAGAAAAAGAAAATGGGGATATTATTGCAGGCCTTCCTTTAGACTTATGGACATTCACACTTATGTTAACAAATCAAAAAAGCACAAAGTTTAGGGTAATATATTACCTTTTTATAATAGTCATGACGTAAATACATGCCTGCAAAGCAGTAGCTTCTAAATTTATCTTTCCAGAAAAGAGAAAGAAAACCATCTGTGATTATACTGTACCATGGATGTAATATTTATTCATCTAATTTCAATGCCCCTCTGAGTTTAAACATCAAATTTAAGTTTGTTCAGCATAATTGTTTTTATATGTAGCTCTAACTCCTAAAAATAGGGCCTAACATATTCCTGCTGACTGGATACATTTGTGTTGTATTTTCATTTCAGTTTGCTTAGTCTCCTTCTCATTCAGGTCTGAAAGTGGCTTGCTGGGTGATTTCCATGAAGTTACTTGATATATCTGTGATACCATGTACTCAGCTATTAAAAATGAGAAAATTTTTGATGACTTTGATGTAAACATTGATAAAATAACAGATGACATGAATTCTGGACTTTCTGAAAAAGTAGAGTTCTAGGCAGAGTGGATTCTGGACTTTCCAAAAGCAAGGCAACCTCTGACCAGGCTCTCCTAACATGAACAGCACCCGACTTCACAAGGTTCACTGTTCTGCAATAACTAAGGGGGAATTCAGCAGGGGGAATTCTCCTGTCATCACGGTTCTGAGGTCAAACAAGCTTGGACTGAAATCCTGGCTCTGCCACTTAGAAGCTCTGTGGCCCAAGAAGTTTCTTAACCTCTCTTAAACCCACATTTCAAATTTGTATAAATGCCTCACCCTACTGTGGTTAAATTCCTTGGAGCCTCCACATCATTTAAGACATGGAATTTTCTTCTAGCAGTAAGCAAAGCTCTGTACAATCTAACCTTAATCTCCATTTCCAACCTATCAATCCCTTGTCCATTCAACTTCTGGCTTCAGGCAAGTCATCTTGCTTCCTGAGCACAAGATGCTCCAACAAGTTTCTTCTACATCTCTGTCAATCTTCCCTCAGCCAATCTGAGAAATTTCCTCTATTTTAGGAAAAAATGACATCATCATCTCCTCAGCAAGGCCCTGCCAAATGCCCCCAAAGCAGTCAGTCAGTCCCTCTACTTCTGAGCTCTCATAACACTAGGCACACACCTTCTCTTTGAGACTGATTACTCTCAACCATAATTACGTGTAATTACTTTGTTTGTTTAGCTCCTTCATCCTGAGTGTGAGCTCCTGGAAAGCAGTGACTCACCTTACTTCAAGATGTCCTTATCCACAAGAAAGGCTTTTCAGCAGCTGTTTTCCTCTGCCTGGCTCTTCCCTTCCCTAGAGATCTCATGGCTCACTTTGCTCAAGCATCAGGTTCTTGTTGAGAACTTTTCTGAACTCTGTCTTTAAATTTCTAACCTGGACTACCACTTTCCTTGACCCTTTTGCCAGGCCCTGTAACATCTATTTTTCGATCTTAGCTAATACCTTTTATTTTTGTTTGTTTGTTTAAGACAGAGTCTTGTTCTGCCACCCAGGCTGGAATGCAGTGGTATGATCTCGGCTCACTGCAACCTCTGTCTCCAGGGTTCAAGCAATTCTCCTGCCTCAGCCTCCCAAGTAGCTGGGACTACAGGCAAGCACTACCAAGCCTGGCTAATTTATTTTCTTATTTTTAGTAGAGACGGGGTTTCACTGTGTTGGCCAGTCTGTTCTCTAACTCCTGACCTCAGGCAATCCACCTGCCTCATTCTCCCAAACTGCTGGGATTACAGGCATGAGCCACCACACCCGGCAATCTTAGCTAATACCTTTTAAAATATGGTATAATTTACTTCTTATTCTGTGTATTGGTTATAGTTTGTTTCCTTATCTAGAATGTAAGCTTCATGAGAGCAGGATCTTTGACTGTTATTTATGGATAAACTGTAAGCCCCTAGATTAGTACTTAGGACATAATGGTGCTTGGGAACTATTTGTTGACTAAGTGGATGAGTGAATCTTTCTATCCCAAAGACCTAAAAGTTCAGTAACTATTAATTGATTTGATTAAGTAACTGTCTTGAAGTTGTTTTCATGCACAAAATGAACGGGATTCAAATTAAGTCTCTCAGAAGAAAAAATCTATTAATAGTTTTTTCTTCTATTTTCCTTGAGAGAAGGACGGGCTCTGAGCATGAACTCCAGTTAGACAGAACGGAGTTCAAATCTCAGCCAAGACACTTCACTGCCATTTCCCTTCTCCTGATCCTTAGTCACCTCGATGTAAAATGGGTTCGGTACTAACTGCCACTTAGAGTTGTTGTTCAGAATCAGCGATTACACTGTGTAAGCACTTAACCACAGGACATGGCACATTGACAGTGCTTTGTAAATCGTACCTGCAGATAAAATTACATGCTCATGAGTGAGATTCTCCTATTATTACCACACACAACAATTGACCAAGAGCTGCTTTTCAGTACCAGAATTCTGAGACCAGAGTGAACACAGTAAGTCTCTTTCTCTCTCTCTGTCTCTCTCTCTCTGTCTCTCTCTCTCTCATTCTCTCTCTCTCTCTCGCCCCCCCCCCGTCTCTCTTTCTCTCTTTCTTCCTTAAACTAGAGAATTGTGTCTTTAGAGCTGGCCCAGCTCCCAGACATGCTGAGTAACAGAGGAGGAGGATGGGCACACACACTTCTGTCATAGCTGCTTACCTGACTGCCCTTTCTTCTTCCGTCTAACACACTATATCCCCATAGCAACAGCAACAAACCCTCAAGTATGGGTCTTCATTCTAACACACTGTAAATCTCAAATTAAAGTCCTCTAAATTATTTTACTTCAACAGAGATATTTATTCTTTCTTTATTTCTTCTACTCATTCATTCAGTCATCCATTCAACAGTGTTTACAGAGGCTAACTCCCTATGTGAAGTACAGGGTATCTATCAGTGAATAAATCAGACAAAGCACCTGCCATTAGAGCTTACAACCTAATGGGGCCTGCAGACAGCAACCACATATGCAAACATAGAACCAGAAACTATGATAAGTGTTCTGAAGGATAAAAGCAGGGTGTGTTGAGAGATAAAGAGGGTGGGGACAGACCTAATTAAAGTAGGGTAGAGAAAGAGAGGTTACATCTAATACCAAGAAATACAGCATACAATATAGCGGTAGATTTGCAGTTGACTATTTCATGTCACTCTGCTTTGCCTCTCAACCAGACTACAAGCATTTTGATAGCAAAGAAGAGTCTTAAGCTACATCTGTGAGTTCTGAACAACACGGCCAAAGCTGAATGTGCCTTAAGTACCTTGCATAGTTGGCTTTTACTGACCTTTAACATGTTCACGAGGGAATGGAAAAATGAGATTAGTAAAGTCTGTGCTTAAGCTCTTGATTTCTTAGCTCAATTATTCTAAATTAATTGTACTTCTCACAATGAAAACAGAACCATCAATTCTTTTTTTTAAAATAATTGTATTTAGTTAAGAGTTTTGAATACATTGAATAGAGAGAAATGTGCTCCAAAATATATATAAAACATGCAAGCTTTGAGGAAACCCAGTTTAAATTTGAAACTGAGTTTATTAGTTGACAGAATAAAATAGTCTTCTATGATCATCATTACTTTACATAACAGATTTGCATCTGTAGTTGATTCTTACGAAAAGGTAAAAGGATCTTGGGCATGGCTTGATAGTGTTTTTAAGATGCATACATAAAAAGAAGAAAAGACAAAGCCCAAGAAATGGCATAATGTAACCACTGGCATATTTCTTCTTTTTTCCTCTCCTGAGAATGAAGACAAACACAATTGGGATCCACTGGAAAGAAAAACTGCCTCACACTGTTCATTCATGAGTTTTCAGCTGTAATTAAGCATCTAATGCACCAGATGGCTAAGTATTCAAAATTAGTACATTTCAGCTTCACTGAAACAGTTTAATTTGAAGTGTTCAAAATACCATCCAGTGGTGCTTACAATTGAGCAAGAATTCTTGCAAAATTCTGAAAGGTGTATTAGAATATATGCCTCCTGAAGAAAGTCAAAATTTGATATTTCCTTACCATTTTCTTCTTTCTTTTCTGTTGGCCCATATGGTGAAAAATTCTTAAAATTAGATCTAGTGTACTTTTGTGTCCTGCACATAACTAACTTTCAACCTACTTTAATGTGGTAGAATAAGTTCTTGGCCCCATTTCTTCATTCTTTTCTGAATCTCTGTGCTTTGCCAGGTAGCAATGCAGTTTTTCACACTCTAGAAATGAAGTGTATTTCCTTGCCTCTTGACTTTGGATCTAGCCATATGATTTATTTTGGGCAATGACCTGTGAGCAGAAGCAATAGTTGCCCATGCTTGACCTAGGCTTCCAAGAGCCTCATGCCTCTGCAATTACAATTGGACAGCTGATGCCCCTTTATTCTTTGCTATCGAATGAATAGAGAAGAAGCACAACTGAGCATAACCCATATCAAAAAGTGAAGTGCAACTGGACCCTTGGCTTGAGCCAGAGCTGCTCAGCCGAGTACAGCACACTCCCAGCTGATTTGCAAACACATGATTGGGAAGAAATAATTTGCAGGTCCAATTACTGAGTTGTGGGGTAGTTTGTTATGCAGCAATACCTGACTGATACACTATGTCTCTGCCCTATTCTCTGAAGGTGTCAAGGAAATAAGCTGAAGAAAGAAACTGCTGGCTAAACAAACAAACAAACAAATCAGCCAGGCATGGTGGTGGCTCATGCCTGTAATCCAAGCACTTTGGAGGCCAAGGCATGCAGATCACCTGAGGTTGGGAGTTCAAGACCAGCCTGACCAACATGGTGAAACCCTGTCTTAAAAAGAAAAAAAAAAATCAAAAATTATTATTTTTGATATATTTGTCTTAGATATTCAAAAGATTTTAAACTTCTTTGATCTAAAAAAATCTTACTATTTATCCTTGACATATCAATAATAGCCACTTAAAATTCTGTTGAGTTGGCTTTATTAAAAATTGTTTGATACAAATATCAGCATAACTATTATTTCAGACAAAAATATACAGGCTGAAATTTTTCTCTTCACTTAAAATCTGTGTCAGGCTCAAAATTCTAGAGAGGGATACTTTTAACTGTATCTGCTAAAGAAAAATTTGGATATGTGTATAAGCACTGTGATTATTTTTTTCAAATGTTAATTCACTACGCTGTCAGATATTCTACAGGACTTTTTAAAATAAATTACTTCATTAAGTATTTACAACAATATTTTGAAGTAGGTTGTTTTACTCTTAATGAGTGGATTCATGATTGCTCAAGGCAGCACAGCTACTTAGCATTAAAATCTATGCCAGGACCATCTGATTCCATTTCTTTTCCCAAAATACAACTGTATCTCCCAGAAAACAAAATCCTTAACAAAACGATTTGAAAATGTACATACATATGTATGCATGCTATATCCACTGAGCATTTTTATTATGGCATCTTAGCATTAATATTGAAATCAACAGATACCTCTTTATGTTTTTGTGGAGAGAGGTAAAATGCTTTGAGATGAATGCTGTCTTTCAAGTGGTCAGAATAACTTTTGATGTGTGGAGTAAGTGCTAACAATTTATTTGCATCCTATCTATTAAATGTCCATCATTCATACCAAAGAATAAGCTTGATAGGTCAGGGCTGTTCCCATTATATCCACTGTAGGTATTGTCCAGCACAGTACTGGCACAGATGAAAATTCAGCAAGTACTTGTTGAACAAAAACAAAATGAGTGGGCTTTTTAAAGAATTCACCTAAACCTCTTCTTTTCTGCCTACATCAAGTCTCTAACACCCCACAGATATGCCAACCCTATAGATACATAAAAGATAAGAGGCCAAGAGGGGCGCTTCATGCCTACAATTCCAATACTTTGGGAGCCCAAGGCGGGAGGATTGCTTGAGCCCAGGCGTTCAAGACCAGCCTGGACAATATAGTGGGACCCCATCTCTAAAAAAAAGTTGTTTTTTCTTTTTTTTGTAACGAGTTAGGCATTGTGGCACACACCTTTAGTCCCAGCTTCTTGGGAAGCTGAGGTAAGAGGATCACTTGAGCCTGGAAGGTCAGGGCTGCAATGAGCCGTGATTATGCCACCACACTTCATTGAAACCTGCGCAAGAGAACAAGATTCTGTTTCAAAAAAAAAAAATGGTTTTCCTTTACAATTAATTATATCCAATGTACTTATTCTAATCTGATCATTTTTCTACCTCTCAGCCTAAACTAAGAATATGTAGGGGTCTGGTTGTCAAATGTATCAACTTTCATGGTGGCCTGTAAAACCAACAAAGTTGCCTGGAGTCCACACAAGAAGAAATCACTATGGAGTTAGAATTAACAAAGGGTCATGTGCCATGAAAGCGAGTTAACAAAAAAGGAGGAGGAGAAAATGAGGAATCTGAATAGGTGAGTGAGATTAGGAGGCCACCTGCCACTTTTGTTTAAGAATAAAAACTGAGGGAGTTGATAGTGGAGGGGGGAAAATAAAAGTTGAGTTAGAATATTAGAACAGGAAAGAACATTAATTGCTATTAGGAATGCAGGGCAAAGGCAGGAATTCTGGGCAGGAAAAAAACCTTGGTTGAGGAGTTAGGGCATGCCAGAGGGGTCAAGGGCAAAGAAGGGCTGGGATGGAAGTTCAACATTTCCCCACTGGATATTAAGAAAAGGTCCGTGGGGGGCAAGTTCTTAAGGGAAGAGAATTCCTGGGCAGACATGGGTGATCTTGGTGGCAGTTGCTCACTGGAATATAAAAGGAAAACATGGATAAGAAATCGGGTTATGATTATTTTGTCGGTTCCAACCACTCATTGATTCTGCTGTGCATTTCCCTCTAGGAACTCATTCACTCTATGACTATGTCTTGTCTTTTCTATCTTTCTGCAATTTTTCACTCTCTCTGCCTCATTCTGTCAAGATCTCTCTTTCTCTCTCTCTCTGTTTAACATTTTCTTTGCTTCTCCTACCATCTGAATGGTGTGTTAGAGCCTTTATAAAGCTCATACTTGATTTTTCAGATAAACTGCATGTGTGTGGCGGTCACTACAAACACTGGTCAAGAAGACCACTCATGGATTATGGGTGAAGGCTGAAGGACAGCAGCCCCTCCTGGATCCTTAGTCATGAATGTGCCTGATACTAAGATGGGGAACGCAGCAAGGATTCGCCAGGGTAGACAACATGGTCGCGTTGTGTGTGTGTGAAGGAGGCAAAGAGAGAAGAAATATTGGATTGCAGACTAGGAAGAGCATTGCATCAGAGATTAGCTAGCCCAACACTGTTATTTTATTGATTATAGAAGGATAAAAGGAGAGTAAATTCTAAATGTAAAACACCACTTTGAAATGTTGTTTTAAAAATAATAGCTTGAGACCCTTAGAGTAAATCAATGAATTAAACACATCTTACATTACTCACATGGTGGCAGTAAACAATTTTAATTATATTAGGTCAGATTTGATGTGGTTTTCTAATAAAGCAGATTCTTGCTTAGAGCGACTATGCATTAAATCAATTAAATATGTGAAAATGCTGTGCATTTGGGAAACATTAATTTGAAATTTGTCATCTTGCTTTCCCATGTTTTGACTTTGGCTATTCATTTACATTTAGAAACACTGCTTCTTCAAGGATGGGAGATTTCTTACAGTGTTCAGATAACTTGATTTGCAACTATGTCTTAAAAGTAAGATAATCCCATCTCTGTCATTAATAGGCTATTGATTTAAATATAAACACCTTGGGTTCAAGTGATCAATCTCATAAAAAAGGCACAGGGGTGTTGGACCCTAATCTCTTTGGAAATAATGACTGTTCTACACCCAATACAATCCTTTGTTTGGCCCTGCTTTGTAAAGTGCCTAAGTATATTGTTTTTACTGTAAACTGCTTCAAATCTTCTCTGGGACTAAGAAGGGTATAAATCCATAAATAGAGTCAAAGTGAGTCATGAATTAGTCAATAGAGAAATTGTCAAAGGAGTGTGCTTATCTGTATGGCCAGAACAGTTCTGCTGGTTAGGATTTGGGACAAAATACAAAAACACCACCCACTTCACAGGCTGAAAAAAGAATCAGGGTAAGTTATAACATCTGATAGAAAGGAAAGCCAATTATGCCTTTCCAATTTTGACTCACAAAATCTAGAGGTTGGAATGAACTTTCTGGGTCATTCAGACTTATTCTCCCATCTGATGCTGGAATGTCCTAGATTGTGTACTCAATCTCTGGTTGCCCAGAGACAGAGACCCTGAGTTAGCCAAGGCAGTGTGCATCTCATCTTTGCCTGGCTCTTATCTTAACAAGATCCTCTGAACAATGGGTCAAAATATTTCTCCCATTAGGCCAGGAGTGGTGGCACATGCTTGTAGTCCCAGCTACTCAGGAGGCTGAGACAGGAGAATTGTTTCAGCCAAGGAGTTCGAGGCTACGAGGAACTATGGTCATGTCACTGCACTTCAGCCTGGGTAACAGAGCAAGACCTCATCTTATTAAAAAAAAAATCCCCTTCATAGTTATTCATTTGCAAGGCAAGTGCAATCTCTCTTTTACAACCCAGAAATTTATGTCTTTTATCCTATTCACCCTTCCTTAGGATGAATTCTGGCATAAAAGCCAGGAAAATTTACTTCCAATGAGCTGAATTAGCTACTAACTACCATCATTTTATGTTGACAAATATTTTTCAAACTTTCTTAAAAAATGTTTTTCTGTTACTTTTCCCAGGCAACAAAACTATACAAAGCATACAGAGGCAGAATACACCTATAAATTATCTCTGTTCATTTTTTCAGACCCGAATTAAATGACTAGGACTTTCTTTTGTAGACTTTGACATAGGAGTAAAAGTCAGACCATCTAGACAGGCATTTTGAGCAGCTCTGTCTAATATGATAGTCACATGAGGCTATTGAGCATGTACAATATGGTCACTGTGATGAAAGAACTAAATTTTAAATGTTATTTAACTTTAATTCATTGAAATTTAAATTAAACTATGTTTCCATTAAACCCAACCTTATTGTTTTGGTAGGAGTACATATGACTTTAACCATTGCATTGTATAAGAAGTAATTGTTTTATTACAGAGTGCATATGTGGTACATGTATCATTTTTGGTATAAACGGAAAGGTATGACCAGTCTAATAGATGACAGTGTACTGATTCAGTTTGTATACTTTTTTCTGTTAATAGGAGTAACACTGTAGTATTTTTAATTCAATATTTTAGAGAGATAGCAGGAGTTATACTAATATCTTTGGAAATTATACTTAATAAATCAAAATACTAATTAAATCATATTTTCAGTACAAAAAAATAAGTATGGATACATTTTTAGATTCAAAATAAAGGCATATTACTCATGCAGAATCAAATGGAAATCTTAGAAACTAGAATTATGATCAAAATAGTAATAAAAAAATAAGAGACCATAATATGTCAGAATTTTCATAAAGGATGACAATTACAATTTGCTGAAGCAGAGAGAAATAAAAAGGCTGCCTCTTTATTGTATAAAGAAAAATATTAGGGGAAATTAAAAGGGCAAAATTAAAAGACATTTCAACAAATACATTGTAAACTTGATAAGCCGTTTCCTCTGGGCTGCGCGCGGTGGCTCACAGCTGTAATCCCAGCACTTTGGGGGGCCTAGGAAGGCAGCTCACAATGTCAGGGATCACGATCATCCTGACAAACATGGTAAAATCCCATCTCCACTAAAAATAAAAATTAGCTTGGCGTGGCAGCATATGCCTGTAGTCCCCACTGTATGGGAGGCTGAGGCAGAAGAAATGCTTAAACCCAGGAGGCGGAGGTTACAGTGAGCCGAGATCGCATCATTGCACTCCAGCCTGGTGACAGAACAAGACTGTCTCAAAAAAAAAAAAGTTTCCTCTGAACAGACAAAAAAATATTTGGTGAAATTAGTTTCTTGAAATCAGAATTAAATTATTAATACAATTTTAAACATCTTTTTTAGGGGCTCTGAATTTATAACTCTGGCCAGCTAGACAAATGTTGGGATCCTTACACAAAAAAAGAAAATAATATTTAGAGAGAGACATGGTAAAATGAGCTACTTCAGTTTTAAGATTCTATTAGAAGATAATAAAGACTAGATTTTTTATAAAAAGTGAAAGATCTTCAGTTAAGCTACCAAATAATTACACATAAATCCAATATTTTCTGAATATAAAAACTAATTGACTCAAAAATTTTAATTTTACAATTATTTTTCTTTAGCTTTAGTTGAGTTATATGATATGTGTATCTGATTAATCCTTCGATTATCTTTTATCTTAAAGAATTTCCAAAATTACCAAAAAGAGTTGTCAATTTCTGGGCTAAAAAATTATACTCAGGGCAGAGATATTTTTAAATCTTTTAAAACTACTAAAGAATTTAACTAGATATTAAAAAAATAGTTCCTATTATGATAGACAGTGCTCTACCTATATTAGATTGAAAACTCTGGGTTTATTGGAATTTTAAAACAAAGAGACTGATGTTCCTCTTATTGCTTTATATCTATATGTTACATGTTACCAATATCTGTGATTAGATTTCTGAAGCAGAGTCTACGAAAAGTGTCATAGGTTCCAGGCTGCAGGTCCTAGGGCTGCTAGGGTGCCAGGGGGCTGCTGCCAAATCATGAGCGAACTCCCATTCACAATTGCTGCAAAGAGAATAAATACCTAGGAATACAACTAACAAAGGATGTGAAGGACCTCTTCAAGGAGAACTACAAACCACTGCTCAAGGAAATAAGAGAGAACACAAACAGATGTGAAAACATTTTATGCTCATGGTTAGGAAGAATCAATATTGTGAAAATGGCCTTATTGCCCACAGCAATTTATAGATTCAATGCTATCCTCATGAAGCTACCATTGGCCTTCTTCACAGAACTGGAAGAAAATTCCTTAAACTTCATATGGAACTAAAAATGAGCCTGCATAGCCAAGACAATCCTAAGCAAAAAGAACAAAGCTGGAGGCATCACGCTACCTGACTTCAAACTATACTGCAGTAATCAAAACAGCATGATACTGGTACCAAAACAGAGATATAGACCAATGGAACAGATCAGAGGCCTTAGCAGTCATGCCACACATCTACAACCCTCTGATCTTTGACAAACCTCACAAAAACAAGTAATGGGGAAAGGATTCCCTGTTTAATAAATGGTGTTAGGAAAACTGGCTAGCCATGTGCAGAAAAATGAAACTGGACCCCTTCCTTCACCTTATACAAAAATTAACTCCAGATGGATTAAAGACTTAAACATATGACCTAACACCTTAAAAACCCTAGGAGAAAACCTAGGCAATACCATTCAGGACAAAGACATAGGCAAGGACTTTATTAGTAAAACACCGAAAACATTGGCAACAAAAGTCAAAATAGACAAATGGAATCTAATCAAACGTAACAGCTTCTGTACAGCAAAAGACACAATCATTAGAGTGAACTGGCAACCAACAGAATGGGAAAAAATTTTTGCAATCTACCCATCTAACAAAGGATTACTACCCAGAATCTACAAAGAACTAAAACAAATTTACGAAAAAAACAAACAACCCCATCCAAATGTGGGCAAAGGATACGAATGGACACTTTTCAAAAGAAGACATTTATGTGGCCAAAAAATATATGAAAAAATGCTCATCATCACTGGTTATTAGAAAAATGCAAATCAAAACCACATTGAGATACCATCTCATGCCAGTTAGAATGACAATCATTAAAAAATCTGTAGACAACAGATGCTGGAGAGGATGTGGAGAAATAGGAACACTTTTACACTGCTGGTGGGAGTGTAAATTAGTTCAACCATGGTGGGAGACAGTGTGGCAACTCCTCAAGGATCTAGAAATAGAAATACCATTTGACCCAGCAATCCCATTACTGGGTATATACCCAAAAGGATTATAAATCATTCTGTTACAAAGACACATTCACACGTATGTTCATTGCAGCATGGTTTACAATAGCAAAGACCTGGAACCAACCCAAATGCCCATCAGTGGTAGACTGGACAAATGTGGCCCATATACACCATGGAATACTATGCAGCCATAAAAACGGATGAGTTCATGTCCTTTGCAGGGACATGGATGAACCTGGAAACCATCATTCTCAGCAAACTGACACAAGAACAGAGAAACAAACACTGCATGTTTTCACTCATAGGCAGGTGTTGAACAATGAGAACACATGGATGCAAGGAGGGGAACATCACATACTGGGGTCTGTTGGGGGATGGGGCTAGGGGAGGGATAGCAGCGGGTGGGAGATTGGAGAGGGATAACATGGAAGAAATACCTAATGTAGGGGAGGGGGGGATGGAGGCAGCAAACCACCATGGCAAGTATATACGTATATAACAATACTGCAAGATCTGCACTTGTACCCCAGGAATTTAAGTATATTTTTAAAAAAAGTGTCATAGGTAGAGTTTTAAAAATCATCCATTACATACAAATGCTATGAAACTTCATTCACGGCCAGGCATGGTGGCTCAGACCTATAATCCCAGCAGTTTGGGAGGCCGAGTTGATTATGAGGTCAGGAGTTCAAGACCAGCCTGACCAACATGGTGAAACCTCATCTCTGCTAAAAATACAAGAAATTATCCGGGCCTGTTGGTGGGTGCCTGTAATCCCAGCTACTTGGGAGGCTGAGGCAAAAGAATCGCTTGAACCCAGGAGGTGGAGGTTGCAGTGAGCCAAGATCACACCACTGCACTCCAGCCTGGGTGACAGAGCAAGACTCTGTCTGGAAAAAAAAAAAATAATCCTTCATTTGGCTGGGCACTGTGGCTCATGCATATAATTCCAGCACTTTGGGAGGCCGAGGCAGACGAATCACCTGAGGTCGGGAGTTCGAGACCATCCTGACCTATATAGAGAAACCCTGTCTCTACTTAAAATACATAATTAGCCGGACATGGTGGCACATGACTGTAATTCCAGCAACTTGGGAGGCTGAAGCAGGCTTGAACCCAGGAGGTAGAGGTTGCTGGTGAGCTAAGGTCGTGCCATTGCACTCCAGCCTGGGCAACAAGAGCAAAACTCTGTCTCCAAAAAAAAAAAAAAAAAGAAGAAGAAGAAAGAAAAAGAAAATTCATTCATTTATAAAACTGTTTAAAAGAAACAATAGATGATTTTGTGATCCTACATTCTTTGCAAATGCTTGTTGGTTGAGTTGTAAAAGAGTCTTAGGACAATTTACTACATTTTAAACTCTGATTCAAGATTTTCTTGAAACAAAGGAATGCTTGCCAAATATGTAATAATCAAACAAAAAAAGTCAGTATGACTCATGCAGCAAAGAAATGACAGTGTGATTTATGTTTTCTCACTGATACAACACTGCATATAAATGAGTTATATCTGAAATTCCAAGGAAACTAAAACCATATTTATGACCTAGTAATATAGTATGGAAATTAATAATGAAATGGAAACTTTTCATAATAGAATTGAATCATAATGATTTTGTAATTTTAAAATATAAATCAATATATCAAAAATTTTAATTGTAATCAACAGCATTATATAAATTACTTCAAAGGCTAAAAGAAAAAGTTAAGGCCGGGCATGGTGGCTCATTCCTATAATCCCAGCACTTCGGGAGGCCGAGGTGGATGGATAACAAGGTCAAGAAATCGAGACCATCATGGTGAAACCCATCTCAACTAAAAATACAAAAATGAGCTGGGCATGGTGGCTCTTGCCTGTAATCCCAGCTACTCGGGAGGCTGAGGCAGGAGAATTGTTTGAACCCAGGAGGTGGAGGTTGCAGTGAGCTGAGATCGCACCACTGCACTCCAGCCTGTGCAACAGAGCCAGATTCCATCTCAAATTAAAAAAAAAGAAAAAAAGTTAAATAAGTCTTTGTTGATTGTGGTAAATCTAAAGATAGTTTTATTTTTTAAGAAAAATAGTCTTACTCTGTCACCCAGGCTGGAGTGCAGTGGCACAATCACAGCTCACTGCATTGAGTGTCTGGCCTTAAGTAATCCTCCTGCCTCAGTCTCTGGAGTAGCCATGACCTACTTTACACACCCAGTTATTTGTGTGTGTGGGGGAATGGGGTGGTAGAGACAGGGTCTTGTTATGTTGCTCAGGCTGGTCTCAAGCTCCTGGTTTTAAACAATCCTCCCACCTTGGTCTTCAAGTGCTGGAATTACAAATGTTAGCCACTGCGTCCACCCTAAAGATGCTTTTCAATTTATGCAATACCAATTCAAATTTGATGACAATAGTTCCAAGTTGACACAGAGTTAGTGAATTTACTTAACTTGAACATATTGTGAAATTACGGGATAACAGGTCCCAAGTAGATCAGATAAATTATTCTAACAAAGATGAACTAATTTTGTAAAAATAGGTGCAACTACTAAAAGAAAATGACTTTTTAGTACTTGTTTCATTTTTTTGAATAACTTTTAGGTAAAGCTGTAGTTTTTGCATGTGTCAATCTACATTTTGAACTATAAATTTGATGAAATCTAAATATAGAACAAGTATATCTAGTGAAAATTTAGCATCCAAATTAAGATATGTTGTAAGCGTAAGTCACATGCCAGATTTTGAAGACTTATTTAAAACATATTCTTCATTTTGTTTTTATGCAAAATCTTCAAAAGTTTTATGTTGATTATGAATGGAAAGGGTAATATTTTGGATATATTGGGTTAAATAAAATACATATTTACATTAGTTTCACTAAATAGTCATGAATCTATACTGATACAAATAGATAATACTTTTCAATAAATAGATGAAGAATAATAAATACATTTTCCATGAAAAATTTCAAATGATCTATGGATATTCTTCCCCCTCAAGGAAGTAGAGCATATCTCCCACCCTTAACTTTTCTTTCCAAAGAGTACAGTATGGAAAGAAATTGGAGTATATAACTCTATGGTAGGAAAACCTGTCAAACACTTAGACAGATTATCAAGGTCATCATTTAAATATCATCTAAATCAGATATATTGAGACTTAGGGTACAGTTCATCCTGGAGCAAACTGCCCTATAGCTGTGAACCCGTAGTGTCAAGTATGTTATTTGCTTCCAAAATGCAAGGGTAGGTTAGATATAGACTAGACATTCCCATTCCAAAAGAGAGAAATAGAAAAGAAAAGGATAACAGGTTCCAAGTAAGTCTGAAACCCAACAGGGCAAACAACATTAAATCTTAAGACTCAAGAATAATTTTTGACTCAACGTTCCACCCTCTAGACACATTGGCTCCAGATAGCCCTGCCCTATGCCTTTGCTGGGCATAGCCCACATCACAGCTCTTACTGGTTATAGCCAAGTGCCTTAAGCTCTCCCAGGTTGGAATCACACACTGGTGATTCTACTAGTCTAAGGTTTCAGGGGCAGCCTTGACTTCACGGCTCCACTAGTCATTGCCCTAGTGGGGGCTCTTTGTCATGGCCTAGCCCCACAGTGGCCCTCTGCCTGGGTCATGTGCTCAAGGGTCCAGGAGGCTCCATCTTTCTAAATCTAGGTGGAGGTAACCACATTCATGTACTCTGTATGCCAGTGGAGTGGCACCACCCACACACTGCCAGAGCTTACCACTTGTACCCTCTTGAGGGGTGGCTATTGTGCCTGCACTGCACCTGGGCCCACTGGATCTAAAATCTGCGGTGGCTAAGGAGCATTGAGCTAGAATGCAGGGAGCAGAGCCTTGGAGGGGTGTCAGGCAGCCAGTACAAAGGTCCTTCAGAAAAGTTCATGATCCCTCCTTTGAAATCATTCTGCCCCCCAGGCTTTTGCACTCCGGGCCTCCGATGAGAGGGGCATCAGTGATGGTCTCCAAACTTTCTTCTGTGTTATTCTTGTATTGTCTCAATAGAAGAATACCACTTGACAACTCCATGCTAGTCTCCTCTTTATCAAACAGCAGCTTGGCCATAACTTCAGTGGTCTCTCTCAAATATACTTTCTCATTCCATTAAATATGGACAGGCTGATAATTTTCCGAATCTTTACATTCTGCTTCTCTTTTGATTAAAAATCCCATCTTTAAACCATTTCACTCTTCTTACATTTTACTATCTGCCTCCAAGAGAACAACAGAAGCCAAGCTCAACATCAACACTTTGCTTAGAAATTTTTTCAGCTTCATTTCCTATTTTATAATTCGTGAGTTCTATTTTTTCCACAAATACTAGGGCATGAACATAATTCAGCCAAGTTCTTCGCCCCTTTTACAGCAAGGATGGCCTTTTCTCGTGTCTAATCATATGTTCCTCATTTCCATGTGAGATCTCATCAGAATGGACTTCACTGTCCATATTCCTATCAACATTCTGTTTATGATTTTGTGATTTCTTTTTTTTTTTTTTTTCTGAGACGGAGTCTCACTCTATCACCCAGGCTGGGGTGCAGTGTCGCAATCTCAGCTCACTGCAACCTCTACCTCCCTGATTTAAGCAATTCCCCTGCCTCGGCCTCCCAATTAGCTGGGATTACAGGTGCATGTGCCACCACACCTGATTAAGATTTTTTCTATTTTTAGCGGAGACCAGGTTTCACCATGTTGGCCAGACTGGTCTTGAACTCCTGATCTTAGGCAAATCTGCCTGCCTCAGCCTCCCAAAGTGCTAGGATTATAGGCGTGAGCCACCGTGCCTGGCCAATTTTGTGATTTCTTAGATATGCACCTCAAAACTCTCCTGGTCTCTCTCTATTGCCCAGTTCCACAGCCATTTCCACATTTCAGGTATTTGTTACAACACCATTCCATCTATAGTACCAATTTCTATCATAGTTCATTTGGACTGCTATAAAAAAATATCATAAACTGGGTAGCTTATTGACAACAGAAATTTATTGCTCATAGTCCTGGAGATTGAGAAGACCCGGATTAAGGCATCAACAGATTCTGTGTCTGGTGAGGGCCTCTTTCCTTATTCTAGATAGTACCTTTTCACTGTGTTCTTACATGGTGGAAGGAACTAGCCAGTTCTCTGTAGTTTCCTGGTGAAGGGCACTACTCTCATTTGTAAGGGCTCTGCCCCATTACTAAATTCCTTCCCAAAGGCCTTACCTGATAATGTGGTTTGGCTCTGTGTCCTCACCCAAATCTCATTTTGAATTGCACTCCCATAATTCCCATGTGTTGTGGGAGGGACCCAGTGGGAGATAATTTTAATCATGGGAACGGTTTCCCCCATACTGTTCTCATGGTAGTGAATAAATCTCACAAGATTTGATGGTTTTGTCAGGGAGTTCCGCTTTTGCATCTTCCTCATTTTCTCTTGCCATTGCCATGTAAGAAGTGCCTTTTGCCTCCTTCTCAGTCTGCAGGACTATGATTCTGAGCCCTTCCCAGCCACATAGAACTGTAAGTCCAATTAAACCTCTGTTTCTTCCTAGGCTTGAGTATGTCTTTCATAGCAGCATGAAAACAGACTAATATATCTGCTAATACCACCACCTTGGGGTATAAGATTTTAACAGATAAATGTATAATGGGGCAGGTAGGGGTGAGTAGTGGCACAAACATTCAGACCACAGTCAGGACATTCTACAACACAGCAGACCAGTATCCTTAGACTGTTAAGGTCATCAAAACAAGAAAAGTCTGGGAAACCGTCAAAGTCTAAAGAAGCTAAGGAGACGTGATGGATATCTCAGATGGGATCCTGGAACAGAAGAAGGACATTAGGTCAAAACAAAGGTAATATGAATAAAATATGGATGTTATTTATTAATAATCCTTCAGGGATGGGCACAGTGGCTCACGCCTGTAATCCCAGGACTTTGGGAGGCTGAGGCAGGCAGATCACAAAATTGGGAGACCAAGAGCACCCTGGCCAAAGTGGTGAAACCCCATCTCTACCAAAAATACAAAAATTAGCTGTGTGTGATGGCACATGCCTGTAATCTCAGCTGCTTGGGAGGCTGAGGCAGGAGAATCGCTTGAACCAGGGAGTCAGAGGTTGCAGTGAGGTGAGATTATGCCAATGCACTCCAGCCTGGTGACAGAGTGAGATTCCATCTCAAAATTTAAAAAAAAAAAAAAAAAATGGTTTATTTGAAGGAAACTAGCACAATTCT
Source organism: Saguinus oedipus (assembly GCA_031835075.1). Classification (NCBI taxonomy): domain Eukaryota; kingdom Metazoa; phylum Chordata; class Mammalia; order Primates; family Cebidae; genus Saguinus; species Saguinus oedipus. The sequence goes on along the minus strand of CM063170.1, from coordinate 181,724,198 downwards.
TGGCCTATAATAAACAAACTCCTATTAACAGCTACCACGTACTGTATTCTTGTTCCTGCAAAAGAACGTAAATAATCACAATGCAATACCAGAAGCCCTGGCACATCAGAGAAAAAGGAATGACTTACAGTTCGAGAGAATATCTGACCTGAGTCGTTAAGGATTGAATAGAGAGTCCTACACACGTTCAGAAAAATGGTTATAGCCATGTAGATACCTCCAGTGTAAGAGTTAAACAGGCAGCATAGACTTGTTTTCCTCTCATCATTAGGGCTGTTTCTATTCATTTGGTCACTACTTTCTCTGTTGACCACCTATCTTATTTTCTGCATGCATTACCCATCTTAACACTTTATATGGAAAACTAGCACACTACAATTTCTACATTTTATAATTTAACTTCTCTATCATATACATAAAATTATTTTTGACTTGAGCTGAAATTAGTATAATTTTAACTCACAGGAAAAAGAAAAGAGGCTTGCTTATCTACACTACATAATCTATTTACACAATACTTATATTTGTCCAAATTTAGCCATACTGCTAAGGAATATGGCCCAAGGTTTTCTTCCCAGTGGGAGATGGACAATTAATTTTATTTCCAACAGAATGCTTTAGTGAGTGTCCTGTCTTCTCCTGAAGTACTTGGCTTTTTCACCATCCATCCATCGTATTCTACCTATTCATTCATTCGCTTGTTCTATGAATGTTAAGTGCCTACCATGTGTCAGGCACTGATGATACATTCTTCTGCATGAACGTGTTTTCATGTTATTTTCCTGTGTGTTTGTCATAGTTTCCAGATAAAGTGCAAATCACTTAAAGGCCCAAATTATGGCTTCTATCTTTCTTGCAGTCCTTTTACCTGCCAGCCCTCCTTCAAACTCCAATCATTCCTCTACACACACACACACACACACACACACACACACACACACACATACCACACACACACCCCATCATCATCATCACTATTACTGGGGCAAAGGGGAAACCTCCCCATCGCCCTCTAAAGGTTGCTGAAAAACAAACTGACAAAAGACAAATTTACTGGAGAAAAGGCATACAAAGTTATTAATGTGCACACAGGAGAGAATCACAGAGTGATCACCACAACACTCCAGTGGGGTACAAAAGCTTATGTACGACTTTGAGACTACAGAAAGAATGGGAGTGCAGAACATGGCCAAAAACAAAGGGTGGTGGGTAATCAGGTTACAGAAAGGTTGTGGGCGGGGGAGAAGAGCCTGGCTAGCAAAGGTGGTCTTGTTATGTAGATGAATCTCCAGGGAGCAGCCCTCAGAGAGAATAGAGAGTGAATATTTCTTTCAGATCTTTAAAGGTGTCACACTTTCTCAGATCTGGAAAAGGGAAGGTCTCAGAGAAAACTTGGCTGCATTAATGCAGATTTTCTCTACAGATGCAAATCTCTCCCACAAAAGAGAGCTTTGCAGGCCTTTTGAACAACAGCCATCTCGAAATAAGTCAGACAAGCATATTTTGGAGTAAAATATTTTTATTTCCTTTACTACCAATATCCATGCCTCGTTATACTTTGGTACCCAGAAGAGGGAGAATGATGTGTTTTAGACTGAGTTGGAGATAACGAAGAAAGGGAGGGATGTATGAGATCGCCTCATTTTCTCCTAAATATAAGGTATCAGTCTTCTACTTTCACATTTTTCCTGATTCCAGATTACAACTTTTCTTCCCATGAAATCCAGTTTTCAGTCATTTTGATTAAACATGGGCTTGTCTCTTGGCAAGCTGTCTTCTTTTATTTGACAGATCACAAAAGTTTTCTCCTCAGTATCAGCCAAACCAAGTTTACCAGTCTTGGAAAAGGGAGACACATGCCACATTTCTCAGAGGCAATGAGGTTTGCGTGGGGTTCCAAGACCTCTCTATCCAACACTTGCTATGGTACAAAACTTTTGCCGTGGTTTTATACAAGTACGAGTGAGGGCCAGGGGGTAAGTTCAAGGTGTTGATGAACAAACCTGAACCAGCAGTTTATTTGACTTTGACACAAACCAGATCTCAAGCACTGAAAGCAATTTAACTTAATTACTCTCCCAGTATGGAGCAAAATGGGGAAACTGAGTGCTATAATCAGTACCAGCCTTCTTGACTGATCTGATTGTTAAAACTGCAAAGGAAATCAGTTGCAGTGGTGAGGAGGGGGTGTTACTTGGTTTCCTTCCTACTACTTAGTTATTATTCTGAGGAATGTATTTAATTAGAGAGAGAACTCAGTTATTTGCTTTCTAGTAGCTGACTCTTTTTTGGTTATTTCTACCGGCGCCATTCCTTTGCTGAAAAACAAAGGCATGTTTACAACTAGACCACATCTTTTGGCTTCCATTCCAGAGCTTTCTCCCACACCAAAAGAAAGCAAGGTAGTGTAATGCAAATAGCCCTGCAGTAGGCTACCTTTGCCAACCAGGGACCTATTTTCAACTGCATGCAAACTAGAAGTCTCCAAAGACCTGTGAACTGTAAATAACTCGGGTTGTGAAAGGGGTCAGCTTGGTTTAATTTAGAGCTTCACAGAGCCTTTCTATAGAAATTCAAACGCCGGTGAACAAACCCCTCCGGGCCTTTAAAAAAAAAATTCCAGGGCCAGCACCTCTATTTACTCTTTAGACTCCTGCCTGTCTGGTGGAGGTCTGCTATTAAAAGCTAATCAGTTCTTCTACGGTTGCTGCCGAGCTCCCATAGGCAAGCCTGCCTCCTCACACCACCCCTGAATTGAGCTGCCTGAGCTCATTGCCAACTGGGGAACCTGGTAGAGGAAGCATTTGCAGAAAAAGCATTGCTGAGGTTAATGCAGAGGCCAAGAAATGGCTGAGGGACCAGCGGCTAGTGGTCAGATGTTATCAGCCACCCAGCACAGCCTCTTATTTTACAGTGGAGAACTCAGTGGAGTCCCGCGCCACTAATACAGCTGAAGTCACCCAAGGAATTTCTTTTCCAAAACAATGTATCCTCAATCTCACAGTGGTCAGAAAAGTCAAAAAATAATACGGAGTCTCTTTGCTCTCTGTTACCCTATTTCTGTCTGTTCCTTCTTCAGAAGTCATTTATAAGGAGACTCAGAATCCCAAAAGATCACAAGGAAAGTGTTCCAAATGAATAGACACAGGACCAGAACGTTCTAAGGACACTTTGTATCTTCCTAAATTCTCTATAGACTTATTGGCCTCCCTCAAGCCACAAAAGGGATTTATGAAGGTTTCTAACTCTCAATTCAGCCATGCCTAGAAAATAGCTTAAATTTTTGCAAAAAGATTTGAGTTAGCTCGTAGGAGGAACTTTCTTACTGCAAAGAATGTTATGTATGGAATACTAATTATGATTTTTTAACATGTCTTGCTCTAACGGTATTTAAAATAGAGTAGATTTTTAATTTTTTTCCTGAAATTATAAGAACAGTTCTGCTTTGAATCAGATGATTTCCCCAAAGTGGAAAACTTCACAAGATTTATTGGTAAATACAGCTGCCTATTCTGGCAAGGAGAATGAAAAATATCCTGGTATATACTATAAAGCAAGTTAATATTCCATTATGATCATAACCTAGAACAGCTCCCCTATGAAAGAAAGTTAAACTCTTTGAAGCAGATGGTTTAATGCATGATCTTCCTTTGTTGATTTATACTGCAAGGAGATACCATGGCAGATCAATGCTGATTTACCCAATGAGGGCAATAGGTCCTTTATCATTCTAAAGCAGCATAATCTTCTTGATCAGATGAATCTCTGTGCTGCTGACTTCAACCATGGACAACTGGGCCTTTGTGATGGATACAAGAGGGCCCTGGAGGTTTGTCTTCCTCAAACATCTGCTCTCCCTAACCCTTACATACTATAGCATCAGGTTTTGGGTTTTTTTTAAGTTCCATCTTTGAACCAGTCTTTGGTTAAGAGAGTACATCTATGGTTTTACAAATATATTACTAAGGGAAATGTTTAATCTGTTACTATCTACCAACCTGTTGGTATCCATCCACACTTTGCAAAGTCAGTGAATAACTACCCTAAAGAGTCTCCTAAGAATACCTGGCAGAAATCAAAGCCCTGAGAGCCCTGAACTGGGAAGGGTGTGTGTGTGTGTGTGTGTGTGTGTGTGTGTGTGTGTGTGCTCAGAGAGAGAGAAAAAAAGAGAAAGAAAAGAGAGAAGGAATTAAGAATAAAGGAAGGAAAAAAGGGAGGAAGGAAAGGAGGAAGGGAGAAAGAAGAAAAGAAAGAGAAAACAAGAATACTGTGACTGGACTGGGCATGATGGTTCACACCTGTAATCCCAGCACTTTGGGAAGCCAAGGTGGGTGGATCACGAGGTCAAGAGATCGAGACCATCCTGGCCAACATGATGAAACCCCGTCTCTTCTGAAAATACAAAAATTAGCCAAATGTGGTGGCAGGCGCCTTTAGTCCCAGCTACTTGGAAGCTAAGGCAGGAGAATTGCTTGAACCCAGGAGGTGGAGGTTGCAGTGAGCCAGCCAAGATTCTGCCACTGCACTCCAGCCTAGGTGACAGAGCAAGACTCTGTCTCAAAATAGAAAATTAACAAAAAAAGAATACTGTGACTGGGATCAGTGGCAGGTGCGTGTTATCCAGTTACTTAGGAGACTTAGGCAGGAGGATTGCTTGAGTCTAGGAGTTCGAGGCTGTAGTTCAGGATAACTGTACCTGTAAATAACCACAGCACTCTAGCCTGAGCAAGATAGCTAAACCCTGTCTCTAAATTCACATTAAAAAATTTATTTAAAAATAGAATACCATGTGAGGAGTGTGAAGTCTGAGTAAAGAGCATGGTGTTCAGGGGAGCAATACTGAACACAAATTGGATTCCCTGTTATAGTTTCATTTAGGGCAGTCTTGTACTAGATATGCCCTCTCTTCTAGGTACTCACTTTAACTTTGAATCAGCACTAGAAAATGAGAACCTAGACTGTGCGGTGCTAGGAGTGACAACAAGAATAACTATAGCAGCGTAGGGAGGCTGGCAGGGTCGGCAGGCAAACTCAAATGTTTCCCTAAGAAAGATCACAGAAATCTGTCACCAGTGTGATCAAGAAAGGGACTCTGAAAAGCAGCTGTTCTGTTGCTATAATACGCACAGCACTGCACACATGACGCCCGAGCCTGCCCACACAAAAATGAGTATACTCACAAGAATGCACACACAGGTGTCTGTGTATATTTACAGTGATGTATTAAGCAAGGGTAGCTATGTGTGCCATTGGTTGACACTTTTTCTTATAAATAACAAAATAATGCATATACTCAAAAAAAAAGCTGAGTTCTAAGTCACTTCTAGAAATATCTAATCTCAACATACATTTTCATGACTATTTTCTCCTGTTAAGTTTGACTTCCTTCACTTGGTTTCATAGACTCTATATTTGATTTCTAGATGGTAAAGATTGTCAAGCGCCAATATTTAGAGCTTTGTTTACTTTGGTCTCACTGTATTGGCACCCTACTACAAGTGCAAGAGTTTAAGCAAAAGCTGGGAAACCAGAGACTCTGCGGCCTTGGCTTCATTTGCCTTACAGACCCTTGGGTATTGCCAGCCCCAATATGAGCATGTAGATCCTGCTCACCCTGACCAGGTGAGTCATTTAATGCAGCAATTAGCTGCCTGCCTGAATTAAGTGACTCTCCTGGGGACCCGATGATTGAGAGCCAGATCCCCATGTCTGGATTTTATCCATGAGGCTGCCTTGGCTCTCAAGCCTAACCTCACTCATAGCTTGAAATGAACCAGGTTCTTTCCTAAATGTCATTTGCTTTGAATGAGCATCCCATTCCCAATTCCTTTATCTCTGTCTCAACAGTTTGATGGCCTGTGACCCTTTTTTCTGACTTGGCCCTTTCCCATTCTCTCCCACTTATGTTGTTCCAGCTCATGCTTTTGGTTCTTAAGCCAAAGCTCTGCCCATCTCCAAGAAAGTTTCTCTAGGATTTTTTTAGATTCTCCTCCCTTTACTGTGACTTGACCCTTGCAGAATTCCTGACTGTCCCAGGTAAGACTCTACCCAGCCTATCTCTTTTCCTCCATAAGTAAACAGAGAATAAACTGGAAAAGAAAGGTAAATTCAGATTGTTTGAAAATGTAGAGGAAATAAAAAGGTGGAGCTGAGGCAGAAAACATTAGGTGGAACAGAGGGAAGTAATAGATAGAAGAAGGAATGAAGGAAAACAGGAATGGGACATGGGGGAGAGTCATCAGCTAAACTGGATGAAAGGTCAAATCAAGATAAGTTAATCTTGGCCTAAGCAATGAGTCGCTTGGATCGATTTAACCCTAGAAACCTCCATTTGCCTCGGGCAATCAAAAAAAAAGTACAGGAACAAATGTCTTAGCAGAGAAAACATTGAAGAAAGTAAAATTTCCAAAATGCCAAAGAAGAAACAAAATGAGAAAGTCTGAAGACCATCAGCTGGAAAATCCCTGATGGGGAGAGACTGGAAAAAAAATGTGTGGATAAGTTTCAAAGAAGCAGCAGTCATCCAAACTTTTATAGGGCACAGCCCCTCTGCAACAAACCCTTTGCAGTTCATCCATCACTCATTAAAAGTGCACCAAATGAACCTTAAGGGAGATAGATGACCTTTCATATTTTTTCATGAATAATGTTAGTGATGGTGTCTTTCATCTTCGCGGAACTGCTCAGGGCCTAAAATAATTCCCAACCCTCTCTGCCCTTAATACAGAATGAAGTACAAGGCCCCATGGCAGAAGCACTGGGAATGCTAAGCATCCGTTTACTATTTAATTTTACCAGAGCACACAGTCCTTACGGGCTAGTGTCTACTGTTAAGTCTCTTTGGTGAGTCAGCATGTTGCTAAATTCTTACTTTAAGCCTTAGCACAGCTGTGACATGAACATAAAAATACAGCTTCCTCACAGTAAACTATGGAAGTAGAGTCCATATTTCTCTTGAGAAATAGCTCAAGGAGCTAAACTTTTCTCTTCTCAGTACCAGAGTACCATCCGGTAGAATGAAATATTAGTCACTAAACAAGATTCTTGGAACCTGATGATGAATAAATTGAATTTGAAAAGTGATAAAAGGGCATAGCTCAGATGCTATGAGGCTCTGGGCAATACAGTGCTATGCAGATGCTAAATGTTAATACTGTAATAGAATTTGAAGTTAATTTTAATCCCCTGGAATAAAGTCAGTATTCATTTTTAAGTTAATTTTTTTTACTAAAATTATTTTTTATTTAAGCAAAAGAAAGGAGTTAGGAAAGGTTTCAGTGGCATTATCTCTTTTAAACCAAATGGGAAAAGCAAAAATCTAGACCTTAAAACCTCAAAATACCAGCTTTAATTATTCTTTGTCATTTTATGCAAAGATAATATCTTCCTTCCACATTATTTGAGTAGTTAGTGTAGTCTATTGTAGGAGTAAAGAGCCCTCAGAAGGTTCATGGAAAAATCAACTCACAAAAGCTAGATTAATAAGAGAAAAGACACACAAATCTATTAGCATGTACAGTAAAGAATAGAAGTGATTATATAAAATCCCAATGAGTCATACATGTTTATATACCCAACTTCTGAGGAAAAGGGAAGATAAAGAAAGTGTGGGTAATTTTAAGGAGATAGTAAATGATATTTAGGGGAATTCAGTAGGCTTGAAGAATGTACAGTGGCCTGGGACAAAGTCTGTCGGGGCCACAGAGAGGACAATGATTTGTGACAAATGTCTGTCCAGGTTTGTTGACAGACTTCAATCATCCGTCCTGTGATATGAGTTCAGTTAATGAAAACTCAGGGAAGAGGCTAGAGGTAATTGTTTTCTTCTTTGGTACAGACTTTAGGCAGATAAGGAACTTCAGAGAACAACTTCTTCCTATTCTTTGGGAGAGACAAAAGATTAAGAAAGAGGAAGTGGGAGAAAATGTCACAGAGACTTTGTGGCTTCTTTTTCAGTTTGTCAGAGGTGTGTGAACCAGAGCAACTCCATCTTAAACAGGAGCTGGATAAAATGAGGCTGAGATCTAAAGGAAGAAAAGGAAGAAAGAAAAGAAGAAAAGAAAGGAAGGGAGGGAGGGAGAGAGGAAGGAAGGAAGGAAGGAAGGAAGGAAGGAAGGAAGGAAGGAAGGAAGGAAGGAAGGAATGAAGGAAGGAAGGAGGGAAGGAAGGAAGGGAAAGAAAGAAAGAAAGAGGAAAAAAAAAAGGCAACCAGCAGCCCTCAGTGCTGCTCTGTCTATGGAGCAGTCATTCATTTATTACTTTACTTTTCTCATAGACTTGCTTTTACTTTATTACTCTATGGACTTTCCTTGAATTCTTTCTTGTATGAGATCTAAGAACCCTTTCTTGGGGTCTGGATTGGGACCTCTTTCCAGTAACAAGTTTTCAGCATGTCAAAGTGTCATATTCTGGGTATGTTTCTTAGCCCCAACATTACCAACTCAAGAACATCTGCATTTCTAAATTTGCTCTGGCTGAGAAGTTTTTGTCCATGAATAAAGTACATATTTTAATATAAAAGTAATTTAGAAAACAAAGACACATATTCAACTTTGTACCATCTCATTCTCTAATCGACAACTTCTCAACGATTAGATAGAAAAAGATAATAAAGACATATAGGTGGCTCACTGAAAAAGCTACCCATAAAAAGCAGATTAATAGAAGAAATGGCACATAAACTTATTAACGTGCCTGAGAAAAATGACCAGAATGGTTACCCCAAGTCCCCAAAGGGATACAGAAGCTTATATACCATCTTGAGGTTACATAAAGAATGGGAGTTCAGAGTATGGCCCAAAACAGGCTACGATGGTAAATCAGATTACAGTGGCAAGACAGATACGGGAGGTGGAGAAGAGGAGGCCTGGCTAGCAAAGGTGGTCTTCTTATACAGATGAAACCTCACAGGTAGCAGCCCTTAGGGAGAATAGATAGCAAATGTTTCTTTCAGACCTTTAAAGGTGTCAGACTCTCAGTTAATCTTTCCTGGATCCAGACAAGGAAGGCCCTGGGAGAAAGCCTGGATGCATCGCTGCAGATTCTCCACAGATACAAATCTCCCACACAGAAGACAGCTTTGCAGGGCTCCTTCTGTGTGCAGGCTCTCCAAACAGCCATCTCAAAATATGTCAGAGAAGTTTATTTTGGGGTAAAACATTTTTGTTTCCTTCAAAGTCATATTAAAAATAAAAAGAGCTGGGCGCAACAGCTCACGCCCATATTCCCAGCACTTTGGGAGGCTGAGGCAGGCAGATCACAAGTCCAAAAGTTCGAGACCAGCCTGGCCGATGTGATGAAACCCTATCTCTATTAAAAATACAAAAATAATTAGCTGGCATGGTGGCGCGTGCCTGTAGTCCCAGCTACTCGGGAGGCTGAGGCAGGAGAATTGCTTGAACTAGGGAGGCGGAGGTTGCAGTGAGCCGAGATCGCACCACTGCACTCTAGCCTGGGTGACAGAGTGAGACTCCATCTCAAAAAAAGAAAAAAAAAATAGAAAAGAAAAAATGATGGAATAAATAAAGAGAGGAATGGAGGGATGACGGAAGGAAAATAAAATAAGTCTGAGGCCCCCTGTGAAACCTAGTTATGATCCATTCATCCTTTCTACGTATGGGGTCAAGCTCCAAAGTGGTTTGTGTTCAAAATAACTTGTGTATATACAGTGGGTTTTCAAGAACAGGAAAGGTCCCCGTCAAGAAAACAATTCTTTCACCCATCACAAGCCTGCTCAGAAATGTCTTCCTTTCATGGGTGCAAATCAAGAGATGGGAAGAAAAAGGTTGGAGAAGACCAAAAATCGTAGGAAAGGGCTAGCTGCATTGAAGTTAACCATAAAAAGGTATGTGCAATTCGAAGAGACGGAGATAACTGTCTTCATCCTCCACATACGCCCACATGTATACCCTAGAATCTAAGTTCTATTAGAAATTCCTCTGCCTCTTAAAACCTTTCTCAGTTAAAGACTTCTTCATGTGCCCCCTTCGTTTTTAAAACAGATTTATTGAGGTATAATTAACACGTTTTTAAAACTATACCTATTTATGTGTACAATCTGGAAAGTTCTGACATAGGTATACATCTGGGAAACTATCACTACAATTAAAAGAATGAACATACCCATCACTCTAAAAGTTTCCTCCTGCTCTTTTGAAATTCCTCCCCTCAAACGTAATTTACATTTCTGTAATGACATTGTCAGTGCTCTTCTGGCTGTTCTAGATCCTTTGCATTTTTATATGAATTTTAAATCAGTTTGTCAATTTCTACAAAGAAGATTATTGGGATTTTGATTGGCATTGCATTGAATCAATAATCTGGGAAGATTAACATTTTAACAGTGTTGATTATTTCATCTCGTGAACATGATAGAGATCTCCATTATGTGGATCTTCTTTAATTTCTCTTAGAAATGGTTTTAGTGTCCTGTGTTTGGGTCTTATACATATATTTTTCAGATTTATCCCTGAGAATTTCATATTTTGATGCTAGTGTAAATGGTATTCTTTATTTCAATTCCTGGATATTCACTACTAGTGTATAGTAATGTAATTGATTTTGTATCTCGGTCTTATATCTTGTAATCTTGCTGAAATCACTTTTTTATTGTTGCTTGTTTTTGAGACAGGGTCTTGTTCTGTTGTGCAGGCTGAAGTGCATGATATCATAGCCCACTGCAACCTCGAACACCTGGGTTCAAGCAAGCCTCTCGGTTCAGACTTGTGAGCAGCTGGAGCTGGTACCACAGAAGTGGTATTTGATTTCTTAAAACTGTATTTATAATTTTTGTATCTATAATTATGAAGGACATAATTTTGTACTTTTCTTATAATACCTTCATTTTATTTAACATCAGGGTAGTAATAGTCTCATAGAATGAGGTAAGAAGTGTATTAGTCAGAGTTTAATGAATAAACAAATTTGAACAGGAAAGTTTAACAGAAAGAATAATTAATGCCCAGTGGAGTGGCTCATGCCTATAATCCTTGAACATTGGAAGGCCAAGGTGGGCAGATCACATGAAGCCAGGAGTTCGAAACCAGCCTGGCCGCTATAGTAAAACTCCATCTCTACTAAAAATACGAAAATTAACCAGACATGGTGGTTCACTCCTGCTACTCAGGAGGCTGAGGTGGGAGCATTTCTTGAGCCTGGGAGGCAGAGGTTTCAGTGAGCTGAAATCATGCTCCTGAACTCCAGCCTGGGCAACAGATCAAGGCCAGTAAGTCTAAAAAAAAAAAAATAGGAAATGCAAACCTGTTTCCTATAGGTTGGCTAAACTAAAGCACCCAAGGAAGATTCACAACTACTCTGAAGCTAAGATCCGGACCTTGTTAGAGAGGGCATGGTTGTGGTTTACCAATGGCAGAAAAGTCCCCGTGGTACCATGCCAACAAAAGTTGATAGAAAGCTACCATGGAAGGCCAGGCACAGTGGCTCAGATCTGTAATCCCAGCACTTTGAGAGGTTGGGAGGGGATGATGCTTAAGCCCGGGAGTTCCAGATCAGCCTGGGCAATACAGTGAGAACTCGTCTCTACAAAAAATTTAAAAATTAGTTGATCATATGCCTGTAATGCCAGCTATTTAGGAGGCTGAGATAGGAGAACAGCTTGAGTTCAGAAGGTTGAGGCTGCAGTGAGCCTAGATTGTGCCACTGCACTCCAATATGGGTGACAAAGAGAGACCTTGTTCCAAAAAGAAAGAAAAAAGAAAGAGAAGAAATCTACCATCCAAAACTTGCTAGAAATCTCCTTTCCAGGTTGTTAGGGAAAGCTGTTCATGGGGAGCTGTCTTGGTAGAGGTACTCCCCTATAAAACTGCTGAGAAGGAGTTGGGAGAAGCTGCTGCCACCCAAGTGCTGCTGACAGCTACACACTGCAGAAGCCAGATACTCTGCTAGAGAAGCTGGCCACACTTCAGAAGCTCACTGCATGAGGTGCCATCTATACTGCAGAAGGTGAGCACTAGGGAAGCTGTGCACCCTGCAGGAGCTGGATGCTTAAAATTGCTTCACAACTCACTGATGTTGGGCTTGTTTTAAAAAATTATTTTTTCTCTGTTTTATTTTCAATAGTCTTTTTTGTTATTTGTTCAAATATACCAATTTTCCCTCGAAATATTTATCTTCCATTAATCTGATTCAGTATATTTTTGATCTCCTACATTCTCATTTTCATCTCTAGAATTTCAATTTAGGATTTTTAATAACAACTTTTGAACACAGGAAACATAGCTATAATAACTGTTTTATATTTATTCATCTAATGCATTTTTTCATGATGAAATGACTCTGTTGCCAAGGCTGGAGTGCAATGGCACAATCTAGCTCACTGCAACCTCTGCCTTCCCGATTCAAGTGATTCTCCTGCCTCAGCCTCCTGAATAGCTGGAATTACAGGTGTGCACCACCACACCCAGCTAGTTTTTATATTTTTAGTTTCACTATGTTGGTTTCACTATGTTGGTGAGGCTGGTCTCAAACTCCTGACCTCATGATCTGCTCACCAAAGGCATACTCCTTTAATGCCCTTGTCTATGAAGTCTAACACCTGTGTCATGTCTGAGTCAATTTTGATTGATTGAGGGTTTTGTTTGTTTGTTTGTTTTGAGACAGAGTTTTGCTCTTATTGCTCAGGCTGAAGAGCAATAGCACAATCTTGGCTCACTGCGACCTCGTCTTCCCAGGTTCAAGCAATTCTCCGACCTCAGCGTCCCAAGTAGCTGAGATTATAGGTGCCTGTCACCACATCTGGATAATTTTTTGAATTTTTAGTACAGACAGGGTTTCACCATGTTGGCCAGGCTGGTCTTCAACTCCTGACCTCAGGAGATCCACCTGCCTCAGCCTCCCAAAGTGTTAGGATTACAGGTGTGAGCCACCGTGCCTGGCCTGATTTCTTTCTTCTTTATTGCTTCTAGTCTTCTCTTTCTTTGCTTGCCTCGTGATTTTTAAATTATTATTATTTTTTATTGCGTTTTAGGTTTTGGGGTACATGTGCAGAACATGCAAGATAGTTGCACAGGTACAGACATGGCAGTGTGTTTTGCTGCCTTCCACCCCTTCACGCACATCTGGCATTTCTCACTATGCTATCCCTCCCCAGCTCCCCCTACAATCCCTCCCCTATTCCCCCCAATAGACACCAGTGTGTAGTACTCCCTTCCCTGTGTCCATGTGTTCTCATTGTTTGTCACCCACCTATGAGTGAGAATATGCGGTGTTTCATTTTCTGTTCTTGTGTCAGTTTGCTGAGAATGATGTTCTCCAGATTCATCCATGTCCCTACAAAGGACACGAACTCATCATTTTTGATTGCTGCATAATATTCCATGGTGTATATGTGCCACATTTTCCCAGACCAGTCTATCATCGATGGGCATTTGGGTTGGTTCCAGGTCTTTGCTGTTGTAAACAGTGCTGCAATGGACATTCGTGTGCATGTGTCCTTATAGTAGAACGATTTATAGTCCTTTGGATATATACCCAGTAATGGGATTGCTGGGTCAAATGGAATTTCTAGGTCCTTGAGGAGTCGCCACACTGTCTTCCACAATGGTTGGACTAATTTACACTCCCACCAGCAGTGTAAGAGTGTTCCTATTTCTCCACATCCTCTCCAGCATCTGTTGTCTCCAGATTTTTTAATGATCACCATTCTAACTGGCATGAGATGTTATCTCAATGTGGTTTTGATTTGCATCTCTCTAATGACCAATAATGATAAGCATTTTTTCATATGTTTGTTGACCTCATGTATGTCTTCTTTTGTAAAGTGTCTCTTCATATCCTTTGCCCATTTTTGGATGGGCTTGTTTGTTTTTTTCTTGTAAATCTGTTTGAGATCTTTGTAAATTCTGGATATCAGCCCTTTGTCAGATGGGTAAACTACAAAAATTTTTTCCCATTTTGTTGGTTGCCGATTCACTCTAGTGACTGTTTCTTTTGCCGTGCAGAAGCTGTGGAGTTTGATTAGGTCCCATCATCTATTTTGGCTTTTGTTGCCAATGCTTTTGGTGTTTTGGTCATGAAGTCCTTGCCTACTCCTATGTCTTCAATGGTTTTGCCTAGATTTTCTTCCAGGGTTTTTACGGTACCAGGTCTTATGTTTAAGTCTTTAATCCATCTGGAGTTAATTTTAGTATAAGGTGTCAGGAAGGGGTCCAGTTTCTGCTTTCTGCACATGGCTAGCCAGTTTTCCCAACACCATTTATTAAACAGGGAGTCCTTTCCCCATTGCTTGTTTTTTTCAGGTTTATCAAAGATTGTATGGTTGTAGATATGCTGTGTTGCCTCCGATGCCTCTGTTCTGTTCCATTGGTCTATATCTCTGTTTTGGTACCAGTACCATGCTGTTTTGATTACTGTAGCCTTGTAGTATAGTTTGAAGTCCGGTAGTGTGATGCCTCCCACTGTGTTCTTTTTGCTTAGAATTGAGTTGGCTATGCGGGCTCTCTTTTGGTTCCATATGAAGTTCATGGTGGTTTTTTCCAGTTCTGTGAAGAAAGTCAGTGGTAGCTTGATAGGGATAGCATTGATTCTGTAAATTACTTTGGGCAGTATAGCCATTTTCACGATATTCATTCTTCCTAACCATGAACATGGAATGTTTCTCCATCTGTTTGTGTCCTCTCTTATTTCGTTGAGCAGTGGTTTGTAGTTTTTCTTGAAGAGGTCCCTTATGTTCCTTGTAAATTGTATTCCTAGGTATTTTATTCTCTTTGTAGCAATTGTGAATGGCAGTTCATTCTTGATTTGGCTCCCTTTAAGTCTGTTATTGGTGTATAGGAATGCTTGTGATTTTTGCACATTGATTTTTTATCCTGAGACTTTGCTGAAGTTGCTTATCAGTTTCAGGAGTTTTTGGGCTGAGGCAATGGGGTCTTCTAGATATACTATCATGTCATCTGGAAATAGAGACAATTTGGCTTCCACCTTTTCTATTTGAATACCCTTTATTTCTTTTTCTTGCCTGATTGCTCTGGCTAGAACTTCCAGTACTATATTGAATAGGAGTGGTGAGAGAGGGCATCCTTGTCTAGTGCTGGATTTCAAAGGGAATGCTTGAGTTTTTCCCATTCAGTATGATATTGGCTGTTGGTTTGTCATACATAGCTTTTATTTTGAGATACGTTCCATCAATATCGAGTCTATTGAGGGCTTTTAGAATAAAGGGCTGTTGAATTTTGTCAAAGGCCTTCTCTGCGTCAATTGAAATAATCATGTGGTTTCTGTTTTTGGTTCTGTTTATGTGGTGAATTACGTTTATAGACTTGCATATGTTGAACCAGCCTTGCATCCCCGGGATGAATCCTACTTGATCATGATGGATAAGCTTTTTGATGTGCTGTTGCAATCGGCTTGCCAATATGTTATTGAAGATTTTTGCATCTATGTTCATCATGGATATTGGCCTGAAGTTTTCCTTTCTTGTTGAGTCTCTGCCAGGTTTTGGTATCAGGATGATGTTGGTCTCATAAAATGATTTGGGAAGGGTTCCCTCTTTTTGGATTATTTGGAATAGTTTCAGAAGGAATATTACCAGCTCCTCTTTGTGTGTCTGGTAGAATTCAGCTGTGAACCCATCTGGACCTGGGCTTTTTTTGTGTGGTAGGTTCTTAATTGCTACCTCAACTTCAGACCTTGTTATTGGTCTATTCATTGTTTTGGCTTCCTCCTGGTTTAGGCTTGGGAGGACACAGGTGTCCAGAAATGTATTCATTTCTTCCTGGTTTACTAGTTTATGTGCATAGAGTTTTTGTTGTATTTTCTGATGATGGTTTGAATTTCTGTGGAATCTGTGGTGATTTCCCCTTTATCGTTTTTTATTGCGTCTATTTTGTTGTTCTCTCTTTTCTTTTTTATCAGTCTGGCTAGTGGTCTATTTTGTTGATCTTTTCGAAAAACCAGCTCTTGGATTTATTGATTTTTTGAAGGGTTTTTCGTGTCTCTATCTCCTTCAGTTCTGCTCTGATCTTAGTTATTTCTTGTCTTCTGCTAGGTTTTGAGTTTTTTTGATCTTGCTCCTCTAGCTCTTTCAATTTTGATGATATGGTGTCAATTTTGGATCTCTCCACTCTTCTCATATGGACACGTATTGCTATATATTTCCTCTAGATACTGCTTTAAACATGTCCCAGAGATTCTGGTATGTTGTGTCTTTGTTCTTGTTGGTTTTGTTCTCGTTGTTTCTGCCTTCATTTCATTGTTTATCCAATCAACATTCAAGAGCCAGTTGTTCAGTTTCCATGAAGCTGTGTGGTTCTGAGTTAGTTTCTGAATTCTGAGTTCTAACTTGATTGCACTATGGTCTGAAAGACTGTTTGTTATGATTTCAGTTGTTATGCGTTTGCTGAGGAGTTATTTACTTTCAATTATGTGGTCAATTTTAGAGTAGGTGTGATGTGGTGCTGAGAAAAATGTATATTTTGTGGATTTGGGGTGGAGAGTTCTGTAAATGTCTATCAGGTTTGCTTGTTCCAGGTCTGAGTTCAAGCCCTGGGTATCCTTGTTAATTTTCTGTCTGGTTGATCTGTCTAATATTGACAGTGGAGTGTTAAAGTCTCCCACTGTTATTGTGTGGGAGTCTGAGTCTCTTTGTAAGTCATTAAGAACTTGCCTTATATATCTGGGTGCTCCTGTATTGGATCCATATATATTTAGGATCGTTAGCTCTTCTTGTTGTATCAATCCTTTTACCATTATGTAATGTCCTGCTTTGTCTCTCTTTATCTTTGTTGCTTTAAAGTCTATTTTATTGGAGATGAGAATTGCAACTCCTGCTTTTTTGTGCTCTCTATTTGCTTGGTAGGTCTTCCTCCATCCCTTTATTTTGAGCCTTTGTGTATCCTTGCATGTGAGATGGGTTTCCTGGATACAGCACACTGATAGGTTTTGGTGTTTTATCCAATTTGCCAGTCTGGTCTTTTGATTGGTGCATTTAGCCCATTTACATTTAGGGTTAATGTTATTATATGTGAATTTGATACTGCCATTTTGATGCTAGCTGGCTGTTTTGCCCATTAGTTGATGCAGATTCCTCATTTTGTTGATGCTTTTTAGCATTTGGTATGTTTTTGGAATGGCTGGTACTAGTTGTTCCTTTTTTTTTTTTTTTTTTTTTTGAGGTGGAATTTCGCTCTTGTTACCCAGGCTGAAGTGCAATGGCGCGATCTCGGCTCACCGCAACCTCCGCCTCCTGGGTTCAAGCAATTCTCCTGCCTCAGCCTCCTGAGTAGCTGGGATTACAGGCACGCGCCACCATGCCCAGCTAATTTTTTGTATTTTTAGTAGAGACGGGGTTTCACCATGTTGACCAGGATGGTCTCGATCTGTTGACCTCGTGATCCACCCGCCTTGGCCTCCCAAAGTGCTGGGATTACAGGTAGTTGTTCCTTTCTATGTGTAGTGCCTCTTTCAGGAGCTCTTGTGAAACAGGCCTGGTGGTGACAAAATCTCTGAGTACTTGCTTGTTGGCAAAGGATTTTATTTTTTCTTCACTTGAACTTCAGTTTGGCTGGATATGAAATTCTGGGTTGAAAGTTCTTTACTTTAAGGATGTTGAATATTGGCCTCCACTCTCTTCTGGCTTGTAGAGTTTCTGCCAAGAGATCTGCTGTGAGTCTGATGGGCTTCCCTTTGTGGGTGACCTGACCTTTCTCTCTGGCTACCCTTAGCATTTTCTCCTTCATTTCAACCCCGGTGAATCTGAGGATTATGTGCCTTGGGGTTGCTCTTCTTGTGGAATATCTTTGTGATGTTCTCTGTATTTTCTGGACTTGGATATTGGCCTGCCTTGCTAGGTTGGGGAAATTTTCCTGGATAATATCCTGAATAGTATTTTCCAGCTTGGATTCATTCTCTTCTTCACATTCTGGTAAACCTATCACACGTAGATAAGGACTCTTCACATAGTCCCACATTTCTTGGAGATTTTGTTCATTCCTTTTTGTGCTTTTTTCTCTAATCTTGGTTTCTCATTCTATTTCATTGAGTTGATCTTCAACTTCTGATATCCTTTCTTCTGCTTGGTCAATTCAGCTGTTGAAACTTGTGCATGCTTCGCGAAGTTCTCGTGTTGTGTTTTTCAGCTCCTTCAATTCATTCATATTCCTCTCTAAGTTGTCCATTCTTGTTATCATTTCCTCGAGTCTTTTTTCAAATCTTTAAGTTTCTTAGTTTCTTTGTATTGATTTAGAACATGTTCTTTTAGATCATGGAAGTTTCTCATTACCCACCTTCTGAAGTCTGATTCTGTCATTTCATCACACTTGTTCTCCATCCAGCTTTGTTCCCTTGCTGGTGAGGAGTTTCGATCCTTTGTAGGAGGTGAGGTGTTCTGGTTTCAGGTGTTTTCCCTTTTTTTGCGCTGGTTTCTTCCCATCTTTGTTTATTTATCCACCCGTCATCTGAGTAGTTGCTGATTTTTCAATTGGGTCTCTGAGTGGACGCCCAGATTATTGATGATGAAGTATTTCTGTTACTTAGTTTTTCTTCTAATGGTCTAGCCCCTCTGCTGTATGAGTGCTGAGGTCCACTCCAGGCCCTGCTTGTCTGGGGTACACCTGTAGCACCTGCAGAACACTGAGGGATGCTACCAGTTTCTTCTTCTGCTATCTTTATCCCAGAATGATGCCTGCCAAATGTCAGTCTGATCAGTCCTTTTTGAGGTGACTCTTCAGGTATACAGGGGTCAGGGAGCTGCTTGAGGAGACAGTCTGTACTTTATAGGAGCTCCAGTGCTGAGCTGTGAGCTCTGTTGTTCATTCAGGGCTGCTAGGCAGGTGCATTTAAGTCTGCTGCAGCAGAACTCATAAAACACCTTTTTTCCCTCAGATACTCTGTCTTGGGGAGTTAGGGCTTTATTTATGAGTATCTGTTGCACTGTCCTGCCCAGCTAGAAGGCAGTTTAGTCACTATTTGCCTGCCAAGGCTCTGCTCTGCTGTTGTGGGCTCCACCCTGTTGCTGTGGGCTCCGCCCTGCTGCTGAGTATAATTCCCTGTAGTCCTGCTTATATGGGTGTGGTTAGAACTGCTGTGGTGATGGTGGCCTGCCTCTGTATTGGCGGAGTCTCTCTGTTATGGCGGGTTGCCTCAGCAATGGCAGGCTGCGTCAGCAATGGGAGAGTATCTCAGTAGGGCAAAATGTCTCGGTAATGGCAGACGCCCCTCCCCCACCGAGCTGCACCCACCATGAAACTCTCAACCCTGAGCGTTTCTAATCACCGTTTTGTTTGTCCCTGTGGGGGTGGGACCCGCCAAGCCTGATCACCTGGCTCCCTGCCTTAGAGTCCTTTTGTTTTTTTTAAGTTGAACGGTTGACTTTCTCCCAGGTGTTTCAGTCACCTGCTGAAAGGGCGCCAAGATCTGTGTAATTTCCTGTGTAGCGACCCACTGTGCCAGCTCACACTTTGCTTCCTGGGAATCTCCTAGCCTGGCTCACTGTCCAAGTCCCTTTTAATCAGATGAATATGCTAATCTGTCCTCCCAAATCTCAAATTGCCAGTTTAACAGGGCACCCAGACCAGTGCATTTTGTACGGAGTGCCGCTGCACTACAGCACCAGCCGAAACGGCCGCACCAGCTGAAACAGCTGCACTGGCATCCCATGTCTCTCCTACACCTAGGAATTTCCCCATTCTGTGGGCAACGAAGATCCATCTGGAAATGCAGCATGAACTCACCCTCTGTGCCTTCACTGAGAGCTGCAATCCTGAGTTGCTTCTATAGCGCCATCTTCCGCCACTCCCTGCCTCATGATTTTTTTATTGGATAATATAAATTGTGAATTTTACTATTTTATGTGTTAGAAAATATTTATATTGTCAAAAATATTTTTGAGCTTTGTTCTGGGATTCAGCGAAGATACTGGCAACAAGTTAATCCTTTCACGTTTTACTTTTATGATTTGTTGGGTGGAACTAGACAAATCCAGTCAATTTTTATCCCACCAATAAGACAAAGCCCTTCTAAATACTCAACCATGAAGCCTCATGATTTATGGGACTTTCTGCTGTGGCTGGTGGCAACAAGATCTATATACCCTACCCTGTGTGAGCACCAGAGGCTGTTCTCTCTAATCCTTTCAAGATGGTTTTTTCCCTGGTGTGCACAGAATTGTACTCAGCTGAAGACTCAAGATGGACCCTTGGCAGATCTTCAGAGCTGTCTTTTTCTGTGTGGTGCTCTTTTCCCAAGTACTCTGACCTGCAAACTCCTACCTGCTTTGACCTCCCTGCACTCCCAGCTCTGTCTCTTCAAATCCCTGAGACTACAAGGCTCTACCTGTGTTCCCCTGCCCTATGCTCTGTCCTGTAGATTCTCTCTAGGCAGTGAGCTGGGATCATTATAAGGCTTCTCTAATTTGTTTCCTGTCTCTAGCAGATCACTGTTCTCTATTATTCGATGTCCAACGTCTTACAAACTGTGGTCTGATATATTTGCCTGGTGTTTTAGTTGTTTCATGTAGGAGGATAAATCCCAATTCCTGTTATTCTATCATGGTCAGAAGTGCAAATCTCAATGTTCCCCTTCTTGAAATACAAGTAGGTGTGTGATAACATCCTAGGCTTCAATCAACCAACATTAAATATATTAAATTAAGGTGTCATTGAGAGTGAGATTTTACTGAAATGAGAGCCAGAATTAAATGTCCACTGGTGTGTAGCAGTGCAGGTTCAGGAAGAATGAATGCAACTATTACAGTCAATACTGAAGTGAGAGATGAGATAGTAGCTGTACCTTGTGCATTTCAAATCCTCTTGGCTTGACTAGTTCCACCCAGTCTTCCACATAGGTGAAAACTGACAGCGCATCAGTTTCAGGAGTGTGCTGCTGGCCTCTTACTTTCTGCCTGCCCAACAGCTTCTGTAACACCTAAGCATGGAGCACCCCCAGGGACCTACTCGGCACTCACATATGTACTGCTGCATAGAAGTAACTATGGAGAGATACTTTCTTCTTTCCTCTAGACAGACACTTCTAGGGCACCTTTCCTAAAACTTCTCAGGAAGTCCTTCTGAATTTCTCCTGTAGCATTGATACAGGACATAGAAAGAAATTATTTAGGCAGATAGTGAGGGTAAGAGAGTCCTTGGCAAAGCTTCCCTCTTAATGAAAAGCAGCCCCCAAAAACGTTTCTTTTCTATCAAAGAGCAGCCTGAAAAAGATCCAGCTGCAGACACAGAGAAGCAAGTTGGAAGCTTGTGTGGGTGAATGTCAGCAGCTGTGCCAATAGAAAAGGACTACCAGACATGTTCAACATGGAGGCTCCATCTCCCCCCCCCCCTTTTTTTTTTTTTTTTTTTTGAGACACAGTTTCGCTATTGGTGCCCATGCTGGAGAGCAATGGCACAATCTCGGCTCACTACAACCTCTGTCTCCCGGGTTCAAGCAAGTCTCCTGCCTCAGTGTTCCAAGTAGCTGGAATTACAGGTGCCTGCAATCATGCCTGGCTGTTTTGTTTTTTTGTAGACATAGGGTTTCACCCATGTTGGCCAGGCTGGTCTCAAACTCCTGACCTCAGGTGATCCACCCACCTTGGCCTCCCAAAGTGCTAGGATTACAGGCATGAGCCACCACACCAGGCCCCATCTTCCCTTGTCTTTGTCACCATGTGTACAGTAAAGGAATAGGCAACATGGCACCAGCCAGGTAGAAAACTCAACTGCATAATAAAATATTAGAGTGGGGTGGCCAGCTTTTTCACATGCTATGAAAATTTCATGCCTAGTCCTAACCAGTTCTTCACACTCTATGCAAATGGCACACTTGGTCTGACCAATCTTTCATGCCCTATGGAAGTCAGACACTGCCTCCTCAAGCTCATTTATAAAACCTCCTTTACTTCACCACGGACTAGAAGACCCGCTCAGGACCCCTCTCTCTGCAGCAGAGAACTTCTCTCTTTCTTTCACCTATTCAATCTCCATTCTTAACCTCACTCAGGGTGTATCTGCATCCTTGATTTCCTTGGCGTGGGACAATAAATCTCGTGTATTACCTCAGACAAATGATGCTGCTTCAGCAGTAGCCGGTTTAGGAACACACTCTTGTATTGGCTTTCTCTCCTTTCCTGTTTGACTTCCTATGGTAGATTGGTCTCAATTCTTTACTTTCTTTCTATAGAATTGAGTATCTATACCAATCATGCTCCTCAGAGCAGGAAGACTATATTTTCCCACACTTTGAGTCTCAACTAGGTCACGTGATTTGGTCAGTGAGATATTAGCAGACATGACACCAACAGAAATTTGAAATGTGCTTTCTTGTGCTTCAGCCATTCTCATGAGAGAAAAACATACCCCATTTAACTGCTGCCCTTTCAACCCAGTCCCAGAATAAGATGCATGGGGCAGAATTGCCCCAACAGATGCAAAGAAATAAAAGTGAGAAATAAATGCTAGTTGTGGCATACCACTAAAAATTTGCAGTTATTTGTAATGTTGCAAAATGTGGGTGGTATAATAAATGGTACCTATAAGTAGGGTGTTGATGGAACAAACTTTGTGGCATTGATGGGCTTACAAATACTCAACAAATGTTGTATGAAGGAAGATCAATCTCTGTAGCTTTTTAAGGTAATATATAGCAATTTGAAGGATCTAAAAATGAAACAGGATGGATACAGTGGCTCATGCCTGTAATCCTAGCACTTTGGGAGGCTGAGATGGGTGGATTGCCTGAGCTAAGGAGTTTGAGACCAGCCTGGGCAACATGGTGAAACCCCATCTCTACTAAAGTCCAAAAGAAATTAGCCAGGCATAGTGGTATGCACCTGTAGTCCCAGCTACTCTGGAGGCTGAGGCAGGAGAATCACTTGAACCCGGAGGTGGAGGTTGAGCCGAGATTACACCACTAAAGTCCAGCCTGGGCAACAGAGTGAGACTGCATCTCAAAATAAATAAATAATAAATAAATAAAATAAACAGCTATCATGTTTATGTTCTTCTGTGAGGATGGACATAGTCTTACCATGTTACTTTTTTCTCCATTTTTACTAAAAGGAAAAATATACTTAGAGATCTGATTGAGAAGTCCTCAAATATTAAATAGCTCATAGATTTTAAAGACATACATGTTTATTTTATATAGCTCTTTCATATCCAATATAGTCAACTTTAAATCAAAAACTCATAATCTAGCATATAGGAAATTAAAGAAGGAATGATCCATGATCGATCTATCAGTGGAATTTGATACAATTGATCACTTGCTTCTCTTGGCATTAAGAACTGCAAACTCTTTCTTCCTACTTTATTTCTTTTCTTTCTGTCTTCTTTGCTGATTTTTCCCCTTCTCTAGATCTCCTGGCATTGAAGTGCCTGAAGCTCATTTTGGATCCTCTTTTTCATTTGTACTCCCTTAGAGATATGAATCACTTTCATAGCTGTAAATGCAACACATAAACTGATGTTTTCAGGCTAGGACATTCTCTTGGACTGAAAATTCATATACACAACTGATCTCTCAACATCTCCACTTGAATATCTAACAGATTTCTCAAACCTTGCATTTCTAAAAATGAATTTTTTATATCCTTCTACCAATCTTATTCTACTCACAACTTTTCCCAGCCCAGCTGATGGCAACTCCATTGTCCCAACTTCCTAGGGCAAAGGTCATCCCTCTTTTTCTCAGGTTTGACATCTAATCCATCAGAATTTCCTTTTTGCTCTTATGCCAAGCATGCTTTGACCTTGGACCTGTTTTCACTGTCTGGAATGCTCCGCCCTCATGGCTGCCCCTTCAACTCCTTCAATATGCTACATCATTTATTTGCTAATTTTGTTTGATATTTATGGTCTCTTTCTTTCCCAAATCCCTTGCCAAACCTACCCCTGACTAGAAAATAATTTCCACTAAAAGGTGGATTTGTTTTTCTCTGTTTTGTTCTTTGATGCATCCCTAGAATCTAAAACAATATCTGGCACATGTTAAAGGCTCAATACATGTATTAAAATGAAAGAATAATATGGAAAAGGCCAAAGTGAGAACTAGATATACACAGCATGGTGAGACAAAGAGAGGGAAATTCCAAAAACAAAGTTCTCTACTTTGCAAAACGCTTGGTAGGAGCTTCATGTATCATGCATATGATAAGCTGGATTAAAAGAGGAGTGTCCACTGAAGTAATTAGGGTCCCATAAATCAAGGGTCCCCAATCCCTGGGGGGAAGGAAGTGGGCCGCACAGCAGGAGGTGAGTGGCAGGTGGGTGAGCATTACTACCTGAGCTCTGTCTCCCATCAGATCAGCAGTGGCATTAGATTCTCAGAGAAGCAGGAATCGTATTGAGAATTATGCATGCAAGAGATCTAGGATGTGTGTTCCTTATGAGAACTAACTAATGCCTGATGATCTGAAGTAGGACAACTCCATCCCAAAATCATCCCCCACAACCCCTCTGTCTGTGGAAAACTTGTCTTCCACTAAACTGGTAACTCATGCCAAAAAGGCTGGGGACTGCTGCCACAGAACAAAGAAACATAGATGAAAAAAGAATGAGAAAAAACACAAATACAAAAGCCAACAGAAAGATAATTTGGAAAGCATAGATTTAGAGAATTCTGATTATAAAGATTCTCCCTAATACATATTCCTCATCCATAGGCATTGATAGCCATAGGCACTGATGAATACACCCAGGATCAGAAATTTGGCCTCATGGAAATTGTAGAGGGAGAGAATGGTTGGTTTAATGCACCAACAGTACAATTGGGATGTTTTAAAACAAATGTTCAAGTAATATATATCTGAGTTTATAAATGCCACCCCATTTATCTTATATTTGCAGGTTTGGGGTGAGAAATTAGAATTTGCTGCTTCAGCATATCTGCCTCTTGTGTTAAACAAAACTTTAGTGGTGGTTATGCTGTATGAGGTGTAGCGCTGCTGAAAAAAGATCAATATAGAAACAGTTCTAACCACACAGCACACAGCATAAGCAAAACCTCCCAAAGCAATTTGTTGTAATTCCACAATGGGGGATGCGTGTATTCACTCTCCATAGAACACTTTTCATGTAGTACTTCCTCTACCAAATTGGGACATGAAATTATATATATGTCAACTCCATCATATAGCTGAGATCTAGAGATCTAGTAGAATAGGGATGAAGAGAATAGTAACATGTAAAATAATTACACTTCCGACTTTTAATATATAAAATCAGACCTTGGATTAGAAAGAACATCACCATTTATAAGACAAAAGAATCTTTTGCTTAATAAGGAATAAGGTAGCAAGCATAATGTAGCAGAACTCTTTCTGAATTGGGAATTAGAGGACCTGTTCTAGTCCTCAACCCACCACTTACAAACTGCCACTGGGGAAGCTTCCGAGTCTGTTGGAACCTCATTTCCTTTCTTTGTATGATTAAGATGATGATACCTGCCTTGTATATTTCATATTGTGCTATTATAATCAACTGAGATGTGTACAAGCATGTTTAGGAAACTATAAGTGATAATTGATATTTTTATATTTTGTAATACATTCCCTATCTACTATTACTACTGTTAATTATAAACCACCATGAATATACAAGTCATTATTCAAGTTATTATTTTATATAGTCCTTTACACTGTAAACTTTAAATGTGGCATCATTCAATATATCACACGTGATTGGCAATAAGTTTCACAATGCATGGAATACAGTCATTTAAGCTACACTTAAAGGAAACCACGTTTTGAGGCATTTTTTTTTTCTTTCAAAGCAGAGATCCAAAATGGCCTTAGAATACACACTAAGTCAGAAATAAATACAGGTAGGACAGTAATAAAACTGTTTCAGATTTGCACTTCATGGAATCTAATGTCATGCAGTGAAACCATAAGTAGTGAATATATTTTCTCTAGCTATCTACATTGCTATAAAGACACAGTGAAATATATCTTTCTTGTTCAATAGCAGTTGGTAAATATTGTTCACTTAACAGACGTGATAAATTACTCACTGCCACATAGAAAAAAGGAAGTCAGCCTTTACAACTATGAAGTAATCAAAAGGCTATATTTAAAAACTTGGAGGCCATAGTCATAAAATGTGATTTAACTGAGGATTTTATGGTATGCTCATGAACAAGTAAATCAGAATCTTCAGTGTTTATCTCTGATAACTTTTGGTTTCACAACCCATCAACCAGGAATGAACTACTATAATTAACCCTCAATACACAGATTCCCAAGCAGTCCACAGATCATGAAAATGGTCATGGATTCTCCATTTTTTGGTATCACTGAGAGGGCACTTTTTAACTTCCTTTCCTTGATTGAATATCAGATTCAGTATCTTAAACAGGGTTGAAGGAAAGACACTTTCTGCAATACTATCGGTTTTAAGGTAATAAGAAAATAAAACCTATGTTCTACCACTATTATAAGCTCTGTTTATGAAATTATTATAGAAGTTGACTTAACCTGTGAGCCACCGTGCCTGGCTAACTTTTGACAGATTTTTTGAAAAAATAAATTTTCTCTTATGAACAAGAAAAAAAATCTGCAAAAAGTGATTAATCTAGTCAAAGTGTAGGTAAATCTTTTTTCTTTCTTTCTTTTTTTTTTTTTTTAAATCTTTTTTATGCTGACTTTTGCTCTTGT
The DNA here is from genome assembly GCA_031835075.1 of Saguinus oedipus. NCBI lineage: Eukaryota > Metazoa > Chordata > Mammalia > Primates > Cebidae > Saguinus > Saguinus oedipus. The sequence continues at coordinate 181,697,596 of CM063170.1, read as the reverse complement.
TGCCCAGGCTGGAGTGTGGTGGCAGGATCTTGGCTCACTGCAACCTCTGCCTCCTGGGTTGAAGCGATCCTCCTGCTTCAGCCTCCCAAGCAGCTAGGATTACAGGTGTGCATCACTGCGCCAGTGTAATTTTTTTGTATTTAGTAGAGACTGGGTTTCACCATGTTGTCTGGACTGGTCTCAAACTCCTGACCTCAGGTGATCTACCCACCTCAGCCTCCCAACGTGCTGGGATTACAAGCACGCACCACGGCACCTGGCCAAAGCATGGGTAAATCTTAATCTACTTAGTGTTCTGCTATTATCATTATTATTATTACTATGAGACGGAGTTTCACTCTTGTTACCCAGACTGGAGTGCAAGGGCGCGATCTCGGCTCACGGCAACCTCCGCCTCCTGGGTTCAGGCAATTCTCCCACCTCAGCCTCCTGAGAAGCTGGGATTACAGGCACGCGCCACCATACCCAGCTAATTTTCTGTATTTTTAGTAGAGACGGGGTTTCACCTTGTTGACCAGGATGGTCTCGATCTCTTGATGTCGTGATCCACCCGCCTCGGCCTCCCTAAGTGCTGGGATTACAGGCATGAGCCACCGCGCCCGGCCCTGCTATTATTAAATAAATAAAAATAAGCAAGTTGTCTACGGAATATTAAAACAGGGGTTGGGCAAACTTTTTCATACAGGGCCAGATAGTAGATCATATAGGCTTTGTGGGCTGTAGAGTCTGTGTCACAACTATTCAACTCTGCCATAATAGCTTAATAGCAGCCATAGATAATACAAAACTGAATGAACACAGCGATGTTCCAGAAAAGCTATCTATGGACACTGAATGTCATATACTTACCATGCATCATAAAACGTTTTTGTTTTGATTTTTGTTTCCTTTTTGAATGCATAACAGCCACTTTCAGCTCATTGGCCATACAAAACAGGTGTTATGCAGGATTTGGCCTGAGGACTATAGTTTGCTGGCACTGTTCTAAGCTATCATTGACAGTATTCACCCAATAAAGGTTATTTTTCTTGGGGCCTCTGAGTCTCTATTTTATTTAATTTTTGGACGATAATAAAATAAAATCTATGTTCTACCACTATGAGAAGCTCTGATTATGGAGTTATGATGGAAGCTGACTTAACTTGTCTGCTGAAAGTAAGTAAAGACTACAGGATACAGAATGGTCCCAACACCCCTAAAACCTCTCCATATTTTCCTTTCATAGTCACATTCTCCCACCCCTAACATATACACCTGTAATCCCTCACAACCACTGATACGTTCTTTCTCACTGCAGTGTTTTCTTTTTGAGACTGTAACATAAATGAAATTACTCAGTATGTAATCTTTTAAGACTAGATTTTTTTCACTAGAGCATAATGCCTCTGAAATTCATCCAAATTATTATGTGTATTGATTTTCTTTGCCTTCTTATTTTTGAGATTCTCTGGATTCCATTATATAAATGTATCACAACTGGTTTACCCATTCACTCATTAAAGAACATTCGGGTTGTTTCCAGTTATCGTTGATTACAAAAAATGCCTCCATAAATATTCATGTACAAGTTTTTGAGTAAACATAAGTTTTTAGTTCACTTGGGCAATTATCTAAAAGTGGGATTGCTGGGTCTTACTGTAAATTTCACTTAGTAAGGAATTACTAAAGTTTTCCATAGTCCCTGTATCATTCATTTTGTATTCCAGTTTCTCCACAACCTCAGTGCACTCGATATTATCAGTTTTTCTTCATTTTGTTTTAGTCTTTGTAACAGTAATGTCAAGATTTAATATGCATTTCTATCCCTGATGGCCATTGATGTGAAATACCTTTTCATATACTTATTTACCATCCACATTTTTTTCTTTGACAAAATGCCTTTTCAATTATTGGGCCCACTTTTTTTTTTTTTTAAAGACAGAGTCTTACTCTGTCACCCAGGCAGGAGTGCAATGGTGTAATCAGGGCTCAGTGTAGCCTTGACCTCCTGGGCTCAGGTGATCCTCCCACCTCAGCCTCCTGAGTAGCCAGGACTACAGGCACACACCACCACACCCTGCTATTGTTTTGTAGAGACAAGGTTTCACCATGTTGCTCAGGCTGGTCTCAAACTCCTTATGCTCAAGCCATCCACCCACCTCAGCCTCCCAGTGTGCTGCGATTATAGGTATGAGCCACCCTACCCAGCCCTATTTTCTTACTGTTGCGTTTTGAAAGTTCTTTATTTACTGTTGACAAAAGTCATTTATTGGATATGTAATTTGCAAATATTTTCTCCCAGTCTGTAGCTCGTCTTTTTATTCTTTTAACGTAGTTCTTCCTCAGAGCAAAGGTTTTTAATTTTTATGAATTCTAATTTATCAGTTTTTTAAATGGATCCCTGTTTGGTACCAAGTATAAGAGCAGTTTGCCTTGCTTAAGCCCAGAACATACAGATTTCTCATAATTTCTTTCAAAAGTTATATCGATTTATGTTTTACACTTATTAGCTCTATTATCTATTTTGAATTAATTTTTAAATTATAAATGAGTTTTAGATCTAAGGTCTTTCTTTGCATATGGATGTCCCACACCAAGAGACTATGCTTTTTCCAGTTATTTTCCTCCATATCTTTGTCAAAGACAAAAAAAGTAATGTTTATGTGTGTGCCTATTTTGTTTTTTTTTAAAGTCTTTATAAAGTAATAAAACTTGGATTTTATCATATTTATTAAAGACAATCATTTATAGTTTATAAAAAAATACTGCCCTGATATACAAAAATTTTCTTGAAAATGCTAATTAAAAACTACTCCCACCCCCCCCACCCCATGTCCACACCAATATTCAATCTAGATTGGTTTGATCTTGAAGTGTAATCCAATAAGACTGAAGACCAAACACTTCAGGTCCTGGACAAGATAATAAAATACTCGTAAGCCTTCTGGATCCTTGGATTGATTGACATCAATAAGGGAACCAATTTTTGATGTTGTAAAAGAAATGTGTTCATCTCCAATAACGATTTCAAGCTCCTGCTGGCCCACTCAGTCAGGAGGAGGCCACAACGCATCATCCTCTTCGGTAATTTCACTGTCATCAATTATTCTCTTCAGTTCCACCATCACGCTTTTAGGTACATAAACCTCTTTTCTGATCATGACATCATTCTTGTAATTGCTGTTGTTGGCATATCTTAATTTCCCATCCGGTCGGAACTCAAACTCCAGGAACTCGTGGCCGAACTTGCCCTTGCACCCCACGTAGTAACGTAGATAAAAGTCACTCTCCATGGCTCGCAAAAGACAACCAAGACGGAACTTGTAAGAGAAAGCCGCACATGTGTGCCTATTTCTAAATTCTCTATTCTGTTCAATTGGCCTATTCCTTCATAAATACTACATTGTCTTTATAGTGAAACTCTAGAATAAGTCTTAAAATTGGGTAGTGTGATTCTTTCAACCACGGTTCTTTGAGACTTTGCTCTTTTTCTGTGTTTAATAGTATTTTTATCTGTTGTTCAGACTGAATAATTTTATCTTCAAGTTGACTTTCTCTGTCATCTTCATTCTGCTATGCTATTGTGCCATCAGGTAAGTTTTCAATTGTGATTAACATATTTTTTAGTTCTAAAATTTTCATTTGGTTTTTATTTCTATCTTCTATTTAATACCTTAGACTTTCTACATTTTTATTCTTTTTGAGGCTATTTGCCCTTACTTGTTGGAACACTTTTATAATAGCTGCTTCAAAGTCTGTCAGATAATTCCAACATCTGTGCTATTTTGGCATTGGTGTCTGTTCATTATTTTTTTCCATGTGAATTAAAATTTTCCTAGCTGTTTCTATGCGAAGTAATTTTGAATTATGTCCTGTACATTTTGAATATTATACTATGAGTTGCTAAGTCTTACTTAAATTCTATGGGAAATGTTAAAAGCACTCTTTTTTTTTTTTTTTAGTTTTTTTCTTTTCTGAGATGAGGTCTCACCCTGTCACCCAGGCTGGCATGCAATGGCATGATCTCACCTCACTGCAACCTCCGCCTCCCCAGTTCAAACAATTCTCCTGACTCAGCCTCCTGAGTAGCTAAGATTACAGGCACCTACCACCATGCCCAGCTAATTTTTGTATTTTTAGTAGAGATAGGGTTTCACTATGTTGGCCAGGCTGGTCTCGAACTCCTTTCCTTCTGATCTGCCCGCCTCAGCCTCCCAAAGTGCTGGGATTACAGACATGAGTCAACATGCCTGGCAAAAGCACTCGTTTTGTTTAGATCTGTCTCACATATCCGTTACCCACAGTGGCCAGTCTGGGATCTAGCCAGAGGTCTACCTTGTAATCCAGTTCTCAAAATCTACAGTTTCCTGTTTAGCCACATATGCATGTGTGGCTTGGTCATGATTCCAGGAGTTTACAAATAATACAATGGGGTAACATTTCCAAGCTCCTCCCTGTCTGAGATTTCTTCAATAGTCTGTTTCACTGCCATTTTGGATCTTTGCATCATAAAACTGGAGCTTTTTTTACTCCGCGCTGCATTTCTCATGACTGTGCCACATCCAAGACCAAGCAGCAAGAAGATAAACAGAGAAAAAATGAACAGTTCTTAGCCCCACCTTATTGAAGCCAGAGTTCCACTGGGAAAGAGCAACTAAAGTTCTGTGTTTGAAATTCTCCTGGACTCTGCCTCAAGTGTCTGTACCCTTTGCTGATAATGGATCTATATTCTTTAGCTGTAATAAACAAACCATAAGTACAACAGTTCTGCGAGTCTTTCTAGCAAAACCAAGAGTGTCTTGGGGATCTCCAAATTTGAAATTGATTTTTTTAGTGAGGGTGGTTTCTACAGACTGAATATTTGTGTTTCTAAAAAATCATATGTTTAAATTCTAACCTCCAGTGTAATGTGTTAGGAGGTGGAATGATTGTAGGTGATTAGGTCAAGAGAGTGGAGCCCTCATGAATGGGAAAGCTCACTTGCCATTTCTACCATGTGAGTTTAAAGCAAGAACTGTCTACAAACCTGGAAGAGGACCCTCATCAGGCAGTGAATATTCGATCTTAGATTTCCAGGCTTTTAGAACTGTGAGAAATCAATTTCTATTATTTATAACCTACTCAGTCTGTGGTAGTTTATCATAGAAGCTCAAACAGACTAAGTCAATTATGTTGTAGATGATTTCCTAATTTTATATCCTACGTCCTCTGATTAGGTATATCAAAATTGGATAGGGCAGAGAAGGCACTGGGTTTAAATACAGTTTTTAAAACTATCTAGGCTACCCCAAGATTCTGGCATAGTCCCAGAACCAGAGAAAGAGGACATAAACAAAAAGCCTTCCCAGAAAATCCTGATGTGCTCCCGGATTTCAAACCACTTGCATTGGGAATACGTGATCTTTACTACTGCCCTACTTAAAACCCTTCCCTGGCTCACCATTACCTGAATAATAACATCTAGTGAGCTTTACATTCTATGTTCACTGCAGTCTAACCCAAACCAGTTTATTTCCTTGGCTTCTTTTCATCCTACCCCCATGGGCTCTACTCCAGCATGCTGATTTAATGATTTAGGGTAGCACTCTGGCATCAGTGTGCCTCCCAGATGACCCGAACATGCAACCAGAATAAATAAGCTTCCTAGCAGAAGAGCTGTGACCTTCCACTCAGGTACCTACCACTGGAAGAATTTGGAATTTTCAACAGGTCTAATATTTTATCTTACAGCCAAATAAGATCACTATTTAATATATAAACATAGAATAACATCACATTTTTACCTCTTGAAATTCACATATTCTTGAAGGTTCAGCTCAAGCGACAAATTCTTCAGGAAGCCTTCCCTGATCACACTAAACCAAAATCAATGTCTATATCTCTGAGTTCGCGTATTTTATGTGTTTCACTCCATAGAACTTTTCACATTATGCTTTATACACCTAAGAAGTTGCAATGTAAAAAAAAAGCATGGTTCAAATACCAGCTGTTTGAATTATGTGTGATTTGAGTCAAGCCAATTATCAATTCTCAAAGCTTCAAATATTTCATCTATAAAGTATAAAAAGCCAAATATTTACCTTACAGTATTATTATAAGATTGAAATCAGACACTTCAGTGCTCCCCAACTTTCTTCACGGCATGGTATCTAGAAAACGTTCTTTCCACAGCTCACTGGTGAAGTCCACTTGTGGCTGGAGGTGAAGGCTGCAGGTTTTACCTGCTTTGGCCTTGCCCAGCTGCTCAAGGAGTTAACAAGAATCAAATGGACACAGCTGTAACCCATTCAAAGCTTACTCATTTGCTTCCCATCGAAATCACATGGACAGTATAAAAAATTGATGCTTGAGGCTGGGGGTGGTGGTTAACACCTGTAATCTCGGCACACTGGGAGGCCAAGGCGGGTAGATCACAAAGTCAAAAGATCGAGACCATCCTGGTCAACATGGTAAAATCCCGTCTCTATTAAAAATACAAAAATTAGCTGGGTATGGCGGCATGCATCTGTAATCCCAGCTACTCAGGAGGCTGAGGCAGGAGAATTGCTTGAACCCAGGAGGCAGAGGTTGCAGTGAGCTGAGACTACGCCACTGCAATCCACTCCGGCAACAAAGCACTTTAGGAGGCCGAGGTGGGCGATCACCTGAGGTTGGGAGTTTAAGACCAGTCTGACCAACGTGGAGAAACCCCGTCTCTACTAAAAATACAAAAAATTAGCTGGACATGGTGGTGCATGCCTAAAATCCCAGATATTCAGGAGGCTGAGGCAGGAGAATTGCTTGAACCTGGGAGGTGGAGGTTGCAGTGATCCAAGATCATGCCATTGTACTCCAGCCTAGGCAACAAGAGTGAAAGTCTGTATCAAGAAAAAAAAAAAAAAGCTCCCTAGGTGGTTCTAATGTGCACTCAAGGATACGGACCACGTTCATAAAAAAATTTGAATCAGGAAATATAATTGACATAATTAAGGGAACTTTTGGGTCATTAATATTTTGAGGGTGTAGCATGCCTATTATTCATTGCTATAAAACATTTGCTAATCCCCAATCACTAACTACATTGTCCCTTTAATAAACATTCAATAGGGCTGGGCGCGATGGCTCACACCTGTAATCCCAGCACTTTGGGAGGCCAAGGCGGGTGGATCACGAGGTCAAGAGATCGAGACAAATCCTGGTCAACTAGGTGAAACCCCGTCTCTACTAAAAATGAAAAAGATTAGCTGGGCGTGGTGGCGCGTGCCTGTGATCCCAGCTACTCAGGAGACTGAGGCAGGAAAATTGCCTGAACCTGGGAGGCAGAGGTTGCGGTGAGTCGAGATCGTGCCATTGCACTCCAGCCTGGGTAACAGAAGCGAAACTCCGTCTCAAAAAAAAAAAAGTGTTCAATAAATAATTAGATTTAATTCAGCAGAAGAATAAAATTTAAAAGGTCAAGACAAGTTGAGGAGGTTGCTGAGGAAAGCATTTCTAAAATAAATTGGACATTACCTGAATGGAGTCAGGACCCTCAGAATGCCATTCCCATGAACCACTTACCTTTTCACAACTGCAGCTCTCAGGCTTACGAAAGCAGACCCATGTTGCCCCATCATTAGGATGTCGCTATTGTTCCTCAATTTTCTCCAGAGAAGAAAGTAATAAAATAAATGTTAAAGTTCTATATAGCCAGAAATATTTTCAGGCCTAGCTCTTTCAAAATGCAAGAAAGCTGAGCATCTTTAATCCTAAAGAGTGCATGCTTCTCAACCTACTTACATTCTTTGGTTTCATGGTAAACAGAATTATCTCTTATGGAACTTGCCTCCAATGTTTAGAAACCTTGAAATAATGAGAAAAGAGACTTCTTGATTATTCTGATCCCGATTCTTATTGCTGATATTACTTAATGTATAGTTCCCATTTTTATTAAGTCATCAGAAATACTAAAGCTCATAACCGATTCCATTTATATTCAGAAAATCCTAAATATATTTAGGAGTCTTTCCCTGTAAGATAATAGGCTCAAACCTCTAGCTAATCTCGCCAAGAAAAACAGAAAATTAATCCCAAACAAAGCATTCCATCTGTGTTCAAAATCTTGAAATGCATGTGGGCAGGCATGTAAACAAAACACAGGCATGTAAACAAAATTCCAAATAGTTTTAAAATGCAAATCACTGTCTTCTCTCACACCATCACTACCACACACACATACGACACACACAGATGTTTGTGTCATGAAACATAGTAGGTGGAATGCTTGGGTTTGAGTTTGACTCTTCTTCTAGGAGAATGACATTGGACATGCCATTCAAATCATTTTTATGCCTGTTTCCATACCTGTATAAGGAGAAAGCCACAACGGTACTAATTCCTTTTAAGCCTGATTATGATCTTATAAACTCCTACAATGAATGAAAGGAAAACTAGACTTTAACGAGTGTTTGCTTTAATTACATGATTGTGTTTAACTAGTTTAACCAAAAAGAACTATGTCGGGCATGATGGGTCATGCCTATAATTCCAGCCCTTTGGGAGGCCAAGGTGGAAAGATCACTTGAACCCAGGAGTTCGAGACCTGCCTGAGCAACATGGCTAAACCTGTCTCTACAAAACATACAAAAATTAGCCAGGCAAAATGGCAGTGCCAGTAGTCCTACCTACTCTGGAGGTTCAGGTGGGAGGATGACTTGAGCCCAGGAGGTTGAGGTTGTAGTGAGTCATGATCACACCACTGTACCTCAGCCTGGATGCCAGAGCGAGATCCTGTCTCAAAAAGCATTAGTAGTATGCAAGGGAAGACATTATAACAAAGCCTGTTAAGGCACTAGGTCTAGAAAGCGGGCATTCCAGAGCCAACATCACTCTCTTCAGATTCTAGAGTCACATAGGCTCTTGTTGCTATTTTTCTCTCTGAGCACTGGTTTTATTTGTTCTCTCCCTCTACCCAGTGGTTTTCTTTGTGCTACTGACTAGTGGCCCCAATGGTAAAAAAATGATCAGCACATGCCTGGCTGACCACCTGACTTTTCTCCTCCAGTGCCCAAGACCAAGTAACTAGGGTCTCTCTGTCCTAATACCAAATGGCCAAAAGAGAGACTCTGATTGGTCTATCTTGAGTCAGCTACATCCCCATTGTTGGGTCACCTAGAGAGGGGAAAGAGTCCTCTGGTTCTGACCAAGAGGCCCAGGCCCACACTTCCCCAGGGTTGTGACTTACATATACCTTTGCAGAAATTCACCAAGAGGTGTCTATACCAACTTCTGGGTGTCAGGCCTTTTCATCTGTCTCAATTTTTTTTTTTTTTGAGACAGAGTCTCACTCTGTCACCAGGCTGGAGTGCAGTGGCACTATCTCGGCTCACTGCACCCTCCACCTCCCAGGTTCAAGCGATTCTCCTACCTCAGCCCCCCGAGTAGCTGGGACTACAGGTGCACACCACCACCCCGGCTAATTTTTATATTTTTAGTAGAGATGGGGTTTCACCGTGTTAGCCAGGATGGTCTCAATCTCCTAACCTCGTGATCCATCCTCCTTGGTCTCCCAAAGTGCCGAAGTGCTGAGATCACAGACATGAGCCACCACGCCCAGCCCATCTGTCTCAATTTTTACAACAAATTCACGATATAGAATTCTACTCACATTTTTAGAAAAAAAAAAAATGATGCTCAGAGAGTGAGTGAGTTGTTCAAATCCCTGTGGAAAGTGGCAGTTTTGAAGCCCATGTACTTACCACTGAAACATATGCATCCTTGGTGGAAGTTATACATTTTAAATTACATTTAGTATATATTTTGATTAATAAAACAAAGATTTAAAAATTATATAGTTATTTGATGGTTTTGTTTGGACATTCTAACCATTATAAATAATATCTTCATTTTAAATTGAGGTATAATTTATTACCATTATAAAAGTTACAGTGAAAGAGTGGTTGATAGCATGATTTTGGCTATTAAAATTATGCATTGTTAAGTATGGAGGAGACATTTATTTTTATTTATTTTTTATTCTTAATTTTCAAATATTTTCTTATTTGCTAAACAGTAATTGTATATATTTATGAAGTACATGGTAATGTTTCTATACATATAATATATAGTGTTCAGATCAGGGCAGTTAGCATATCCATCATCTCAAATATTTATCAACTATTTGTATTGGGAATATTCAACATCCTCCTTCTAGATATTTGAAACTATACAACATATCAGAGTTTCGATTTTGTGAGATGAAAAAATTTCTGTAGATTGGTTGCACCATAATGTGAATATACTTAATACTACTGAACTGTATGTTTGAAAAAGGATAAAATGGTAGATTTTAAATTATGTGTATTTTACTACAGTTAAAAAATAAATTTTTAAAAATGTTAATGAAACTATACAACATTTATTATTAACTATAGTCATCCTACAGCAGTGGTATAGACCACTACAATTTTTTTTTCTGAGACAGAGTCTTGCTCTGTCGCCAGGCTGGAGTGCAATGGCATGATCTCAGCTCACTGGAACCTCTGCCTCTGGGGTTCAAGGGATTCTCCTGCCTCAGCCTCCCGAATAGCTGGAACTACAGGTGCATGCCACCACACCTAGCTAATTTTTGTATTTTTAGTAGAGACGGGGTTTCACCATGTTGGCCAGAATGATCTTGATCTCTTGATCTCATGATCTGCCCACCTCAGCCTCCCAAAGTGCTGGGATTACTGGCGTGAGCCACTGTACCCAGCCCTACAATTTTCTTTTTAATGAGACGCAACAGTGAGAATAATTATAAGATATGATGTCATAATTTACACAGTTGCCCCTCCTTAGCACAGGCTTTCTGAGAACTAACAAACATTGTATATCCAGGAAGAAGAACAATAGTTCCGATTATCTATTATTACAATGTGTCAAGTAGGGTACTAAATGCTTTGCCTGCCTACCTCACTGATTCCTCAAAACAAATCAGTACTGGAGCTACTATTATTATCCCCATTTACCCAGAGAAAAAAAGTGAAGCTTGGTGTGCTTAAATAACTTTCCAAGTCTCATATGACATAGGAGAGCTAGCTTTCAAACTCAGGTCCAGCTAATTCCATAGCTCATACTCTCAACCAAGAGTCCTTGCCGCTTACCAACACTGAGCCAGTAAGAACATGAGGATGAAATCTGAGCATATATAAATGATTATTAATACAAATACATTTTAAATTTGACTTTTTTATATCGATCTCCTTCATTTGTCATCTAGGAATCCATATATTAAAATAGTAGCTAATATTTGGCATATGTTTAAAAACACCAAAATGATAATTTACCAGAAGTTTTTCATCCAATATTTATTGGAAGTCTGTTATATGCCAAATACAGAGCCAGGTAATTTATATATTAATTTTTTGCAGGCAGAGTAAAGTCAACTGACTTTTTTTTCTAAGACTGCAATCTGATTTTCCAGAATAAAAATTACAAATCTTCCTAAAGAAACAAATCTACTTTCCTTTTATTTTCTGTGATAAGAAAAAGGAATGAAGTCTGTCAGTTGTCAGCAGATGTTTGCAGCTGTCTCTGGAGCAAATTATAAAAGACTATAACCTTGTCTTTGTCCTGATCTACAGTCATCTTGAACTCTTCCTTATCTGTTCTCTCTTTTTAGTAATCCCTGAACTAGGGATATATAAATAAGACAGTAGAAAGACAAGAAATAAATGAATGCATCAGTGAAAAAGTAACCGAATCTAACTTTTGTCATATTTAAAGAAAGAGAAATGAAAAATACTTTACCCATTTGTGTTTTAAATTTTAAAAAGTTCATTGAACTGGCATGTATTTAGTAAGTGTAATTTATATGAAATCAATAAAATAGGTCTGTCAAAGTAAAATCAGAAAAAAGGGAAAAGAGGGAGGGGAGAAAGGAAAATAACACAGTGGAAGAAGGACTATGTTATTAGAAATAGAAAACAAAGCCTAAGAAAACAGAAAAATTACACTCTCAGAGATTTAGAGCCACGTTTAAGTAGAAAAGAAATTAATAGTGTGCTAGAGGCAAATTAAAAGACAGAGAGTACAGTAAAAAACCATGAACCAAGAGGTTCATCAGTAGTTTCATATCAGTATTCAAAATATGGTCAGAAGTGCATGAGAATTTTCTGGAGCTCTTGTTAAATCAAAGATTGTTGGGCCCATCCTAGAAACTGGTAATTGAGACAATCTCTCAATTACCTGTTAGTTCTCAGGCACACTAACACTTAAGAACCACCACTTGGGGAGTGACGTGAGTAGATCCAGGGGTGCCAAAATGCAGTTTCAGAGTTTTCCAAAGCCCAAAGTCAAAGCTCTGATGATTTCGATAATATTTTTCATTTTGAATACAGACAAAGACTGGAATTTTAAAAACAGCAGAAGTCTATAAATTTCCAACAACAAGTATTTTATTTCCACTTAAATTTGAGAGCATTTCTTTCTATAATTAACAGAGGGAAAATTCCACTTCCTGGCTGAACAATGTTGAACATTAAATTTTATTTTAACAATTCAGAATTATTTTCTTTTTGTTTGTTTGTTTGTTTGTTTATTTTGTTTGAGACAGAGTTTTGCTGTTGTTGCCCGGGCTGGGGTGCAATGGCGCAATCTCCGCACACTGCAACCTCCCGATTCATATGATTCTCCTGCCTCTGCCTCCTGAGTAGCTGGGATTACAGGCATGTGCCACTACACCCAGCTAACTTTGTATTTTTAGTAGAGATGGGGTTTCTCCATGTTGGTCAGGCTGGTCTGGAACTCCTGACCTCAAGTGATCCGCCCACCTCAGCCACCCAAAGTGCTGGGATTACAGGTGTGAGCCACAGCGCTGGGCTCAGAATGCTTATTTTCTAATTACTTACAACTGGCAACTTCTGTGGACTTCTTGAATCACATATGAAATTTTTTGGTAAAATACGTTTATTTTTCTGAAGAAAATGTTCATAAAATTTATCAGTTTTTCAGGTTCGGTTATTGACTCTCCCCCAAATTAAGAATCATTTTTTAAAATTAGTACTAAAATTTTTTAAAGTTGCGTTGCATTTTTACAACCATAGTCATGAAGAGTATCTTGTTTAATCCAGTTGTTTTCTCTGACCAGTTAGCCAAAGGTTTCCTCTTCCTTGGCTCTAATAGGCAGTAAGACTTGAAAGTAAAACTATGATATTTGGCAGATTTGGATGTGGAAATCTGAAAGTGAAATCAGATAAATTTGCCAGTTCAATCTTCCAGCACTCTTCATCCTCTTAGATTTCACATAGCTGCTCACAGTTTCTTCCTGATGTCAAGAGTTCAGAATCTTTCCCTTCATGTACCCATCACCATCTAGAATTTTCTTATATTTGACACTAGAGGAAATATATATATATATATTTTTTTGAGACAGTCTCACTTTGTCATCCAGGTTGGAGGGCAGTGACATCATCTTGGCTCACTGCAATCTCTGCCTCCGGGGTTCAAGTGATTCTCGTGCCTCAGCCTACCAAGTAACTGGGATTACAGGCACCTGCCACTATGTCTGGCTGATCTTTGTATTTTTAGTAGAGACAAGGTGTCACCAAGTTGCTCAGGCTGGTCTTGAACTACTGACCTCCAGTGATCCACCCTGCTCAGCTTCTCAAAGTGCTGTGATTACAGGTACAAGCCACTGCACCCAGCCGGAAATGAATATTTTTAAACCCCCAAAGTCCAATGGCTCAAAGCTCATGCTAAAAATCAGCCAGTTTATATGTATTTTAAAATTCACGGATTTTCCATTTTTAATACAGATTCATAAAAGGAAATTTCTTCAGTTATAAACAGCATCATCCATCAAGTTTATTGGTCTAGCAAGTCTGCTTTCAGAATTTACCTGATTGAATAACTTTTACTTGATTTTATTTTTCTGGCAGAAATTCATTTTTTTAATCTTTGGCAAGGGTGACAGTACAGTTATCTCACCCAGCACACATACACTCTGCAAACTTATTTAGGCTGCAAAACAGTATGTATAATATATACAAAGTCAGTCTCTTGTTACTTTACCAAGTCACTCCTCCTCCCCATTTAGTTGTAAGGAAAAAAAAATGACATACTGAAAATCATATATTCTAAGCACCTTACAAATTAACAAGCATCCTTACAAAAACTAGAAATCAGTTCATATTTTATGCTTCCAGAGAAAATCCAATTAATCACACAAACAAAAGGATTTTTAATGTGCCCGTCATAACATTGTAACTAGCACCTTCTCGCTCCTAAGTTCCCTGAATACCCTTCACAGATGTCAGTTGTGTCCTGGATTTGGCCTTAGCTTAAATTTTATTTTTATAATAAAAAATAGTGTAATCAGCCCAGTGTGTGCTTTGTGTGTCTTTTATTTGCACTGGCCGCAGTAAATACAGTAAATATTTATTTAGAGTGGGCCTTTTAACAATCGAGAAAAAAAAATGTATTCATATATATGTGTATATATATGCAGTTTCACAATACTTTATTTCTCTTCTCCTTAGAAAATGAAACTCTGCCAGCATTCAGGGTTTTATCCACATTTCACTTCTGGTTTCTACATAGTCTCAGGGACTATGATCAGGTTAATGATTTGACATCAGGAGTTGCAGTCATTGTAATCCCCAAGGATTTGACCATTCACCAGCAAATGACTAGACTTTTATTCTAAAACCTAATGTACCTATGTGGAAGAAAATGGATTGTCATCACTATAGGACAAATTGGCTTGGCTTTCCAGAAACCCAGGGAAAAATGCATTCTTCTTCCTAACACTGGTCTGAGAAGTGGTGCCTCATTAGCCAGTGATTCCCAGGACTACTGCTCCCCAGCCCAACCTCTAGCCAAGATTCTGGTGCCGCAGTTCTGAAGGAGGGCTCAAGAATCTGCTTTTAGAACTCTTCTCGGTGACACTTATAGGCAACAAGTTTTGGGGTCAATGATCTAAATGCTCATTCAAATTATTCCAAGATACTGAACAGATCTTAGAAATGCACACGTTCCAATGCAAAGGTTGGAAGAAAGGACTGCCCAGCTCCCACTTTCACACATGTGGACATGTGGTGGCAGTGCTCCAGTTCAGAGGCTAGGACAGTGCCTGCTGGATAGCGGTGGGGTTTGTGCCACTCTGTGTCTTTCTTGCATCCATAGCTCTTGCCTATCCCTCAAGAGCAGAAAAGTTGGAAACTACATTTCCCAGGCTTCCATGACAGCAGGGCTTTAGCTAGATTTCATTAGTGTCAAGCAGTCATGTACAATTTGGAAGGATGAGAAAGAAAAGAAGAAGCCGTATTTCTCCAGCAGCAGCAGATTCTGGCAGGTATGTGACATGGGTAGATGGGTGACATGGGGGTTTGTCAGCAACTTTCAGGCTCTGAAGATACGGAGGACTTCTGATGGTAGCTTTCCTAAAAGCAGTCTTTCTAAACTATACCCCTCTGCCTCCCCTATCCTTGCAATGGTTGCGTAAGCCTCTTCTCGATGTTAATTCTCTTCCTCCCTGAATGTGAAGTGGCTTCTGTTTTCTTGACATAACCACGTTTGTCACAGTTACACCATTATCCTGCAGACCCTCTTGAGCTGGATGCATTAACCTAGGCATTTGCACTCTGAGCCCATGAGAATTACAACCCAGACAAGACAGAATCTCCTAGAAAATGCTTAATAAAAATCCACAAACCCCACAGCTCCTGTGGGGAAGCATGCAGTGAATCAACTCATTGAAAATTCGCAAGCTCCCTGGTGTCAGCCACAAGAGCAAAGGTGACAAATCTCTCGCACAGGGATCTGGTTGCTTTCCTGATTTATAAATTTTTAAGAAAATTAGCTAACTCTATCCCGGTGCAAAGTGGACTCTAGTATTATGCCTTATCCCTCACATCCCACACTTCAAAGCTCTTCTCTCACGTAGGAGTCTGGGACAACTTTAAAGAAAAGTTTTACTCAAACACTGGAAATCTGAGTGTTTTCAAATAGTAAAGTATTCAAGAGTTCAGGAAAAAAATTGACACCAGTTAACTATAGAAATGCTACACAATGACAGATATTAATATTTTATTTTTTAAATCTTAAATTAGTTATAGTTAATACGTTTTATGTTTTCAAAAGCAAACCACAGTTTCAAAAGATAGGCAAGAGAACCCGAAAGATACAATAATTTAAATCTGCTCAAAGTGCTCACCTTTCTGTGATGATAGAAATGTTCTACATCACCCCAGACCAGCAGAGGCAGCAGCCGGAGCAGCCGCAGCCTGCGCCCTCTCCCGCCCGCCCTCCACCCGCCCCGGGGTCTCTTTCCCCCTTCCTCCTCCTCCTCCTCCACCCCCCCTTCCTCCTCCGCCCGCCCGCGGGGCCCCCCTCGCCTTCCCGCCCGCCCCTATTGTTCCGCCCCCGGCCTCCCGCCCTTCCCCTTCCCGCCCGCTCCCCTTTTCCCCTCAGTCGTCTCGCGCCTGCAGTTTTTGGCTTTCACCCCCCACCAGTGACCAAAGACTTGACCACTCCCCAGAGTCCAACTCCACAGAACACTGCTCGACATGGACACCGGTGTGATTGAAGGTGGATTAAATGTCACTCTCACCATCCGGCTACTTATGCATGGAAAGGAAGTTGGCAGTATCATCGGAAAGAAAGGAGAATCAGTTAAGAAGATGCGCGAAGAGAGTGGTGCACGTATCAACATCTCAGAAGGGAATTGTCCTGAGAGAATTATCACTTTGGCTGGACCCACTAATGCCATCTTCAAAGCCTTTGCTATGATCATTGACAAACTGGAAGAGGACATAAGCAGCTCTATGACCAATAGCACAGCTGCCAGTAGACCCCCGGTCACCCTGAGGCTGGTGGTTCCTGCTAGTCAGTGTGGCTCTCTCATTGGAAAAGGTGGTTGCAAGATCAAGGAAATACGAGAGAGTACAGGGGCTCAGGTCCAGGTGGCAGGGGATATGTTACCCACTCAACTGAGCGGGCCATCACTATTGCTGGCATTCCGCAATCCATCATTGAGTGTGTCAAACAGATCTGCGTGGTCATGTTGGAGACTCTCTCCCAGTCCCCCCCGAAGGGCGTGACCATCCCGTACCGGCCCAAGCCGTCCAGCTCTCCGGTCATCTTTGCAGGTGGTCAGGACAGGTACAGCACAGGCAGCGACAGTGCGAGCTTTCCCCACACCACCCCGTCCATGTGCCTCAACCCTGACCTGGAGGGACCACCTCTAGAGGCCTATACCATTCAAGGACAGTATGCCATTCCACAGCCAGATTTGACCAAGCTGCACCAGTTGGCAATGCAACAGTCTCATTTTCCCATGACGCATGGCAACACCGGATTCAGTGCAGGTTTGGATGCATCTGCTCAGACTACTTCTCATGAACTCACCATTCCAAACGATTTGATTGGCTGCATAATCGGGCGTCAGGGCGCCAAAATCAGTGAGATCCGTCAGATGTCTAGGGCGCAGATCAAAATTGCGAACCCAGTGGAAGGATCTACTGATAGGCAGGTTACCATCACTGGATCTGCTGCCAGCATTAGCCTGGCTCAATATCTAATCAATGTCAGGCTTTCCTCGGAGACGGGTGGCATGGGGAGCAGCTAGAACAATGCAGATTCATCCATAATCCCTTTCTGCTGTTCACCACCACCCATGATCCATCTGTGTAGTTTCTGAACAGTCAGCGATTCCAGGTTTTAAATAGTTTGTAAATTTTCAGTTTCTACACACTTTATCATCCACTCGTGATTTTTTAATTAAAGCGTTTTAATTCCTTTCTCTGTTCAGCTGTTGATGCTGAGATCCATATTTAGTTTTATAAGCTTCTCCCTGGTTTTTGTTTTTTTTGTTGTTGTTTTTTTTTTTTTTTTTTTTTTTTGGCTCATGAATTTTTCTGTTTGTCATGGAAATGTAAGAGTGGAATATTAATACATTTCAGTTTAGTTCTGTAATGTCAGGAATTTTTCAAAAAAATTAAAAGATGGACTGGAGCTTTTTCTTTGTGAATAGAAACTGGATGCCACAGTGAAAAAAAAAAAGAAATGTTCTACATCTCTAGTGTATAATGTAGAAGGCCCTCGTCACATGTGGCTATTAAGCACTTTGAAATGTGGCTACTGCAACCAAAGAATGTTTATGTTTATGTCATTTTAATTAATCTAAAATCAAACTAAATAGTTACAAAAAGTTACTGCATTGGAGAGCACAAATTTTTTTCAAACCTATTTGACATAGGTCTTGATTTTTCAAGCAGTCTTCCAATAATATAAAAATTATATTTAATTAAACACATTTATGAAAAGAATAAAATTATAGCAAAATGTAAGCCTCTTTGTATAGGTGGAGTAAAGTTGATTATTGTAGAAATTCAATATGTATTACACTCATATGCATCTTGCAAATTTAAAAAGTAATTGAATTTTTAATTAAACAAGTAGTGAGAACATTCTAGTAAACCCTTTCAAACAATGCAGACAAACATCCCATCAGCCAGTCTCATTCCTCATCCTACAGAAGGGAAAACACTACTATAGGTTAAAATTTTTTATGTATTTAGAAATACATTTGTATAAAAATGTAATAGAATCTATGTTTCCATGTTGGATTAAAGAATATTTTATTGTTCTCAATATGCTTGCATTCACAAACACACACACACACACATTCTTTTTCATAACTATGTAACATTCCTAAGCATGAATTTTTTGGTAGCCACTTCTACCATTCTTCCCTTGCTATAATCTGATGTAATTTATAGTTTTTCCTCTATTATAAACAATACCATAATAAGCATTCCTTTATGTAAGTTCTTGTGTATATTTTAAATTTTAACAAATTGCAAAATTTCCCTCTATGATGACTACATAATTCATATTCACCATTGCGTCCCCTGATACTCTCAAAGTTTTTTTATTTTTGGCAATCTGATGATTCAAAAAGGAATCTTATTTTAATTTATATCTCCCTATTACTATTGAGGTTAAGCAACTTTCTATGTTGCTGCTGAATTTCATCTTTTATAAATTGACCGTTTATATCATTCATAGCATTTTTAAAAATCAAGAAAGCACACACTAATACAGCAAAATCAGAGCTGAATTTTTTTAGAGAATATTAGGATGCCTTGTACATCAATATCTATAAATAATTATTGAATGAATGAATAAAAAAAGCCAGCATCATGCAAATCTCTCTCTCTTTCTGGAAAACAAAAAAAGAATTAATTGAATCCATTTTGTTCTAAGCCCAAGTTCTAGATTTCAGAAGATCAGGGGTAGACAGGTAAATGACAGGTTTATATCCATTTGTCTTAAGAAAACCACTTCTAGTACTCTTCTTTATTCTATTAGATGAATACATTTTAAAAATTCAACTAAATAAATATTGGCCAGGCATGGTGGCTCACACCTGTAATCCCAGCAATTTGGAATGCCAAGACGGGTGAATCACTTAAGGTCAGGAGCTTGAGACCAGCCTGGTCAACATGGGGAAACCCTGTCTCTACTAAAAACACAAAAAATCAGCTGGGCATGGTGGTACATGCCTGTAATCCCAGCTACTCAGGAGGCTGAGGCAGGAGAATCACTTGAACCTGAGAGGCAGAAGTTGTAATGAGCCAAGGTCATGCCACTGCACTCCAGCCTGGGTGACAGAGTGACACCGTTTCCAGAAAAAAAATATATAACATTATATATTTATAATATATAATGTTATAAATATATATATATATATTTTTAGAGACAAGATTTCACCATGTTGGTCAGGCTGATCTTGAACTCCTGACCTCAGGTGATCCACCTGCCTCAGGCTCCCAAAGTGCTGCAATTACAGGCATGAGCCATGGCTCCCAGCCAACAAACTGAATATTTATTCAATAACCACTCAAGAAGTTTTTCTGATAGAACTGTAATTCTAATTTCAAAATATTTATTTTCTAAGACCCCAAACTCCCTAATGTCTCCATAGCAAAATAAGAATGACATTTTAATTTTTTTCTTAGAGACAGGGTTTCACTGTGTTTCCTAGACTGGAGAGCAATGATGCAGTCTTGGCTCACTTCAACCTCCAACTCCTAGGCTTAAGCGATCCTCCCACCTCAGCCTCCTGAGTTTCTGGAACTACAAGCATGTGCCACTATGCTGGGCTAAGCTTTTTATTATTTTGTAGAGAAAGGATCTCACTAAGGAGCTAAGGCTGGTCTCAAAATCCTGGCCTCAAACAATCCTCCTGTCTCAGCCTCCCAAAGCACTGGTATTATAGGTATGAGTCATCTTGCCCAGAATGGAATTTTAACTGATGTACTTTTCATATTTTACAGTTTTGGTCTCATAACAATAATAATAATTTAATTATTTTCCCATCACAAATACCTCCGAGAGGTTTTCACTTCTGCGTTTATCAACATTTCCTGTTCTTCTGGTAAAGTACCCTGTATTCTTTTTGTGGGTCTAGTCCTCCACTCTCTCAATTCACACGACATTTCTGAGGCTGACTTCAACCATGCCCCAAGGGTGGGCCAGGAAACAAAAACTGGCCTGAGTAGCCAAGCAGAGCCAATTATATTAATCACAGAACTTTTGGAGGAGTCGTAGAAAGGCACTATCTCTCCAACCTAAGTCCAAAGCGACTAGCAGCCATTTTGCCACGTGGTCTAAGAAACCTGCTTGAGAATGAACCAATGAAAAGGAAAGCAAAGTCTAGAAACGAAGAGAGAAAGAAAGTGGGGCAGGGAAGGAGAGAGCCAGGTCCTGATAGTGACATTTAAATCACCAGATTCAGTCACACCTGAAGCCACATCTACAGTTAGACATTTTGGATATCCACTCCCCCCCACCAAAAAAAAGTCCTTTCTTTCTTGAATTTATTTGAATTGGGTTTTTGTCACTCACAATAGTAATAATCCCAGTTAACACATGTGGATATAGGAGCTCTTTAAAGAATCATTCTGAATAATCTAACATCCAAATGATTCTGCTCTCTGCTTGTTAGAGACGTTGTCTAAATCTGCATTTCTGCAGCTGAGCAGAAATGGGGTTGATCTGCATCATTTTTCTTGTTTTTTTGAGATGGAGTCTTGCTCTGTCACCCAGGCTGGAGAGCAGTGATGAAATCTTGACTCACTGCAACCTCCGCCTCCTGGGTTCAGGCAATTCTCCTGCCTCAGACTCCTGAGTAGCTGGGATTACAGGCACGCGCCACCATGCCCAGCTAATTTTTTGTATTTTTAGTAGAGATGGGGTTTCACCATGTTGACCAGGATGGTCTCGATCTCTTGACCTCGTGATCCACCCACCTCGGCCTCCCAAAGTGCTGGACTTACAGGCTTGAGCCACTGCGCCCGGCAGAGATGGCATTTTAACCATGTTGGCCAGGCTGGTCTCGAGCTCCTGACCTCAGGTGATCTGCCTGCCTCGGCTTCCCAAAATGCTGGGATTATAGGCATGCACCACCATGCCTGGCCTGATCTGCATAACTTCTTATTTGTAAAACATTTTTTCCATTTTTACATTCTCTCATGGAAATAACTGCACAGATGCTGTATAGATTAAATGCTGTTATCTTTGTTTTATTAAAGAGAAAAATGGACACATAGAAAAGCTAATGATGTTCAAGGTCTGGGACAATATCCAAGACTTTCAACTCATATCTCTTGCTTATATTTGATCCTGTGCTTTTCCCAAAGGATGCTAAAGATGAAGTGAGTAAGTAGCAGAAAACAAGAAGCCACTGACGGTGACTGATCCATCCTGGATGTTTCCAGGCCTCATTCAGTGGAATCTGCTTTCAGTTTACACACCACAAGTCACTTTGCTGCTAAAGGTGTGTGGAAGCTTTCTGTCCTAGAGTAACAGCATACAGCAGACACTGCCACCAATCAGAGTCAGTGCCAATCGCACCAAATGACTCAATGAAGAGACACTGGAGACAGTGAGGAAGTAACTGTGTATGTACCTCTCGTATCCAGCTTTTTAAACAAAACATGGTAAACCATATAGTGAAGAAGTTAGGAATATGGGTCTGGAATCAGGTGAATTTGATTCTAAATATGGGTTCTGTCACTTTTTAGCTACATATCCACCAGTATGTTATTTATTCCAACTTTCTATTTTATTCTCACTACCCACTCTGAGTAGGCTCAACTTTCCTACGTTCTGGCAAGTGGCAGGGATGAGAGAGAGCCATCTAAGCAAGGGCTCAGCCTTGTTACAACCTAATAGGACACCAGAAAAATGGGCCTCTATCATACCCCTGTTTGGCTTCCTTCTAGGCAGTGATGACACAACAAGGCATTACCGTATAGTTTGTTATCTATCCGGACTTATATTAAAGTCAGATGAGCATGAGAAACATGCACCATACCAAGAATCCCTCTAGCCTACAGGCTCAAGGTAATACTTTGGTATCTCATTCTTTGCATCACAAACCTTTCTCAAACTCTTCCCAGGCTTTCCTATAAAGTGACACTGAGGTAAATACAATGTGGCTCTAAAACCATTTGTACAGATTGTGCATATTTTTCACCATTAGGATGGCATGCATTGTAGAGGGGTTCCCATTGTCGGAGTAAAGTTTTAAACATGTGAACATGTTGGAATCCTCTCCATCTTTTAGTCTGTCAGTTTCTTCACAAAGCCTTGGAGATGCACATATCTTTGGTGACTTCATTCACTCATTTCATATATCCTACTTCTATTATCTAACTCTGGCATTCATTCCTTCCCATAAGGCAATTAACTTTTCTACGAGTTAATATCCCCATTCAAAAAATCTGTCCTCTCTGAACCTTCATTTCATCATTATAAAGTGAGGATACAGGGGGAAATTAGCTTAAGTGAAAAACTATGCATTTTCTAGAGGATATTACTCCAGTTATCTAATTTTGATTCCATGGGAATCATCTTACAACTCTGTAAGTTGTAAATAATTGGAAGCAATACAAAATATTTCTTGTTGGTAGACATACACTTTTTTTCCAGTTACGTAGAATTTTAATTGACTTCCTTTACCACATTATTCAAAGAAATATTTTGCCTTCATTTGTACCTTTATTTCAATGTTTCTGATCTACGAGTTGGCTTGTCCTTTGGACTCTCTTTTGAATCAGCTGTAATATCTGTCTGATTCTCTCTCTCTCTCTCTCTCTCTCTCTCTCTCTCTCTCTCTCTCTTTCTCTCTCTCTCTCTCTTTCTCTCTCTCTCTCTCTCTGTCTCTCTCTCTCTCTCTCTCTCTCTCTCTCTCTCTCTCTCTCTCTCTCTCGACGGAATTTCGCTCTTGTTACCCAGGCTGAAGTGCAATGGCACGATCTCGGCTCACCGCAACCTCCGCCTCCTGGGTTCAAGTAATTCTCCTGCCTCAGCCTCCCGAGTAGCTGGGACTACAGGTGTGCGCCACCATGCCCAGCTAATTTTTGTATTTTTTTTTTTTAGTTTATTATTATTATTATTATTTTGAGACGAAGTTTCGCTCTTGTTACCCAGGCTGGAGTGCAATGGCGCGATCTCGGCTCACCACAACTTCCACCTCCTGGGTTCAGGCAATTCTCCCACTTCAGCCTCCTGAGTAGCTGAGATTACAGGCACGCGCCACTGTGCCCAGCTAATTTTTTGTATTTTTGGTAGAGACGGGGTTTCATCATGTTGACCAGCATGGTTTCGATATCTTGACCTTGTGATCCACCCGCCTCAGCCTCCCGAAGTGTTGGAATTATAGGCGTGAGCAGTAGCGTTTATAAAGCTTACCATGTATTAAGTACTCAGTGAATGTTACCACTTATTATTTCAAAAGAGAAGTTCAGTCCTTTCTTAGCCAGTTATTTTTACATTTGTATATACCTTCAAATAAAATATCCCACATGGGAGTTGCTAACTATAGATATCTGAACGCAATGGACCTTCCCTAAAAATTATTAATAATGCTGACTCCCAGTCTGGCAAACCTAGGTTCATTCCCAAATGGACATGCTCATAATTATACATAGCAATCAAAATATGGGACCAAAAAATTTTACAACTGGCAACAATGAGAATCTCTGTAAAAAGTGAAAATAATTATTTATGTCTACAACATAAGGGTATACCACCAAAACCAAATAGAAAATGTTAATTCTCTGGCTTCTGTATTGTTCCAAGGTACAATGATCTAACTGAAGCACCCAACAATACTGATATGATCACATTTTAATTCATAAGGTGACAGCTAAAAAGATATTCACAGATATTTGTTGTTAACTTGTGACCAAGTGTTGATATTTGTTCTACTGACAGAGACTCCTTTGAGAACCAAGTTATTTGAAAGATGTTATCACTATTTTTATGTAATTAAACAACCAGGAATTGTAATAAATAGTTATTTTTCCTGCCAGTGAAATAATATAAAAGTTGTATTTTATCCTATTTTCTTAAGTGTGAATATTTTCAGTGTTTGAATTTCTGTCTAGTTTGTTGTTTATTAAAGATGCCATTTTTACTTTTTTAACTTGCCCAGTTTTGGTGGAGTTTACTCTACTGAAAAAAAAACTTTATACTGCGATTAATGATTGATGAAATGCTTCATGTTTAAGGTTCTGTATTACAAAAATTCCAAAGAGATGTTGCATTTTTCTTACTTTCTTTCACACTTCAACAAACATATTCTATCTCCAAAATGCCTTATATTTTAATCTTACTGAGGTGAAACATTTTCTGCTAACATGATTTGCTTATCAATGACTATGTCTGACCTGTATGACCAAATCTATTTTTAGTTTGTTAATTTAGGTATTTTGGTCATAACACCTATATTTCACAGATCCTACTTCCAATAGAAGGAATTGCCACGTGTTCAATTCAACTGAATATTTGAAATGTCACAAATACCCTGTCATATCATGCAGTTACTCTAATCATACTAAATCAACTGCACTATGCACATTCCATTGATTGCCTTTGTCATTAGTCATTATTATGGCCTAAAGTGGTCAGTTGAAAAAGTCAATTCAAGCATACCATGAAGATCATTTACAGAATACATACTCTGAAACCAAAATTAGCTTAGCAAAATTTAATATAGTTGGAAATATCAAGAGTTGCAGCCACTAAGTCAAAGATTTTTGTGTTAGTCTGTTCTAGCACTGCTATGAAGAAATACCAGGCCAGGCGAGGTGGCTTATGCCTGTAATCCCAGCACATTGGGAAACCCAGGCAGGTGGATCATCTGAGGTCAGGAGTTTGAGACTAGCCTGGCCAACATGGTAAAACCCACACATAGCCAACATGGTATTTACTAAAAATACCAAATTAGCCAGGCATGGTGACAGATGCCTGTATTCCCAGATACTTGAGAGGCTGAGGCAGCAGAATCACTTGAACCCAGGAGGTGGAGGTTGCAGTGAGCTGAGATCCCATTGTACTCCAGCCTGGGTGTTAGAGTGAGACTTCATCTCAAAAAAAGGGAAATAACAGAGACAGGGTAATTTACTTTTTAAAAAAGAGGTTTAATTAGCTCACAGGACTGCAGACAATACAGGAAACATGATGCTGGCATCTGCTTGGTTTCTGGGGAAGCTTCAGGAAACTTACAATCATAATGGAAGGGGAAGGGAGAGCAGGCATGTCACATGTGTCATGTGGAGAGAGAGAGAGAGAGAGAGAGAGAGAGAGAGAGAGAGAGAGAGAGAGAGAGAGAGACAGAGAGAGGAGCTACAGACTTTTAAACAACCAGATCTCATGAGAACTCACTCATTATCATGAAGACAGTACCAAGGAAATGGTACTGAATCATTCATGAGAAATTCACCCCCATGATCCAATCACCTCCTACCAGGCCTTACCTCCAACACAGGGGATTATATTTCAACATGAGATTTGGTAAGGACATCAAAATAATATCAGTTTTTAAGAACATCTCCAGCTCAATGTTCGAGTAGTCTATATTAGATGCCTTTGCCCCTACTCTATTCATTTAAACCCAGTTCACATATACATTCCCTACAGAAATTGCACCCCAAAGCACTTCAATGATAAACACTGTTTGCAACAGATTATTAATTCCAACTTACAAAGTTTTCTAATAATACAAAATTTGGTAGAAAGTCATCTCTGTTTTGTCCTTGTACTCATTTCCTCATTATTCACATAAAACATACTTGAAGTAAGAGTACATGAGAAGAAAAAGATTCATGTGAACTGTACTAATCAGAGAAGCTTTTTTGAACAAGACAAAATTAGTACTTTTTTCTCTTGCACTGTTGTGTACATAATTATTTTTGAAACAAACTATATTTAATTGGTCTCTGCGTTATACCATAAAAGTATCTTATCCTCTTTTATTTTCTCAACTCTTAAAACTTGCCTGTCACACCCATAATTAAAGCTCCCTTACCAGAATGACCAATGGCATACTGAGTGCCCCAAGCCTGTGGGGACCCTCCTGGATGTTGGTTTCCACAAGTTGAGTGGAAGCCTTTTTCCCTCTACATTTCTTTGCGCTAATCGCACATTTCATTAAGATTGTAAATAAATAAAAGAAACAAGAAAAATTATTATAGTTCTTGTGAAAATCAAATGCATACTTTGGAAAAACTCAATAATGGTGAGTCACTAAGAAAAAAATGCTGTTAAATTAGTTGGGTGCCAGAAAAATGTAAAATATCAGAGGAAAAATAGAAAAACATAGACTTCTGTAGTCTGTTTGCTTTGCATGTATATTCAAGTTGTTCCATTTTATTTATTTATTTATTTATTTATTTTAATTTTTATTGCATTATAGGTTTTGGGGTACATGTGCAGAACATGAGTTGTTCCATTTTAAACCAACTCTGATCATGGGAATCATTGACAATGCACTATGGTATAATTAAGATGAGAAAAACCATGGGGAACATCAATGAACAGTCCCATATCAGTGACCCAATATCAAAGATTAGTATATGCATATATGTTTATGTATATCCAATTAAAATAAACTGTTTAAATTTAAAAAGATTTGTGTATGTGTGATTGCCTGCTTTGACTTTTAATTAACTGCCAGTCCCCATTGCTTCAAGAAAAAAGATCTCCACTGTAGCAACTGTATCAGTCCATTTTCCCATTGCTGATAAAGACATAACCAGGACTGGGCAATTTGTAAAAGAAAGAGGTTTAATGTGTGAGACCTGACACCATAAAAACCCTAGAAGAAAATCTAGGCAAAACCATTCAGGACATAGGAGTAGGCAAGGACTTCATGAATAAAACACCAAAAGCATTGGCAACAAAAGCCAAAATAGACAAATGGGACCTAATCAAACTCCACAGCTTCTGCACGGCAAAAGAAACAGTCACTAGAGTGAATCGGCAACCATCAGAATGGGAAAAAATCTTTGCAATTTACGCATCTGACAAAGGGCTGATATCCAGAATTTACAAAGAACTCAAACAGATTTACAGGAAAAAAACAAACAAGCCCATTCAAAAATGGGCAAAGGATATGAACAGACACTTTACAAAAGAAGACATACATGAGGCCAACAAACATATGAAAAAATGCTCATCATCACTGGTCATTAGAGAGATGCAAATCAAAACCACATTCAGATACCATCTCACGCCAGTTAGAATGGCGATCATTAAAAAATCTGGAGACAGCAGATGCTGGAGAGGATGTGGAGAAATAGGAACACTCTTACACTGTTGGTGGGAGTATAAATTAGTTCAACCATTGTGGAAGACAGTGTGGCGATTCCTCAGGGACCTAGAAATAGAAATTCCATTTGACCCAGCAATCCCAATACTGGGTATATATCCAAAGGACTATAAATCGTTCTACTATAAGGACACATGCACACGAATGTTCATTGCAGCACTGTTTACAATAGCAAAGAACTGGAACCAACCCAAATGCCCAATGCTGATAGACTGGACTGGGAAAATGTGGCACATATACACCATGGAATATTATGCAGCAATCAAAAATGATGAGTTTGTGTCCTTTGTAAGGACATGGATGAATCTGGAGAACATCATTCTCAGCAAACTGACACAAGAACAGAAAAAGATATATCGCATATACTCACTCATAGGTGGGTGAGAAAAATAAGAACACATGGACACAGAGAGGCAGTCTACTATACACTGGGGTCTATTGGGGGAATGGGGGAGGGACAGCGGGGGGAGCTGGGGAGGGATAGTCTGGGGATGAATGCCAAGTGTGGGTGAAGGGGAAGAAGGCAGCAAAACACACTGCCATGTGTGTACCTATGCAACTATCTTGCACGTTCTGCACATGTACCCCAAAACCTATAATGCAATAAAAATTAAAAAAAAAAGAAAGAGGTTTAATGGACTCACAGTTCCATGTGGCTGGGGAGGCCTCACAATCATGGTGGAAGGTGAAATGCACATCTCACATGGCAGCAGACAAGAGAAAAGAGCTTGTGCAGGGAAACTCTCCTTATAAAGTCATCAGATCTCCTGAGACTTATTCACTATCATGAGAATAGCAGAGGAATGACCCATGCCCATGATTCAATTACCTCTCACACCTCTCACCTGGTCCCTCCCACAACAGGAGGGAATTGTGGGAGCTGTAATTTAAGGTGAGATTTGGGTGGGGACATAGCCAAACCGTATCAAATGGTATTCAAAAAACTGTTAAATGAAAGATACTTTGATTAAATGAATCTAGACTGTAAAAAAAATACATAAACATAAAACGGTAGGGTGGTGAGATGGCAGCAGGCTCAGGAGAAGCCTCAACGAGGGTTCATAGGCATGGTCATTGCTTTTCCCAAATGACTAACTCCAAGGGTTTTGTCATTCTCAGGTAGCCTCATTTTAAGGGTCAAAAATCAAAGAGTATTTTCTTCCACTATCATCTTTCCTCCTGGAGCCTTATTTTTCTTGACCTCATTTTAAATCACTGTTTATTAGGTTGAGCCATTTAGAGAAGTCTTAAAATTTTTTAGTCATTTTATGTCAAAACATGCCAAAATATCAATATGGGGCATGTCTGTCTCTAGCAACACATTATACAATTTTAACATTTTTATTACTTAGTAAGAGGTAAAGATTTGGCTTTGCTTATTAGTAATCTTTTAAAAAATGTTCTATATAGTTATATTGATTTTTTATGAGAAATAATTATTTCAACATTTCTTAATGGGGAATATTTTAGGAAATTCCAGGCCATAGCATCATATAAGTTGTTTATAAAATTGTGCCATTTCAAGGTGTGCTCTAAAAGGAAGAAAAATGCAGTAGTAAAAGGCTTTGATGAAGATTAAATAACTGAATTCATTAAATCTGCTTTTTACCTCATTATGAAGTTTGGCTTTTTCCAGAGTACCTTGAGATCTTTTATATACTTAATACATGTTCAGAGCTAAGCTTAAAACCCTGAAGTCAACAGTTCAGAAAAGCCTGCAAAAATCTTTAATATGTATCTCTCTTCCATCTACCTTCTAATCATTCACTGCTCAAATACTGTTTCATTACTAATTACTATGAGCCCGGCCTAAGGAATATAAGTACATCTTCCAAAAACATTTTGATATTGATTCTCAAAATCATATATCTGAGCTCTATCTCTGCCTTAATGTCTATCAAGAAAACAAAAACAAAACCAAAAAAAGCAGGATGAAAAGAGAAGGCCTGATTCAGCCATATCTATTCACACATTCTTTCACAGCTGTGTTGTTGTTGTTGTTTTGTTTTGTTGTTTTTTTTTTTTTTAAAAAAAAAAAAAAACAGGATCTCCCTCTGTCATCAAAACTGGAGTTCAGTGACACAATCATATAAATCACCATAACCCTGAACTCCTGGGTTTGAGCAATCCTCCCGCTCCAGCTTTCCTAGTACCTGAGACTACAGGCAGGTGCCACTACACCCAAATAGTTTATTTCCTGTAGAGATGGGAGTCTCACTATGTTGCCCAAGCTGGTCTCAAACTCCTGCCCCAAAAGATCCTCCCAGGATTACAGGTGTGAGCCACTGCACCTGGCCCACAATCATGATTCTGATTGACTTCTTATATCTACATTCTTAAATACTGGTAACCTTATAAAGTATAATATCTTTTACTCCTTCAAATATTTTGAGTGTTGTGTGCATAGTGTTTTCTTTTATCTTATGCAATTTTTCTTTTGCAGAAGAAGTAGATCAGCTCCACTATGGTAGAGAATAGATAAATAGCTAGATAGTTGATAATCAGAGATAAAGATAGAAGAATAGAACATGTTTTTATTTACAAGAAGCTCCCGCCTAGTGTATGAGATTGAAACACATGAATTCCAACATAAGTAACATAGACTCCCTTTAGTTCTAAACAAATTGCTCTTCTGAAAGTATTAAAGTTTCCATATTACCTAACTCTTCCAATAATAATAGGTAATTTAAATAACTAATTCAGATAAATTGAATTAGCGTTATTTTGGTAACTGATTTCCATAAACCATGAAAACTGTTCTGAGGGGGGGAAAAAGAAACCTCATAGGGAGGACCAAGCATCTTCTTTATATCTTCATTTGTGGTAAGCATCCTAGAGCAGTGACAGTGTCTTTGCCTTTGCCCTGTATGGATTTACTAAAAGACAGGGTTCTTTGAAGACTGTAAGACTCTGGGTCCCATGCAATTCTGCTCTTCCCAGTCTGGTTCAAATTATCTGCTCTTACCATATTCTGCTTTTTTTTTAAAGTGTATGTATAAATGTCATTTATTTATTTGTTTGTTTGTTTGTTTATTGGAACAGGATTTTACTCTGTTGCCCAGGTTAGAGTTCAGTGGCACGAAGATGACTGACTGCGGCCTCAACCTCTTAGGGTCAAGCCATCTTTCCTCTGCAATCTCCCAAGTAATTGGGACCACAGAAATGTGCCCCAATACCTGGCTTATTTTTGTATTTTTTGTAGAGATGGGGTCTCATCATGTCATCCAAGTTGGCCTCAAACTCCTGGGCTCAAGCAATCTTTCCACCTTGGTCTCCCAAAGTGCTGGGATTACAGATGTGAGCCACTACAACAGGACTATTCTGTTCTTTTTGTAGATATTATGGGATTAATTTAACCTTCTGGTTTTATGATTTGTCACTGACCACAGGTCATTTACATTTAAAATGTGTCTACATTGCCTCTAATAGGCCATAAGTACCATATTTTTTTTGCTGAATTGTAGAAGATGGCTTAAACTATAACTCAGTATGACTGATCTTAACATAATCAGAACTTTGTTGGGTCACAGGTGGTTACATTTGCCTGCAGCTCAATTGGTCTGAATACAATATAATATTGTATATTCGTAAGAATGCAAGTGGTGGTAACTGCATTGTCAGCTAAGTTTAATAAATGTTTTATAGTTTACCTAGTACATAATACATGTTATTTGTTGCAAGTAAATAGCTAATAAGGTTTTATCTAACAGGCGTTATAGAAAAAGATAACCCAAATATAATTCCTCTCACACTACGCTCTTTTTTTTTTTTTTTTTTTTTTTTGCCAATCAATGAGAGCTTGTAAGGTTGCTGAGGTTGGTTGGCCTTGAACTCTTGGCCTCGCCTTTGCAAGCGCCACGACATCCGGCCGGAGCCACTTTGGGCCCCCACACTATGCTCTTATGTGTGCGTAGTGTGGTTCATGGAAGTGAACTTCTGTGAGTAAAGTGTTCGACCTAGAAAATGTGCATTGTGGTCTATTCCCAGTTCTTGCACGTTTGGTTGCAAGTGTTTGAACTTCCAACTTAACGTAAAATCAAAAGTGACTGAGATTCAGACAAATCGTAATTTTATCTCTGAGATTTCCTGATAAAGTAACACATAGAAGCATAATCAAGTAATGCTTGAAAGACTCAGGAAGCGTGGAAAACAAGGGTAGGGATGGCAAAGCCCTGGTGTACTAATCATCATTAGCTCTTCTCTTTCCTTCTAATCAGAACCACCACTCAAAGTCCTTTATAAAATGCCTGCAGGTAGTTTCTACCAACTGACCACATGTGGCACTCAAAATGAAACCTATTTGCCACCCTGCCTAATTGCATGTAATGATATAATTATTCCACAAAATACTGGAAGGTCAGAAGTGAAAATGTCATGTGTTCAAGAGACATAAATAGGCCAGGTGCCATGGCTCATACCTGTAATCCCAACAATTTAGTAGGCCAAGGTGGGCAGATGATTTGAGCTCAGGAATTTGAGACCAGCCTGGGCAACATGGCAAAACCCTAGCTACGAAATATACAAAAGTTAGCCAGGTGTGGCTCACACCTGTAGTCCCAGCTATTCGGGAGGCTGAGATGGGAGGATTGGTGGGTCCCAGCAGTTCCAGGCTGCAGTGAGCTATGACTGCACCACTGCCCTCCAGCCTAGAGCAGCCTTGACAGAGCAAGACTCTGTCTAAATAAAAAAAAGAAAGAAAGAAAGAAAAGTGAACAATGTTGTGTCTTCCATCCCACTTTTGAGCACTTACATTTTTGGAGGCTGGCATTTTAAAGGCCTAGAGAAGCCCTGCAATAAGGAACTTTGTTTTCCTTAGTTAACCCAGCATGTCTCATATCTTTTAAAAAATAGAAGAAAATCCTTTAAAACATACTTTGCACAACACTTAGAATATCCTTATCCTACATATTTGAGGGCAGTCTGTACACACAGCCCCTCCGTGGGGTGGTTTCAGAATGAGATTACCATGGTATGCTCTTTTCCTCCCACATTCAACAAGCAGTTCTCTAGGACTCCCGAAGTCCTCCTGAGATTTTTGCATGTAAAAGCCAGTGTCCAGAAGCTGAGCAGCAGCTATCCGGCACCATACAGCAACAGCTATGCAGCCTTGGCCTATTGACTTCCTGCCTCCGTGAGTACAGAGGGGCTCTTTCTGCTGAGTTGTTACATATATGGCATATATTTTACTTACTCTGAATATTTAAGTGACTATGTTTGTTTTTTATAAAATTATATTCAAATATGCCCAAGCCATAATAATCTAAATGAAATCAGATAAATTGCAAGTTGCATTAGTGAAAATTAAATAACAATTAAATCATATTTTTCTGCCTGTTAAAGATCTCAAAGTTCTAATTCTCTTTGTAGAAAATGAAGGACCAAAGAAATAAAATAACTGTCAAAAGAAGTTGATTTGATTGTTTTTAAGGACCAGAGTAACTCAAATTTGATGATGACAAATAATTAGCACACAAAGAATTTTGATACATTAAATATTAGATTAAAGGGGCCTTGGTTTTGGCAAAAATCTTAAAATGATTGCTTATATGGGTTAAACAACTCTCCTTAAAATATATTTACTCTAATTACATTTTATCTCTTTGTATTCTCTTTATCTCTCTCCCTAAGAGAGATACTTACATATATAGGTATGCAAAATCTAGGTATATGTATACCTAGAAAGATAGGCCTTTGGATGTTCAGCACCTTGATTTCTTTTCATATAACCTATAAGCTATTACATAGCCTACCCTATGCCTCTCTCAGGGAATACATATATTGACCCAGATGATGGGATGCTTTATGATAATAGAATTATAGAATGACTGGATAGATAGATAGATAGATAGATAGATAGATAGATAGATAGATAGATAGATAGATAGATAGATTTGTCAATTATAAACAATAATGCTCAGGAATTATTTAACCCTTTCTTAAATTTCAACCATTACATGGGTTCTCACTTTTCTAATTTTCACACAGTTATAAAATCCCAAGTATTGCCAGTGAAAATATCAAGGCTGTGACCTCATTGCAATAATAACACAGAAGCGAAAACAGCAGGTTGCAAAGCAGACCTTATCTTTAGTTTTTACACATTTCATTCAAACCTGTGGTTGTTCTGTGCTGGAGAGTGAAAAGGCATCAGAAGGTCAGGTTTTCAAGGATCAAACTTTCTATTGTTCTTTGAATCAGAGATTGTATGTGAGTGTAGAGCTTTGCATAAGAATTAGTCCTCTTCCTTGTACCTAGTCAGCTATTTTCAGCTCAGCCTAGCAATCTTCGATTTCTTGGTTTGTAACTATGGCAATAAGATTAAATGGCATTCAGCAAAATTCATTTTACAAATTAGCTTGGGAGGTGTCCATGATTGTGATGAAGGAGCAATACAGAAATACTAGGAATCGAGAGGGAAATTAAATCGGGTTTTGTAATATTCTTCAAAATAATCCTCAAAATCATCTAGTGCCAGATGGCAGTTTGTGAGTGATGTATAGTGACTTGAAATAAAAACAATCAGATGACGGTTTGATAGACTCCTTGACTCTGCATAAGCCACCACACCTCTCCACTTGCCTCCCACCATCATACACTGTCCTCTGTCTGGGAGTGCCTGAGTGTCCGTAGCCTTGCCAGAGTCTTTGATCTGGGACTTTTTATACTAAATAACAGTCAAATCAATTTCAAACACCTTCATTACAGTACACAGCTCATTATGTTCTAGAGAAATGTTTAGCTCCAAGCCTCAGGCCACGTTATAATGAGCACAGGAGTGCACACTAGTATACACACTCTACAGTGAGGCTCCATATTTCCAGGCGACGGTGCAATCGCCACAGGTTTAAGCAAAAAGCAGGCATTCGTTTGCAGCCTTTAAAGATGGTTTCCTAAAGTTTAAAACCATTTGCCATAAAATATCGTTTTAATCTCGTTACACTATTCATGTTTCTTCTTTTCATCTGTAGTCTTTTTCAAAAAAAAATGCATATGCAGACATAGGAAAGGAGGTAGATAAATATTTTTTTCAAATTTTTAATGAGTGAATGTATATATGTGTGTGTGTAGACAAAATAATAGATATAAAAGAATAACTTTACTTAAAAACTTTTGGGGTAGATTTCCATTATTCCCATTGTTGGTTTAGGCAGAAATTCAAATGCCTCATTAAGGCAATAGTTTTATTTATATTTGATTTGCCCTTCTTACTTTGGGAAGGCAGGAAAATGAACAGAACCTCTCATAATCCCATTCTGCTCTCTAATCTTTTTGTTTTTTCAATGTCCAAGTGACCATCCATGAAGTATTTGACATTACACTTCAAATAAATGTGACACAATGTTGGTTGCCAGTGGTTTTTTTCTCTGATTAAATTATAAATTATTGCTAAAAGCCAGTAATAGGGAAATTACTTCACTAGACACATAAGACATTATCAAAATTACTTGTGTTTCTCTGTTATTGGAAATGGCTAGTGGAGTAGAAATCCTTTTTGCTGTCACAATTCATTATCATAAACTAATTGTTTATAACTCTAGATGGAAACAAGTGCGTACTGGCATATAAATAATCATAACTTGTTTTCTTGCCATCAAGGCGTAGTCTGCTTGGTATCGGAGAAAACGCAAGTGTAGCAGAGAAATTGCAATGCTTTTTTTTTTAATGAAAGGATTGTTACAAAGATAAAACAGATTTTTTAATGCCACATAAGAGAGTGATAACAATTTTCGTGTTGACCTTGAATCTCTACTTGAGAACAGGATTCAGCGGTATTTTTAGTTAGCCATGAATATCTTAGAGGGATCTCTAGGAAGAAAATACTCCTTATGTAAAAGAAGCACTTGAAGCATCATTTATAATGCAGTATGACAGCCAAGGTCTGGCACAAGGTCCTAGATTACTAAAAGCAGTTTATTATCTGCGTAATCCGGGGTCGGCAAATGGAGATGAAACAGGCCAAAGGATAACCTGAAATCAAGACTTATCCTTCAGTGCATGTCATTAGAAGCCTTGGTTTCAAGTGGCAGAGGTGATATTATCTGGAGAACAGAGAAAGTTCACCACTCATTAAGGATGCTGCTCCAAATTGGCCTATGCAGATTAGCTGGACCCATGACTTATTATCAGATGTTGAAATTAAATATGAAATGCCAGCTAACATCCACAGTAGAAAAGAGTTAGAAGGTTCATGAAACATTCTTTGCATTAAGTAAACAAAGAAAGAAAGGAATTCAGAATTATGGACAAATTTTTTGTCTTAGAAACAGATTTATCTTATAAAGTTATCTAGTATGTTTATAACATAAGGATTTGGCTGTAGAACAACATTTGAGTCACTAAAATTCATTTCATACCTAACATTTTCAGGTAGGCATAAATAAAGAATATATATACTGCAATTTCAAAGACTAAATGTTACTTTGTTTAAATTAGCTGTGCTTGATGGCATGAGCCTCTAATCTCAGTTTCTCGGGAGGCTGAGGCAGGAGAATTGCTGGCACCTGGGAGGAAGAGGTTGCAGTGAGTCGAGATCGTGCCACCGAATTCCAGCCTGGGCAATGGAGCGAGACTCCCTGTCAGAAAAAAAAGAAAAAGAAAGAAATGTTACTTTGTTTAAATTGGCTGTTTTATGCCTTGGCCTAAATGTTTTTAGGAATGAAGAACTGAATTGCTTTGAATCAGTATAAAATAAAAGATGTGTTGAAATGCACACGTGGACTTGTTTTTTAAACAGGCATTAATGATCTGTAATCAGAGAATAAATCATTAAATAACAAAGCAGTAAGGAATGTGAATTTTTAAAAGAAAGAAAAATTTGTACTGTAGAACACATATACACAGAAAACTAGATAAAGAATCCTCTGCAATTATTGAATATTATTATGAATCAAGCAAGAAATTAATATTCCTTCTTCATTAGCTGGTAGCATCTGCTCATTAGACAGCAGAAATGTTTGCAGTTTGGAAAGAAAAAGTAGACCTCCTAAATAAGTGTCAAAATGAGCTGCCTGTTACATTTCTAACCTTTTACACAGCTTTAGAATTCTATAAGCAGAAGAAAATTGCAAAGAGGTCTTGCCCTGGTACATTGCTAGTGAGAATGTAAAATGGTGCAACCACTTTGGAAAACAGCTTGGGACTTCCTAAAAATATTTAATATAGTGTTAAACATACAATCCTGCAATTTCACTATTAGGTAAATACCAAAGAAAAATGAAAATATATGTCCACACAAAAATTTATACATGAATATTCATGGAATCGTTATTCATAAGA
This sequence comes from Saguinus oedipus, assembly GCA_031835075.1. Lineage (NCBI taxonomy): Eukaryota > Metazoa > Chordata > Mammalia > Primates > Cebidae > Saguinus > Saguinus oedipus. The sequence continues at coordinate 181,660,719 of CM063170.1, read as the reverse complement.
TTCAAAAAGAGGGAACAACCAAAATGTCAATCAATGGATGAAAAGGTATATAAAATGTGTTATATTCATACAATGGAATAGTATTCAGCAATACAAAGAAATGAAGTGCTGCTACAACATCAATGAACCTTGAAAATATTCTATGTGAAAGAAACCAGTCATAAAAGACCACATTATTGCATGCTTCTGTATGAAAGATCCAATAGACAAATCTATCGAGACAGAAGGTAGATTTGTGGCTGCTTAGGGCTGGTGGTGGAGTGGGGAGAATGGGGAGTGTCAGCAAATGGGTCCTGGGCTTCCCTGATGTTTCAAGATTGATTATGGTAATCATTGCACAAATTCATAAATATACTAAAAACCACTGAGTCCATTGAGTCCCATACTTTAAACAAATGAATTTTATGGCATGTAAATTATATCTCAATAAAGCTGTTTTTTTATAAAAAGACATATTTCAACCAGCTCAGGAACAGGATGTTTAAATAGCCAGGAAGCTGCTGCCGAAAATAAGCAAGAAGACGCAAATAAAAGCCTGATTTTCAGCCATGCGCGGTGGATCACGCCTGTAATCCCAGCACTTTGGGAGGCTGAGGCCGGTGGATTGCCTGAGCTCAGGAGTTCGAAACCAGTCTGGGGAACACGGTGAAAACCCATTTCTACTAAAAATACAAAAAATTAGTCTGGCGTGGCAGCGTATGCCTGTAATCCCAGCTACTCGGGAGACTGAGAGAGGAGAATCACTTGAACCCAGGAGGCAGAGGTTGCAGTGAGTCAAGATCGCGCCACTGCACTCCAGCCTGGGCAATAGAATGACTCTGTCTCAAAGAAAATAAAGAGATGGCCTAATTTTCATCCCTGGTTGTTTTTCTCTCTTAAGTATTTCTTTTGTTAGCAGTAGAGCTGGTTAGCCTATATATTCTTTCTTTCTCTCTCTCTTTAAGTTAGAAAACAATACTCAGACAAAAACCCAAGGTTTACTGGGATAGGGAATATCAATAGCTGGTGAAAATGTTGGCTGTCCCACTTCTTTTAATTTGTGAATGTCCTGACTGTATCACACAAAGCCCACCTCGGATGAAAGGGGAATATCTAGTTGTAACAGGAGCCTGTGTATAAGGTTTACTCTCCCTTCTGTTTGGTACAAGGAGAACAATGCCCAATCTGAGTCATTACTTAGCTGACAATAGAGCACATCAGAAAGAGCCCATGCTTATCTGTGGTTGAGAAGACTCATCCATAGTTCTTTTTAACCTAAGCCATTTTAATCCCCTTTTAACTTTTTTAATCAGTAAGAAGGGAAGCTCTCCTGTTAAATTGAGGGAGCAACATTCCTAGTGTGACTGAATACCACAAAGCCAGAATTTCCACCTGTCCTTGAAAAAAGATAGGTGTAATCTGCTCCTGGCTGCAGTGGGAAAGAAGTTTTTGTTGTACTGTCTTGTTTTGTGTGTGTGTGTGTGTGTGTGTGTGTGTTTAAATTCTTTCCTCATGGGACAAACGTCATCCATTCCATTCATACAAAAGGTTTCCCAGGAAACTTCTTTTCAGAGCTAGGAGATGGATTGAGAGATGCAAACTGAGACCTTGGGGGAATGTTAATGAAGAGCATGAATATCTCTGCCTTGCTGTAGGACTTGCACATTGACAATAGCCAGGAATATCACTTAACAGTAGTGAAGACTGTTTCCTTGGAATTCCGCAGTATGGGTGACTTGAATAGAAGAGTTAAACACTGCTTTATCATTTGGGCCAAGAAATGTCTGTTCTCACCTGTGCACATGGAGATTTCAGTCTATCTCTTCCCACTCTTTTTCTCTGGGAGTCATGTAAATCTTTATTTGCTCCTTCCAACTAACCTATAGGAAAGGGAATTACACCACTCCTCTTCTGTACCCACCCTACTTACCCACCTCTAAGTGTTCCGATGCCTGGTTTAAAAAATTAAGGTCGAATATCAAATAGTCATTGTCAACTGGTTCTTCAGAGTTCCTTGAGTCAATCTTTAAAAAAGTAAGGATTAATTTTTAAGGATTAATTTCAATAACACACAGTAGTTTTTATTTGCTGTGAAATTCTGATTATAATGATATTTGAGGTTCTCCTTTTCCCTGAAGAAAAAGAAATCTTATATGATGTCTGAAAATCTAAATAATATTTTCAATTTATATTTTCTAATACTGAATGATAATGATAAAAATATTTTATATTTGGGTAGCCATTCACAAAGCACCCTCATATTCCTTGTCTCTACCAACAGTTATTGTAAGTCCAAAGATGTAGTTGTTTTATATATAAAGAAGGAGCCTAGGGAAAGCAAAATGCTCATCCGAAGACCCAAAAGTAGTAATAGGAAAAGCTAAGATCATAACGCATGTCTCTAAACCCAATCTGCCTCGCTCAGTGAATAAACGTCAAACCTAATCCTTCCTAAATGAAGCCTTGAGTCCCTCTCTCAACGATAAAATCAGCCCTGTGTTACACAAAAAGTACATCAACAATTTAGTAAACAGGATTTGTTTATTTGTAAAGTTGTCAAGAATAAATGTTGGAATTAAGAAAGAATAAAAATGTGATGTTCACAAAGGGCTAGAGGGTCATCTGTCAAGAAGGCTCATTGTCACCTGTCAAGAAGGCTCATTGGGCTGGTTTCTCTGTTCACGGTCAAACACATGATCAATGCACACAGATAAAATGTCATGTCTCCCATAAAGCCTCCACAATTTTGCAGCCAGAAGTCGTGACTCCTCCCATGGACTCTACATCTCCTTTCCTTATTTGACATGCTGCTGATCATTTCAAAGGCAAGTTGCACGGTATCTTGGAAAGAGCACTGGATTTGGAGCAAGAGAATTTGAGTTTCAGCTCTGATCTTGGGCAAGTCACTTAAGGTGGCTGCATTTCTGAAAGAAGAGATAGATATAACAGCATTGCTATAAGGGTTAAAATAGCTAATACTTCAAAAACTGTTGGCAAATAGTAAGTAACCAATAAATGTTAGTTATTATTTTTATTGATCTAACATACCCATTTGATAAATAACAAACAGGCATAGACAAAAGAAAAGGCTTACTCAAAGGCAAAGGTATATAATTAATAATAATACCCAACTAGTAGGACTATTGTGAGGATTATGTGTACGTGACTTGTGCCTTGCAAAATGTAGGTAATTTGTGTAGATAGGCTAACATACCATTTTGGTTGAATGCCCTTGAAGGTAAGAGCAGTACCTCTTATTTTGTTCCTTACCCAGAGCGTTGATGAGGACTTCTGCAGAGTTAGTGCTAAATAAATGTTAACTGAATTAATTTCATCTATATAAAACATGAGACATTTTATCCCAAGGTTACAGATGATCTAATTTATTAACTTTTTCAAATCTGTGCTTCTACAGATTCAACTTGGACCTACTTTTTCCTTATAATATCAACAAAACACCATTGATTATAGATTTAGTAACCCGATTGGCCTGCCTTCTGGAGTAGAAAATCTTTGGACCACTTAGAGCACTTCAGCTGCTAAGAAAGCTGTTTTTCCACTGTCAGTTGGGTCTAACCATCTAATTCTCAAGCATTCATTTAGGTGTAGTATGCATTTCTTTTTCCAGAAGTTCATTTCCATCAAGTGTAGATGGCCGAAGTTAGTACAAGGTGAAACTCCTCAGCCATAAATACCATTCTGAATTACAGGCCTTCTATATTTGCAACACATCAATTTCTTCCAAAAATCTATGGCTCACCTCCTTTATTTGTTAGCCAAGACATTTTACCTGTTCATGACAGCCCTCAGTTGAAAGTTTTCCAATTGGCCTTGCTAGGAAAAGGGGATGTACAGGTTCCAGTGGATTCGTGCCGGTCTCCAATACACATTTTCTCAGAAGCGTCTTTGTTGGTAATATCAATTAGGGGTGAGACAAAAACAGAAAGGCTTGGGAAATGCAACAGGTGTTTTGCTCCTTAAGTTAGGTTCTGATAGTAGAATTAACAGCCATGGTCAAGGCCGGGCGCAGTGGCTCATGCCTGTAATCCCAGCACTTTGATAGGCAAAGTCAGGTGGATCACGAGGTCAGGAGTTCGAGACCAGCCTGGCCAACATGGTGAAACCCCGCCTCTACTAAAAATACAAAAAAAATTAGCTGGGCATGGTGGAGCCTGTAATCCCAGATACTTTGGAGGCTGAGGCAGGGGAATCGCTTGAACACGGGAGGCGGAGGTTGTGGTAAGCAGAGATCGTGCCATTGCACTCTAGCCTGGGTGACAGAGCAAGACTCCATCTCAAAAAAAGCCTTGGTTGGGAAGGTGTGGGTGAGCTGATATTGCTCTTCTTTTAAGCTGATATTACTTGTTCCTTTTGCATATCTGAATATAGATGAAAATTTATCTTAAAACTTCTTTAAAAGCCATAATTTTGTCCAGGAGTAAAGTCAACTTCAGGATACCTATACTGAGTATTATACAAGTTTCAGACTCAATATTCTTTGTGGTTGAGAATGAAATTTTAGATTTTTACTGCATCATACTTTTTCATTATCGGAGTTGCCCCAGCATCTTGAAGCAATGGTCTTTCACAATTTAAACACTAGAGCCAACACCTTAGATAGGTCAACTAGAATTTGGATACATATGAATAAACTGAAAACATGACTTTGAGGTGCTGGAAGAAGTTAGAAACATTAATTCAATTTTCCGATGTAAAAAAAACACTATTTTTTAAGTTTCATACTCTAGTCTGTCTTAAAAATGATTCTAGGAGCACAATGCCAAATTATGGGCATCCAAGGACACTGGCTAGACAAAAAAGAAGAAAACTAGGTGAGCAATGAACCTTATTAGCATGTGTCCTCTCAGGCTGATGATTGTCATTAGGCTGCTGGTGAATGACATCATTTTCTCTAAGAGGCAGTCAGCTCGAAAATGTCAACTATCTCCGTTAATTAATTCTTGTAGCTGCTTTATGTTGCCTTCTGCTCCTTGAGAAAAGAAATGGACCTATTTCATTTTGGGGATCTGTCAGACATGTTGCTGTTTTAAATATTACATTTTAAGCCCAATCCAATCTGAACATATTTTGTTTTGGGAAGCCTGTTGAAAAAAAAAAATTGACTTCAATAAAGTAAAAGTTCAAGGTGCAAAACTCTGTAATCCCTTTTTTGGTGCAAATTGCTTTCATTTTATAATGTTATTTTTTCTTTCAAAGGATTCTATAGTGTGAAATTGTAGGAAGACTTATACCCTGGTGTTGCTAAAAAATAGTCATAGACAGAAGTAAAGAGGAGAACAGGAAGCGTGATGGGTTTGAGGGGACAGATATTATCATTGCAAAACACAATTCAGTCAAAAGTTCTTGCCTCTCAATGTAGTTCTTTTTCACTTCATCAGACATATCAGAAAAAATAGGATCATTTATTAATTTATTTAATGAACTTTATTGAATGTCTATATTTTTGCAGATTCTGTCCTGGAAAATAGAAAAGCAAAATGAATTAGATACTTCCCACCTTTAAGAGAGCCCCACATTCAGTGGGGGAGAGAGACATGTAAAGGGAAATATTGAATTAGTTTGAAAATTCCATTAGAGAAAGAGACTCAGATATTTCTGAGAGTGGATTTTTAAAACAGATTATGTGTGTTCACATACACACCCACACAATCCTGCATGTAGAGGTGAGTGAGAGAAGACAGAAAGGAAAGGCAGAAAGCTGTCTCAAAAAAATAACTACAAGCCAGGGGGCAACAGCTCATACCTGTAATCCCAGCACTTTGGAAGGTTGAGGCAGGAGGATGACTTGAGCCCGAGAACTTGAGACTAGCCTCAGCAACATAGTGAGACCTTGTCTCTACTAAAAATTTAAAAATTAACCAAACATGGTGGCGCCTATCTGTAGTCACAGCTACTCAGGTTGAGGCAGGAGGATCTCCTGAGCCCTGGAGTTTGAGACTGTAGTGAGCTATGATTACACCACTGTACTCCAGCCTGGGCAACAGAGCAAGACCCTATCTCAAATAAATAAATAAGTAAATACATACATATCAGGACAACTTTCACTAGTGACTGAAGCACTGGTTGTGATATCAGAAGCACTAGAAGGAGCTCAGCAATCCCTCGAAATAGCTTTCTTGTCTACTGTCTAATGTGTAGAATACTTTAAACTGAAAACAAACACAGTACTTTAAGCCTACTGCTAGACTTGAAAACTGGGAGATGTAAACCATTGATCTAAATAAACACAAAGATATGTAATGGACTGATACTACATTGTCTTTCTGACAGTAAGTTTGAAGGGAGGTGATTGTATTAAAAAGCATCATGCCTAAGTGATAGGAAATGAGCAAACTGAGGGCTAGAAAAAGAATGTGCTTCCTTTCATATTTTTATTTTAAATTGAATTTTCATTTACATGCAGTGAAATGCACAGATCTTAAATGTTACAGTTTGATGTTTTCTCAAATGCAGACACTCATATAGCACACACTGCTGTCAAGTCACAAAATATTTCCATCATCCCAAAGAGCTTCCTCCAGTCCTTGCCAATCTCCACAGCCCTCCCAGCCAAAGGCCATCATTGTACTACTGATGTTTGTCACCAGAGATCAGCATTGCCTATGTCCTTCAGTTTTACATAAATACAAATACGCTAGAGGCGCTCTTGTTTCTGACATCTTTCATGCAGCACAATACATCTATGTCTTCTGAAAACCGGTTGTTGGTTCTCTTCTATTGCTGAGTAGTATTCCATTGCATGCATATGCCACAGCCTATTTATCCAGACTATGTTGATGGACATCTGGGTTATTTGCAGTTTTCAAATTTGCTATTATGAACAAAACTACTATGAACATATTTGTACAAGTCTTTTTGTAGATATATGTGTTCATTTCTGTTGAGTAACACCTAAAGGTAGAATTTCTGGGCTATAAGGTAAACATGGGTTTAACATTTTTAGGGGGAATTAATCATGAAAGTAGGAGAATATTCAAATTCCAATTTGCAGGATGAAACAGAGAAGAAAATAAAGGATATGCAGCCTGTGGAAGGAGAATGAGTAGAAGAAGGGGACAGGGAAGTGCCTGTGGAATTTGGGAAGTGGAATAGTCAATATAAATCATAAGGTGCACAGAGGATTTCTATTTAGCAGACAGCTTCTGGGACGTTTCCAAAGTCTGCGTTATTGTTAGCAGAGTGTATAAAGTCTGAAATAATTACTGGAACTTCTGAAAGTGTTACTAAGCTTTTCAGAAAATGCCATTGTTTCTGGGAAGCCTAAGAATAAAATCCTACCTCTTGTCCAAATGTCTGTTTCCAGTAGACCTGATTTGGTAGAAAAGATGTCCAACTGGATATTGGTCCAACCATCGTCATCAGACATTATTTCCCTTGCATCTTAAGATCAGGATCTTAATTAGAACAGGTCTTTCCCTGGTTGGATCGAGGTTCAACTGCTTTGATGGTATAAGCCACTTCTCTGTCCACCCTTTGCACATTTAGGTCTATACCTAAGAGCTTTGAGGTAAGGGATGTAGGTAAGATGGATTGGCTTCCTAGCTGGAAGTTCATACCATTCAAATACTACCAGATTTCTGTCTTGCCAAAGCCACCTTTAAGTTTTTAAATTAATTTTTGTAATGGGCTGAGATTCATATATATTACCTTTGATCATCAAAAAGTAAAATGAAATCTGAGTACAGTGGGGCACACCTGTAGTCCCAGTTATTGGGAAGGCTGAGGTAAAAGGTCTCTTGATCCAAGAATTTTGAGGCTGTGCATATGATCACATCAGTGAATAACCACTGTACTCCAGCCTGGCCGATATAGCAAGATCACATCTCTTTAAAAAAAGGTGGGAAAATAAAAGGTTGTTAAATAATTCCATCTGCTCTGTTCTTGTTAACCCAACATATGGTTCATAATTAAGAATTGGTAGCTGAGGCTGGGCATGGTGTCTCACACCTGTAATCTCAGCATTTTGGGGAGGCCGAGGCAGGTGGATCACTTGAGGCCAGGAGTTTAAAACCAGCCTGGCCGACATGATAAAATTCTGTCTCTACTAGAAATACAAAAATTAGCTGGGCGTGGTGGCACACACCTGTAGTCCCAGCTACTGGGAGAATGAGGCATGAGAACTGCTTGAACCTGGGAGGCAGACGTTGTGGTGAGCCAAGATCATGCCACTGCACTCCAGTCTGGATTAGACTCTGTTGCAAAAGGTAAAGAATTGGTAACTGAGATTTCTAGCCCCATTTTCCTTGATTATATTAACTACTCTCCAAGAAAATAGATTTCCAAACCACAAATTCTCCTGAAAAGAGCCCTAACTCTCTGGAAAGATATACAATATTCGTAAAATTTAAATATAACACAATGACAACAATAATACATACATATACACACACACTCTTATCCTAGGAATCTCTGAAACAGTGGACAGCCAACAACTGATCACGTGAAGAGAAGTTTGAGTGCCACTCTCACCTCTTTCCTACAAAGGGATCTACCTGTGTACAGAACTTTATAAAGCTATTCAAACATAGGATCAAGCAGCCTGGGCTAGGTTACTTTGCAGAAAAAAAAAAATCAGTGACCTATAATAATACATAAAAACAGAGGCTATTTCCTGCTCACATGAGTCACCTACATTAGAGTGTTGTTGAAAGGATAAGGGATTAGGAGCCTTGGGACCAGTGTTTCCACCACCAGCCATGTGTCCTGGATCAAGGCACTTAACTTCTCTGAACCATAAAATAATTAAATTTTACCAGATTATCTCTAAGACCTTTCCCAACACTGAAATTTTGAAGCAAATAAAGAAAAATCACCAAATTACAAGATCACTTTTCAAATAGGCACGGAACCACAATTTGGCTGCTCCAATTATTTTGGTCATCTCCATGATCAATAATGTTCCCAGCAGTCTAATCGATTATACCACTAGCTGTGTGGATCATTAAGGTGACTATGACACTCTGGCTGACTGTGCATGTTCCATTCCAGCCTGTGTATTCAGCCAAGATTAAAAGATAAAATGTCCAAGTGTCCCTTTAACTAGGGGTCTTTTTTCTCATGTTGTAGTTTTTAATCCATTTTATTTGTCAAATGGAAATAAATAAAGAGGCCACATAAGTAAAACTGAGCTAAGAATGTGGAGTCAATACTCAGTGTTGTAGTCTTGAAAAAATTCAACAAGAATTTACTTAGAACTTCCTACCTGGTAGACACTGTACTAGGTACAGGAAAAACCAACTAAGACCCTTATTCTGCCCCTCAGGTACTCACAATCTACAATGTAGGTCAGTAAAGAAAGAAATAACTATACTGGAATATGGTAAGTGTTGTAATAAATAAATTCCCTCCTTAACTGGTCTCTTTCAGTCTTCTGTCTTTCCTTACCGATACTTTTTTTTTTTAAGAAGGAGTTTCATTCTTGTTGACCAGGCTGGAGTGCAATGGCATGATCTTGGCTCACTACAATGTCTGTCTCCCAGATTCAAGCAATTCTTCTGCCTCGGCCTCCCAAGTAGCTGGGATTATAGGCATATACCAACATGCCTGGCTAATTTTTGCATTTTTAGTAGAGACAGTGTTTCACCATATTAGTCAGGCTGGTCTCGAACTCCTGACCTCATGTGATCTGCCCATCTTGGCCTCCCAAAGTCATGGGATTACAGACTTGAGTCACTGCACCTGACCATTACAGCTGATTCTTGAACTTTACCCTCTAATGAACTCCAAACTTATGTAACCAGATGACTGATTGCATGATATCTCCATTCAGATGTCTAAAAGAGCTCTCAAACTCAACATCCCTCCAAAATAGAACTCTTGATTTTTCACTCCCCAAATTAGCTCCACCCTAAGACTTGCCATCTCTCGAAATAACATCTCCATCTACACAGTGTTTCAAGTCCCTCAGGGTCACCTTTGATTCATCGTTTCCTTCACTCTATGTCTAATTTTTCATTTTCCCACTGGTTTTGCTCCACTTCCTTTTCTGAATCTATTCACAAATTTACATGTTCACAACAACAATCCTAGCCCATGCTCATATTTCCTCTCTTCTGGTTCATTGCAATAGTTTCCTACCTGCTTCCATTCTTCCTTTCCTTCTTTACCTAACAGCCAGATTCATCTTTTTAAAATGGCATTCAGGTTGTATTAGCCCCTTTCATACCTGCATTGGCTTCACATTGAAGTTACACTAAAATCCAAATTTCCTATCAGGGCCTGTGACTCCCTATGTGTGCTGGGCCCTGCCTATTTCTCCACACTCTCGTCTTGCAGATGCCACCTTATTCACTTTGGTCTAGCTTCAAGGCCTTCTTTCTGATATTTGACTAAGTCAAGCATGTTCTTCTCACAAGATTTTTGCAGTTGCTATTAGGTTGGGGCGAACATAATTGCAATTTTCGCTCTTTAAAAGTAATGCCATTACTTTTAAAAGTAATATAGAAATAACATTATTTTGCTATCTATATTGGCTGTTCATTTCTCTTAAAATAATGAATTAGTAACTGATGCTTCCATTTGTTATAACTTCCTGAAATAGTCCTTTTGCTTTCTCAGAATTTAGAACACAGGTAAGTTGGATAACTATCAATAAACACAAAACTCTAGGAGAAAATATTTGCAAAAGACATATCTGTAAAGCACTGTTACTCAAAATATGCAAAAAAAAAATTCTTAAAACTAAACAGTAAGAAAATGAACAACACAAATGGGCAAAAGATTTAAACAGACACCTCACCAAAGGTGATATACAAATGGCAATCAAATGTCATGCATCATTAGGAAACTGCAAATTAAAACAACAAGGAGATACCACTATCCATCGACACCAAGTTCTGGTGAGGATGTGGAGTAACATGAACTCTCATTCATTGCTGGTGGGAATGCAAATGGTACAATTTCTCACAAAGCTAAATGTATTCTTACTATATGATACAGATATGATGCTCCTGGGTATTTAACCGAAGTAGTTGAAAATGGACTTACATCCATACAAAAACCTGCACACCAAGGTTTATACTAGTTTTATTCATAATTGCCATTTATTAAGGCAATCAAAATGTCCTTCAGTAGGTGAATAGACTTTTTTAAAAAAAAGCTGTAATACATTCATACAAAGGAATATCATTCATCTGGTTTTTTATTTTAAATGAGCTAGCAAGCCACAAAAAGATATGAAGTGATGCATGTTGCTAAGTGAAAGAAACCAGTCTGAAAAGGCTACATCCTGTATGATTCTAATAATATTACACTCTGGAGAAGGCAAAACTATAGCGATGGTAAAAAGATCAGTGGTTGCCACGGGGGAGGAGAGAGGGATAGGTAATATGTGGAGTAAAAGGGTTTTTTTGGACAGTGAAACTATTCTTTATAATTTTGTAATAGTGAATCTGCAACATTAAATACTTGACAAAATCCTTATGTGTTTAGAACATGAAGAGTGAGCTCTAAACTATAGACTTCAGCTAATAATGAATAGTATTGGTTCATCCATTGTAACAAGTGTACTACACTAATGCAAGATGTTAATAATAGGGGGAAATGAGGGTTGGGGGAAGGAAGAAAAGTATATGCAAACTGCCTTCTGCTCAATTTTTCCATAAACCTAAAACAGTGCTAAATAATGAAGTCTATTATAGAAAAACACACACACACACAATTTTTTTTTAATGGCAGAACTCCAGGCCAGGTGTGGTGGTTCAAGACTGTAATCCTTGCACTTTTGGAGGCTGAGGTAGGTGGATCCCTTGGAGTCAGAAGTTCGAGACCAGCCTGGCCAACATGGGAAAATCCTCTCTCTGCTAAAAATAGAAAAATTAGCCAGGTGTTACGGTGCATGCCTGTAATCCTCGGGAGGCTGAGGCAGGAGAATCGCTTGAACCCGAGAGGTGGAGGTTGTAGTGAGCCAAGATCACTCCATTGCACTCCAGCCTGAGCAACAGAGTAAGACTTGGTCTCAAAAAAAGGCAGAATTCCAAAATGCTGAAGAACTTCTTGTCTATTAGAGGAAATGTAGGAGTGGAGGGCAAGTGGACGGAAAGAACTGCGGACTTGAACTAAACTTGAAGACCTGCCTTAGCAAAATTGGGGGACCAACATATTAGCCTCTAAACTGGACACACCCAAGCTTCAGGTTTGACTCTGTCACAACCCTGCTGTGCTACCATGAACGTGCTTTGGAACCTCTCTCCCAGATTTAGTTTCCTCCTTTAAAAATGGGGATAGTAAAAGCACTTTTCAAGGGCTTCTGTAAGAATCAAGTCAGATAATGCATGTAAAGCAGGCAGCATAGTGTCTGGCACATTAAAGGATGTCAATATTTAAATACTATTATTAGTTATCGGTTCAAATCACTTAAACATTTTAAACCTGTTGATAGGTAAGAATCAAGAAAAATAAGTTCACAAAGTACTACGTAAATTGCTTTATCTTGACTCCAGGTCACCGGCAGGGGATACTTCTGTTTACTGTCGTGATAACTTGTCTGTTCCAATCAGATGCGTCTTTCCTGACCTTGGGCCTCTTTATCAGCAATACTTACAATCTGCACTTCTGTCAGGAGGACTATTCCTTTCCATATCAGCCAAGTCCTGCCAGTTTATAAAAGACTCACTGCGAATGACTTAGGTCCTTTTTCAAGCTACATCAATCAACTCTTCCAGACCACACTTGTATTCACTAATAAAATATTCCCACAATGCACTAAAGAGTAGCTTGGGTCAGTCACCATCACATTTCATACTTATTCCCACAGAGTAAAGAATTTGTATATTTGGAAAATACAGCATTATTTTATGCCATTGATAATCAATGGCATAAAATAGTTAGAAAAATTCCTTTTCTATGAATGCATGCCCAACTTTCTTCCATTACAGTGTGTTACTCATTTTTTAAAATAAATTAATTTCAGAATAATCATCTTTGTCTATAATCAAAGTTGCCAATTACCAACAACTTCTTATGTCTAAAAGAAAAATTAAAATAAAAAATAAAATCTGATTTCAGAAACACCCAGACTTAAGCACATGATGTGACTCATTTCCTGCCTCTAGAGAAATAGAAAGAATAGATTCATTGAAGTAGGGGAACAAAAGGCAGAAGGCCCCTAAGGTTCAAAAAGGAGGACATTTTAAGGAAGAGAGAAACAAGACATCTATAAAATAGGATTTGCTTACGTTTGGTTTTTTTATTCTTTTTGAGACAGGGTCTTTCTCTGTCTCAGAGGCTGCATTCCAGCCTCGCTGGATAGACTGAAGAGCAGTGGTGCAATCATAGCTCGCCCCCACCTCCAACTCCTGGCTCAAGGGATCCTCCTGCCTCATAAGTAGCTGAGATTACAGGCACCACCATGCCTGGCTAATAAAACAGAGTTTTAAATATAGCAATAGACCATAATATGTAGGTTTAATGACTGTGTCATATCGCCTTGGAACTACATATTTATAATGGTTGTTTAGAGAGAATTTTGGAGCCAAACAAACTTTCTAGAGAAGATTTTTTGTATTGATGTGGCTGAATTTTCTAAGACAGATAAGTAACCAACACTAATTGAATTAATTAAAACATTCTGATGAATATGAAGTTTGGTCTAAATAAAATTGAAAGGACTGACTGGTCTGTAATTACATCTGTGCCATTTTTAACCACTAATCATACTTTCTCCCAATCTTACCATAATCATGAAAATTCTCAGCCCTTTAAAAAATATTTTTTATTTAGAAAATCATATGCAGTAGTTTTCTAATGGGATCAGCTTAGTCACCCTATCGAAAACAACTAATTAACTTCCTATGTCACTGATTATAAATAGCATCCCAAACTAATTATTACCATCTACTCCCAAATTTACTATCTTATTTCCTCTTCCACGACATGAAAGACTTCATTGGAAATGTGTGAGTCTTATCATGGGCTCTGAGTCATTTATCACCAAGAAGTGTGGCTTATGTGATCAACCAGCCTCAACAGGCATTGGATTCGCCACAGGAAGTAGGTATGGACTTTCATCCCCCGGACTTATCATTACCTAATAAGGCAGGAAAAAAAATTCTTCAAAAATTAAAAATCTAGATAGAAGTATTCTAAATAATATTTCTTTATATAAGATTTAGATCATATTATCTCTTTAAATTATTCTGATTGAGGCCAGATATGGTAGTTTACACCCATAATCCCAGCATTTTTGGAGGCCAAGGCAGGTGGATTGCCTCAGGTCAGGCGTTTGAGACCAGCCTGGCCAACATGGAAAAATGCTGTTTCCACTAAAAATGGAACAATTAGCTGGGTGTGGTGGTGGGCACCTATAATCCTAGCTACTCAGAAGGCTGAGTCAGGAGAATCACTTGAACCTGGGAGACAGATGTTGCAGTGAGCCAAAATCAGGCCACTGCACTCCAGCCTGGGTGACAAAGCGAATCTTCGTCTCAAAAACGAGAAAAAAAAATGACTCTGATTGATGTATTCTATAATATATGAATATCACATAAAACATTTGAAAACCATTGATAAAAATAAATTTATTCAAATTCTTAATCTATTTGTCTAAGAAAAGTACAAAAATTGAGAGGACATTCCAAATGCTTATACATCCATTGCCTTAAGAACAAAAAATACAAATAGTATTTAAGAACTAATATTGAGAGTTGTATCTTAGCTTTTAGCTAAGGCTACTCTTGGTACAGATGGACAAATATATGTGCCATTGTCCCACTGTTTATTTTTCAAATATCAGAGCACAGCATCCAGGATTATTTAATTGTTACAGCCACCCTTCTTGGACAAATGCTGTGGCTACTGGACAGAATAATCCAGTGAGTACCTTATGAATTAAGTTTAAATAGAAAAAAATTGGGGGTGAGTATGTTGGCTTCTAAAAGGAGAAGTAAATGAATGCAAGAAAGTAGAGCCCAAAGTTCTGAAAATCTATAGACTCAAAAGTAAAAAGGTCCATGAACCCAGCTGGGGTAAACAAAGCCCAAAGTCATAGCAAACAATAAAAAAAAAACAGGAAAAAAAGAATCTGGTCAGAAAGTATTAAACTAGCAAACAGAGTTATATGGTCCAAATCAGATTTTTGCATCACAGCAGTTTCTCACCATATTGCCATAAAACTCCTGAAATTGAGTGCCTAATATATGCCAGACCCTGGGGAACAGAGGTAATCAAGACGAAGTCCTTGCCCACATGGAATCTATATTCTAGTCTTAAAAAACAGATAAGCAAAGGAAATAAATAAAGTAATATGATTTTAGAAAATGAAACATGCTATAGAGAAAATAAGGCAAAGTAAAAGAGTGATGGAAGATAAGTAGAACTGAGCAGTGTGGAAATATCAAGCAACATTTAAAAAGAAACCTCCATCAACCATTCAGTGCTCCTTCCCACAGACACGTTCGAATGACAAGGCCAGAGTTCCCTACCGGTGGTACATGAGACGATTTTAAATGGTTTATAGATGAACTTTAAAAAATTTAAATAGTCATGTATATACTTTGTTTTCTCTTTTAAATAGCAAGGTATACCAAATTTCTACTTAAGATAATAATAACAAAATGTTAATAAGTTTGCTTAAACACAAAACAAGGATTTAAAGAAAATTATTAAGTGAATAGTAATGTATGTAATAAGCAGAAATGGGAAAATCATGAAAGTAATGAGTAGCTGAATAAATCAGTTGAGTTAATTGCATTAATTATAATTAATATCACCAAATTGGAATCTGCTGCTAGTGTTGGTAACCCAACAGGAATGCCCTTCTCTTTCTTCAGTTCAAGAGAAAGATAAAGAAATGTTGACATTCACTAATTGAAAGGAGCTAAGGCTTCTTCATGGACTTGAAAAGTTCATTCAAAACTCATTCTACCCTATTTAAAAGTTGCATGATTCAATCTCACTCCCTTATTAAGCTGTTCAGCCACACCTTCACTTCCACAGCTTTGCTATGAACAATCATGGTCATTGTCTTATTCAATTAAACTGTAAGTTCTTCAAGGACAGTGACCAAATCTTACATTATTATATATTTATTTTATGCCTTGACACAGTGTTAATTCTAGAATCGAAGTTAAATGAATATTTGCTAAGTGAACAAACTGATTAACATAATTTTATGTTTTTGAACTCTGTTTCAGGCTAAATAGAAGTGATTTTGCAGAGCTGAGACAATATCTCTTATCACTAATCAGTATCATTTTTGGAAAAGCACTAATATAAGTGTGTCAGTGCTGTAAAAGAAGAAGAAGAAGAAGAAGAAGAAGAACAAGAAGAAGAACAAGAAGAAGAAGAAGAAGAAGAAGAAGAAGAAGAAGAAGAAGAAGAAGAAGAAGAAGAAGAAGAACAGAAAAATGATGAATGGCGGTGAGCTGAGATTGCACCACTTCACTCCAGCCTGGGTGACAGAGCAAGACTCTGTCTCAAAAAAAAAAAAGAAAAAAAAAACTGAGCAAATAAAGGCAGATTTTCAATGTAAAAAAAAAGCTATGAATATCTTAGTTAAATGTTTTAGATGGGAATAGGCTCACAAGAAGTGAAGTAGAAATTGGTCAGTGTAATTGAACCCTGAACTGAGTATTTAAAGAGAGTTTCAGCCAGGAGATAGAATTCTGATACCTGAGGTCAGGCAAGAGATAGTTTCAGAACACTCTTCATCCTAAAGGTCAACATGTTGTAATGGAGTGTCCCACTAAAATGAGCCTAATAACTGGTGGCAGATTCCCCAGTGACGATAAGTATATTACTACTATACCTTCCAGCAGTAATAATAACCACAAACCTTTAGCGAGTATCTTACTAATCTTAAACTGATAGCAGACAAGCTTTCTTCTGAGGCTTTTATGTGCATAATTTAGGTTAAAGTTCATGATAACCTGTGAGACAAGTACTGCTATAATCCCAATTTGTGGAAGCATAAAGAAATTAAATAACTTGCCAAGGTCAAATAACTGGCGAGTAGAATAAGCAGGATTTGAACTCAAGTTCTTTTGTCCACAGTCACTATATCCTAGGCAATTTATAGGGATAAAAATGAAAGGACAGAGATTAACTTACCAGAATGTGGTACAAGGAATAAGGCAGAAATTCACATATCAGACTTACAAATTTTTCTTCTGATGTAGATTAGAAACTAGCCCTGGAGTCTTAGACAAAGCTAATTAGGCACTGATGAAGGTAAGACACAATGACCGAGAACCATAGAAGTCTTAAGCCATATACATCATAAAATGCTGAAGAAGTCACTTAGTGATTACCAATAAGTGCTGCAACTTTCAGAAATAGAGTATACAAACTTAAAACATTCAGCCAGCAGAACGAGTAAAAGAAAATCAGGAGTTTTCTCATCAAAGTCAAAAGTAAGACACAAATTACTACAATCACTCTCCTTAATTAACACTGTTAATTAACTTTGGAAGTATTAGCCAAAGCAAGTAAGCAAGAAAACAAAACAATAGCCAAAAAAAATAGTATGCATATAAGAAGCAGGGAGACAGAATTTGTATCATATTATGAAATTGTATGATTATATCCTCAAATCTGGTATATAATAATACAGTTTCTTATGACACAAATTCTGTATCTCCCTGCTTCTTATCTCAGTACCACCTGAGGCTACCTAATTTCAACGTCTCATTTGTCTCTGACCCTGTATTTGCAGAGTCTGAGGTGGCCCTTAGTTGACCTGTACTAAAGCAGCCATGCACATGCTTTGTGATAACTAGGAGTGATCCCTGGTCTCCAGCCAGCCTGAATAAAAAGAATATGCTGTATAGTCAGTCTCTAATCTAAATGAAATATAATTACATCTGAAAAGGCAATCTGTCATTTGATTAGCTCATTCATCAAAACAATATTTGCTAAAAGCAATTCATCCTTTACCATATCACCCAAAAGAAATTGTCCTGTTTCACTATTTACTTTTAATTACAGGCTTTAATATGCAAATGTAGAAACATGGGGAGCTTTATTAGTCCCATTTCTAGCTCAGAATTATTATATTCCTGAGTTTTATTCTAGTAATAATTCTAAAATTAGATTGCTTGATAACAATAATGAATGTGCCTTTCTTCTTAACACAGGTTAGTAATCTTAAACTGATAGCAGGCTAAATTAAGAGTTGCAGAGCATTGTAAATTTTGAAGCTGTCCCCAAGCAATCATACCAAACAAATCTAATCTTTCTTCCTCAGGATGGGATATTCCTTCCTCTTGACCTAGACCTTCCTTTTCCAGGATGCTGATTTGCACGGATAGCAGCCAGTTTTATTGCCTTAAGCCAGCCAACCGAGGAGTGTGGGTAGAAGTGAACTGACCTCTTTCTACAGAGCATCCTGTACGTCAAACTATTGTACTCCCGTGTTTGTGTGTGTGTGTGTGTGTGTGTGTGTGTGCGTGTGTGTATGTGTCTGGGACTTGGTGATTGCCTGAGTTGAGAGAAAGCTTCTTTCATCCAACTACCTGCAGGTTACCAGCTGGAATAGCAGACAGAAGCCAAAAACGGAACTTACATCAGATCAAGAGAAGGAAAGAAAATGTTGGCACCCAGCCGATTAAAAGAGAAGAAGCGAAAAAACACTTTTTCATGGACTCTGGAAAGAAAAATATATTCAAAACTCACCAAATGACTGAAATGGAAGGGTAACAGTAGATTATTTTTAAAGAAACCACATTTTTGGTTATATGCTACATGTGTTGAGGCATGTGTGTTTACAAATAGAAATATATTCCATTCTTCCCTGGTGTGAAAGGAATGCATAAGGCAAGCTTTGTGCATCTTCACAAGATAAAACTGCTGTCAACATGAGAATCTTAATCCAATGCCCCCTGCTGAACTTGGCACAAAATCACTGCTTCATGAGATCTGGCTTCCTGCCTGATACTGAGAAAGGGAAGCGCTGAGGCTAGGAGAAGTCAGGGTCACTACAGATGTGATTCCATATAAGATACTATTAAACTTGGAAGGTGAGCCTCCACCTGTGTGGAAAACATGGATATTTTGGAGAACTGCAGTGTAAGGTTTTATATTGAACAAAGCCTCTTTAGGTAGCAAGAGGCAATGATGACAGCAATAAACTTGGAGTTCAGGAATTTGAACCTGAGGTTGAGATCTACCATTCAGTAGCCTCTGGCTTTGGACAAATTATGTTTTCTCCTTGGGTATGTATTTCCTCCTATATATGGAGCATATGAAGAAGAATCCTGCCCTGTCTACTTCAATGATTTTGTAAGGATTGCATGAAAGGAAGTACAGATAAGTATTTTTCAAACAAGAAAATACTGTATGAACATAAAATGCTGCTGCTGCTACAGCTGTTGTTATTATTATTGTTGTTGCTACCAATTTACTAGCTTTCTTTTTTTTTTTTTTTTTTTTTTGAGACGGAGTTTCGCTCTTGTTACCCAGGCTGGAGTGCAATAGCAATCTCGGCTCACTGCAACCTCCGCCTCCTGGGTTCAGGCAATTCTCCTGCCTCAGCCTCCTGAGTAGCTGGGATTACAGGCACGCGCCACCATGCCCAGCTAATTTTTTGTATTTTTAGTAGAGACGGGGTTTCACCATGTTGACCAGGATGGTCTCGATCTCTTGACCTCGTGATCCACCCGCCTCCGCCTCCCAAAGTGATGGGATTACAGGCTTGAGCCACCGTGCCCGGCGACACTAGCTTTCAAATTACTTTTCCTACACTCTCCATACTAATAATTTGTGGACTATATAGTAGACATTTCAATTAGAACTTGTCAATGGGCTAACAGAAGTATTTGAGAATTTCACCCTCTGCAAGGGAGGTGTATAAAGGGTTAGTCCTGGAGCTTTCAATAACTAAATGTATGACTTTAGCCATGATATAAATGAAAATTTTATAAAATGAGATTTTTATTTCTCTATAAAATGAGAATTTTAAATTAGAGAATTTCTAGAGTCCCTTCCAGTTTAAATATTCTCTAGTTCCTTCCTTCCTTCCTTCCTTCCTTCCTTCCTTCCTTCCTTCCTTCCTTCCTTCCTTCCTTTCTTCCTTCCTCCCTTCCTTCCCTTCTCTCTCTCTCTCTTTCTTTCTCTCTATTCTTCTTTCTTTCTTTCTTTCTTTTGATGGACCCTCACTCTGTCACCAGGCTGGAGTTACAGTGGCAGGATCTTGGCTCACTACAACATCCTCCTCCCGGGTTCAAGCGATTCTCCTGCTTCAGCCTCCCAAGTAGCTGGAATTACAGGCATGCACCACCATGCCCAGCTGATTTCTGTATTTTTAGTAGAGACCAGGTTTCACCATGTTGACTATGATGGTCTTGATGTCTTGACCTCATGGTCTGCCCAGCTCGGCTTCCCAGAGAGCTGGGATTCAGATGTGAGCCACTGCACCCAGCAAATATTCTCTGGTTTCTTTTCTTTTCTTTTTTTTTTTTTTTTTGCCAATCAATGAGACCTTGTAAGGTTGCTGAGGTTGGCCTTGAACTCATGGCCTCGCCTTCGCAAGCACCACGACATCCGGCCAGAGCCACTTTGGGCCCCTATATTCTCTGGTTTCTATACACTCTGTCCACATCACCTCCAATCCTCTGAAACTTGCCCTTGCTCTCACTGTCACTTTACTTCTGATCTCACATCTCTTCATGTTGTGGTCTAGAACCATGCTTTCTTTTTCATTTTCTCCCTTGTGTCTGACCTAAGGCTTAGATATTAGTCAAAGGATATATTTACTGCAAGAAGTGTGAATCATAACAATGATATATTAGCAAATTCTCCCCAGAAGACAATGAAAATCCTTCCCTGTATGTGTGCAGAAAGGGCTGGAGTTCACAGAGGTGGGTTGAGACCAAGATCTGTGAAATGGTCAGGAATGCTTGAATATTTTTATTTTTTTAGAGACAAGGTCTGGTGTTGAACTCCTGAGCTCTATCTCAGCCTTTCAAAGTGCCGTGATTATAGGCTTGAGCCACTGCACTCGGTCAGTTCTTAGGCAAATATCTCATATAAATGTGTTTATTGCTTTATGCCTTCCTGTTTTTATCATATATAATAGAAAGAACATCAGCTTTCATTTTGGCTCAGCCATTTTAGCTGGGGAAAGTCATTCAACTAGTTCATCTAACACATATTATTTATTAAAAAATATGTGCTGACCAATGCTCTAGGCATTGAAGCTATAATGATCGATACAAACAGATCCGGCTCCTGCCCTTGTGGAGCTTACAGTCTAAATGGAATTATGGTCTTCAACTAAAGAATCACACAAATCAGTATAAGTTTATATCTGTGATAAGTGCTACAAAAAAGAATAGCAGGGTGCAGTTGGGGCTCAGAAAACAATACCCCACAATGAAGGCCTCAGCAGCAGCCTCAGAAGCAGAAGTTTTCATCTGACCTTCTGTTCTTCTGTCTCAGTCCCATCCTCCCCCACAGCTGGCATAGAAACTAGAATCCCTCTTCCCCAAGGTGGGTCATACAAACCAGAACCTCCTTTCCCAAAAGCCAGCCAAAAATCTAAAATGTATTCTATATAACAGAATCATTAATCAATGTGTCTCATGTAAGTAATTTTTTAGCAAAACTTTAGGAGTCCAAGGGCCTTGTCCCCCACCCCCGAGTGCTATAACAGTGACTAATACAGGGGGACTGGCCTGGTCAAGAGATACAGGGAAACCTGATCTACAGATGAGGTGGCTGAACTGACATCTGAAAAGAAAGTAGGAGTCATCCAGGCAAAGAATAAATAGGGTGGGGAGGGGGACTCGAGGCGAGCCAAGGGGCGGTTCCAGCGAGCGGACTCGGAGCGGGCAACGGAGTGACCCGACAGCTGTCCTCTCTGACACCCCCCGGCCTGCCTCTCTGTGGGCATGAGAGCTGCCTACCTCTTCCTGCTATTCCTGCCTGCAGGCCCGCTGGTTCAGGGGCAGTATAACCTGGACCCGCCGCCGCCATTCCCTGACCATGTCCAGTACACCCACTACGGCAACCAGATAGACAACCCAGACTACTATGATTATCAAGAGGTGCATTCTCAGCCTTCGGAGGAACAGTTCCAGTTCCCGTCCCAACAGCAAGTCCAACAGGAAGTCATAGCAGCCCCAACCCCAGAACCAGGAAATGGCAGAGCTGGAGCCCACGGAGCCCGGGCCTCTGGACTGCCGTGAGGAGCAGTAACTGTGCACCCGCCTCTACTCCATACACAAGCCTTGCAAGCAGTGTCTGAACGAGGTCTGCTTCTACAGCCTCCCCCGCGTGTACGTCATCAATAAGGAGATCTGTGCCCGCACAGTGTGTGCCCACGAGGTGCTCCTCCGAGCTGACCCCAAGTTCTCCAAATGTGGCGCGATGGTCAGCAGCGGCCTGTGTCAATCCGTGGCAGCCTCCTGTGCCAGGAGCTGTGGGGGCTGCTAGGGTGGTGCTGGCATCCTGAGTCCTGGCGTTCCTGGGATCCAGGGCCCTCAGGCCCTGCCTGACCTGGTACTTTCTTCCCCATCCCCATGTTCATTTCATTCTGTAAAAAGTTAGTGGACTGCAGCCCTGGGGGTTGTAGGCTGCGGTACAGGCTCCTCCTTCGGCCTGTGGCCACCTCTGGGGCACAATAGGGGCTCCTCACTGCCCAGTCTCTGCCCCTTGGGTTGGGGGGCATCCCAGGCCTTTCCCTGGGACCTGGGTCCCTGACAGGCCTCAGCCCGTTTTGATTACAGACAGTCCCCTATTCAGTCTCCTGAGGTAGGCTGTGTCCCCGCACCCCAGCTGGTCTGCTTGGATTTCCTACAGCCCCCCTGGGCATGGACCACCCTTATTTTATACAAAATTAAAAACAAGTTTTTACAAAAAAAATAAAAATAAAAAAAGAATAAATAGGGTGGCAGGAAGGGCGTTCAGGTCAGAAGGAACAGCAAGTGCAAAATCCTATAGCAATTTTGTTAAATAAACAAATGTCAGGGGGATTAGGGTGCAGAGCATGAGGAGACCATGTGAACCAAGGCGAGAGAGGCAGAACTATTACACCTGGCTTTGTGGACCATGTTAAAGATTCTGATCTTGCTGGGTGGCTCGTGCCTGTAATTCCAGCACTTTGGGAGGCTAAAGTGGGCAGATTACATGGTCAGGAGATCAAGACCATCCTGGCCAATATGGTGAAAACCCATCTCTTACTAAAAATACCAAAAAAGAAAAAAAAAAAAAAATAGCTGGGCATGGTGGCACACGCCTGTAATCTCAGCTACTTGGGAAGCTAAGGGAGGAG
Organism: Saguinus oedipus; assembly: GCA_031835075.1. Taxonomy (NCBI): domain Eukaryota; kingdom Metazoa; phylum Chordata; class Mammalia; order Primates; family Cebidae; genus Saguinus; species Saguinus oedipus. The sequence continues at coordinate 181,637,513 of CM063170.1, read as the reverse complement.
AATCACTTGAATCAGGGAGTCGGAGGTTGCAGTGAGCCGAGATCATGCCACTGCACTCCACTCCAGCCTGGCAACAAAGCGAAACTATATCTCAAATAAAAAAAAATTCCTGGTCCTTCCCTGAAGAGCAGAGGAAAGCCACTAGAATGTTATAAATTGATGGCAGCGTAACCAAATTTGCATTTTGACCAGATCCTTTGGCTGTTATGTGAAGAATAAATTCAAGAAAGTCAAGTGTGGATTGCAAGAGACGAAGATCAGAGCTTAGGGGCAGGTTCTTGTGCTGCTCAATGCAGAAGAATACTCACACACAATTTTGGATGAGTTGCACCCCAGGCACTTTTGAGATCCAAATTAAGATATCAAGTAGGCAGCTGCATATATAAGTCTAAAGCTGAGAAGGGAAGTCAGGGCTCACATTAAAATTTTGAGCTAGAATTTATAAATAAACTGTGAGACATGGACCAGGATGAATCTAATGAGAGTGAAGAGGAAGAATAACTAATTTCAAAGTGTCTGTTTCTTCAGCTGTAAACTAGCAATTGTAGTAGCTGTTTCATAAAATTTTTGTAGCTGAGATGTAGATGCATTCAAAAAAAATTCAGATATTTTTGTATTCATAGGGAAAAAATTAAACATAAGCCAATCACAAAGCAATTTATAGTATGATCCAATTTTTTATTTAAAAAAATGTATCTTCAGGCATAAAAAATATACTGAGCTATACTTACCACTTAGCAGTAATTATCATCAGATTAGAGCAATTTAAATTTCTCCTTTGTGTTCTTCAGTAATTTATAAATTTTTTACAATGCACATGATTCTTTATATAGTGAAAAATACAATGTTTTGCTTTTTCAATTATATGAAAGTACTTTTCCAAGGGTTGAGCCAAAGATGATGAAATGAGCTGAAACTACAGCTTATGAGAATGGCCTGGGTTTAGCACACATGGTAGAGTGGCTTTGTTTGAAGCCAGTTTGTGTTTCCAGGTCTCTGTCATAGAGGCCAAAGGGTGAACTCTTGGGAATTGGACCAAAGAAATGTTTTGGTTTAAAGTGACCTGTCTGGAATTGCGTGACACATGCGTCCTGAGAACCATTGGCTTTGCCAAAACTTTTGTATGTAATTCTCCACAAAGAATCACCCCAACACATAGGCCCTTATAGTCCTGGAAAATCCATGCCCAATTGCCCCCCACACACACACACACCCACACACACACACACGTGCTGTTTTTACAACAAAGGCCAAAATCTACTTGATTTCTCCTAAATAATCTGTAAATTTGTGATAAGCTTCATGCATATTTGCACACTTAGGGTTAGAGTGCTGGCAGGGAATATGGCTCAGAGCTCTGAAAAACATGATGTCTGTCTCCCTGCTTGAGTTCCCTGGCCTTTGGCATAAGGCAGGAAAGGCTGGCATGCTGCTGCATCAAGAATGCCTGGCTCATGGGGAGAGATGCTGTGCAGTGTGGTAGAAGGAGTTCAGAGCTCAGTTCTGACAGTCAGGAAACCTAGATCCTGGCCCCAACTTTGTATCAACCTAGCTGTGTGACAGTGGCCAAGTCCTGTGACCTCTCTTTGTTTTAGGTTTGCTTTTTTTTTTTTTATTCCATCTGTAAAATAAAAAACATTCTCCACAGAAGATCTCATGAAATTTACAGTCTGACTCTAAATGATGACCACAGCAGAACTATAACACATGAATTTGAATGTTTTATGTGGGTTCACAATGTCCCCCTACTAAAAATGCTACCTCCCACATCACCTAAATCACCACCTTCCAGCCATGCTCCTTTCAACCACCCCACCACCACTCCCGACATAATCCCTTATTCTACTTTCTATATAACCTTTTAACTATCAGAAATAATAGTCATTCCCAGAATAAAGAGTGCAAGTCTCATCTTGGCTCACCTACTAACTAAACTTAACAAAATCTCTGTGTACTTCAGCATCTACATTTATAAAATAGAGAAAGCAATAGTACTTACCTCACAGGAATGGAATAGGCTTAAAACTGGTGTGAGGAGGGCCAGCCATGGTGGCTCATGCTTGTAATCCCAGCACTTTGGGAGGTCAAGGTGGGTGGATCACCTCAGGCCAGGAATTTAAGACCAGGCTGGCCAACATGGTGAAATCTGTCTCTACTAAAAACATAAAAATAAGTTGGGCATAGTGACAGGTGCCTGCAATCCCAGCTACTCGGGAGGATGAGGCAGAAGAATCACTTGAACGCAGGAGGCGGAGGTTGCAGTGAGCTGAGATTACATCATTGCACTCCAGCCTGGATGACAAGAGCAAAACTCCATCTCATAAAAAAAGAGGGGGGGGTGGTGAGGAGGTTTTTCAATGAAAAGGCATCATCATCAAGGATAGCAGATGATATGGTTTAGCTGTGCCCCCACCCAAATCTCATCTTGAATTGTAGCTTCCATAATTCCCACGTGTCATGGAAGGGACCCTGTGGGAAGTAATTGAATCATGGGGGTGGGTCTTTCCCATGCTATTCTCATGAGAGTGAATAAGTTTCATGGGATCTGACGGTTTTATAAAAGGGAGTTCCCCTGCACAAACTTTCTCTTGCCTGCCACCATGTAGGATGTGACTTTGCTCCTAATTCACCTTCCACCATGATGGTAAAGCCTTCCCAGCCATGTGGAACTGTAAGCCAATTAAACGTCTTTCCTTTATAAATTACTCAGTCTTGGACAGGTCTTTATTAGCAGCATGAGAACAGACAAAAACAGCAGAATATGCCACTTTGACATAAGGAGTATTTTGAACCATAGGCAATTGAAAAGAAGGAGTTACAAGAAAAGCTCTCTGTGTACCCTGGTGTGCCTAGAAATAGGATATAAACCTGTAAAGGTGTCCTTCCTCCCCTCTCTCCTAAGAGGGATAGAAACTAATCAGTTAATCACTGGAGGCAAATCTAAACCCTCAGTCCACACTGGGCACGGTGGCTCATGCCTTTAATCCTAGCACTTTGGGAGGCCGAGGTGGGTGGATCACCTGAGGTCAGGTGTTCAAGACCAGCCTGGCCATCATGGTGAAACCCCATCTTTAAAATATATATATACATATATATGGCCCGGTGCGGTGGCTCATGCCTGTAATCCCAGCACTTTGGGAGGCCAAGGCAGTCAGATCACGAGGTCAAGAGATCAAGACCATCCTGGCCAACATAGTGAAATCCCATCTCTACTAAAATAAAAAATTAGCTGGGCGTGGTGGCGTGCATCTGTAGTCCCAGCTACTTGGGAGGCTGAGGCAGGAGAATTGCTTGAACCTGGGAGGCGGAGGTTGCAGGAGATCGCGCCGCTGCACTCCGGCCTGGAGCCTGGCGACAGAACAAGACTCTGTCTCAAAATGAATAAATAAATAAATTAATTAATTAATTAAATAAAAATTATATATATAGGCCGCGGGTGGTGCCTGCCAGGAGAGCCATGGACACTTTCTGCTTGGCACTCATCCAGCTTCACATTTCTTCCGTGAAATCAGAAAACGTCACTCAAGCTTATAGCCTCATCCAGGAGGCAGCAACGCAAGGAGCCAAAATAGTTTCTTTGCCGGATCTATCCCTGAAGAGGATGCTGGGAAATTATGTAACACCTGTACTGTGTTTGGGCCTGATGGAACTTTACTAACAAAGTACAGAAAGGCTGCCAGCTGTTGGTATATCCAGGAGCTTTTTATCTGACCACTGGACCAGCCCATTGGGAGCTGCTTCAGCGAGGCAGAGGGGAGGTCCTAGCAAAGCGGGCACAGAAGAAACAATCGTGTATTCAGACATAGACTTGAAGAAGCTGGCTGAAATATGCCAGCAAATCCCCATTTTTAGACAGAAGCGATCAGACCTGTATGCAGTGGAGATGAAAAAGCCCTATGTTTGTAATGTGTCACAGAACAGGAAGATAGATTCTGTAACATAATCAACTCCCTATTAAATTCTTTAATGAAAAAAATAAGAAGATATATATATATATATATATATATATATACACACACACACACACATATATACGTATATACGTGTATATATATATATATATACATATACGTACATATATACATATATATATACGTATATATACACACATATATATATAAACCCTCAGTCCAGAGATGGCACCAATGAAGTCTACATGACAAACATTACTAACAAGCTCTTATCTATCATTGGGTTCACTACATATTTGCCTTCTCACAATTTTTTATTTTTTTGAGATGGAGTCTTGTTCTATCGCCCAGGCTGGAGTGCAGTGGCACAATCTCAGCTTACTGCAACCTCTGCCTCCCAGGTTCAAGTGATTCTCCTGCCTCAGCCTCCTGAGTAGCTGGGATTACAGGTGCACATCACCACACTGGGCTAATGTTTGTATTTTTAGTAGATATGAGGTTTCACCATATTGGCTAGACTGGTATTAAACCCCTGACCTCAAGTGATCCTCCTGCCTCAGCCTCCCAAAGTGCTGGGATTGCAGGCCGAGCCACCACACCAGCTGCATTCTCACAGTTTGCCTCCCTAGAAGTTCAAAGTCTTTCCCTTTGTCTTGTTACTGCTGTAAAATGTATTGTTCATTTGTGAAGGTGCTATATAAGTGCAAATTCTAACCACTTTTTTTTTAAAAAAATGTAGAGACAGGATCCCTCTATGTTGACTAAACTGGTTTTGAGGTCTCAAGCAGTTCTTCTATCTTGGCCTCCAAAAGTGCTGGGATTACAGCCATGAGCTACTGTGCCTGGCCTCTAACCACTTTTTTCCTTAATCATCACTGAGTTCTCCCATATGTACAAATGATGGCACGTGTTTGTTAATAAACTTCAGTTTCTTTTGTTAGTCTAGTTTACAGAATTGCAGCCTATGATGGGTTAAAAAAAAAAATGGCCAGGCACAGTGGCTCACACTGGTAAACCCGGCACTTTGAGAGGCTGAAGTGGACAGATTACTTGAGGCCATGAGTTTGAGACCATCCTGGGCAATATGGTTAAACCTTGTCTCTACTAAAAATACAAAAAGTAGCCAGGCATGGTGGCACATGCCTGCAATTTCAGTTACTCAGGTGGCTGAAGCACAAGAATGGCTTGAATCCAGGAGGTGGAGGTTGCACTGAGCCGAGATCACACCACTCCCCTCCAGCCAGGGAGACAGAGTGAGACTCTATCTCAAATTTAAAAAGAAAGAAGGTCATGCCAAATTGGAAACACACATCAGCTTTGACTTGAAGAGTCATGAATGGGCAATACACTAAATGGACTGTATTATATTCTAGGCCTATAAAAACTCACACTTTGCATGTCTTGTTGGCATTTTCAAGGAGCAATTTTTTTTTAAGATTTGAGCATTTATCTGAATCTATTATGAAACGATTCTTTGTGAAATTGGCTGGGATACTTTGTTTTCCTTCATAAATTTGCAAACATTCTTGATGTGTGTCTGAACTTGGCAAACAATCAATTTAAATACCAAAGTATTGAAATTATATTTTCATAATGTAAATGTTATAATTTAAGATGATTATAAATAAGGATGCGTCTCCTGTGCACAGACCGTGGACTCTAAAACTGAGCCACAGATCTTGTCCATAGGATTCAGCAAGTTCTTGATCCATGATGTCTTCTGCAACCTGAACAAGCCGCTGGCCCTTATGTGCCAATTACATTATACAACAGACATTTCAAAGGGAAAAAGTTGATCTGCAATTCTGTACCTAACAGAAATGTTAAACTTCAGCCTTCAGAAAAAAATTAGGAAAGCAGACATTTGTGACTAGACTAATTGTTATGTAAGATTTTCTTTTTAAACATGATCAATATGGGGTGTCCTGGTTTCTGTTTTTGTTTTTCCAGATCAAAGAGCTCACTAAAAGTAACCTCTTGAGAAACTTAAAAAAAAAAATAGACATTTGTAAATTTGGCCTAAAACATATGTAGTTGAAAGCCTTTGACTTCTGGCCTTTGTTTTTACTCTTTTCTAAGGGAGCTTCAAAGTCAGAATCTGGTGGCTTTGGCAAAGCCCCACTTTGAAGAGTGACGAGGAGGGAAGTCAATTAAAAACAGGTCGCAGGATGTTGCATTTCAACTAAAATGGCAGCTGATTTTTATGTATTGGAAGCTTTGAGCCATCAGCCTCAACTTCTTAATTGCAGTAAGATAATTAGCAGAAAATCATAACGTCTTATCTTTCAGCAGAAGTTTTGGCTTGCAGTGATTCCTTCTCCCACCCTCTATTTTCTGACAAGCATAATTATTGGTATAAGAGATCAAAGTAGCTACTTACAGGATACAGTCAGATTATACTCTTTAAACCCTCTAGTTGTCTGTGTGCCTGGGCCAAACAACCCATGCTGTACTGCATATGACCCTCCCAGGCTGCTTGAAAGACACATCAGGCGAAGGGAGATCAGAGGGCAACCATATGCAAAATGTTTCTTTGGAGACAGCAATTTAACATAATTGTAGGGGAAAATAGAATTTGTTTTATAAGCGGAAAACAATCAAATCAAGAAATGTCAAGAAACCTCTCCCACTTTTCACCAAGCTGACTTAAATAAAACTGGGAATTCTTAATTAGAACCTGTTACTATTACCATTTGCTTTGCTTGGACGTGACCCAAGGCCATTGAACTTGAATATTTTTTCAATATTTTTAATAATCCCTGCTTCCCTTTCCTATCTGATGATGGCATGTGTACCAGCCACATGGGGTGCCCAGTTTTATTAGGTGTGGTTGGTCTCAGAGGGGTTTTTCTTTGTTCTGTGCCTAAGATTCTAAGTCTTTCTTCACCCCTTATGATGTATGGCACTGCCATTGGCAATACATTCTATCAACCACGTCTGAGGTTTCAGACAGGCTAGTTCGTGCTTACAGAGCCCTCTCTCTCAGCAGCAAGTAGCTCCAAGCAGTGATTGACAGCCCACTGTGCATAGCTAACAAGTGCCTCACAAACTGCACTGTGATGCCTGTGGGTCTCTGAGGAGGGTCCTTACTCTGGTAGGCATTGCCTCTGAGATCACAAGAGTTGGTGGGAACGCTCCCGGAGGGTAGGAAGGAGTGCCTGATGGCTGTGGGAGTTCTCTCCCTACAGCACAGCTTCTACCCAGATGCAAGTCTCTTCCCCCAAGCTCCTGAGACCTCACACTGTTACAGCCAGTAAGCAGCAACAGCGAGTCACAGAGCCCGGAAGCAGGCATGGAAATGGAGATTTTCTTGCCTCTATTCAGTAGTCAGTAGCTCCCCTTTATCTCGAACCATTCAAAATGGAATGAAGAATGAGAATCAATGTCATTGGAATTTCCTACATTCAGGAACCACTTTGATACTCTCTAAATTCTGGGTGCATTGTCTGGTTCCTGCTTACTTCTCAGAACTCTTTGATTTAAAATAAATCATCATCATATTCTCTCAAATAGAGCCCCTAGAATGACTTTGGGGAAGAGTTTGGAAGGCTAAGGAGAAATTCTACCTGAAGCCCCCGATCGTGTGCCTGGTGGGATGTGATTTCTTTTCTTTTTTTCTTTTTTTTTTTGAGATGGATTCTCTCTCTGTCATAACCTCTCTGGTCCCCTCCTCCCCCTGCCCCCCAGGTTCAAGCAGTTCTGCTTCAGCCATCTGAGTAGCTGGGATTGCAGGCACCTCCACCACACCCTGCTAATTTTCTGTATTTTTAGTAGAGATGGCCAGGCTTGTCTTGAACTCCCGAGCCAGGCTTGTCTCAAGTTCTTGACCTCAGGTGATCCACCCCCCTCGGCCTCCCAAAGTCCTGGGATTACCGGCAGGAGCCACTGCACCCAGCTCGTAACTTCTTATTCATAAAACACAAGTGCCCTGGCTGACAAGAGAAAGAGACAATTGCCAAATTCAAGAACACATTGCACTGAGAGCAGGAGAGAAATCAAACCCCAAAAGAGAAGAAAATAAAGTCTTGGACTTCCTCATAAGCAGGGGCAAACTATCATAACTAAAATATGGTCAGTAATCAAAATGAGAGACATTTCATGTCACCCAGTTACCCTTTCACGATCATTGCATGTGCCTTGGATGCTGGTTCCTGGTGGCCTAAAGACAACCGTATTGATTTTCCTTTAAATCTTTGTGAAATTAACTGTGAAGGACACAAAGTAACATGAAAACAATTTTTACAAAGTCTTAACACGTAAAAAACAAAAAACAAAAATTCTGGTCATAGGATGATAATAATTAGACAAAATCATGGAAATGATTTGTTCATATCACTGTTTTTGTTTAAAATAATAGTTATTGACTCCATCAGCATTGTTATAACTTTGTTTGTTGGTCCTTTTTTTTTTTCTTTTTTTTTTTTGAGGCGGAGTCTTGCTCTGTCACCCAGGCTGGAGTGCAGTAGTTCGATCTCAGCTCACAGCAACCTCTGCCTCCCAGGTTCAAGCAATCTCCTGACTCAGCCTCCTCAGTAGCTGGGATTACAGGCACCTGCCACCATGTCTGGCTAATTTTTTTGTTGTTGTTGTATTTTTAGAGATGTTGTTTCACCATCTTGGCCAGGATGGTCTTGAACTCCTGACCTCGTGATCCACCCGCCTCTGCCTCCCAAAGTGCTGGGATTACAGGCACGAGCCACCACGCTTGGCTTGTTGGTCCTCTCAATGGTGTCTTAAGTGTTAGCGTGTTTATTTCTCAGTTTTTTTTGTTCATTTGTCTTGGTGTGGTTTTTGTTTGTTTATTTGTTTTTGAGACAGAGTTTTGCTCTTGTTCCCCAGGCTGGAGTGCAATGGCACAATCTTGGCTCACTGCAATGCCTGCCTCCCAGGTTCAAGCGATTCTCCTGCCTCAGCCTCCCAAGTAGTTGGAATTACAGGTGTCCACCACCACGCCCTGCTAGTTTTGTATTTTTGATAGAGATGGAATTTTGCCATCTTGGCAAGGTTGGTCTCAAACTCCTAACCTCAGGTGATCTCCCCACCTTGGCCTCCCAAAGTGCTGGGATTACAGGTGTGAGGTGTGAGCCATGAGTCCAGCCTATTTCTCAGTTTTAAGAACACATTAGTCTGTTGGCCCCAGATCAACTCCAGTCCACATTTGGGGCAGAACAACATGAAAGACAAATGCCAGATCCCAGTACTCACAGATATTGGAGGCTTGTGTGCCCACGTTGCCCTACCTCTAATGAGGTGTCACAGTGGACACAGGGACTTGTCTGTGGGCATTTGGGGAAGAGACTATGGTAGCAGAACCCACTATTACTGTTGCACATCATTGTTCTGGAGAAGCCATGCTCAGGGAAGGGAACTAAGTGTTTCCCACCTTTCAGCAACCACAAACACAAGCTCAGCTAGTTAACAAAACCAATATCAAGATTGGAAGAGAAGACATAATGCCTCACACATTGGGAGTTTTATGAAAGAGTGCCAGTTAATTAATTGATTGCTTGGTTGCTAAGGAGCTGGATAGGAGCTGCCATTCTCTTGGGTAGGCAACTAGGACAGTTGTTTGTATCCTGCTCTTGGTGGGGGCCCCTAGGTGCTCCGGCAGTATGGTTTACTTTATTTTATTTTATTTTTTTTTTTTGAGACGGAGTTTCACGCTTGTTACCCAGGCTGGAGTGCAATGGTGCGATCGCAGCTCACTGCAACCTCTGCCTCCTGGGTTCAGGCAATTCTCCAGCCTCAGCCTCCTGAGTAGCTGGGATTACAGGCACACACCACCATGCCCAGCTAATTTTTTGTATTTTTAGTAGAGACGGGGTTTCACCTTGTTGACCAGGATGGTCTCGATCTCTTGACCTCGTGATCCACCCACCTCCGCCTCCCAAAGTGCTGGGATTACAGGCGTGAGCCACCGTGCCTGGCCTACTTTATTTTAAATAGGTAGATACATATATATACATATCCTCTCATACATGATATGGTAGGCCTCCACTGCTCAACTTGTACAGGCCTACTCTCCTGGGGCCTTCAAATACTCTGATGGGGCTCAGAACATGCTACCCCGAAGTATGATACCTTGGGCATTTGAGAAAACAGCAGAAGCAGGAAGGTCATTCCTTCTTTTTGCCCTTCTTCCCTGGAGCAGGCAGTAAAACCTAGAAATAATTTTCTCACTTTTACCTTTGAGAGACCATTAAGACCTTTAGTCCAGAGGTGTCCTCCCTATACTTGGAGGAAAGGAACATCCTTATCTCTGAAGATAGTGGCACAGAGAAGAATCTGAATAAACAGGACTTGCTAACTTTCCCTCAGTTTATTACCATTAGATCATACCCTTTTGTCTAGTCATACTCCTGCATGACCGTCCAATTTCTATCAAACTTAAGCACAAACTTATACAAATTTTCTTGTGTCTTTGGGTCTTTAGTTCTGAAGGCTATTCTGTCACATAAAACTTCTTTTTTTTTTTTTTTTTTTTTGAGAGGGAGTCTCACTCTGTTGCCCAGGCTGGAGTGCAGTGGCACGATCTCAGCTCACTGCAACCTCAGCCTCCTGGATTCAAGCAGTTCTCCTGCCTGAGCCTCTCGAGTAGCTGGGACTACAGGCACATGTCACCATGCCCAGCTGATTTTTTGTGTGTTTTTAGTAGAGACAGTTTCATAATGTTGGCCAGGTTGGTTTTGAACTCCTGACCTCAAGTGATCCACCCGCCTCGGCTTACAATTGCAGGTGTGAGCCATCTCGCCCGGCCTCACATAAAACTTATATTAAATAAATTTGTTATACGTTTCTCTTGTTAATCTACCTTTAGTTACAGGCACCTCAGCTACGCATCTAACAATGGTTGAGAAAAAAAATCTTTTCTCTATGACTCCAACAAACAGGAAATAAAGTGTTAGGCTCCAGAACACAATACCCCAAAGTGTAGTACCCGTGTGTGCTGAATGTTTTGAACTGGAGGAGAATGGAAGGGTCTCAGAAGCAAGGCCTTTCTGACCTTCTCCCATCCTCCTTTTACCCTTCTGTCTCCCCTTGAAATAATTTATAGAAACCAGAATTCCTCTTCCTCAAGGCAGGTCACAGAAACTAGAACTCCTCTTCCACCAAGCAAGCCGTAAAGCCTAGAAAGGATATTCTTTGACTTTCTCCCTTGTCCTTTGAAGAGCCTCTTGTTCAGGAGGAAATGAATGCCATACAGAGATGCCGAGGAGAATCTAAATAGGGCATTGTTGGGTTTCCCCTCTCAGTCTATTACCATTAATTAGATCATACCCATTTGTCCAATCACATTTCTACAGAGCTGTTCCACCTAAGCATAAAAAAAGACAGTTTTCCTTGGGTCTTTGGCTCTTCATTTCTGAAGTCTCCCCTGTTACATGCAACTTTGATTAAATAGATTGGTTAAGCTTTTCTCTTGTTAACCTGTCTTTTGTTTTGTTATTTGAGTGTAAGCCATGATCCTTAAGACGGGTGAAGACACAGTAACACCTTTCTGTCCCTATGGAAGTAAATAATGTGGACCCCAAAGCATTTACCTTGCTTTTAGATTGAAAACAAATCGTCAAAAAGAAAAATATTTATCAACAAAACCCAACTTGGAGGAGAAATATAAAGCTTATCTTAGCAGTCTTTCCTGTAATGGTGGAGATAGCTTTAATGGCAGAAACAGCTTTAAATTGCTGATTGAGAAGTGCAGTGAGTGATTTAGTGTCTGTGTCTATTGTAGCAGATTAGGTTGGTTTTAGGTAACTATTTCCTAACCTCAAACTTTTCTTTATGACATTCCTTTTCTCTTTTATCTTTGAACTCTCTGACAGCCTACCAATTTACACTCTTGCTTTTGGCTACACCAAATTCAGTGGCAAATGGATATGTTAATTTAGAGTTTAGAGAGACCTTAGAGATCATCTAGATTACTTGCTAAATAGTTGAAGGAACCAAAGCTCGGAAAGATCAAACGACCTGCTTGCCACAAATTGCAATAATTGTTGGCAGATCTGGTTGTACTACAAATGAATCTGGTGATCTTTCACCACATCCAGGACAGTCACAACCATGTGACAAAAGTGACAGACAATCAGATTGGTAGTAAATGCTTTCTAAAAATTAGCAATAAAAATAATAAACAGGGTAATAAAGATAATAATCATTCATTCATAGAACATAGTTTCAAAAAAGAAGATGGAGGTTAAAAATTATTCAGACCTTTTTCTTCATTGTATTTGCACTAATGTTGACTAAGCCCATTCTATGCTAGGTACTTCACACATATTCCTTAATTTAATTCCCATACCCATTTCAAAGTTTTTATTTTTTAATCCATAAAAATATAAAAAAGGAAAAAAGGTCCATAATCTTACTAGACAAATAAACTGTGTGGACATTTTTAAAATAAAAGCAACAAACAGACCTGGCTAGAAAACCTAAATAACAGAGAGAAGTGTAAATTAAAAGTGTAAACTTCCCCCTCCTGCCCAACTTTCCATTCCTCTCCATAAGTTACTTTTAACTGTTATAATTCCTATTCCCCCTCATTATTAAGCACGTATGGGGATGCGTAATAATCAGGAGTGATGTAAAATTCTTTCCCTTATTACACCAAAGGAAATCTAATATACACATTGTTTTACATCTTGCTTTTATCCACTTAATATTTTTATATGTTTTTCCACATCAGCACATATGCCTCTACCTACTTAAAAGTTTATGTAATATACCATATTGCAGATGTACTCTAATTTATTTAACCACTCCCTATTCATAGCACTAAGGCTGTTTCTAATTTTTTCTATTAGGTAAGCACTATTCATTTCATTTTACAAGTAGAGAAACCAGAGCTCAAAAAGAATAAGCAAATTAATTGCTTCACATTTCTCTGCTAAGAAGGCACCAGGGCTACCAACTAAATTCACATCTGTATGTCTTAAGTCCTTGATTTTTTTCCTTTATTCTAAATATTTACCCAGACAACCCAAAGCACTGGACTTGCTAATCAGACAGTAGAGTTTTTTTGGTTGTTCCATCAACAGCTCTCAACTAGAAATTCTTCTTCTTTTTTTCTTCTCCTCTATTGTGTCCAAAGGAAATTGTCCAAAGTCATACTGTTAGAATGACCTAAGTGGGGCCAGGAGCGGAGGCTCAGGCCTGTAATCTCAGCACTTTGGGAGTGGAGGCAGTCCGATCACAAGGTCAGGAGTTCGAGACCAGTCTGTCCAATATGGTGAAACCCCATTTCTACTAAAAAATACAAAAATTAGCTGGGTGTGGTGGTGCACGCCCGTATTCCCAGCTACTTGGGAAGCTGAGGCAGGAGAATCACTTGAACCTGGGAGGCGGAGGTTGCAGTGAGCAGAGATTGTGCCACTGCACTCCAGCCTGGGCGACAGAATGAGACTCCATCTCAAAAAAAAAAAAAAAAAACCATGGCCTAAGCAGTTGCAAACAAGTTATTTGGAAAAGACTCCTGTCATTTTTCTGTACTAAATTAAAATCGACCCAACTGAATAGGTGAGTTTCTCTTTTGGAACAACGGAGAAATGTGACTTCTGCTCCTCCATCCTGGGCAAGAAAGAGCAGAGGGGATGAAAAGATCCCACATTTCCTTCAACATCTGCAGAGAATGGAGACTGGTTCTCACAGCCACTAACTATGCAACTATGCAGGGAAGGGATAAGAGGCCCACATGGTAATGAAGAAAATGCTGGGAACTCAACTGCTTTGATGATTTGGAGCCCCAAACTCACTAATTACATGGGGAGAAGGAGGAGATAGATTCTCTACTGTACGAGTGGAGGAAATGCCACAATAGGGCCACACAAGTTAACCCAGCCTCCAAATACAGGATAATTTCACACTTTCCTGCAGGGGGTTAATGACTCTGTGTGTGTGGCTGTCCCAAAGAATGAGTCTCCTCTTCCGGAAGCCTTTAACTCCTGTCAATAAGCCTTCCGTTGCTATGCAAAGCTATTGAGCCTCCTGAATAATTCCAGGCAAGGTAAAGTGCCCTGCCTTCCGACCTTTTTGTAAAGTATTGTGCTGCTGCTTGTCCTTGCTACAACAGAATATTTCTCCTTCTTCTTGTAAATAGCTACCACTTTAGAAGGCTTGTCCCGCAATCACTTACAGCAAAGCCGAAGAATGGCCAGCTGTACTGGGAGTTGCCCTAACATTCATTGGCCCTACTGTTCACAGACCCCTGCTCAGCTCTTAGCCCTTCTGTGCAAACTGATAACACACTTGTCACCACGTAGCCCTTGCACACCAAAGAAGTCAGAGAAAATGGGGTAGGAGCTCAAGGTTTAAGCACTGTTTAAAGTAGTACTGCCTTCCAAGACAAGGTGGGAAGGGTAACAGCTCCACAGATTATAGTGGTGGAATGATATTTTAACATATACTTACCCAAAATTGAATAAATCCAGGCACTACGTGACTAGACCATTAAGTGAAGGCTAAAGATTTGCTCAGTGTTATGGAAACACATCTTCTAAGAACCTAAGTGGTTTCTAACTTTCGATTACCCTAAAATAGTGGCTTCTCAAGTCAGTTTGGATAGTTCCTCCCTCCCTCTAGCTATAATAACTTTGCACAATGGTTTATGGTTTTACAATAGTTTCACGTATGTCATTTTATTTGATACTGAAAAAAAAATCCTTTGTAACAGCCCTAACTTGTATTTATTTGACATTATTTTATATTGGAAAAACAACTCAGGATTTGCTCAAGTAGATGATCAGAGGCCATCCATCAGCTTTTGGATATTTGCTCGCCTACTTCTCAAACCTTCAGGAAAATTACTCGTGTGCTGGTGCTATAAGAAAAAAAGTGCTTACCTTCTCTTCCTGCTCTGGGATTAGCTCTACACATGTAAGTACTGGAAAGAAGTGAGAAGATATTTTGCTTCAAACAGAGCTACATCCCTAAAGAGCTACAAATCCTTGTTTTATACAATCTGAGGCCCATCAGGGGTCTGAATAACACTCAAAAGCTGTTCTTGTTGAGAGCATCTACATTTGCCAAGATCTCAAAAGTGTAGACAGCAGACAACTGAACAGTGCCAAGGAGGATGTTGAGTGGAATGAGTGAACTGCAAACCTGG